>CM035121.1:49549478-51012873 GCA_020205555.1 Panax stipuleanatus | reverse complement strand
AAACACTTTGCTCCCTTCAGTTGATCAAATAAGTCGTCTATCCTCGGTAGCGGATACCGGTTCTTGATTGTTACTCTGTTCAATTCTCGATAATCGATACAGAGCCTCATCGATCCGTCCTTCTTCTTAACGAATAGTACTGGTGCTCCCCAAGGAGAAACACTCGGTCGAATGTAACCCTTATCCAATAATTCTTGTAATTGTATCATCAATTCCTTCATTTCTACTGGCGCCATACGATATGGAGCTTTCGAAATCGGTGCCGTTCCCGGTGCTAAGTCTATTACGAATTCGATTTCTCTGTCTGGCGGAAGACCAGGCAGATCGTCCGGAAACACATCTTGGAATTCATTAACTACGTCTATATCCTTAATTTCTACTCCCTTTTTTCGAGTATCAACGATGTAAGCTAAATATCCTACACATCCTTTCCTTAACAATTTCTTAGCCTGCATCATCGTAACGCAACACGATTGCTTAAGCGATGAGCTACCATAAAACACTACCTTAGACTTACTCGGAGTCTGAAGGTTCACACATTTGTTCTGACAGTCAATTATCGCAGCATGGTTATATAACCAATCCATTCCCAGTATTACGTCAAATTCTCCCAGTCTAATAAGAATCAAGTCTACGCTCAGTTCACGTTTACTAATACTTGCGCGACAATTTCGATAAACGTATTCTACAGGGATCACTTCCTTATTAGCAACTTCTATGATCAAAGGATTTTCTAAAAGTTCTCGGGGTGTACTAAGTCTACTAGCAAATTCTTCAGATACAAAAGAACAGGTGGCACCCGAATCAAATAATACATAAGCATTTATATCATTGATTGGGATTATACCTGACACCACATCCTTCGCAGCCACTGCGTCTTGGACGGTCATGTTAAAGGTTCTGGCGGTTGGGCAGTTGGATTGTGCCGGTCCACCGATCATCAGCTTGTTGCCTCCTTGCTGATTACTACCCCCGCCACTTCCCTTCTTTGGGCAGTCCTTAATTCGGTGCTCCGTCGAGCCACACGCAAAGCATCCTTGTATCTTTTTTGGTTTCAAACAGTTGGGCGAGATGTGCCCTTCCTGTCCGCAGTTGTAGCAAGTGCCATGTCCCTTCCAACACTCGCCCTGGTGATTCTTCCCACACTTCGGGCATCCTTCAGCCCTCTTCTTGAAACCTCCACGAAAATTCCCTGATTGATTATTATTGTTGTTTTTGTTGTTGTTGTTGTTCTCCCACTTTCTCTTTCCCAAATTACTTCCTCCACTGCTGCTTCCTCCGGTATGATTCTCTCCTCCAGCATTCTTTCCTTTCTTCTCTTTGTTATACAGGCTTAAGGCCTCACTGCCACCTTCCGCAATGATTGCCTTTTCCATTAATGTTGCAAAGGAATCAATTTGAAGAACTGATACCTTATTGAACAGCCACGGCTTCAACCCTTGTTCGAAGCGTCTAGCCTTTCTTTCTTCATCACCAACTTGGTGCTCCGCAAATCGCGCTAGTTCGTTAAACCTAGCCGCGTATTGCGCCACCGTCATCTCACCTTGTTTTAACTCTAGGAATTTCACCTCCATCCTATTCTTCATACTCTTCGGGAAGTAATTCTCGAAGAACAGCGTCTTAAACTTGTCCCAAGCTATTATCCCTTCTCCAGCTCTTTGTTGATTAGCCTCCCACCAGTAGTTCGCTTCTCCCCTCATCATGTACGTGGCAAACACCGTCTTCTGATCTTCGCCTACGCTAGCTATAGTGAAAGATTTTTCGATTTCCTTGATCCACGTTTGTGCGACGATTGGGTCGGTAGTTCCCTCGAACTCTGGGGGTCCTACACTCTTAAAGTCTTTAAAGGTTGTTACTGGCACAGTCTGAGGGTTCGGGCGAACGGGTTCATTGTTCCTTCCCCTTAAGGCTTCTCCTAACAAGTCTACCAGTTTCTGGATCGGGTCTACTTGTTCTCTCTCATTGTTAACGGATTCTTCGGGTGCAGTCAATCTACGTCTGGGCGGCATTATCTGCATCACAATTTTTTCATTTTATTATTATTCAAGTATATCACTTAAGTATTTCTTTTAATACTAAAAGAATAAATTTATAACACGTTTCTAAAATCAACTCCATTTATATTCATATGCCATTTCGTTTCATTACATGATTTCCCTAGCATACTGCTATAAATGTTATCACATATATCCCCTAATATCACAAAAGACGGGGAATATACCAACCTACTACCATACTACCCCTCTAACAAAAGCTAACTCGGGGTTTACATCATCATCCCACATCTTACACAAAAGATCGGGATTACAACACAGTATATACAATACATAAAGACACAACTAGTACTACCACTAGACTGACTAAGGAAATCTCATCCCATCATCCCGCGCTCCACTGCGCTCTTGTACTCCAACTGTGCTATATACGCAACCAGCTCTCGGCTCAAGGTATGTAGAGTCTGTCCCTGTTCTGCCGGGTAGTGGTACACACCATCAATCACCCTTTCAAAAGCTGAACGGAACACATACCCCATCTTGTTCATCTTTCTCTTCTTGCACCTGACCTCGTCCTCAAGGTCGTCAGCTCTCTCATTGGACGCTTCCCACTTCTCCTCGAAGTGTAACCTATCCATCACCTCCAACTCTAGCTGAGTACGGAGTGCCTCTTTCTCAGTCTTCTCACTCAGCTCCCTCTGCTCAACCTCTTCTAGCTTCTCTGCCAAATCTACATTCCTAGCCACTGACCTGTGAAATAGAGTCCCCATCTGGATCCCTGCCTCCCTACGGTAGGCAATCTCCACCTCTAACTCTTGCATAGTCAGCTTCCTCTGGTGGTCCTCGTCCCTCAGCTTCTGGAACTCGGACTCTCTCTCTTGGGCCTCTGCCTCCAGCTCTTGGACCCTGCAGTCTAACTCTAGGATCTGCTCCTCGTATTCTCCTAACATCTGCTCCTCTATAGTAGCCTCATCAGAGTCCTCTACTGGCTCATCCTCCATCGGCTCCTCCTCTGGATCAGTCTCTATCTCAATCTCGATCTCATCCTCGTCATCAAACTCGGATGGTGCAACTGCCTGCACTGGCACAGCCTCTAGAGGTGCCTCGTATACTACATGTATATCTCTGGGCTCCTCCTCTGCTACTCTACTAGTTACACCTGTGTCTGTCATCCTACAATCACAAACACAAGGCAAACAAACAGCAACTCCATTAGAATGTTAAATAAAACATAAGTGCATTGTATAGAATGAAGTTACATTTCATAACAGACTAAGTCTCTCAAGGAAAACTCTACATGAGTTTTATCTCCTTCCTAACTTCTAAGTTCACCTAAGCTATAGTCCAAGGACACTCGTTCCTAAGGTTTATAACTACAGCTTTGATACCAACCTGTGACGTCCCCAAATTCCAGGACCGCCACTTGGTCTCTCGAATTCGGTTCATCACGTGCTCATGGTAATACATCATAATAATAATAATTAAATATCATACGATCACAGCGGAAAATCTATTCTAGAATAATTTACAATGATTTATTATAATTATTCCCCCAAGTCTCGCAAGCTACAGTACTTAATAGATTACATAATAATATCAGTTAACGACTTATTACATAATCTAACTTAAGCTTAAACATAATCAAATCCAGTCTTACTACATCATCTTCATACAATATTAATATATTTAAAACATAACAGACATAAGCTAGTTGGTAGCTTTGCCCTTGCCCTTATCAGCGCCCGAAGGTTCACCATGCTCTGCCTTAACTGAAATGTTTTAGGGAAAGCAAGAATGAGCACAAATTGCCCAGCAAGTAATATACAATAAGGGTGAATAATAAGATTCTCAATTCTCGAAAGGGTATAGCAAGGTTTGATAGCTCAAGAATAACAAGAATATCAACAGTTCTCAATAACAGTCGCTAAGGACAGGATATGATTCAATAATAAGTCAATTCAAGATTTCAAATAACTGAATACTGAGCAGTCACTAAGGACTATGAACTTCTACTAGAATTGACAGTAATAAACTGAAAATCCAATAAAAACAGGTACAACAGGTGATCAGCCTAAAGTACCATCGTTATGCATAACAATCAATCATACTCAAGTGTGCACGTCGGTTCTCCGACAATTATATATTCCCTTCAAAGAAGGTTGTTCTTCTCAGTCAAATACAAGATCCCGCACCAATCAATTAGTTTGGGTCATTTTTCAATAACATAAGTCTAGCCGAATCAAATGGCATAGACACTTTCACAATATTCAAGAACAATACTAAGTTCAACATGAATAATAGCTTTAATGAAATAAGAGTTCAAGTATGCTAATTCAATTCAAACAATTAAGTAGGAAACTAGTTCGCAATATACAAAGATAGAATACTTGTATCCAAAGAGATAAGTTTTAGATACTCGCTTACGATATCCGTTGAATAAAGTAATGCAAGGGTTTAGGATACTTGCCTTATGCGTAGTTTACTCACGTAAAGCTAGTCAACACTTTTGAATTCCTATCGTAATGATAGTCATTAGTCATATAATTTAACTTCACAATATATCTTCGAATATACGATCAACACACAAGCTAAGTTTTACCCTAGCTACACAATTATTTAGTATCTAATTTCTATTCTTAACTTTCTCTTTTCTCAAGTTGATCATATTCATACATCGTTACTATCATGTGAGACTACCACAATTAGCAAACATATTCGCATATTATTAATATCACATAAGACTACAATCAATACTAAATATATTTTATTTTAGCAAGTTATGGCATTCTCATAAGTTAACCGTCAAAATCGGGTTCAAGTGACATCATATAATATCACGTAGCATGTATACATTTTTAAAGGATACTTTTATGTTTGTATACAATCTTTCCTCGTTCTAATCATTTATGATTTTGTTTTAATTCACGATCCCTAACGACTTAGGGTTATACAATGTCATGAATTCACATAAATTGTCATGCTTATCATTTAGACATATAAAGTAGTTATATATTTTATTGATACGCATGTTCATATGTTTCTTATGTCATGGATATGTGATTCTAGCATTATTACTAGTTCGTGACTTAATCAAACTCATGCTTGATTAACTTGCATTACATCTAACAAGTACGTACATATATGATGCCTTCAAACTACATTCAATCATGTTGAAAATATCAGAATGTAGAGTCCTAATATAACATGTCAAAGTCCACATTTAAAGCTTATGTTGTCATTAGTAAAGCTTGCTAATAAGGCCTAACATGCTCATGCTATCTAGATTCATATGTTACCATATTTGACCCGCATTTCAAGGTCACATAACATGCTTGAAAAGTCAGTCTTTACATGTCAATATCAACCTTCAAAACTTGTATTTTTGTTAGAAAGGTGCACTAGTTGGGTTCACATGTTCATATTATATCACGATACATATATACTTAAGTCAATATGCATTCCATGTGTTTCTAGGTCATACAAACGTGTCTCAAAAGTCAGAATACTATTATGGTATTTATATATCCAAGTTCCTCTTTTCATAACTTTAAGTTTTCTTTGAAATATTCAACTAAAACAACTAGCATAGATTGCTATAACCTAGTAACCTTATTCCATATGTTAATGTGAGTTATATGCATATCCTAACAGTACATCATGCTCAATACATCAGAAGATATAAAAGAAATCATCAACAAATTCTGCAGTGGCGCGCGGCCGCGCCCAAATTGTACTAGGGAGACGCGCGGCCGCGCGGCACCCGTTCTAGACCAGAAGATGTTCTGTTATTGCAGAGCTTCACAATTTCTCATAATGTACTTAGCTAGTATGCTTGCCTACCATCACTTTACATTCCTAACACATAGATATACTTAACAACTTATGCTAGCACCTTATCACACACTAATTTCAACAATATCATGCAATCTCTATGAATTGAAATTTAAATGGGTTTAGAGGTTATACCTCTTGAGCTCAAACTTGCACAAGACTTGTTCTCAAATTCAGATTATAAACTCACAATACTCTCTCTATATCAACTTAGCACAAATTTTAGCAACATAGAAAATGAAGAGAGGCTTGGTATTTATAGGAGAATTCAATATCCATACAAAGCAATTGCCCCAAGGTTTGAAACAATGGGGGAAATGAAGAACTAGAGGATTGAGGGGAGTTGATGGAATAGTGTCCAACCACCCCCATCACCCCCATCCTTCTTCATCATGAGCATCATTGGCTAGCTAGGAAGTTGACATGAGGGAGTAGCTTAGGCCTTTGGCCTTTCACGTGGGAGAAGAGATAGTGACTATCATTTAGGGACAAGGCAATATGAAACTCAGCATTTGCAACATGAAGTGTATTAACACTAAGGCCATATATACATATACACTTAGGCTATTATATATTTATTCATACTATATTTTATAATTAACATTATAGTGTAAGTCACATGCTTAATATTTCAAGGTAGTAGATGTGATATGGCAATGTAACATACATATCATCCATGTACATTTATTAATACCGGATATAATCACATCACATTATTTTCTTCATTAAATTCTACAATCAACAAGTGATTTCAATATATTCATGATATATCATTTTAATGTATACTTACATACACATTGTCACATAGGTATTAATCATGTAGCTCACATAGTTTAATTAATCTTAATACATGGTCCATATGTGTAATATATTCACATTGCATTATATAGCATAGTTTATGTATACTTGTATGGTCACACCTAAGTGTTTCTCTACACTATATAATATAGTCGTATTATATATTATTGCATGCTTGTACATAACAATCAATATAATCTTATTATATTAATAACTTACTTATTTGTTTTATTATTCATAATGTCAAATAAATAAATTATTTATCTTATCAATTAATTAACAATAATATTAATTAATCCATTCCTCATCGATTACTAATAACACCTAATTAATAATCATAGGATTCATTATCACATTAACAAGTATAAATCTCAGCACAATTATAAACAAGTGGTTTATTATTATTATATTTCTTGCAATAATAATAATCACGTATTATTAATCAATCACAGTTAATATTCCATAACCATCAACTAATATTTTACAATAGCAATTAACAATTAATATAGATTAATTGTTTACTTAATAATTCATTCGTTAATTAATATAATTATTAATATTTCCCATCACTGTGCCACACTAGGCTCTCAACGAGTTTATCGTAAACTCCACATTTTTCTCAATTGTCATAGATATTCAATTTAATATAATTGAATTTAATCATTCTCATAACACAAAATCATTTATATTCAAATAAATTCTCATTTCCATTAATATAATTATTTAATAATAATAGGAAATTCTCGGGTATTACATCCTCCCCCCCTTATAAAAATTCGTCCCGGAATTGCTACAAGGTTACACAAACAAATGGGGATAATCCCTCATTATCCTATCTTCTAATTCCCACGTTGCCTCCTCGACATCGTGGTTACGCCAAAGTACTTTTACAGACGAAATAATTTTGTTTCTCAATGTTTGCTCTTTCCTATCTAATATCTGGACAGGAATTTCTTCATACGCCAAGTTCTTCTCCACATGAATGGGCTCGTAAGAAATCACATGTTTGTAGTCGGCCTTGTACGGTCGCAACACGGAAATGTGAAATACGTTGTGGATGTGCTCCAACTCAGGTGGCAACGCAACTTCGTATGCCACTTCGCCCACTCGCTTCAGTATTTCGAACGGTCCTATAAATCTTGGACTCAATTTTCCTTTCTTGCCGAAACGGATCTTTCCTTTCCATGGAGATACTTTCAAGAATACGAAACTGCCGACTTTGAAGTCTCGGTCCTGTCGATGCAAATCTGCGTATTTCTTCTGGCGATCTTGAGCTGCTACTAATCGGGCTTTTATCACTGTCACCATGTCTGTGGTTTGTTGTACTAACTCTGGTCCGAGTATTTGTCGTTCTCCGACTTCGTCCCAACATAATGGCGTTCTGCACTTTCTTCCGTAAAGAGCTTCGTACGGTGGCATGCCGATACTCGCATGGTAGCTATTATTATATGCGAATTCTACTAAGGGTAGGTGGTCGTCCCAATTTCCCTTAAAATCCATCACGCAAGTCCTAAGCATGTCTTCTAGCATTTGTATTGTTCGCTCACTTTGTCCGTCTGTTTGAGGATGATAAGCTGTACTCAATCTCAACTGCGTTCCCATTCTTTCTTGCAAACTCTTCCAAAAATTGGACGTGAAGCGCGGATCTCGATCAGAGACAATTGACACCGGCACTCCATGTCGTGAAACAATTTCTTTTACATATAGGCTTGCTAATTGGTTCAAACTGTAGCGGATCTTGATTGGTAGAAAGTGTGCGGTCTTCGTTAGTCGATCCACGATAACCCAAATGGCATCATAACCTTTCTGTGTAACTGGAAGTCCTACCACGAAGTCCATGGTAATATGCTCCCATTTCCACTCTGGTATTTCTAACGGTTGTAGTAAACCACTCGGCCGTTGATGCTCTGCTTTAACGCGCTGGCAAGTCAAACATCTACTGACGCACTCTGCGACTTCCCGTTTCAAATTGGGCCACCAAAAATGTTGCCTTAGATCTCGGTACATCTTTGTGCCTCCCGGATGAACGGAATATGTCGTATTATGTGCCTCGTGCAAAATCTCTTCCCTCAACTCGGTTACCGCTGGTACCCACACTCTTCCTTCAAATCTCAAAATACCATCTTTATCCATTCGAAATTTTTCTTCCTCATTTTTCGTGATCCTCTTTCGGATTTTCTCACACTCTTCATCCTTTTCTTGGGCTTCCTTTACTTTATCCAACAATATCGGATGAGCTTCCATTACAAACAACTTCTAACCAGACTTTTCTGGTCCTTTCACTTCTATCTCCAATTTCTCCATCTCTCTTATCAACTCTTCCTGAGTCGTCAAATTAAACAACTTCTCCCTTCCTTTCCTGCTCAGAGCGTCGGCAACCACATTTGCCTTTCCCGGGTGATAAAGAATATCGCAGTCATAGTCTTTGATTAATTCTAACCACCTTCTCTGCTGCATGTTTAACTCCTTCTGTGTGAAGATATATTTCAGACTTTTGTGGTCCGTGTATATCTCACATTTTTCTCCGTATAGATAATGCCTCCATATCTTTAACGTAAAAACTACTGCCGCTAACTCTAAGTCGTGAGTAGGGTATCATTTTTCGTAATCCTTTAATTGTGGTGATGCATATGCAATGACCTTGCCGTGCTGCATAAGCACACAGCCAAGTCCCTTGTGCGATGCATCACTATACACCACAAAATTTCCTGCATCATCTGGTAATGATAATACAGGTGCTTCGCTCAATCTCTTCTTCAACTCCTGAAAACTCTCTTCACATTTGTCGGTCCATATAAATTTCACCGTCTTTCTAGTCAAATTTGTCAACGGGGTTGCTATCTTAGAAAAATCTTGGATAAATCTCCGATAGTACCCAGCTAACCCTAAAAAGCTTCTCACCTCCGTCGGTGTTTTTGGTTGTTCCCAATTACTTACTGCATCAACCTTCGCAGGGTCTACAGCAATCCCATTCTTATCCACCACGTGACCTAAGAATTGAACCTTCTCCATCCAAAATTCGCACTTCGAAAATTTTGCATACATCTTCTCCTTCCTTAGTGCTTCCAAAACAATCTTCAGATGTTCGGCGTGTTCTTCCTCTGTCTTCGAGTAGATCAAAATGTCGTCGATAAAGACCACTACAAATTTATCCAAGTATGGCTTGAAAACTCGGTTCATCAAGTCCATAAATGCTGCCGGAGCATTAGTCAATCCGAATGACATTACCAAAAACTCGTAGTGTCCATAACGGGTTCGAAACGCAGTCTTTGGTATGTCCTCGTCCCTCACTTTCAGTTGATGATATCCTGTTCGTAGGTCGATCTTTGAGAAACACTTTGCTCCCTTCAGTTGATCAAATAAGTCGTCTATCCTCGGTAGCGGATACCGGTTCTTGATTGTTACTCTGTTCAATTCTCGATAATCGATACAGAGCCTCATCGATCCGTCCTTCTTCTTAACGAATAGTACTGGTGCTCCCCAAGGAGAAACACTCGGTCGAATGTAACCCTTATCCAATAATTCTTGTAATTGTATCATCAATTCCTTCATTTCTACTGGCGCCATACGATATGGAGCTTTCGAAATCGGTGCCGTTCCCGGTGCTAAGTCTATTACGAATTCGATTTCTCTGTCTGGCGGAAGACCAGGCAGATCGTCCGGAAACACATCTTGGAATTCATTAACTACGTCTATATCCTTAATTTCTACTCCCTTTTTTCGAGTATCAACGATGTAAGCTAAATATCCTACACATCCTTTCCTTAACAATTTCTTAGCCTGCATCATCGTAACGCAACACGATTGCTTAAGCGATGAGCTACCATAAAACACTACCTTAGACTTACTCGGAGTCTGAAGGTTCACACATTTGTTCTGACAGTCAATTATCGCAGCATGGTTATATAACCAATCCATTCCCAGTATTACGTCAAATTCTCCCAGTCTAATAAGAATCAAGTCTACGCTCAGTTCACGTTTACTAATACTTGCGCGACAATTTCGATAAACGTATTCTACAGGGATCACTTCCTTATTAGCAACTTCTATGATCAAAGGATTTTCTAAAAGTTCTCGGGGTGTACTAAGTCTACTAGCAAATTCTTCAGATACAAAAGAACAGGTGGCACCCGAATCAAATAATACATAAGCATTTATATCATTGATTGGGATTATACCTGACACCACATCCTTCGCAGCCACTGCGTCTTGGACGGTCATGTTAAAGGTTCTGGCGGTTGGGCGGTTGGATTGTGCCGGTCCACCGATCATCAGCTTGTTGCCTCCTTGCTGATTACTACCCCCGCCACTTCCCTTCTTTGGGCAGTCCTTAATTCGGTGCTCCGTCGAGCCACACGCAAAGCATCCTTGTATCTTTTTTGGTTTCAAACAGTTGGGCGAGATGTGCCCTTCCTGTCCGCAGTTGTAGCAAGTGCCATGTCCCTTCCAACACTCGCCCTGGTGATTCTTCCCACACTTCGGGCATCCTTCAGCCCTCTTCTTGAAACCTCCACGAAAATTCCCTGATTGATTATTATTGTTGTTTTTGTTGTTGTTGTTGTTCTCCCACTTTCTCTTTCCCAAATTACTTCCTCCACTGCTGCTTCCTCCGGTATGATTCTCTCCTCCAGCATTCTTTCCTTTCTTCTCTTTGTTATACAGGCTTAAGGCCTCACTGCCACCTTCCGCAATGATTGCCTTTTCCATTAATGTTGCAAAGGAATCAATTTGAAGAACTGATACCTTATTGAACAGCCACGGCTTCAACCCTTGTTCGAAGCGTCTAGCCTTTCTTTCTTCATCACCAACTTGGTGCTCCGCAAATCGCGCTAGTTCGTTAAACCTAGCCGCGTATTGCGCCACCGTCATCTCACCTTGTTTTAACTCTAGGAATTTCACCTCCATCCTATTCTTCATACTCTTCGGGAAGTAATTCTCGAAGAACAGCGTCTTAAACTTGTCCCAAGCTATTATCCCTTCTCCAGCTCTTTGTTGATTAGCCTCCCACCAGTAGTTCGCTTCTCCCCTCATCATGTACGTGGCAAACACCGTCTTCTGATCTTCGCCTACGCTAGCTATAGTGAAAGATTTTTCGATTTCCTTGATCCACGTTTGTGCGACGATTGGGTCGGTAGTTCCCTCGAACTCTGGGGGTCCTACACTCTTAAAGTCTTTAAAGGTTGTTACTGGCACAGTCTGAGGGTTCGGGCGAACGGGTTCATTGTTCCTTCCCCTTAAGGCTTCTCCTAACAAGTCTACCAGTTTCTGGATCGGGTCTACTTGTTCTCTCTCATTGTTAACGGATTCTTCGGGTGCAGTCAATCTACGTCTGGGCGGCATTATCTGAATCACAATTTTTTCATTTTATTATTATTCAAGTATATCACTTAAGTATTTCTTTTAATACTAAAAGAATAAATTTATAACACGTTTCTAAAATCAACTCCATTTATATTCATATGCCATTTCGTTTCATTACATGATTTCCCTAGCATACTGCTATAAATGTTATCACATATATCCCCTAATATCACAAAAGACGGGGAATATACCAACCTACTACCATACTACCCCTCTAACAAAAGCTAACTCGGGGTTTACATCATCATCCCACATCTTACACAAAAGATCGGGATTACAACACAGTATATACAATACATAAAGACACAACTAGTACTACCACTAGACTGACTAAGGAAATCTCATCCCATCATCCCGCGCTCCACTGCGCTCTTGTACTCCAACTGTGCTATATACGCAACCAGCTCTCGGCTCAAGGTATGTAGAGTCTGTCCCTGTTCTGCCGGGTAGTGGTACACACCATCAATCACCCTTTCAAAAGCTGAACGGAACACATACCCCATCTTGTTCATCTTTCTCTTCTTGCACCTGACCTCGTCCTCAAGGTCGTCAGCTCTCTCATTGGACGCTTCCCACTTCTCCTCGAAGTGTAACCTATCCATCACCTCCAACTCTAGCTGAGTACGGAGTGCCTCTTTCTCAGTCTTCTCACTCAGCTCCCTCTGCTCAACCTCTTCTAGCTTCTCTGCCAAATCTACATTCCTAGCCACTGACCTGTGAAATAGAGTCCCCATCTGGATCCCTGCCTCCCTACGGTAGGCAATCTCCACCTCTAACTCTTGCATAGTCAGCTTCCTCTGGTGGTCCTCGTCCCTCAGCTTCTGGAACTCGGACTCTCTCTCTTGGGCCTCTGCCTCCAGCTCTTGGACCCTGCAGTCTAACTCTAGGATCCGCTCCTCGTATTCTCCTAACATCTGCTCCTCTATAGTAGCCTCATCAGAGTCCTCTACTGGCTCATCCTCCATCGGCTCCTCCTCTGGATCAGTCTCTATCTCAATCTCGATCTCATCCTCGTCATCAAACTCGGATGGTGCAACTGCCTGCACTGGCACAGCCTCTAGAGGTGCCTCGTATACTACATGTATATCTCTGGGCTCCTCCTCTGCTACTCTACTAGTTACACCTGTGTCTGTCATCCTACAATCACAAACACAAGGCAAACAAACAGCAACTCCATTAGAATGTTAAATAAAACATAAGTGCATTGTATAGAATGAAGTTACATTTCATAACAGACTAAGTCTCTCAAGGAAAACTCTACATGAGTTTTATCTCCTTCCTAACTTCTAAGTTCACCTAAGCTATAGTCCAAGGACACTCGTTCCTAAGGTTTATAACTACAGCTTTGATACCAACCTGTGACGTCCCCAAATTCCAGGACCGCCACTTGGTCTCTCGAATTCGGTTCATCACGTGCTCATGGTAATACATCATAATAATAATAATTAAATATCATACGATCACAGCGGAAAATCTATTCTAGAATAATTTACAATGATTTATTATAATTATTCCCCCAAGTCTCGCAAGCTACAGTACTTAATAGATTACATAATAATATCAGTTAACGACTTATTACATAATCTAACTTAAGCTTAAACATAATCAAATCCAGTCTTACTACATCATCTTCATACAATATTAATATATTTAAAACATAACAGACATAAGCTAGTTGGTAGCTTTGCCCTTGCCCTTATCAGCGCCCGAAGGTTCACCATGCTCTGCCTTAACTGAAATGTTTTAGGGAAAGCAAGAATGAGCACAAATTGCCCAGCAAGTAATATACAATAAGGGTGAATAATAAGATTCTCAATTCTCGAAAGGGTATAGCAAGGTTTGATAGCTCAAGAATAACAAGAATATCAACAGTTCTCAATAACAGTCGCTAAGGACAGGATATGATTCAATAATAAGTCAATTCAAGATTTCAAATAACTGAATACTGAGCAGTCACTAAGGACTATGAACTTCTACTAGAATTGACAGTAATAAACTGAAAATCCAATAAAAACAGGTACAACAGGTGATCAGCCTAAAGTACCATCGTTATGCATAACAATCAATCATACTCAAGTGTGCACGTCGGTTCTCCGACAATTATATATTCCCTTCAAAGAAGGTTGTTCTTCTCAGTCAAATACAAGATCCCGCACCAATCAATTAGTTTGGGTCATTTTTCAATAACATAAGTCTAGCCGAATCAAATGGCATAGACACTTTCACAATATTCAAGAACAATACTAAGTTCAACATGAATAATAGCTTTAATGAAATAAGAGTTCAAGTATGCTAATTCAATTCAAACAATTAAGTAGGAAAGCTAGTTCGCAATATACAAAGATAGAATACTTGTATCCAAAGAGATAAGTTTTAGATACTCGCTTACGATATCCGTTGAATAAAGTAATGCAAGGGTTTAGGATACTTGCCTTATGCGTAGTTTACTCACGTAAAGCTAGTCAACACTTTTGAATTCCTATCGTAATGATAGTCATTAGTCATATAATTTAACTTCACAATATATCTTCGAATATACGATCAACACACAAGCTAAGTTTTACCCTAGCTACACAATTATTTAGTATCTAATTTCTATTCTTAACTTTCTCTTTTCTCAAGTTGATCATATTCATACATCGTTACTATCATGTGAGACTACCACAATTAGCAAACATATTCGCATATTATTAATATCACATAAGACTACAATCAATACTAAATATATTTTATTTTAGCAAGTTATGGCATTCTCATAAGTTAACCGTCAAAATCGGGTTCAAGTGACATCATATAATATCACGTAGCATGTATACATTTTTAAAGGATACTTTTATGTTTGTATACAATCTTTCCTCGTTCTAATCATTTATGATTTTGTTTTAATTCACGATCCCTAACGACTTAGGGTTATACAATGTCATGAATTCACATAAATTGTCATGCTTATCATTTAGACATATAAAGTAGTCATATATTTTATTGATACGCATGTTCATATGTTTCTTATGTCATGGATATGTGATTCTAGCATTATTACTAGTTCGTGACTTAATCAAACTCATGCTTGATTAACTTGCATTACATCTAACAAGTACGTACATATATGATGCCTTCAAACTACATTCAATCATGTTGAAAATATCAGAATGTAGAGTCCTAATATAACATGTCAAAGTCCACATTTAAAGCTTATGTTGTCATTAGTAAAGCTTGCTAATAAGGCCTAACATTCTCATGCTATCTAGATTCATATGTTAACATATTTGACCCGCATTTCAAGGTCACATAACATGCTTGAAAAGTCAGAATGTACATGTCAATATCAACCTTCAAAACTTGTATTTTTGTTAGAAAGGTGCACTAGTTGGGTTCACATGTTCATATTATATCACGATACATATATACTTAAGTTAATATGCATTCCATGTGTTTCTAGGTCATACAAACGTGTCTCAAAAGTCAGAATACTATTATGGTATTTATATATCCAAGTTCCTCTTTTCATAACTTTAAGTTTTCTTTGAAATATTCAACTAAAACAACTAGCATAGATTGCTATAACCTAGTAACCTTATTCCATATGTTAATGTGAGTTATATGCATATCCTAACAGTACATCATGCTCAATACATCAGAAGATATAAAAGAAATCATCAACAAATTCTGCAGTGGCGCGCGGCCGCGCCCAAATTGTACTAGGGAGACGCGCGGCTGCGCGGCTCCCATTCTAGACCAGAAGATGTTCTGTTATTGCAGAGCTTCAGAATTTCACATAATGTACTTAGCTAGCATGCTTGCCTACCATCACTTTACATTCCTAACACATAGATATACTTAACAACTTATGCTAGCACCTTATCACACACTAATTTCAACAATATCATGCAATCTCTATGAATTGAAATTTAAATGGGTTTAGAGGTTATACCTCTTGAGCTCAAACTTGCACAAGACTTGTTCTCAAATTCAGATTATAAACTCACAATACTCTCTCTATATCAACTTAGCACAAATTTTAGCAACATAGAAAATGAAGAGAGGCTTGGTATTTATAGGAGAATTCAATATCCATACAAAGCAATTGCCCCAAGGTTTGAAACAATGGGGGAAATGAAGAACTAGAGGATTGAGGGGAGTTGATGGAATAGTGTCCAACCACCCCCATCACCCCCATCCTTCTTCATCATGAGCATCATTGGCTAGCTAGGAAGTTGACATGAGGGAGTAGCTTAGGCCTTTGGCCTTTCACGTGGGAGAAGAGATAGTGACTATCATTTAGGGACAAGGCAATATGAAACTCAGCATTTGCAACATGAAGTGTATTAACACTAAGGCCATATATACATATACACTTAGGCTATTATATATTTATTCATACTATATTTTATAATTAACATTATAGTGTAAGTCACATGCTTAATATTTCAAGGTAGTAGATGTGATATGACAATGTAACATACATATCATCCATGTACATTTATTAATACCGGATATAATCACATCACATTATTTTCTTCATTAAATTCTACAATCAACAAGTGATTTCAATATATTCATGATATATCATTTTAATGTATACTTACATACACATTGTCACATAGGTATTAATCATGTAGCTCACATAGTTTAATTAATCTTAATACATGGTCCATATGTGTAATATATTCACATTGCATTATATAGCATAGTTTATGTATACTTGTATGGTCACACCTAAGTGTTTCTCTACACTATATAATATAGTCGTATTATATATTATTGCATGCTTGTACATAACAATCAATATAATCTTATTATATTAATAACTTACTTATTTGTTTTATTATTCATAATGTCAAATAAATAAATTATTTATCTTATCAATTAATTAACAATAATATTAATTAATCCATTCCTCATCGATTACTAATAACACCTAATTAATAATCATAGGATTCATTATCACATTAACAAGTATAAATCTCAGCACAATTATAAACAAGTGGTTTATTATTATTATATTTCTTGCAATAATAATAATCACGTATTATTAATCAATCACAGTTAATATTCCATAACCATCAACTAATATTTTACAATAGCAATTAACAATTAATATAGATTAATTGTTTACTTAATAATTCATTCGTTAATTAATATAATTATTAATATTTCCCATCACTGTGCCACACTAGGCTCTCAACGAGTTTATCGTAAACTCCACATTTTTCTCAATTGTCATAGATATTCAATTTAATATAATTGAATTTAATCATTCTCATAACACAAAATCATTTATATTCAAATAAATTCTCATTTCCATTAATATAATTATTTAATAATAATAGGAAATTCTCGGGTATTACAGTTATCATGCTTTATAACTTGGCTATATGTTTACATAGATGTCACATAATCTATTAATACACATGCTTATAGTGTTCACATTATTTATTCATAACTAGTATTGTTTAATACTTGGGAGCATGCTTTAAACTCATGTTATCATTACGTCTACTACATACAAATCATGTTTAGAGACATATCAAACCCGAACATGTCATCTTAACCCTTTAGAATCTAGATACTCACGTGATGTAACTATCTTTTTGAAAACATGTTCAAGGTTTACGTTTCAAACTTATACTTTTACTTAGCAAGGTTCACAATTGAAGTCCACATACTCATGTCATGCTATAAAACATTTCTAAGCAAGTCAACATGCCTTTCGTGCATTCTTAAACCATATTAACATGCTTGTACGGTCAGAATATCAACATGGATATAATTTATCAAAGTTTGTTTTCAAACTCTACGCTTTCGTTAGGAAAGTGCACTAGTTAGGTTCACATGTTCATATTATATCACGAAACCAATATAGATAAGCTAACATGCACTTTATGTGTCTCTAGGTCATATCAACGTGTCCCACAAGTCAGAACAAAACCATAGCGCCTATATATCAAGTCCTTTTTTTTCTTCTGAAAACTCTAAGTTCACTTTGAAGAACATAAGTTATTTTGTCAAAAGGTATACCATCTTGCTTTATACATGCTTATGTTAGGTTTATGCATCCATATATATGTACTACCCATGTTAACATGTTCATTTAAATCAATGCAATAAACTATCACATAGCAGAAAACAAGCAGAAAGCAAAAAACTGCACACAGTGTCCTGCGCAGCTGTGCTGCGCCGTAATGTAATGCTGGCGTAGCTGCGCTGTGTCCGGTTCAGTTCAAGAACAGCCTGCATCGACAGACTTCCAGGCCAAATGCCAAATTACTTCACGAAATCAGTCCCAAGCAGTTACATTAAGGTTTAAACATACTACTACGACTAATTAACATAACCCAATCATAAAATTATGAACTCCAAACAACATTCAAAATTCAAGAAATCTCAGAGACTGAAAATGGAGATCATAACTGTTATAAGAATTTGATTGCTAGCAAGCCATATCGTATATTCATATGATGGTAAGTCTACATAACAACCATATAAGAACCCAAACACAACTCAATTGGCAAAACCAATAAATGAGACATTTTCAGAAACTTCAAAAACAGAAAAAGAAAATGAAGAACAAGGAATGTTGTTATACCTTTGTAAATGATTGAGCTTGCAGCTATTCAATTCTTACAACTCTAGACTGATATTATATATGCTCTCAATTTATCAAACTCAAGCAAACTCTCAGCAAACGAAATTGAAGGGGAAGAGCTTATATATATAGAGAAATTCATGTCCAGGCAATGCTATTATTTCGCAAATCAAACTAACGGGTTGAAGGATTGCATGAGGGTTATGAAAGAGCAGGTAAATGGTTGTTGGATTCATCATGAATCCCACTCCCTCCATAATCATGAGCTATGAAATGCTAGTTGCTGAGTTTGGGGAGAAGAAGAAGGAATAGGCCTTAGCTGTATGTCAAGCACGTGAAGGAGAATGTGACTACCAATATGGGACAAGGCAAAGAAATTCTTAGCATTTTGGCAACATTGATATATATATATATATATATACAATACTTGTTTTACTATGCACATTTCATATATATATATATATATATATATATATATCCAAGTTGTATTTGTATAATTCATTCTTAGGTTGTAATTAAAATGTCACAATGTAATTCACATACTATAATAAGTGTAATTTTCACACATATAATCCATGTACATTTTATTACACCGGTATAATTTAATCGGATACTATCACATTTATTATTAAATTCTACAATCAACAATTGATTACAATATATCCATAACATATTATTTTAATGTATACTCATACACAATTGTCACCTAAGCATTATCATGTAGCTTTCTCAATTCAATAAGCCTTACCATATAATAGTGTCATATTACACTTCATATAATACATAGTTAGCTACTATATGTTACACATTTAATTCGCATGCTTGCACATAGAATTACTCATCTTATTAATTAAATGTTAATTAATAATATACACTCATCCTTCATCAATCAATATAATCTTATAACTTACTTATTTATTTTATTATTCGTAATGTCAAATAAATAAATTATTTATCTCATTGATTAATTAACAATAATATTAATTAATCTATTCCTCATTGATTATTAATTACACCAAATTAGTAATCATAGGATTAATTATCACATTAACAAATATAAATCTCAGCACAATTATAAACAAGTGGTTTATTATTATTATATTTCTTGCAATAATAATAATCACATATTATTAATCAACCACAGTTAATATTCCACAACAATTAATTAATATTCTATGATAATAATTAATTAATATTCTACAATTAATATAGATTAATTGTTTGCTTAAATTAATATAATCATTCTTATATTACGTCACTGTGCCACACAAGGCTATCAACGAGTTTATCGCAAACTCCACATATTCTCACTTATTATAATTATTCAATTTTATATAATTGAATTAATTCATCTCATAACACAAAATTATTTATATATGAATAAATATTCACTTCCATTAATATATTCATTTAATAATATATGAAAATTATCTGGTATTACAAGTTGAATCGACTCACAATGCTTTAACAGTTCGATAATATAAGAATTATAAATCAAATGTAAGATACAACAATAGATTTCATGATAACTAGGCATGCTTTAGGAATAACTTAAAGCATTCGATAGATCAAGTAGATCTTGCTTGAACAACTAAGTCAAGATCACATTACTTAAATAATACTTCAATACTTATTCTTTACGGATATTTGAATCCAGTATAACTCATACAATACATAACGAGTTAAGAATCCGATATAGACTTGCATGATATAATGAGCAAGAGTTAGAGAACTTGCACAATGAAAAGATATCATAAAAGAACTTGCATAACGTAGAAGAATAATGATTAAACTCAAGTAAGAGATAAGGAGTAGAGAACTTGCCTCAAGCGCAAGCTACACTTTAATAATTACAATCACTTCCACAATTATCCTATATATCACGTTACGTTTAAAACATCTATTAGTACCTAACTATAACGTTTAGACCGTCGAACTTCATACTCAAGTCCAACCTAGCAACATGGTTACGACGTACGTCGATACTAATACACATACGTGAGGCTAAACTCACAATCAAGCACCTCATACACGTATAGCACTTTTATTATCATATTGCATCTTACGGTAACAATATCCAAGAACACATATAATATAACCACATAAGACTTCAATCTATCTTAAATACATCAAAAACATATTATCTCATTACCTATTACACTTATCAAGTCATAAAAATAAGTTGGCTAAACAAACGCGGCATGAAAACTCAACGAAGGGAAAATAAAATTCCTGGACAGCTTGTTAACCCGCTGGGGCGGGTCCCCCAAGGGTAAAAGCCCAGCTGGGGCGGGGCCCACTACTGGTGGGAACCCCCAGCTCGCGAACGGCAGAGAAATAAGCCAATTTGGCTTATTTCTTCACACTGAATCTGATTTTTCTCAATATGATAAACATGAAACTTGATAACAACAAAATTTTGGACTCTTTAACATGATTATAACATAAAATCCTTACAACACATAATCAAAACCAAGTTTTCATGATTTTTGAAGAAAACTACAATATCAAGCGTTCTTGACAAAAATTCCTATTACGAATTCGTTTTTCAATCAATTCATGTTATTCCAATTGCAATAACTCTAATTCTTAATATATTAACATAACCCATGATCAATTTAAACATTAATCCATAATCAAACACCAATTTGATAGTTTCAAAGGAAATTCTTTCAAAATTAGTTTACAGTAAATCATTATGAACATAATTTCTTCTTGTTTATCGAAATTACATGGATTGAATCACTAAGACAACTATATAACTCATATATAAACATGCTATAACACATATTACACATAAATTTTATGTTTACATAAATCTTTCATTCTAACTCAACCAAAAATATAAAAATTCATAAGGACATAAATTCTCCATTAAAACTTGTTTTTACAACAAATTGAATTTCTAAAAATCGTTTATAGCATACAACACAATTATAAACAATATATAAACACAGTATATATATATATGTATATATATATACAATTCATGTTTACACAATCTCATGAAATTTTCATATTCACAGAGAACTCAAAACAAGGAATAACAATCAATTAAATTTTAAAACTATAAGATAGTAATTATACCTTTTTTGTTTTGATGATTGAAGAAGAAGAAGATGATGATGAGCTTGAGTTCTACCAATTCTTTCTCCTTCTTTTTCTTCTTTCTTTCTCTCTAACTTCTTTGTATTCTCTCTTCTATGCTTTCTTTGCTCTAACTTTGTTTTAACGTAAAAACTATTTACATAGCTGATATACATATATTATACATCTAATAATATAATATACGTAACTTACAAATAATTAATACCTATAATTATATCATATACTAATTACCCATTATTATATAGGTTACACTTATTTTGAATTTAAAAAGCCCTAAGGCTTGTTTGGCAAACCAAAATTATTTAAAAAAATAGATTTTATTAGCTAATGCCTTGTTTGGGTAAAATGGATTTAGAGCTAGTGCAAGGTCCCTGTTTGGCAAAACTTTTTTAAAACAAAAGTAAGGCCTCGTTTGGTTAAAATAATTTAAAAACTCTTTTTTTTATTTTAATAAATTCTTTTAACGCATACTTTAATGTTACACTTTAATTAATTAAATCTTTAATATTCTTATTTATTTAATTAAAATCTAACATCAATTATTCACATAAAAATTACCACATAATTATAATTACTCACTAATTACAATTTATGTAACACTCATCACATAATTCATCTAATTTAATTATCTCAATTAAATTAGAATTATACTATAAAATCAATATACATCAATTAAATTAAATATTAAATATTCATTTAATTATTATATAACTCTTAATTAAATCATTCAACAAAGTCACATAATTTATTTATTTAACTCAATAAATAAATCACATAAAATATTTATTCACTCAATAAATATTAAAATTTAATATATAAAATCTCAATCGTTACAATCTTTCCTCCTTGGAAGGATTCTGTCCCCAGAATCACAAAAAAAAAAATAAAATTCTCATAATCTCATAATAAAAATTCTCATATGTTACATTCTTCCTCCCTTAAAAGGATTCTGTCCCCAGAATTGATATGTAAGGGGTTACACAACAATTAAGCAAATAATTGAGGATACGATTTCCTCATTATATCTTCGAGTTTCCACGTGGCTTCTTCAGCACTGTGGTTCCTCCAAATTACCTTAACATAAGGTATCACTTTATTCCTAACTAATTGTTCCTTCCTATTAACTATTTGAACAGGAACCTCTTCATAAGTTAAGTCTTTATCAAATTGTAAAGGCTCGTATTCTATTACATGTTTATAGTCGTGTTTGTAAGGTCGTAACACTGAAATGTGAAAGTCGTTGTGTATATTCTCTAGCTCCGGAGGTAATGCCACCTCGCAAGCTACTTCACCCACTTTTCGCAGTACCTCGAACGGTCTAATAAATCGGGGACTCAGCTTCCCCTTCTTGCCAAATCGAATCTTCCCCTTCCAGGGAGATACCTTCAGAAAAACGAAGCTTCCTGGTAAGAATTATCGGTTCTGTCGATGTTGATTGGCATATTTCTTCTGTCTGTCTTGAGCAGCAACCAGTCTCGTTTTGATCAGCTTCACGATCTCAGCAGTTTGTTGTACCAGTTCCGGTCCCAACAATTGACGTTCACCGACTTCATCCCAGCACAAAGGCGTTCTGCACTTTCTGCCGTATAATACTTCGTAAGGAGGCATGCCGATACTCGCGTGGTAACTATTGTTGTAGGCGAACTCCACCAACAGTAGATGATCATCCCAGCTTCCCTTGAAGTCCATTACGCAAGCTCTCAGCATATCCTCAAGCGTCTGAATCGTTCTCTCGCTCTAGACATCGGTCTGAGGATGATATGCTGTACTCATTTGCAATTGCGTTTCCAGACACTCTTGCAAGCGCTTCCAAAAATTCGACGTAAAATGCGAATCTCTGTCGGACACAATTGACACCGGAACACCGTGTCGAGAAATTATTTTGAGTGTCTACAATGCATCTAATAATATAATATACGTAACTTATAAATAATTAATACCTATAATTATATCATATACTAATTACCCATTATTATATAGGTTACACTTATTTGAATTTGAAAAGCCATAAGACTTGTTAGGCAAAAACTGTTTATTTTTAAAAACAGATTTTATTAGCTAATGCCTTGTTTGGGTAAAATGGATTTAAAGTTAGTGCAAGGGCCCTGTTTGGCAAAACCTTTTTAAAACAAAAGTAAGGCCTTGTTTGGTTAAAATAATTTAAAAACACAGCAACAAGGGGAATCGTTGTATGAGGCATGGGAACGCTACAAAGAGATGCTCAGGAAATGCCCGCACCATGGAATGCCTGACTGGATGGTGATAAATTCGGTCTATAATGGTTTGGGGTGGCAGTCAAGGCCAATCATTGACACCGCATCGGGAGGAGCTCTGTGGGCTAGGGACTATCCGATAGCCTATAACCTAATTGAGACCATGGTGGCCAATGAATATCAGAATCCAACAGCAAGAATGGTTCAACCTAATGTGGCTGGAGTATCGAATGTTGATGCCATCACAACATTGTCAGCACAAATGGCGGCAATGAACAATAAGATAGATTCTATGGCTGAAAGTAGAGTTCAGCAAGTTGCATTTGTATGTGAGTTGTGTGCCGGAGCACACCCGACAGAGCAATGTGCCATCACTATCGAGTCAGTCCAGTTCGTCAGCAACTATCAAAAGCCGCATAATCAATTTTCAAACTCCTACCACCCGAGCAATTGAAACCAACCTAATTTTAGTTGGAGCAACAATCAAAATGCTCAACAGTCTTAGTCATCTCAATACCAACCTCCTCCATAACAACCACAACAACCATACCAAAATGTCCAACAACAACCACA
The DNA here is from genome assembly GCA_020205555.1 of Panax stipuleanatus. Lineage (NCBI taxonomy): Eukaryota > Viridiplantae > Streptophyta > Magnoliopsida > Apiales > Araliaceae > Panax > Panax stipuleanatus. The sequence goes on along the minus strand of CM035121.1, from coordinate 50,988,409 downwards.
ATCTCACTACCAACCATATCAACAAAAATCTCAGCCACATCTGATCTTCATCAATATATGAAGTGGTTCAGAGTTCTGTCTAAAGATTATTCTAGTCTTCAAAAAGATAAAGAGAAAGTTCAAAAAGAACTGGAAACAATTCTACTTAATACTTCCTCTCTCTCTAAACTTGAAGCTGAGAATAAACTCTTAAGACAGACCAATGAACTGAGCACACAAAGAGAGTTAAATCTAACCTCTAAAATTGAGGAGCTAGAAAAGACAATCTCAATGTGGAATAGGTCTTCTTCATCCATGGACTCCCTGATCTCCAGTCAGAGAAGTGCATCTGATAGAACATGTTTAGGCTTTGGGGAATCTACCTCAGAACCATGTGTGGAAAAGATAAAGGAAACTAACATTAGTAGTGCTTCAAATTTTAATAGAGGCATTACATTTGTGAAATTCACAAAGAAGGAAAAACCAATGCATCCTTGGTCTTCTGATCCAAGTCATATCCCAAGACATAACGGATCTCATGCTGGCCTGGGATTCATAAAGGTTAAGAGTAACTTAGTCACAACTCTCCAACCTCGAAGGGTCGTGGAGTCAAGTAAAACCGACCCCACGAACCAACCAGGAAGGAATCGTGGAGTTGAGATTCACTCATCACAAGCTCTGAATCATAAGGCTGCATGGAAAAAGAAGAACCAACATAAGGAGAAGGTCACCAAGTATCCACACAAGTCCAAATGGAGAAAGAATACACACACACACACACAAGCATGCATAATGCTAGATTCTTTGTATGTGATATATATGGTCACAAGGCTGCAATATGCTATTATAATTCTCTGCATAATAGACCCAAGGTCAAGCAAATCTGGGTTCTCAAGGGTACTAACGAAGTAGGACCCATGCAAGTCTGGGTACCAAAATGAAAGCTTAACCTTACTGCAGGAATCAAGCTCCACTATCACAACATGGTATCTAGACAGTGGATGCTCAAGTCACATGACTGGGAACAAGGCCCTCTTGTCTAATTTCACAGAGAAGAAAATAGTCATCTTTGGAGACAACAACTCTGGCAAAATAAGAGGATATGGCTCAGTTGGAAATGGTGCAGTGTCCTTCAGCAAAGTAGCCTATGTGGAAGGACTAAAGCATAATATTCTGAGCATTAGCCAACTTTGCGACAAGGGTCATCAAGTCACTTTCCACAACAATCAGTGTCAAGTCAGAGATCTGAAGACTTCATCTATAAAGATAACTGGAGAAAGAGAAGGGAACGTCTACACTGTTAATCTTGCTCAAATGGGTTCTGATGATACAATCTGCTTTCTTGCTAAAGCCTCTGAAGAAATGAGCTGGCTATGGCATAGAACGTTGTCTCATCTCAACTTCAAGAGTATGTCAAAACTGACCTCTAAAGATCTAGTAGCAGTCCTACCCAAGTTCAGCTTCGTTAAAGAAAGGCAATGCAATGCTTGTCAGCTAGAAAGCAAACAAGGAGCTCATTCAAAGGAAAATCAGTTAACTCAATTGATAAGCCCTTACAGTTACTTCACATGGATCTCTTCGGGCCAATTCCGACTGTAAGCCTTGGAGGGAAGAGATACTCACTGGTCGTAGTGGATGACTACACCAGATTCACATAGGTGTTCTTTCTAAACTATAAATATGAAACAGGCTCTCAACTGATCAAGATGTTCAAGATAGTGATTAGCGAAAAAGGAGAAAAGATCAAGGCCATAAGGAGTGATCATGGTAGAGAGTTCGACTTCTTAGAAATGGATCAATTTTGTGTGGACAATGACATCACTCATAACTTCTCAGCTCCACAAATTCCACAGCAAAACAGAGTAGCTGAAAGGAAGAACAGAACGTTGATCGAAGCAGGAAGGACTCTACTAGTAGCAGCTCATTTGCCTGAATAATTCTGGGCAGAAGCTATTAACACTGCGTGCTACACTCAGAACAGGTCTCTTATTCACTCTATATTGAAGAAAACTCCTTACGAGCTGTGGAGAGGAAGAAAGCCAAATGTCAGTTATTTCCATGTGTTCGGCTATACATGCTACATTCTCAATAATAAAAAATAATATCTGACTAAGTTCCAACCCAAGTCAGACGAAGGAATCTTTCTTGGATATGCCACAGACAGCAAGGCCTATAGAGTGTTCAACAAAAAGACGCTAAGTGTTGAAGTCTCGATCCACATTATCTTTGATAAAACAGACTCAGACAAGTCTACACCACAAAACACTGCTACCGACGATCCAGACACCATAATTGAAGTGGTTGAGCCCAACACCACAATCACAACCCAAGAAGGTGGAATCGTCGAGCCTGAAGAAGAAATCGTGGAGAGAGCTGCACCAGACGATGATCCTCTGCAATAAGAAATAAAAGTTAATCTTGAAGAGTTCTGACAAAAAGGCACCAGAACAGATGTTCCAATAGGGAACAGATGGGCAAGAGATCACACTCAAGACCTGATCATTGAAGATCCAACTTTAAGGATCAGGATAAGTTCTGCAACTAAGAATGAGTGTTTCTATCTGAGCTTTCTATCCCAAATGGAACCCAAGAAGATAGAACATGCGATGGAAGGCTCGAGTTGGATAAAAGCCCCGCAAGAGGAGCTGAATCAGTTTGAAAGAAGCAAAGTCTGGAGATTAGTTCCTAGACCAAGGAATCACCCAGTCATTGGCACCAAGTGGGTCTTCAAAAATAAAATGGATGAAGATGGGGTGATCACAAGGAACAAGGCAAGACTAGTGGCCAAAGGTTATTCTCAAGAAGAAGGCATTGACTACGACGAGACATTTGCACCAGTTGCCAGACTAGAGGCTATCAGGATATTCCTTGCCTTTGCTGCTCACATGAAGTTCAAAGTTTTCCAGATAGATGTCAAGAGTGCATTTCTGAATGGAGAACTTCAAGAAGAACTATATATGGAGCAACCTCTAGGTTTCATCAATCCAACTCTCTCTAATTATGTCTATAGATTAGACAAAGCCTTATACGGACTTAAACAAGCACCTAGAGCATGGTATGAAACACTAACTAACTTTCTTATTGAAAAGGGATTCACTAGAGGTAGAGTAGATACCATTATTTCTTAGGAAGCACAAAGATAAAGTTTTACTAGTTCAAATATATATAGATGATATCATCTTTGGTTCTACTGATGAAAATATGTGCAAGAGATTTGCCAAGCTTATGCAAAGCAAGTTCGAAATGAGCATGATGGGTGAGCTGAATTTCTTCCTTGGACTGCAAGTGAAGCAAACTAATGAAGGTATCTTCATTAACCAAGCCAAGTACATCAAAGACTTACTTAAGAAGTATGGCATGTAATCAGCCTCTCCCATAAAAACACCAATTGTTCTAGCAACTAAGCTTGACAAAGATGAGAAAGGTAAATGTATTGACATTACTCAATAAAGAGATATGACATGCTCCCTTCTCTACTTAACTGCCAGTAGACCAGATATAATGTTTGCAACATATATATGTGCTAGATTTAAAGCTAATCCTAAGGAATCACACTTAACTACTGTAAAAAGGATTTTCAGGTATCTCAAAGGCACACCTTACTTGGGACTTTGGTATCCCAAGGAGTCCTCCTTTGAACTGACAGGATATTTAGATGCTGATTTTGCAGGCTATAAAATTAATAGAAAAAGTACCAATGGCACTTGTCAACTGCTAGGAAATAGACTTGTGTCCTGGTTTAGCAAGAAGCAAAATTTAGTATCAACTTCAACAACAGAAGCTGAATACATTGCTGCAGGTAGCTGCTGTGCTCAAATCCTATGGATGAAGAACCAGCTAGCAGACTATGGGTTTGATTTCAAGTCTATACATGTTCACTGTGATAACACAAGTGCCATAGTAATAACACATAATCCTGTCATACATTCTAGGACTAAGCATATAGAGATAAGATATCATTTTATTAGGGATCATGTTCAAAATAGAACTATATCTTTGCAATACATCCCTGCTGAAAATCAACTTGCTGATGTTTTTACAAAGCCCTTAGATGAATCCAGATTTAATAAATTAATAAGTGAGTTAGGTATGTTAAATCTACAACCATGAATTATATGCTCTAGTTGGTGCTAACCATGCAGATAGAAAGGCTATGTCAAAATCGTAGAGATGACTAAGAGAAACCACAATCGTGGAGTGGTCTCGACATGGTAGAGAAGCTCACTGTGATGACAGCATTACCAAGTCTAAGCAACCCTTTTGATAAGCGCCTCAGGGACAAACCTGACCCTTAGTGTTAGACTAAGAGGTTGGCCCTTCCTGAGCAAACTTAACCTAGAAGGAATGCTAATTCAGGATGCATCACAGGAAATCGTAGAGTCAACGGTCATGGAGTAGGTTCAGCATTGAACACAACAATCGTGGAGTGGTCCTCGATAATCGTAGTCCTCTCAAAAGATACACTAGCTTAGGGGGAGCTAAGGGCAGAAAAGTATTTTTTATGCGACTTAAAATAGTGGAGCCCTACAGAGTTTGACACGTGCCCCACCCTGCAGATCATATGGAGGGAAGTTATAAATACATTTTGAACTGTCTTTTTTCAGTTCACTTTTGAATTTCAAAAGTTTATCTCTCTCAAAAGAAACCCTCAGCTTCAGAAAGCTAAGCTAAGTTTGTTCATCACAGAATAATCAACAAAATCAATGGCTGCTTCCAACGTTGTTTCTGGTTACCAGCTGTGCTTCGACGAATTAAAGACAACCTACTCTCAGTTCCACAAAGTTCTATCCCATCTGAAAAGAGCTGGTCTCAAAGAAGCTCTGAGCACCAGCATGAGGATTTACCCAAAACTGGTGAAGGAGTTTTACTGCAATGGGGTCTTCGAAAATGACGTCATCACTACAAAAGTCAAGGGCGTGCAGATTCGACTCAATGCTGAAAGCATAAACCTTGTTCTAGGGTTTAAATCAAATGGTCTTCCGTCTATGGATGTCATCGACTTCCATGGAGGCCTACAGAAGCTGCACCACAAGAAGTTTGAAGGAATCAAGGGCTATAAGAAGAAAGAGTTTCCCTAGAAGTATGAATTCTTGGCTAATATTGTTGGAAAATGCATATGCTGTAAGGGCTCTGGTCACGACTCTATGAATGAGAAACAACTGAAGCTCATGACAGCTATCTGCTTCAGAATTCAACTCAACTATGGGGCTCTACTAATAGAATGGTTTGGTAAGTGGATGCTCAACTCAAAGAAGGCCAAGAGCTCTGCCAAGATGCTCTATGGGAGATTCATCAGCATAATCCTGCAATCTGCCTTGGGTGACAAAATTAGTGATAAAGAAGGTGCTCCCATCAATCCCATTAGAAGGATGACTCAACAACTGTTTCAAAATTGGAAGAGGAACCCTGCAAAAAATGTGAAGATGATGTCTGAGTCTAGTGGAAGGACTGGTGAAGTGAAGAAATCAATTAGGTAGGGTAATATGTCAGCTGTGAAGGAAACTGAAGAAGAAGAAGTCAACCAAGAAGAACCCTTGGCTCTGGTCAGAAAGAGTAAAGGGAAGAGAAAATTAAATGAAAGTGTTCAGATAATAGAAGAGCCTCAAAGCTCAACCACTGATGCACCCCATGGGGGTTTTGGTTCTGGTACTGGGATTCGAGGTCTTGCCACTGAAAGGGAACTCATTCTTGAAGCGACCGAATCACCAGAAGAGGTTCTGAACGAGAAGAAGAAGAAGAAGAAGAAGAAGAAGAAGAAGAAGAAGAAGAAGAAGAAGAAGAAGAAGAAGAAGAAGAAGAAGAAGAAGAAGAAAACGAGGGAGAAAAGTGAGGATAAGGCTGAAGGAAGCACTGAGCCTCAGAAGAAGAAGCGCAGTCATCGATCAAAGAAGTCTTCACTCACTACGATTGTGGAGTCCTTACTAATTGTGGATTCTAGACTCACTACAATTCCAAAAAGAGGTGCTGCAACAGCCTCTCAGCCTAAACAAACTGTCAGTGCTGAAGCTGAAAAAGCTTCTGAGGCTGTGAGTAAGCCTAAGAGAAGAAAGAAGAAGCTTGTCAGGAAATATGTCCTTACAAATGAGGAACTTTTAAAGGAAGATAATAGAAGATTTGTTGCTGAGAAAGCTGAAAAGATCGCTGAGCCACACGTATCTGGTCCAACCTTGGAAGAGACTAGAGTCATTGCTGATGTGATTGCCTACATCAGCCGTGCATAAAAACCTATTGCACCTGATTAGGCTATGATCAATGCTGAGGAGGAGCTGCCCAAAATTATTGCTCATGCTGAGGAGGAGGTGCAAGAAGAAATTGAGATGAGCCCTGCTCATGTTGAGGGGGAGCCTTTGGAAGCACCTGAGCAAGGAAGTGCTCCAGCTGAGGGGGAGTTCCTAGAAATTCCTGAGATAAAGAATGCTACAGCTGAGGGGGAGCTACCAGAAGATGATCATGAAGCCCCCTCAGCCCCTCAAGAAATTGTAGTCCCTGAATTTGTTGAAATGGGAAGTGCTAAAGATGTGGATATGGAGAAGGCTGAAGAACAAAATGGAGATGAGGATGAGGAGATGAGGATGAGGAGATGGTGGATGTGGTAAAAATTCTTAATGAGGATGATGAAGACAGTGATGAGGAAGAAGATGATGAAGTTGAGATTCTTGTAGTGAGCAGGGATGGAGAAAGAACAACTAACTACAATCAACTGTTTGATTATTTGCCTATGATGCCCTATCATAGGGCTATGATTCTCAACACTTAGAATCATATATTCTGGACTTACAAGGCTTATCCAGCAATTTCAGTGCTAGCCTATGGTTTCCCAAGGAACCTCAGCTTTGCTAAAAAACTGATCACCAATGATTCATCTTCAAAGACTGAGCATGAGGTGCATTCTACTCCTATCTCTTTCATTGTCAACCACTGTCCTTTATCACACTTTCACCAGTTTAATGAACTGCGAAGATGGTTGGAAGTGGTTCTTCACCCACTAAACCAGTTTCCAGTTATAGAGTCCCAAATCTCTGTAACTGATGAACCAAATAACCAACTCTCCCTTATAGAGCCAACTGTCAGTGACTCAATGGTTGTCGAACAACAATTTGTAATCGTCGACCAACCACACGACACCACGACTAGAGAGCCACCAAGCAAAATCGTCGATCACAGATTCATGCTCGTAGAGTCACCTAAACCTGAGCCAAACTCCTCTCCCATACACTAAATTGCCACACCTCTCACCCAGTCAGATATTCTCTCGTCCTCTAACAATGAATATTTTGATATGACATTTGCTCTCATAAGCATGTCAAGGATAAGGGAGTACACTACGGCCTCTCCTCCTGATGTTCAGAGAATCATTGATCGTCTATCTCTACTTCCTACCAAAGAGGAGTTTGCTGATTTAACAAGCCATATGGCCCTAAAGACAGAGGAGAATCTTGAAGCTAACTCTCTGGCACAACATCAATGATTCAACCATATAATCGACTTTGTCAAGACTCTGCCAGGAAATTTAGCAACTGAGCTCTCAAAGAAACTAAGGGAGATCATTCGAGAAATGAGTGACAGTCTCAGTTAAAGGGATGCTATTCATTTTCAAGCTGCCAAGAAGTATAAGGAAGCAGTGGAGATTCTTTAGAAAACTCAAGAATCTCAAAATGCTCTCATGACTAATCAAATTCCATGAATTGCGTCTTACTCTACGAGAATTCCAAAACTATTCAATGACTTAAGTTCAACAGACTACAGATGCCTTGGAGCGGTTACAACAACAGAGACAAAATACTGAGGCCATAGTTGAGGAAAATCGTAGTGACATTGCTCACAATCGCTCTTAAATGCATGAGCTGGTGCAAGGTGTGAATCGCCTCTTAGAAGATATTTGAACCCTGGATGCTGACATAAAGGGGGAGAATAAAGAGCAAGGGGAGAAAGGCAGAGGAAGAGGAAAAGGCAAACAAACTGCTACACAATCATTAAGAAGCTATTCAAGACAGCCTCGCTATTAGACTCCATGATATGAGCAGCAGCAACAACCACAAATTGAGCAGAAGCAACAACAAATCATTATGGCAGAACCTTTTATAAGGAGTCAAGGTCAAGGTTCATCTCTTAGCAATCAAGGAGTATCCAATACTGGACTCAACATGCCTGTTGGAGATCCTACATTTATGAACAGACATGATCATGCAGAAAGGCTAAGTCAAAGTGAGCTGGAAGATATTGCATAGAGAGATGAATTCAGCAGAAGAAGGAGAGCTGAAGAGCATGCCAACCCTCCGAAGAGCAAGAGGCAAAGAAAATAGAGATAAGTTGAAAGATCAAAGCTGTTAGGTTGATCTATTTTGAGATGTAATTGTTAGGCCTCAACAGATTCGTAGTCTGTCGAGCCAGCCAGAACTTTACAGAAGCCAAGGCAGAATCGTGGAGTATCGAAGAAGTTATTTCAGAATCGTAGTCTGTCTTGGAAGCCACACTCAGAATCGTGGAGATAATCTGAGCGCTTGTCGAGCCAAGTCAAGAATCGCAGTCAGCTCTCGAAAACGTGGAGTCTGCAAAACAAGCAAGTGGAGATCGTAGTCTATCAGAGTTTAAGAGAAATCGTAGTGTTCTCTACGATCAAGACTGAATCAAGCATGAGCAAGACAACACAATGATCATGGTATAAAGACCACGATCGTGGTGTCTCTCCAGTCAACATCAGAATTGTTTATCTAATGAAGAAGGAAGTATGACAAATGGAGAATGGATTATAGACGTTGACATTTTGGTAGTCCCAATGATCCAACATTCATCCTTAGTATACATCGAAGAAGCGTATTGAAGAAGCTAAGGAACAAACTGCATGCCTGCTGAAAACACCTTTTCAGGTGTTAGGTGAGAAAGCAGTTTGCTATGTCAGTGGGCCAGACGACTGAACATCAGATTTGTAGGAAGTCAATATCAGTGCTCAGAAATGTCTGAAGCATTTAATGCTGCAACGAATGCCTTCAAAGGAAACATTTCAAAGGCTCCTTCATAAGCAAATCAGAAATAGATTCAGAATAAAGCAAGCAAGAACTAAAAAGCTCAAGAACACTCAACGTCCAAACTCTACGATCTGAATAAAAGCTTGCACAGCTACTCAGTTCTTTCGAACTTATGCTTTATAGCAACTGAGTAGCAAATCTCAAGAACTCAACTCTCAATCAAATGTATTCCAAGTCTGCTGGACTTGAAGAGTTCTAAGTGAACTAAGAAGTTCCAAGACTGAGGGTCTTGAAGGAATCAAAGTGATTCAAAGATTGTAAAGATATCCTTAGTGGATTTTCTACTCGTGGAGTAGAAGAGTGGACTAAAAGCCTTGTGTCTCTGAACCACTTAAAATCACTGTTTATGATATCTGCTATAACTGCTATATCTGTTATAAGCTACTATAACTACTTATCACCTTCAAACTTGGTTTATCTAAAACGAAAACAAATAAATCATATATTCCGCTGTGTTTAACAAACCTAATAAGTATTTTGAATAGGAAAAAGTTTTAAAATATATATTCAACCCCCCTTCTAGATAACTATTGTGCCTCTGGGAACTAACAAACTCATACCAACTGGCGACTTTGTCTAATTCGGACCAATTAAAATCAATTTTTTCAAATCGTCGATATTTTATGTCGGTCTCTTCCTGAAAATCTCACCATTTAAGATAAGATTCAACCACACAGAAAATATAAAGGGTAAGAATCAAACACCTAGGGAAGAGGGATAAATTTTCTCCAGACGTCGATAGGTGGCGACTTTGCCAGGGTCAATAGAGGGCTTAAGCAGTATTTCAAACTTTTTAAATTCCATTCTTTGTGCCTGTGTGTGAAATGTCGTTTTTACATTGAATAAATGTGAATGAATGTCTCTTTACCACACTTTATATTAGTGCTTCGCACAATGTCATTATTTTGCATGCGGTGAGACGCAAATAAATGTATGTTGTGTGATTCCTCCACCAGGAGGCGAACCCGTCGGTCACTGAATATTGGACTCTAGTGGCAATTAAGTCCAAATGAGGCTCAGGAAAGTTACCACTCAAATTCGCTCCAGTTGAAAGATCGGATTAGCTTCCCATCTAGTAGATTGCGATGATCTGGGAACCTCCATGCCAAAAAGCCCGTGAGAGTAAACCTAAAATAGGCCAGCCTCTGATAAACCAAACGCGAAGGGAAAGCTCTTTATACCTTTCCCTTTCAATTCAATGTCAAATATTAAATGTTGTAAATATCAATTCTTGTCAAATATTAAATGTTGTAAATAGTAATTCTTTTCAAATTTCAAATCATGTCATAATATCCTGTCATCAAAACAACTGATATCTGTTTTGCAGGAAAATATTAAAAACCCCCTAAAAACAAACACATTGTACAACATGTATACTGTTAGTGTCTATCAAGGCTAAACTACCAACTCGTCTTGTAGGCAAGATTGGTCCCATTGCTAGATCAAAATCTAAAAAGATACAAAGCCTATCCACAGACATGGCTGAAAGTGCCCAACACAAATCTGGTTTCGTATCTTGAAAGGAGTTTGAGGGACTAAAGAATCAAATGAAAGTAGTATGCATACAAGCTAATCATGCATGATGATAAAATATATACTTTATAAACGATCTTATTTATTTATTAATAAAAGTATTCATTAAAGGCAATTAAATATCTATATGATGTTGTTTTTATAATATATAAATAACCATAGTTTGAAGCAATTTTTTTAGAATCATGATGTTGATCATGTTAATGAGATCTAAATTCTTAGAAAGCTTAAAACTAAAATAGTTCCCAATCGTGGGATTACTAAAAAGGGGATTAGTAAATTCGGATAGATTGGTACATATGTTGCTTGCTTATTGGATGAAGATGATTGATCTCATGATCATTTGTGTGGAGATACTAAAGCAAGTATGTAGGTGCTTATTGGAGAATAAGTTCACTGAACGTGACTCCCTATGGAATACCTAATGGAGTTTTACTTGCCTGTTAATAGGAATTCCTAATGTGATAGTAGTACAAGTGATCCTTGGACTTGAGATCATCATAATATCTTGTGTGTAATGAATTATACTTTGACTTATTCTTTAAGACCCTTATGGTATATCAAAGGGTATGCTTGGATATAATAAGTTACATATGGAGATAATGAATGTTCAATAAAGAATCTATCAATTCTAGTAAAAGAAGAGATATTCCTATGTGATTCGTTAAATGACAACCCAGTAGTCATTGGCCAAGGCAGAATGAAATTAGAAAAGAGTTTCTAATTTGCATTATTTGGAGTTGTGCATTTTCTAATCGAAATACATATATTTAAATAAAATAAGACTTGACAGTAATTCCATGTCTTATATTTAATTGGGATATTATATGGTGGAAGGATTGAATTGTACGGTAACTATTTACTCACAGGTTCTTTTATGATTAATGTTGAAATCTATATTATTTGGAAAGTCGTTGATCGCTAGGGAGGCTTATCTCTATTGTAGAATAAATATTATTTATTTAAATAGATTATTAGTTTACTTTATTTATTTAAATAAGATTAGAATTGTTCTAATTGATTTATTCACAAGCTGTTTAATATGGAGAACCTAAAGGGTCACACCATAAAAGGAAGAATAATTATTTAAAAAGGTAATGACATAATCGTAATAATGCATTAAGTGTAATTAATTTAATCTATGATGATAGAATAAATTAAATAGCTTAATGTTTATTATTTAATATTTTAGAAATATTAAATATAAATTAATAAGAGGAGTCTTATTAATATTATTACAATTATTATTATTTTAATTTCTAAAGGAGTTTAGGAATTAATTTAATATTAGTACTCTCACTTATTCCTAATAAGATTAGGAGACAAATTAAATTAAAGGAGTTTAATTAATTAATCCCAATATGTTGGGAAGCCTAATTAATTAAATGAAATCCTATGTCTAATAGGATTAGAAGGGTGGACAAATATCTATATAAGAGAAGTCTTATGATAGATATTTGTTCATGAAATTCCAATTGTTGGAGAGTACTCCTTTTCTATAGAGAATAGAAAACTAGGGTTTAGCCAACCACCCTCCTTCTTGAATAATTCATTTTTTTTGGTGGATCACCTCTAGAGGACAAACACTTGGGTGGCTAATGTTGATCAAAAGGAAGGAATCTACCCCGGATATTCAAGGAGATCGCGACGAACAAGGAGTTGAACTTGTACCTGTGGAAGCTTTGTTCTATAAGGGTATGATTCCATAATATTTTATTTATTGTTTTAAATTAATAATTTTCATAAAGAATGATTCGGGTAATGATTTTGTAGAAATGTTTAGATTCTGATATACCATGCTCCCGCTAATTTTTGCAATTTGATTGCACCATAATTTCATACAAACCCAATAATAGTATCAGAGCCAAACCTTTATGCAATTATTAATTATTTTGATTTCATATACATATGAGTATGTATTTAGAATAATTTATTGGACATAATTTTATTGTATAAAATTATTTTTTTATGACAGAAAAAAAAATGTTAACCGAAATTAATTCGCGAATTAGCTTGTGAATTCGTGGAAGCCAATTGATTTCAAAAGGTGAACCATCTGGAAGATAGTAACCTGATTGTTTTTAAAAAGGTTTTTGATCATTAAAGTTGCAGGACTAACATATATATATATATGCTACCTGTAAAGTTTTTTTTAAAAAGGCGATCGAGGTATTACGTTATTATATAATATATATATATATATATATATTTATATATTATATTTTTTTATAATTTTATAATTAAAATAAAGAGTTTATTTTAATCTTGAAATTGAATTTCATGCAAGTTAAAATTGCCCATTAAATGATACTCATATATATATGGAATATTTTAATTCATGAGATGAATGTTTATTTATTGATGCATATAGTGATATGTATGATAATAAATGAGATTGATTATAGAACTATTTGTGACACCCCCAAATTCGGGTACTTCAATTTCCATGGGATTTGATGTTCACTGTACAAATATCATATATCTATCTACCCATAATAAATGCAAACCATGAAATAGATAGAAATAACTCCATCATCTCCCCTTGTGGGGTTACAATATTTGAATAATAAATACAATCCCAGGTCATACTAACCTTAAACATCTGTGCGGAAACATAAACAAATAATAAGTCTTAAACAACATCAAGTCTTAAACATAAACATTCTCAAATTAATTAACAAGTCTTCAACACTTGTTAACTTTTCCCTTGCCTTTGCTAGTGGAAGGCTCGTCAGATCTTTCATTCTTAACTGAAATGTTATTATGCAAGAGTGAGCACGATTGTCCACAAGTATACAAATATAATAATATAATAACATGCGAATAAGTCAAAGAAGTCTGAATAACAGAAAGCTCGACTTTTGAATCAAGAATGAATAGCAAGAATCAAAATTATGTTTGAGGGTTATAAGACCTTGAACTATGTCCCAGGTTGTTAAGTATTTCTACTTTAAACCTTTAACAATCGTTAGACAATATGGATGGTAGCTGTCGTTTAGAACTATGAAATTTACCTTACTTTTATTCCACTAACTCAAGAATTAGTATAGTAATAAGCAAGGATCGATCCCACAGAGAGCGTTTTGTTTAATATTTATCCAAGTATTTTCTAATGAATTGAGGATTTTGAGTTTGCAAAGTTGAATTAACGAAAGTGAATTTAGAAAAAATATCAATAAGTAAAAATCTTTAATTCATCAGTTCAGTATCACCTTTTCACAATCATGGATTAATCAAGTTTTACAATATTTATCCTTCAATGAGATTAACAACCCTAGACAACCGCGATCGCTAATTATTTGAAATTCTCCTTATGTGTAAATCTAATGCGACGATCGCCAACAAAAGATCCTAACTATCATACCCAGAACTATCAGTCTAGATTTAGTACAATAGAAGCATTAAGAATGAGAATTAGATTGTTCCAAGCAACAATTGCACAATCAAAAATTATTTAACTTGTCTTCTGAAAACCTTAATAATACCCAAAAGCTTGTCCACAATCAAGTATCATTAAGTGCTACTTATGATTAGACATACATCGTTTGCTTAATATATATCTTAATTTAGCAGATGATATTTATTAGATTAATCTAACTGGCCATATCAAATTAATCAAATAGTATAGCATACAAGAAGTTTATGTAGATAATCAGAATAAATCTCATATACGAAGAAATAAATAAAGTAAACATGATCAAACCATTAGTTATGAATAAGGTTCAACATCCCTTCAGAATTAAATTGAGTAGTTTAGCTTGGCATCCCTTGATTCTCCAAAACTAGGGTTTGAATAGCCTCCAAGAATTCCTGGATCCAATCGCCCCAAATCCAAGTTATAATCATGTATTTATAGTCCTAAGAGAAACCCTAACACTTTAGGCATCCTAAAATCCTATTACAACTCAACTTTGGACATCAAAACACCTAAATAAGTTGTCTCCTCACAGCCAGGCGCGCCCCGCGCTGTCCCTAGGCTATTTTGGGCGCGCCCCGCGCTACAGTGTCAAAAAATCTGGTGTACTGGAGCTCCCCACGCTGTTCTTAGGCCAATTTGGGCGCTGTCCGCACAGGTCTATTTTCTGGTGCGATGTCCTTTGGTAAAACTATCATAACTTTTGATCCGGGAGGAGTTACAGGGCTTGCTACCTGTCAAATCGAAGCTGTCGACGAGGACTATGGTAGCTGTCATTTAACACTACAAAATTTACCTTACTTCTATTCTACTAACTCAAGAATTAGTATAGTAATAAGCATGGATCGATCCCACAGAGAGTATTATGGTTTATATTTATCCAAGTATTTCTAATGAATTGGGGTTTTTAGTTTGACAGTTTAATTAATGAAAGTGAATTAATTAGAATTATCAATGAGTAAAAAGCTTTAATTCTTCAGTTTAGTATCCCCTTTTCACAACCATGGATTAATCAAGTGTTTACACTATTTATCTTCCAATGAGATTAATAACCTTAGATAACTGCGATCGCAAATTACCCGAAACTCTCCTCAAGTGTAAATCTAATGCGACGATCGCCAACAAAAGATCCTAACTATCATACAACCTAGAACTATCAGTCTAGATTTAATATGATAGAAGCATGAAGAATGAGAATTAGATTATTCCAAGTAATAATTACACAATCAGAAATTATTTAACTTGTCTTCTGAAAACCTTAACAATATTCAAAAGCTTGACCACAATCAAATATCATTAATTGCTACTTTAGATTAGACATACATCATTTGCTTAATATATATCTTAATATAGCATACATGAAAGTGTATGTAGATAATCAGAATAAATCTCATATACAAAAGAATAAATAATATAAATTTGATCAAACTTTTAATTGATAATAAGGTTTAACATCCCTTCAGAATTGAATTGAAAGTGTTAGCCCATGTCTTCAAGAATTCCTAAATCCAAGATGAAAGATCCAAGCTCTAAGACGTAAGATGTAACCTCCCTAATATTAAGATAATAGCTAGTATTTATAGTCTAAACAAACCCTAGTTCAATTAGGCAAGTCCAAATCCTATTCCCAGTCAACTTTTGCTAAAAAAGGCATCAAAATAGGTTTTCCCATCAGTGGAGCGCGGTCAGCGCTTGATAGGGTGCGCTCAGCCCTTCATATGCAAAAAATCTGGTCCTTAAGCGCGGTCAGCCATTCCCGGAGCGCGGTCCACGCTTCCCTATTTTTTATTGCGACGTCCCTTGGTAAAACTATCATAACTTCTGATCCGGGAGGAGTTACGGGACCTGCTACCTGTCAAATCAAAGCAGTCGACGAGATCTACAACTTTCATTCTTTGAGCATTGATAGATTCTGAATGGATAAAGGTTGAAATTGGCTCCAAGTTACTGCTATGTAAACTGCAACTTCCAAACTCGGAGGTTTCAACTTTCACTTTGTAAAAAGGTCATAACTCTTCCATATGAACTCCAATTGGGACGATTCAAGATGTTCCGGAGAGCTAAGGAATAGCTCTACAAGAAAATCCAAGTCCTAAGAAAAGACAATGAATCCAACTCAGCATTAAAACCCAACAATCTTCTCATTTTTCTCGTTTCATCTCCATTTTGACCTGAAACCCATAAACAAACCTATTAAGCCCTTGTTAACAACCAAACATGCAATAAACTAAGCATAAAGAAATCAAAATAAATGAATATCATGCACTCGTCAATCTACAACTTTCATTCTTTGAGCATTGATAGATTCTGATTGGATCAAGGTTGAAATCGGCTCCAAGTGACTGCTATGTAAATTGCAACTTCCAAACTCTGAGGTTTCAACTTTCGCTTGATAAAAAGGTCATAACTCTTTTATATGAACTCCGATTTGGACGATTTAAGATGTTACAAAAAGCTAAGGAATAGCTCTACAATAAAATCCAAGTCCCTAGCCCAGACCATGAATCCGACTTAGCATTAAAAACCCAACAATCTTTTCGCTTTCCTCGTTTCATCTCCATTTTGACCTGAAACCCATAAACAAACTTAATAAGCCCTTGTTAACAACCAAACATGCAATAGACTACGCATAAAGGAATCAAAATAAATGAATATTATGCACTCGTCAAATTCCTCCACACTTAGCTTTTACACGTCCTCGTGTAAACCAAACCTAAGTTTATGCTATCATTCACATAATTCTATCCACCCATAGTATCAAAAAGTTAAAGTTAAAATTCATGAATATCAATACTTATCAACAGAAACCCGATTAGCATCTCATTAATCAATTCATGACTTCTAACCTTATCACCTCACCAATGAATTTCATCAAATCGAATTGCATCCACATAAGTATCTATCCCACAATCCACATACTTACCCAACTTAGTTATCATAGAGCAAAAACCACGCACACTAACTCATAACTCAAAACAAATTTTCCTACACTTTGCCTTACTTTTCGTAGAACCTTCTTTATATCCCAGATGACTATAATTTGATGTTTTCTTGTATTTTTCTTTTTCTTGACATGTGCAATGTCTCCTTTTATTAAGCTTTTCAGTGCTACCCATGTAAAAAACTTTCCAGTAACGACTCCCAAACCATATGGTCTTAGGGCGCTGGGTGTAAAGACACCCCTAGGGCTTACTCATTCAAGTAACAAAGGCCACAAAAGTCGACTAGTCAAGCTGCTTTAATCCATCACACTTTTCAGCATGAATACCGATGCTTCCCGAGGCTTGGATACCCAGTTAAATATAATGGACATTGAAGCAGATTTTCACTATTTTTCCATACATCAATTTTATCATCAATTTTTTTTCATTTTTTTCTTTTCACAAGGATCTTTCATTGACATAGCAGTGAAAATAGTTCTAGAGCAAGAAATTGGTGCACATAGACAACTCCACATACAACTTAGTCAACTAAGCATGCTTCACATATTCAAGTACTCATGCATTAACAAATTCAATTCAAATCAAGTACACCGGTTACTAACTTAGTTTTCAACATTCATTGATCAACTAAAGACTAACAGATCTTAAAATTAAGCATCCATTTTCAATTTGTGACTCTAACTCTTTAACAATTGGATGAATAAAATCACGAAAACAAGCAAAAATTTCAGCAGATTTCCAAATTCTAACAAATTTTAGACTATTATTCCTAAAAAAAACAAAGAGAACTAAAATATAAAATTCCCTCCCCAACACTCAAACCTTACATTGTCCCCAATGTAAGAAAATCATGCAAAGTAGAAAACTACTAAAACTAATAAATTAAAAAGGAAAAGGATAGAAAGATCAAATTTGAATTCTTGAGTTTCCTCCCAAGCAGCTGCCTTGGTTTATTGTCATTGGCTTGACATCTTCCCTCTCATTCTATATAATTGGACTTGTGAACTTCAAGTGGACTGGTAACAGTTTCAGCTCTAAATTAGGAACATTTTGTACTTCATGATCCTGTTCCTTTCCAGCTATCAAATCCTCCTTGTATAATTGTATTTGATCAAAAGATTCCTGCACTGAATAATACACAACATCAATAGCAAAAATAGATTTAACATTACCAAGATACCTTTTAGCCTCATATGCATTGAACTGGAACTTTGCATCATCTAATTCCATGGTAAAGGTTCGATGGTGTGTATCACTCATTGTTTCTGTTGGTTGTATTGATGGAGATGAACCCACGTCTTTCTTGTAGAGATCTTCAGAACTTATCAAATCATTCCCTTCTTCTTCTTGTTCCTTCTCTTTATCAAATTCTATATTACTGTCTGTTCCTGAAGTAAGCACTGTATTTTCTTGCTCCTCTTCGTCACATCCCATTGCACTTAAGTTCTCAACAAATTGAGGAGGTAACTTCCCTAAGCGTTGAGATTCCATACTGCTAACTGTGGTAGCAAGCTGACTCATTTGATTCTCCAACATGTAGATAGAAGTCCTTGTCTCTTGCTGGAACTGTTGCTTCTGATTCATAAAAGCTTTGAACATATCCTCCATAGACGTTCCAGAATTAGCAGGTACTTCGTAGCTCAAGTCGAGATGATCTCTCCATCCGGGATTGTGATTTTCTGCCCAAGAATTATATTGATGCTGGCGATGTCCTAAGAATGTTCCCACAGTATTAATGTGTTGCACAGTTCCTATTTGATATATGAATTCAATAACTGTTAGTTGAATTATATTATGCTGTGATAATGTGAACTTATATATGAACTGTATACGAGATATAAATGAGATTGAAAGTTGATCTTTGATGATATACTTGTTATGTGAAAAGTAACATGCGTAGTAAATATAAACTGTTTATAAATGCATGAACTGAGTATGATGTTATATGCTATGTGATGCATGAGGACTGTTAGAATTGCTGAGCTGTCGAGCTCACTCTTGCAAATAACCACTTTTGCAGGTTAAGGACTTACGATAAAGACTTCGTGCTTCTTGATTGATAAAGATAGATATATCGCATTGAAGAATATTACTTAGATTATTGTCTGGACTATGTTTAGATTCTAGATGATGTACTCGATAGTTGCTTACACTGTTTAATACTTGTTGTATTGTAAAAATGTGTTAGTTAATACATAGAGGATATCGAGTTGAGTTGTAAACGTTATACGATAACTCAAATAGGATGAATCATATTATAAAGTTGATTCAGGGATTGTAATTGATTCAAGTTATGGAATCAATAAAAAGATTTTTATTCAAAGGATATTGAAAAGTTTAAATTATTCCGCATTTTAGTAACATCGAATATGATGTAAAGCCGAGATCTTGGATATAAATAGAATTTATATTCTAAATTATAATAAACAAAGTTGTATTCTTTTACTAATGATTAAAAGATGTAATAGTTCGATGATAGTAGTATCGTGACTGCACCGAACCAGAGGTTTCGAAGGAACGTGGATTTGGGGGCGTCACAGGTTGGTATCAAAGCTGTAGGTTATAAACCTTAGGTAAGTGTACCTTAGACTATAACCTGAGAGAGTGAAAGATAAGATTAAAATATATCTAAATGAAGATTCAAAGAAGAATCTTGAAATATCTAGAGAATGAGAATCAGGAGTTTCCTAACTCCGGTAATAAAAATGCTAAGATGATGTCTATAAGATGTATATGACAAAGATAATGAGAATGAACTCAGATGGAGTTTGGTTGATAATAGGGAAAGAACCCTGAGGTATAGTGATGATCACGACGTGATCAGATTGAACTGTGAAATGATAGATAGTCTGTAATGACTAAGTATGTATAGCTTGATGCTATGAGAGAATGTACTATAAAAAGTACGAGATGAACTCATGAGGAGTTGTATGTGGTGAAACGTAGAAAGCTCGTAATGAGCAAGTGATAGAGTAAGATATAGTTAAGTGTTGGAATTCCATTGAGGACTCATGTGATGGCTTAGTTGTACAAACTTTTGTATGGGCAGAAGTTTTGTGCTTGCACTGAGTGCGCCACATTGATAATCGTTGGAATGTTAGTGTCGCGGTATCATTATACATATGGCGGAAAGGTGATTCTTTTCTCATATTTATTTTGATAGATAGAGATTTCTAAGATATAATTAGATAATATTAAGTTTAGGTGCGAGTTCTTAAGACTCATGCCTATGACAAGTTCGTGACTCATAATCGTATGATGGGACCCCTCAGCGAATGGACGATTTTGGTCTGACTAGGATAAGTTCCTCAACCCATATGATTGTGGTAAGTTCCTGAGCTTCCATGGTGTGGTAAGTTGGTGAACTGTACTGAGAATAGATATATTATATAAGTGTTTTGGAATAGTAAGCATTGATGGTGGTAAGAGATTGAAGCGATGGAGAAATTGGATTTTCCTAAATCCTCTAGCTACGCTAGATTTTCAATAATTATTGACTTCGTGCTAGTGTTTGCATTTCGGTTTTCTTGAGAAAACATTGGGTCAGGTAACTGAACTAATGAGTTTTAAAAACAACACCGTTATTCGTATGTCTACGCTATTTGTTTCGGCTAAGACAAAAATGATTTGACAATCTTTCAAAATATATTTTAACCTTGTGCATCATTTGATATGATGTAGAATGGTAAACGATGGAGTCATCAATGCAATCAAACCTAGTGTTGGTTGTGATCGAAAGATCGTCAGCCCACTATGGTATGTTGTAATATGACAAAGTCATAAAATGGCGGAATCCTCAACGTACTACTAATCTAGTATGGTATCATGACGTCATAAAAGAATTTTTGGTTTTCTTGTAAATTATAAAGAAGGTCAATTAAGTTGGCTAAATTATTTCGATTGATGTCCGAATTGTTGATGAGAGTCTAAGCTATTTGATTCGGCTAGGCGACTGTTGGAAAGGGATTATAGAATTCAAGTATTCTTGTGTATGTATGCCAAACCAGATTGCTCTGGTGCGGATTTTGACGTTGAAAAGTTGAGGTGAACAACCCTATAAAGGGGACATATTTTCGGGGACAATGGTTCCGAGCGTAACGCATATAGTCGTTACAAAACACTACGTTGCGGCCCAACGTAGTGGTACAATAGGTTGGCCACCTAGAGTACGCGTGGAGGGTGTTTTCAGTCTTTGTGATTGATAAACACTCTGGTTTGCGGTGTGAAGAATTGTGTTGAAGCATTAGTAAACCTGTGGAAAAGTTCACGGTCTTGTGACCCCTCAGCATAAATTGGAATCTGAGTTATTCATACTACTTCCCGATTATTGAAAAATCGTGGAAGATTCTTATTCTTCTAAAGGATGAATGTAGTAAGTAGAATGTTCCTTAGAAAGGAGAAAGTGGTAGAATGAGATTGAGAAAGTTATAGTAATAAAACTTCTGAAAAGAGAATGAATAAAATTATTCAAGAGAATATGTAATAATCGGAATAGCACCGAGTAGAGGAAGTTTCGGTGATTCCGAGGACGGAATCCTTATAAGGGGGAGAGGATGTAAGAACCCGAATTTTCAGATATTATTAAATAAGGATTTAATAAATAAAATTCTTAAACCGTGAGATGGGTTCGAACAAGAATGTATATATGTGATATGAGGTATGTGGTATTATATTACATAGGATAATATGGACTATGTAAAATGTGTTTTTGTGATTTATAAATATATTATTAATATATATTTGTTACTTATCGTAGAGACGATTCAGTGGAGATAAAGGAAGTGGATAAATTCCTATCGATATTAAATAATTTATAGAATTATTTTATCATAGTAAGTTGGTGACATTAAATATCCTTAATGTATAAATCACCATATTCTTGTGTATGTGTATTAATAACTAGTATGTTTATAATATAAGTTATTAATAGCGCTTAAGCTATCCGTGAATAGGTTTGGATAGTGAAGCATGAGTTAGTTAAGGGAATTAACTAATAAGAATAAATATTAGTTAATATAAGTTGTGAGTTATACTATGGAATAATATAATGTCAATATTGAACCTTAATTAACTATGATGATATAGTACAATATTTAATTTACTTAAGTAAATGAGTGAATTAATATGTGTGTTGAATATGTAATTATAGTTGATACTTTTATATATATATATTACTTAGAATAGTAATATGTGAGAAAGTCTGATGTACGAATAACGTTAAATATATATATATATATATATATATATATATATATATATATATATATATACGTTATTAAAGGGAGATGGAAATCATTATATCTTTAAATGAATATTTGAAGAAATTGTTTTGGGAACAATTTATAGAAAAGAAAGAGAAATAGTTATTATATATTTCTAATAAAGGATATTAAAATAATTTGTAATATTGAATTATTTTAATAAAAGGAGGAAATATTATTTTTGAATAATAATATTACCTTATATGTTTTTGTATGAGGAGTGATTGGTTAATATAGTAAATATATTCAAATGTATTTGTTATATGTAATTAAATTGATGGAAACAATTTATTATAATAGAAAATAAACTTATTTTCTATATATAATATATGTACATGTGTCGTATATATAGTTATTTGATATTATATTAAAAATAATATCATGAGACAATAAGTAAATTATTTTCTAATAACGAATGTGCTTATTTGGAGAAAACATAATATTTTATGATATGGCTAAATACATAATTTTAAATGTATTTTCAAGGGAGTTTAATTAATGAAAGAAAACTAAGTTATTTTAATATATTAAATAACTTAAGTTATTATTTGATCGTGAATATTATTATTGGAATAATTAATAGAGTATATATTAATTATTATAAGCGTAAAGGTTATACTTATTATAAGTATAATTATTTGAAGTAGTTTAGCATTTTAATAGCTTGAGTTATTATATTTCCGTAAAGGTTATATATAATATTTGAATATTCGATTTGTAAAATATTTATATGTGGACCTTGGATTTAATAGTTCTAATTTAATTGAACAGGTTATAAGTAGTAATGTGGTGAGAAATGAGTAAGTGATGAGAATAATGATAAGCTTAAGTTTGAGCTTGTGAGAGATGCATTCAGTAATGAATTGACTAATTTAATGATGGAGGAATTATTAATTAAACAATTAATCTAAATTAATTGTTAATTGTTATTATGATAGTATGTTAAATTATTATGGCTAGTGATAGTATAATAATAAGGAAATCGATTATAAGTATAATCGGATTTGTGATGAGATAAATTGTCTTCTAATATTAATTATTGTTATGAACAATATACTATTATCAAGTAATTATTTGATAATATGATGATTAATGAGTAAATGATTTATAAATATAAAAAGATTTATATTTATTTAACGTGATAATAAATCATATAAAGTGTTAATCAATTAGCGTGGGAATTATAATTCCATGGATTAATGAGAAATGGATTAATTAATATTATTATTAATTAATTGATAAGATGAGTAATTTATTAATTTCTATGTGCAACCATGCGATATTAAAGTATAACGTATGATAGTTAACTATATGTTATGCGAGGTATAAAGTGCAATGCGACTATGTTATATATGAATATAAACTATATAGTAAAGTTTATTGGGTTGTAATAGGTATATGAAATGTGGGTTTGACAATGTGTATATTAAGTATACAATAAAATAATATATCATAGATATATTGTAAACAATTATTGAATTTACTAATAGAGGAGACAATACACTGTGATGGTACCCGATAGAATTATATTCGGCATTAATAAGATGTACATGGATTATATGTATGTACACTACTTGATACATTATATTATTATTTTCTCATTATGAGTGATATTGTGTACCCTCTAATTCATTATAACCTAAGTGTTTATGAAATGAATTATGATATAGTCTTAGTAAGCATGATAGGCTATATATATAACCTTAGTGTATTGTATAGCCAGTTGCTGAGTTATTTATTGTCCCACATTATGTGCCCATCTCATTTCTCCTTCACGTGATATGCTCCAAGCTAGTCTACTTCCTATGCATCAAACTCAGCAATTTCTAGCAAATGATGAGCAAGGGTGAGGAATTCATGATGAGTTCCACCCACTCTCAACCACTCTCCCTTAACCATTGTGCATTCTTAAAATCTTTTGGTTTGGTTTGGAAGGTAAGAGCATTGTCTGTGTATCAATTGGCTTATAAATATAGCCTCCCTTCCTCTCATTTTCTTTTGCTGAGAATTCTGTGAAGTAAGGCTAGTGAATATAGCATTATTATGAGTAAGTTACTGTGAGAGTTATCATTGAGAGAGAATTTAGTAGCAGCAAGCCCAAGTTGTTAGCAGAGGTACAATATACCTTTCATGTTCTTCAATTCATGTTTTCTAAAATTCTGTAAATTTCTAATTCTTGAATTGAGTATGGAATCCATGATTATGTGATCAAGCAATGTTTATTAATTGCTCCTTAGTTGCTATGCTAGCTTATAATCATGATAGAACTGTAATGTAGTAGCTTAGAATGATAATCGTTGCGAAATTTTGAGTTTGGGCTAAGTTCTGCCAAAGCAGAGCAGTCACTGTCTCTGGCCGGCCAGTGGCGCAGCTGCGCCAGTTTTGTACTGACCAGCAGCGCAGCTGCGCCGGTACCAGACTTGAGTTGGGCAAGGCCCTGCGCAGCTGCGCCAGTTTTGAACTGGGGCTCTGCGCAGCTGTGCCGGGACCAGTTTCTGGGTTTTGTTTTCTGCTGCAGGTTCTGTTATATGCTAGCATAAGTTATATAATTAGAACAAGCATGTGGACATAGATAACATACATATATGATTACCTTGATATGAAATGAGCATGTGTAACGATATTAGTACACACGATTGAAGAAAAACTTATAGTTTTGAAATGAAACTTATAGTTTCAATTGTGAACTTGGACACATATGTAATATGTATATAATCTGATATTTTAAACATGATAGTATGGTTTATATTGACATGAAATGCATGCTTAAAGTATTAACCGTACACTAGTATTAGAAGTTAAGACAATTTTCGAAATGATAAACTTAAGACTTTCGAAAACGAACTTAACCAAGACTAATGTCTTTTAGATTCTGACCATTTGAGAATATTTATGTGGTTTAAATATGAGTTTCTAGTGTATATGAAATACATATAGATGCTATGCATGTACTATGATTCCTTGTTGACTTAGTGTGATTTTCGATGAAAAGCTAAGGACATCAATTACCATATGAATTATGTTGTGATCATGCAAGCATATGCATTAGGATGTCATTATGCCTATAGACATGTTGACATGAACATCATTTGATGGAGCATGGATATCACCTATTCCAACGTATTCAAGAAATAAAATTCTAAAGCATAAACTATGTGATTAACATATACATGTGTGATGAACGCACGAGCATGTATACTTAGTATTGTTTAGCCTCGTGGTGTGTTGATATGACTTTAGTAATGGACCATTAGTAACGTGGGCTTGATTTATTTAAAGTTTATCGGCATGAATGCCATATGATTTTGACTTATAATGAGCATGCTAGGTTTTAAAACTTGAGTTAATGCCCTTATATACATGTATACATGATGAACATAGTAGCCTTGCATGACTAGTTAAGTATGACAAGGATTTTGAAAGGTGAAACTTAGAAAGTTTGAATGTAATGGTTTCGATAAGATTTGAGAAACGTAAGAGCAATATGGATTGTAGATTTATGAGTTT
Source organism: Panax stipuleanatus (assembly GCA_020205555.1). Taxonomy (NCBI): domain Eukaryota; kingdom Viridiplantae; phylum Streptophyta; class Magnoliopsida; order Apiales; family Araliaceae; genus Panax; species Panax stipuleanatus. The sequence goes on along the minus strand of CM035121.1, from coordinate 50,962,746 downwards.
GCAATATGTGTCGAACACTTAAATAGTTAAGTGGTTAATATTGATATTGAGTATGGTTAAGATATCACTATACGTACCTAACGATACTAAGCGTATGATATGAAAGTGAAACAAGGTTCTAAGAAACAAGTTAGACAACAATGTAACCTTTATTATTACATTGAGAATGTATGGAAGTGTATAACTGATGGGTGTGATCTCTATGATTAATATAACTGTGTAGGATTACACAAAGTGCAGAGATTCTTAAGCAGTTAAGTCGTAGTTGTTAAACTACGAATCAGGCAAGTCTTTCAGTTCCTATTTGATATATGAATTCAATAACTGTTAGTTGAATTATATTATGCTGTGATAATGTGAACTTATATATGAACTGTATACGAGATATAAATGAGATTGAAAGTTGATCTTTGATGATATACTTGTTATGTGAAAAGTAACATGCGTAGTAAATATAAACTGTTTATAAATGCATGAACTGAGTATGATGTTATATGCTATGTGATGCATGAGGACTGTTAGAATTGCTGAGCTGTCGAGCTCACTCTTGCAAATAACCACTTTTGCAGGTTAAGGACTTACGATAAAGACTTCGTGCTTCTTGATTGATAAAGATAGATAGTATCGCATTGAAGAATATTACTTAGATTATTGTCTGGACTATGTTTAGATTCTAGATGATGTACTCGATAGTTGCTTACACTGTTTAATACTTGTTGTATTGTAAAAATGTGTTAGTTAATACATAGAGGATATCGAGTTGAGTTGTAAACGTTATACGATAACTCAAATAGGATGAATCATATTATAAAGTTGATTCAGGGATTGTAATTGATTCAAGTTATGGAATCAATAAAAAGATTTTTATTCAAAGGATATTGAAAAGTTTAAATTATTCCGCATTTTAGTAACATCGAATATGATGTAAAGCCGAGATCTTGGATATAAATAGAATTTATATTCTAAATTATAATAAACAAAGTTGTATTCTTTTACTAATGATTAAAAGATGTAATAGTTCGATGATAGTAGTATCGTGACTGCACCGAACCAGAGGTTTCGAAGGAACGTGGATTTGGGGGCGTCACAGCGCTGGGTGTAAAGACACCCCTAGGGCTTACTCATTCAAGTAACAAAGGCCACAAAAGTCGACTAGTCAAGCTGCTTTAATCCATCATACTTTTCAGCATGAATACCGATGCTTCCCGAGGCTTGGATACCCAGTTAAATATAATGGACATTGAAGCAGATTTTCACTATTTTTCCATACATCAATTTTATCATCAATTTTTTTTCATTTTTTTCTTTTCACAAGGATCTTTCATTGACATAGCAGTGAAAACAGTTCTAGAGCAAGAAATTGGTGCACATAGACAACTCCACATACAACTTAGTCAACTAAGCATGCTTCACATATTCAAGTACTCATGCATTAACAAATTCAATTCAAATCAAGTACACCGGTTACTAACTTAGTTCTCAACATTCATTGATCAACTAAAGACTAACAGATCTTAAAATTAAGCATCAATTTTCAATTTGTGACTCTAACTCTTTAACAATTGGGTGAATAAAATCACGAAAACAAGCAAAAATTTCAACAGATTTCCAAATTCTAACAAATTTTAGACTATTATTCCTAAAAAAAACAAAGAGAACTAAAATCTAAAATTCCCTCCCCAACACTCAAACCTTACATTGTCCCCAATGTAAGAAAATCATGCAAAGTAGAAAACTACTAAAACTAATAAATTAAAAAGGAAAAGGATAGAAAGATCAAATTTGAATTCTTGAGTTTCCTCCCAAGCAGCTGCCTTGGTTTATTGTCATTGGCTTGACATCTTCCCTCTCATTCTATATAATTGGACTTGTGAACTTCAAGTGGACTGGTAACAGTTTCAGCTCTAAATTAGGAACATTTTGTACTTCATGATCCTGTTCCTTTCCAGCTATCAAATTCTCCTTGTATAATTGTATTTGATCAAAAGATTCCTGCACTGAATAATACACAACATCAATAGCAAAAATAGATTTAACATTACCAAGATACCTTTTAGCCTCATATGCATTGAACTGGAACTTTGCATCATCTAATTCCATGGTAAAGGTTCGATGGTGTGTATCACTCATTGTTTCTGTTGGTTGTATTGATGGAGATGAACCCACGTCTTTCTTGTAGAGATCTTCAGAACTTATCAAATCATTCCCTTCTTTTTCTTGTTCCTTCTCTTTATCAAATTCTATATTACTGTCTGTTCCTGAAGTAAGCACTGTATTTTCTTGCTCCTCTTCGTCACATCCCATTGCACTTAAGTTCTCAACAAACTGAGGAGGTAACTTCCCTAAGCGTTGAGATTCCATACTGCTAACTGTGGTAGCAAGCTGACTCATTTGATTCTCCAACATGTAGATAGAAGTCCTTGTCTCTTGCTGGAACTATTGCTTCTGATTCATAAGAGCTTTGAACATATCCTCCATAGACGTTCCAGAATTAGCAGGTACTTCGTAGCTCAAGTCGAGATGATCTCTCCATCCGGGATTGTGATTTTCTGCCCAAGAATTATATTAATGCTGGCGATGTCCTAAGAATGTTCCCAGTGTATTAATGTGTTGCACAGTTTCATCTTCATGCAATATTGGACAAGCATCATTGGTATGTCCTAACTTTGAGCAAATTCCATACTCTTTTGCAACTTACATATTCCCTGTAACCATTTGACGAACCAAAGCAGTTAATTCAAAAATTTGTTGTTCAATATTACTTGTACTTATCCCATTTACCCTTTGAGGTGTATGATCCATCCTAGTTCCATACTGCTGCGAGTTAGATGCAATGTTTGCAATTAAGTTCCTTGCAGCTTTTGGAGTCTTATCTACCAGTGCTCCTCCACCTGCTGCATCAATCATGCTTCTATCCATTGGTAGCAATCCTTCATAGAAGTACTGAATCAAGTGATAGTCATCAATTCCGTGAGGTGGACAGTTGGAAAACAACTTCTTGAACCTTTCCCAATACTCATAGAGATTCTCTCCATTGAATTGCTTGATCCCACATATCTCCTTTCGTAAGTTGGCGACTCTCGAAGCAGGAAAGTATTTCTCCAAGAATAGCCTTTGCATATCAGTCCATGATCGTATTGATCCTGAAGGTAGATAGTATAACCAGTCTTTAGCCAAATCTGCTAATGAGAACGAAAAAAGTCTAAGCTTGATTTGCTACTCTGACACTCTTTGTGAATTCATTGTGGAACACACCACATAGAACTCCTTTAGATGCTTATATGGATTTTCACCTGTAAACCACGAAAAATAGGCAAAAGACGAATTAGTCTAGAGTTAAGTTCAAAAGTAACATCTAAAGTAGGATATTACATACACAAGGATGGTTGAGCAAGGTCAGGAGTAGCCAGTTCTTTTAAAGTTCTGTTGGTGTTTGGCACCGCCATTCTTCCCTCTTCAAGTGATGAAACAAGAGCTTCTTCTGTATCTACAGTTTTCTCTATCTCTTGATCAAAATTTACGTCAATAGAGTGAGAGGATTGCTTCATAAAACAGAAATAAAAAAAAACGAAAAATGAAAAAAAAAGAATAAACAAAAACAAATAACACTCCTCGATAACGTTGCAAAAATTTGGTAGCTATCGTTTAGCACTACAAAATTTACCTTACTTCTATTCCACTAACTCAAGAATTAGTAAAGTAATAAGCAATGATCGATCCCACAGAGAGCGTTTTGTTTAATATTTATCCAAGTATTTTCTAATGAATTAGGGATTTTGAGTTTACAAAGTTGAATTAACGAAAGTGAATTTAGAAGAAATATCAATAAGTAAAAATCTTCAATTCATTAGTTCAGTATCACCTTTTCACAATCATGGATTAATCAAGTTTTACAATATTTATCCTTCAATGAGATTAACAACCCTAGATAACCTCGATCGCTAATTATCCAAAATTCTCCTTATGTGCAAATCTAATGCGACGATCGCCAACAAAAGATCCTAACTATCATATAACCCAGAACTATCAGTCTAGATTTAATACAATAGAAGCATTAAGAATGAGAATTATATTGTTCCAAGCAACAATTGTACAATCAGAAATTATTTAACTTGTCTTCTGAAAACCTTAACAATACCCAAAAGCTTGTCCACAATCAAGTATCATTAAGTGCTACTTATGATTAGACATACATCGTTTGCTTAATATATATCTTAATTTAGCAGATGATATTTATTAGATTAATCTAACTGGCTATATCAAATTAATCAAATAGTATAGCATACAAGAAGTCTATGTAGATAATTAGAATAAATCTCATATACAAAGAAATAAATAAAGTAAACTTGATCAAACCATTAGTTATAAATAAGGTTCAACATCCCTTCAGAATTGAATTGAGTAGTTTAGCTTGACATCTCTTGATTCTCCAAAACTAGGGTTTGAATAGCCTCCAAGAATTCCTGGATCCAATCCCCCCAAATCCAAGTTATAATCAAGTATTTATAGTCCTAAGAGAAACACTAACACTTTAGGCATCCCAAAATCCGATTACAACTCAACTTTGAATATTAAAACACCTAAATAAGTTGTCTCCTCGTAGCCAGGCACGCCCCGCGCTGTCCCTAGGCTAGTTTGGGTACGCCCTGCACTATAGTGTCAATCTGGTATATTGGAGCGCCCCGCACTGTTCTTAGGCTAATTTGGGCGCGGTCCGCGTAGCTCTATTTTTTGCTGCAATATCTTTTGGTAAAACTATCATAACTTTTGATCCGGGAGGAGTTACGGGGCCTGCTACCTGTCAAATCAAAGCTATCGACGAGATCTAAAACTTTTATTTTTTGAGCATTAACAGATTCTGATTGGATCAAGGTTGAAATTGTCTCCAAGTGACTGCTATATAAATTGCAACTTCAAAACTCTGAGGTTTCAACTTTTGCTTGGTAAAAAGGTCATAACTGTTTCATATGAACTCCGATTTGAAAGTTTCTAGATGTTACGAAAAGCTAAGGAATATCTCTACAATAAAATCCAAGTCCCAAGCCCAGACCATGAATCCAACTTAGTATTAAAAACCCAACAATCTTTTCGCTTTCCTCGTTTCATCTCTATTTTGACCTGAAACCCATAAACAAACCTAATAAGTCCTTGTTAACAACCAAACATGTAATAGACTACACATAAAGGAATCAAAATAAATGAATATCATGCACTCGTCAATGGACTCTACTTACTCGAACTTAGGAGGATTAGCCCTTTGTACCATACTATGCACAATATCTCAATGCTAAAGCGTAAATAATCCCCTATAACAGGGTTGTTCATCTCAGATTGACATCAGAGTTTGCACCAAAGAAAGTTTGGTGTGGATAAGCTCAATAATAGTTCTAGAATTTAGAACGTTCATCAACTATGGACTAGTCGAATCAATAAGGGTTCGCTAGTCTTACAAGGTTTAACAATAATTGATATTTAATCGAATAATAAATCTCAAGAGTATACAATCGAATAAGTATTGTGTAACTGAAGTAATACTTTAAAGAACTTATAATATCTCATATGAAACTTAACTTGAATGGACAAGAATAAGAACTTGCATTATGATAATAGTTCGATAATAGAAAGCTTGTTCAATAACTGATTGAGTTTAGAATACTTGAGTAATCGAAATTGAGTTAGAGTAAGGAAACTTGCGTCGTGCGTAGTTTAAACAAATACTATTCACGTTCCCCAAATAGCCCTACATATCCCATTGGGATCACAACATTCATTAGTTTTACTGATGTTAGTCTTATGGGTTTAAGTAACACTTCTATTTTTACTTATTAACATAGTTTTTATTTATGATCATTTACATTAATCACGTAACATAAGTCAATTTACGTGTTTGACTAACCACACAACAATTGTCAATTTTCACAAACCACAAGTTTAAGTTCTACACAATTGTTCTTATACGAATTTGAAATCATCACATAAATGTTTAACAATCTGTTATAACCTCTTGTTATATTCTTAACAAACTATTATGTTAGTTAGACTAAGTTAAACTAACATGCTATGACTGAAAACCTCAAAAAAAACAAAGTAGTTTACTTTCTGAAATTCTCGTTGGGGCGCGTTTTTATAGAAGGAAACTGCGCCGGGGCGTAGGTTTGCCGGAGCGCGTTTTTATATAAGAAAACTGCGCTGGGCCACAGGTTCCTAGATTTGAGTTCTGCAACTCGTGAGGAACACAGTAATAAGCCAATAAATCCCAAATTAAACTAACACATCAAATTTTCTGTTACTCATGAACTAATAATCTTCACAGAAACATTATACAACGTTTCTAACATGTTTCTAACACTTAATATCACATAATTACTCAAATTAAAACATATAATTTACTATTTTTGATATTTTGTAAATTTTTGAAGAAAACATGAAATTCAATGTTACAGATTCGTTATAACTCCGAATCTGTCCGTTTAAATTTCGTATTGTTCGTTTAAACATGCATAATCATAATCTACTATCAATTTTAAGTTAAACAAATAATTCAAAGCATACAATTTGTACATAAGGGCCAAATACGTTTTCTTCATACTTTGTAACTTTTAAAAATCAAATTAAGCATAATTACATGGATTTAATCCCTTTAAATCATGCATACATGATATAAAACATGTTATGAGCATATTTTAACACATATAAAGCCATATAATCAACAATGAATCATAATTGAGAAATATAGAGGACTTTAACAGATATGTCAATGGAAAACTAAGAACATGAAATATAAAATTTGGGTTGAAGAATATACACTTGCAATCTTTGTTTGATGATATAAACCTTAACTTCCTAACTTTTCTTTCAAATCTCTCAAGTTTTCTCTTCAATCTCTCTCTCTTTTTCTCTCTGAACTTACTAACTGATGAATGTAATATGAAGTAGTATAATAATAAACGTATATGATATATGTATAAAACTGACGGTATAATGGTCAGTTAATCCCATAATGGGTTAACTGTTCCAACTCCCATTAAGGCCATGTTTGGCTAGCATAAAGAGTTCCTTCTCATTTATTTTAATTAGCTTATTTAGTAAATAGTTTATTTGTCACACTTTTAAATAATCAACTAATCTTATTTAAATTATTTAAATAAAATATAGTATTCCACATTAAATCACATTAGCACATAATTAAAATTCTCATTTATTAATTATGTCAAATTACTAAATTTCAAATTAATTATTAAATTAATTAGAGTAACATTATGCTTGTTAAATAATTCACTTAATCAAATAAGCTCAATTAAATTCATACTTTTAACTCTAAAATTACTACACCTTAATTTAATCAATGTAACACATATAATTAAATTAATCTACCACAATTCCATCAAATAATTATTTAACTCAATGATTAAAACATTGATAACTCAATAAATAAATCATCAAAAATATTTATTTAATTCAATAAATATTTAAATTAAATTACAAATTCTCGTTCGTCATATTTTTCCCCCCTTAAAAGGATTTTGTCCCAAGAATCACGGTTCAATTAAATTCGTCCCGTTACATTCTCCTCCCCTTACAAGGATTCTGTCCCCAGAATCACTTACAAATAGATTAAGCCAATAAATATGGGTAAGTCTTCATCATATGTTCTTCGAGTTCTAACGTAGCTTATTCAGCGTTGTGGTTCCTCCATATTACCTTAACAGAAGGTATTACTTTATTTCTGAGAACTTGTTCTTTTCTGTCAACAATCTAAACAGGAACTTCTTCATAGGATAAATCTTTCTCAAATTATAGGGTTTCATATTCAATCACATATTTGTAATCGAGTTTATATGGTCGTAACATTGACAAATGTGTTACTCCGTTTCGGTGTCAACAAAATAGACACAAATGTGTGCAATTATACACGGTCAACAAGTAATATATGATAAGTAAAGATCGTTCCCATGGAGAAAAGTAATTACTCTTAATCTATCATACAACAACTTTATAGCTATTTTCGGTGGCTCAAACGAGTAAACAAGATATGAATTAATGACTAAAATGATTATCTACTATAATTAACTAATTAACAAACGATTGACTCAACTTGGGAAGATATGGGATCCTAATGTCACGTAATGCATCATCCAGACTACACACCTCTTGTTTAGCTTAATTAATTACTTAGGATTGCTAGTCAAGAGCACGAAGGTTAGAAATGGCTATCTTTCAATAAACCAAGTCCAAATCACATAAAATCCACAAAAGAGATAGAATTCATATGAACATCAATATTACCTAAATCACTATATGTCTATGTGACTTACAAGCAATATCAATTTAAGTGCAAGCTCTCAATTGACTACATATGGTAAGCTGGTAATCACAAAATCTATCACATACAAATTTCATGAACATATGCTAGCATGGCTAAATCTGAGTTTATACTTCCTCTTTCAATTCTATATAAACTATTAAGGTAGATGGTGATCAAGCATCTAAACACTAAATACAATCCATGCTAGGCAATCCATATATAATCAATCACACATTACAAAGAGGCATATAGATCTGAATTAAACAATAAGCTTCATTAGAATCCCATAATGGTGATTAGTTCATCTCTGAATCAATAACCATTATGGGATTTGATCTAAGCATTAAAAACAAATATGAAAGCAAAGGGAATAAGAGAAAAGGAAATAGCAAATCTGATAATCCTCCTTCCAAAATAAGCCTTCAAGCTGAGTTCAAGATCATAATCAGACCCAATTCAAAACCCTAAATAAGTAAATCTACTAAGTGCAAAGGAGAGAATCCAAAAATGATAAACAATAGCTTAGAACTCTCTTCAGCTCTCAAAAACCCTAAAACTGGAAAATATAACGATTGAATGAATGTTTGATAACTAGCAAATACACCCTTATATGGAAAATACGTTACAGTAATTGTTTAAGTGAAAAGTCAACTTAGTGCAGAATTTTTGACTGGCGCGACCGTGCCAGTCCATAGGTCTTTTGGGGCGCGGGCGCGCTGATACCCAGAAATTCAGTTCTAGTTTCCTCCTGACGCAGGCGCACCAGGTTTTCTCTTCAAAGCCGCGCGATCGCGCTGTGCTGCAGTGTTGCCTTCTTTACTGGTTTTGCTGGTGCATTGCTGCTAGTCCCTTTTCTTGCTACCTTAGCCTTCTTTCTTCTTCCACTTGACATTGCTTTGCTCAGATGCCATATCAACTTGCCCTCAGCCGTCTTCAACAAGCCAGTTCACCACTTGCTCAACTTCTTGCCATGTCCATGCCTTTACATTACCATTCCATGCCATTTGAGTTTCCTTAACAAAACCTATAAAACAAATATAAAACACATCAAAAGACACTAAAATACTTCAGATTAAGCCATAATCCTAGCAAGTTGATAGACAATAAGTAGGTATAAAACCTACTTATCAAATACCCCCAAACGTGAACTATTGTTTTCCCTCAAGCAACAAACACAAATGCACACTACATGCTATGCAACTATACTAATATAAAAATGAATCCCAAAATTTTAGCCATGTTATGAATTCCAATAAGATGCGCCTCAGAGAAATAACAAGATCTATGATCAAAGCATCAACCAAGCTAAAGTCATAAGGACATACAATTCGACATTCACAACTTGTGGCTAAGATGTAGTGTGTTTGTGCTATATCACAAATAAGCTTGATAGAGATGAAGATTCTACATGCTATACTTCTACGGAAGAAAAAATGAGGTTTTAAGTCAAGTAAATTGCACATATATGAACAACAACCAATCCAACACATCAAAACAAGCTAAGGTTCAACAAATGGTTTATTATGCTTTTATTCACATATGGGGGCGATATTCGCACTTTCCCGTGGTTACACCCGACTGTGCAATGTTAAGCCCTTTTAGGCTTTTCAATGATACCCATTTATCGAGATTTCGACCAACGACTCCCAAACCATAAGGCTTTAGGGCGCTGGGTGTAGAGACAATCCCCTAGAGCGTACTTGCTCGAGTATCAAAGGCCATAAGACTTAGCTAGCCAAGGTGTTTATTCTATATTTTTCGTTTTCTCAATTTATTTTCTTTTTCTTTTTAGCATGCCTACCCAATGTTTTCCCCCAAACTTGTATTTCTGTGTCATTAAGGTCATTATTCATTTTTCTACTCAATTCTATCATTAAAAACAAATTTTCCCCCTCAGAAGACAAGCATGTGCTAATTTAACCAACAAAAAAATAATGACAATGCCGTGCTATCCGGTAACATCAAAGCAACAGGCATAGATTACATCATGTATGAACTTATAACTAAGCTTAAGTTATCAACTAAGTTCAAAAATCTATCACATTTCAATATCATCATTGGCCAGACTGGAATTCAACAGGCTAAAAACATGGGATTATGCTATGCAATGCAACTAAACACATACTAAATACACAAAACAAAACAAAACAAAATTTTTTTTATGCAAAATTTAACTAATAAATACTAACATGCAAACTAAATATAAACTAAACATGCAATTCAACTATATGCAATTAAACTATATGCACTACTACTAACTATAACCCAATACCCCCAAACTTAAAAACTACAATGTCCTCATTGGGTTAAAGTGTAAGGAAAACTCCCCTATGGCTCGGCATGGCCACCCTCCTTGGGTGGTGAATCTGGAGGTGGGTAAGGCATGGCAGAACCAAAGACTGGCCACTCAACCATCGATCCCTGCTGCCTAAAGGCCTCAGCCAAGGAACGAGATAGCCCATTGGCAACACTACAAAGTTGTCATGCAACGCGTCCATCCTCCTTTCCAATCGCCTCATCCTGCAATCTTGATTTACTTCACTGGCTGGAGGAGGAGCGGCTGCCTCTGCTGATTGTGCTGGCTGTGGTGGGGGCACTGGTGGAAGAGTCGGCAAGATAAATCCTTTTCCTTGTGGGTGTGCCTTGCCACCAGCCCAATCTTCAAACTTCTTAATAGTAGCGTGATTGACATCTTGTCTCGGCATCTGGACCTGCTCGTCATCCAGTCAAGTCCCGCTTGCGCACACAGATGCGTGATAACTGATGCATGCGGGATACTACCGGTGGTACTACCTCGCATGAAGAGCAGCATATTCTGATGGAGCAGGTGCCCAATATCTATATATTTCCCGGTAATAATTTGTGACGCCCCCAGAATAGGTTCAGTCAACCCAACCCATTCTGAGTCGCCAAATACATGGTACATAATTCAAATACAAACTTTATATCACACGTCGTGCAAAATACGACCACACAACTGTGAGTGTCAATACAAATATGTAGAAAATATTAATATTCAAACTAAGTCCTCATTACAATTATTATCCACTATTTATTAGAAATAGTGAGGACTACTACTGCTCTAACTCGGACCATCACTCTGTCCCCCGACTAGTTCCTGCGACATTCTCATTTCCTGAAGAGGACAATAGATGAAAAGGGTGAGCTCAACTAGCCCAGTAAAGAATATTATGACTAAGTTAATGGAAAATAAATTATCGTTAGTCTTCAATAATTCAGATAAAATATTATTGACAACAAGTTTTAGATCAATATTCGCAGCGAAAATAACAATTCATTAGAAGAATTAAGTAGAGAATGAAGTCTACTATCTTCTATGATTTAAATGTCCATCATCAATATTTTATCCCTGTAACATCAATCAATATACATCTCAAATCAAATATTCATCTTTGCATTACGGGCCAAAGATATTCATTTGTATCACCAGTGGTCATGTTCATCTCAACACCTGTCCATCTTTGCACTACGGCCAAAGATATTCATCAGGTAATTATTCATCTTTGCTCTACAGGCCAAAGATATTCAGTTATATCACCTTTTAGGACTGAGGATGATGAAAAATATTTTAAAGAACGAATCCAGTGAGATAAAGGACAAAAACTAAGGATTCATATTTTAGTTTATCCAATTTAAAAATACTTCGTAATAATCAATTGTGGAGCAAAATTCAAGAATAAAGCTCAAAACTTAGATCCAATTAAAGATAGTAACCATAACAGACAATTTGGACAAATAGAAGAAAATTTAATTTTTTTCGTGAATAGTGCCGTATACGTGAATAGTGTCGTATACGTGAATAGTAATCCCGACGGAAAAAGTAAGAATTTCATAATAAAATCCATGCCAATATTTTGGTATAATGATATTGAAAAGAATAACATCATTTACAAAAGAAAATAACATCCCTTACCTCAAAAGAATAGTACTTCTGACTGGAATATCGGATATAAGGCTGAAGAAAACTTGCACTGAATAACAACACTCAAAGTATCTAAATACTCACAAAAATACGCTTGATATTATAGAGAGAGAAAACTTCTGATTCTGGTGTGATTTTCAATTCTAACCTAAGCACCCTATTTATAGGAAAAGCTTAGGATGCCAAAGTTGACTAACTGCTACCGGCGGCTACACACCTTAATGGAATTTGAAAATTTAGCAAATTTTCCACAACAACCAAAAGTGGGGCCCACCATTTTATAAAAAATATTTATTTTCTGAAACTTCAATAATTCATAATAAATAGCCCTTTTGTTAGAAAAGTACGAATTTTATATCCTTTCCATAGGAAATTTAATTCTCTACAACTTTGTAGAAGGAAGTTTTTCCAAATTCCAAACATAAATTATCCGAAATCCATAAACGGATGATTTTCCACACCAAAATACTGATAAAAACACATCAGCACTAATTTCTTCTTTTATATCCACAAAATAAATATTTTCTTATCATATAAATCAATAATTAATTATTCACAAATAATATTACAGAACTACAATATTGACAACCAGGTCGTTCCCAGGAAAGAGGGGGCCTTCCGATAAGAACTTCTCCTTACTGGCGCGCAATTAAATAACCCCTCCTAGACAGAACTTCCTTAGACATTGTCAATAATGCTATCTAATAATATTATTCAAATAATATGAATTATTGAGTTGATAATGTGAAATACTGTGCAGTGGCAATTATTGAATCAATAATACAAAATATCAATGGTAGCAATTATTGAATCAATCATATAAAATAGCAACGTAGCAATTATTGATATAAAATATCAACGTAGCAATTATTGAATTAATAAAATATCATGCAATTATTGAATCAATAATATAAAATATTTGAACAATAATTACTGTAACAATAATTAAGTAAGTGCCTTCTTACGTAAGAATCAATAATTCAAAATACTGTTCAATACCGTGTACTACTGTGCAACACCGCGTATTACTGTATTTTAACCACCGGGTATTTCAACAGTACTAACGGTAACAACTACGCCGTTATTTTATAAAAAGGTTATTTCTGTCGCTTTCTATATCCGACAGTTATTCCGTTGTGGGGCCAACAAATAGCTGCGCCGTCGTACGAATATTCCCCGACAATAAGAATATTCCACGACCAAATGAATATTCCCCGACAACAAGAATATTTTATAACCACTTGCTTATTTTGAAATATTTGCACATTTCACCCATAACTTTTCACATTTATCAAATCAACACCTTACTATTTCAAAATAATATATAAAGAAAATTAAATCTTTATTCATAAAAGTTGGGGTCTTACATGATTCCTCACAGAATAATTGCTCTCTTGGTCGGGATGTCATGCTGATGAGTGGACGACATTAGATTGGCGCAGATAAACAGGTTCCACGCCTTTGCATAGCTGTTCAGCGCTGAGGCAGGGAAGTTGGTCTTTGTATCAGTGCCCTGTTTATAATTCCATTGAGTGCCAGGCACGCACAAGTTGGTGATCACCCTAGTCCAAATCTGTCTCGAAACGCTCTGCCTCAACCCAATTTACTCGGCCAGTCGGGAGTGAAGGCAAATTAAAGACCTCACGGATCGCCAGTAGGCGGTAGTCAACTTGCAAGCCCCGGACGAACGAGAAGCCGCTCTATGTCTCCTTGGCGTTTGCATAGAATTCACAAACTATTGCCATCGGGATAGGCACAAGCATTCCCACGACTCTAAACCAGGATCTTTCTTGGATTATCTCAAGCATCTCGCCATCTCCCTTAGCCGGCTTCAATCCCCTCTCCTTCACAAAAGTCTTTGCAGCAATCCTATAGTATCCAGTCTGTGCCACAAGGCTGATGAACTTAGTCAAGTCCACAGTATCTTCGGCCTGGTTGCTCTGAGAAGGTGAGTCATGCGTGGCAGAACGTGCTTGCTTTGGACCCATGATCTTTGTCATAAAATTCCCTTGAAAGCCCTAGATGATGATTGTTGAACAACACCCCCAAACTTGGCCTCTTCAATCTGATTGCATAAACTCTAATTCCTTTTTGCAAACCCTAATCTGAAACCCCCCAATTTGGATTTCTCTTGCAATCCCTAATTATTAAAAATTGAACCCCCAAGAGTTTCTCTAAAATCCGTATAGCAAACCCTAGTTTGATGTCTGAAGTGTATTAGAATGATGTGGTGGTAGTGGCTAAGTGATGGATAGGATTTATAAAGAAGATGGAGTGAGTAGTGGAGGCTAGTGTTCGTGGGTATGTGTAGGAGTTAAATTGGAATAGGTTTGCAAAAGAGGTAGAGTTTGGGTAGAATAGGAGAAGTGAAAGCTTGTGTATTGTGATGTGGGGAAGTGAGGAGTTCAGTCAATAGATATAAAAGATGAGAGGTGTGGGTCTATTTTAAAATTTTTCCAAATCGGCAGATTTATGGGGTCGAGCGCGGGCGCGCCGAGTTTAGTCTTGAGTGAAGCGCGGCCGCGCGGTTACTTAGACAACTCTCTGGACCTTTGCATATTGGCGCGGCCGCCCAGCTTTTTGCCTTGAGGCTGGCACGGCCGCCCTGCCCTGAACTTAGCCAATTTTTTTTTTTGCAGCAATGATGAAAAATAAGCAGTAACTCAATAAGCTAATTATTTCTTGCATAAATAGTATTGAAAACTGAGATGTAAATGATTCCAACATCAGAGTTGGACTATGTAATATATATGTATGTTTGTATTCTCAAAAATGCTGTAATAAGCAGTAACTCAATAAGCTAATTATTTCCTGCATAAATAGTATTGAAAACTGAGATGTAAATGATTCCAACATCAGAGTTGGACTATGTAATATATATGTATGTTTGTATTCTCAAAAATGCTGTATGTACGAATCATATATACACGCATCCTCAAAAATGCTATATGTGTGTATATGCATTATGCTCATAACTCCAAAAATATATGCAATAAACTCCTAACTCCAAAACTATTTAAAAATTGTTCAAAATTTTCATAATGCTTAGAATTAAACAAGGGGGGGGGGGAAATAGAAATATGTAACAAGAATTATATAAGAGGGAGAAGAGAGATGATGGGGTGCCTCCCATCGAGCGCTTGTTTACAGTCTATTGCTCGACTCTGTCTGAAATGGTTAAGTAGTGGAAAGGATCGAGGCGACCTTCTATCGATCGACTTCACCCCCGTAATAGTGCTTCAACCTCTGTCCATTCACTTTAAACGATTTGTCTGGGTATTGGTCAAAAATCTCCATTGCACCATATGGAAACACGGTTTTCACCGTGAAAGGGCTTGACCACCGCAATTTGAGCTTTCCTGAAAAGAGTCTAAGATGAGAATTATACAACAATACCGCTTTCCCCGGCTCAAATTTCCTTTCCATGATCTTACGGTCGTGCCACCTTTTTACCTTTTCTTTGTACAGCTTGGAGTTTTCGTAGGCTTGCAGTCTGAATTCGTCTAGCTCATTTAGTTGGTGAAGCCTCTTCTCCCCTGCAACCTTCAAGTCAAAGTTCAGCTTTTTTATGGCCCAGTAGGCCTTGTGCTCAAGTTCCATGGGAATGTGACAGACCTTCCCATACACTAGCTGATATGGCGACATACCCAATGGTGTCTTATACGCAGTCTTGTATGCCCAAAATGCATCATCGAGCTTAAGGGACCAATCCTTCCCGTGGGATTTACAATTTTTTTTAAGATCCTTTTCACCTCACGATTGGACACCTCAGCTTGGCTGTTCATTTGGGGATGGTATGCCGTGGCGACACCATACTTGGCCAATAGTGCAGTAAACTGTCGATTGCAGAAATGGGTGCCTTTATAGCTTATGATAGCTCGAGGAGTCCCAAATCTTGTGAATATATTCTTTTGAAGAAATTTCAAGACCACTCTAGCATCATTAGTCGGCAAGGCTGCTACTTCTACCCACTTGGACACGTAATCCACTGCCAACAAGATATACAAATTTCCACATGACGAAGCAAATGGCCCCATAAAGTCTATCCCCCAGAGATTAAATATCTCAACCTCTAGGATCATATTCAAAGGCTTCTCATTCTGTTTGGATATATTACCAACTCGCTGATACCGATCACATTTTTGCATGAAGTTGTAAGCATCTTTAAACAAAGTCGGCTAATAAAAGCCTGCCTGATGTACCTTGGCAGCTGTCCTCTCGCCCCCGTACTGTCCACCATAGACTGATGAATGGCAATCCTGAAGTATGTTGTCCGTCTCACTTTCTGGGATGCACCGTTTCATCATCCTATCTGCGCACTGCTTAAACAGGTAAGGCTCATCCCAAATATACCATCTAACATCATGTAGAAACTTCTTCTTCTGAGGTCTAGTCAAATCAGAAGGGATAATATTGCTCACTACAAAGTTTGCAAAGTCTGCAAACCATGGCATTTCGCCTTGCACCACAAATAACTGTTCATCCGGGAAGGACTCATTAATCATCACTTTATCATTCGTGTCCTTTCCTGGGCTCTCCAATCGGGATAAGTGGTCAGCCACTTGGTTTTCGGTCCCCTTTCTGTCTTTGATTTCCAAATCAAATTTCTGTAGTATCCAGCGAATGAGACAGGGCTTAGCATCTTTCTTACTAATCAGGTATCGGATTGCAGCATGATTGGTGTATACGACAACTCTTGTGCCAATCAGATAAGACTAGAATTTATCTAATGCATATACCACAACTAGGAGCTTCTTCTCTGTGGTAGTGTATTTTAGTTGGGCTTCCGTCAGGGTTTTACTGGCATAGTAAATAACATGAAAAACTTTATCCCTGCGTTGCCCCAAGATAACTCGCACAGTGAAGTCACTCGCATCACACATCAGTTCAAATGGAAGAGACCAGTCAGGTGCTGTGATAACGGGCGCCGTAGTCAATCTCTTTTTCAAGTGCTCAAAGGCTGCTAGGCATTCCTCGTAGAATCTGAAAGGGACAACTTTCTCAAGCAAACTGCATAGTGGCTTAGTGATCTTTGAGAAGTCCTTTATGAAACGGCGATAGAATCCCGCGTGCCCAAGGAAGCTACAAACCCCTTTCATAGAAGTTAGTGGAGGTAAGCTCTCAATAGTCTCCAGCTTCGCCCTGTCCACCTCTAATCCTTTCCCTGAAACTTTGTGTCCCAAGATAATGCCTTCCTGTACCATAAAATGGCACTTTTCCCAATTTAGCACTAAATTGGTCTCAACACACCTCTTTAATACCATAACAAAATTCTCCAAGCACATGTCGAAAGAGTCTCCAAAGACTGAGAAGTCGTCTATGAAAACTTCTATATTTTGCTCGACCATATCGAAGAATATCGCCATTATACATCTCTAGAATGTGGCTGGAGCATTGCATAATCCGAAAGACATCCTCCTAAATGCAAAAGTACTATACGGGCACGTAAAGGTAGTCTTTTTCTGGTCTTTTGGAGCTATAACAATTTGGTTATACCCCGAATAACCATCCAAGAGGCAATAGTAGTCATTTCCTGCTAACCTATCCAACATGTGGTCAATGAACGGGAGAGGAAAATGGTCCTTTCTAGTAGCTTTGTTCAATCTGCGATAGTCCATGCAGACCCTCCACCCTGTGACTGTTCTGGTAGGTATAAGTTCATTATTCTCATTGGACACTACTGTCATGCCCCCCTTCTTTGGAACACATTGCACTGGGCTCACCCAAGAGCTGTCTGAGATCGAATAGATGATTCTGGCATCTAACCACTTTAGGATCTCCTTCTTGACAACCTCTTTCATAATAGGATTCAATCTCCTTTGTTGCTCTACCGTCGGCTTACTGTCATCCTCCAGGAGTATCTTGTGCATGCAGTATGAGGGGCTGATCCCCTTGATATCAGCTATAGTCCACCCAATAGCTGATTTGAACTCTCGTAGAACCCGCAACAACTTGCTTTCCTGGGCAGATGATAGAGCAGAAGCAATAATAACCGACAACATGGAAGATTCCCCCAGAAATGCATATCTTAGATGATCAGGAAGGGGTTTAAGGTCAACGGGTCAGAGCCATCTCAAGAGAGGGCTTGAGTCGCTCCGATGTCTCCCCAGTATTTCCAAGTGGTTCAATGGGAATCTTGAATTTCCTCATCTGTGACATAGTGTTCAAAATCTGTACATACTCCACAACATCTGCATCATCCATATCAGAGTCTCCCAGTAGAGCACTCTCTAATGGATCCATGCTCATCAATTGTTTAGTCTCTTCATGCAGTACCTTGTCGACAACATCAACCCGAAAACATTCTTCTTCTTCATCAGTGGGGAACTTCATAGCTTTGAAGATATTAAATGTGACCTCTTGGTCCTGAACTCTCATTGTCAGTTCTCCCTTCTGTACGTCTATGAGTGTTCGTCCAGTAGCTAGAAACGGTCTCCCAAGAACGATCGGTATGTTCTTGTCCTCTTCAAAATCCAAAATAATAAAGTCGGCAGGGAAGATAAACTTGTCCACTTTCACCAAGACATCTTCTACGATACCTCTTGGGTATGTGATGGACCTATCAGCAAGCTGCAATGATATGTTTGTCGGCTTAGGAGTCGACAATCCCAACTGTGTGAATACTGATAGAGGCATCAAATTTATACTTGTTCCCAAGTCACATAAGCACTTATTGAAAGATAATTTTCCAATGGAGCAAGGTATCGTAAAACTGCCTGGATCCTTGAGCTTTGGAGGTAGTTTTCTTTGCAATACTGCACTGCATTCCTCTGTCAAGGCAACTATTTCATAGTCCTCTAGCTTCTTCTTCCTCGACAGTATGCCTTTCATAAACTTCGCATAGCTTGACATTTGTTCCAAAGCTTCTGCGAAAGGAATGTTGATTTGCAGTTTCTTAAACACCTCCAAGAACTTTACGAACTGTTTGTCTAATTTTTGTTTCTGAAGCCTCTAAGGATATGGTGCAGGAGGGTAGATTACTTGTGGTGTTGCATTGGTTTTCTCAGCTTTTTCATACTTCTCTGACTCCACTACATATTCCCCATCCTTTCCATCATTCAAAGCTTCTTCAGAATTTTCTACATATGGACGCTCCCGCGCCAAGTTTCCTTCTTCCTGGGGCGTGGCCGCGCCAGTCTCCAGATTTGCAGTTTGCTTCCCAGACCTCAATGTAATGGCCTGACACTGCTCCTTCCCATCCCTTCTCGGATTTGCTTCTGTATTGCTTGGTAGAGTCCCTTGCGGTCTGTTGGTCAGCATATTGGCTATTTGGCCCACCTGATTCTCTAAATTTTTGATGGCCACCGCTTGGCTCTTTATCAATACTTCAGTACTTGCCATATGCTTTAACATCAATTCCTCAATTTTAGATTTCTTCTCCGGCTGAGGGGCTGGAGCTGAATGATGTTGATGTTGTTGTTGCTGAAATCCGGGAGGGTAGGACGATTTAGGTGCATACTATTGATGAGACTGTTGTGGTTGGTACTATTGTTGTTGAGATTGTTGTGCTTGGTATTGTTGTTGAGGTTGGTGTTGAGATTGTTGAGCACTTTGGTTATTACTCCAGCTGAAATTAGGATGATTTCTGTTATTTGGATGGTAGGAGTTCTAAAATTGATTCTGTGGCTTTTGGTACTTGCTTACGAATTGAACAGATTCTGCAGTGATGGCACATTGTTCTATTGGGTGTGATCTTGCATGCAACTCACAGACGAAAGCAACTTGTTGAACTTTGTTTTCATCAATAGAGTCAATTTTCTTCGGCATTGCCGCCATTTGAGCTAAAAGTGCTGTGATGGAGTCCACATCCAATACCCCGGCCACTTTTGGTTGCGGCATTCTAGATGTCAGATTCTGGTATTCATTTGCCGCCACGGTCTCTATTAAATCATAAGCTGTCTCATAGCTCTTGGCCCATAAAGCTCCTCCTGATGCGGCATCAATGATCGGCCTTGATTGCCATCCCAACCCATTATAGAACGAGCTGATCACCATCCAGTCTGGCATTCCGTGATGAGGACATTTCCTTAGCATCTCCTTATATCGTTCCCATGCCTTATACAGAGATTCTCCTTGTTGTTGTGCAAACTGAGATAGAGCACTCCTCATCTGAGCAGTCTTAGCCATGGGAAAGAATTTGGCTAGAAACTTCTGTGCTAAGTCGTCCCACGTAGTAATTGAACCTGATGGTAGCGAATGCAACCAGCTCTTCGCTTTGTCCCTCAAAGTAAATGGGAAGAGCTGAAGCTTCACTGCATCATCCGACACATTGTTGTACTTGAATGTGTCACAAATTTTGATAAAACTCAGGATATGCTCATTAGGATCTTCTGTAGCTACACTCCCAAATTGGACTGTGTTCTGAACCATTTGAAGTGTCCCTGGTTTGATTTCAAAGGTGTTTGCAGCTATCGCTGGCCTGACTATACTGGATTGTAAATCATTGATTTTTGGCATTGAGAAATCCCTCAACGCTCTTTGCTCCTCGGTTGCCATTTGTACTGGTGGTTCAGTGTCCTCTTGTGTGTTAGTAGTACGTGTGTTCACTCTCCAATCTCTACCGTTGATGTTTTCTTGTAAAGGCACCAATGCAGAATTTGTAGATTGAGTGTGCATATACTACCCACAAGTACCTGAAACACAAATAAAAGTAAAATAAAAATGAGATAAGGTGTGAATTGTTCAAGTCAGAAAAATTTAATATAAATTGATGTCAATAGTAATGAAAACAACAACTTATCCCTGATAACGGCGACAAAAACTTGTTGCTCCATTTCGATGTCAACAAAACAGATACAAATGTGTGCAAGTATACATGGTCAACAAGTAATATATGATAAGTAAAGATCGTTCTCACGGAGAAAAGCAATTACTCTTAATCTATCATGCAACAGCTTTATAGCTATTTTCGGCTGCTCAAACGAGTAAACAAGATATGAATTAATGACTAAAATGATTATCTACTACAATTAACTAATTAACAAACGATTGACTCAACTTGGGAAGATATGGGATCCTAATGTCACTTAATGCATCATCCAGACTACACACCTCTTACTTAGCTTAATTAATTACTTAGGATTGCTAGTCGAGAGCACGAAGGTGAGAAATGGCTATCTTTCAATAAACCAAGTCCAAATCACATAAAATCCACAAAAGAGATAGAATTCATATGAACATCAATATTACCTAAATCACTATATGTCTATGTGACTTACAAGTAATATCAATTTAAGTGCAAGCTCTCAATTGACTACATATGGTAAGCCAGTATATGTCTATCCGGATTACGAATCACAAAATCTATCACATGCAAATTTAATGAACATATGCTAGCATGACCAAATTTGAGTTTATACTTCCTCTTTCAATTCCATATAAACTATTAAGGTAGATGGTGATCAAGCATCTAAACACTAAACACAACCATGCTAGGCAATCCATATATAATCAATCACACATTACAAAGAGGCATATAGATCTGAATTAAACAATAAGCTTCATTAGAATCCCATAATGGTGATTAGTTCATCTCTGAATCAATAACCATTATGGGATTTGATCTAAGCATTGAAAACAAATAATGAAAGCAAAGGGAATAAGAGAAAAGGAAATAGCAAATCTGATAATCGTTCTTCCAAAATAAGCCTTCAAGCTGAGTTCAAGATCATAATCAGACCCAATTCAAAACCCTAAATAAGTAAATCTACTAAGAGGAAAGGAGAGAAGCCAAAAATGATAAACAATAGCTTAGAACTCTCTTCAGCTCTCAAAAACCCTAAAACTGGAAAATATAACGATTGAATGAATGTTTAATAACTAGCAAATACACCCTTATATGGAAAATACATTACAACAATTGTTTAAGTGAAAAGTCAACTCAGTGCAAAATTTTTAACTGGCGCGGCCGTGCCAGTCCGTAGGTCTTTTGGGGCGCGGGCGTGCTGATACCCAAAAATTCAGTTCTGGTTTCCTCCTGGCGAGGGCGCGCCAGGTTTGCTCTTCAAAGCCACGCGGCCGCGCTGTGCTGTAGTGTTGCCTTCTTTGCTGGTTTTGCTGGTGCATTGCTGCTAGTCCCTTTTCTTGCTACCTTAGCCTTCTTTCTTCTTTCACTTGACATTTCTTTGCTCAGATGCCATATAAACTTACCCTCAGCCGTCTTCAACAAGCCAGTTCACCACTTGCTCAACTTCTTGCCATGTCCATCACAAATCCATGCCTTTACCATGCCATTCCATGCTATTTGAGTTTTCTTAACAAAACCTATAAAACAAAGATAAAACATATCAAAAGACACTAAAATACTTGAGATTAACCCATAATCCTAGCAAGTTGATAGATAATAAGTAGGTATAAAACCTAGTTATTAACATGGAAGACGTTGTGGGCATGCTCTAGCGCCGGAGGTAAGGCTACCGCATATGCGACTTCTCCGATTCTTCGCAGCACCTCAAAGGGTCCAATAAACCTCAGGCTCAATTTTCCCTTCTTGCCAAATCTAATCTTTCCCTTCCAGGGAGAGACTTTCAAGAATACAAAGCTACCCGATTCAAATTCTACATTCTTACGATGTAGATCGGCGTATTTCTTCTGCCTATCCTGATCCGCTACCAATCTTGTCCGGATCACCTTGACTATCTCTGCTGTTTGTTGTACCAGTTCTGGACCTAGTAATTGTCTATCGCCAACTTCATCCCAGTATAGTGGAGTTCTACACTTTCTGCCGTATAACGCTTCGTAAGGCAGCATGCCAATACTTGCAGTTGTAACTGTTGTTGTAACAAATTCAACGAGCGACAAGTGATCATCCCAATTTCCTTTGAAATCCATGATGCACGCTCTCAACATATCTTCCAATGTCTGGATCATTCTTTTGCTCTGCACATCTGTCTGAGGGTGATATGCTGTACTCATTCTCAATTGCGTCCCCATACATTCTTGAAGTCGCTTCCAGAAGTTAGATGTGAAGCGCGGATCCCTATCGGAAACAATCGACACTGAAACTCCGTGCCTTGAAATAATCTCTCTCACATATAATTTTGCCAACTAGTCTAGGTTGAATCTGATTCTGATCGGAAGGAAGTGTGCTGATTTCGTCAATCGGTCCACGATAACCCATACTGCGTCGTAGCCTTTTTGAGTTGTCAAAAGGCCAACTATGAAATCCATAGTAATGTGTTCCCATTTCTATTATGGGATCTCTAATGGTTGTAGCAAACCACTCGACCTCTGATGTTCTGCCTTCACTCTCTGACAAGTCAGGCACTTGGCAACACATTCAACAACATCTCGTTTCATATTCGGCCACCAGAAATGTTGTCGGAGATCTTAGTACATCTTGGTACTCCCGGGGTGAATCGAATACCTTGAGCTATGAGCCTTGCTCAAAATTTCCTCCTTAATCTCTAGCACTGGCGGTACCCAAACTCTGCTCTCGAATCTAAACATTCCCTCGTTGTCCACCTTGAATCTCGGTTCGGTCCCTTCAGATATCTTCTTCCTTATCTTCTCACATTCTTCATCTAGGAGTTGTGCTTCCTTAACTTTATCCAGCAAAGTTGTACCAGCTTGTATCTGGAACAGCTTTTTGCCAATCTCTATAGGATACTTAACCTCCAATTCCAATTCTCCATCGCTAAAATTAGCTCCTCCTAGGCAGTCAACATCATCAATTTCTCCCGACCCTTTCTGCTTAAGGCGTCAGCAACCACATTCGCCTTACTCGGATGGTATAAGATCTCACAGTCATAGTCCTTAATTAACTCCAACCATCTTCTCTGGCGTATATTCAAGTCCTTTTGTGTAAAAATATATTTCAGACTCTTGTGGTCTGTATATATCTCACACTTCTCCCCATAGAGATAGTGTCTCCAGATCTTCAAAGCAAATACCACTGCAGCTAACTCCAAATCATGGGTCGGATACCCCTTCTCATAGTCCTTCAATTGTCGTGACGCATACGTAATGACCTTGCTGTTTTTCATAAGCACACAGCTAAGTCACTATATACCACAAAATTTCCTATGCTATCCGGGAGAGATAACACAAGTGATGAACTCAATCTCTTCTTAAGCTCTTAGAAACTTTCCTCACACTTATCCGTCCAAACGAATTTCACCAATTTCCTAGTCAAATTCGTCAGCGGAGTTGCGATCTTGGAAAAGTCTTGAATGAATCTTCTGTAATACCCAGCTAATCCAAGAAAACTTCTTACTTTTGACGGTGTCTTCGGCTGATCCCAGTTCATCACAACTTCGACCTTGGATGGATCTACCAAAATTCGTCCTTATCAATCACATGTCCGAGAAATTATACCCGCTCAATCCAAAATTCACATTTCAAAAACTTGGCATACAACTTCTCCCTTCTTAATGCCTCCAAAGTCACCTTCAGATGCTCTACGTGTTCCTCCTTGGTCTTTGAATACACCAAAATGTCATCGATAAACACCACTACGAGTTTGTCCAAAAATGGCTTGAACACTCCATTCATTAGGCCCATAAATGCTGCAGGCGCATTTGTTAGACCAAATGATATCACCAAAAATTCGTAGTGACCATATCGAGTTCTGAATGCTGTCTTCAGAACATTCTCCGTTCTAACCTTCAACTAATGGTAACCACTTCTCAGATCTATCTTCGAGAAATATCTCACTCCCTTCAGCTGATCAAATAGGTCGTCAATCCTAGGCAACAAATACTTATTCTTAATTGTGACTTTATTTAACTCTCTGTAGTCGATGCAGAGCCGCATCGTCCCATCCTTCTTCTTAACAAATAACACAGGTGCTCCCCATGGCGATACGCTCTGTTGAATGTACTTCTTGTCTAGTAGCTCTTGCAGCTGTACCATTAATTCCTTCATTTCTATTGGAGCTATACGATACGAAGCCTTCGATATTGGAGCAGTTCCTGGCACCAAATCGATCACAAACTCTACTTCTCTATCAGGCGGAAGTCCTAGTAGATTGTCTGGAAAAAAGTCTACAAAGTCCCTGGCAACTGGTATTTCCTCTAACTTCGGGTTCTCTTTACGACTATCGACTATGTAGGCTAAATACCCTATACAGCCTTGTCTTAACAACTCCCTAGCCTGCATCATTGTCAGATAACTCGTTTGTTTAGGAGACTTGCTGCCATAAAATACAACCTTTGACGGAGTCATAAGGTTAATACATTTCTTCTGGCAATCAATTACATCCTCATAATTGAATTGCCAATCCATTCCCAAAATGACGTCGAATCCCCCAAGTCTAATCGGGATAAGATCTACATTCATAATGTTACCCTTAATATCCACCCTACAGTTCTTGCTGTACGTACTTAACAGGGATTACTTCCCTATTCACAATCGCAATGTTCATAGGGTATTCTAACTTGTCCTTAGGCAATTCTAAGTTCTTAGCAAAGTCATCAGATATAAATGAACAAGTAGCACCCGAATCAAATAATACATAAGCATTAATTTTATTGATCGAAATAATACCTGACACCACATAGCGAGACTGTACAACATCCTGCACTGTCATGTTGAATGTCCTGGCGGTAGGTCGATTAGTTGCAGTTGGTCCCGTGATAGTTAGAGCATTGCCACCACTGCTTCCCATGTTTCCTCCTATTCCTACCCCTCCAGATACACTCTTGGGACAGTCCCTTGCCAAATGGTCCTTCAAGCCACACGTGAAACAGGTGCCCTTCTTAGGGTTAGGGCAGTTAGGTACTATATTGCCTTCCTGACCACAATTGTAGCAAACTCTTTTACCCTTCATACAGACCCCTAGGTGGTTTTTCCCTCAGGTCGGGCAAGCTTCAACCCTCTTCTTTTGGCTTCCTTGCTGATTTCCAGTCTGTGTGCTGTCATTCGACCTTCTCTTCTTATTATTGCTTCCTCCCGCGTTGCTACCACTAGCCTTATTGGAGTGTTGATATCCTTCTCCAATATTCCATCAAGGTGTTCAGCTGGAACATCAACACCTTGCTATACAACCAGGGCTTCAGTCCCTGTTCAAATCTCCTAGCCTTTCTCTCATCAGTGTGCACTTGGTACATGGCAAACCTAGCCAACTCATTAAATCTCGCCGCATAGTCTGGTACAAACATATTGCCCTATTTCAACTCCAGAAACTGCACTTCCATATAATTTTGTGAGCTCGTCTGGAAGTACATCTCGAAAAACATTTCTTTGAACCTCTCCTAGGTGATTACACCTTCTCCTCCCCTGACTTTGTTTACCTACCACCAATAGCTGGCTTTTGAATTCAGTATGAAAGTTGCATATGCGGTCTTCTGATTTTCTTCGACCCTAGCGACATCAAAGACTTTCTCCATTTCCATGACCCAAGTCTGTGCTTCAATTGGGCTCATGGATCCTTTAAATTCTGGCGGTCCCACCACTTTAAAGTCTTTGAATGTCGTGTTTGGTGGAGCTTGTGGTTGGTTGTTCATTGCTCCCGTCAACATGTTTACCAACTGCTGAATAGGATTGGCGTTGGCATTGGCGTCGTTGTTGTTATTTGTTGACCCTTCTTGGGCCGGTCGACTGTTGGGTCTTCTTCTCGGCGGCATATTTCTGTTAAGATATACGCTTATTAGATCTTTATTCATTTCTTTAAATATTTAAGGCTTAACTTAAATACTTTAACATAATCACTTAACACATATAATCTCCAATAAACTTTGATATTTTATTTAATCAAAAGTTTTAAACATAATAAGATAACATCACTGCTATTTACATCAACTATCCCGAGATAAAGAATCTTCAGGATTTAAATCATCAAAATATTCCTTTGTTTATAATCACATCAAAATTTATATTATTTAACTAACGAAGATATTCACATACTCATACTGTTCCTATCACGACCTACTAAGGCGTCAAACAGCTTTGCTGCACTCTTCCTCCATAATGCGGAACATCGTTCTGCGATCCAACACGTACCAAGGTAGATCCTCAAACTGAACTGGATAGCTCATAACCCGATCCTGAGCCTTATCAATCGCAGTCTGAAATGTATAGTCTGTCTCCTCGATCTTTGTCTTCTTTGCACAATCGTTATCTTCAGCAATCTCTACACGACGTGAAGCCCTCATCTAAGCATCCTCTGCTATGGCAAGCTTCGCTGATTCCTCTTTCAAATCATTCTTCAGCTTCTCTATCTCAGCTGACTTTTCTTCACCTTGGCCCTTCTCATGGATGAACTCCCACTCTACGTCTCCAAGACGTGTGTACAGAGTCTCAACCTCACCATCCTTCTGCTCGATGGTAGTCTGCTGAGTAACTATCTGCTCCTTCAGCTCCTTAATAGTATCCTGTAACTCGATGTTACGGCCATACATCTCGTCATACATCTCAGCACTGATAGAGTTCAGTGGAAACCCTTCAGGGTCTTCATCATCCTCTTCGGTTGCCTCATCTTGAATCTCAATCTCTTCGGAGTCCTCCTCTGAATCGAACACTGGCTCATGCTCCTGACCAATAATAGTAATCAAAGGAGATGGCTCTCATCAAACTAACTGCTCCCAGACTGTATGAATGTCTCTGGGCTCCTCCTCAATAGCCACTCGGGGTACAACCTCCCTGGCTGACTGGATCTTCCAATATCTGACATCCTGATAATCAAAATTTTAAGTCTTAGTTATTACGTGATGCTAATCGGTACTCACGCAAGTATATAAATATAAACACATAGAACATAAGGTAATTTATTATCTTTCTTAGAACTCAATAAGAGTTATCTTTACTATGTTCTCAAAGGCTACTACCCTAAGGTTTTCCCCACCTAAGGTTCATAACCTACGGCTCTGATACCAACTCGTGACACCCCCAAATCCAAGGACTTCAATTTCCAAAGAATTTGGTGTTCACTGTACAAATATCATATATCTATCTACCCATAATAAATGCAAACCATGAAATAGATAGAAATAACTCCATCATCTCCCCTTATGGGGTTATAACATCTGAATAATAAATACAATCCCAGGTCATACTAACTGCCTTTGCTAGTGGAAGGCTCGTCAGATCTTTCGTTCTTAACTGCAATGTTATTATGCAAGAGTGAGCACGATTGCCTACAAGTATACAAATATAACAATATAATAACATGCAAATAAGTCAAAGAAGTCTAAAAAATAGAAAGCTCGGCTTTTAAATCAAGAATGAATAACCAAAATCAAAAGTATGTCTGAGGGTCATAAGACCTTGAACTATGTCCCAGGTTGTTAAGTATTTCTACTTTAGACCTTTAACAGTCGTTAGACTATATGGACTCTACTTACTTATACATAGGGGGATCAGCCCTTAGTACCATACTGTGCACAATATCTCAATGCTAAAGCGTAAATAATCCCCTATAACAGGGTTGTTCATCTCAGTTTGACAACAGAGTCCGCACCAAAGGAAGTTTGGTGTGGATAAGCTCAATAATAGTTCTAGAATTTAGAACGTTCATCAACTGTGGACTAGTCGAATCAATAAGGGTTCGCTAGTCTTAAAAGATTCAACAATAATTGATATTTAATCGAATAATAAATCTCAAGAGTATATAATTGAATAAGTATTGTGTAACTGAAGTAATACTTTAAAGAACTTATAATATCTCATATGGAACTTAACTTGAATGGACAAGAATAAGAACTTGCGTCATGATAATAGTTCGATAATAGAAAGCTTGTTCAATAACTGATTGAGTTTAGAATACTTGCACAATCGAAATTGAGTTAGAGTAAGGAAACTTGCCTCATGCATAGTTTAAACAAATACTATTCACGTTCTCCAAATAGTCCTACATATCCCATTGGGATCACAACATTCATTAGTTTTACTGATGTTAGTCTTATGGGTTTAAGTAACACTTCCATTTTGACTTATTAACATAGTTTTTATTTATGATCACTCACATTAATCACGTAACATAAATCAATTTATGTGTTTGACTAACCACACAACAATTGTCAATTTTCACGAACCATAAGTTTAAGTTCTATACAATTGTTCTTATACGAATTTGAAATCATCACATACATGTTTAACAATCTGTTATAACCTCTTGTTATATTCTTAACACACTATTATGTTAGTTAGACTAAGTTAAACTAACATGCCATGACTGAAAACCTCAAAAAAACAAAGTAGTTTACTTTCTGAAATTCTCGTCGGGGCGCGTTTTTATAGAAGGAAATTGCGACAGGGCGCAGGTTCGTCGGGGTGCCTTTTTATATAAGGAAACTGCGCCGGGGCGCAGGTTCCCAGATTTGAGTTCTGCGACTTACGAGGAACACAGTAATAAGCCAATAAATCCCAAATTAAACTAACACATCAAATTTTCTGTTACTCATGAACTAATAATCTTCACAGAAACGTTATACAACGTTTCCAGCATGTTTCTAACACTTAATATCACATAATTACCCAAATTAAAACATATAATTTACTGTTTTTGATATTTTATAAATTTTTGAAGAAAAACATGAAATTTAGCGTTACATATTCTTTATAACTCTGAATCTGTCCGTTTAAGTTTTGTTTTGTTCGTTTAAACATGCATAATCATAATCTAATATCAATTTTAAGTTGAACAAACAATTTAAAGCATACAATTTGTACATAAGGGCCAAATACGTCTTCCTCATACTCTGTAACTTTTAAAAATCAAATTAAGCATAATAACATGGATTTAATCCCTTTAAATCATGCATACATGATATAAAACATGTTATGAACATATTTTAACAAATATAAAGCCATATAATCAACAATGAATCATAATTGAGAATTACAGAGGACTTTAACACATACATCAATGGAAAACTAAGAACATGAAATATAAAATTTAGGTTGAAGAATATACCCTTGCAATCTTTGTTTGATGATATAAACCTTAACTTCCTAACTTTTCTTTCAAATCTCTCAAGTTTTCTCTTCAATCTCTCTCTCTTTTTCTTTCTGAACTTACTAACTGATGAATGTAATATGAAGTAGTATAATAATAAACGTATATGATATATGTATAAAACTGACGGTATAATGGTCAGTTAATCCCATAATGGGTTAACTGTTCCAACTCCCATTAAGGCCATGTTTGGCTAGCATAAAGAGTTCCTTCTCATTTATTTTAATTAGCTTATTTAGTATATAGTTTATTTGTCAAACTTTTAAATAATCAACTAATCATATTTAAATCAATTAAATAAAATATAGTATTCCACATTAAATCACATTATCACATAATTAAAGTTCTCATTTATTAATTATGTCCAATTACTAAATCTCTAATTAATTATTAAATTAATTAGAGTAACATTATGCTTATTAAATAATTCATTTAATCAAATAAGCTCAATGAAATTTATACTTTTAACTCTAAAATTACTACACCTTAATTTAATCAATGTAACACATATAATTAAATTAATCTACCACAATTTCATCAAATAATTATTTAACTCAATGATTAAAACATTGATAACTCAATAAATAAATCATCAAAAATATTTATTTAATTTAATAAATATTTAAATTAAATTATAAATTCTCGTTCGTCACACTATTGACTAATGTGATTGGATTTTATTTTAGTTGAATGCTTGAATGAATGAGTTTTATTAAATGGAGTCTGCGTACCTCGTCTTCTCTAATTTTTCTTGATGTAAAATTCTATCTCCCTCCTATGTACTTTCCCTTGACTGCTGATCAAGGTTTCTATTTAAATTAAATAGTTTAATGTAATAGAAATAGTTAGAATTATGTTGAAGAAATTAGAGACCAAGGAGCGCTTGAAGACCCGTTTGTATAGTGCCCGGGTTTAAATGTAATAATTACGTTTAAATTTAAATTCTTGCACTCCAAGGTTTGACCTTTTGGTTCACTTGGTGGCTCTAGTGAACCATACTAGAATAAAAGTTCATAATCAATTCGGGTAGAATATAGTATTCTATATGTGCATGCTAAGTATTATATATATATTATATTTTATACAGACATGCTTCGCATGTTTAATAAAATGACCCGTATTTTATATATATATGTGCATGCGCGCTAAACAAGATGAGACAAATAATAACAAATCCCTCGAAGAAATCATATTAAGTCTAAAGAGTTCAAATATATTTGGAATATCGAACGTCGCCTTCTAGCATAATAAATTAATAGTGTATTAAATATTTAATACGAGTTTGTTGTGCTCACACAAGGCGAGTATTGTGTATTTAATATATTAATTTAATCACATTTGATGCTTATAAAGTTAATTGGACAATATTATTTTGTTGTGCACACACAAGGACAATATTTTTCTTTTTTTAATATATGGAGTGGTAGGTTGGACTTAACTTAAATCATTTTAGTTCGAATATGCACACACTTGACCATTATGATCTAAGAGGCAGAATACAAGGGGTTACATGTCGATGTAATTGCCAAGTGTTGTCTACCTATTTATTTATATATCGTTTGTTATGCACACACAAGGCTATATACTTTTGAAATGGGATCCTTATTCTCACTAGCAAATCTTTTATTAGATGTTACCGAACTATATAAGTGAGGGTAATATAGTTTGAAGAAAATAGTGGGAGATACCAACTTAAAATAAGACCTAATTTATTTTTGTATATAAAATTAATTAAATGAATATTTGCTAAAATATTGTCTTTTCACATACAAAAATTTAAAAAATGTCGAAATCACTAATTTCAATGCGTAGTATACTTGATGCTAACAAACTGACCGAACCGAATTACATGGACTGGTTAAGGAATCTGAGAATAGTTCTCACTGCTGAAAAGATTTCTTATGTCCTAAATTCACATGTCCTTGGAACTGTTCCAGATTTAGCCTTTGAGGAAGAGATTGCCACCATAACAACGTGGCAAGATGATGCATCTGTGGCTCAATATATCATGCTCGCATCCATGAATAATGAGTTTCAGCGTTAGCATGAAAACATGGATGCTTCTACTATATTGCTTCACCTCAAGGAGTTGTATAGTGAACAAAGTAGGACTTCTAGATATGAGATATCTAAAGAGCTTTTTCGATCTCAGATGACCGAGGGCATTGCCATAGAGACTCATGTCCTAAGGGTGATCAATCTGATAGAACGCCTAGGACAGCTTGGGTTCGTCATGGATGGGGAGTTGAGTCAAGACTTAGTCTTGCAGTCACTCCCTGAGACCTTCTCGCAGTTCGTTGTTAATTTCCACATGAATAAGTTAGATGTCAGCTTGCCTGAATTACTTAACATGTTGAAAACTGCAGAAGGTCACTTCTCATCCAAGAAGAACCATGTCTTAATGGTGGATTCTTCTAAGAAAAGAAAGAGGCCCAAGGTATCTTCTGAAAAGAAGAAATCTAAGGAGGCTAAGGGCAAGGAGAAAGTGAAGGATCAAAAGAAACCTGATCCAGCAAGTAAAGGAATGCGCTTCCATTGCAACGAGCTGAGTCATTGGAAGAGGAACTGCAAGAAGTTTTTGGCAGAGAAGAAGTTTGGAGAAGCTTTGACTTCCAATCAAGGTTTGTTCATGATTGAAATTAATTTTTCAGAAAGTCATAATTCTACTTGAGTATTGGATACTGGCTGTGGTTCTCACATATGTAATACTATGCAGGGACTAGTCAGAAGTAGAAAGCTGAACAAGGATGAGGTTGTCCTATGAGTGGGAAATGGAGCAAAGGTTGCTGCATTAGCTGTAGGCACTTATTGTTTAGCATTGCCTACAGGCAAGTCCTTTTATTTAAATAATTGTTATTTTGTTCCGAATATCATTAGAAATATTATTTTTATTTTCGTATTAGATATGGATGGATTTGACATTATAATAAAGAACAACAGTTGTTCTATTTATAAAAGCAATATTTTATATGGTGTTGGTAATTTGCAAAATGGACTTTATATATGTGACTTGCATGAAAATATAATTCAAATAGAACAAACTAAGAAAAGGAAAAGAGACGATGTTAATTATACCTATATGTGGCACTGTAGACTCGGTCATATCTATGAAACAAGATTATCTAAGTTGCATAAGGATGGGCTCTTAGAGCTATCCGATTATGAATCATATCCAACTTGTGAATCTTGTCTCATGGGTAAAATGACTAAATGTCCTTTTAGTGGAAAAGGAGAAAACGTTACAGAGTTATTAGCGTTGGTTCACACAGACGTTTGTGGACCTATGACAACGAATGCACGGGGAGGGTATTCTTATTTTATTACTTTCACTGATGATCACTCAAGATATAGATATGTGTATTTAATGAAATACAAATCTGAATCATTTGAAAAGTTCAAAGAGTTCAGAAGTGAAGTAGAGAAACAAACTGGCAAAAGTATTAAGATTCTTCGATCAGATCGAGGTGGTGAATACTTAAGCGGTGAGTTTCTCAATTGTCTTAAAGAAAATGGTATAATCTCACAATGGACTCCACCAGGTACACTACAGTTAAATAGAGTATCTGAAAGCAGAAATCGAATATTGTTGGACATGGTTCGTTCTTTGATGAGTTTTATCGTTCTTACAGTATCATTTTGGGGTTATACCCTAGAAGCGGCTGCATATCTACTAAACAAGGTCCCCTTTAAATCCGTCTCCAAGACTCCATATGAGATGTGGACAGGGAGAAAACCTGGTCTTAAGAATGTTAAGATTTGGGGATGTCCAGCTTATGTGAAAAGGTTTCAAAATGATAAGCTTGGGACAAGATCTGATAAGTTCACGTTTGTGGGATATCCTAAAGAAAGTTTGGGATACTATTTCTACAATCCTACTGAGCAAAAGGTGTTTGTTTCAAAATACGCTGCCTTCTTGGAAAAAGGAGTTTATCCTTGAAGGGGCTAGTGGGAGGAAAATAGATCTTATAGAAATTTAAGAACCACAAACCACTACAGATCAATTGGATGAACTTATCCAAGTAGAAACACCTTCTGTACAACACCTTATTCTTAAATCTGGAAGAGTACCGAAGATACCTGAAAGATATGGATTCGTCATAGAGGATGACGATGAGGTACACAACATAAATGATGATGATCCATTGAATTACGAACAGGCTATGAGTAATAAAGACTCAGGGAAATGGTAGATGACCATAAAATGTAAAATAGATCTTTGAAGTAATGCACAAGACCATTTGGATTTTACTTGAAATTGTAGCTTATTATTACTAGATCTGACAAAATGGACGTGGAGACGCCCTTCCTCAAATATAAATTATTAAAGGAGAATGTATATATGATACAACCAGATGGATTTTTTTCAATGGTTGAAGCAAATCATGTATATGAGCTACAACGATCCATTTATGGATTGAAACAAGCTTCTCGTAGATGGAACATCCGTTTTGATGAGACAATCAAAGAGTTTGATGACGAGTGCATGATATTCATTTATTTTAATTTCTTTATGCGTAGTCTATTTTGCATGTTTGGTTGTTATTAAGGGCTTAATAAGTTTGTTTATGGGTTTCATGTCAAAATGGAGATGGAATGAGGAAAATGGGAAAATTGTTGGGTTTTTAATGCTATATTGGATTCAATGGTCTTGGCTTGGAACTTGGATTTTATTGTAGAGATATTCCTTAGCTTTTTGAAATATCTTGAATCATCCCAATCGTAGTTCATCTGAAAGAGTTATGACCTTTTTACCAAGCAAAAGTTGAAACCTCAAAGTTTGGAAGTTGTAATTTACATAACAGTCACTTGGAGCCGATTTCAACCTTGATCCAATCATAATCTATCAATGCTCAAAAAATAAAAGTTGTAGATCTCATCAACAG
The DNA here is from genome assembly GCA_020205555.1 of Panax stipuleanatus. Classification (NCBI taxonomy): domain Eukaryota; kingdom Viridiplantae; phylum Streptophyta; class Magnoliopsida; order Apiales; family Araliaceae; genus Panax; species Panax stipuleanatus. The sequence goes on along the minus strand of CM035121.1, from coordinate 50,927,722 downwards.
ATTCGTTTTGATAGGTAGCGGGCCCCGTAACTCCTCCTGGATCAAAAGTTATGATAGTTTTACCAAAGAACATCACAATAGAAAATGACCGATGCGGGGCGCACCAAAAATGCACTAAAACCAGCGCGGGGCGAGCCAGTACACCGGAATTTCTGGCACAGTAGCGCGGGGCGCGCCCAAATTGGGCTAGGGACAGCGCGGGGCTCGCCTGGTGGAGGGGAGACAGCTTATTTAGGTGTTTTAGTGTCCAAGTTGAGTTGTAATAGGATTGTGGGATGCCTAAAGTGTTAGGGTTTCTCTTAGGACTATAAATACTTGATTATAACTTGGATTTAGGAAATCTTGGATCTTAGAACTAGAAGGAGGCTATTCATTCATTCAAACCCTAGTTTTGGAGAATCAAAGTATGTCAAGCTAATCTTCTCAATTCAATTCTGAAGGGATGTTGAACCTTATTCATAACTAATGGTTTGATCAAGTTTACTTTATTTATTTTTTCGTATATGAGATTTATTCTGATTATCTACATAAACTTCTTGTATGCTATACTATTTGATTAATTTGATATGTCTAGTTAGATTAATCTAATAAATATCATCTGCTAGATTAAGATATATATTAAGCATACGATATATGTCTAATCATAAGTAGCACTTAATGATACTTGATTGTGGACAAGCTTTTGGGTATTGTTAAAATTTTCAGAAGACAAGTTAAATAATTTATGATTGTGCAATTGTTGCTTGGAACAATCTAATTCTCATTCTTAATGCTTTTATTGTATTAAATCTAGACTGATAGTTTTGGGTTATATGATAGTTAGGATTTTTTGTTGGCGATCGTCGCATTAGATTTACACATAAGGAGAATTTCGGATAATTAGCGATCGCTATTATCTAGGGTTGTTAATCTCATTGAAGGATAAATATTATAAAACTTGATTAATCCATGATTGTGAAAAGGTGATACTGAACTGAAGAATTGAATATTTTTACTTATTGATATTTCTTCTAAATTTACTATTGTTAATTTAGTTATTCAAAACAAAATCCCCAATTCATTGGAAAATCGTTGGATAAATATAAAACAAAACACTCTCTGTGGGATCGATCCTTGCTTGTTACTATACTAATTCTTAAGTTAGTGGAATAGGAGTAAGGTTAATTTTTGGAGTGCTAAACGACAGCTCCCATTTGAATTTATCAAAAGCGAGGATGAACCATGTGTGTATAAGAAGGTTAGTGGGAGCACTGTTTCATTCCTTGTATTATATGTTGATGATATATTACGGATAGGGAATGACATTTCAATGCTACAATCGATCAAAATTAAGTTATCTAAACATACCTCCATGAATGATTTGGGTAGAATATCCTACATTGGGGATATAAATCTGTATAGATAGATTTAAAAGGATGTTCGGCTTAACCCAAGGAACGTATATTCAATAGATGCTAAAGGCGTTTAACATGGCAAACTCCAAAAAGGTGTCTCATGATGATGAGCCATGGAGTGTATCTGTAAGAACCCAGATTTTTGAGAATTATTAAAATAAGAATTTAATAAAAGAAAATTCTTATTAAATGATATGTTGTGTGATATTATATTGTGTTGGGAATTGCATATTCAAATTTAATGTTGAAAGTAAATATATATGCTTATGTGTAAAGTCCTTCAGAGAATTAATGTACAAGGACTTAGATGATAGATAAAAAATGTTAGGTTGATTTGTGCTTAATGTTTATCATTCTGTAAATGAATGTATAGAAGAAAGATCAAAACTGTTAAGTTGATCTATTTTGGAGATGTAATTATTAGGCCTCAACAGATTCGTAGTCTGTCGAGTCAGCCAGAAGTTTGCAGAAGCCAAGGTAGAATCGTGGAGTATCGAAGAAGTTATTTCAGAAACGTAATCTGTCTTGGGAGCCACACTCAGAATCGTGAAGATGATCCGAGCACCTGCCGAACCAAGTCAAGAATCGCAGTCAGGTCTCAAAAACGTGGAGTCTGCAAAGCAAGCAAGTAAAAATCGTAGTCTATCAGAGTTTAAGAGAAATCGTAGTGTTCTCTACAATCTAAGTTAAATCAAGCATGAGCAAGCCAACACACATCGATCATGGTACAAAGACCACGTCGTGTTGACCCTCCAGTCAACATCAAAGTTCGTCTATCTGATGAAATAGGAAGAGTATCAAATGAATAAAGGCTTATAGACGTTGACATTTTGGTAGTCCCAATGATCCAACATTCATCCTTAGTATGCATCGAAGAAGCATATTGAAGAAGATAAGAAAAGGACTGCATGCCTGCTGAAAACACCTTTTTAGGTGTTAGGTGAGAAAGCAGTCTGCTATGTCAATGGGCCAGACGGCAGAATAGCAGATTTCCAGGAAGTCAACATCAGTGCTCAGAAATGTCTGAAGCATTTAATGCTGCAACGGATGTCTTCAACGGAAACATTTCAAAGGCTCCTTCATAAGAAAATTAGACAGAGATTTAGAGGAAAGAAAGCAAGCAAGAACTAAAAAGCTCAAGAACACTCAACGTCCAAACTCTACGATCCTAAAAAAAAGCTTGCACAGCTACTTAGTTATTTAGAACTTATGCTTAATAGCAACTGAGTAGCACAACCCAAGAACTTAACTCTCAATCAAGTGTATACCAAGTCTGCTGGACTTGAAGAGATATAAGTGAACTAAGAAGTTCCAAAACTACTGGTCTTGAAGGAATTTAAGTGATTCAAAGAAAGTGTAAAGACACCCTTAGTGGATTTCCTACTCGTGGAGTAGAAGAGTGGACTAGGAGCCTTGTGTGCTCTGAACCACTTAAAATCACTTTGTCTTATATCTGCTATAACTGCTATATCTGTTATAAACTGCTATAACTACTTATCACCTTTAAACTTGGTTTATCTAAAAGGAAAGCAAACAAATCATATATTCCGCTGTGCTTAACAAATATAATAAGTATTTTGAAAAGAAAAAGTTATAAAATATCTTTTCAACCCCCCTTCTAGATAAATATTGTGCCTCTGGGAACTAACAATTGGTATCAGAACAGGTTCTCTCAACTAGCCTACAAAGCTTAAGTAGATCCAATGGCAAAACTGATAAGCGAGACAAAGACCGGTGGAGGCAGCAAGCCACCAATGTGAAACAGAGACAAATTTGCCAACTGGAAAGTTCGTATGTAATCCTACATGGATTCAATAGATGATGATCTATTTGAAACCGTTCTAAGTGGGCCCTATATTCCAACAAAGCTTGCACCAACTCTAGACGATCCTAACAGAGTTTTGATCAAAGTTAAATTAGAATGGACTGACAATGAAAAGAAAGATGTCCAACTAGACAAAAAGGCTAAGAACATTTTGTTCCAGTCTTTAGAGGATGATCTGTTTGAAAATGTGGTTAACTGCAAAACTGCCAAAGAAGTCTGGAAAGCATTGATCATCATGCACGAAGGAACAGAAGAAGTCAGAGAAAATAAGCAATCTCTTCTGACTCAACAGTATGAGATGTTTACCCATGTTCTAGGAGAAAACGTCACTGCCACCTATGAAAGATTCAATATGCTGCTCAACTCTCTTCGAGCTTTTGGAAAGATCTATCCCAACAAAGATCTTATCATCAAGTTTCTGAGGTCCTTACCAAGCAAGTGGGATGCCAAACCACTGCAATCAGAGAATCAAAGATTCTGCATGAAATGACTGTCCAACAACTTTATGGCAACCTTCTTACCTACGAATTAGAGCTAACTCAACGAGCAGAGACTCTATCTAAAGGAAGAAAGAAGTATAAAGGAGTTGCTCTCAAGGCAACAGAAGACACCTCCAAAGCTCATGATGAAAATGGATCTGCCTCTGAGGAAGATGACTATGAGGACATTGCAATGCTTGTGAGAAGACTCAAAAGGTTCATGCGCAATGGAAGAAGCGGCAGACCTAAGAGATTCAACAACAACAACAGCCAGGAGCAGATCAATGACCTATACTACAACTGCAAGAAGCCTGGCCATTTCATCGCAAACTGCAACAAACCCATCAGAGAAGAGCTGAAAAGAAAGACGAATCCAAAGAAGGAGTTCAAAGGCTACAAAAAGCTTCAGAAGAAAGACAAAGTTCTAACAGTCAGAGGTTTGTGGAGTGACTCAGACAACGACACCAGTCCTGAGTCTGAAGATGACGAAGAGCCTTAAGTAACCAACATGTGTCTGATGGCCAAAGATGTAAAAGACCAGAAAAGCAATGACCATCATGAAGTAAGCATCGATGAGGTATTCGGCTTTAACTCTCCTGATGTAGACATTGATGATTTAAGAACTGCTCTTCATGACATAACATCTGATCTGCATCAATATATGAAGTGGTTCAGAGTTTTGTCTAAAGATTATTCTGGTCTTCAAAAAGAGAAAGAGAAAGTTCAAAAAGAAATGGAAACAACTCTACTCAGTACTGCCTCTCTCTCTAAACTTGAAGCTGAGAATGAACTCTTTAGATAGACCAATGAACTGAGCACACAAAGAAAGTTAAATCTAACATCTAAGATTGAGGAGCTAGAAAAGACAATCTCAATGTGGAATAGGTCTTCCTCATCCATGGACTCCCTGATCTCTAGTCAGAGATGTGCATCAGACAGAACATGTTTAGGCTTTGGGGAATCTACCCCAGAACCACGTGTGGAAAAGATAAAGGATACTAACATTAGTAGTGCTTCTAATTTCAATAGAAGCATTACATTTGTGAAATCAACACAGAAGGAAGAATCAATGCACCTTTGCTTTTCTAATCCAAGCCATGTCCCTAGACACAACGGATCTCATGCTGGCCTGGGATTCATAAAAGTGAAGAGTAACTCAGTCACCACTCTCCAACCTCGAAGGGTCGTGGAGTCAAGCAAAACTGACTCCATGAACCAACCAGGAAGGAATCGTGGAGTTAAGATTCACTCATCACAAGCTTTGAATCACAAGGCTACATGGAAAAAGAAGAACCAGCATAAGGAAAAGACCACCAAGTATCCACACAAGTCCAAATGGAGAAAGAATCCACACACGCACACACACACAAGCATGCATAATGCTAGATGCTTTGTATGTAATAGATATGGTCACAAGGCTGCAGTATGCTATTATAATTCTCTGCATAATAGACCCAAGGTCAAGCAAATCTGGGTTCTCAAGGGTATTAACAAAGTAGGACCCATGCAAGTCTGGGTACCAAAATGAAAGCTTAACTTTACTGCAGGAATTGAGCTCCACGATTACAACATGGTATCTGGACAGTGGATGTTCAAGGCATATGATATGGCATCTGTCTAACTTCATAGAGAAGAAGGGTCCAATAGTCATCTTTGGAGGCAACAGCTCTGGCAAGACATAAGGATATGGCTCAGCTGGGAATGGTGTAGTGTCCTTCAGCAAAGTAGCTTATGTGGAAGGACTAAAGCATAATCTTCTGAGCATTACTTAACTTTGCGACAAGGGTCATCAAGTCACTTTCCACAACAATCAGTGTCAAGTCAGAGATTTGAAGACCTCTTCTATAAAGATGACTGGTGAAAGAGAAGGCAACGTGTACACTGTTAATCTAGCTTAAATGAGTTCCGATGATACAATTTGCTTTCTTGCTAAAGCCTTTGAAGAAATAGGCTTGCTATGGTATAGAAGGTTGTCTCATCTCAACTTCAAGAGTATGTTAAAACTGGCCTCCAAATATCTAGTAGCAGGCCTACCCAAGTTCAGCTTCGTCAAAGAAAGGCCATGCAACGCCTGTCAGCTTAGAAAACAAACAAGGAGCTCATTCAAAGGCAAAGTAGTTAACTCAATTGATAAGCCCCTACAGTTACTTCACATGGATCTTTTCGGGACAATTCCGACTGTAAGCCTTGGAGGGAAGAGATACTCACTGGTCATAGTGGATGACTACACTAGATTCACATGGGTGTTCTTTCTAAACTCTAATGATGAAACAAGCTCCCAACTGATCAAGATATTCAAGCTGGTGATGAACAAAAAAGGAGAAAAGGTCAAGGCCATAAGGAGTGATCATGGTAGAGAGTTTGACTTCTCAGAAATGGATCAGTTCTGTACAGACAATGGCATCAGTCATAACTTCTCAGCTCCACGAACTCCACAGCAAAATGGAGTAGCTGAAAGGAAGAACAGAACGTTGATCGAAGTAGGAAGGACTCTACTAGCAGCAGCTCATCTGTCTGAATACTTCTGGGTAGAAGCCATCAACACTGCGTGCTACACTCAGAACAGGTCTCTTGTCCACTCTACACTGAAGAAAACTCCATACGAGCTATGGAGAGGAAGAAAGCCCAACGTCAGTTATTTCCATGTGTTCGGCTGTGCATGCTACATTCTCAATAATGGAAAAAAATATCTGACTAAGTTCTAACCCAAGTCAAACGAAGGAATCTTTCTTGGATATGCTACAGACAACAAGGCCTATAGAGTGTTCAATAAGAAGACGCTAAGTGTTGAAGTCTCGATCCACATTATCTTTGATGAAACAGACTCAGACAAGTTTGCACCACAAGACACTACGACCGATGATCCAGACACCACGATTGAAGTGGTCGAGCCCAACACCACGATCACAACCCAAGAAGGTGGAATCTTCGAGGCTGAAGAAGAAATCGTGGAGAGAGCTGCACCAGACGATGATCCTCTACAACAAGAACTAGAAGTTGATCTTGAAGAGTTCAGACAAGAAGGCACCAGAACAGATGTTCCAATAGGTAACAGATGGGCAAGAGATCACACTACAGACCTGATCATTAGAGATCCAACTGCAAGGATAAGGACAAGGTCTATAACTCAGAATGAGTGTTTTTATCTGAGCTTTTTATCCCAAATGGAACCTAAGAAGATAGAAGATGCAATGGAAGATTCAAGTCGGATAGAAGCCATATAAGAGGAGCGGAATCAGTTTGAAAGAAGCAAAGTCTGAAGATTAGTTCCTAGACCAAGGAATCACCTAGTCATTGGCACTAAATGGGTCTTCAGAAACAAAATGGATGAAGATGGGGTGATCACAAGGAACAAGGCAAGACTAGTGGCCAAAGGTTATTCTCAAGAAGAAGGCATTGACTACGACTAAACCTTTGTACCAGTTGCCAAACTAGAGGCTATCAGGATATTCCTTGCCTTTGCTGCTCACATGAAGTTCAGAGTTTTCCAGATGGATGCCAAGAGTGCATTTCTGAATGGAGAACTTCAAGAAGAAGTATATGTGGAGCAACCTCCAGGTTTCATCAATCCAACTCTCTCTAATTATGTCTATAGATTAGACAAAGCCTTATATGGACTTAAACTAGCACATAGAGCATGGTATGAAGCACTAACTAACTTTCTTATTGAAAAAGGATTCATTAGAGGTAGAGTAGATACCACATTATTTCTTAGGAAGCACAAAGATAAAGTTTTACTAGTTCCAATATATGTAGATGATATTATCTTTGGTTCTACTTATGAAAATCTGTGTAAGAGATTTGCCAAGCTTATGCAGAGCAAGTTCAAAATGAGCATGATGGGTGAGCTGAAGTTCTTCCTTGGACTGCAAGTAAAGCAGACTGATGAAGGTATCTTCATTAACTAAGTCAAGTACATCATTACTTAAGAAGTATAGTATGGAATCAGCCTCTCCCATGAAAACACCAATTGCTCCATCAACCAAGCTTGACAAAGATGAGAAAGGTAAATGTGTTTTCATTACTCAATACAGAGGTATGATAGGTTCTCTTCTGTACTTAACAGCCAGTAGACCAGATATAATATTTGCAACATGTATATGTGCTAGATTTTAAGCTAATCCTAAGGAATCACACTTAACTGCTATAAAAAAGATTTTCAGGTATCTCAAAGGCACACCTTACTTGGGACTTTGGTATCCCAAGGAGTCCTCCTTTGAAGTTACAGGATATTCAGATACTGATTTTGCAGGCTGCAAAATTGATAGAAAAAGTACCAGTGGCACTTGTCAACTGCTAGGAAATAGACTTGTGTCCTGGTTTAGCAAGAAGCAAAATTCAGTATCAACTTCAATAGTAGAAGCTGAATACATTGCTGCAGGCAGCTGCTGTGCTCAAATCCTATGGATGAAGAACCAGCTAGCAGACTATGGGTTTGATTTCAAATCTATACCTGTTCACTGTGATAACACAAGTGCTATAGCAATAACACATAATCCTGTCATACATTCTATTAGCTTGTTTCGGTGTTAACAAAACAGAAACACACATGCAAGTATACAGGGTTAACAAGTAATATATGGTAAGTTAAGTATCGTTCCCATGGAGAAAAGTAATTATCTATAATCTATCATGCAACAACTTTATAGCTATTTCTGGCTGCTTAAACGAGTAAATAAGATGTGAATTAATAACTAGAATGATTATCAACTAAAAATAACTAATTAACAAACGATCGATTCGAATTGGAAAGACATGGGATCCTAACTTCATTTAATGCATCATCCAGATTATACACCTCTTGTTAAGCCTAATTAATTACTTAAGATTGCTAGTCGAAAGCACGAAGGTGAAACATGGCTATCTTTCGATATACCATGCCCAAATCACATAAAATCCTCAAAAAATATTGAATTCATATGAACATCAATAATACCTAACTCACTATATTTCTATGTGACTTACAAGTAATATAGTTGAAGTATAAGCTCTCTCAATTGACTACATATGGTAAGCAGGTATATGTCTATCCGGATTACGAATCACAAAATTTATCACATGCAAATTTGATGAACATATACTAACATGGCCAAATTTGAATTTGTATTTCCTCTATCAATTCCATACAAATTATTAAAGTAGATGATGATCAAGCATCTAAACAATAATCACAACCATGCTAGGCAATCCACACATAATCAATCACACATACAAAGAGGCATAGAGATCTGAACTAAGTAATAAGCTCCATTAGAATCCCATAATGGTGATTAATTCATCTCTGAATCAATAACCATTATGGGTTTTGATCCAGGCATTGAGATAATATAATGAAAGCAAAGAGAGTTAAGAGAAAAGAAAATTGCAAATATGATAAATCTCTGTCCAAAATAATCCGCCAAGCTGAGTTCAAATCCACAATCAACCCAAGTTAAAACCCTAGTAATCAAAATCTACTAAGAACCAAAGAGAGAAGCTAAAATAGTATAATAGTAGCTAAGAACTCTCTCTAGTTCTTCAAAACCCTATAATGGAAATAAAAATGATTAAAACTTAGTCTTGTAACTTGCAAATACACCTTTATATGGAAAACAAACTATAGGAACTTTTTAAATGAAAAGTCAATCAGCTAGAAATTTTGATTGGCGCGGCTATGCCACCCCGTAAGCCATTTGGGGCTTGGGCGCGCCACTTTTGCCCTTCAGCCGGCGCGGCCGCGCTGCTGGGCTTTCCTGCATTCTTCTTGCTGGTGCTTTGCTGATGCAATGCTACTGCCTTGCTCCTTCACTTACCTTCACTTACCTACTGATCTTAGGCCATTTGCATAAGCCATAAGCCATCTCCACATGCCAGTTCCATCTCCAAACCAAATTCACACCATCTTGCCAAGTCCATGCCAATTTCATGCCATTTCCATGCCATTTGAGTTTCCTTAATGCAACCTATAAAATAAAGATAAAAAGCATCAAAAGAAACTAAAACACTTGAGATTAAGCCATCATTCTAGCAAGTTGATAGTCAATAAGTAGGTATAAAACCTACTTATCAAATACCCCAAACTTGAATTATTGCTTGCCCTCAAGCAACAAACACAAATACAAACTACATGCTATGCAAACTACACTACTATGAAGATGAATCCCAAAATTTTAGCCATGTTATGAATTCCAATAAGATATACCTCAGAGGAATAACAAGATCTATGAACAAAGCATCAACCCAAGCTACAGTCATAAGGACATACAATTCGACAATCACAATCTGTTGACAATGATGTAGTGTGTGTGTGTGCTATATCCACAAATAGGCTTGATCAAGGCACAAATTTCACATGCTATACTTCTAAGGAAGAAAATTGAGGTTGTTAGTCAAGCAATTTGAGCATATATGAAATAACAACCAATCCAACACATCAATACAGTCTCAGGTTCAACAAAGAGTTTATTATACTTTTATTTACTCACGAGGGCGATATTCGCACTTTTCCGTGGTTACACCCGTCTGTGCAATGCCAAGCCCTCTTAGGCTTTTCAATGATACCCATTAACGAGCTTTCGACCAACGACTCCCAAACTATAAGGCTTTAGGGCGCTGGGTGTAGAGACAATCCCCTAGGGCGTACTTGCTCGAGTATCAAAGGCCACAAGACTTAGCTAGCCGAGGTGTTTATTCTATTTTTTTTTCTTTTTCTCAATTTTTTCTTTTCTTTTTCTTTTTCTTAATTTAGCATGCATACCCAATGTTTTTCCCCCAAACTTGCATTTCTGTGTCATCATGGCCATTATTCATTTTCTACACAATTCTATCATTAAAAACAAATTTTTTCCCTCAGAAGACAAGCATGTGCTAATCTAACCAACAAGCAAATAATAACAATGTCGTGCTATTCGGTAACATCAAAGCAACATGCATAGACTACATAATGTATGAAATTATAATTAAGCTTAAGTTATCAATTGAGTTCAAAAATCTATAACATTTTAATATCAACATCGGCAATACTGGAATTCAACAGACTAAAAACATGGGATTATGCTATGCAATGCAACTAAACACATACTACATAAACAAAACTAAAGAAAACTAAATTTTTTTTATGCAAAATTAACTAACAAAATACTAAAATGCAACTACTATGCAACCTAAACATGCAATTAAAACTATATGCAACTAGTTACTGAAAGTAGTATGCATACAAGGCAATCATGTATGATGATAAAACATATACTTTGGAGACAATCTTATTTATTTATTAATAAAAATATTCATTTATTAAAGGCATTTAATTATCTACATGATGCTGTTTTTATAATATGTAAATAACCCATAGTTTTAAGCAATGCTTTTAGAATCATGATGTTGATCATGCTAATGAGATTTAAATTCTTATAAAGCTTAAAAATAAAATAGTTCCCAATCGCGGGAATACTAAAAAAGGGATTAGTAAATCCGGATAGATTAGTACATATGTTGTTTGCTCATTAGATGAGGATGATTGATCTCATGGTCATTTGTGTGGAAACACTAAAGCAAGTATGTAGGTGCTTGTTGGAGAATAAGTTCACTGAACGTGACTCGCTATGGAATACCTAATGGAGTTTTACTCGCCTGTCAATAGGAATTCTAAATGTGATAGTAGTACAAGTGATCCTTGGACTTGAGATCATCATAGTATCTTGTATGTAATAAATTATACTTTGACTTATTCCTTAAGGCCCTTTAGGGTATATATAGGGTATGCTTGGGTATAATGAGTTACATATGGAGATAATGTATGATCAATAAAGAATCTACCACCTCTAGTAAAAGAGGAGATATGTCCTATGTGATTCGTTAAATGACAACTCAGGAACCCTTGGCCAAGGTGGAATGAAATTAGAAAGGAGTTTCTAATTTGCATTATTTGGAGTTGTGCATTTTCTAATCGAAATACATATAATTAAATAAAATAAGACTTGATAGTAAATCCATGTCTTATATTTAATTGAGACATTGTATGGTGGAAGGATTGAATTGTACGGTAACTATTAACTCACAGGTTCTTTTATGATTAATGTTGAAATCTATATTATCTGGAAAGTCATTGATCGCTAGGGAGGCTTATCCCTATTGTAGAATAAATATTATTTATTTAAATAAGATTAGAGTTGTTCTAATTGATTTATTCACAACCGGTTTAATATGGAGAACCTAAAGGGTTATACCATAAAAGGAAGAATAATTATTTAAGAAGGTAATTGCATAATCGTAATAATGTATTAAGTATAATTAATTTAATCTATGGTGATAGAATAAATTAAATAGCTTAATGTTTAATATTTAATATTTTGGAAATATTAAATATAAATTAATAAGAGATGTCTTATTAATATTATTACAATTATTATTATTTTAATTTCTAAAAGGGTTTAGTAATTAATTTAATATTAGTACTCTCATTTATTCCTAATAAGATTAGGAGACAAATTAATTAATGAATTTAATTAATTATTCCCAATGTGGTGGGAAGCCTAAATTAATTAAAGGAGTTTAATTAATTAAATGAAATCCCATGTCTAATAGGATTAGAAGGGTTGACCAATATCTATATAAGAGAAATCTTATATTAGAGATTAGTTAATGCAATTCTAATTGTTGGAGAGTACTCCTTTTCTATAGAGGATAGAAAGCTAAGGTTTAGCCAAACACCCTCCTTCTTGATAATTTTTCTTCCTTGGTGGATCACCTCTAGAGGCCAAACACTTGAGTGGCTAACGTTGATCAAAGGAAGGAATCTAACTCGAAAATTCAAGGAGATCACGAAGAACAAGGAGTTGAACTCGTACCTGTGGAAGCTTCGTTCTATAAGGGTATGATTCCATAACTTCTTATTTATCGTTTTAAATTAATAATTTGCATAAAGGATGATCTGGGTAATAGTTTTGTAGAAATTTTTTAAACTCTGATATACCATGCTTCCGCTTATTTTGCAATTTGATTGCGTCACGATTTCGTACAAACCTAACAATGGCATCAGAGCCAAACCTTTATGCAATTATTAATTATTTTGATTTCATATACAAATGGGTATGTATTTAGAATAATTTATTGGGCATAATTTTATTGTATAAAATTATTTTTTTATGAAAAGAAAAAAAATCTGTTCGCGGAATATTTTTTTGTCGCTGTGACTTCTTCTTCTTCTTCTTTTTAGAGACTCACGATTTACTTATTTCTAAAAAAGGGTGAGTTGATTTGTTTCAAAAATGGACCCACGAATAGAAGAAAAGTAACCTGCATCATTTACTTTTCAAAAAAAGCTTAATCAGGATTCAAGGACTACTATTATATATATATATATATATATATATATATATATTATACATATTCTAGTATGGTAGTATTATATATATATATATATATATTTATATATTATACTAAATAATTTTATAATTAAAATAAAGAGTTTATTTTAATCTTAAAATTGGATTTCATGTAATTTAAAATTGCACATTAAATGATACTCATATATATATGAAATGTTTTAATTTATGAAATGAATATTTATTTATTGATACATATGATGATATGTATGATAATAAATGGGGTTGATTATGGACTATGACCAATGTGATTGGATTTTATTTTGGATGAATGCTTGAATGAATGAGTTTTATAAAATGGGGTCTGCGTACCTCGTCTTCTCTAGTTTTATTCTCGATGTAAATTCTATCTCCTTCCTATGTACTTTCCCTTGACTGCTGATCAAGGTTTCTATTTAGTTATAGTTTATGTAATAAAAATAGTTAGAATTATCTTGAAGAAATTGGAGACCAAGGAGCAAGGAACGCGTGAAGACCCATTTGTATGGAGCCCGGGTTTAAATGTAATAGTTATATTTAAATTTAAATTCTTGCACTCTTAGGTTTGACCTTTTGGTACACTTGGTGGCTCTAGTGAACCAAACTAGAATAAAAGTCCATAATCAATCCGGGTAGAATATAATATTCTATATTGCATGCTAAATATTATATATACTATATTTTATGCAAAAATACTTCGCATGTTTAATAAAATGACGCGTATTTTATATATATATATATATATATGTGTGTGTGTGTGTGTGTGTGTGTGTGTGTGTGTGTGTGTGTGTGTGTGTGCATGTGCGCTAAACAAGATGAGACAAATAATAACAAACTCCTCAAAGAAATAATATTAAGTCCGAAGCGTTCAAATGATATTTGAAATATCGAACGCCGCCTTCTAGCATGATTAATTAATAGAGTATTAAATATTTAATATGAGTTTGTTGTGCTATCCACAAGGCGGGTATTAAGTATTTAAGATGTTAATTAATCACATTTGATGCTTATCAAGAAAATTGAATGATCTAGTCTTGTTGTGCTATCCACGAGGACGAACATTTTTCTTTTTTAAATTTATGGAAGTGCTAGCCTGGACTTAACTTAAATCATTTTAGTTCGGATGTGCACACACATGACCATTATGATTTAAGAGGCAAAATAAAAGGAGTTACATGGTGATGTAATTGACAAGAGTTGTCTACCTATTTATTTGCATATCGCTTGTTGTGCTTTCTACAAGGTTATATACATTTAAAATGGGATCCTTAATCTCACTAGCAAATTTTTAATTAGATGTTGCCGAACTATATAAGTGAGGGTAATATAGTTTGATGAAAATAGTGGGAGATACCAATTTAAAATAAAGACCTAAATTTATTTTGGTATGCAAAGTTAATAAAATGAATATTTGCTAAAATGTTGTTTTCTTTCACATGCAGAATTTTAAAAATGTCTAAATCACTAATCTCACTACGAAGCATACTTGATGCAAACAAGCTAACCGGGCCTAATTATGAGGACTGGCTAAGAAATCTGAGAATTGTTCTCACTGCTGAAAAGATTTCTTATGTCCTAAATTCAACTGTCCTTGAATCTGTTTTGGAAACAGCCTCTGAGGAAGAGATTGCCACTTTCAATAAGTGTGAAGATGATGCATCTGTGGCACAATGCATCATGCTCGCATCCATGAATAATGAGTTTCAGCGTCAGCACGTAAACATGGATGCTCTTGCTATGCTGCTTCACCTCAAGGAGTTGTATGATGAACAGAGTAGGACTGCTAGATATGAGATATCTAAGGAGCTCTTCCGATCTCGGATGACCGAGGGTACTGCCGTCGAGACTCGTGTCCTAAAGGTGATCAATTTGATTGAACGCCTTGGATAGCTAGGGTTCGTCATGGATGGAGAGCTGAGTCAAGACTTGGTCTTGCAGTCACTCCCTGAGACCTTCTCGCAGTTTGTGGTTAATTTTTACATGAATAAGCTAGATGTCAGCTTGCCTGAGCTGCTTAACATGCTGAAAACTGCAGAAGGTCACTTCCTATCCAAGAAGAACTATGTCTTGATGGTGGATTCTTCCAATAAAAGGAAGAGACCCAAGGTATCTTCTGAAAAGAAGAAATTCAAGAAGGCTAAGGGAAAGGGGAAAGAAAAGGAACAAAAGAAACCTGAACCAGCTAAAGGAATGTGCTTTTATTGCAATGAGCTGGGACATTAGAAGAGGAACTGCAAGAAGTTTCTAGCAGAGAAGAAGCTTGGAGAAGCTTCGACTTCCAATCAAGTTTTGTTTATGATTGAAATTAATTTTTCTGAAAGTCATAATTCTACTTGGGTATTGGATACCGGTTGTGGTTCTCAAATATGTAACACTGTGCAGGGACTGGTCAGAAGTAGAAAGCTGAACAATGATGAGGTGATCCTACGATTGGGGAATGGAGCAAAGGTTGCTGCATTAGCTGTAGAAACTTATTGTTTAGCAATGCCCTCGGGCAAGAGCATTTATCTTAATAATTATTATTATGTTTCAAATATTATTAAAAACATTATTTCAATTTCTGTATTGGATATGGAAGGTTTTGACGTTATTATAAAGAACAATGGTTGTTCTATTTATAAAGACGATGTTTTATATGGTATTGAAAATTTGCAAAATGGGCTTTATATACTTGACTTGCAAGAAAATATATTTCAAATTGAACAAACTAAGAAAAGGAAAAGAGAGGATATTAATTATACCTATATGTGGCACTGTAGACTCGGTCATATCAATGAAACAAGATTATCTAAGTTGCATAAAGATGGGCTACTAGAGCTATGCGATTATGAATCATATCCAACTTGTGAATCTTGTCTCATGGGTAAAATAACTAAATCTCCTTTTAGTGGAAAAGGAGAAAGAGTTATAGAGTTGTTGACATTGATTCACACAGACGTTTGTGGACCTATGACAACAAGTGCAAGGGGAGGGTATTCTTATTTTATTACTTTCACTGATGATCACTCAAAATTTGGATATGTGTATTTGATGAAATACAAATCAGAATCATTTGAAAAGTTCAAAGAGTTCAGAAGTGAAGTACAGAAACAAACGGACAAGAGTATAAAGATACTTCGATCAGATCGAGGTGGAGAATACTTAAGCGGTGAGTTTCTCAATTGTCTCAAAGAAAATGGTATATGGACTCCTCCAGGTACACCACAGTTAAATGGAGTATCTGAAAGGAGAAATTGAACACTGTTGGACATGGTTCGATCTATGATGAGTTTTACCGACCTTCCAATTTCCTTCTGGGGATATGCCCTACAAACGGCTGCATATCTACTTAACAAGGTACCTACCAAAGCTGTCCCAAAGACTCCATATGAGATGTGGAAGGGGAGGAAACCAAATCTTAAGCATGTTAAGACTTGGGATTGTCCAGCTTATGTTAAAAAGTTTAAAAATGATAAGCTACAGACTAAATTTGATAAGGGTAGATTTGTGGAATACCTTAAAGAAATTGTAGGGTATTATTTCTATCATCCAACTGATCAAAAGGTGTTTGTTGCGAAACATGATGCCTTCTTGGAAAAGGAGTTTATCCATGAAGGGGTCAGTAGGAGTAAGATATATCTTGAAGAAGTTCAAGAACCATAAATTACTACGGATCAGAGTCAGGTACCTGACCAAGTGGAAGAACCTACTGTATCACACCCTATTCGTAAATCTGAAAGAGTACCGAAGATACCCGAGAGGTATGGATTCGTCATAGAGGATGACGATGAGGTACACAGCATGAATAATGATGATCCATTGAATTACGAACAGGCTATGAGTAATAAAGACTCAGAGAAATGGTAGATGACCATAAAATCTAAAATAGATTTTGAAGCTATGCTCAAGTCCATTTGGATTTTACTTGCGATTGCAACTTATTATTATTTTATCTGGCAAAATGGACGTGGAGGCGCCCTTCCTCAAATATACATTATTAGAGGAGAATGTATATATGATACAACCAGATGGATTTATTTCAATAGTTGAAGCAAATCATATATATGAGCTACAACAATCCATTTATGGATTGAAGCAAGCTCCTCGTAGATGGAACATTCATTTTGATGAGACAATCAAAGAGTTTGATTTTATCAAAAACGACGATGAACCATGTGTGTACAAGAAGGTTAGTGGGAGCGCAATTTCATTCCTTGTACTATATGTTGATGATATATTACTGATAGGAAATGACATTCCTATGCTACAATCGATTAAAATCTGGTTATCTAAACACTTCTCCATAAAGGACTTGGGAGAAGCATCCTATATTCTGGAGAAGATCAATGTGAGACAGTGATAAACATCTTAGAGTACTTAACTGACACTAAGGATGTCATCATATCACATGATGAGTCTGAATTAAACTAGAGTGCTAAACAGACTCAAGTTTTCAAACTGACCAAGACGATAGCAAATCCACTTTAGGGTAAGTCATTACCTTAAAATATGGTGCAGTGATTTGGAAATGTTCTAAACAACAAAAGGTTGTTGGTTTAGTGACAAAGATAAAGTATATAACTGTAAGTGAAGCTGCAAGTTGATGTTTCGGATGAAAAGTTCATTACAGAACTAGAAATAGTTTCTAAGTCTCATCTTGAATATAAACATGTGTTGCGGCACCTTGATTAAAGAAATCATTGAAAGAGGAGAATATAGACTCTCAAGATAACATTGCAGATCCATTTACTAAAGCTTTAACATAACAGCAGTTTGATCGTCACTTAAAAAAGAAGGGTATGAGATACCATGGCGATTGGCTTTAGTGAAAGTGGGAGATTGAAATTAGTATGCATACAAGCCAATCATGTATGATGATAAAGCATATACTTTGGAGACAATCTTATTTATTTATTAATAAAAATATTCATTTATTAAAGGCATTTAATTATCTACATAAAGCTGTTTTTATAATATGTAAATAACACATAGTTTTAAGCAATGTTTTTAGAATCATGATGTTGATCATGCTAATGAGATTTAAATTCTTATAAAGCTTAAAACTAAAATAGTTCTCAATCGTGGGATTACTAAAAAGGGGATTAGTAAATCCGGATAGATTGGTACATATGTTGCTTGCTCATTAGATGAGGATGATTGATCTCATGGTCATTTGTGTGGAGACACTAAAGCAAGTATGTAGGTGCTTGTTGGAGAATAAGTTCACTGAACGTGACTTGCTATGGAATACCTAATGGAGTTTTACTCGCCTGTCAATAGGAATTCCTAATGTGATAGTAGTACAAGTGATCCTTGGACTTGAGATCATCATAGTATCTTATATGTAATAAATTATACTTTGACTTATTCCTTAAGGCCCTTTAGGGTATATATAGGGTATGCTTGGGTATAATGAGTTACATATGGAGCTACTGTATGATCAATAAAGAATCTATCACCTTTAGTAAAAGAGGAGATATGTCCTATGTGATTTGTTAAATGATAACCCAGGAATCCTTGGCCAATGTGGACTGAAATTAGAAAGAGGTTTCTAATTTGCATTAATTGGAGTTGTGCATTTTCTAATCGAAATACATATAATTAAATAAAATAAGACTTGACAGTAAATTCATGTCTTATATTTAATTGGGACATTGTATGGTGGAATGATTGAATTGTACGATAACTATTAACTCACAGGTTCTTTTATGATTAATGTTGAAATCTATATTATCTGGAAAGTCGTTGATCGCTAGGGAGGCTTATCCCTATTGTAGAATAAATATTATTTATTTAAATAGATTATTAGTTTAATTTATTTATTTAAATAAAATTAGAATTGTTCTAATTGATTTATTCACAACCGGTTTAATATGGAGAACCTAAAGGGTCACACCATAAAAGGAAGAATAATTATTTAAGAAGGCAATGGCATAATCGTAATAATGCATTAAGTATAATTAATTTAATCTATGGTGATAGAATAAATTAAATAGCTTAATATTTAATATTTAATATTTTGGAAATATTAAATATAAATTAATAAGAGATGTCTTATTAATATTATTATAATTATTATTATTTTAATTTCTAATAAGATTAGGAGACAAATTAATTAATGAATTTAATTAATTATTCCCAATGTGGTGGGAAGCCTAAATTAATTAAAGAAGTTTAATTAATTAAATGAAATCCCATGTCTAATAGGATTATAAGGGTTGACCAATATCTATATAAGAGGAATCTTATAATAGAGATCAGTTAATGCAATTCCAATTGTTGGAGAGTACTCATTTTCTATAGAGGATAGAAAACTAAGGTTTAGCCAAACACCCTCCTTCTTGATAATTCCTCTTCCTTGGTGGATCACCTCTAGAGGCCAAACACTTGGGTGACTAATGTTGATCAAAGGAAGAATCTAACCCGGAAATTCAAGGAGATCACGAAGAACAAGGAGTTGAACTCGTACCTGTGGAAGTATCGTTCTACAAGGGTATGATTCCATAACTTCTTATTTATCATTTTAATTAATAATTTGCATAAAGATGATCCGGGTAATGATTTTGTAGAAATTTTTTAAAGTCTGATATACCATGCTTCCGCTTATTTTGCAATTTGATTGCGTTACGATTTCGTACAAACCTAACAGTTACTAACTACACCCCAATACCCCCAAACTTAAAATTTTCATTGTCCTCAATGGAGATAAAGGGTAAGGAAACTCCCCTATGTATCGGCATGGCGAGCTGACTCGGGTGGAGATCTGGCGGCAGATATGGCATGGCAGAACCGAAGACGGGCCACTCCACAAGCGTCCCTTGCTGAGCAAACGCCTCAGCCAGTGCCTGAGATAGGCCAGCTACATATGCTATGAAGTTGTCGTGCAAAGCATCCATCCTCACCTCTAATTGCCTCATCCGACGATCCTGATTCACTGTACTGGCTGGAGGAGGCCCGACTTCCTGTGGCTGTTGTGGAGGCACTGGTGGAGGAGTCGGCAAGATAAACCCTTTGCCCCGCGGGTATGCCGTGCCACCAGCTTAATCTTCAAATTTCTTGATGGTGGCTTGAGTGATGTCCTGGCTCTGCATCTAGACCTGTTCAGTCCTCCCATTCAAGTCCCGCCTGTGCACACAGATGCGCCACCACTGATGCATGTGGAATACTACCGGTGGTACTGCCCCGCATGTAGCGCAACATGTTTTGATGGAGTAAGTGCCCAATATCAATATACTTTCCAGTAATGATTCCCCACAGAATAATGGCCCTCTCGGCAGGAATGTCATGCTGGTGAGTGGACGACATCAAATTGGTGCATATGAACAGATTCAACACCTTTGCATAGCGATTCAGTGCTGAGTTGGGGAAGTTGGTGGGCGTATTTGTGCCTTGCTTATAATTCCACTTCGTGCCTGAAACGCATAAATCTGTGATCACCTTGTCCAAGTCAGTCTTAAACCGTTCAGCTTCCACCCAATTTACTCAGCCAGCCGGGAGAGAAGGCAAGCAGAACACTTCGCGGATCGCCGGCGGAAGATAGTCAACTTGAAAGCCCCGAACGAATGAGATACCGCTCTGTGTCTCCTTGGCATTTGCATAAAATTCTCGAACTATGGCCATCACAGCAGGTGTAGGAGTTGCCACAACCCCAAACCAAGACCTCTCTCGGATCATATCTAGCATTTGGTCATCTTCCTTAGCCAGCTTCAGTCCCCGTTCCTTCACAAACGTCTTTGCCGCAATTCTGTAATATTCAGTTTGTGCTGCAAAGCTGATGAACTTGGTCAAGTCCACGGTGTCCTCGCCCTGGCTATTGTGAGCGGGTGATTCAGGAGTGACAGATTGTGCTCTCTTTAGACCCATGATAATTTCAGAAATTTTCCTTTGCAAAACCCTCACTCGAACAAACTGAACCCCCAAACTTGTACTTTACAATCTGATTGCACAAACCCTAACTTCTGAAGATTGATCAAAATTCCTGTAAGAACCCGAATTTTTAGAAATTATTAAAATAAGAATTTAATAAATAAAATTCTTAAGGCATGAGATGGGTTCAAATAAGAATATATATATGTTAGGAAGTATGTGGTATTGTGTTGCATAAGATAATATGAACTATGCAATATGTGATTCTTGTGTTTAATAAATATATTATTATTATATATTTGTTAAGAATTGTAGAGATGAATTAGTAAGAAGATGAATAAGATTTATCTATCGACATTAGATAATTTATAGAATTATTTTATCATAGTAAGTTGGTGACATTAAATATCTTTGATGAATAATCACCATGTTCTTGAATATATATACTAGTAACTAGTATGATTGTAATATAGGTTATTATTAGTGCTTAAGCTGTCCGAGAATGGATTAAGATAGCAAAGCATGAATTGAATAAATATCCATTATGGAAGTTTATTAACCTAGAATAAATATGGGTTAATCAAGTTATATTATAGGGTTTTATATAGCCTTGTATGGCAGTAGTGTGGAATGAGAAAGAGTTGATTCACTTTTATAATACGGTGAATTAATATATGTGTTTAGCATAAGAGGATAACAGGAATTTGTTAATTAATATTGATATTTTTGATATATTACATAATATTGTAATATGTAAAAGGGTTAATACTTGAAAGATAAGTGATTAATAAAGAAAGAGAACCAATATTATTATAAATGAATATTGGTTAGAGATGGAGGTATGATATTATCATTTAAGATATGGCTAAATTTGAATATTAAAAAAATTGTGTTGGGACAATTGATAGAAAGAAAAGAGAAATAATTATATTTCTAATAAGGGATATTAAAATAAGTTCTAGCCTTGAATTATTTTAATAAAAGGAGAATAATATTTTATATGATGATGTTACCTTATATAACCTTGTATTAGGTAACATGTATGATTGCTATATGGAAATGATTTATCATAATAGGAAATAAACTTGTTTTCTATATATAATGTGTACATGTGCCGTACATGTAATTATTTTAATGAGATATAGATATTATATTAAGAATAATATCTTGAGATAATGGGTGAATTCTTTTATTATAATTAATGCCTCTATTCGGAGAAAACATAATAAAAATATTTTATGTCATGTTATGGTGGAATACATAATTCTTATAATAGTAATGTATCCCTAAGAGGGTTTAATCTATAAAGGAAAACTAAGTTATTGTAACGTATTAAATAATTTAAGTTATTATTTTATCGTAGATTTTATAATTTAAATAATTAATAGTGTAACTATTAATTATTCTAAGAGTAAATGTTATACATATTATAAGTGTATAATTATTTGAGGTAACTTAGCATTAAAGTGCATGTGTCACACAAATCTTATATTAAAGGAATATTAAAGTGTGATGGAAGTGATAATAAGCTTAAGGTAAGCTTGTGAGATATGTCTAGTGTGGCAAAGTGGTGGAATAAGCATTCATTAAATAATTTAATGAATGAATAATTAAAAGAATTAATTAGTATTATTATGTGGATTAATTGCTATGTGCAATAATGTGTAATTATAAGTTATATAGTAGCTACATCTATATAATATGAAATAAAGTGTGACACTTCAAGAAAACTATATAATATAGGAAACTATATGGTAAAGTGAAATCAGTCACATGAGTTACATAAATGGACCTATGTGACAATGTGTTATGTGCGGTACATTAAAGTGTACTTTATGAAGGATATTAAATTAAACTAAATAAATAATTATTGTTAATAATTATTTCCATGATTAAGTATAAGTGAAATAATAAAGTTTATAAAAATGAGGTGTGACAATACTTAATCGAACTATATTCGGTATTGTCAAATGTACATGGATTATATGATTATAATATTTGGGTGTATGTGTGACCCTATCATATCATATGGTAATAACATTAAGTTATTAGATATAAGTTTGCAAGTTAGCCCATGTGAGAGCAATGATGGTTAACTAAATGGCTAGTACAATGAATAGTAGTAGTTGGTGGGAGTTAGCCACCAACTCTTCTTTGCCCCTTGGGTAATGTCCATAGGAGGGTAATAGCTTGACTATAATTAAAGGCCATGCATTGGTGTGCAGAGTTTGTTAGTTCAATTGCTAAATTATTGCTAAGTTAATAAATAATTGATATTAATTATCATTATGATAATTGGGTATATTTGAGATAATAAATTTTATGAGAAATGTTGGGTTGAGAATACTCAACTATTTTAAAACTAGCCCAATTAAAATATTAATTGTATTAAACCAATATACATGAGGTACATGATATTATATATTGGTGTACATTTAAATTATAAGTATACTTGTTTATATGTGGGTGTACATTTATGAAGAGTGGTGTATATGTGCCCATAGCTTATATTAAGGTAGAAATATTAAGTTATTAAAGTGTGACTTGTATAGTCCCAAAAGGAAATAAAACCTAGTATGCTTACACCCATTTTGCTAATGATGAGTTTTAAAGAGCTTGTCCCAAAATCATAGTCACATTTTCTACCAACCGTGTATTAGGCTATTGGCCTATGCTTAGAGTTATTTATGGCTAAGCAATGATGGTGATGATGAAGGGGGGAGTGGGCTTAATAGTGTTCTCCACCAACTTCTTTTTGTCCATCATCTTCTCCTTCTTTCCTTTAGTTTGATTTGTTGGGCAAAGCCATGAATTGGGTAAGAGTTCTTCTATAAATAGAGACCCTTCCCTTTACAATTCTAGTTGCTTGAAGTCTTGGAAAGTTCATATAGAGAGTGTGTTGGTGAGGATTGGTAGAGCAATCTGAAAATGGAAGCTAGTTTGAGTAATGCAAGCTTCAAGAGGTATAACTCTTACCTTGAGTTCTTAGTTTTGAAGTTGATAAATTCTTAGAAATTTCATAATTTAGTTGAGAATTGATATGTGAGATGATAGTAACATGTTAGTAGAGTCGATATATATGTTATAGATGCAATGTGATGGATTTCAAGCATGATTCATGAAAAATTATAGAATTGGTTTTGAGCTCTGCTATTGCAGAAGCCCATTCTGGTATGGAACCAGAGTGGCGCGGCCGCGCCACTCCCAAGTACAAAAGCAGCGCTGTCGCGTTGTTCTGCAGAATGGAAAATAATTTTTAGTTTTTTGGTTTGTTGAGCATGCTAGTTAGACTTCAATAAGTGTATAAATAAGTCTAATATGTGACCTTAGGTTACTATGCTTGTAATGAAGGGAATCGCCTTAGTATTAATGATTTTCTTAAAAAAAAGAAAACTTGAGGTTTTAAAAGTGGAACTTGATGAACTTTGTGTCTTTTAAGTTTCGGCACTTCAAACATGAGTATGTGACCTAGTCGTGTGAGAGAATGGATTAGGAATGTGGTTTCAATAAATATTGCATATAGAAGGTTGTTAAGCATGATATAACCTATTCGAGTATGTTTCAAAGTAAGTTTTCAAAAGAGAGATTTTGATTAACTATATGTAAACGTAGTTTTAAAGTTACCTTGCATATACTAGATTGTTATAGCTTGGTTTAAAATGATTTGAAGGAAAACTTGGAAGTTTGAGAACTAATGGTTTTTAACATTGTGTAAATGGTATTATGGCTTTCAAAGCATGTATACTAGGATGCTTTATGCCTCTAGACGTATCGAGTGTGTTCACCATGTAGCTAAGTATGAATCAGACCTTTCAAACATAGTTTAAAATGAGTTTTCAAGAAATTCGCTATGCTATGTCTATGTAAATAAGATAGATACATGAGAGAATGCTATTAGAGGCTTATTAGTAGCATTATATGGTTTAAAGACTTATGTCAATGACCCTTTGTTAAAAGAAGATGTTGAGCCTTGTTGATTTAAGTAATTCAACGTAGAGCTACGTGATTCAAACATAAATAATTCGAATATAAATCTGAAAACCTACTTGATGCATGTTTATAGTAGATATCAGAGTAGATGTTCTGCTAGAAATTAAATTGGGCAATGAAAAGCTCAAGTATGGTTCTGGCAAGGAGTAGCGCGGCCGCGCCACTCCCAAACTTAAATGCAGCGCGGCCGCGTCGTTCTGCAAAGCTGCCAAGATCAGTTTGTTAACTGCTTGAACTTAAATCGTGTTTATATACTTTCCTTAAAGACCATAAGGACTGAAATAGTGTGTTTTCAATAGAATGAGTATGATATTATGCGGTAACGATATTGTCACCCTAAGTTGAAACGAAATGAAACTAAGTTAGGAGACAATGTAATATTTATTATTATATTGAGAATGTATGGATGCGTATAACTGATAAGTATGAATCCATGATTATATAACTGTGTTAGAATACACGAAGTGTAGATAGCTTTAAGTAGTTAAGTCGTAGTTGATAAACTACAAATCAGGCAAGTCTTTCAGTTCCTAATTGTTATATGAATTCGATAACTGTTAGTTGAATTATATTATGCTATGAGAATGTTGATATGAAATGTATATAGAATATGTATGATATTTGAAAGCTGATATTTGATGATATATGGCTGTTATGTGAGCAATAACATGCGTAGTATATTTAAATGATTATAAATGCATGAACTGAGCATGATATTATATGCTATGTGATGTATGAAAACTGTTAGAATTGCTGAGCTGTCGAGCTCACTCTTGCAAATAACCATTTTTGCAGGTTAAGGACTCACGGTAAAGATTACGTGCTTCTTGGTTGATAAAGTTAAATAGTATCGCAACGAAGAATACTATTTAGATTATTGCTTGAACCATGTTTAGGTTCTAGGAGTTGTACTTGATAGTTGTTTACGATGTTTAATACTTGTCGTATTGTAAAGATGTATTAGTTAATACATAGAGGATATCGAGTTGAGATGTAAACGTTTATACAATAACTCAAATAGAATGAATCATATCATATAGTTGATTTAGGGATTTGTAATTGTAATTGATTCAAAATTATGAAATCAATAAAAAGATTCTATTCAAAGGAGATTGAAAAAGTTTAAATTATTCCATATTTTTATAACATCAAATATGATGTAAGACAGGAATGGTAAATGACCAAGATCGAAACTCATTAAAGTTTGGGGTCATTATACAGATCCTAGAAATGGAAAGAATTTATATTCTAAATTGTAATAAAGCAAAGTTATATTCATTAAGTTATGAATAAAAGATGTAATAGTTTGACGATAGTAGTATCGTGACTGCACCGGATCCGAGGTAATAAAGGGACCCGGATTTGGGGGCGTCGTAATTCCTCTGAAATCCCTTTGCAAACCTTAACTCTATTGAAAATAGAGAGTGGAGAATGGTATGATGTAGTGGCTATGGCTAGGGTTAGGTTTTATAGAGGTAGAATTGTGAGAATGTTGCAGTAGGATTGAAAGATGTGTGGCTAGGGCTTGTATATAAAATCGGAGAGAGAGAGAGAGAGAGTTTGTATATGAGAAGGAGAAGGAGGGTTTGTAATTTTTAATATAATTAGGGCTAGGTATGTGAGAGAGAGACGAAATAGGATTAGAATGCTCAAATGTATTGTTTTGATAGAGAGTGTTTGTGTTTTGAGAGGATAGCTCGATCCAATAGATATAAAGTGAAGGCTGGAATCTAATTTTTAAAACTTTAAAACCTGCAATTTTTTGAGGTCAGGCGCGCGGCGTTTAGTCTTGAGGCTGGAGCGGGTGTGCTGATCACAAGTGCTCTCTGGTCTGGGTATTGGCGCTGGCACAGGCGCTAGGCGTTTTGCCATGAGGCTGGCGTGGGCGCGCGAGTCATGGCTGCTCTTTGGATTCTCTGCAGAATGGCGCGGGCGCTCCAAGAATTGCCTTGAGGTTGGCGCGGCCGCGCTGCCCTTAGCCCAACAATGAATTTTTCTACATCAATGCAGACTAAGCAGCAAACTGACATGCATTCTATTTTTTGTACAAATAGCATTGAAAAATGCGATATAAATGATTCCATTCTCAAAATTAGACTGTGTAAGATGTATGTATGTATCCTCAAAAATGCTATATAAGTGAATCATATATATGTGAATCATCAAAAATGCTATATATGTATATATGCAATATGCTTATACTCAAAATTATTCAAAATTTTCATGATTTTTAGACTTAAACTGGGGAAGGAAAATATAGATATGAAACCAGAATTAAAAGAGAGGGAGAAGAGAGATGATGGGGTGCCTCCCATTGAGCGCTTATTTATAGTTAATTAGCTCGACTCTGTCTGATAAGGTCATGTTATGGAAAGGATCGAGGCGACTTTCTGTCGATCGACTTTGCCCCTATGGTAGTGCTTCAATCTCTGTCCATTCACTTTAAACGATTTGTCCGGGTATTGATCGAAAATCTAGACTGCACCATGTAGAAACACTGTTTTCACCATGAAGGGAGTCGACCATCGTGATTTGAGTTTCCCAGGAAAGAGTCAAAGACTAGAGTTAAACAACAACACCGCTTACCCCGGCTCAAATTTCCTTTCTATGATTTTGCGGTCGTGCCACCTTTTCACTTTTCCCTTGTATAGCTTTGAGTTTTCGTAAGCCTGCAGTCTAAATTGATCTAGCTTATTTAATTAGAAAAGGCGCTTCTCCCCTGCAGCTTTGAAGTCAAAGTTCAATTTTTTTATGGCCCAGTAGGCCTTATGCTCAAGTTCCATGGGAAGGTGGCAGGCCTTCCCATATACTAGCTGATACGGTGACATACCCAATGGTGTCTTGTACGCAGTCCTGTATGCCCAAACTGTATCATCGAGCTTAAGGGACCAATCTTTTCTTGTAGGATTGACAATTTTCTCTAAGATCCTTTTCACCTCACGATTGGACACCTCAGCTTGGCCGTTCATTTGGGGATGGTAAGCCGTGGTGACACGATGATTCACCCCATACTTGGCCAATAATGCAGTAAACTGTCGGTTGCAGAAGTGGGTGCCCTTATCACTTATGTAGCCCTAGGAGTCCCAAATCTTGTGAATATACTCTTTTGTAAAAATTGCAAGACTACCTTAGCATCATTAGTTGGTAAGGCTGCTACTTCCACCCACTTGGACACATAGTCCACTGCCAGTAGGATATACAAATTTTTGCACGACGAAACAAACGGCCCCCTGAAGTTTATCCCCCAGACGTCAAATATCTCAACCTCTAGGATCATATTCAAAGGCATCCCATTCCATTTGGATATATTACCTACCCTCTGACATCGGTCACATTTTTGCACATAATTATAAGCATCTTTAAACAGAGTCGGCCAATAAAAGCCTGCCTGAAGCACCTTGGCAACTGTCCTCTCTCCCCCATAGTGTCCACCATAGACTGATAAATGGCAATTCTGAAGTATGCTGTCTATCTCACTATCTGGGATGCACCTTCTGATCATTCTATCTATACACTGCTTAAACAGATAAGGCTCATCCCAAATATACCATTTAACATCATGTAAAAACTTCTTCTTTTGGGGTCTAGTCAAATCAGAAGGGATAATGTTGCTCACTAAAAAGTTCGCAAAGTCCGCAAACCATGGCATTTCGCCATGCACCATAAACAACTGTTCGTCTGGGAAGGACTCATTAATCATCACTTTATCATTCGTGTCCCTTCTCGGGTTCTCCAATCGGGATAAGTGGTCAGCCACTTGGTTTTTAGTACCCTTTCTGTCTTTGATTTCCAAATTAAATCCCTGTAGAAGAAGATCCATCGAATGAGACCGGGCTTTGCATCTTTCTTAGATATCAGGTATCGAATTACATCATAATCGGTGTATACGACAACTCTTATGACAATCAGATAAGAACGAAATTTATCAAATGCATATACCACGGCTAGAAGTTCCTTCTCTGTGGTAGTGTAATTTAGTTGGGCATCCATTAAGGTTTTACTGGCATAGTAGATGACATGAAAAACTTTGTCCCTGCGTTGCCCCAATACAACTCCCACATCGAAATCACTCGCATCACACATCAGTTCAAACAGAAGAGACCAGTCAGGAGCTGTGATAATGGGTGCCGTAGTCAATCTCTACTTTAAGCGCTCAAAAGCTGCTAAGCGTTCCTCGTCGAACCTAAAATGGACATCCTTCTCAAGCAAGCTGCATAGTGGCTTTGTGATCTTTGAGAAGTCTTGTATGAATCGGCGATAGAACCCTACATGCCCAAGGAAACTACAGACCCCTTTCACAAAAGTTGGTGGCGGTAAACTCTCAATAGTCTCCAGCTTTGCTCTGTCCACCTCTAATCCTTTCCCTGAAACTTTATACCCTAGGATAATGCCTTCCTGTACCATGAAATGGCACTTTTCCCAATTCAGTACTAAATTGTTCTCAACACACCTCTTTAATACCATAACCAGATTCTCTAAGCATATGTTAAAAGAGTCTCTAAAGACAGAGAAGTCGTCCATGAAAACTTCCACATTTTGCTCAACCACATCGGAGAATATCGCCATCATACATCTCTGAAATGTCGCTGAAGCGTTGCATAATCCGAAAGACATCCTCCTGAATGCAAAGGTACCATATGGGCACGTGAAGGTAGTCTTCTCCTGATCTTCCGGGGCTATAACTATCTGGTTATACCCCGAATAACCATCCAAGAGGCAGTAGTAGTCATGTCCCGCTAACCTATCCAACATTTGGTCAATGAACGGGAGAGGGAAATGGTCCTTTCTTGTCGCCTTGTTCTAACTACGATAATCCATGCAGACCCTCCACCCTATAATTGTTCTGGTAGGTATCAGTTCATTATTTTCATTGGACACTACTATCATGCCCCCCTTCTTTGGAACACATTGCACCGGGCTCACCCATGAGCTGTCAGAGATTGGGTATATGATCCCGGCATCCAACCACTTTAGGATTTCTTTCTTGACAACCTCTTTCATTATAAGATTCAATCTCCTCTGTTGCTCCACTATCGGCTTACTGTCATCCTCTAGGAGTATCTTATGCATGCATAATGAGGGGCTGATCCCCTTGATGTTAGCTATGGTCCACCCAATAGCTGATTTGAATTCTCGTAGCACTCACAGCAGTTTACTTTCTTGATAAGATGTTAGTGCAGCAGCAATTATAACATGCAACTTTGAAGATTCACCTAAAAATGCGTACCTTAGATGATTCGGAAGAGGTTTAAGGTCAAGATTGGGCGGCATCTCAAGAGAAGGCTTAAGTAGCTCCGATGTCTCCCCTAAATGTCCAAGTGGTTCAATAGGAATCTTGAATTTTCTCATCTGTGGTACTGTGTTTAGAATTTGTACATAAACCACAACATATGCATCCTCCATGTCAGACTCTCCCAGCAATGCACTCTCTAAAGGATCCGTGCTCATCACTTGCTCAGCCTCTTCATGCATTACCCTGTCAACAACATCAACTCAAAAACACTCTTCTTCATCAGTGGGGAACTTCATAGCTTTGAAGACATTAAATGTAACCTCTTGGTCCTGAACTCTCATTGTCAGTTCTCCCTTCTGTACGTCTATGAGTGTTCGCCCAGTAGCTAGTAAAGGTCTCCTAAGAATGATCGGTATATCTTTGTCCTCTTCGTAGTCCAGAATAATAAAGTTGGCAGGGAAGATAAACTTGTCCACTTTCACCAAGACATCTTCTACAATACCCCTCGGGTATGTGATGGACCTATTGGCAAGCTGCAATGATATATTTGTCAGCTTAGGAACCGACAATCCCAACTGTTTTAATACCGATAGAGGCATTAGATTTATACTTGCCCCCAAGTCACATAAACACTTACTGAAGGACAATCTTCCAATGGAGCAAGGTATCATAAAACTGCCTGGATCTTTAAGCTTTGGAGGTAGTTTTCGTTGCAATACTGCACTGCATTCTTCTGTTAAGGCAACTGTTTCATAATCCTCTAGCTTCTTCTTCCTCGACAGACTGCCTTTCATAAACTTCGCATAGCTTGGCATTTGTTCCAAAGCTTCTGCGAAAGGAATGTTAATATGCAGTTTCTTAAACACCTCCAAGAACTTAGCAAACTGTTTGTCTAATTTTTGTTTCTGAAGTCTCTGAGGGTATAGTGCAGGAGGGTACACAACTGGTGGTGTAACATTGGTTTTCTCAGCTTTATCATGCTTCTCTGGCTCAACTGCATTATCCCCATTATTTTCCTCATTTAAAATGACTTTATATTTTTCTGCAGATAGGTGCACCCGCGCCTGGTTCTCTTCTTCCTGGGGTGCGGTCGCGCCAGGTTCAATTCTTGCAGTTTGCTTCCCTAGACCTCAATGTGATGGCCTGACACTATTCCTTCCCATCCCTTCTTGGATTTACTTCAGTATTGCTTGGTAGAGCCTCTTGCGGTCTGTTAGTCAACATATTGGCCCTCTGGCCCATTTGATTCTCCAATGTTTTGATCTCCACCGCTTGGCTCTTTAACATTAACATAAGCTCTTCCATTTCAGTTTTCTTCTCTGGTTGTGAAACAGGAGCTGGATGGTGTTGATGTTGTTGTTGATGAAATCTGGGAGGATGTGACGGTCTAGGGGCATACTGTTGACGAGATTGTTGTGCTTGCTTTTGTTGTTGAGGTTGGTGTTGTTGTTGAGCACCTTGATTATTACTCCAGCTGAAGTTTGGATGATTTCTGTTGTTTGGATGGTAGGAGTTCTGAAATTGTTTCTGTGGCTTTTGGTAGTTGCTGACGAATTGAACCGACTCTGCAGTGATAGCACATTGTTCTGTCGGGTGTGATCCCGCACATAACTCATAGACGAAGGCAACTTGTTGAATTTTATTTTCAGTAATATAGTCAATTTTCTTCGACATCGCCGCCATTTGAGCTGATGATGCCGTGATGGCATCCACTTCCAATACCCCGACAACTTTTGGTTGAGGCATTCTAGCTATCAGATTCTGGAAGTCATTTTCCGCCATGGTCTCAATCAATTCATAAGCTTCCCCAAAGCTCTTTGCCCATAAAGCACCTCCTGCGGCGGCATCAATACAAGGCCTCGATTGCCATCCCAAACCATTATAGAAAGTATTGATCACCATCCAATCTGGCATCCCGTGGTGAGGACATTTCCTTAGCATTTCCTTATACCTTTCCCAAGCCTCATACAACGATTCTCCTTGTTGTTGCTCAAACTGAGATAGAGCACTCCTCATCTTTGCTGTTTTAGCCATAGGAAAGAACTTTGCTAAAAAAAATTGAGCTAAATCCTACCACGTAGTAATTGAACCTGATGGTAACGAATGAAGCCAGCTCCTCACTTTGTCCCTCAAACTGGACTGTGTTATGTACCATCTGAATCGTCCCTGGTTTGATTTCAAAGGTGTTCGCTGCTATCGCTGGCTAGACTATACTCGACTGTAGCTCATTGATTTTTGGCATAGAGTAGTCTCTCAATGCTCTATATTCCTCGGCTGCCATTTGTACCGGTATTTCAGTGTCTTCTTGTGTGTTGGTAGTACGTGTATTCGCTCTCCAAGCTTTCCCGTTGATATTATCCTGTCTAGGTACCAACGCAGAATTTGTAGATCGAGTGTGCATATACTAACCACAAGTACCTGAAACACAAATAAAAATAAAATAGAAATGAGATAAGATGTGAATTGTTCAAGTCAGACAAATTTAACTTAAATTGATGTTGATAGTAATAAAAATAACAACTGATCCCCGACAACAGCGCCAAAAACTTGTTGGCTTGTTTCGGTGTTAACAAAACAGACACACACGTGCAAGTATACACGGTCAACAAGTAAAACATGATAAGTCAAGTATCGTTCCCACAGAGAAAAGCAATTATCTCTAATCTATCATGCAACAACTTTATAGCTATTTTTGGCTGCTTAAATGAGTAAGTAAGATGTGAATTAATAACTAGAATGATTATCAACTAAAAATAATTAATTAACAAACGATTGATTTGAATTGGAAAGATATGGGATCCTAACTTCACTTAATGCTTCATCCAGATTATACACCTCTTGTTAATCCTAATTAATTACTTAGGATTGCTATTCGAAAGCACGAAGGTGAAACATGGCTATCTTTCGATATACCATGCCCAAATCACATAAAATCCACAAAATAGATAGAATTCATATGAACATCAATAATACCTAACTCACTATATTTCTATGTGACTTAAAAGTAATATCGATTTAAGTATAAGCTCTTTCAATTGACTACACATGGTAAGCCGGTATATGTCTATCCGGATTACGAATCACAAAATCTATCACATACAAATTTTATGAGCATATGCTAACATGACCAAATATGAATTTGTACTTCCTCTATCGATTCCATACAAATTATTAAGGTAGATGGTGATCAAGCATCTAAACAATAAACACAACCATGCTAGGCAATACATACATAATCAATCAGACATACAAAGAGGCATAGAGATCTGAACTAAGCAATAAGCTCCATTAGAATCCCATAATTGTGATCAGTTCATCTCTGAATTAATAACCATTATGGGTTTTGATCCAAGCATTGAGATAATATAATGAAAGCAAAGAGAGTTAAGAGAAAAGGAAATTGCAAATCTGATAAATCTCTATCCAAAATAATCCTCCAAGCTGAGTTCAGATCCACAATCAACCCAAGTTTAAACCCTAGTAATCAAAATCTTATAAGAACCAAAGAGAGAAGTTAAAATAGTAGAATAGTATCTAAGAACTCTCTCTAGCTCTTCAAAACCCTAGAATGGAAATAAAAATGATTAAAACTTAGTCTTGTAACTTGCAAATACAACCTTATATGGAAAACATGCTACAGGAACTTTTTAAATGAAAAGTCAATCTACTAGAAATTTTGACTGGAGCGGCCGCGCCACCCTGTAAGCCATTTGGGGCCCGGGCGCACTTATATGCAGACTGATTTCCTCCTGGCGCTGGCGCGCCACTTTTACCCTTCATGTCAGGCGCTGCCGCGCTGCTGGGCTTTCCTGCAATCTACTTGCTGGTGCTTTGCTGATGCAATGTTGTTGCCTTGGTCCTTCACTTGCCTACTGATCTGAGGCCATTTGCACAAGCCATAAGCCATCTCCACATGCCAGTTCCATCTCCAAACCAAATGCTCACCATCTTGCCAAGTCTATGCCAATTCCATGCCATTTCCATGTCATTTGAGTTTCCTTAATGCAACCTATAAAACAAAGATAAAAAGCATCAAAAGATACTAAAACACTTGAGATTAAGCCATCATTCTAGCAAGTTGATAGTCAATAAGTAGGTATAAAACCTACTTATCACATTCTAGGACTAAGCATATAGAGATAAGATATCATTTTATTAGGGATCATGTTCAAAATGGAACTATATCTTTGCAATACAGCCCTACTGAAAATCAACTTGCTGATGTTTTTACAAAGCCCATAGATGAATCCAGATTTAATAAATTAATAAGTGTTAGGTATGTTAAATCTACAACCATGAATTCTATATTTTAGTTGGTGCTAACCATGCAGCTAGAAAGGCTATGTCAAAATCGTAGAGATGACTAAGAGAAACCACAATCGTGGAGTGGACTCGACATAGTAAAGAAGCTCACTATGATGACAGCATCTCTACCAAGGCTAAACAAACCTTCTGATAAGCGCCTTAGGGACAAACCTGACCCTTAGTGTTAGACTAAGAGGTTGGCCCTTCCTGAGCAACCTTAACCCAGAAAGGATGTTAATTTAGGATGTATCACAGAAAATCATAGAGTCAATAATTATGGATCAGGTTCAGCGTTGAACACAACAATCGTGGAGTGATCCTCGGCAATCGTAGTCCTCTCAAAAGATACACTAGCTCAGGGGGACCTAAGGGTAGAACTGTACTTTTTATTGGTCTTAAAACTGTGGAGTCCAGTAGAACTTGACACGTTCCCCACTCTGCAGATCGTGTGGAGGGAAGTTATAAATTCATTTTGAATTGTCATTTGTCAGTTCCCCTTTGAATTTCAAAAGTTTTATATCTCTCTCTCAAAAGAAAACCTAAGCTTCAGAAAGCTAAGCTAAGTCTGTTCGTCACAGGATAATCAACAAACTCAATGGCTGCTTCCAACGTTGTTTCTGGTTACCAACTGCGCCTTGATGAATTCCAGACAGCTGACCCTCAGTTCCACAAAATTCTGTCACTTCAAAAGAGAGCTGGTCTCGAAGAAGCTCTGAGCACCAGTACGAGGATTTACCCAAAGCTGGTGAAGGAGTTTTACTGCAATGGGGTGTTCGAAAATGACGTTATCATTACAAAAGTCAAGGGCGTGAAGATTTGACTCAATGTTGAAAGCATAAACCTTGCCCTAGGGTTTAAATCAAACGGTCTTCCGTCTATGGATGTCATCGACTTCCATGAAGGCCTACAGAAGATGCACCACAATAAGTTTGAAGGAATCAAGGGCTAGAAGAAGAAAGGGTTTCCCCAGAAGTATGAATTCCTGGCTGATATTGTTGGAAAATGCATATGCTGCAAGGGTTTTGGCCACGATTCTGTGAATGAGAAACAACTGAAGCTCATGACAGCTATCTACTTTAGAATTCAACTCAACTATGGGGCTCTGCTAATGGAATGATTTGGTAAGTGGATGCTCAACTCAAAGAAGGCAAAGAGCTCTACCAAGATGCTCTATGGGAGATTCATCAGCATAATCCTATAATCTGCCTTGGGTGAAAAAATTGGTGATAAAGAAGGTGCTCCCATTAATCCCAACAAAAGAATGACCCAGCAGCTATTTCAAAATTAGAAGAGGAACCCTGCAAAAAATGTGAAGATGATGTCTGAGTCCAGTGGAAGGACTGGTGAGGTGAAAAAATCAATTCAGCAGGGAAATATGTCTGCTGTGAAGGAAGCTGATGAAGAAGAAGAAGTATACCAAGAAGAACACTTGGCTCTAGTCAGAAAGAGAAAAAGGAAGAGGAAATTAAATGAAGGTGTTCAGATAACAGAAGAGCCTCAAGGCTCAACCATTGATTCACCTCAAGGGGATTCTGGTTCTGGTATTGAGATTCGAGGTCTTATCACTCAAAAGGAACTCACTCTTGAGGCAACCAAATCACTAGAAGGGGTTCTGAAGGAGAAGAAGAAGAAGAGGGAGAAAAGTAAGGATAAGGCTGAAGGAAGAACTGAGCCTCAGAAGAAGAAGAAACGCAGTCATCGAACCAAGAAGCCTTCACTCACTGAGGTCGTTGAGTCCACACCAGTCGTGGAGTCCAGACTGACTACAATTCTAGAAGGAGGTGCTGTAACAGCTTCTCAGCTTGAACAAACTGTCAGAGCTGAAGTTGAAGAAAGAACTAAGGCTGTGGCTAAGCCTAAAAGAACAAAGAAGAAGCTTGTCAAAAAATATGTCCTTGCAAATGAGGAAGTTTTGAAGGAAAATGACAGAAGAATTGCTGCTGAGAAGGCTGAATAGAGCTCTCAACCTCAAGCATCTGGTCCAACCTTAGAAAAGACCAGAATCATTGCTGATGTGGTAGCCTACATCAACCGTGCAGAAAACCCTACTTCACCTGATCAGGCTATGATCAATGCTGAGGAGGAGGTGCAAGAGGAAATTGAGATGAGTCCTGCTCATATTGAGGGGGAGCCTCTAGAAGCACCTAAGCAAGGAAATGCTCTAGTTGAGGGGGAGTTCCTAGAAATTCCCGAGTCAGAGAATGCTACAGCTGAGGGGGAGCTACCAGAAGATGATCATGAATTTCCCTCAGCCCCTAAAGAAATCGTAGTCTCTGCAGCTGTTGAAATAGGAAGTGTTGAAGCTGTGGATATGGAGGAGGCTGAAGAACAAAGGGGAGATGAGGATGAAGAGATGGTAGATGTGGTAGCAATTCTTAAAAAGGATGATGAAGACAGTGATGAGGTAGAAGATGATGAAGTTGAGATTCTTGCATTGAGCAAGGATGGAGAAAGAACAACTAACTACAATCAGCTGTTTGACTACTTGCCTATGATGCCCTATCATTGGGCTCTGATTCTCAACATTTGGGATCATATGTTCTGGACTTACAAGTCTTATCCAGCAATTTCAGTGCTAGACTATGGTTTCCCAAGGAACCTCAACTTTGCTCAGAAACTGATCACCAATGATTCATCTTCAGAGACTGAGCATGAGGTATATTCTACTCCTTTCTCTTTCATTGTCAACCACTGTCCTTCATCACACTTTCACCAGTTTTATGAACTGCCAAGATGGTTGGAAGTGGTTCTTCACCCACTGAACCAGTTTCCAGTTACAGAGTCCCAAAACTCTATAACTAATGAACCAAATAACCAACTCTCCCTTATAGAGCCAACTATCAGTGACCCAATGGTTGTCGAACAACTTTCTCGAATCGTCGAACAACTACTTGACACCACGACCATTGAGCCACCGAATCTGATCGACGAATAACGATTCATGCTGGTCGAACAACAACAGAACCAAATCGTCGAGCCATATATCCTAGACCCTGAATCAAACTCCTCTCCCATACACCAAATTAAAACACCTTTCACCCAGTCAGATATTCCTTCATCCTCCAATAATGAATATTTTGATATGACACTTGCTCTAACAAGCATGTCAATGACAAGGGAGTACACTACGACCCTCTCCTCTTGATGTACAAAGAATTTTTGATCATCTGTCTCTACTTCCTACCAAAGAGGAGCTTGCTAATTTGACAAGTCATATGGCCCTAG
Organism: Panax stipuleanatus; assembly: GCA_020205555.1. Classification (NCBI taxonomy): domain Eukaryota; kingdom Viridiplantae; phylum Streptophyta; class Magnoliopsida; order Apiales; family Araliaceae; genus Panax; species Panax stipuleanatus. The sequence continues at coordinate 50,890,085 of CM035121.1, read as the reverse complement.
AGACAGAGGAGAAGCTTGAAGCAAACTCTCTGGCACTGTACCAACGATTTAACCATATAATCGACTCTGTCAAGATTTTGCCAAGAAATTTGGCAACTGAGCTCTCAAAGAAAGTAAGGGAGATCATTCGAGAAATGAGTGACAGTCTCAGTCAAAGGGATGCTATTCATTTTTAAGCTGCCAACAAGCATAAGGAAGCAATGGAGATTCTTTAGAAAACTCAAGAATCTCAAAATGCTCTCATGACTAATCAGATCCATGAACTGCATCTCACACTACGAGAATTCCAAAATTATTCCATGACTCAAGTGCAATAGACTGCAGTTGCCTTAGAGCGGTTACAACGACAAAGACGAAATATTGAGGCCATAGTTGAGGAAAATCGTAGTGACATTGCCCAAAATTGCTCTCAGATTCATGAGCTGGTGCAAGGAGTGAACCGCCTCTCAGAAGACATTCGAACCCTGGATGCTGACATAAAGGGGGAGAATAAATAGGAAGGGGAGAAAGTAAAAGGCAGAGGCAAAGGCAAATAAACTGTTGCACAATCATCAAGGTGTTATTCAAGACAGCCTCGTTATCAGACTCCACGATATGAGCAGCAGCAGAGCTAACCACTCACAATGGCAGAACCTTTTATAAGGAGTCAATGTCAAGGTCCATCTCTCAGCTCACAAGGAGTATCCAATACTGGCCTCAACATGCCCGTTGGAGATCCTATCTTTATGAACATACATGATCATAGTGAAAGACTAAGTCAAAGTGAGCTGGACAATATTATATGGAGAGATGTATTCATCAGAAGAAGGAGAGCTGAAGAGCATACCAACCCTCCGAAGAGCAAGAGGCAAAGAAAATAGAGATAAGTTCAAAATTTGTTTTCTTATTGATGTATCTGTGCTAGAATGTAATATCTTCTTCAAACATCAATAAATACATGCTTATTCTCTAAAGATTTCAGCTGCTCATTGAAACACTAAGTCATATTTACTTTCTACCATCCTACATTTAGAAATTGATGATATAATGTAAATCTCCTTGGTTATATCAACGCCAAATAGGGGGAGATTGTTGGGAATTGCATATTCAAATTTGATGTTGAAAGTTAATATATATGCTTATGTGTAAAGTTCTTCAGAGAATTAATGTACAAGGACTTAGATGATAGATCAAAAATGTTAGATTGATATGTGCTTAATGTTTATCATTCTCTAAATAAATGTATAGAAGAAAGATCAAAACTGTTAGGTTGATCTATTTTTGAGATGTAATTGTTAGGCCTCAACAGATTCGTAGTCTGTCGAGCCAGCTAGAAGTTTGCAGAAGCCAAGACAGAATCGTGGAGTATCGAAGAAGTTATTTCAGAAACGTAGTCTATCTTGGCAGCCACACTCAAAATGGTGAAGATGATCCGAGCGCATGCAGAACCAAGTCAATTATCGTAGTCAGCTCTCGAAAACGTGGTGTCTGCAAAGTAAGCAAGTGAAAATCGTAGTCTATCAGATTTTAAGAGAAATCGTAGTGTTCTCTATGATCTAAGCTGAATCAAGTATGAGCAAGCCAACACACAACGATCATGGTACAAAGACCACGATCGTGGTGACCCTCCAGTCAGCATCAAAGTTCGTCTATCTGATGAAGGAGGAAGAGTATCAAATGAAGAAAGGCTTATAGACGTTGACATTTTGGTAGTCCCAATTATCCAACATTCATCCATAGTATGCATCGAAGAAGCGTATTGAAGAAGCTAAGGAAAGGATTGCATGCCTGCTGAAAACACCTTTTCAGGTGTTAGGTGAGAAAGCAGTTTGCTATGTCAGTGGGCCAGACGGCAGAACAACAGATTTCCAAGAAGTCAACATCAGTGCTCAGAAATGTCTGAAGCATTTAATGCTGCAACGGATTCCTTCAACGGAAACATTTCAAAGGCTCCTTCATAAGAAAATCAGAGAGAGATTCAGAAGAAAGAAAGCAAGCAAGAATTAAAAAGCTCAAGAACACTGAACGTCCAAACTCTACGATCCTAAAGAAAAGCTTGCTACAGCTACTCAGTTCTTTAGAACTTATGCTTAATAGCAACTGAGTAGCACAACCTAAGAACTTAACTCTCAATCAATTGTATACCAAGTCTGCTTGACTTGAAGAGTTCTAAGTGAACTACGAAGTTCCAAGACTTCTTGTCTTGAAGGAATCTAAGTGATTCAAAGAAAGTGTAAAGACATCCTTAGTGGATTTCCTACTTGTGGAGTAGAAGAGTGGACTAGGATCCTTGTGTGCTCTGAATCACATAAAATCACTGTGTCTTATATATGCTATAACTGCTATATCTGTTATAAACTGCTATAACTGCTTATCACATTTAAACTTGGTTTATCTAAACGGAAAGCAAACAAATCATATATTCCGTTGTGCTTAACAAATCTGATAAGTATTTTGAAAAGAAAAAGTTTTAAAATATTTATTCAACCCCCCTTCAAGACTATTATGCCTCTGGGAACTAACATATTGCATAAGTGAATATGTGTTATGCAATATGTGATTTTGTGTATAATAAATATATTAGTAGTATATATTTATTATATGTAAATAAATTGTTGTAGTAATTTATTAAAGGAAATGAGATGAGTAAATTAAAATAATTTATAATATTAAATTATTTTAATGTGGTAATTAGTGGCATTAAAAATACTTAATGTATAACCACAATTTTATTAAAAGAATCATATATTACATTATTGAGTGTAATGTATGCATGTTTTAATGTAATGAATATATTAATATATTTATTACAGTTAAATTGTTGCAAACAATTTAGAGAAGGGAAAAGGAAAAAATTAGTTTAAGTATACAAATATTATGATATACTTTAAATAAAGGATATTAAAATAAATTCTATTATTAAATTATTTTAATAAAGAAAGAATATTATTTTAATTATATATGTAAATAAATTGATATAAACAATTCATAATGTGAGATAATAAAATTATTATTTATTTTCTATATGTGATGTGGGTACATGTGTGTTACATGAATTATTTACAAGGTAATAGATATATATTATATATATGTATTTACTACGCGAGGGAATGAAATTATTGAGAATAATTTGAGTAATGAATTAAAAGAGGTGGTTTAAGTATATAATCTTTATATATACTTTATCCAAAAATATTAGAATAAATTCTTATATGAAGTTATTTTAATAAAGCAAGGATATTATATTTATTATAATATCTTAAAGTAGTAAGTAAATTCTTAAATGAATTTAGGTTAATGAGGAAGGATGTTATATTAATTATAATATCTTAAGTAGGCAAATAATGGTATTTGCATGGAAGATTATGTGATGCATATTTATTTTGCATTTATAAATAAATATGTAATTAAAGCATATTATATTATGTGTTTATTTTGGGAATATATAATTTATATACTACAAATGGATAATATTTTATATATGTTCCAAGAGGGAAAATATTTATTTTTTGGGTGAGTTAGTAACTTAATATTTAAAAATCTAGTTACTAGCTATTAGGTAATTTAAATTATTCAATACAAGCATTATTTGGTTTAGTGCATTATTTGGTTTAGTAGTTAATTAAAATAATTAAGCTAAAAGGATAATTCCTATTTTACCCATATACTATTTAAAGCTTTGTGCCCAAGCCTTGCAAATTTTATTTATCAAACCGTGTAGGAGAAGAAGAAAGAGAAGTGTGGAGATTACACAATTTTCTTGGTGACCAAGTAGTTATTTCAATTCCTTATTGTTCCTTCCTTTAGCCGTAAGTTAGAGAGAGGAAAAAGAGAAATAGCAAGTTTCATGTATTATACTTTGAATAATTTGGCTAAGAAAATTTGGAAATTACTCCCCTTAATTCCTTCATGTAGTCGAATTTCTCTTTCTATATTTCTTAGTATTGTGAAAATTTCCAAGTATGAAGAAGAGCCAGAACCATGGATTTTAAAGCTTTAGAAAAAAAATGAATCAAGTGTTGTAGCAATTTGGAGATAGCAAGGCTTGGATTTAATTAAGGAGGAAAGCATAAGGTATAAAACTTTGCTCAATTTTGGATTTTATTCAAGTTATGAGATTATATGATTTTTATTGCTAAACTTCAATTTTTGGGAGTTTAGTAGGTTATGAGATAATTTTTAAAGGGATTCCATTATAAGAAATCAAGTTTTGATTTATGTATATGAAATATGGAGTTGGAATTGATGTTTAATTGAAAGGATAAAAATTGAGTTATGTTAGTAAGATTTAATTTATAAAAATTTGATTTTTTTGGTTGAGTTATGGTTGAACTCATGAAAAATCGCAAACAAACCGATAAGAATAAATTTTATATGAAGTTATTTTAATAAAGCAAGGTTATTATATTTATTATAATATCTTAAAGTAGTAAGTAAATTCTTAAATGAATTTAGGTTAATGAGGAAGGATGTTATATTAATTATAATATCTTAAGTAGGCAAATAATGGTATTTGCATGGAAGATTATGTGATGCATATTTATTTTGTATTTATAAAATAAATATGTAATTAAATCATATTATATTATGTGTTTATTTTGGGAATATATAATTTATATACTACAAATGGATAATATTTTATATATGTTCTAAGAGGGGAAATATTTATTTTTTGGGTGAGTTAGTAACTTAATATTTAAAAATCTAGTTACTAGCTATTAGGTAATTTAAATTATTCAATACAAGCATTATTTGGTTTAGTAGTTAATTAAAATAATTAAGCTAAAAGGATAATTCCTATTTTACCCATATACTATTTTAAGCTTTGTGCCCAAGCCTTGCAAATTTTATTTATCAAACCGTGTAGGAGAAGAAGAAAGAGAAGTGTGGAGATTACACAATTTTCTTGGTGACCTAGTAGTTATTTCAATTCCTTATTGTTCCTTCCTTTAGCCGTGAGTTAGAGAGAGGAAAAAGAGAAATAGCAAGTTTCATGTATTATACTTTGAATCCTTCATAATTTGGCTAAGAAAATTTGGAAATTACTCCCCTAAAATTCCTTCATGTAGTCGAATTTCTCTTTCTATATTTCTTAGTATTGTGAAAATTTCCAAGTATGAAGAAGAGATAGAACCATGGATTTTAAAGCTTTAGAAAAAAAATGAATCAAGTGTTATGGCAATTTGGAGATAGCAAGGCTTGGATTTAATAAAGGAGGAAAGCATGAGGTATAAAACATTGCTCAATTTTGGATTTTATTCAAGTTATGAGATTATATGATTTTTATTGCTAAACATTCAATTTTTGGGAGTTTAGTAGGTTATGAGATAATTTTTAATGGGATTCCATTATAAGAAATCAAGTTTTGATTTATGTATATGAAATATGGAGTTGGAATTGATGTTTAATTGAAAGGATAAAAATTGAGTTATGTTAGTAAGATTTAATTTATAAAAATTTGATTTTTTTTGTTTGAGTTATGGTTGAACTCATGAAAAATCGCAAACAAACCGATAGGAAATCGAGTCGAGGCGAGTTTTGATTGTTAAAACAATAATTTTGAAAACTAGTGGACTGCTGTCCCTAAAGGGACAATTCAGGGATAGCTAGATTGTTCAAATTTTTTTGGCCTTTTGGGAAAGTATAGTACACTGAATAAGCTTTCCATAGACTCAGGAACGGACTAATTTCGACTTCGGAGCAAAGGGTTATGACCGTTCAAAGTAGTCGCGTCAAATCTGTCCTAAAAATTTGAAGCAGTCCCCTTGCACGAAATATCTGGAATTTTGTGCTTGGAATTTGAAGATGGTCCAAGAACAAAAGTTGTAGTCCCAGAAGTTAGCTTCGCGTGGGCTCAAGAATCGCTCAAAAATATTTTAAAACAAAAACGTTATGACTATTTTAGCGAGAGAGGATAAAGCTGAAACGAAATACTGATAAAAACACCTCAGCACTAATTCCTTCTTTTATATTCACAAAATAAATATTTTCTTATCATATAAATTAATAATTAATTATTCACAAATAATATTACAGAACTACAATATTGACAACCAGGTCATTCCCAGGAAAGAGGGGGCCTTCCGATAAGGATTTCTCCTTACTGGCGCGTAATTAAATAACCCTTCCAAGACAGAACTTTCTTAGACATTGTCAATAATGCTATCTGATAATATTATTCAAATAATATGAATTATTGATTTGATAATGAGAAATACTGTGCAGTGACAATTATTGAATCAATAATACAAAATATTAACGGTAGCAATTATTGAATCAATCATATAAAATATCAACGTAGCAATTATTGAATCAATAATATAAAATATTAAACAGTAATTACTGTAACAATAATTGAGTAAGTGTCTTCTTACGTAAGAATCAATAATTCGAAATACTGTGCAATACCGTGTGCTACTGTGCAACACCGCGTAGTACTGTATTTTAATCACTGGGTATTTCAACAGTACTAACGGTAACAACTACGCCGTTATTTTATAAAAAGGTTATTTCTGTCGCTTTCTATATTCAACAGTTATTCCGTTGTGGGGCCCACAAATGGTTGCGCCATCGTACGAATATTCCTCGACAACAAGAATATTCCACGACCAAACAAATATTCCCCGACAACAATGAATATTTTATAACCACTTGCTCATTTTGAAATATTTGCGCATTTTACCCACAACTTACTATATTAATTAAATCAACCCCTTACTATTTCAAAATAATATATAAAGAAAATTAAATCTTTATTTATAAAATTCAGGGTCTTACATCCTCCCCTCCTTATGAAATTTCGTCCTCGAAATTGACGTACGTACCTGGGATGTCAAAGAGGTGAGGATACCTCGCTTTTATTTTCGATTCTAACTCCCAGGTCATTTCCTCAATAGCATAGTTTCTCCACAAAACTTTAACTTGAGGTATAATTTTCGAGCGTAGGACATGCTCCTTCCTATCCAAAATCTTGACAGGTACCTCCTCATACGTTAAATCTTCAGCTATCTCGTCCGGTTCTAACTCAATAATGTGATTTGGATCTTTTACATATTTACGCAACACGGATATGTGAAAAACATTATGAACACGAGACATGCTTAGAGGTAAAGCGAGTCTATAGGCCACATTTCCTACTCAGTCAAGGATCTCAAATGGACCAATGAATCGTGGATTGAGCTTTCCTCTTTTGCCAAACCTCGTAACTCCCTTCCACGGAGCAACACGTAATAACACATGGTCCCCAACATTAAATTCCACGTCCTTTCGATGAATATCCACATAACTCTTTTGTAGATCTTGTGCCGTTTGTATACGTTTTCGAATAATTTAGATCTTTTTCGTAGTCATACATACTAACTCCGGTCCCAACAATGTTGCCTCACACACCTCATCCCAGCATACTGGAGAGCGACACTTTCGTCCATACAACGCTTCGAATGGAGCCACGCCTATACTTGCCTGATAACTGTTGTTGTAGGAGAATTCTACCAATGGTAAATACTTATCCCAACTCCCTTTGAAGTCTAGAACACAGAGTCTCAATAGATCTTCAAGAGTTTGAATAGTCCTTTCTGATTGTCCATCCGTTTGAGGGTGATATGCCGAACTGAATCGTAAATCTGTGCCCATAGCTTTCTGCAAACTGACCCAAAATCGTGAAGTGAATCTTGGTTCACGATCCAAAACTATGGATACTGGCATGCCATGCAATCTCATTCACGTACATACGAGCAAGACGTTCAAGGGAATAAGTCTCCCGTATCGGTAAGAAATGAGCAGACTTGGTTAATCTATCGACAATAACCCAAATCGCATCTATACCTTGAGAAACCTTGGGAAGACCCGTAACGAAATCCATGGTAATGTGTTCCCACTTCCACTTTGGACTCTCAAGTGGTTGCAATGGACCTTTTGGCACTTGATGCTCCGCCTTGACACGTTGACACGTTAAACACCTCGAGATAAACACCGCGATCACTCTCTTCATATTGCTCCACCAAAATGTATGTCGAAGATCACGATACATTTTAGTACTTCTAGGATGGATTGCAAATGGTGTGTTGTGTGCCTCCATCATGATTCTATACTTCAAGTCAGAATCATTAGGAACACAAAGTCTGGAGTTGACTCGAAGTATTCCTTCTTCATTAATCCTTGCTTCTGGAATAGCACCTTCTTGCACCTTCTTCTTCATCTTTATCAGCTCCGGGTCTGTAGCTTGGGCAGCTTTAACTTTATCAATCAAAGCTGGTTCTACGTGTATACTTGACATCATTGCATGGGTCCTCGAATTCTTGAACTCTATCTTCATCTTTTGTAAATCACACAAAATGGGCCTTGATAGTATCACATTCGTTCTCGCATATGATCTTCTACTCAACGCATCAGCTACCACGTTCACTTTTCCAGGATGGTATTGGATGGTATGATCGTAATCTTTCAACACCTCAAGCCAACGTCGTTGCCGTATATTGAGTTCCTTTTGAGTGAAGAAATATTTGAGGCTCTTATGATCCGTATAGATCTCCACTTTCTCTCCATACAGGTAGTGTCTCCAGATCTTTAATGCGAAAACAACAGCTGCCAACTCTAAATCATAAGTAGGATAATTCCTCTTATATTCTTTGAGTTGTCGCGAGGCATAGGCTATGACTTTTCCATGTTGTATGAGAACACATCCTAACCCTTTGCCAGAAGCATCGCTGTAAATGACAAATCCATCTGAACCAGATGGTATCGTCAGAACAGGGGCTGAAATGAGCCTCATCTTGAGCTCTTGGAAGCTCTTCTCGCATTCCTCGTTCTATATAAATTTTGTATCTTTTCGAGTCAGCTGAGTTTAATGGAGTAGCGATTCGAGAAAATTATTCCACGAATCTCCGATAATAACCAGCTAAGCCCAGAAAGCTTCGTACTTCAGTCACCGACTTAGGTTGCTCCCAACTTTGTATTGCTTCAATCTTCACCGGGTCAACAGATACTCCACATTTCGATACCACGTGCCCAAGGAATGCTACTTCCTCAAGCCAGAACTCGCATTTCTTCAGCTTGGCATATTGCTTGTTCTCACTAAGCTTTTGAAGTACCAGCTTCAAGTGGTGTTCATGATCTTCACGGCTTTGGAATAGATGAGGATGTCATCAATAAAGACAACAACAAACTGATCCAAATATTCATTAAATACACGGTTCACATATCCATGAAAGCAGCAGGAGCATTAGTCAATCCAAAAGACATGACTAGGAATTCATAATGCCCGTATCGAGTTCTGAAAGCAGTCTTTGGAATATCCTCAGTTTTAATCTTCAGCTGATGATATCCATAACGAAGATCTATCTTTGAAAAGAATTTCCTTGCAATTGGTCGAACAGGTCATCAATACGAGGTAACGGATACCTATTCTTGATGGTGACATGGTTCAACTCCCGATAGTCAATACAAAATCGCATACTCCCGTCTTTCTTCTTTACGAATAAAACAGGAGGACCCCAAGGAGACGTACTAGGACGAATAAAACCGATGTCTAATAATTCCTGTAATTGGACCTTTAACTCCTGAAGTTCAATAGGAGCCATTCGATATGGGGTTTTAGAAATGGGTTTTGTACCGGGTTCAAGGTTAATAAAGAATTTAACTTCACGTTCTGGGGGTAGACCGGGAAGTTCTTTGGGAAATACATCAGGAAACTCATTAACAACAGAAATATTATTGACGTATTTTGGTTTAGATCAGTGACATGAGCTAAGAAAGCTTGACATCTATTTTTCAATAAACGAATAGCTTTGTGACTTGAACTGACCTTGACAGATTTTAGTGGTTTGGTGGTTTGAATTAGCACAACAGGTTGGTTAGGAATATAAAAACTAACAACCTTACAAAAACAATCAATTTTGGCATGGTAAGTGGTTAACCAGTCAATTCCTAAAATCACGTCAAATACAAGTATTTTCAAAGATATAAGATCAACTGGTAAGGTAAGGGTACCAATCTGAATCAAGCAAGATTTGTAAACTGTAGATGTAACAAAATTTCCTCCTAACGGAGTTTCAATAGATAATTCAAAGTCTAACTTCTCAGGTGTCAAATTTAATCATTGAGCACAAGCAAGTGAAATAAAAGAATGGGTAGCCCCGGTATCTAACAAGGTGTAAACTTCGCAAGAGTTTATGATTAGCTTACCTGTAATCACCTCGTGTGGGTTCCTCGCGTTTTGGGCTGTCACGACAAAGGCTCTTCCAGGAACCACCGACTTTGACTTGTCTGAAACCGTCTTTGGAATCACCACCCCCGCTGGACTTAGTTTCGCTATAGGATAATCTCGAGCTATATGTCCTTCTTTTTCATAGTTATATCATGCTTTGAATTGTTGTGGGCAGTTTGGGTTGATGTGTCCCTTTTTCCCTCATTTATAGCATACGACCGGTGGTCGTTCTCCTCCCCTAGAAACAGTTGATGCTGATGTTGACATCTTTACGTTCTCATTGTTGTACCTTCTCTTCTTGAAATCTTCTCCCGATTCACTTTTTCTACTATCATGGCCACGATTACCACAGGAGTGGTTACCGCTTCTGTCATGATACTTTCCTCCCCGCTGGTTTGTTGGGTTTGTACGAAATCGTGATGCAATCAAATTGCAAAAATTAGCAGAAGCATGGTATATCAGAGTTTAAAAAAATTTCTACAAAACCATTACCCGGATCATCCTTTATGCAAATTATTAATTTAAAATGATAAATAAGAAGTTATGGAATCATACCCTTGTAAAACGAAGCTTCCACAGGTACGAGTTCAACTCCTTGTTCTTCGTGATCTCCTTGAATTTCCGGGTTAGATTCCTTCCTTTGATCAACGTTAGCCACCCAAGTGTTTGGCCTCTAGAGGTGATCCACCAAAGAAGATGAATTATCAAGAAGGAGGGTGGTTGGCTTAATTTTCTATCCTCTATAGAAAAGGAGTACTCTCCAACAATTGGAATTGCCTCAACTGATATCTATTATAAGACTCCTCTTATATAGATATTGGTCAACCCTTCTAATCCTATTAGACATGGGATTTCTTTTAATTAATTAAACTCCTTTAATTAATTTAGGCTTCCCACCACATGGGAAATAATTAATTAAATTCATTTAATTAATTTATCTCCTAATCTTATTAGGAATAAATGAGAGTACTAATATTAAATTAATTACTAAACTCCTTTAGAAATTAAAATAATAATAATTGTAATAATATTAATAAGACTCCTATTATTAATTTATATTTAATATTTCCAAAATATTAAATAATAAACATTAAGTTATTTAATTTATTCTATCACTATAGATTAAATTAATTACACTTAATGCATTATTACGATTATGCCATTACCTTCTTAAATAATTATTCTTCCTTTTATGGTGTGACCCTTTAGGTTCTCTATATTAAACCGGTTGTGAATAAATCAATTAGAACAATTCTAATCTTATTTAAATAAATAAATTAAACTAATAATCTATTTAAATAAATAATATTTATTCTACAATAGGGATAAGCCTCCCTAGCGATCAACGACTTTCCAGATAATATATATTTCAACATTAATCATAAAAGAACTTGTGAGTAAATAGTTACCATACAATTCAATCCTTCCACCATACAATGTCCCAATTAAATATAAGACATGAATTTACTGTCAAGTCATATTTTATTTAATTATATGTATTTCGATTAGAAAATGCACAACTCCAAATAATGCAAATTAGAAACTCCTTTCTAATTTCATTTTACCTTGGCCAAGGATTCCTGGGTTGTCATTTAACGAATCACATAGGACATATCTCCTCTTTTACTAGAGGTGGTAGATTCTTTATTGATCATTTATTATCTCCATATGTAACTCATTATACCCAAGCATACCCTTTTATATACCCTAAAGGATTTTAAGGAATAAGTCAAAGTATAATTCATTACATACAAGATACTATGATGATCTCAAGTCCAAGGATCACTTGTACTACTATCACATTAGAAATTCCTATTGACAGGCGAGTAAAACTCCATTAGGTATTCCATAGCGAGTCACGTTCAGTGAACTTTTTCTCCAATAAGCACCTACATACTTGCTTTAGTGTCTCCACACAAATGATCATGAGATCAATCATCCTCATCTAATGAGCAAGGAATATATGTACCAATCTATCCGGATTTACTAATCCCCTTTTTAGTAATCCCACGATTAGGAACTATTTTAGTTTTAGAGCTTTCTAAGAATTTAGATCTCATTAGCATGATCATCATCATGATTCTAAAAGCATTGCTTAAAACTATGGGTTATTTATATATTATAAAAACAGCACCATGTAGATAATTAAATGCCTTTAATAAATGAATATTTTATTAATAAATAAATAAGATTATTTACAAAGTACGTGCTTTATCATCATACATGATTGGCTTGTATGCACACTACTATCAATCTCCCACTTGCACTAAAGCCAATCGCCATGGTATCTCATACCCATCTTCTCTAAGTGACGATCAAACTGCTGTTGTGTTAAAGCTTTAGTAAATGGATCTGCAATGTTGTCTTGAGAGTCTACACGCTCCAAGGTGACGTCTCCTCTTTCAATGATCTCCCTGATCAAGTGAAATCGCCGCAACACGTGTTTATATTTTTAATGAGACCTTGGTTCCTTAGCCTGTGCAACTGCTCCTGTGTCGTCACAGTAAACGGGAACTGCTTCTCCAATGCTATGAACCATACCAAGTTCAGTTATGAACTTCTTCATCCAAACAGCTTCCTTTGCAGCTTCACTTGCAGCTATATACTTTGCCTCTGTTACTGAATCAGCAACTGTTTGTTGCTTGGAACTCTTCCAACTCACTGCGCCTCCGTTCAAGGTAAAAACATACCCCGAAACAGATTTACTGTCATCTTGGTCCGTTTGAAAACTTGATTTTGTGAAGCCCTCGAATTTTAATTCAGACCCACCGTAGACAAGAAAAACATCCTTAGTCCTTCTCAAGTATTTTAGGATATTCTTCACTGCCTTCCAGTGCTCTTCTCCTGGATTCGACTGGTATCTGCTCGTTACACTAAGTGCATGAGCAACATCCGGTCTAGTACATATCATACCGTACATGATAGATCCTATTGCAGAAGCATAAGGGATCTTACTCATACGGGCTCTCTCCTCAGGTGTCTTTGGGGCCTGTTTCTTGGAGAGATGTATTCCATGGCTCATCGGCATGAGACCTCTTTTGGAATCTTCCATGCTAAATCTCTTTAGCATTGCATCAATGTACGTTCCTTGGGATAAACCAAGCATCCTTTTAGATCTATCTCTATAGATCTTTATCCCCAAAATATAGGATGCTTCTCCCAAGTCCTTCATGGAGAAGTGTTTAGATAACCAGATTTTAATCGATTGTAGCATAGGAATGTCATTCCCTATCAGTAATATATCATCAACATATAATACAAGGAATGAAACTGTGCTCCCGCTAACCTTCTTGTACACACATGGTTCATCGTCATTTTTGATAAAATCAAACTCTTTGATTGTCTCATCAAAACTAATGTTTCATCTACGAGAAGCTTGCTTCAATCCATAAATGGATCGTTGCAGCTTACGGACTTGATTTGTTCCAACCTTTGAAACAAATCCCTCTGGCTGTGTCATATACACATCCTCCTCAAGTTTCCCATTGAGGAAGGCCGTTTTCACGTCCATCTGCCAGATCTCAATAGTCGTTATAAGCTGCAATCGCAAGCAAAATCCGAATGGACTTGAGCATAGCTACTGGTGAAAAGGTTTCATCATAGTCAACTCCATGTCTTTGTTTGAAACCTTTTGCAACCAGTCGGGCCTTATAGGTCTCTACTGTAACGATCCCAAAATTCATACAATAATATTCTCCTTCTCGATCGTTAATAATACAACTTTAATCTCTCATTACATCATTATTCGATATTAAAAATCACTAAAAATGCGGAATATTTAAAACTTTTACAAACTTTCTTTCTATATTGCCCTGAATTGCAACCTTTACATTACATCTCTTTGATTCAAATCTATATCATGAATCATTACAACAAAATGACTATACAAAGTCTTACATACTAAAACAATATCCATCTATATTGGATAACTCTACTTATAACTCAGCGACATATTTCATTCAAAACATTAACTACAATTTGAAATTGAACATAACTAATATTCTTGAACATTGATCTCTATAAATCTCTTAACACGTATCATTACCTGGCGTCCTTAACCTGCAAAAATGGTTATTTGCAAGAGTGAGCTCGACAGCTCAGCAAGTTCTAACAGTTTTCATGCATCACGTATCACATAATAACCATGCTCAACATAAATCTCATAATAATTAAAGTAGCATGGCATACATGCTTTAATTCACATAACAAATATAAAGATTGAGTTCCTTACTCAATCAACATTATTTAACCAAAACAGTGTAGTCATAAATTGACTTTAACGTTTCATGATTACAACATGTATAACATATCATGCTCGCTTACAACATATATAACATATCATGCAATTTAAAACAGTTCATCAAATTCACGTAGACAAGTGGGAACCGAAAGACTTGCCTGGCTCGTGGATTACCAATTACCGAAAAACTTCTTAATATAATCTGCTTCATGATCCTACATAACGTATCACCATACGCATCAATTATTAGTCACTTAGCAATGCTTATCAAACATCTAAGTAAATTCTAATTTACACTTTCTAATTTATACTTCGTAACTCTATTCCATTCACTCGTTTGACACTCGCTGTCAAATCATATGTATAATTATTACATATCTAATCTTCATTGTTAGTTAACCAATTAATATTAACTCATTCTTCATTAACTAATAAGTTAATAATTAATCACCACGTAATTTAATCACCTCACATAATCATATTACATTTCACATAATTAACTAATTATAATTACATCTTACGTCAATCAAATTACATTTCAAGTTAAACATAATTATATTTTTACTAACATTCATGTTTTATAACTTATAACAACATCTAATATCGTCGACAGCACTATACTTGTGTATGCGCATGACCGACGCCCTCCGATTGCCTCAGAATACGTATCAGTCCCAAAAATGACCATTTTGACCCTAGATAACGACCTCAAATCAAAAAGTCAAAAACACAAAAGTTGTAGGTCTACTCGTGTTCGTTCCGAATCATCTTGAATCACCTTAATCGGAGTTCGTATGAAAAAGTTATGACCATTTTACTAACAAATGTCAAAATAGTTTCGCATTACAACAACTAAACTACCCCGGGCAGCAAGGGTACCCGCTGGGGCGGGTCCCCCAAGGCATAAACACCCACTGGGACGGGTCCAGGGGCTGGTGGAGGTGCTGGGTCGCGAACTGGTGGAGAAATAAGCCAGTTTGGCTTATTCCGTCACACCGAATTCGAATTTTCCCAACATGATAAACATGAAACATGTGACAAACAATATTTTAAGCTTATTAACATGCTCATAACATAAAAATTTCATATAAACACATAATCACAACCAAGATTTCATAGAATTCGTAGAAAAACACAACTTTAAGCGTTCTTGACGGAAATTGCTACTACGAACTCGTTTTTCAATCAATTCCAGTGATTCCAACTGTAATCACTTCTATTCTTAACATACTAACATAATACTTAATCAATTTTAACAATAACTCATAATCAACATCAATTTTGATAGTTTCAAAAGTTATTTTTTAGAAATTACTTCACCGAGAATCACTATGAACACACTTCCTATTGTTTATCAAAAATTCATAGATTGAATTGCTAGAACAACCATATAACTCATATATAATCATGTTATATCATATATTACACATAATTCATGCTCACATCAAGGATTTAAAGAATTTTCAACATAATTCCATAATCTAACACTATGAACATGAATTTCATGGTGTTCATCATATACTTGTGAATTGAAATTCTTAAACAACTATGAAACTATCATGTAAATATCTATATATATATATATATATATACATACATATCCCATTCTCATAACAAAATTATGAAGTTTCACAAAGAGACTTCCACATAGAATTCTAAAACCATGAAAACATAGAAGAATATGCTTTGAAAACATGTTTTTACAACAATTGATTTTGAAAACCCTTTCATGGCATACAATTACATATGAAAACATATGAACACCATATATACATATAATTTTATGATTGTAAAAACCTAATTTGATAAAGAAGAAAACACAACACATATGAATTAATTCTAGGGTTAAAATTATAACCTTACTAGTTTTGACTTAAGAGAGAGATGATGAAGATGATGATCCTCTCTTGCCTTCTCAAGCTTTTCTTCCTCTTCTCTCTTCTTCTTCTCTGACAATTCTCTCTAACCCTCTTCTTCTTCTTTCTTTGTTTTGTTTAGACTTAGGCTTTTAGAAAACTAACGTATCTTTTAACTTAGCATATATTATACAATATACAATATACATATACAATATATGTAACTTATATTATTAATATAGCTAATAAATAATATACTAATTGCTATACTAACTACCACTTATTACATAGGTTACAAAATTTGAAAAGCCCAAGGCCATGTTTGGCAAAACCACATTATTTTTAAAAACTAACTTCTTGA
Organism: Panax stipuleanatus; assembly: GCA_020205555.1. Lineage (NCBI taxonomy): Eukaryota > Viridiplantae > Streptophyta > Magnoliopsida > Apiales > Araliaceae > Panax > Panax stipuleanatus. Next base: position 50,873,445 of record CM035121.1, on the reverse strand, counting down.
GTTTAAGGCATTGTTTGGAAGAAATAAGATTAAACAAGTACAAAGGCCTTGTTTGGTAAAACTCATCATTTTAAAAACAGGTTTTAATAGTTAAGGCCCCGTTTGGCAAAAAGAATTTAAAAACGGTGCTAGGGCCTTGTTTGGGAAAATAATTTTGAAAACTCTTTTAATAAATCATTTTAACACATACTTTTTAATGTTATCCTTTAACTAATTAAAACTCAACATTAATTTAATTAATTAAAAGTTTAACATCAATTAATCACATAAAATTATCACATAATTATAATTACTCACTAATTATAATTTCATGTTACTCTCACCACATAACTCATCTAATTTAATTATCCCAATTAAATTAGAACTATAACATAAAATCATTATGTCAATTAAATTAAATACCAAATATTCATTTAATTAACATATAACACTTAATTAAATTACTCCATAATAATCACATAATTATTTATTTAACTCAATAAATAATTCAATTAATATATTTATTTAATTCAATAAATATATAAATTCTCTTCACACCAAATCACATATTTTACAATATATAACACATACACACATACTCGTACTTAAACATCTTAAAATAAGAATTTTATTTATTAAATTCTCATTTATTAATTCTTAAAAATCCGGGATGTCACATCCTTCCCTCCTTATAATGATTCCGTCCTCGGAATCAACGAAACCTCACTTACTCAGTTTTCGCAAAATCTCTTCATAATTATCGTTGAATAACTTCAACACGTTAACTTAGCAAAAAGTTTTACATATATATATACTTCATTCATTTCTTCAACAACTATTAGGTTTTATTACACAATCTTCAATCAAACATAATCACATATCAAATATTATATATCTTTAACTCGTTCATTCCTTTCTAAGGATCATTACCGTATACTCTACTCGTCAAATTAATATACTACGTAATTCACCATCTATAATTATTCGGGTTATCACATTCACCCCTTCTCCTAAGAATTTCGTCCTCGAAATTTTAGTCTATCAATCTTTATATATTAATCTATCAAAATAGATTTTACGTTAATCTCCATTCACTGGATTAAAGCGTTCTACAACTAACTCTTTTTTAAGGAATATCCTTCTTCCCACATCCTCCTTCAGAATAATAAGAATCTTCCACAATTGTTCAATGTTTGGGAAGCGATATAAACAACTCAAGAATTTAAAAGATTCCAATTCATGCTGAGGGGTCATAAGACCTTGAACTCTTCTCCAGGTTTAATAGTGCATCACCACTGTAAACCATCTTTAACAGAATGTTTAGCAATCACAAAGACTGAAAACACTCTCTGCAAGTACTCTAGGTGATCAGCCTATCGTACCCCTACGTCGTGCACAACGTATTACATCTTAACATCGTAACGACTATATACGTTACATTCGAAACTTATAGTCTCCGATAACATAGTACATCGTAACGACTATATGCGTTACATTCGGAATTATAGTCTCCGATAACATGTCTCCCTTTTATAGGGTTGTTCACCTCAGCTTCTTAACATCTGAATCCGCACCAAAATAATTTGGTTTGGCATAGTTTAACCAAAAACGCTCGAATTTCATAAACATCTTTCAACATTTGTCTAGCTGAATCAAGTAGCATAGACTTCTAGTAAAAATTCAGACATCAAACGAAATATATATATATATATATATATATACATATATTTGTAACCAACTCAATAAAATTCTATATATATATATATATATATATATATTTTAAGAAACTAAAAATAATAAATAAATCTTTTCACAATATCCTGATACCGTATCATAGTACTGATACGTTGAGGACTTCGTCATTACATGACGTTGTTATACTACATCATACCATAGTGGGCTGACGATCATACGATCACATCCAACACTAGGTTTAACTGCATTGATAACTTCCTCGATTATTGTTTGTACATCATATCAAATGATGCATAGAACACATAAAATACATTTTGAAAATTTGAAATTATTTTTGTCTAGCTGAAGCAATTAGCATAGACATGTGAATAATAGCACGTATTTTAAAAACTCATTGGTTCCATCGTTCGATCCAATGTTTTTCAAGAAAACAGAAGTGCAACATCAGCACGAAGTCAATAAATTTCGAAAACTAGCAAAGCTAGGAGATTTAGAATATAAAACTTTCTCCATCAATTAAATCATTACTCCATCATTACTTCATCATTCTATCTATCTTGACAACATCAATGCTTTCTATACCATAACCTTTCTATACCCAGTATAGTTCATCAAACTTACCACACTTTGGAAGTTCAGGAACTTGCCACAATAATATGAGTTTAAGAACTTGTCCTAGCAATACGTAGTCAAAGAACTGATCAGAGACTGTCCACATGCTTAGGGGTTCAAAAATATACATACGACTATGAGTCACTAACTTACCATAAGTATGAGTTTTAAGAACTCGCCTAACCTTAAGATCATCTAATGTAATCTTAATATCATCTAATCTATCCTCTATTAACTCTAACTATCAAATATAATATGAGAAAAGAATCACCTTCTCGTCATATATATATCGATAGCGCGACACCAACCTTCCAACGATTATCAATATGATAAGCCAAGTGTAAGCACAAAACCCTGCCCATACAAGATTTGTACAACTCAGCCACCACATGAGTCCTCAGTTGAAAACCCACTTAACTCTATCTTACTTATAACTTCTTGCTCTATACTCGATACAGACTTATGTATCTCATCATTTATAACTCCTCGTGAGTTAATCTCGTACTATCTCATAGTACATTCTCGTTATAGTCTCAAACTATAACCATTCAATCATTACAGACCATCTGTCTTTTAAAACTCTAAAAGATATCACGTCGTGATCTTATTCTATAATCATCTCCCTTATGATTCTTCCTTAGCTCATTATCGTTTTGTTTTAAAACTTCTTATCTCTACATTACATCATATTATATCATGAATTCATTATGCTTTTAATCTCATAGACTTCGTCTATTCATCGTTATTCGTCATCTAGATCATTAGAGTTAGGCAACTCCTGGTTTTTATCTCTACATCTCTTCAAGATTCTTCTTTGAATCTTCTTGTTTATTAATCAATTCTCGTTCTTTAAGAATTTCTGATTCCATTCCTGTTGCTCAATATTTTATTCGAGTTTTATCCCTCGCCATTCTAATCTTCTTCTTATAACATTTCTAGGACTTAACTCATCCTATACTTCTACGTATAATTCTCATTCTCTAAAGTCATAGCCTAAGGTACTCTTACCTAAGGTGTATAACTTATAGCTTTGATACCAACTATAACGACCCCAAAATTCATACAATAATATTCTCCTTCTCGATCGTTAATAATACAACTTTAATCTCTCATTACATCATTATTCGATATTAAAAATTACTAAAAATACGGAATATTTAAAACTTTTATAAACATTCTTTCTATATTGCCCTGAATCGCAACCTTTACATTACATCTCTTTGATTCAAATCTATATCATGAATCATTACAACAAAATGACTATACAAAGTCTTACATACTAAAACAATATCCATCTATATTGGATAACTCTACTTATAACTCAGCGACATATTTCATTCAAAACATTAACTACAATTTGAAATTGAACATAACTAATATTCTTGAACATTGATCTCTATAAATCTCTTAACACGTATCATTACCTGGCGTCCTTAACCTGCAAAAATGGTTATTTGCAAGAGTGAGCTCGACAGCTCAGCAAGTTCTAACAGTTTTCATGCATCACGTATCACATAATAAATATGCTCAACATAAATCTCATAATAATTAAAGTAGCATGGCATACATGCTTTAATTCACATAACAAATATAAAGATTGAGTTCCTTACTCAATCAACATTATTTAACCAAAACAGTGTAGTCATAAATTGATTTTAACGTTTCATGATTACAACATGTATAACATATCATGCTCGCTTACAACATATATAACATATCATGCAATTTAAAACAGTTCATCAAATTCACGTAGACAAGTGGGAACCGAAAGACTTGCCTGGCTCGTGGATTACCAATTACCGAAAAACTTCTTAATATAATCTGCTTCATGATCCTACATAACGTATCACCATACGCATCAATTATTAGTCACTTAGCAATGCTTATCAAACATCTAAGTAAATTCTAATTTACACTTTCTAATTTATACTTCGTAACTTTATTCCATTCACTCGTTTGACACTCGCTGTCAAATCATATGTATAATTATTACATATCTAATCTTCATTGTTAGTTAACCAATTAATATTAACTCATTCTTCATTAACTAATAAGTTAATAATTAATCACCACGTAATTTAATCACCTCACATAATCATATTACATTTCACATAATTAACTAATTATAATTACATCTTACGTCAATCAAATTACATTTCAAGTTAAACATAATTATATTTTTACTAACATTCATGTTTTATAACTTATAACAACATCTAATATCGTCGACAGCACTATACTTGTGTATGCGCATGACCGACGCCCTCCGATTGCCTCAGAATACGTATCAGTCCCAAAAATGACCATTTTGACCCTAGATAACGACCTCAAATCAAAAAGTCAAAAACACAAAAGTTGTAGGTCTACTCGTGTTCGTTCCGAATCATCTTGAATCACCTTAATCGGAGTTCGTATGAAAAAGTTATGGCCATTTTACTAACAAATGTCAAAATAGTTTCGCATTACAACAACTAAACTACCCCGGGCAGCAAGGGTACCCGCTGGGGCGGGTCCCCCAAGGCATAAACACCCACTGGGACGGGTCCAGGGGCTGGTGGAGGTGCTGGGTCGCGAACTGGTGGAGAAATAAGCCAGTTTGGCTTATTCCGTCACACCGAATTCGAATTTTCCCAACATGATAAACATGAAACATGTGACAAACAATATTTTAAGCTTATTAACATGCTCATAACATAAAAATTTCATATAAACACATAATCACAACCAAGATTTCATAGAATTCGTAGAAAAACACAACTTTAAGCGTTCTTGACGGAAATTGCTACTACGAACTCGTTTTTCAATCAATTCCAGTGATTCCAACTGTAATCACTTCTATTCTTAACATACTAACATAATACTTAATCAATTTTAACAATAACTCATAATCAACATCAATTTTGATAGTTTCAAAAGTTATTTTTAGAAATTACTTCACCGAGAATCACTATGAACACACTTCCTATTGTTTATCAAAAATTCATAGATTGAATTGCTAGAACAACCATATAACTCATATATAATCATGTTATATCATATATTACACATAATTCATGCTCACATCAAGGATTTAAAGAATTTTCAACATAATTCCATAATCTAACACTATGAACATGAATTTCATGGTGTTCATCATATACTTGTGAATTGAAATTCTTAAACAACTATGAAACTATCATGTAAATATCTATATATATATATATATATATATACATACATATCCCATTCTCATAACAAAATTATGAAGTTTCACAAAGAGACTTCCACATAGAATTCTAAAACCATGAAAACATAGAAGAATATGCTTTGAAAACATGTTTTTACAACAATTGATTTTGAAAACCCTTTCATGGCATACAATTACATATGAAAACATATGAACACCATATATACATATAATTTTATGATTGTAAAAACCTAATTTGATAAAGAAGAAAACACAACACATATGAATTAATTCTAGGGTTAAAATTATAACCTTACTAGTTTTGACTTAAGAGAGAGATGATGAAGATGATGATCCTCTCTTGCCTTCTCAAGCTTTTCTTCCTCTTCTCTCTTCTTCTTCTCTGACAATTCTCTCTAACCCTCTTCTTCTTCTTTCTTTGTTTTGTTTAGACTTAGGCTTTTAGAAAACTAACGTATCTTTTAACTTAGCATATATTATACAATATACAATATACATATACAATATATGTAACTTATATTATTAATATAGCTAATAAATAATATACTAATTGCTATACTAACTACCACTTATTACATAGGTTACAAAATTTGAAAAGCCCAAGGCCATGTTTGGCAAAACCACATTATTTTTAAAAACTAACTTCTTGAGTTTAAGGCATTGTTTGGAAGAAATAAGATTAAACAAGTACAAAGGCCTTGTTTGGTAAAACTCATCATTTTAAAAACAGGTTTTAATAGTTAAGGCCCCGTTTGGCAAAAAGAATTTAAAAACGGTGCTAGGGCCTTGTTTGGGAAAATAATTTTGAAAACTCTTTTAATAAATCATTTTAACACATACTTTTTAATGTTATCCTTTAACTAATTAAAACTCAACATTAATTTAATTAATTAAAAGTTTAACATCAATTAATCACATAAAATTATCACATAATTATAATTACTCACTAATTATAATTTCATGTTACTCTCACCACATAACTCATCTAATTTAATTATCCCAATTAAATTAGAACTATAACATAAAATCATTATGTCAATTAAATTAAATACCAAATATTCATTTAATTAACATATAACACTTAATTAAATTACTCCATAATAATCACATAATTATTTATTTAACTCAATAAATAATTCAATTAATATATTTATTTAATTCAATAAATATATAAATTCTCTTCACACCAAATCACATATTTTACAATATATAACACATACACACATACTCGTACTTAAACATCTTAAAATAAGAATTTTATTTATTAAATTCTCATTTATTAATTCTTAAAAATCCGGGATGTCACATCTACCTTGTCGTCCGCTCCAGGCTTTCTTTTAAAGACCCATTTACACCCAATAGGCTTAATGCCTTCAGGTGGTGAAACCAAAGTCCATACTTTGTTTTCATACATGGAGTCCATTTCGAATTTCATAGCTTCAAGCCATTTTCCTGAGTCTTTATTACTCATAGCCTATTCGTAATTCAATGGATCATCATCATTCATGATGTGTACCTCATCGTCATCCTCTATAACGAATCCATACCTCTCAGGTATCTTCGGTACTCTTCCAGATTTACGAACAGGGTGTGGTATAGTAGGTTCTTCTACTTGGTCAGGTACCTGACTTTGATCCGTGGTAATTTGTGGTTCTTGAACTTCTTCAAGATATATCTTACTCCCACTGACCCCTTCATGGATAAACTCCTTTTCCAAGAAGGCAGCATGTTTCGCAACAAACACCTTTTGATCAGTTGGATGATAGAAATAATACCCTAAAGTTTCTTTAGGGTATCCCAAAAATCTACACTTATCGGATTTAGTCTGTAGCTTATCATTTTCAAACTTTTTGACATAAGCTAGGCAACCCCAAGTCTTAACATGCTTAAGATTTAGTTTCCGCCCCTTCCACATCTCATATGGAGTCTTTGGGGCGGATTTGGTAGGTACCTTGTTAAGTAGGTATGCAGCCGTTTCTAGATCATATCCCCAGAAAGAAATTGGAAGGTCGGTAAAACTCATCATGGATCGAACCATGTCCAACAGTGTTCGATTTTTCCTTTCAGATACTCCATTTAACTGTGGTGTACCTGGAGGAGTCTATTGTGAGATTATACCATTTTTTTTGAGACAATTGAGAAACTCACCGCTTAAGTATTCTCCACCTCGATCTGATCGAAGTATCTTTATACTCTTGGCCGTTTGTTTCTCTACTTCACTTCTGAACTCTTTGAACTTTTCAAATGATTCTGATTTGTATTTTATTAAATACACATATCCAAATCTTGAGTGATCATCAGTGAAAGTAATAAAATAAGAATACCCACCCCGTGCACTTGTTGTCATAGGTCCACAAACGTCTGTGTGAATCAATGCCAACAACTCTGTAACTCTTTCTCCTTTTCCACTAAAAGGAGATTTAGTCATTTTACCCATGAGACAAGATTCACAAGTTGGATATGATTCATAATCAGATAACTCAAGGAGCCCATCTTTATGCAACTTGGATAATCTTGTTTCATTGATATGACCGAGTCTACAGTGCCACATGTAGGTATAATTAATATCATCTCTTTTCCTTTTCTTAGTTTGTTCAATTTGAAAAATATTTTCTTGTAAGTCAAGTGTATAAAGTCCCTTTCACAAATTTCCAACACCATATAAAACACCGTCTTTATAAATAGAACAACTATTGTTCTTTATAACAACGTTAAATCCTTCCATATCCAATACAGAAATTGAAATAATGTTTTTAATAATATTCGGAACATAATAACAATTATTAAGATAAATGGACTTGCCTGAAGGCTTTGCTAAATAATAAGTTCCTACAGCTAATGCAACAACCTTTGCTCTATTCCCCACTCGTAGGATCACCTCATCATTGTTCAGCTTTCTACTTCTGACCAGTCCCTTCACATTATTACATATGTGAGAACCACAGCCGGTATCCAATACCCAAGTAGAATTTTGACTTTCTGAAAAATTAATTTCAATCATGAACAAACCTTGATTGGAAGTCGAAGCTTCTCCAAGCTTCTTCTTTGCCAGAAACTTCTTGCAGTTCCTCTTCCAATAACCCGGCTCGTTGTAATGGAAGCACATTCCTTTGCTAGCTTGATCAGATTTCTTTTGTTCCTTTATGTTCACTTTGCCCTTGGTCATCCGAAATCGGAAGAGCTCCTTAGATATCTCATATCTAGCAATCCTACTTTGTTCACCATACAACTCCTTGAGGTGAATCAACATAGTAGGAGCATCCATGTTTTCGTGCTGACGCTGAAGCTTGTTATTCATGGATGCGAGCATGATGCATTGAGCCACAGATGCATCATCTTGCCACTTTACAATGGTGGCAATCTCTTCCTCAGAGGCTGTTTCTGGAACAGTTCCAGGGACAGGTGAGTTTAGGACATAAGAAATCTTTTCAGCAGTTAGAACTATTCTCAGATTTCTTAGCCAGTCCGTATAATTCGGCCCGATAAGCTTATTAGCAACAAGTATGCTTCGCAGTGAAATTAGTTATTTTGACATTTTTAAAATTCTGCATGTGAAAAATAACATTTTAGCAAACATTCATTTTATTAATTTTGCATACCAAAATAAATTTAGGTTTTTATTTTAAATTGGTATCTCCCACTATTTTTATCAAACTATATTACCCTCACTTATATAGTTCGGCAACATCTAATTAAAGATTTGCTAGTGAGATTAAGGATCCCATTTCAAATGTATATAACCTTGTGGATAGCACAACAAGCGATATACAAATAAATACGTAGACAACTCTTGTCAATTACATCACCATGTAATTCCTTTTATTTTGCCTCTTAAATCATAATGGTCATGTGTGTGCACATCCGAACTAAAATGATTTAAGTTAAGTCCAGCCTAGCACTTCCATAAATTTAAAAAAGAAAAATGTTCGTCCTTATGGATAGCACAACAAGACTAGATCGTTCAATTTTCTTGATAAGCATCAAATGTGATTAATTAACATCTTAAATACGCAATACTCGCCTTGTGGATAGCACAACAAACTCATATTAAATATTTAATACTCTATTAATTAATCATGCTAGAAGGCGACATTCGATATTCCAAATATCATTTGAACTCTTCGGACTTAATATTTTTTTTTGAGGGGTTTGTTATTATTTTGTCTCATCTTGTTTAGCACGCATGCACACACACACATATATATATATATAAAATACGCATCATTTTATTAAACATGCGAAGCATGTTTGCATAAAAATAATATATATAATATTTAGCATGCAATATAGAATACTATATTCTACCCGGATTGATTATGGATTTTTATTCTAGTTTGGTTCACTAGAGCCACCAAGTGAACCAAAAGATCAAACCTAGGAGTGCAAGAATTTAAATTTAAATATAACTATTACATTTAAACCCGAGCTCCATACAAACGGGTCTTCACTCGCTCCTTGCTCCTTGGTCTCCAATTTCTTCAAGATAATTCTAACTATTTCTATTACATTAAACTATTTAATTTAAATAGAAACCTTGATCAGCAGTCAAGGGAAAGTACATAGGAGGGAGATAGAATTTTACATCAAGAAAAAAAAATTAGAGAAGACGAGGTACACAGACCACATTTAATAAAATCCATTCATTCAAGCATTCAACTAAAATAAAATCCAATCACATTGGTCAAATAGTCCATAATCAATCCCCATTTATTATCATACATATCACCATATATATCAATAAATAAATATTCATCTCATGAATTAAAACATTCCATATATATATATGAGTATCATTTAATGGGCAATTTTAAATTGCATGAAATCTAATTTCAAAATTAAAATAAAATCTTTATTTTAATTATAAAATTATTAAGAATAATATATATATATATATATATATATATAGTAAAGTATATATAATATATATCATATATAGGAATGTAAACAACTTTTGCAATCCTGCAGGCTTCTCTAAGAAATCCTGGAAGCCTTTTCGTGGGTGACATCACCCTTTTGAAATCAATAGTCACTTGTGAAAAGAATTAAGCAAATCGCCAGTCTCTAACAAAAAGAATTCACAGCGATTTTTTTTTCCAGCGAATCAGAAGCTTTTTGATTTTTATTATTTTTTTTTCAAAAAAAAATTAATAATAATAATTTTATACAATTAATTATGCCCAATAAATTATTCTAAATACATACCCATATAATATGGAATTAAAATAATTAATAATTACATAAAGGTTTGGCTCTGATACCACTGTTGGGTTTGTACGAAATCGTGATGCAATTAAATTACAAAAATTAGCGGAAGCATGGTATATCAGAGTTTAAAAAAATTTCTACAAAACCATTACCCGGATCATCCTTTATGCAAATTATTAATTTAAAACGATAAATAAGAAGTTATGGAATCATACCCTTGTAAAACGAAGCTTCCACAGGTACAAGTTCAACTTCTTGTTCTTCGTGATATCCTTGAATTTCCGGGTTAGATTCCTTCCTTTGATCAACGTTAGCCACCCAAGTGTTTGGCCTCTAGAGGTGATCCACCAAAGAAGATGAATTATCAAGAAGGAGGGTGGTTGGCTTAATTTTCTATCCTCTATAGAAAAGGAGTACTCTCCAAAAATTGGAATTGTCTCAACTGATATCTATTATAAGACTCCTCTTATATAGATATTGGTCAACCCTTCTAATCCTATTAGACATGGGATTTTTTTTAATTAATTAAACTCCTTTAATTAATTTAGGCTTCCCACCACATGGGGAATAATTAATTAAATTCATTTAATTAATTTATCTCCTAATCTTATTAGGAATAAATGAGAGTACTAATATTAAATTAATTACTAAACTTATTTAGAAATTAAAATAATAATAATTGTAATAAAATTAATAAGACTCCTATTATTAATTTATATTTAATATTTCCAAAATATTAAATAATAAACATTAAGCTATTTAATTTATTCTATTACTATAGATTAAATTAATTACACTTAATGCATTATTATGATTATGCCATTACCTTCTTAAATAATTATTATTCCTTTTATGGTGTGACCCTTTAGGTTCTCTATATTAAACCGGTTATGAATAAATCAATTAGAACAATTCTAATCTTATTTAAATAAATAAATTAAACTAATAATCTATTTAAATAAATAATATTTATTCTACAATAGGGATAAGCCTCCCTAGCGATCAACGACTTTCCAGATAATATATATTTCAACATTAATCATAAAAGAACCTGTGAGTAAATAGTTACCATACAATTCAATCCTTCCACCATACAATGTCCCAATTAAATATAAGACATGAATTTACTGTCAAGTCTTATTTTATTTAATTATATGTATTTCGATTAGAAAATGCACAACTCCAAATAATGCAAATTAGAAACCCCTTTCTAATTTCATTTTACCTTGGCCAAGGATTCCTGGGTTGTCATTTAACGAATCACATATGACATATCTTCTCTTTTACTAGAGGTGGTAGATTCTTTATTGATCATTCATTATCTCTATATGTAACTCATTATACCCAAGTATACCCTTTTATATTCCCTAGAGGACTTTAAAGAATAAGTCAAAGTATAATTCATTACATGCAAGATACTATGATGATCTCAAGTTCAAGGATCACTTGTACTACTATCACATTAGAAATTCCTATTGACAGGCGAGTAAAACTCTATTAGGTATTCCATAGCGAGTCACGTTCAGTGAACTTATTCTCCAATAAGCACCTACATACTTGCTTTAGTGTCTCCACACAAATGATTATGAGATCAATCATCCTCATCTAATGAGCAAGCAACATATGTACCAATCTATCCGAATTTACTAATCCCCTTTTTAGTAATCCCACGATTAGGAACTGTTTAAGTTTTAGAGCTTTCTAAGAATTTAGATCTCATTAGCATGATCATCATCATGATTCTAAAAGCATTGCTTAAAACTATGGGTTATTTACATATTATAAAAACAGCACCATGTAGATAATTAAATGCCTTTAATAAATGAATATTTTATTAATAAATAAATAAGATTGTTTATAAAGTACGTGCTTTATCATCATACATAATTGGCTTGTATGCACACTACTATCATGGTTGTCATTGTTCCGATGACTGCTGCCACCGGTACGACCTTGGTTGTTGTCCCTTGGTTGAACATAATCACTATCTCGTTCTAACAACTGGGCCCTGTTTACTACATCCGAATATAGAGAAAATTTGTGAGAAATGAAGTATTGACGAATTTCGAGTTTCAAACCTCTCAGAAACATCCGCGTTATACGTTCCTCATTCTCCACTAAATGAGATGCAAACCTAGACAACTCCGCGAACTTGGCCTTGTATTGGGACACCGTCATGTTGTTTTGTTCCAGTATGATAAACTTTACCTCCTTCATATGACGAATACTTTCAGGAAAGTACTTGTCATTGAACACTTTCTGGAACGCTTCCCAAGACATCTTGAGTGTGGCAGTCTAGGTACGCTTCACAGATTTTCACCAGTAATCTGTCTCTCCGCGAAACATAAACGTGGCGAATGGAACCTTCTGTTCCTCCGTGCATCCCAAGACATCAAATATCTTGGTAATTTGCTTAACCCGCGTCTCTGACTTGATCGGATCCGGCTTTCCCAAAAACACTGGTGGTCCCAATTCTTTGAACTGCTTGGCAGTGACAATTCGCGTGTTGTTATTATCTCCACCTGTATTTTGCACACGAGTCTCCCTCGTCTGGTTTTGCATGAACTGCAAAAAGCTTCTAAACAACTCATCGTTTATCGTCTGATCAGTGTTATTTTCAAGATGAACATTGCCTTCCTGTTGCACGTTCTCCTGGTTGGCGATTAAAGGTGTCTCCATGGTCTCATTCACTCCATTGTTAACATTCTCAGCTGCCATTCTCAAATACTGCTATAAAACAAGGGTTAATTAAACAAATTAACATATCAACCCTATACTCCGACTGACCAATTAAACATCAGATAAGCTTAGGTAGGACACACTAGCGAAGGATTTACTCGTCTCTCCCCTCCTAGTACTATTCCCAGATCTCCGCCAGATACCATATCCCTAAGCTCTGATACCAACTGTGACGCCCCCAAAATAGGTCCATTCAACCCAACCCATTCTTAGTTGCCAAATACATGGTACAGAATTCAAATACAAACTTTATATCATACAGTCGTGCAAAATACAACCACACAACTGTGAGTGTCAATACAAATATTTAGAAAATATTAACATTCAAACTAAGTCCTCATTACAATTATTATCATACTATTTATTAGAAATAGTGAGTACTACTACTGTTCTAACTCGGACCATCACTCTGTCCCCCGACTAGTCCCTGCGTCATTCTCATTTCCTGAAGAGGACAATAGATGAAAAGGGTGAGCTCAACTAGCCCAGTAAAGAATATTATGACTAAGATAATGGAAAATAAATTATCGTTAGTCATCAACAATTCAGATAAAATATTATGGACAACAAGTTTTAGATCAATATTCGCAGCGGAAATAACAATTCATTAGAAGAGTTAAGTAGAGAATGAAGTCTACTATCTTCTATGATTTAAAAGTCCATCATCAATATTTTATCCCTGTAACATCAATCAATATACATCTCGAATCAAATATTCATCTTTTCACTACAGGCCAAAGATATTCATTTATATCACCAGTGGTCATGTTCATCTCAACACCTGCCATCTTTGCACTACGGCTAAAGATATTCATCAGGTAATCATTCATCTTTGCTCTACAGGCCAAAGATATTCAGTTATATCACCATTTAGGACTGAGGATGATGAAAAATAATATAAATAACGAATCCAGTGAGATAAAGGACAGAGACTAAGGATTCACATTTTAATTTATCCAAGTTCAAAAATACTCCATAATAATACCTTGTTGAGCAAAATTCAAGAATAGAGCTCAAAACTTGGATCCAATCAAAGATAGGAACCTTAACAAGCAACTTGGACAAATAGAAGAAAATTTAATTTTTCCATGAATAGTGTCGTATACGTGAATAGTTCTGTACACGTGAATAGTAATCCCGACGAAAAATGTAAGAATTTCATAATAAAATTCATGATAATATTTTGGTATAATGATATTAAAAAGAATAATATCATTTACGAAAGAAAATAACATCCCTTACCTCAAAAGAATAGTACTTCTGGCTGGAATATCGGATATAATACTGAAGGAAACTTGCACTGAATAGCAACACTCAAAGTATCTAAATACTCCCAAAAATACGCTCGATATTATAGAGAGAGAAAACTTCTGATTCTGGTGTGATTTTCAATTCTAACCTAAGCACTCTATTTATAAGAAAATGCCAGAACACCAAAACTGACTTACCTGCTACCGGTAGCTTCAACCTTCTGAATTTCCAACGCACACCAGCTTAGAATTTAGAATTTTTCCACCAAAAAACAAAAGTGGGGCCCACCCATATTTTTAATAAAAAAATATTTATTTTTGCAACTTCAATAATTCATAATAAATAGTTCTTTTATCAGAAAAATATAAATTATATGTCTTTTTCATGGAAAATTTAATTCTCTACAACTTTGTAGAAGGAAGTTTTTCCAAAATTCCAACCAAAAATAGCCGAAATCCACAAACGGATGATTTTTCACACTAAAATACTGATAAAAACACCTCAACACTAATTCCTTCTTTTATATCGACAAAATAAATATTTTCTTATCATATAAATTATTAATTAATTATTCACAAATAATATTACAGAACTACAATATTGACAACCAGGTCGTTCCCAAGAAAGAGGGGGCCTTCCGATAAGAATTTTTCCTTACTGGCGCGCAATTAAATAACCCCTCCTAGACAGAACTTCCTTAGACATTGTCAATAATGCTATCTGATAATATTATTCAAATAATATGAATTATTAATTTGATAATGAGAAATACTGTGCAATGACAATTATTGAATCAATAATACAAAATATCAACAGTAGCAATGATTGAATCAATCATATAAAATATCAACATAGCAATTATTGAATCAATAATATAAAGCAGTAATTACTGTAACAATAATTGAGTAAGTGTCTTCTTATGTAAGAATCAGTAATTTGAAATACTGTGCAATACCGTGTGCTACTGTGCAACACCGCATATTACTGTATTTTAATCACCGGATATTTCAACAGTATTAACGGTAACAACTACGCCGTTATTTTATAAAAAAGTTATTTATGTCGCTTTCTATATCCGACAGTTATTCCGTTGTGGGGCCCACAAATGACTGCGCCGTCGTACGAATATTCCCCGACAATAAGAATATTCCACGACCAAACGAATATTCCCCGAAAACAATGAATATTTTATAACCACTTACTCATTTTGAAATATTTGCGCATTTTACCCACAACTTACTACATTAATTAAATCAATCCCTTACTATTTCAAAATAATATATAAAGAAAATTAAATCTTTATTTATAAAATTCGGGGTCTTACAAGCTGGGCGCGGCACCACGCTGCGCTGTTGGGTAGCTGCCTGACATGCTTTTTGACGCGCTGTTTTGATGGGTTCCATGATACGTTTTTGAGGTTAAATTTTTTTCTAAAATACTACGCTATAAGGTCTATAACATGCCCAAAGTTTTGCTGTTATATGACTTATGATTTGAAAATTAAAAATGAGCGAACATACATGTCAGAACTAAAATTTGAGCGAACGCAGAGCGTCGGCGCGTCGGGCGACTTTGACGTTCGACATTCCGAATCGCGTTCCGATAATATAATAAGTTAGAATAAATCTAATAATGTCCTACGGGACAAGATTAGACTATAAATGATATTTTATGCCGATATGTAATAAATATAAATTTACATATTTAAGCAAAATAAAAGCTATAGTTGCTTATAAAATTATTTTGTGGTGCAACGAAGGACGAGAAACCTTTAAAATTTTGTATTAATCATAAAAATGATATTTGAGGTTTTCGGGGTTCAAAATGAGATTTTTGAGCTAAGATTTCTATAGCGGTATATATATGTATATATATATATACATATACATATAGTAAGAATGCGAATTATTCGTGAGAATAAATACGAAGCTAATTTGCTAACAAAATAAAATATTTGCGTATGAGACAATTGTGACGCCCCCAGAATAGGTCCAGTCAACCCAACCCATTCTGAGTCGCCAAATACATGGTACAGAATTCAAATACAACTTTATATCATACGGTCGTGCAAAATACGACCACACAACTGTGAGTCTCAATACAAATATGTAGAAAATATTAAGATTTAAACTAAGTCCTCATTACAATTATTATCACACTATTTATCAGAAATAGTGAGGACTACTACTGCTCTAACTCGGACCATCACTCTGTCCCCCGACTAGTTCCCGCAACATTCTCATTTCCTGAAGAGGACAACAGATGAAAAGGGTGAGCTCAACTAGCTCAGTAAAGAATATTATGACTAAGATAATGAAAAATAAATCATCGTTAGCCTTCAATAAATCAGATAAAATATAATGGACAACCAATCTTAGATCAATATTCGCAGCGAAAATAACAATTCATTAGAAGAGTTAAGCAGAGAATCAAGTCTACTATCTTCTATGATTTAAAAGTCCATCATCAATATTTTATCCCTGTAACATCAATCAATATACATCTCGAATCAAATATTCATCTTTGCACTACAGGACAAAGATATTCATTTATATCATCAGTGGTCATATTCATCTCAACACCTGTCATCTTTGCACTACAGGCCAAAGATATTCATCAGATAATCATTTATCTTTGCTCTACAGGCCAAAGATATTCATCAAGTAATCATTCATCTTTGCTCTACAGGCCAAAGATATTCAGTTACATCACCTTTTAGGACTGAGAATGATGAAAAATATTTAAAAAAAAACGAATCCAGTGAGATAAAAGACAAAGACTAAGGATTCGTATTTTAGTATATCCAATTCAAAAATGCCTCGTAATAATCAATTATGGAGCAAAATTCAAGAATAGAGCTCAAAACTTGGATACAATCAAAGATAGTAACCTTAACAAGCAATTTGGACAAATAGAAAAAAATTTAATTTTTTCGTGAATAGTGCCGTATACGTGAATAGTAACCCCGACGGAAAAAAAGTAAGAATTTCATAACAAAATTCATGACAATATTTTTGTATAATGATATTGAAAAGAATAACATCATTTACGAAAGAAATAACATCCCTTACTTCAAAAGAACAGTATCTCTGATTGGAATATCGGATATAATACCGACGGAAGCTTGTACTGAATAGTAATACTCAAAGTATTGAAATACTCACAAAAATACGCTCGATATTATAGAGAGAGAAAACTTCTGATTCTGGTGTGATTTTCAATTCTAACCTAAGCACCTTATTTATAGGAAAAGCTTAGGATGCCAAAGGAGACTAAAATAATAAAATAATATATTTTTAAAAAAATTTCCGCCGCCTGGCGGCTAAAAATTTCAGATTTTTCAACAACAAAAGTGGGGCCCACCATTTTATTTAAAAAATATTTATTTTCTGAAACTTCAATAATTCATAACAAATAGCCCCTTTGTCAGAAAAATACAAATTCTATGTCCTTCCATAGGAAATTTAATTCTCTACAACTTTGCAGAAGAAAGTTTTTCCAAATTCCAAACAGAAATTATCCGAAATCCATAAACAGATGATTTCTCACACCAAAATATTGATAAAAACTCATCAGTGCCAATTCCTTCTTTAATATCCACAAAATAAATATTTCCTTATCATATAAATCAATAATTAATTATTCACAAATAATATTATAGAACTACAATATTGATAACCAGGTCGTTCCTAGGAAAGAGGGGGCCTTCCGATAAGGACTTCTCCTTACTGGCGCGCAATTAAATAACCCCTCCTAGACAGAACTTCCTTAGACATTGTCAATAATGCTATCTAATAATATTATTCAAATAAAATGAATTATTGAGTTGATAACGTGAAATACTGTGCAATGACAATTATTGAATCAATACTACAAAATATCAACTGTAGCCATTATTGAATCAATCATAAAAAATAGCAACGTAACAATTATTGAGTCAATAAAATATCAATGCAGCAATTATTGAGTCAATAATATAAAATATCAACGTAGCAATTATTGAGTCAATAATATAAAATATTGAACAGTAATTACTGTAACCATTATTGAGTAATGGCTTCTCACGTAAGACTCAATAATTCGAAATACTGTGCGATACCGTGTGCTACTGTGCAACACCGCGTATCACTGTATTTTAACCACCGGGTATTTCAACAGTACTAACGGTAATAACTACGCCGTTATCTTGTAAAAAAGTTATTTCTGTTGCTTTCTATATCCGACAGTTATTCCGTTGTGGGGGCCCACAAATAGCTGCGCCGTCGTACGAATATTCCCCGACAACAAGAATATTCCACGACCAAACGAATATTCCCCGACAACCAGAATATTTTATAACCACTTGCTCATTTTAAAAATGTTTGCACATTTCACCCATAACTTTCATATTTATCAAATCAACACCTTACTATTTCGAAATAATATAAAGAAAATTAAATCTTTATTCATAAAAGTTGGGGTCTTACAACCTCCCCTCCTTATGAAATTTCGTCCTCGAAATTGACGTACGTACCTGGTATGTCGAAAAGGTGAGGATACCTCGCTTTCATTTCCGATTCCAACTCCCAGGTCATTTCCTCAATTGCATGGTTTCTCCACAAAACTTTAACTTGAGGTATAATTTTCGAGCGTAGGACATGCTCTTTCCTATCCAAGATCTTGACAGGTACCTCTTCGTACGTTAAATCTTCAGCTATCTCGTCTGGTTCTAACTTAATAATGCGGTTTGGATCCTTCACATATTTACGTAACACGGATATGTGAAACACGTTATGAACACGAGACATGCTTGGAGGTAAAGCGAGTCTATAGGCCACATTTCCTATTCGGTCAAGAATCTCAAATGGACCAATGAATCGTGGGTTGAGCTTTCCTCTCTTCCCAAACCTCGTAACTCCCTTCCATGGAGCAACACGTAATAACACGTGGTCTCCAACATTAAATTCCACGTCCTTTCGATGAAGATCCGCATAACTCTTTTGTCGATCTTGTGCCGTTTGTATACGTTGTCGGATCATTTGGATCTTTTCCGTAGTCATACGTACTAACTCCGGTCCCAACAATGTTGTTTCACCCACCTCGTTCCAACATACTGGAGAGCGACACTTTCTCCCATACAATGCCTCGAATGGAGCTACGGCTATACTTGCCTGATAACTGTTGTTGTAGGAGAATTCCACCAGTGGTAAGTACTTATCCCAACTCCCTTTGAAGTCTAGAACACAAAGTCTCAATAGATCTTCAAGAGTTTGAATAGTCCTCTCTGATTGTCCCTCTGTTTGAGGATGATAAGCCGAACTGAAGCGTAAGTCCGTGCCCATAGCTTTCTGCAAACTGATCCAAAATCGTGAAGTAAATCTGGGATCACGATCTGAAACTATGGATACTGGCATGCCATGCAATCTCACAATCTCATTCACGTACATATGAGAAAGACGTTCAAGAGAATAAGTCTCTCGTATCGGTAAGAAATGAGCAGACTTGGTTAATCTATCAACAATAACCCAAATCGCATCTATGCCTTGAGAAACCTTGGGAAGACCCGTAACGAAATCCATCGTAATGTGTTCCCACTTCCATTTCGGAATCTCCAGTGGTTGCAATGGACCCTTCGGTACTTGATGCTCCGCCTTTACACGGTGATAAGTTAAACATCTCGAGATGAACTCCGCAATCTCTCTCTTCATATTGCCCCACCAAAATGTATGTCGAAGATCACGATACATTTTAGTACTCCCAGGATGGATCGCAAACGGTGTGTTGTGTGCCTCCATCATGATTCTATACTTCAAGTCGGAATCGTTAGGAACACAAAGTCTGGAGTTGACTCGAAGTATTCCCTCTTCATCGATTCTTGCTTCTGGGATGGCACCTTCTTGCACCTTCTTCTTCATCTTCATCATCTCCGCATCCGTAGCTTGAGCAGCTTTAACTTTATCAATCAAAGCTGGTTCTACGCGTATACTTGACATCATTGCACTTGTTCCCACATATGATCTTCTACTCAATGCGTCAGCTACCACGTTCGCTTTTCCAGGATGGTATTGGATAGTATGATAGTAATCTTTCAACAGCTCAAGCCAACGTCGTTGCCGCATGTTGAGTTCCTTATGAGTGAAGAAATATTTAAGGCTCTTATGATCCGTATAAATCTCCACTTTCTCTCCGTACAAGTAATGTCTCCAGATCTTCAACGCGAAAACGACTGCTGCCAACTCTAGATCATGAGTAGGATAATTCCTCTCATATTCTTTGAGTTGTCGCGAGGCATAGGCTATGACTTTCCCATGTTGCATGAGAACACATCCTAACCCTTTGCCCGAAGCATCGCTGTAAATAACAAATCCATCCGAACCAGATGGTATTGTCAGAACAGGTGCCGAGATAAGTCTCCTCTTGAGCTCTTGGAAGCTCTTCTCGCATTCTTCGCTCCAAACGAATTTTGTATCTTTCCGAGTCAACTGAGTTAATGGAGTAGCGATTCGAGAAAATCCCTCTACGAACCTCCGATAGTAACCAGCTAAGCCCAGAAAGCTTCGTACTTCGGTCACCGACTTAGGTTGCTCCCAGCTTTGTATTGCTTCAATCTTCGCCGGGTCAACAGATACTCCACGTTTCGATACCACGTGCCCAAGGAATGCTACTTCCTCAAGCCAGAACTCGCATTTCTTCAGCTTGGCATATAGCTTGTTCTCACGAAGCTTTTGAAGTACCAACTTCAAATGGTGTTCATGATCTTCACGGCTTTTAGAATAAATGAGGATGTCATCAATAAAGACAACAACGAATTGATCTAAATACTCCTTAAATACACGGTTCATCATATCCATGAAAGCAGCAGGAGCATTAGTCAATCCAAAAGACATGACTAAGAACTCATAATGCCCGTACAATGTTCTGAAAGCAGTCTTTGGAATATCCTCAGTTTTAATCTTCAACTGATGATATCCAGAACGAAGATCGATCTTTGAAAAGAATTGCGCTCCTTGCAACTGGTCGAACAGGTCATCAATACGAGGTAGCGGATACCTATTCTTGATGGTGACATGGTTCAACTCCCGATAGTCAATACAAAGTCGCATACTCCCGTCTTTCTTCTTTACGAATAAAACAGGAGCACCCCAAGGAGACGTACTAGGACGAATAAAATCGATGTCTAACAACTCTTGTAATTGAACCTTTAACTCCTGAAGTTCAATAGGAGCCATTCGATATGGGGTTTTAGAAATGGGCTTTGTACCGGGCTCAAGGTTAATAAAGAATTCAACTTCACGTTCTGGGGGTAGACCGGGTAGTTCTTCGGGAAATACATCAGGAAACTCATTAACAACGGAAATATCATTCAAATCTGATGTATTCTGATTTAGATCAGTGACATGAGCTAAGAAAGCTTGACATCCGTTTTTCAATAAACGAATAGCCTTGGGATTTGAAATGATATTGACTGATTTTAGTGGTTTGGTTGTTTGGATTCGCACAACAGGTTGATTAGGAATATGAAAACTAACAACCTTACGAAAACAATCAATTTTGGCATGGTAAGTGGTTAACCAGTCAATTCCTAAAATCACGTCAAATGCAAGTATTTTCAAAGATATAAGATCAACAGGTAAGGTAAGGGTACCAATCTGAATCAAGCAAGATTTGTAAACTGTAGATGTAACAAAGGTTTTTCCTAACGGAGTTTCAACAGATAAGTCAAAGTCTAATTTATCAGAAGTCAAGTTCAAACGTTGAGCACAAGCAGGTGAAATAAAGGAATGGGTAGCACCGGTATCTAACAAGGTGTAAACTTCGCAAGAGTTTATGATCAGCTTACCCGTAATCACCTCGTGTGGATTTCTCTCGTTTTGGACTGTCACGACAAACGCTCTTCCAGGAATCACCGACTTTGACTTGTCTGCAACCGCCTTTGGAATCACCACCCCCGCTGAACTTGGTTTCGCAACAGGACAATCTCGAGCTATATGTCCTTCTTTTCTACAGTTATAGCATCCTTTGAATTGTTGTGGGCAGTTTGGGCTGATATGTCCCTCTTTCCTGCATTTAAAGCATACGACTGGTGGTCGTTCTCCTCCCCTCGAAACAGTTGATGCTGGTGCTGATGTTGACATCTTCGCGTTCTCATTGTTGTACCTTCTCTTCTTGAAATCTCCTCCCGATTCGCTTCTTCTACTATCATGGCCACGATAACCACCGGAGTGGTTACCGCTTCTGTCATACTTTCCTCCTCGCTGGTTGTCATTGCTCCGATGACTGCTGCCACCGGTACGACCTTGGTTGTGGTCCCTCGGTTGAACATAATCATTATCTCGTTCTAATAACTGGGCCCTGTTTACTACATCCGAATATAAAGAAAATTTATGAGAAATGAGGTATTGACGTATTTCGGGTTTCAAACCTCTTAGAAACATCCGCGTCATACGTTCCTCATTCTCCACCAAATGAGGTGCAAACCTGGACAGCTCCGCGAACTTAGCCTCGTACTGGGATACCGTCATGTTGTTTTGTTCGAGTCTAATAAATTCTACCACCTTCATATGACGAATACTTTTAGGAAAGTACTTGTCATTAAACAGTTTCTGGAATGCTTCCCAAGACATCTTGAGTGCGGCAGGCTGGGTACGCTTCACGGATTCCCACCAGTAATCTGCCTCTCCACGGAACATAAACGTGGCGAATGGAACCTTCTGTTCCTCTGTGCATCCCAAGACATCAAATATCTTGGTAATTTGTTTAATCCACGTCTCCGCCTTGATCGGATCTGGCTTTCCCAGAAAATCTGGTGGTCCCAATTCTTTGAATTGCTTAGCAGTGACAGCTCGTGTGTTGTTATTATCTCCACCTGTATGTTGCACACGAGTCTCCCTCGTTTGATTTTGCATGAACTGCAGAAAACTTCTAAACATCTCATCGTTTATCGTCTGACCAGCGTTATTTTCAGGATGAACATTGCCTTCTTGTTGCACGTTCTCCTGGTTAACGATTAAAGGTGTCTCCACGGTCTCATTCACTTCGTTGTTAACGTTCTCAGCTACCATTCTCAAATACTGCCATAAAACAAGGGTTAATTAAACAAATTAACATATCACATATTAACCCTATGCTCCGACTGACCCATTAAATACCACATAAGCTTAGGTAGGACACACTAGCGAAGGATTTACTCGTCTCTCCCCTCCTAGTTCTATTCCCCGATCTCCGCCAGAGATCATATCCCTAAGCTCTGATACCAACTGTGACGCCCCCAGAATAGGTCCAGTCAACCCAACCCATTCTGAGTCGCCAAATACATGGTACAGAATTCAAATACAACTTTATATCATACGGTCGTGCAAAATACGACCACACAACTGTGAGTCTCAATACAAATATGTAGAAAATATTAAGATTCAAACTAAGTCCTCATTACAATTATTATCACATTATTTATCAGAAATAGTGAGGACTACTACTGCTCTAACTCGGACCATCACTCTGTCCCCCGACTAGTTCCCGCAACATTCTCATTTCCTGAAGAGGACAACAGATGAAAAGGGTGAGCTCAACTAGCTCAGTAAAGAATATTATGACTAAGATAATGAAAAATAAATCATCGTTAGCCTTCAATAAATCAGATAAAATATAATGGACAACCAATCTTAGATCAATATTCGCAGCGAAATAACAATTCATTAGAAGAGTTAAGCAGAGAATCAAGTCTACTATCTTCTATGATTTAAAAGTCCATCATCAATATTTTATCCCTGTAACATCAATCAATATACATCTCGAATCAAATATTCATCTTTGCACTACAGGCCAAAGATATTCATTTGTATCATCAGTGGTCATATTTGTAAGACCCCAACTTTTATGAATAAAGATTTAGTTTTCTTTATATATTATTTCGAAATAGTAAGGTGTTGATTTGATAAATATGAAAGTTATGGGTGAAATGTGCAAACATTTTTAAAATGAGCAAGTGGTTATAAAATATTCTTGTTGTCGGGGAATATTCGTTTGGTCGTGGAATATTCTTGTTGTCGGGGAATATTCGTTTGGTCGTGGAATATTCTTGTTGTCGGGGAATATTCGTACGACGGCGCAGCTATTTGTGGGCCCCCACAACGGAATAACTGTCAGATATAGAAAGCGACAGAAATAACTTTTTTACAAGATAACGGCGTAGTTGTTACCGTTAGTACTGTTGAAATACCCGGTGGTTAAAATACAGTACGCGGTGTTGCGCAGTAGCACACGGTATTGCACAGTATTTCGAATTATTGAGTCTTACGTGAGAAGCCATTACTCAATAATGGTTACAGTAATTACTGTTCAATATTTTATATTATTGACTCAATAATTGCTACGTTGATATTTTATATTATTGACTCAATAATTGCTGCATTGATATTTTATTGACTCAATAATTGTTACGTTGCTATTTTTTATGATTGATTCAATAATGACTACAGTTGATATTTTGTAGTATTGATTCAATAATTGTCGTTGCACAGTATTTCACGTTATCAACTCAATAATTCATATTATTTGAATAATATTATTAGATAGCATTATTGACAATGTCTAAGGAAGTTCTGTCTAGGAGGGGTTATTTAATTGCGCGCCAGTAAGGAGAAGTCCTTATCGGAAGGCCCCCTCTGTCCTGGGAACGACCTGGTTGTTAATATTGTAGTTCTATAATATTATTTGTGAATAATTAATTAATGATTTATATGATAAGGAAATATTTATTTTGTGGATATTAAAGAAGGAATTGGCGCTGGTGAGTTTTTATCAATATTTTGGTGTGAGAAATTATCTGTTTTTGGATTTCGGATAATTTATGTTTGGACTTTGGAAAAACTTCCTTCTGCAAAGTTGTAGAGAATTAAATTTCCTATGGAAGGACATAGAATTTGTATTTTTCTGACGAAGGGGCTATTTGTTATGAATTATTGAAGTTTCGAAAAATATATTTTTTTTATGGGCGGGCCCCACTTTTGGTAGAAAATTTTTTAGCCGCCAGGCGGCGGAAATTTTGAAAAATAATAATATTTTATTATTTTAGTCTCCTTTGGCATCCTAAGCTTTTCCTATAAATAGGGTGCTTAGGTTAGAATTGAAAATCACACCAGAATCAGAAGTTTTCTCTCTCTATGATATCGAGCGTATTTTTGTGAGTATTTCAATACTTTGAGTATTACTATTCAGTACAAGCTTCCGTCGGTATTATATCCGATATTCCAGTCAGAGATACTGTTCTTTTGAGGTAAGGGATGTTATTTCTTTCGTAAATAATGTTATTCTTTTCAATATCATTATACAAAAATATTGTCATGGATTTTATGTTGAAATTCTTACTTTTTCCGTCGGGATTACTATTCACGTATACGGCACTATTCACGTATACGGCACTATTCACGGAAAAACTAAATTTTCTTCTATTTGTCCAAATTGCTTGTTAAGGTTACTATCTTTGATTGTATCCAAGTTTTGAGCTCTATTCTTGAAATTTTGCTCCATAATTGATTATTACGAGGTATTTTTGATTTGGATAAACTAAATGACGAATCCCTAATCTTTGTCTTTTATCTCACTGGATTCGTTCTTTAAAATATTTTTCATCATCCTCAGTCCTAAAAGATGAATGATTACCTGATGAATATCTTTGGCCTGTAGAGCAAAGATGAATGATTACCTGATGAATATCTTTGGCCTGTAGTGCAAAGATGACAGGTGTTGAGATAAATATGACCACTGATGATACAAATGAATATCTTTGGCCTGTAGTGCAAAGATGAATATTGATTCGAGATGTATATTGATTGATGTTACAGGGATAAAATATTGATGATGGACTTTTAAATCATAGAAGATAGTAGACTTGATTCTCTGCTTAACTCTTCTAATGATTTGTTATTTCCGCTGCGAATATTGATCTAAGCTTGGTTGTCCATTATATTTTATCTGATTTGTTGAAGGCTAACGATAATTTATTTTCCATTATCTTAGTCATAATATTCTTTACTGAGCTAGTTGAGCTCACCCTTTTCATCTGTTGTCCTCTTCAGGAAATGAGAATGTCGCAGGGACTAGTCGGGGGACAGAGTGATGGTCCGGGTTAGAGCAGTAGTAGTCCTCACTATTTCTGATAAATAGTGTGATAATAATTGTAATGAGGACTTAGTTTGAATCTTAATATTTTCTACATATTTGTATTGAGACTCACAGTTGTGTGGTCGTATTTTGCACGACCGTATGATATAAAGTTTGTATTTGAATTCTGTACCATGTATTTGGCGACTCAGAATGGGTTGGGTTGAATGGACCTATTCTGGGGTCGTCACAATATTCATCTCAACACCTGTCATCTTTGCACTACAGGCCAAAGATATTCATCAGGTAATCATTTATCTTTGCTCTACAGGCCAAAGATATTCATCAAGTAATCATTCATCTTTGCTCTACAGGCCAAAGATATTCAGTTACATCACCTTTTAGGACTGAGAATGATGAAAAATATTTAAAAAAAAACGAATCCAGTGAGATAAAAGACAAAGACTAAGGATTCGTATTTTAGTATATCCAATTCAAAATACCTCGTAATAATCAATTATGGAGCAAAATTCAAGAATAGAGCTCAAAACTTGGATACAATCAAAGATAGTAACCTTAACAAGCAATTTGGACAAATAGAAGAAAATTTAATTTTTTTCGTGAATAGTGCCGTATACGTGAATAGTGCCGTATACGTGAATAGTAACCCCGACGGAAAAAAAGTAAGAATTTCATAACAAAATTTATGACAATATTTTTGTATAATGATATTGAAAAGAATAACATCATTTACGAAAGAAATAACATCCCTTACCTCAAAAGAACAGTATCTCTGATTGGAATATCGGATATAATACCGACGGAAGCTTGTACTGAATAGTAATACTCAAAGTATTGAAATACTCACAAAAATACGCTCGATATTATAGAGAGAGAAAACTTCTGATTCTGGTGTGATTTTCATTTCTAACCTAAGCACCCTATTTATAGGAAAAGCTTAGGATGCCAAAGGAGACTAAAATAATAAAATAATATATTTTTAAAAAAAATTCCGCCGCCTGGCGGCTAAAAATTTTAGATTTTTCAACAACAAAAGTGGGGCCCACCATTTTATTTAAAAAATATTTATTTTCTGAAACTTCAATAATTCATAACAAATAGCCCCTTTGTCAGAAAAATACAAATTCTATGTCCTTCCATAGGAAATTTAATTCTCTACAACTTTGCAGAAGATATTTTTCCAAATTCCAAACAGATATTATCCGAAATCCATAAACAGATGATTTCTCACACCAAAATATTGATAAAAACTCATCAGTGCCAATTCCTTCTTTAATATCCACAAAATAAATATTTTCTTATCATATAAATCAATAATTAATTATTCACAAATAATATTATAGAACTACAATATTGATAACCAGGTCGTTCCTAGGAAAGAGGGGGCCTTCCGATAAGGACTTCTCCTTACTGGCGCGCAATTAAATAACCCCTCCTAGACAGAACTTCCTTAGACATTGTCAATAATGCTATCTAATAATATTATTCAAATAATATGAATTATTGAGTTGATAACGTGAAATACTGTGCAATGACAATTATTGAATCAATACTACAAAATATCAACTGTAGCCATTATTGAATCAATCATAAAAAATAGCAACGTAGCAATTATTGAGTCAATAATATAAAGTATCAACGTAGCAATTATTGAGTCAATAATATAAAATATTGAACAGTAATTACTGTAACCATTATTGAGTAATGGCTTCTCACGTAAGACTCAATAATTCAAAATACTGTGCGATACCGTGTGCTACTGTGCAACACCGCGTATCACTGTATTTTAACCACCGGGTATTTCAACAGTACTAACGGTAATAACTACGCCGTTATCTTGTAAAAAAGTTATTTCTGTCGCTTTTTATATCCGACAGTTATTCCGTTGTGGGGGCCTACAAATAGTTGCGCCGTCGTACGAATATTCCCCGACAACAAGAATATTCCACGACCAAACGAATATTCCCCAACAACCAGAATATTTTATAACCACTTGCTCATTTTAAAAATGTTTGCACATTTCACCCATAACTTTCATATTTATCAAATCAACACCTTACTATTTCGAAATAATATAAAGAAAATTAAATCTTTATTCATAAAAGTTGGGGTCTTACAACAATGATCTAAATTGAATCATGAGTAGACCAACAACTATAAAAATTATTTAAAATAAGAAATAATATAGTAAATTGAGTTTTTACTATAAAAGATATATAATATCTGTTTAAAACCTGAATTCGCAAATAAAGGCAAAAAATATTCTTAGAGTGAAATATAAATTATTTAAGCTTCGATATGTAAAATGTTTACATGTTAAAATGTGAGGGTCCTTTATTTGACGTAAAAAGGTTAAAAAGGATTAAGTTTTTAAATAAACTACTATTGGTTTGAGTTGAGAATTAATAATATTAGTTTTTATAAACTAGTAATTATTATTATTGAATAAACATGCATATTTTGTGACATATTTAATTATCTAATATGTGTGTGCATGTAATAATAATTCTGTAGGAATTGTGGAGAAACTCTATGTTAAATTTTGTGGTAATCTCCAATCAAGACAAGTATTTCAGTTCTGTTATATTTGTGGATTGTATGTGATTATGTGGTGAATTATATACCATGTTTATTGAATTGTTAAAGTCAAAATATGACTAAGTTAATTGGGTTATGGAACTCAATTGCTATATGTGATATGTGATAGCATGTGTTGTATGAGAATGTGAGACGTAAAAAGGCATGTATAGATGTATTGCATAAAATTATAGAACTGTGATATCTCTAGTAGAAGAATTATTGATGCATGTAGAATATGCATAGTAAAGAAAGTATGTTGCATATAGAGTTGTGTGCTATATGAAACATGATAGACTGTTAAATTTGCTGGGCCGTCAAGCTCAATCTTGTAAACACAAACTTTTTGCATGTTAATGATATTAAGCAATATTACTTGCTACATGGATGATGAAGATTGATGGATGTGCGAAATGGATACATTTCCTTACATTAGAAATGGTAGAAACCTATGATTGATGGTTTGGATATATATAATCAACAACTATGTATAGTTTAAAAATATTCAATAAAGAATATTTATTTTAGATGTATTGCAATGAATACTTTATAAAAATAAAGTGATATAGTAACATTATTATATAAGAAAGAATTAATATTGAGTTATATATATTAATATAACTCTGATAAGAAAAATCATTAAATAAATATGATTTCATTATAAAAGAGAATCGTAAAGGTTGAGATTCAGGGAACGAATGAATGGAATAAAAGGGGAAAAAATTATTCTGCATTTTTAGCTTTTTTAACATTAAATAATGTTTTAAAAGCTAGAACAAGATAGTATTAACGCACAAGATCGGAAATAGAAATAGTCCTGATTTTGGAGTCGTTACAATTAGTATCAAAGCTATAAGCATAAATGTTGTGAAGAGCCCCGAGCCCTTCGCTGGTGACGTTCCTATAAGGGAAGGCATCGAAGCCAGACTTTCCGTAGGGGACGCCGAGCAAGTCAGTGGCAAGTTGATGGGTGCCATTGTGAGGTGCTATGGTTGAAAGTACCATGAGCATTACAGTTGGTATCAAAGCTAAGGATTATAAACCTTATGTAAGTGAACCTTAGACTATAATCGTAAGCAAGGTAGATGCAAGAGAAAAAAAGAAGTTAAGTTTAAGTAGTGGTACAGTCGTACTCTTTAATGGTTGATGTAAGACCCCAACTTTTATGAATAAAGATTTAGTTTTCTTTATATATTATTTCGAAATAGTAAGGTGTTGATTTGATAAATATGAAAGTTATGGGTGAAATGTGCAAACATTTTTAAAATGAGCAAGTGGTTATAAAATATTCTTGTTGTCGGGGAATATTCGTTTGGTCGTGGAATATTCTTGTTGTCGGGGAATATTCGTACGACGGCGCAGCTATTTGTGGGCCCCCACAACGGAATAACTGTCAGATATAGAAAGAGACAGAAATAACTTTTTACAAGATAACGGGGTGGTTGTTACCGTTAGTACTGTTGAAATACCCGGTGGTTAAAATACAGTGATACACGGTGTTGCATAGTAGCACACGGTATTGCACAGTATTTCGAATTATTGAGTCTTACGTGAGAAGCCATTACTCAATTATTGTTACAGTAATTACTGTTCAATATTTTATATTATTGACTCAATAATTGCTACGTTGATATTTTATATTATTGACTCAATAATTGCTGCATTGATATTTTATTGACTCAATAATTGTCACGTTGCTATTTTTTATGATTGATTCAATAATGGCTACAGTTGATATTTTGTAGTATTGATTCAATAATTGTCGTTGCACAGTATTTCACGTTATCAACTCAATAATTCATATTATTTGAAGAATATTATTAGATAGCATTATTGACAATGTCTAAGGAAGTTCTGTCTAGGAGGGGTTATTTAATTGCGCGCCAGTAAGGAGAAGTCCTTATCGGAAGGCCCCCTCTGTCCTGGGAACGACCTGGTTGTTAATATTGTAGTTCTATAATATTATTTGTGAATAATTAATTATTGATTTATATGATAAGGAAATATTTATTTTGTGGATATTAAAGAAGGAATTGGCGCTGGTGAGTTTTTATCAATATTTTGGTGTGAGAAATTATCTGTTTTTGGATTTCAGATAATTTATGTTTGGACTTTGGAAAAACTTCCTTCTGCAAAGTTGTAGAGAATTAAATTTCCTATGGAAGGACATAGAATTTGTATTTTTCTGACGAAGGGGCTATTTGTTATGAATTATTGAAGTTTCGAAAAATATATTTTTTTTATGGGCGGGCCCCACTTTTGGTAGAAAATTTTTTAGCCGCCAGGCGGCGGAAATTTTGAAAAATAATAATATTTTATTATTTTAGTCTCCTTTGGCATCCTAAGCTTTTCCTATAAATAGGGTGCTTAGGTTAGAATTGAAAATCACACCAGAATCAGAAGTTTTCTCTCTCTATAATATCGAGCGTATTTTTGTGAGTATTTCAATACTTTGAGTATTACTATTCAGTACAAGCTTCCGTCGGTATTATATCCGATATTCCAGTCAGAGATACTGTTCTTTTGAGGTAAGGGATGTTATTTCTTTCGTAAATAATGTTATTCTTTTCAATATCATTATACAAAAATATTGTCATGGATTTTATGTTGAAATTCTTACTTTTCCGTCGGGATTACTATTCACGTATACGGCACTATTCACGTATACGGCACTATTCACGGAAAAACTAAATTTTCTTCTATTTGTCCAAATTGCTTGTTAAGGTTACTATCTTTGATTGTATCCAAGTTTTGAGCTCTATTCTTGAAATTTTGCTCCATAATTGATTATTACGAGGTATTTTTGATTTGGATAAACTAAATGACGAATCCCTAATCTTTGTCTTTTATCTCACTGGATTCGTTCTTTAAAATATTTTTCATCATCCTCAGTCCTAAAAGATGAATGATTACCTGATGAATATCTTTGGCCTGTAGAGCAAAGATGAATGATTACCTTGATGAATATCTTTGGACCTGTAGTGCAAAGATGACAGGTGTTGAGATGAATATGACCACTGATGATACAAATGAATATCTTTGGCCTGTAGTGAAAAGATGAATATTGATTCGAGATGTATATTGATTGATGTTACAGGGATAAAATATTGATGATGGACTTTTAAATCATAGAAGATAGTAGACTTGATTCTCTGCTTAACTCTTCTAATGATTTGTTATTTCCGCTGCGAATATTGATCTAAGATTGGTTGTCCATTATATTTTATCTGATTTATTGAAGGCTAACGATAATTTATTTTCCATTATCTTAGTCATAATATTCTTTACTGAGCTAGTTGAGCTCACCCTTTTCATCTGTTGTCCTCTTCAGGAAATGAGAATGTCGCAGGGACTAGTCGGGGGACAGAGTGATGGTCCGAGTTAGAGCAGTAGTAGCCCTCACTATTTCTGATAAATAGTGTGATAATAATTGTAATGAGGACTTAGTTTGAATCTTAATATTTTCTATATATTTGTATTGAGACTCACAGTTGTGTGGTCGTATTTTGCACGACCGTATGATATAAAGTTTGTATTTGAATTTTGTACCATGTATTTGGCGACTCAGAATGGGTTGCGTTGAATGGACCTATTCTGGGGTTGTCACAGTTGATATATAGTATTTGGGCTAAACAATTCCTTCAGGGAGCGGAGGTATATACGAACTAGCCACCGATCTAACTCGCTGTGAAATACAGTGTATACGAGACGGGAAACTAGTTTGTTGGTTGTTTGTGGGAAACCACTCAGTTTACTATATTGAACGCTGTTAGAGACTTGATGTGTACCAAGTATAGAGTTATGAATACGTGTGATGAAAAGGTGATTCTTTTCACATACGTAGATGTATAGGATGAGTTAAGTCCTAAAAATATTATAAGAAGAAGATGAGAATGACGAGGAGTAAACTCGAATGAGGATTAAACGATCTTAAATGAATTTAGAAAATTCATTAAGAATGTGTTAAGATAATACGTAAAGATTCAAGGAAGAATCTTAAAAGGCAATAAGTAAAGGATCAGGGGACACCTGATTCAAATAATCATAAATAATATGATTAGAGAAGAAAGAAAGAAGATCGTAAAAAAATGAAACGATCATAGAATGAGAAAGAATTGTAATATAACACGATTATGAGATAAGATCACGACATGATCTGATCAAGACAAAGAAGGACTGATAATCAAGCGAATGATTGAAAATTTATAGCAGAATGGCTATATGGAAATGGTACTATGTATTAGTACAAGAATAAAACTCAAAAAAAGTTATAGATGATGAAATACAAATTAAATAAAATTTGTATTGAGCAAAGAACAAGATAAGAGTGGATGAGATTAAGTGGGATTTCAATGGAGTACTCATGTGGTAGCTGAGTTATACAAACCTTTGTATGGGCATGGGTTTTATGCTTGGTTTAATGACCACTTAGTTTATCACACTGATAATCATTGAAATGTTGGTGTCGCGCTATCGATATAAATATGGTGGAAAGGTGATTCTTTTCTCATATATATATTTGATAGTTAGAGAATAATAAGAATAGGTGCGAGTTTATAAAACTCATGCTTATGATAAGTTTGTGACTCATAATCATATGGTATGTTTTTGAGCCCCTAGGCGTATGGACAGTCCCTGATTGATTCTTGGACAACGTATTGCTAGGACAAGTTCCTAAACTCATATTTTTATGGCAAGTTTCTAAACACATAATGTGTGGTAAGTTTAATGAACTATCCCAGGGTATATGGTTAGTGTAATACAGTGGGAGTTAATGGAGTTAGAGACGAACAGAATTATATGGTGAAGTTTTTGGAAATAGTTAAATTTGATGAAGAAGAAATGGATATTCTCAAATCTACTAGCTATGCTAGATTTTAAAATTTATTGGAATCTTGCTGACAGTCGCACTATTGTATTTTTGAAAAATAAATTGGGTCAAATTGTTAAACCAATAAGTTTTAAAAAGTTCGGTGGTTTCTTATGTCTATGCTAATTATTTCGGCTAGACAAATGATTTGAAAAATATCAAAAGAATTTTATATAGTCATTAATCCATCATTAATATGATAGAGATATGACAAATGATGACATTCTCAACGGGCTATTGGAAACAGTACGGTACTATGCTTCATAAAATGATTTTTAGTATTTTAGTAATGAAAGATGTGTCAAATGCCATTTGCGTTGGCTAGACACAAATTCAGATATTGGTTATGTTAAGCGTTTTGAAATGTCCAACTAAATTAATTGAGTATGGAGTCCAGATTAAGTAAGAACTTTCCTATAATGGGATTATTTTATACTGCGTCCTGGGGACGACAAAGAGGAACTGAAATAATTATTCCGCATAGATAGTGTTGATCGACACAGAACATCCAAAATAGGAAATTCTGTTCGCGCAAAATAGCGACAAAAATATTATAGGTCAACACAGGGCATAAATAGGATGCTCACCTATATGTCCGTAAGATATGTCGGTTTGCAGATAAATGTCTGTTGAAACCTTTTCAGAAACAAGTTTATGGTCTTTATGACTTTATTATGAAACAGAAAGCTCTTTTTAAAGTGAATCTTTTGGATTCTTGAATTATTTATATTGCTTCACAATTATTGATCAATTGTGGAGAATTTCTATCTTCGGGAGGTTGGATATAGATAGAATGAATTCCTTAAGGGGAAGTAAGTCGTAGAATACGACAATGGTACATAAATCCTTGAAGGATGAAAAAGTTAGAGTTATGAGAAATAATGATTCTCGGATGATGAAAATTGATAAGAAAGTCACGTGAAGATTAGAAACGTGAAAAAAAATGAAGAAGTAAGTCCGAGAAGTATAGGACTTTAAAAGAATATGAAGAATGTAATGGTTCAGAAATACCGTATGAAAAAAGGGGGGACATTGAGAAGTAAATAATACTTGTAACATAATCGAGTTTAAACAACAATTAAGAATTGGAACCTATAAGAATTGATTAAGGAAAGGAAAGAGATATGTGATATAAAACATAAGAAAATGGTATGTTGGAATGATTCAACGATAAGGTTATGAGAAAGAATAAGATCTAAACCGTTTAAGAACGATTCGGTATTGTGATTCCGAGGATGGAATCCTTATAAGGGGGGGAAGAATGTAAGAACCCAGATTTTTGAAAATTATTAAAATAAAAATTTAATAAAAGAAAATTCTTATTAAATGATATGTTGTGTGATATTATATTGCATAAGTGAATATGTGTTATGCAATATATGATTTTATGTATAATAAATATATTAGTAGTATATATTTATTATATGTAAATAAATTGTTGTAGTAATTTATTAAAGGAAATGAGATGAGTAAATTAAAATAATTTATAATATTAAATTATTTTAATGTGGTAATTAGTGGCATTAAAAATACTTAATGTATAACCACAATTTTATTAAAAGAATTATATATTACATTATTGAGTGTAATGTATGCATGCTTTAATGTAATGAATATATTAATATATTTATTATAGTTAAATTGTTGAAAATAATTTAGAGAAGGGAAAAGGAAATAATTAGTTTAAGTATACAAATATTATGGTATACTTTAAATAAAGGATATTAAAATAAATTCTATTATTGAATTATTTTAATAAAGAGAGAATATTATTTTAATTATATATGTAAATAAATTAATATAAATAATTTATAATGTGAGAGAATAAATTTATTATTTATTTTCTATATGTGATTTGGTACATGTGTGTTACATGAATTATTTACAAGGTAATAGATATATATTATATATATATGTATTTACTACGCAAGGGAATGAAATTAGTTGAGAATAATTTGAGTAATGAATTAAAAGAGGTGGTTTAAGTATATAATCTTTATATATACTTTACCCAAAAATATTAGAATAAATTCTTATATGAAGTTATTTTAATAAAGCAAGGATATTATATTTATTATAATATCTTAAAGTAGTAAGTAAATTCTTAAATGAATTTAGGTTAATGAGGAAGGATGTTATATTAATTATAATATCTTAAGTAGGCAAATAATGGTATTTGCATGGAAGATTATGTGATGCATATTTATTTTGTATTTATAAAATAAATATGTAATTAAAGCATATTATATTATGTGTTTATTTTGGGAATATATAATTTATATACTACAAATGGATAATATTTTATATATGTTCCAAGAGGGGAAATATTTATTTTTTGGGTGAGTTAGTAACTTAATATTTAAAAATCTAGTTACTAGCTATTAGGTAATTTAAATTATTCAATACAAGCATTATTTGGTTTATTAGTTAATTAAAATAATTAAGCTAAAAGGATAATTTCTATTTTACCCATATACTATTTAAAGCTTTGTGCCCAAGCCTTGCAAATTTTATTTATCAAACCGTGTAGGAGAAGAAGAAAGAGAAGTGTGGAGATTACACAATTTTCTTGGTGACCAAGTAGTTATTTCAATTCCTTATTGTTCCTTCCTTTAGCTGTAAGTTAGAGAGAGGAAAAAGAGAAATAGCAAGTTTCATGTATTATACTTTGAATCCTTCATAATTTGGCTAAGAAAATTTGGAAATTACTTCCCTTAATTCCTTCATGTAGTCGAATTTCTCTTTCTATATTTCTTAGTATTGTGAAAATTTCCAAGTATGAAGAAGATCTAGAACCATGGATTTTAAAGCTTTAGAAAAAAAATGAATCAAGTGTTGTGGCAATTTGGAGATAGCAAGGCTTGGATTTAATTAAGGAGGAAAGCATAAGGTATAAAACTTTGCTCAATTTTGGATTTTATTCAAGTTATGAGATTATATGATTTTTATTGCTAAACTTCAATTTTTGGGAGTTTAGTAGGTTATGAGATAATTTTTAATGGGATTCCATTATAAGAAATCAAGTTTTGATTTATGTATATGAAATATGGAGTTGGAATTGATGTTTAATTGAAAGGATAAAAATTGAGTTATGTTAGTAAGATTTAATTTATAAAAATTTGATTTTTTTGGTTGAGTTATGGTTGAACTCATGAAAATTCGCAAACAAACCGATAAGAATAAATTTTATATGAAGTTATTTTAATAAAGCAATGATATTATATTTATTATAATATCTTAAAGTAGTAAGTAAATTCTTAAATGAATTTAAGTTAATGAGGAAGGATGTTATATTAATTATAATATCTTAAGTAGGCAAATAATGGTATTTGCATAGAAGATTATGTGATGCATATTTATTTTGAATTTATAAAATAAATATATAATCAAAGCATATTATATTATGTGTTTATTTTGGGAATATATAATTTATATACTACAAATGGGTAATGTCGACGTCGGGAAAAAATTGCGAGTCGAGTTGGACCCGAATCTTTCACTCTTCCTAGGTTTTGTCTACCCTTATTCTTTTTATTGTAAAAAAAAAGATTTTGAAGGGTTTTTTTTAGAAAAGGTCAAAATGTATCATGTCGGCGAGTTGAACGGTTTAGAGAGTCGTCAGTTGGTAGTTTTAAAATGGTTGTACCAACTCAACCGAGTTTTGTTTGAAAAGAGGCCCAATTGCTGGACACTGTCGAAACTTGATCTTTGAAATCGAAGTTCTAAGTTCGGGGGCTTGGTTAAATGTGGGGAAGGTGTTAGGCACCCCACAACTCCTGTGTAAACACAGTATCGCATCTTTTCAATATTTTCCTTTTAAATCTGCAATGTGTGTGTGTGTGAATGCTGGAAGAACTTGGGCATATGTTTGATTGATTGAAAGCATGGACGTGCTTCGTTGAACCTATATACGAAGGGTTTGATTTGATTTGCAAAAGTCTCTTTTTTAGACAAGATTATTAAAATGATATTTTGAAAGCAGGTTTTCAAACTCTTACGCTAACATAGGAATTGAAGCATATCGATACTTCAGTTTTATCTTTTCAGCCTTTTGGCTTAATTTA
Organism: Panax stipuleanatus; assembly: GCA_020205555.1. NCBI lineage: Eukaryota > Viridiplantae > Streptophyta > Magnoliopsida > Apiales > Araliaceae > Panax > Panax stipuleanatus. Next base: position 50,835,164 of record CM035121.1, on the reverse strand, counting down.
AATGGTGATTATCAAGCTGCGAAGCATCCTGACCACAAAATATATACAGGTGTCAGTCTTCTCATGGGCATGACAGCCATGGAGTGACTCTGACACGACAAACTATATTTTCACTATGTTGAGACCTTAAATTTGGATAACCGTTTTAAGGTCTTTTGTATGTACATTTTTACAGAAAAACTGGCAGGGTACATTTGTAAAGTGGAGTTTGTCCATCGTGGGAATCAGATTCAGATCAATTTGATCGTGAATCTCACGATTCCTAAGCTCACATAGGGAAGCCAATAAAACCTGCACAACTCAAATATGCATAAAAAATATATATTTACATCCAAATGTCGCCAGAACTAAGGATTCATCAGTAAATCCTGGCTCACACATGGCAGAAGCGTCTCGCTTCCCACTAGATAATGATCTAAGGGACGCGAGGTTGCTTTCAGAACTGAAACTAAAAAAATGCTAGATTTAAGGAAATCTTAGCCATTCTAGCTTTCCGGTTCTGTCTAGACCTATTTTGAATCGTTTGAAAGCTAGAGTTGGCGAGATTTAAAGAAATCTAGTTCGCCCGAAGAGATGTCAGTGTCAATTCATATCAAATGAATATTTAAAGCAGCAGTTTAATCACAATGTGTAAAGAAATATATATATATATATATATATATATATATATATATATATATATAAGTTGTAAAGGGCGATGGGTTTTCACTTCGATACCCGGACCTGGAATGGAAATATATATATTTTTATAAAAGCTGTATAAAAGCCACGAAATGATCCAGGATGGACATAATGTAAATATATATATATAGAAAAGCAGTAAAGGGCGACAAACATTCTATCCTTTGCCCTGATAGAGAATGTAAATATATATATATATTTATAAAAGTAGTAAAAAGGCCACAAATTGATCTAGGACAAACTGGAATGTAAATAATAATATATATAGTTACTATATATATATTAAAGTAATAAAAAGGCCACGAAGTATAAATCTAGGCCCAAATAAGTCAGAAAAATTTATATATATGTATATATAGTTCTATATATAAAAGCAGTAAACTACCTCGGATTTGACATCCAGGCTTGACAGAATTGAAAAGTTAGTATACATATAGTTAAATATACACATTAAAAAGACAAACCAGGACTGGAAAGATAAACCAGTCAGGCGAAGTTGCTATAAACAAAGATATATATATAAAATTTGTTAGAAGCGACGGATCGACGATCCGAATTGTAGAAATGCCAGAAAATGAGTTTATGTACTAAAATGTACGAAAACGTAAGCAAAAACAACAACAGAACTGAGTTCCAGGCATAATCAGAAAGTAAAACTTAACTTGCAAGTGTATAAAAGTGCAATGAAGTAATATAAACTTGCTGATCGTAAAAATATTCACAATAGACTGCTACACAGGCTCTTTGCCAACTCGTAGGCTTTAAACGTCCGTTTCTACCGGTTAATTTTTGATATGTGGTAGTATATGAGTATATCTACATAGGTTCAGAGTAATAAATTTGGGCTTGGAGTACAAGAGTGGGGCTGAGAAACCAAATGGGCAGAGGTTCAGAGCGTTTTTTCATATAAAATGAGCTGGGGTGCACTCATATATATAGACCCAGGAGAAGCAGCTCTACTTGCGGCAACTGCTGGTAGAGGTGCGGCTGCATGTGGCGGGGCCCACGGGGTGGGTCCCATTGCATCAAAGTACATGCACTCCTAGCAATGCGAGGTCAGATTCTAAACTTTCTAACTTTTGATCGGAGCGTCCGTTGGAGGCGTGCTATACCTTTTCGGAAAGCCTTCACCGAGAGTGTCGCAATGACATGGGAGTACACCTTTTATGAGTTGAAATAGATAGGTTCATAACCAGATCTTTGATTCCTCGCAGGTTGTATGTTGAGCTGTCTTGCGCTATTTCCACTCGGGATCATTGTTATGGTTCTTTCTGACCTTGGTGGCATCAATTCGGCTCAAATTTGACCGAATCAGCTTTAATTTAGTAGAATGACCATTTTGCCCCTCCCGGGGTTGCCTTCAGTGCTAACATGGCCTTCGATTGACTTTTCGGGGTTGTCTCCGAGGTTTGGATCCCAACCGATTCTGTTTGTCTTCAAGGTTGTCTTCGAGGCTGACTTGGTTTTTCCAGGTTTATCTTTAGAGATGATGTGAGGCTTCGGGGTTGTCTCCGAAGTTGAGTTGGCCTCCCGAGTTGAGACCGGGGCTGATCTGTACTTCCCAGGTTGAGACCGGGGCTGACCTGTACCTCCCGGGTTGAGATCAGGGCTGACCTGTACCTCCCGGATTGAGACCAGGGCTGATCTATACCTATCAAATTGAGACCAGGACTGACCTGTACCTCCCTTGTTGAGATCGAGGTTGACTTGTATTTCCCGGGTTGAGACCGGGGCTGAGTTGACATCCAGGTATTGAGACCGGGGTTGACCTGAAATCTCTGTATTGAGATCGGGGTTGAGTTGACGTCCCGGTATTGAGATCGAGGTTGACCTAAAATCCCAGTATTAAGATCGGAGTTGAGTTGACGTCCCGATATTGAGACCGGGGTTGAGTTAACGTCTCGGTATTTAGACCAGGGTTGAGTTGACGTCCCGGTATTGAGACCGGGGTTGAGTTGACGTCCAGGTATTGAGACCGGGGTTGAGTTGACATTCATTGAGACTGGGGTTGAGTTGACATCCTGGTATTGAGATCGGGGTTGAGTTGATGTCCCGGTATTGAGACCAGGGTTGAGTTAACGTCCCGATATTGATACCGAGGTTGAGTTGACGTCCCGGTATTGAGACCGGGGTTGAGTTGACATCCTGGTATTGAGACCGGGGTTGAGTTGACATCCCGGTATTGAGATTGAAGTTAAGTTGACTATTTTGCCCTCCTGCAGGGTTAGTAACAGGAATGCCAAATAGGACTGAAGAAAATTTTGAGTGCCTACAGATGCCGCGCTTTATCATGTTCATGCAATGTAGTGAAATGAACAGGATAAAGATTGCTAGACACTAGAAATGCAAATGCAAAGGTAATACAATGCATGGCATGATATGTGATGAATGTTAGATGCCTTTGAGGGGTTAGGGTTATCATTGAATGTTTACGTTATTTTTTGCTGTGGATAACGTCATTCATGATAACCCTTGGGGCAGCACTGTCAGGCGGTTACTGGTAGGATATCACTGATAGGCTATCTCCAATTGTCCTCGTCACTTTCTGCTGGGGATAACGTTATTCATGATAGCCTTGTCAACTCTGATAGGGGATAACGTTATTGTTGCTACCTTGGTTTGAGACCAATGGTTTCCCACGTTTGTCAATACTCTCTGTAAGGCATATTTCCCTTTCGACTGATGCCGTTGTACACTTCTAAAGGCTCCACTATTGGGGATATATCTTGGATATCGAGTTACCTTATTGGGTGCTTCCGATGCCTATCCTGATGATAATTTACACCTGTAGTTTGCAACAGGGGGCTGAATCACCAATCCTTCTTGGTGATCCTTTTGAGGATGTGTATAACAGATTCCATAATCTGTCCTTTGTGGGGATAGATTGATATACTATTTTCGCCACCGGATCATTCCCGATACTTCGCTGGAGTTAAGCCAATGGCTGAACTGTCATCGGTCTTTCCCCGACGCTTTACTAGGGTTCAGCCAACGACTGAACTGTTATCGGTTAGTACCCGACGCTTCGCTGGGGTTAAGCCAACGGTTGAACTGTCATCGGTCAGTACCCGACGCTTTGCTGGGGTTGAGCCAATGGCTGAACTTTCACCGGTCTGTACCTGACGCTTCGTTGGGGTTGTGCCAATGGCTGGACTGTCATCAGTCAGTACCCGACGCTTTGCTGGGGTTGTGCCAACGACTGAACTAACATCGATCAGAACCCGACGATTCACTGGGGTTGTGCCAATGGCTGAAATGTCACCGGTCTGTACTCGATGGTTCGCTGGGGTTGAGCCAACAGCTGAACTATCATTGGTCAGTACCTGACGCTTTGTTGGGGTTGAGCCAATGGCTGAACTGTCATCGGTTAGTACCCGACGCTTCACTGGGGTTGTGCTTACGGCTAGACTGTAATCGGTCAGTACCCAATGCTTTGCTGGGGTTGAGATAACGGTTGGACTATCATCGGTCAGTATCCGATGCTTCGCTGGGGTTAAGCCAACGGCTGGACTGTCATCAGTTAGTACCCAACGCTTCGTTGGGGTTGTGCCAACGGCTAAACTGTCATCGATCAGTACCTAACGCTTCGCTGGGGTTGAGCCAACGGCTAAACTGTCACTGGTTGTACCCGACGCTTCACTAGTGTTGAGCCAACGACTGAACTATCATCGATCAGTACCCGACGCTTCGCTGGGGTTGAGCCAACGGCTGAATTGTCATCGGTCAGTACCCGACGCTTTGCTGGGGTTGTGCCAATGGCTGAACTGTCATCGGTCAGTACCCGACGCTTCGCTGGGGTTCTGCCAATAGCTGAACTGTTACTGGTCTATACCTGACGTTTCGTTGAGGCTGAGCCAACGGCTGAACTGCCATCGGTCGGTACCCGATGCTTCGCTAGGGTTGAGCCAATGGCTGAACTATCATCGGTTAGTACCCGACGCTTCATTGGGGTTGTGCCAATGGCTGAACTGTCATCGGTCAGTACCTGACGCTTCGCTGGGGTTGTGCCAACGGCTGAACTATCATCGGTCAGTACCCGACTCTTCGAAAGTGGCAGTTTTTGGAAGTTTTTCGCAGTTTTTCAGCAGTTTTCATCATTGGTCCCCAGATTTTACTTTAGGATGAAATACCAATGGATTTCATGAATTTCCCACCTCTGTCAGTAATCCGCTGCTTAAACGCAGGATTTTAGGATAAACCGCTCAATCACGTAGCGATTTTTTCTCCGATTTGACTTTTCTGCTCATATTGTTTCAACTCAAACTGGACAGAGCTAGAGGGGTAGGGCCCACCCTGGGGAGCCGCAGGTAGGGGTACGACAGCCGCAGGTGGGCCCGCTCCTTCCTGCGGATTTATTTTGGGCAGCGGGGGGCTCATAAAGTCATTTTTAATTTTGAGTTTCAAACGGGATCCGATTTTCTTTTTCAGATCTACGGAGTTTGGACAACTTTTTTTTAGATTTCATCAGCGGCCACGCGTTCTGCACATCTCAGGTAACATTTACATCCTTTGTTTTCAAGTTTTGACCTTTAAAAGTATGTAAACCACGTAGGGTGCTTTTGAATATAATGTATCAAAAATGTATACTTATATGAGTTGCTAAAAATTTTCTGACTTAATAAGTATGCATATTTTACTGCAATGCACGTTTTGATGTAAGAAAATTTGGAATCTGAGACAATCAATTTTTGCTCTTTTTGATCAGTTTACTCATACTTTTTGAGGCCTAGTTAGCTTGGATTTTCAACTAAAAAAATATCTATGGTAATTTGGCTACCATGTGAAGTTTATTTTTGATTTTTCTTCATAAATATGAAATGTTTCTATTTTTAGGAAGGTGTGCTACTGAATGGCCACCTAGACATGCCTGTGTGCATGCGGACAGTCCATTTTACAAAGAAGACTCTGGAGAAATTTTTTCAAAAGCCTGAGCATTTAATAAACATGCAGTTTTGACTCTACTGGGGATTTTTGACTGACCCATGCATGTTTTTAGGATTTTGCTTTTGAAAAACATGCAGTTTTAACTTTATTGGGGATTTTTGACTGACCCATGCATGTTTTAGGACTTAGAAATACATAAAATACTGATTTAAATTAATAAGCCACATGTTTTAGGCTTACCACACCCTTTCTGAGGTGATTGGGAGACTTTGTCTAGGTGATGAACTGAGATAGACCCGGGGGTGCTAGCAAGGTCGTTTCAAGGGTTAGACGGAGGAGAGCCTCCGATGTTCCTCAGCCACGGCCAGCCCGGCCACCTCATAGACTGGCTGAGTCAGTGATTCATCCGGACAGGGCTGAGCCGCCGGTAGGCATATATGATGAGGAGGCTCCATTTGCTGCTCCTGCCCCAGCTCAGGCTCCACGTGCGGAGCTCCCAGGCATTGTTGTACTAGTCCAGGATTTGCTAGGAGATTTGAGTCACCATCCATCAAGGTTTCCTTCACGCCAATGAGGTGACCGAATTTTCCTTCTTTTTGGATTTTCTTTCTTTCTTTTGCCATTCTCGGGGCACAGGTTTTTGACATGGGTTGGCTTTTGATGCAGGTTCTTGGCTTCACGCAGCCTCGAGGGAACTGGTTTAATGTGCATTCTCTTTATCACACTTTGCACCAGGATTATAGGGACATTGTTGATACATGGGGGTTTCAGGCGTTCTTTTCTATCCTTCCCCGCCGTTGCCCCTGGGGTTTCATGAGGGCTTTGTCTGAGCGCTGGTTCCACCAAACTCAGTCTCTCCACTTGTTGGACTGTGAGGTGATGATGACACCTATGGACTGGAGGTTCATCATCGGCGTAAAGTTTGAGGGTGAGATAGTGCCTGTTGTGGCTGACATTACACTCACTATCGTCAGTTCACTGCTGGGAGTTCCTGCGATGGCGATCAAGGGTCGGACATTCCAATCTGGTCCCTTGAGCGTAGATGCCCAGAGTGGGGCTTTTCTTGAGCCTCTGCCTGATGATCAGGGTATTAGAGATTGCATCCTGAGGCGATGTGTTTTTGGTGATCATCAAGGGTTGTTTCTTTGCGGACAACTCAGCGACGGTGTCCTTTGCCTTGGTTAGCGCCACTCGATATGTAGAGAACCTTAGTGACTTTGATTGGGGTACCTACACCTTTGCCTATTTTCTCCGAGGTATGCGCATGCGCTCGAAGGGTGTGACGGAGGCTTGGTTAGGGTTCTACCCATTTCTGCTCGTGACTACATCTTTCTTGTACCTTTTTAATTTTTGCATTTACATTTGTCAGTCTTGGTCACTGAGGACTTTTGATATTTACATGGCCAGTTCTGGGCATATGATAGGCTTCCTTACCTGTGTCTCGCTACCACTTTATGCCTGGAGACTTATCCTCGGGGACGGCATTGTCACCACTCCACACTAACGGAGGTCTCTGTAGCTGAGGGATTCACCCATTCCCTCCTGCAACTTGAGCTTTTAACAGCAGGATCGATATCATGGGTACCGTATACCTCAGACTTTTTTACATTTGGGTTTGAGGGCGGTTTCCCCACTGGTTGGGAGTATGCATTATCTACATGCAGACTCCCATTTTTGATAGAGGGAGGTTGGGAGCTCTATTTAGGAGAGCATGCTATCAAGAGCATCACGGGGAAGATCCGTATTTCCCTTTGTTCCTCCGGTATGGCATCATTGGCTACTAGTTCAGCCACTGATAGACATTCCTATGGAGGGCATAGATGGCTTTACCCTGTCAGAGGGTCCATACAGTCAGGAGGCATTCAACAGCTGGTGGAGTCCTCGCACTATTAGGGCACAGACTCGTGCTACCCAGTTCATGGCAGATATAATGTCGGGGTCTGTGATGATGATAGACTGGATAGCTTACCTCAGGGAGCCTACTCACTTGGACCAGAATATAGGACTGACCCAGTAGTTGGAGAGAGCTCATTTGTTTATCAGGCATCTTGGCCGAGATCCCTCAAAGGCATCTTCTTTTGATCCATCCGGCTCTATAGCGGGCCCTTCCACATGTTTATTTTCTAGCAGTTTTACAGGGGCTAATCCTCCCTTGTACCGCCCTGACATTCCTGATGGCTAAGACTTTGTGTCCACGGAGGAGATGGAGCAGGTTAACATCCTGAGTGTAGATTATCATGACCTTTTTTGATAGCTATTATAGCTATATCTTTTCATAGGCCACTGTTTTGGCTATTGGGAGGCTGTGCCCCATTTTGATAGACCACTGTTAGTAGTTGGGGGGTTGTGCCCCATATCCCTGTACTTTTTATTTTTGCACTTTATTAGCAGACAGAGATGATGCTTGCAGTAGATAGTTTATTCTAGATATGCATGATATTTCCTATCTATTACATCATGTTTATCATTGTTATTATGCATGTATTATGTCATGTGTATGCATCTCGACAGACGAGTTTAGATTTGACCCCTGGATGGACTTGTGATACGGTGATATAGATGTTGTCGTCCACCGTCAGCCGTATTGAGCACTCGCCACCGTCCTCGGTGGCATCTTCATTGCAATCGTGGAATGATAGTCTGCCCCTGACATCCAGAGGGACAGTAAACCAGATGCTAGGGCATTCTCTAGCCCTTCTAGCTTTCCAGGTTCCATATGGATTTGTGGATGACATCTTATCATGCTGGATACCTGATCGACAGGTTTTTCGCTTTGGGCTCCACGAGTTGACTCCTACCTTAGAGGAGTATGAGCGTCTTATAGGCTTGGCACTGAATCTGCCTTCCACTGGTACAGCCATCAGTGACATGCGGAGACCATTTATGACTATGTCAGTTCTGAGACACCAAGTTATCACTAAGGAGATCATTGCAGGGCATATGATTTCCATAGACTTTTTGATCAATCGCTTCGGCCAGCTAGATAGCTATGAGCAACATTATGAGGATTTTATCATTTCGGTAGATGAGTGGCAGCTTGCCCGTGTAGACGTCTTGTTGATGTGCATCGGTGCCTACGTCTATATGCCACTACACTTGGACCACTTGGTTGTCAGATTGATGGTTGTGGTTTGGGCCCTTAGACAAGGTTGCACCATCCTGCCGATGATATTGGCTGAGACACTGAGGTCAGCTACCCACTGTAGTACCCATCCAAAGGGGTTTTATAGAGGTAGCTTCGTCTTGTTGTACGTATGGCTCATGTCCCATTTTCGCCCGATTAGCTTCTTCAGACACCAGGGGTACTGCTTCACCTATAAGATAGCCATGTTATACTCCTTTCATCCAGCAGAGTGTTCGAATGTAAAGACATGGTCAGCTTTTCTGTCAGATATTGAGCATCTTTTTTTGATTTTGCCATACTCAGGCTAGTCTCCCCTTATAGCATCATCACCCATGCATCTTACATGGACTACCTGCCCATAGTGGAATTGAGAGGGGGTGACCACCTACCATCCATTGGCAGTTATGGGTCAGTTTGATAAGTTCCAGAGCATGCACCAGTTTGAGGGGGCCATAGATCAGCGGTTGTCATCTTCTTCTATATCATCAGCCGACCTGATCAGGATTTATGAGTGTTGGACTCATAGGGAGAGCGCTGATTTCTCTACTAGCCATCCGGATCGTTCTCCATAGTATTCGGCATGGTTGGAGATCGATATAGCATCAGCTGCATTCATCCAGTCAGCTCCGATTATGGATTTTGATGAGGAGGAGCCTATGGAGGATCCTAATTCTCCCACGGAGGATGAGTTGTTTATGGGTCTGACAGAAGTGTTAGTTAGTGACCCTCCGATCATTCCTGCTGGGACAGATCCAGCTATGGCAGATTCATTAGCTAGGATAAGTTTTGAGAGAGATCAGGCTAGGGCGCTGATGTTGACTGCCCTGTCCGGTAGAGATATAGCTTTTGCTGATAGAGATGAGGCTCGAGCTAGTTGGGATATGGCATTGGTCGAGAGAGATAAGGCTCGATCTTCTTGCGATGCTGCTTTTGTTGAGATTGAGGAGACTTTGATTGCCAGGGACGCTGCTTTTACAGAGAGGGATGAGGTCATAGCTTCCCGAGATCTCCACAATGCTGACAGTACTACTCTCCGATCATATACCCATGGTCTGGTTGCCAATATGAGTTCTTATATTGATGATCATAGCGAGACTATGAAGATGGTTGTGGATGTTCTGGCTCGTATGGAGGCTAAGGGTATTGCGCTTGCAACGGCTCCTCCATCTTCATAGAGAGATGCCATGCTGGCACTGCTGTCCTGTTTATCTTTGGGTCCATAGACTAGCTTTGTTTTTCCTGCATATACTAGATTAGCTATATTTGTCATGTACATGACACATTGTATATATCAAACAGTATTATATATCAGAGAAATATATTTTGATTCACTTCCCTGTTTGGATATATATTGTCATTGCTAAGTGATTACCACTTCTTTCATGACTTGCTGTTGTTGATGTATCTTGAGTTTCTCCTTGATGGACTGACAGTGAGATGTCAGAGAATATCTCAGATGGGCCTGTTGACCAGGAAGGCTTGATAGGATTTAGGTTTCAGTGTCTTGGGACCTATTTTTATTGGTTTTTTTTCTTTGAAAGTCAAACTGCACCATAAATGGCTGCCTACGTACTCCCGGGTTGAGGGAGATCAGGTCATTCGTAGTTCCAGTTTTTGTGTAAGAAAGGCTTGAGACGTGTCTATTTTGAGTTTGGTTTGATGAGTTTTTGAGTTTTTGTTTGGTTTGACCGCACCAGGAATAGCTGCCTACGTACTCCCGGGCTGAGGGAGATCAGGTCATTCGTAGTTCCGGTTTTTAGTGAAAACCGAACTGATTTCATTAATTCGCTGGACCAGGATGCTAGTATGCATATGTTTCAGACATAGTACCTTTTTATGGTGTCTGAGTTGATGAGTTGGGGAAATTCACTTCTGTCTATTTCTTGCAATCTGATAGCTCCTCCTGTCAACACTTCCTTGACAATGAAAGGGCCTTCTCAATTTGGGGCGAACTTTCCCTTATCTTCGACTTGATTGGCCAAAACTCTCTTCATCACCAAGTCATTTTCGTTGAATTGCCGAATTTAGAGTTTCTTGTTGTATGATCGAGCAATCCTTTGCTGATATAACTGCCCGTGGAAAATGGTTGTAGCCCTCTTTTCATCTATCAGGGATAATTGGTGGTACCGATCTAGCAACCACTGGTCTTCCTCCATCTGAGTGTCTATCAAAACTCTCAAGGACTCCATTTCGACTTCTATGGGAAGTACTACTTCCATGCCATAGACCAATGAGTAGGAGGTAGCCCCTGTACAAGTACGCATTGACGTCTTGTATGCTAACAGGGTTAGAGGCAACAGGTCAGGCCATTCTTTATGATTGGCGAACATCTTTTGCATTATCTTCTAGATGTTCTTGTTGGCCGCTTCGACAATACTATTCATCTTGGGTCGATAGATGACAAAATTTAGATGTTTGATGTGGAACTTGCTGCATAGTTCTCTCATCAACTGATTGTTTAGGTTCTTGGCGTTGTCTGATACGATCACATCCGGTTGTCCATATCGATAGACGACATTATTTCTGATGAAACCAATGATGACCTCTTTGGTGACTTTGGGAAAAGAGGCAGCTTTAACGCACTTGGTGAAGTAATCAATCATGGTGAAGATGAATCGATAACCATTGCTGGCTTTGGGTTCTACTGGGCCTATAACATCCATTCCCCACATGGACAAAAGCCCTGGTGAACTCATGTTGTGTAGCTCATTTGGAGGAGCGTGTATGACATTTCCATGGACTTGGTATTGAAAACATCTCCTGACATGATCATCGCAGTCAGCTTTGAGAGAGATTGTTGTTCGATTTATATATCGATAATTAACGCACAAGTATACGTGGACCTCATGTAATATAAGATAAGTAGAGTGTCGTACCTACGAGGACAGAGTCTTAAATGCAAGTCAAATACTAAATGTAAGTTCTATACCGTCTTATCTAAACAAGTGAATTGAGATGGTTAGTTAAACTATGTGATTACAACTAACGAAGGTAAGAAAAGTAGTTATACTAGGGAGTCAAGTTAGGATTACAATTTCCCTAATGCGTCGCCTAATCTCCTAACTCTCTACATTACAAACGAATCAAGGAATGGTCAGCCGAGAACAGAACTACACATAAGCTTCTGTCGAAGGCCAAATGCACATCCCTAGCTAGATGAATCACAATATTTTTATTGGCGAAAATAACTAGAATAGGGTCATTAAGCTTACTCCCAAGGCTACACAAGGGAAATAGAGATATGTCTATCCTATTAAGCAGTTTATGCACACATTCCCTTAGGTAAGGTCATACAAGTGTTCTTGTATTTTAAAAGTTAGATATTAATGTCCATTTTTTAACATCCATTAATATCAATACCAAATACTCTGTAAAGCAATCAGTCAATAAGTAAGAAATACAACAACCCATTCCAAAGTGATTCATTAATATAAATATGAGAGAAAGTTATTTAGGCTAAATAATAGGTTACATTGCAATCCTAAAAATGAATTAGTTCATAACCATGGTGCTAATACACATTTCTATAATATTCAACATTGCTCAGTAATACACAAATAAATGAAAGATTTGGAATAAGAAAACTCCTTTTGTAAGGTTTTCTGTCTCCAATTCTTCTCTTCTCCGTGTAGCTTCTGAGCTGTGTAGGATGTTAAGCCTATTCCCCCTTGAAGCACAGCTTCTTTCTATTCTAGAAACTAATTAATACGACTGTCTGTGAAGAAAAATCTCTATTAATTGTCGTCGTACTACTTTTCTATCACTCTATTCATATCCCTTTTTCTCCTCTTGCTTTAGGTTATTAAAAGCAAGTCACTGGCTGGGCACCGGAGGTGGCGCTGCGGCGCCACGCAGGCATTAAAACACCGGAGCTCGCGCTGCGGCGCGAGTTCATGAAGAAAGTGTGGCGCTGTCGCGCTAGATGACGTCAGCAAACAATCATGCCTCACGCCGTGGTGCCAAGCTGAAGCTTGGTGATGGCGCTGCGGCGCTAGAGGGAGAAAATTAACTATTTTGCCCCTATGAGCTGGAAATGACCTAAACAGCCCTGCATCAAACAGATTTAGCATAATAATAACAATATATATATAAAAGCCAAACAAATAACATAAAATAAGCAGCGTCTTAAGCTTTAGAGATTCTGATTCGCGATATAAATACCACTCATTAGAGATCCAGTAATGCCCGGTTCTTAATATCTTCTTGGCCAGCAGATGACCGCTCATGTGTGGACCACAGACTCGACCATGGACTTCATTCATCAATCTCTGGACTTGCTCTTTATCAAGGCATCTTAATAGCCCTATTCCAGCATCCCTTTTGTAGAGTGCATCTCTGCTCAGATAGAACTTCATGGCCATCTTGTGAATCCGCTTTCGTTCGGAGTGGCTTGCCCCAGCGGGTGTAGATCCATCTCGGAGATATTCCTTGATGTCTTGATACCAAGGCTAATTGATAGGAGGTATTTCATCTGATCCTTCTCCAATGTAATTCCTGTATGTCGGGGTCTTTTGGCATGTGAATTTGATGTTAGGAATCCCATTCCTATCATATATGCGGATCAAGGAAGCCAACTTTGCCAATGCATTCCCGAAGTCCTTCCTACCCCGAGGAATATGAATGAAGGTTATGTCTTCAAACTCCATGGATATTTTGATGACCTGCCGATGATAGGGTAGTAAATGCAGTTCTTTGGTGTGATATGCCCCAGTGGTTTATCTGATATCTAACTCAGATTCTTCGAAGACTAATAGATGCTTGACACCCATGGATTGGGCTAACTTCAACCCCATTATGCAGCCTTCATACTCAGCCGTGTTGTTGGTGTTGACAAACTGTAGCTTGGTAGCTACAGGATATTGTTCTCCTATACCAGAGATAAGGATTGCCCCAGCTTCGACACCTTCCATGTTTACTGTTCCATCGAAATACATTTTCCATGGTTGGACTGCATTTTCTTGAAGAACTTGCTGGGTTGACATGATACCATCATTCGAAAAATAAGTCTCCAGAGGTTCGAACCCTCCTGATGGTGCTTCGGCTAGTTGATCTGCAATGCCTTAACCTTTGATGGAATTTTGAGTCACGTAGACAATGTCGAACTGTTGTAGGATCAACTGCCATTTGGACAGTCGACAATTCAATATTGGCTTGTTGAATACGTATTTTAGCGTATCCATGCGGGATATGAGGTAGGTCGTGTGCCCATGTAGATAATGTTGCAACCTCATGGCGGCCCATGCTAACGCACAACATGTCTTTTCGATCAGAGTGTACTTTTTCTCACCACTGTTGAATCTTTTGCTGATGTAGTAGATACCTCTCTCTTTGCTACTATCATCTTTCTGTCCCAGCATACAGCCCATTGCATTGACATTGACAGACAAGTACATAAACAGGGGAACTCCGTCCCTTGGGGGTACCAATATTGGTTCTTCGATCAACTGCTTCTTGATGGCAAGGAAAGCTTTTTGACAATCCTCATTCCATTTGGTGGAGGAATTCTTCCTTAGTAGCTTGAAGATGGGTTCACAAGTTGCCGTGAGTTGGGAAATGAACCAGCTTATGAAATTGATCCTCCCCAAGAACCTGCGTATCTCTTTTGCTGTTCGGGGTACGGGCATCTTAGTGATGGCTTTAACCTTGGCAGGATCCAGCTCAATGCCTCTATTGCTTACTAGGAATCCCAACAACTTGCCTGATTTGACGCCAAAAGCACATTTGGCTGGATTCAGCTTGAGGTTGTACTTGTGCAACCTGTTGAACAGCTTCTTGAGATGATCGATGTGATCGACTTCCTTTCGGGATTTGACGATGATGTTATCCACGTAGACCACTATCTTCTTATGCATCATGTAATGAAATAGGGCCATCATGTCTCGCTGATATGTGGCCCCAACATTGATGAGGCCGAATGACAATCATCTGTAATAGAATGTTCCCCAGGGAGTGATGAAAGCTATTTTCTCCCGGTCTTCTTCAGCAACCATAATTTAATGGTAACCAGCAAAGCAATCCACAAAAGAATATATATCGTACTGTGCCGTGTTGTCTATCGGGATGTGGATGAAAGGTACCAGGAAATTTTCCTTTAGACAGGCTTTGTTCAAATCCCTGTAATCTACACATACACGTATTTTCCATTTGGGCTTAGGCACGGGGACTATGTTTGACAGCCACTCTGGGTATGTTGATACCATGATGATGTCGGCCTTAAATTGTTTAACGACCTCTTCTTTGACTTTCAGACTCCATTCAGGTTTTAATCGCCTGAGCTTTTGCTTGACTGACTTGAATCCATCTTTGATGGGCATTCGATGGATGAAAATATCTGTAGACAGGCCAATCATGTCTTCATGTGACCATGCAAACATATCCTGGAACTGTATTAGGAGTTTAATCAGGTTGGCCTTTTGATCTTGTGTGAGGTCTATGCCTATCTGGATTTCTTTGAGGTTTTCTGAGGTTCCGATATTGATAGTGGTGGTTTGGTTGAGGTTTGGTTTGGGTTTGTCTTCGACCCATTCTTTGATCTCCTCGGGCACTTCATAGTTATGTTCTTCCTCTTAATCAACTTCCATCAAGTCGAAACTCAGTTGTACATCAAAGTTGTAGTCACTGTGACAGGTTGGCATCTCATCAGAATCTAATCTTGGAGTCCTGAAAACAAAATGCTTTCACCTTAATATATGCAACTGTTTAAACATACAAAGCATTTGGCAAAGTATGACAAAACTTACTGCTATAGCTGTTCAACCAAAATAAGCAGTAAATGAAACCATGTTACAGGGCAGACAGATTCTCTGCCCTTTTACCCTTTTTGAATGAGGCAAGGGACGCTGCTTCAGTTTTCCAGGGTCAGATCCTCGTGTACAGGGAGGATTAAGGATTTGTGCTCGTCTGCCTCATCTCGGATGATGACTAAAACATCCTTCAACATAGGGCCGGGGTTTTTCTTTGAACTGCCTCTCTTTCCCTTCTTGATGCTAGGAATTTAGATCTGATCCTCTTCATCACTGTTTGGGATATCATCATTCATACCCTTGTAGTGTATGCGAACACGCATGTTAGCAAATGGGTCTCGTCCTTCATTTAGGAACTTTTATTTTCCCTTTTTGCTATCACCTTCAGGCTTTGGAGTCTTTCTCTCACCTATCGGTATGAGTGGAGGAAACAACATGGCTGATACTAAAGTAGGGATCTTCCTTACTGGCTTTATAAATCCAGTATTAGTGAGGTTTGGCAATAGTATGGTAGCAACATGAGCCTTAGGATGCTTATGTGGTTTCCGGTGGTTTGATTCTGATGTGTAACCCAATTCGGTTTTTCCTAATTAGCTCGAGATTTGTACTGGACTCTTGATTCCCTGTTGATTCTTTCCTAACCCTTCTCCAGTTTGGAAACCCAAAGATACCATCTTCTGGCCCACTATCATCATTTTGAGGGAGACTTTAGGCTTTAAGGTTGGTGCTCCAACTGGTAGGTACTGAGTATCACTCACCTCCAAGGCTTGAAAACTAGCATGTTCAATCCCTGCATCCAGACTAATCACCGGTATGTCTCCATGTATGCAGATAGGGTACTCTGGTTTGGCATTCACTGTGATTAGGTTACCATTGATAATGTATTTGAGTTGCTGATGGAGGGTGGATGACACAGCTCCTGCCATGTGGATCCATGGCCTGCCCAATAATAAGTTGTATCTAGTGGTGATGTTGAGCACCTGGAAAGATACATAGAAAGTGTGTGGACCAATCTCCAGAGGAATCTCAATTTCTCCCATAGACTCTCGACGAGATCCATCAAAAGCCCGGATGACCACATGACTGGTTCTGATCCGTTTCGGGTTAATCTCCATTCTCTTCAAGGTGTCGTAGGGACGGATGTTCAGGGATGATCCCCCATCTATCAGCACACCTCCAATCACATACCCTGATGACATCACTGATAGTAGTGTGCATACAAGCCAATCATGTATGATGATAAAGCACGTACTTTGTAAACAATCTTATTTATTTATTAATAAAATATTCATTTATTAAAGGCATTTAATTATCTACATGTTGCTGTTTTTATAATATGTAAATAACCCATAGTTTTAAGCAAAGCTTTTAGAATCATGATGATGATCATGCTAATGAGATCTAAATTCTTAGAAAGTTTTAAAACTAAAATAGTTCCCAACCGTGGGATTACTAAAAAGGGGATTAGTAAATCCGGATAGATTGGTACATATGTTGCTTGCTCATTGGATGAGGATGATTGATCTCATGATCATTTGTGTGGAGACACTAAAGCAAGTATGTAGGTGCTTGTTGGAGAATAAGTTCACTGAACGTGATTCGCTATGGAATACCTAATGGAGTTTTACTCGCATGTCAATAGGAATTCCTGATGTGATAGTAGTACAAGTGATCCTTGGACTTGAGATCATCATAGTATCTTGTATGTAACAAATTATACTTTGACTTATTCCTTAAAACCTTTTAAGGCATATATAGGGTATGCTTGGGTATAATGAGTTACATATGGAGATAATGAATGATCAATAAAGAATCTACCACCTCTAGTAAAAGAGGAGATATGTCCTATGTGATTCGTTAAATGACAACCCAGGAATCCTTGGCCAAGGTGAAATGAAATTAGAAAGGAGTTTTTAATTTGCATTATTTGGAGTTGTGCATTTTCTAATCGAAATACATATAATTAAATAAAATAAGACTTGACAGTAAATCCATGTCTTATATTTAATTGGGACATTATATGGTGGAAGGATTGAATTGTATGGTAACTATTAACTCACAGGTTCTTTTATGATTAATGTTGAAATCTATATTATCTGGAAAGTCGTTGATCGCTAGGGAGGCTTATCCCTATTGTAGAATAAATATTATTTATTTAAATAGATTATTAGTTTAATTTATTTATTTAAATAAGATTAAAATTATTTTAATTGATTTATTCACAACCGGTTTAATATGGAGAACCTAAAGGGTCACACCATAAAAGGAAGAATAATTATTTAAGAAGGTAATGGCATAATCGTAATAATGCATTAAGTATAATTAATTTAATCTATGGTGATAGAATAAATTAAATAGCTTAATGTTTATTATTTAATATTTTGGAAATATTAAATATAAATTAATAAGAGGAGTCTTATTAATATTATTACAATTATTATTATTTTAATTTCTAAAGGAGTTTAGTAATTAATTTAATATTTAGTACTCTCATTTATTCCTAATAAGATTAGGAGATAAATTAATTAAATGAATTTAATTAATTATTCCCATTTGGTGGGAAGCCTAAATTAATTAAAGGAGTTTAATTAATTAAAAGAAATCCCATGTCTAATAGGATTAGAAGGGTTGACCAATGTCTATATAAGAGAAGTCTTATAATAGATATTAGATGATGCAATTCTAATTGTTGGAGAGTACTCCTTTTCTATAGAGGATAGAATACTAAGCCAAACACCCTCCTTCTTGATAATTTCTCTTTCTTGGTGGATCACCTCTAGAGGCCAAACACTTGGGTGGCTAACGTTGATCAAAGGAAAGAATCTAACCCGGAAATTCAAGGAGATCACGAAGAACAAGGAGTTGAACTAGTACCTGTGGAAGCTTCGTTCTACAAGGGTATGATTCCATAACTTCTTATTTATCGTTTTAAATTAATAATTTGCATAAAGGATGATCCGGGTAATGGTTTTGTAGAAATTTTTAAACTCTGATATACCATGCTTCCGCTAATTTTTGCAATTTGATTGCGTCACGATTTCGTACAAACCCAACAGTGGCATCAGAGCCAAATCTTTATGCAATTATTAATTTATTTTTGATTTCATATACATATGGGTATGTATTTAAAATAATTTATTGGGCATAATTTTATTGTATAAAATTATATTTTTTAAGAAAAAAAAAAAGAAAAAAAAAGAGACTTTTTTTGGGACGAATCACAATTTTTTTTGGTGCTAATCTTGAATTCTGCAAAGAAAAAGTGTTGTCTCTTTCTTACTCCAAAAAGAAGGTGACCCATCAGGAAAGGACTTTTTTAATAAACCTGCAGGACTCTTTTAATAAAAAAAGGTGACTTCCTTTTAAAAAATAAATATGATATATTTATATATTATATTCTAAATAATTTTATAATTAAAATAAAGAGTTTATTTTAATCTTGAAATTGGATTTCATGCAATTTAAAATTGCCCATTAAATGATACTCATATATATATAGAATGTTTTAATTCATGAGATGAATATTTATTTATTGATATATATGGTGATATGTATGAAAATAAATGGGGATTGATTATGGACTATTTGACCAATGTGATTGGATTTTATTTTAGTTGAATGCTTGAATGAATGGGTTTTATTAAATGGGGTCTGCGTACCTCGTCTTCTCTAATTTTTTTCTTGATGTAAAATTCTATCTCCCTCCTATGTACTTCCCCTTGACTGTTGATCAAGGTTTCTATTTAAATTAAATAGTTTAATGTAATATAAATAGTTAGAATTATCTTTAAAAATTAGAGACCAAGGAGCAAGGAGCGCGTGAAGACCCGTTTGTATGGAGCCCGGGTTTAAATGTAATAGTTACGTTTAAATTTAAATTCTTGCACCCCTAGGTTTGACCTTTTGGTTCACTTGGTGGCTCTAGTGAACCAAACTAGAATAAAAGTCCATAATCAATCCGGGTAGAATATAGTATTCTATATTGCATGCTAAATATTATATATATTATATTTTATGCAAACATGCTTCGCATGTTTAATAAAATGACGCGTATTTTATATATATATGTGCATGCGCGCTAAACAAAGATGAGACTAATAATAACAAACCCCTCAAAGAAATAATATTAAGTCCGAAGTGTTCAAATGATATTTGGAATATCGAACGTCGCCTTCTAGCATGATAAATTAATAGAGTATTAGATATTTAATATGAGCTTGTTGTGCTATCCACAAGGCGAGTATTGCGTATTTAAGATGTTAATTAATCACATTTGATGCTTATCAAGAAAATTGAACGATCTAGTCTTGTTGTGCTATCCACAAGGACGAACATTTTTCTTTTTTGAATTTATGAAATTGCTAGGCTGGACTTAACTTAAATTATTTTAGTTCGGATGTGCACACACTTGACCATTATGATTTAAGAAGCAAAATAAAAGGAATTACATGGTGATGTAATTGACAAGAGTTGTCTACCTATTTATTTGTATATCGCTTGTTGTGCTATCCACAAGGTTATATACATTTGAAATGGGATCCTTATTCTCACTAGCAAATTTTTAATTAGATGTTGCCGAACTATATAAGTGAGGGTAATATAGTTTGATAAAAATAGTGGGAGATACCAATTTAAAATAAAGACCTAAATTTATTTTGGTATGCAAAATTAATAAAATGAATGTTTGCTAAAATGTTGTTTTTCACATGCAGAATTTTAAAAATGTCAAAATCACTAATTTCACTGCGAAGCATACTTGATGCTAATAAGCTTACCGGGCCGAATTATACGGACTGGCTAAGAAATCTGAGAATAGTTCTCACTGCTGAAAAGATTTCTTATGTCCTAAACTCACATGTCCCTGGAACTGTTCCAGAAACAACCTCTGAGGAAGAGATTGCCACCATTGTAAAGTGGCAAGATGATGCATCTGTAGCTCAATGCATCATGCTCGCATCCATGAATAACGAGCTTCAGCGTCAGCAAGAAAACATGGATGCTCCTACTATGTTGATTCACCTCAAGGAGTTGTATGGTGAACAAAGTAGGACTGCTAGATATGAGATATCTAAGGAGCTCTTCCGATCTCGGATGACCAAGGGCAAGGTGAACATAAAGGAACAAAAGAAATCTGATCCAGCTAGCAAAGGAATGTGCTTCCATTGCAACGAGCCGGGTCATTGGAAGAAAAACTGCAAGAAGTTTCTGGCAGACAAGAAGCTTGGAGAAGCTTCGACTTCCAATCAAGGTTTGTTCATGATTGAAATTAATTTTTCAGAAAGTCAAAATTCTACTTGGGTATTGGATACCGACTGTGGTTCTCACATATGTAATAATGTGAAGGGACTGGTCAGAAGTAGAAAGCTGAACAATGATGAGGTGATCCTACGAGTAGGGAATGGAGCAAAGGTTGCTGCATTAGCTGTAGGAAATTATTATTTAGCAATGCCTTCGGGCAAGTCCATTTATCTTAATAATTGTTATTATGTTCCGAATATTATTAAAAACATTATTTCAATTTCTGTATTGGATATGGAAGGATTTAACGTTGTTATAAAGAACAATAGTTGTTCTATTTATAAAGACGATGTTTTATATGGTATTGGAAATTTGCGAAATGGACTTTATACACTTGACTTACAAGAAAATATATTTCAAATTGAACAAACTAAGAAAAGGAAAAGAGATGATATTAATTATACCTACATGTGGCACTGTAGACTCGGTCATATCAATGAAACAAGATTATCCAAGTTGCATAAAGATGGGCTCCTCGAGCTATCCGATTATGAATCATATCCAACTTGTGAATCTTGTCTCATGGGTAAAATGACTAAATCTCCTTTTAGTGGAAGAGGAGAAAGAGTTACAGAGTTGTTGACATTGATTCACACAGACGTTTGTGGGCCTATGACAACAAGTGCACGGGGTGGGTATTCTTATTTTATTACTTTCACTGATGATCACTCAAGATTTGGATATGTGTATTTAATGAAATACAAGTCAGAATCATTTGAAAAGTTCAAAGAGTTCAGAAGTGAAGTAGAGAAACAAACAGGCAAGAGTATAAAGATACTTCGATCAGATCGAGGCGGAGAATACTTAAGCGGTGAGTTTCTCAATTGTCTCAAAGAAAATGGTATAATCTCACAATGGACTCCTCCAGGTACACCACAGTTAAATGGAGTATCTGAAAGGAGAAATCGAACACTGTTAGACATGGTTCGATCCATGATGAGTTTTACCGACCTTCCAATTTCCTTCTGGGGATATGCCCTAGAAACGGCTGCATACCTACTTAACAAGGTACCTACCAAATCCGCCCCAAAGACTCCATATGAGATGTGGAAGGGGAGGAAACCAAATCTTAAGCATATTAAGACTTGGGGTTGTCCAGCTTATGTCAAAAAGTTTGAACATGATAAGCTACAAACTAAATCCGAAAAGTGTAGATTTGTGGGATACCCTAAAGAAACTGTAGGGTATTATTTCTATCATCCAACTGATCAAAAGGTGTTTGTTGCGAAACATGCTGCCTTCTTGGAAAAGGAGTTTATCCATGAAGGGGTCAGTGGGAGTAAGATATATCTTGAAGAAGCTCAAGAACCACAAATTACCACGGATCAAAGTCAGGTACCTGACCAAGTAGAAGAACCTACTATACCACACCCTGTTCGTAAATCTGGAAGAGTACTGAAGATACTTGAGAGGTATGGATTCGTTGTAGAGGATGACGATGAGGTACGCATCATGAATGATGATGATCCATTGAATTACGAACAGGCCATGAGTAATAAAGACTCAGGGAAATGGCTTGAAGCCATGAAATCCGAAATGGACTCCATGTATGAAAACAAAGTATGGACTTTGGTTTCACCACCTGAAGGCATTAAGCCTATTGGGTGTAAATGAGTCTTTAAAAGAAAGACTGGAGCGGACGGCAAGGTGGAGACCTATAAGGCCCGACTGGTTGCAAAAGGTTTCAAACAAAGACAAGGAGTTGATTATGATGAAACCTTTTCACCAGTAGCTATGCTCAAGTCCATTCGGATTTTGCTTGCGATTGCAGCTTATAACGACTATGAGATCTGGCAGATGGACGTGAAAACGGCCTTCCTCAATGGGAAACTTGAGGAGGATGTGTATATGACACAGCCAGAGGGATTTGTTTCAAAGGTTGGAATAAATCAAGTCTGTAAGCTGCAACGATCCATTTATGGATTGAAGCAAGCTTCTCGTAGATGGAACATTCGTTTTGATGAGACAATCAAAGAGTTTGATTTTATCAAAAATAACGATGAACCATGTGTGTACAAGAAGGTTAGTGGGAGCGCTGTTTCATTCCATGTATTATATGTTGATGATATATTACTGATAGGGAATGAAATTTCTATGCTAAAATCGATCAAAATAAAGTTGTCTAAACATTCCTCCATGAATGATTTGGGTAGAACATCCCACATTGGGGATATAAATCTGTATTAATAGATTTAAAAGGATGTTCGGCTTAACCTATGGAAACGTATATTCATTAGATGCTAAAGGCGTTTAGCATGGCAACTCCAAAAGGTGCCTCATGATGATGAGCCATGGAGTGTATCTCTCTAAAATTGTCCTCAGTAAAAGAGAGATCGCATAAGTAACTATTATGTATGCAATGAAATTTACAAGACTTGATGTTGATCAGTCATATTCTGGAGAAGATCTCTGTGAGACAGTGATAAACATCTCAAAGTACTTAACTGATATTAAGGATGTCATCATGACACATGATGGGTCTGAATTAAACTAGAAGACTAAACAGACTCAAGTTTTCAGACTGACCAAGACGACAGCAAAATCCACTTTATGGTAAGTCGTTACCTTAAAAGGTGGTGCAGTAAATTGAAAAGGTTTCAAACAGCAAAAGTTGCTAGGTTAGTGACAAAGACAAAGTATATAACTGTAAGTGAAGCTGCAAGTTGATGTTTCGGATGAAAAGTTCATTACAGAACTAGGAATAGTTCCTAAGTCTCATCTTGAATCTAAACATGTGTTGCGGCACTTTGATTAAAAAAAAAATCATTGAAAGAGGAGAGTGTAGACTCTCAAGACAACATTGCAGATCCATTTACTAAAGTTTTAACACAACAGCAGTTTGATCGTCACTTAGAGAAGATGGGTATGAGATACCATGGCGATTGGCTTTAGTGCAAGTGGGAGATTGATAGTAGTGTGCATACAAGCCAATCATGTATGATGATAAAGCACGTACTTTGTAAACAATCTTATTTATTTATTAATAAAATATTCATTTATTAAAGGCATTTAATTATCTACATGTTGCTGTTTTTATAATATGTAAATAACCCATAGTTTTAAGCAAAGCTTTTAGAATCATGATGATGATCATGCTAATGAGATCTAAATTCTTAGAAAGTTTTAAAACTAAAATAGTTCCCAACCGTGGGATTACTAAAAAGGGGATTAGTAAATCCGGATAGATTGGTACATATGTTGCTTGCTCATTGGATGAGGATGATTGATCTCATGATCATTTGTGTGGAGACACTAAAGCAAGTATGTAGGTGCTTGTTGGAGAATAAGTTCACTGAACGTGATTCGCTATGGAATACCTAATGGAGTTTTACTCGCATGTCAATAGGAATTCCTGATGTGATAGTAGTACAAGTGATCCTTGGACTTGAGATCATCATAGTATCTTGTATGTAACAAATTATACTTTGACTTATTCCTTAAAACCTTTTAAGGCATATATAGGGTATGCTTGGGTATAATGAGTTACATATGGAGATAATGAATGATCAATAAAGAATCTACCACCTCTAGTAAAAGAGGAGATATGTCCTATGTGATTCGTTAAATGACAACCCAGGAATCCTTGGCCAAGGTGAAATGAAATTAGAAAGGAGTTTTTAATTTGCATTATTTGGAGTTGTGCATTTTCTAATCGAAATACATATAATTAAATAAAATAAGACTTGACAGTAAATCCATGTCTTATATTTAATTGGGACATTATATGGTGGAAGGATTGAATTGTATGGTAACTATTAACTCACAGGTTCTTTTATGATTAATGTTGAAATCTATATTATCTGGAAAGTCGTTGATCGCTAGGGAGGCTTATCCCTATTGTAGAATAAATATTATTTATTTAAATAGATTATTAGTTTAATTTATTTATTTAAATAAGATTAAAATTATTTTAATTGATTTATTCACAACCGGTTTAATATGGAGAACCTAAAGGGTCACACCATAAAAGGAAGAATAATTATTTAAGAAGGTAATGGCATAATCGTAATAATGCATTAAGTATAATTAATTTAATCTATGGTGATAGAATAAATTAAATAGCTTAATGTTTATTATTTAATATTTTGGAAATATTAAATATAAATTAATAAGAGGAGTCTTATTAATATTATTACAATTATTATTATTTTAATTTCTAAAGGAGTTTAGTAATTAATTTAATATTTAGTACTCTCATTTATTCCTAATAAGATTAGGAGATAAATTAATTAAATGAATTTAATTAATTATTCCCATTTGGTGGGAAGCCTAAATTAATTAAAGGAGTTTAATTAATTAAAAGAAATCCCATGTCTAATAGGATTAGAAGGGTTGACCAATGTCTATATAAGAGAAGTCTTATAATAGATATTAGATGATGCAATTCTAATTGTTGGAGAGTACTCCTTTTCTATAGAGGATAGAATACTAAGCCAAACACCCTCCTTCTTGATAATTTCTCTTTCTTGGTGGATCACCTCTAGAGGCCAAACACTTGGGTGGCTAACGTTGATCAAAGGAAAGAATCTAACCCAGAAATTCAAGGAGATCACGAAGAACAAGGAGTTGAACTAGTACCTGTGGAAGCTTCGTTCTACAAGGGTATGATTCCATAACTTCTTATTTATCGTTTTAAATTAATAATTTGCATAAAGGATGATCCGGGTAATGGTTTTGTAGAAATTTTTAAACTCTGATATACCATGCTTCCGCTAATTTTTGCAATTTGATTGCGTCACGATTTCGTACAAACCCAACAATCACTGCTATGTGCAGTGACTTTTGATGGCCCGTCCCTTCTGCGGGTATATCATCGTCAGTGAAAAATATCACATTGCTGTTGAAGATGTGTTCTATCATGTGACGAAATTTCTCGGTATCCACTGTCTTTAGCAGATGGGATTCTTCCAGTGGTACAATAGTAATGTTGTTTGAGGTGGAACCTTCATCATTCCCGTAGTTCCATGGGACTTTCTTCAGACTGATTACTGGGTATTGGGGTCTGAATGCCAAGATTAAAGGCTCGGGTGTAGCCACCTTCACAGGATTTAGTGATTCTTAGACCCCTTTCCTAGGTAGTACTAAGAGTGTTCCGGCTAGCTCCTTATCACATGAGATAACAACCACTGTATCCTGACTCTATGCAGTGGGAATAAAGAACGTTTCTTCATCAGGAAGGCCATAATCTTGATTTCCTCTTATCAGTTCACCGCCTTTAATAATATTCTGAATCAGGTTACGAACTCCCCAGCAATCTTCAGTGTCATGACCGGGGGCATTGGAGTGATACTGACAGATTCGGGCAGGCTTGAATTTCCTGGATCGAGGATTTACCGGGGGTAATAAGTCTGCAACCATTCTCTCATTGATTAACATTTGGAGGATCTCTTTCATAGGTTGATTCAAATTGGTGAAGTTCTTTTGAAAGGCGAATTCCCTACCAGCCTGGAACTTCTCCTCTTTGGCCACCTTGTCGGCCCATGGTTTACGTTCATGAGACCTGTTTTGATCCCTCATACCAATGGGGCTAATCTCAGGGGTAGGCGGACTTATCTCCTGTTGGTTAGATTGGTTTATCAGCTACCTGGTTATTTGATGTTGATATACAACCAGCTCTGCTAACTGTCCAATTTGTTCCTTGATATACTTAATCTCTTATTCTATCAAGAATCGCCTTTCTGATAACTCCCAACTGTCTGGGCTAGATTGAGTTGATTCTCTGATATATCGGAGGTATTTGGATCCTTCGCCATTTTGTGTGCTAATCATGTTAACACCTTCCTCTTTGTACTGAGGAAGGAGATTATCTTGTACGTGCAGTTGCATAGGTTTGGTCACCACAATCTCTCCATTGTCTATCAAGTCCTAGATTTTGTGTTTGAGAGAGCAACAGTCTTGTGTATCATGGCCCGGAGCTCCAGAATGATAGGCACACTTTTTTCTTGGGTTAAAATTTCGTCCACCGGTATTGGTGGGTGGAAGGAGTTGAACGATCTTCTTTTGTGCTGTCAAAAGTTTGAGCACATTCTCAAGTGAATCCCTTAGGGGGGTGAAAGTTCTTCGACGTCTGGCCTCCAAATTTTTCTAAAATGGAGGGTTTGAGGGCTGTGTTGAAGCTTGAAAAGGGGTATAGTTCCTCCTTTGAATGGGCATGCTGCTTGAATCGCCCCTCTGATTATGTCCTTGCAATACTAAGGAAACTTCTTCATCTTTCTTCTTGTGTACTCTTCGGGGATTACTCTCGTAATTCATGGACTAGATATGTTCGACAACGGCCTCCAAGGCGGTCAGATCTTTTATCTTCCCAGATTTGAGCCCCATTTCTGCCATTTCTTCGTGTTTGATCATTTTCGATAATCGTTTTCCTATGCCTGCTAGGACCCTTTCATAATACGGAGCTTTTTGAATGTCGATGAAGGTCATGACTGTCTCGGACTCAGTCATAGGTGGAGTGACTTGTGCTGCCATTCGTCTCTATCGTTGAGCATATTCTCTAAATGACTCAGTACTTTATTTCTTGATTTTGGTTATTTGATATCTGTCAGGAGCCAGTTGAGATTGGAAACTTTATTAATTGAGGAAGGCATGTGTCAGCTCTTCCCAACTGTGAATTTTAGAGTTGTCCAGAAGGGCATACCAGGCTCTAGCTTCTCCGGTCAGACTTTTCTGGAATAACTGCATTCATAGTTTCTCGTCCTCTGCATAGGATCTTAGCTCTCCAATGAACACCTTTAAGTGAGTGCAGGGGTCTCCCAATCTATTCTATTTCTCAAAATCAGGGACTTGAAATTTTTTGGGGTAACGGGCCCCAGGGAAAATATATAAGTCTGAATAATTGACACTGCTAAATGTCCTAGTTCCTTTGATGGACCGGATGGATTCCTCCATCTATTGGACTTTCTTCAGAATGTCACCAGCTTCCTGCTCTTTGTTAAGGACGATGGTTTCAGGGGATTTATTGGTAGTATCCTGGTTCCGTGGTCCAGGAATCTGAGTATCTGTCTTTTCGGTCTCTTGACTGCCACCTGGTGTTCCTGGTTCTGTGTGACCCTGTGCTTGTTTCCCTTTAAGAGCTTTACTTTGCTCTCTCAGGAAACTGGCCAATTCGGCTATCTGATTCCTCAGTCCTTCAAACTCTTCCCTAGAGATAGGGGTGGATTCTGGCTGAGCACTTGAAGCCATGTCCGGAGATGGACTTTGTGCTTTTTTAGACTTAGATCTAGTGACATGACCAATTTTTCACCTACAACAAAATGTAGGCGTGTCAATTTCCTGAGGTAGATAGGGATAGGATGCATGCCATGATGTGTTTTTAAGGTTTTTTAATCTTATCCTGCAAAACAGAGGTCAGTTGTTTTGATGACAAGATGTACAAGATAGAAAATGTACATTACATTTACATTGCTATTTACATTGGAATTGAAAACTTGACATTGAATTGAAGAGGAAGGCATAAAGAAGCTTTCCATTGGATTTGGTTAATCAGAGGCTGACCTATCTTAGGTTACTCTCGCGACTTTTTCAGCATGAAGGTTCCCAAATCATCGCAATCTGCTACAGGGGAAATTAATCCGATCTTTAAACTGGAGCTAATCTGAGTGGTGCTTTTTCATGAGCTCCGAAGACTTAGCCATCCTCGAAGACATTACTCTGTCACCGATGGGTTTGCCTCCTGGTGGAGGAATCACACAACATGCATTCACATACATCGCGTTTCACCATATGCATATGATGACATTGGTGCGAAGCACTAATATTTGTGCGAAGCACTAATATAAAGAAGGAAAGCATTCATTCACATTCATTCCATGTAAAGATGTAACATTCACGCATTCATTCAATGTAAAAATGTAGCATTCACACATACGCAGATATGAAAGGGAAATTTTTGAAAAGATTTAAACGCGGCCTAAGCCCTCTACTGTCCCCAGCAGAGTCGCCACCTGTCGACGTCGGAAAAACATTGTGAGTCGAGTTGGACCTGAATCTTTCACTCTTCCTAAGTTTTGTCTACCCTTATTCTTTTTATTGTAAAAAATTGGTTTTCAAGGGTTTTTTAGGAAAAGCCCAACATGTATCATGTCGACGATTTAAATGTTTTACAGAGTCGTCAGTTGGTAGTTTTGAAATAGTTATACCAACTTAACCGAGTTTTGTTTGAAAAGAGGTCCAATTGCTGGACACTGTCGAAACTTGATGTTTGAAACCGAAGTTCTAAGTTTAGGGGCTTGGTTAAGTGTGGGGAAGGTGTTAGGCAATCCACAACTCCCGTGTAAACACGGTACCACATCTTTTCAATATTTCCCTTTTAAATCTGCAATGTGTGTGTGTGAATGCTAGAAGAAATTGGGCCTATATTTGATTGATTGAAAGCATGGACATGCTTTGTTGAACCTATATACGAAGGGTTTGATTTGATTTGCAAAAGTCTCTTTTTTAGACAAGTTTATTAAAATGATGTTTTGAAAGAAGGTTTTCAAACCCTTACGCTAACATAGAAATTGAAGCATATCGATACTTCAGTTTTATCTTTTCAGCCTTTTGGCTCAATTTAAATAGTGATTGTCGGGCTGCGAAGCATCCTTGACCACAGAATATATACAGGTGTCGATCTTCTCATGGTTATGACAGCCATCGGAGTGACTCTGACACGACAAACTATATTTTCACTATGTTGAGACCTTAAATCCGGATAACCGTTTTAAGGTCTTTTGTATATACATTTTTACAGAAAAACTGGCAGGGTACATTTGTAAATTTGAGTTTGTCCATCGTGGGAATCAGATTCAGATTAGTTTGATCGTGAATCCCATGATTCCTAAGCTTATATTGGGAAACCAATAAAACCTGCACAACTCAAATATGCACAGAAAATATATATTTACATCCAAATGTCGCCAGAACCAAGGATTCATCAGTAATTCCTGGCTCGCACATGGCCGAAGCGTCTCGTTCCCACTAGATAACGATCTAAGGGACGCGAGGTCGCTTTCAGAACTGAAACTAAAAAATGCTAGATTTAAGTAAATCTCAGCCATTCTAGCTTTTCGGTTCCGTCTGGACCTATTTTGAACCGTTTGAAAGCTAGAGTTGGCGAGATTTAAAAAAATCTAGTTCGCCCGAAGAGATGTCTGTGGCAATTCATATCAAATGAATATTTAAAGCAGCAGTTTAATCAAAATGAGTAAAGAAATATATATATATATATATATATATATATATAATTATATATATATAAGCTGTAAAAGGCGATGGGTTTTCAATTCGATGCCCGGACTGGAATGGAAATATATATATATATATTTATAAAAGCTGTATAAAAGCCACGGAATGATCCAGGCTGGACAAAATGTAAATATATATATAGAAAAGCAGTAAAGGGCGACAGACATGCTATCCTTTGCCCGGACAGAAAATGTAAATATATATATATATATATATATATATATATATATTTATAAAAATAGTAAAAAAAGCCACAGAATGATCCAGGCCAAACTTGAATGTAAATAATAATATATATATAGTTACTATATATATATATATATATATATATTAAAGCAATAAAAAGGCCACGAAGTATAAATCCAGGCCCAAATAAGTTAGAATATTTTTTTATATATACAGTTATATATATAAAAGCAGTAAACTACCTCGGATTTGACATCCGGACTTGACAGAATTGAAAAGTTAGTATATATATACAGTTAAATATACACATTAAAAAGTCAAATTCGGACGAGGAAGATAACCTAGTCCGGCGAAGTTGCTAGAAACAAAATTATATATATATATATATATATATATATATATAAAAGCTATTAGAAGCAAATGATCGACGATCCGAATTGTAAAAATGCGAGAAAATGAGTTTATATACTAAAATGTACGAAAACGTAAGCAAAAACAGCCACGGAACTGAGTTTCGGGCATAATCAGTAAGTAAAACTTAACGTGCAAGTGTATAAAAGTGCAATGAAATAATATAAACTTGCTGATCGTAAAAATACTCACAATGGACTACTACACGGACTCTTTGCCAAATCGTAGGCTTTAAACGTCCGATTCTACCCATTAATTTTTGATATGTGGTAGTATATGAGTATATCTACGTGTTAGAGTAATAAAATTTGGGTTTGGAGTATAAGAGTGGGGTTGAGAAACCAAACGGGCAGAGGTTCAGAGCATTTTTTCATATAAAATGAGCTGGGGGTGCACTCATATATATAGACCCAGGAGAAGTAGCTCTACCTGCGGCAGCCGCAGGTAGAGGTGCGACTTCACGTGGAGAGTCCTGTTGCATCGAAGTACATGCACTCCGAGCAATACGAGGTTAAATTTAAAACTTTTTAACTTTTGATCGGTGCGTCTGTTGGAGGCGTGCTATACCTTTCCGGAAAGCCCTCGCCGAGAGTGTGGTAATGACACGGGAGTAAACCTTTTCTGAGTCCAAAAAGACAGGTTCATAACTAGGTCTTTGATTACTCGTAGTTTATCCGTTGAGATGTCTTGCGCTGTTTCCACTCGGGATCATTGTTATGGTTCTTTCTGACCTTGGTGGCATCAATTCAGCTCAAATATAACCGAATTGGCTTTAAGTTGGTAGAATGACCATTTTTCTCCTCCCGGGGTTGCCTTTAGTGCTGGCATGGCCTTTGGCTGACTTCACGGGGTTGTCTCCGATATTTGGATCCCAGCCAATTCTGTTTGTCCTCAGGGTTGTCTCTGAGGATGTCTTGGTTCTTCCAGGTTTGTCTCTAAAGATGATGTGAGGCTTCGGGGTTGTCTCTGAAGTTGAGTTGGCCTCCTGAGTTGATACCGGGGTTGATCTGTACTTCCCGGGTTGAGACCGGGGTTGACCTGTACCTCCCGGGTTGAGACCGGAGCTGACTTGTACCTCCCGAGTTGAGACTGGGACTAACCTGTATTTCTCGGGTTGAGACCAGGGCTGAGTTGACATCTTGGTATTGAGACCGGGGTTGACTTGGAATCCTGGTATTGAGACCGGGGTTGAGTTGACGTCACGGTATTGAGATAATCTCGGTATTGAGACCAGATTGAGTTAACGTCTCGGTATTGAGACCGGGATTGAGTTGACGTCCAGGTATTAAGATCGGGGTTGAGTTGATGTTCCGGTATTGAGACCGGGGTTGAGTTGACGTCCCAGTATTGAGATCGGGGTTGAGTTAACATCCCGGTATTGAGACCATGGTTAAGTTGACGTCCGCTTATTGAGACCGGGGTTGAGTTGACGTCCCGGTATTGAGACCGGGGTTGAGTTGAAGTCCCGGTATTGAGACCGGGGTTGAGTTGACGTCCCAGTATTGAGACCGGGGTTGAGTTGACGTCCCGGTATTGAGACCGGGGTTGAGTTGACGTCCCGGTATTGAGACCGGGGTTGAGTTGACATCTCGATATTGAGATCGGGGTTGAGATGACTTCCCGGTATTGAGACCGAGGTTGAGTTGACTGTTTTTTGCCTTCTTGCAGGGTTAGTAACAGGAATGCCAAACAGGATAAGAAAATTTGGAGTGTCTACAGGTAATATTTTATATGTGTTCCAAGAGGAGAAATATTTAATTTTTGGGTGAGTTAGTAACTTAATATTTAAAAACCTAGTTACTAGCTATTAGGTTATTTAAATTATTTAATACAAGCATTATTTGGTTTAGTGGGTAATTAAAATAATTAAGCTCAAAGGATAATTCCTAGTTTACCCATATACTATTCAAAGCTTTGTGTCCAAGCCTTGTATATTTTATTTATCAAATCATGTAGGAGAAGGAGAAAGAGAAGTGCAGAGATTACACAATTTTCTTGGTGACGAAGTAGTTAATTCCAATTCTTTATTGTTCATTCCTTTAGTTGTGAGTTAGAGAGAGGAAAAAGAAAAATAGCATACTTCATGTATTATGCTTTGAATCCTTCATAATTTGGCTTAAAAAATTTGGAAATTACTCCCCTTAATTCTTTCATGTAGGCGAATTTTTCTTTCTATATTGCTTAGTATTGTGAAAATTTTCAACTATGAAGAAGAGCTAGAACCATGGGTTTTAAAGCTTTAGAAAAAAAATGAATCAAGTGTTGTGGCAATTTGGAGATAGCAAAGCTTGGATTTAATAAAGGAGGAAAGCATAAGGTATAAAACTTTGCTCAATTTTGGATTTTATTCAAGTTATGAGATTATATGATTTTTATTGCTAAACTTCAATATTTGGGAGTTTAGTTGGTTATGAGATAATTTTTAATGGGATTCCATTATAAGAAATCAAGTTTTGATTTATGTATATGAAATATGGAGTTGGATTGATGTTTAATCGAAAGGATAAAAATTGAGTTATGTTAGAAAGCTTTAATTTATAAAAATTTGATTTTTGTGTTTGAGTTATGGTTGAACTCATGGATTTAGAGACTCAGTAGCTAGGTTGGTTGTGCGGGGATATAAGGATGAGAATTATGGGAAAAATCGCAAACAAACAAATAAGAAATCGAGTCGAGGCGAGTTTTGGTTGTTAAAACGAAAATTTTAAAAACTAGTGGACTGCTGTCCCTAAAGGGAAAATTCGGGGATAGCTAGATTGTTCAAAAAATTCTAGGCTTTTGGGGAATATAGTACATTGAATAAGCTTTCCATAGACTCATTAAACGGATTAATTCCGATTTCGGAGCAAAGAGTTCTGACCGTTCAAAGTAGTCACGTCAAAATTGTCTGACAAATTCAAAGTAGTCCCCTTGCACGAAATATATGGACTTTTGTGCTTGGAATTTGAAGATGGTCCAAGAACAAAAGTTGTAGTCCTAGAAGTTAGGTTCTCGTGGGATCAAGAATCACTCAAAAATGTTTTAAAATGAAAAAGTTATGACTATTTTAGCGAGAGAGGGTAAAGCTGGAACGAAATTAAAAATTGTTACGCGTGGACATTTTTGGGGCCTGTATTAGGCTGAATATGAGGTCCAAAATTGGTGGTTTATATTTTTTAAAAATATCTTGGTATGCCATGTATAACATATCCAAAACTGGGATGAATCCGATTAATAAACAACGCGTACGAAATTCGTAAAATAGTGGATTTGGTATGCGAGCGGCGGAGCGGCAATGCTGCTGGGCAGCAGCGTACGCGCACGTTGGGCTTGGCGCCACGCTGTGCTGCTGGGCAGCTGCCTGACATGCTTTTTAACGGGCTGTTTTGATGGGTTCCATGATCCATTTTCGCGGTTAAATTTTTTTCTAAAATACTACGCTATAAGGTCTATAACATGCACAAAATTTTGCTGTTATATGACTTATGATTTGAAAATTAATAATGAGCGAACATGCATGTCATAATTAAAATTTGAGAAAACGCCGAGCGTCGGCGCGTTGGGCGACTTTGACGTTCGACGTTTCGAATTGCGTTCCGGCGAAATAATAAGTTATAATAAATCTAATAATGTCCTACGGGGCAAGATTTGACTATAAATGATATTTTATGCCGAAAAACTTTTTTTCAGGCATAAATAAAGTAGTAAAAATATGTAATAAATATAAATTTATATATTTAAGCAAAATAAAAGCTATAGTTGTCTATAAAATTATTTTGTGGTGCAACGAAGGGCGAGAAACCTTTAAAAATTTGTATTAATCATAAAAATTATATTTGAGATTTTCGGGGTTCAAAATGAGATTTTTGAGCTAAGATTTATATAGCGGTATATATATATATATATATATATATATATATATATATATATATATATATATATATATATATATATATATACATACATACATATAGTGAGAATGCGAATTATTCGTGAGAATAAATACGAAGCTAATTTGCTAATGAAATAAAATATTTGCGTATGAGACAATGATCTGAATTAACTCATGAGTATACCAACAACTATAAAAATTATTTAAAATAAAAAATAATATAGTAAATTGAGTTTTTACTATAAAAGATATATAATATCTGTTTCAAACCTGAATTCGCAAATAAAGGCAAAAAATATTCTTAAAGTGAAATATAAATGATTTAAGCTTCGATATGTAAAATATTTACATGTTAAATTGTGAGGGGCCTTTATTTGACGTAAAAAGGTTAAAAAGGATTATGTTTTTAAATAAACTACTATTGGTTTGAGTTGAGAATTAATAATATTAGTTTTTATTAACTAGTAATTATTATTATTGAATAAACATGCATATTTTGTGACATATTTAATTATCTAATATGTGTGTGCATGTAACGTTAAATTTTGTGGTAATCTCCAATCAAGACAAGTTTTTCAGTTCTGTTATGTTTGTGGATTGTATGTGATTATATGGTGAGTTATATACCATGTTTATTGAATTGTTAAAATCAAAATATGACTAAGTTAATTGGGTTATGGAACTCAATTGCTATATGTGATCTGTGATAGCATGTGTTGTATGAGAATGTGAAACGTAAAAAGACATGTATAAATGTATTACATGAAATTATAGAACTGTGATATCTATAGTAGAAGAATTATTGATGCATATAGAATATGCATAGTAAAGAAAGTATGTTGCATATAGAGTTGTGTGCTATGTGAAACATGATATACTGTTAAATTTGCTGGGCCGTCGAGCTCAATTTTGCAAACACAAACTTTTTACAGGCTAATGATATTAAGCAATATTACTTGCTACATGGATGATGAAGATTGATGGATCTGCGAAATGGATACATTTCCTTACATTAGAAATAGTAGAAACCTATGATTGATGGTTTGGATATATGTAATCAACAACTATGTATAGTTTAAAAATATTCAATAAAGAATATTTATTTTAGATGTATTGCAATGAATACTTTATAAAAATAAAGTGATATAGTAACATTTGTGACATTCTGGATTTTTTTTAAGAATTTATAAATGAGAATTTAATAAATAAAATTCTTATTTTAAGAAGTTTAAGTACGAGTATGTGTATTTGTGTTATATATTGTGAAATATGTGATTTGGTGTGAAGAGAATTTATATATTTATTGAATTAAATAAATATATTAATTGAATTATTTATTGAGTTAAATAAATAATTATGTGATTATTATGGAGTAATTTAATTAAGTGTTATATGTTAATTAAATGAATATTTAGTATTTAATTTAATTAATATATAATGATTTTATGTTATAGTTCTGATTTTAATTGGGATAATTAAATTAGATGAGTTATGTGATGATTGTTACACGAAATTATAATTAGCTAGTAATTATAATTAAGTGACCATTTTATGTAATTTATTGATGTTAGATTTTAATTAATTAAATAAGAATGTTAAAGATTTAATTAATTAAAGTGTGACATTAAGGTATGTGTTAAAATAATTTATAAAAATAAATAAAAGAGTTTTTAAATGATTTTTAACCAAACAAGGCCCTTACTTTTGTTTTAAAAGGATTTTGCCAAACAGGGCCCTTGCATTGTTTTAAACCTATTCTAACCAAACAAGCCTTAGTACTAATAATCTGTTTTATAAAATGTTTTGCCAAACTAGCCCTAATGGCTTTTGAAATTCTATAACAGCTATATTAATAATATTATTAATTGTATTTAGTATACGTATATTAATATATCAGTTATATATGTATACTACGGTAAGTAAAACTATGTTAGTTTAGCCTAAGTCTAAAACAAAGAGAAGAAGAGAGAATACACAGAAGAAGAAGAGAGAAGAAGATGAGAAGCTTGAGAAATCAAGAGAGAAGATCATCATCTTCATCATCTTCATCATCTTTTCTCCTAATTCAATCTAGAAGGGTACATACTAACCCTTGTACTCAATTCATATGTTTTGTATTTAGTCTTTGTCAAATTAGATTTTCATAATCATGAATTTATATGTATATATGGTGTGCATATGTTTTCATAGGTAATTGTATGCCATGAAAGGGTTTTCAAAATACAATTGTTGTAAAAACAAGTTTTAAAATCATGTTTTCTATATTTTCATAGTTTTGGAATTCTGTGTAAAAATCTTTTGGTGAAACTTCATAATTTTGATATGTGAATGGGATGTGTGTGTGTGTGTGTGTGTATATATATATATATATATATGCTTACATGAGATTTTTATAGTTGTTTAAGTGTTTCAATTCATAAAGATATGATGAACACTATGAAATCATGTTCATAGTGTTTGATCATGAAGTTATTTTGAAAATTATTCTTAAATCTTTGATGTGAGCATGAAGTTATATTTAATATGTGATATAGCATGATTATATATGAGTTATATGGTTGTTTTAACAATTCAATTCATGAAATTTTGATAAACAAGAAGGATTGTGTTCATAACGATTTTTCGGAAACTAATTTATGAAAAATAGCTTTTGAAACTATCAAATTGGTGTTTGATTATGGGTTAATGTTGAAATTTATCATTTATTATGTTAGTATGTTAAGAATAGAAGTTAATACAATTGAAATTTCTTGAATTGATAGAAAACGAATTCGTAATAGAAATTTTCGTCAACAACGTTTGATTTTGTGTTTTCTTCAAAAATCATGAAAAACCCTGGTTCAAAATATTGTTTGTATCAAGTTTTATGTTAATCATGTTGGGAAAAATCGAATTCGGTGTGAAGGAATAAGCCAAATTGGCTTATTTCTCCACCAATTCGCTAACAAGCACCCTCACCAGGGGGTGACCAGCCCCAGCCGGTGTTTTAGGCTTGGGGGACCCACCCCAGCGGGTATCCTTGCTATCCGGGGTGGTTTAGTTGTTGTAATGCGAAACTATTTTAACCTACGTTAGTAAAATGACCATAACGTTTTCATAAGAACTCCGATTGAGGAGATTCAAGATGATCCAGAATGAGCACGAGTAGACCTACAACTTTTGTTTTTTAACTTTTTTGATTTGAGGTCGTTAGAAGGGGTCAAAATGGTCATCTTTTTGACTGATGCGTATTGAGAGGCAATCGGAGGTCGTCGGACATGCACATACGCAAGTATAGTTATGTCGACGATAATATATGTTGTTCTAAGTTATAAAACATGAATATTAATAATTATAATGGCGATTAACATTAATAAATGATGTATTAGATAAGTTATATAAGCACACTAAGCATACACAAAATAGACGAATCGGGCGTGTAACGAATGAACGTCGAAACGCCGTGACAAGTGTTAATGAACGTTAAAAGTGCTTTAAGTCAAATGAAATGAACATTATAAGATATTAAATGGGATTAATATAAAACCAATAAGTAGTCCTAGCAAGACTTAAACACTTGAATGAATTTCGAATATGACTAATAAGAAATATAGTGAGATATAAATTAAAAGTTAACACAATCTAATTGAACATTGTGTATTAAAGGATTGAGATGTGGAGTAGAGTTTACATTACAACTACTATGTGTTGCTATGTGACTAATAGTTGATGTGCATGATTATATAATTGTGTAGGTCACGTGAAGTGCAGATAGCTGTAAGCTGTTAATCTGCTATTGGTAAACAACTATCAAGGCAAGTCTTTCAGTTCCTATTTTTCTACGTGAACTTGATGAACTATTTTAAATTGCATGATATGTTACATATGTTGTAAGCGAGCATGATATGTTATACATGTTGTATTCATGAAATGTTAAAGTCAATCTATGACTACATTATTTTGATTAAATAATGTTAATTGAGTAAGGAACTCAATCTTTATATTTGTTATCTGAATTAAAGCATGTATGCCATGTTACTTTAATTATTATGGGATGTTGATCATATTAATATATGCTATGTGATGCATGAAAACTGTTAGAACTTGCTGAGCTGTCGAGATCACTCTTGCAAATAAAAATTTTTGCAGGTCAAGATTTCAAGGTAAGGATACGTGCTAAGTGAATTATAAAGATCCATACTCATGAAGATTACTTATGTTTTATGAGAAATGTATTTAATGTTTTGAATGTAACATGTTGTTGAATTGTAAGTGAAGTTATCCAATGTATATGGATAATAAATTGTAATTGTAAGATTTTATATAATAACTTTGAGGAAGTGATTCATGTAATAGAGTTAAATCAAACTTTTGTAATGATAAAGGTTGCGATTTATGGCAATAAAGAAAGAAATGTATCAAAGTTTTAAATATTTCATATTTTTAATGATTTTAATATCGAATAATGATGTAATGAGAGATTAAAGTTGTATTGTTAACGATCGAGAAGGAGAGTATTATTGTATGAATTTTGGGGTTGTTACAGTTGGTATCATAGTCGTAGGTTATACACTTTAGGTAAGAGTACCTTAGGCTATGACCTTAGAGAATAAGAAGTTAAGTTTAAGTTATGTATAATGAAAATGTGGTTCTTTTCACATACGTAGATGTATAGGATGAGTTAAGTCCTAGCGATGTTATAAGAAGAAGATTAGAATAGCGAGGAATAAAACTCTAATAAAATATTGAGCAACATGAATGGAATTAGAAATTCTTAAAGAACGAGAATTGATTAATAAACAAGAAGATTAAAAGAAGAATCTTGAAGAGATATAGAGATAAAAAAAACCAGGAGTTGCCTAACTCCAATAATCTAGAAGAGAGAATATCGATGAATAAACGAAGTCTATAAGATTAAAAGCATAAATAAAATCATAGTATGATTTGATGAAAGGTAAGATAAGAAGTTTTTAAAACAAAACGATAATGAGATAAGAAAGAATCATAAGGGAGATGATTATAGAATAAGATCACAACGTGATCTTTTTAAGTTATAAAAGACAGATGGTCTGTAATGATTGAATGGTTATAGTTTAAGATTATAACGAGAATGTACTATGATATAGTATGAGATTAACTCACGAGGAGTTATAAATGATGAGATATAGAAGTCTGTATCGAGTATAGAGCGAGAAGTTATAAGTAAGATAGAGTTAAGTGGGATTTCAACTGAGGACTCATGTGGTGGCCGAGTTGTACAAATCTTTGTATGGGCAGGATTTTGTGCTTACACTTGGCTTATCATATTGATAATCGTTGGAAGGTTGGTGTTGCGCTATCAATATATATATGATGAGAAGGTGATTCTTTTCTCATATTATATTTGATAGTTAGAGTCAATAGAGGATAGATTAGATTAGATGATCTTAAGGTTAGGCGAGTTCTTAAAACTTATACTTATGGTAAGTTCGTGACTCATAGTCGTATGTATGTTTTTGAACCCCTAAGCATATGGACAGTCTCTGATCAGTTCTTTGACTACGTTTTGCTAGGACAAGTTCTTAAACTCATATTATTGTGGCAAGTTCCTGAACTCCCAAAGTGTGGTAAGTTCGATGAACTATATTGGGTACAGAAAGGTTATAGTTTATAGAGCATTGATGTTGTTTAAGATTGATAGAATATTTAAGTAATGATGGAGTAAAGATTTCATTGATGGAGAAAGTTTTTATATTCTAAATCTCCTAGCTTTGCTAGATTTTCAAAATTTATTGACTTCGTGCTGATGTTGCACGTCTGTTTTCTTGAAAAAAATATTGGATCAAATAATGGAACCAATGGATTTTTTTTAAAATACGTGCTATTATTCACATGTCTGTGCTAATTACTTCAGCTAGACAAAAAAATGATTTTAAATCTTTAAAATGTATTTTATATACATCATTTGATATGATGTAGAAACAATAATCGAGGAAGTTATCAATGCAGTTAAAACTAGTGTTGGATCTGATCGTATGATCGTCAGCCCACTATGGTATAATGTAGTATGACGACATCATGTAATGACGAAATCCTCAACGTACCATTACTACGGTACGGTATCAGGATATTATGAAAAGATTTACTTACTATTTTTAGTTTCCTTAAACTATAAAAAAAAATATTTTATTGAGTTGGTTAAATATATATATATATATATATATATATATATATATTTCGACTGATGTCTGAATTGTTGCTAGAAGTCTATGCTACTTGCTTCAGCTAAACAAATATTGAAAGATATTTATGAAATTCGAGCGTTCTTGGTGAAACTATACTAAACCAAATTATTTTGGTGCAGATTCAGATGTTAGGAAGCTGAGGTGAACAACCCTATAAAAAGGGGACATGTTATCGGAGACAATAGTTCTAAGTGTAATGCATATAGTCGTTACGATGTACTACGTTTGGGCCCGACGTAGGGGTACAATAGGCTGGCCACCTAGAGTACCGATGTAGTTTATAGTGTGAAGTACCGGGGGTGAAGCACTATTAAACCTAGAAAGAAGTTCAAGGTCTTGTGACCACTCAGCATGATTTGGAATCTTTTAAATTCCTGAGTTATTTATATCGCTTCCCAATTATTGAGCAATTGTGAAATATTCTTATTATTCTGAAGGAGAATGTAGCGAGAAGGATATTCTTTAGAAAGAAGTTGGTAGAACGCAATAATTTATAAAATCTATTTTAATAGATTGATATATAAAGATTGATAGACTAACATTTTGAGGACGAAATTCTTAGAAGAAGGGGTGAATGTGATAACCAGAATAATTATAGATGGTGAATTATGTAGTATATTAATTCGACGAGTAGAGTATTCGTTAATGATCCTTAGAAAGGAATGAACGGGTTAAAAAATATATAATATTTGATATATGATTGTGTTTAATTGAAGGTTATGTAATTAAACCTAATAGTTGTTGAAGAAATGAATGAAGTATTTATATATGTAAAACTTTTTGCTAAGTTAACGTGTTGAAGTTATTCAACAATAAAATTATGAAAGAGATTTTTTGTGAAAACCGAATAAGGGAGGTTTCGTTGATTCCGATGACGGAATCCTTATAAGGAGGGAAAGATGTGACATCCCGGATTTTTTTTAAGAATTTATAAATGAGAATTTAATAAATAAAATTCTTATTTTAAGATGTTTAAGTACGAGTATGTGTATATGTGTTATATATTGTGAAATATGTGATTTAGTGTGAAGAGAATTTATATATTTATTGAATTAAATAAATATATTAATTGAATTATTTATTGAGTTAAATAAATAATTATGTGATTATTATGGAGTAATTTAATTAAGTGTTATATGTTAATTAAATAAATATTTAGTATTTAATTTAATTAATATATAATAATTTTATGTTATAGTTCTAATTTTAATTGGGATAATTAAATTAGATGAGTTATGTGATGATTGTTACACGAAATTATAATTAGCGAGTAATTATAATTATGTGACCATTTTATGTGATTTATTGATGTTAGATTTTAATTAATTAAATAAGAATGTTAAAGATTTAATTAATTAAAGTGTGACATTAAGGTACGTGTTAAAATAATTTATAAAAATAAATAAAAGAGTTTTTAAATGATTTTTAACCAAACAAGGCCCTTACTTTTGTTTTAAAAGGATTTTGCCAAACAGGGCCCTTGCATTGTTTTAAACCTATTCTAACCAAACAGACCTTAGTACTAATAATCTGTTTTATAAAATGTTTTGCCAAACTAGCCCTAGTGGCTTTTGAAATTCTATAACAGCTATATTAATAATATTATTAATTGTATTTAGTATACGTATATTAATATATCAGTTATATATGTATATTACGGTAAGTAAAACTACGTTAGTTTAGCCTAAGTTTAAAACAAAGAGAAGAAGAGAGAATACAGAGAAGAAGAAGAGAGAAGAAGATGAGAAGCTTGAGAAAGCAAGAGAGAAGATCATCATCTTCATCATCTTTTCTCCTAATTCAACCTAGAAGGATACCATACTAACCCCTAGTACTCAATTCATATCTTTTGTATTTAGTCTTTGTCAAATTAGGTTTTTATAATCATAAATTTATATGTATATATGGTGTGCATATATTTTCATAGGTAATTGTATGCCATGAAAGGGTTTTCAAAATATAATTGTTGTAAAAACATGTTTTAAAATCATGTTTTCTATATTTTCATAGTTTTGGAATTCTATGTAAAAATCTTTTGGTGAAACTTCATAATTTTGTTATGTGAATGGGATGTGTGTGTGTGTGTGTGTGTGTATATATATATATATATATATATATATGCTTACATGAGATTTTTATAGTTGTTTAAGTGTTCAATTCACAAGGATATGATGAACACTATGAAATCATGTTCATAGTGTTTGATCATGAAGTTATTTTGAAAATTGTTCTTAAATCTTTGATGTGAACATGAAGTTATGTGTAATATGTGATATAGCATGATTATATATGAGTTATATGGTTGTTTTAACAATTCAATTCATGAAAATTTGATAAACAAGAAGGATTGTGTTCATAACGATTTTTCGGAAACTAATTTCTGAAAAATAGCTTTTGAAACTATGAAATTGGTGTTTGATTATGGGTTATCATTGAAATTGATCATGTATTATGTTAGTATGTTAAGAATAGAAGTTAATACAATTGAAATTTCTTGAATTGATCGAAAAACGAATTCGTAATAGCAATTTTTGTCAAGAACGTTTGATTTTGTGTTTTCTTCAAAAATCATGAAAAACCTTGGTTTTGATTATGTGTTATAAGAATTATATGTGTTCTAATCATGTTACTGGGTTCAAAATATGGTTTGTATCAATTTTAATGTTTATTATGTTGGAAAAAATCGAATTTGGTGTGAAGGAATAAGCCAAATTGGCTTATTTCTCCACCAATTCGTGAACCAGCACCCTCACCAGGGGCTGACCCGCCCCAGCGGGTGTTTTAGGCTTGGGGACCCGCCCCAGCGGGTATCCCTTGCTGTCCGGGGTGTTTAGTTGTTGTAATGAAAAACTGTTTTGACCTTCGTTAGTAAAATGGCCATAACGTTTTCATACAAACTCCGATTGAGAAGATTCAAGATGATCCGAGAGAAGATCAGCATCTTCATCATCTTTTCTCCTAATTCAACCTAGAAGGGTACCATACTAACCCTTGTACTCAATTCATATGTTTTGTATTTAGTCTTTGTGAAATTAAGTTTTCATAATCATGAATTTATATGTATATATGG
This sequence comes from Panax stipuleanatus, assembly GCA_020205555.1. Taxonomy (NCBI): domain Eukaryota; kingdom Viridiplantae; phylum Streptophyta; class Magnoliopsida; order Apiales; family Araliaceae; genus Panax; species Panax stipuleanatus. Next base: position 50,791,468 of record CM035121.1, on the reverse strand, counting down.
TGAATATGTTTTCATAGGTAATTGTATGCCATGAAAGGGTTTTCAAAATATAATTGTTGTAATAACAAGTTTTAAAATCATGTTTTCTATATTTTCATAGTTTTTTCTATGTAAAAATCTTTTGGAAAAACTTTATAATTTTGATATGTGAATGGGATGTGTGTGTGTGTGTGTGTATATATATATATATATATATATATATATATATATATATATATATATGCTTACATGAGATTTTTATAGTCGTTGAAGTGTTTCAATTCACAAGGATATGATGAAGACTATGAAATCATGTTCATAGTGTTTGATCATGAAGTTATTTTGAAAATTGTGACACCCCCAAATCCGTGTAACATCGATTACAGGACATGGTGCTCACGATACAACATACATCATCATCTATCTAAGTAAACTCCAGCAATAATAATAGTAATATTATAACTATTACGTACTTACTCAAAATAAAATCCCATGTCTTTACAACCTTTAATAAACCAAAACTTAAACTTAGCGTTTATCGCTACATTACATCATATGCGGAAATATAAACTTATTTTATAAGGTAACTAGCATCATTTCATCTTACTCTTCCCCTTGTCCTTGCCCGAGCCCTCAGCCTTCTCATCCTTAACTGAAAGGTTTAAGCAAGAATGAGCACAAATTGCCCAGCAAGTATATAAAGAAGTTTGGAAACATACATCAGGAGTAAAAACATCTGTATGACAATATCTCAACAGTTGAAAGAATTATCAAGTGTTAAACAAGAATATCAAAGATAAGAGTTTAGAATTCTTCATAGCATACTAAGGGGTGTTAAATACCCTGAACGTTACTTTGTTTCATCGAAAACCATCAGACAATTTAACAATCAAATAGATTGTAAACGGTCTCTGCAAGTACTCCAGGTGATTAGCCTATTGTACCCTACATTGTGCACAAGTATAAAGTTTAAACTGCATAAGCATAAATGGGACTATATGCCCGACATCTGTTTGCCCGTTTATTCGGGTTGTTCATCTTAGTATTCATGCGAGACCGCACCAAAGCAATTTGGATTGGTAAACATTAAATAGCTTCGAAAGATTTGAATTAAATCATTTTTCATCAATAATAACTAGCCGAAAACAAAGGCCAGGAAACATACTTAGAAACAGTTCGATAATGACATGAAACTTATAAGCATAGTTGTTAGAATAATAACTGAGTAATCATCGATAAGCTTGCAAGATAATTGAAGTTGTATAACTTCACAACAAAGGAACTTGCACGAATAAATAGCTAGCACAAGTCCAATACTTACCCTCACTGAGATAAAAATAAGTAAGGATTGAATAAATACCCAATAGAAATTAGGGCTAGGAAACTTGCCTGATACGTCTGCTATCGTTAAAGCTAGCAATTAACCTTCACGTAACCTAATCATATGTGTCACATTAAGCCATTAGGTTCTTGAACTTTAATTCAAAAGAAAATGATTTTCTTTCATTATAATTTCATTAATCAACTACCACGTATGCTATCATCAAACTAATTTAATCATATAACATGTTGCGTCATATAGATAAAGTGGTTCAATATGAGAATCTGAGTAAAAATAAGTTTCTGGAATTTTTCCCGGTCCGACCCGACCCGACCCGAATCAGACCCGACTCGGACCGGCGCAGCTGCGCAGCCTCAAGCCGTGTTACCGGCGCAACTGCGCTGCCTGGAAAACCCGGAACCCATCTTTGAGTGGCGCAGCTGCGCAGCGTTAAGCATTATGAACGGCGCAGTTGCGCTGCTCTTCATGCCCAGAAAATTTTTGCAGTTTTGAGCAGCTATCTTAGCGAATTAATTTCGATTAAACCATACATGATATGATCATGAAACTTGGACACAACATACTTCATCTAGCATACTATTTTACAAAAATATCACATTCCAGAAAATAGCAAATTAAGACCACGAACCGGCTACCTTGAAAAGCGTGCCAGAACAGGTTCTAACACTTAGAAAAATTCTGGAAAACCCAGAAATTTGCAGATTTTTATTTCCAACATGCTTGCGCTCGAAAATCATAACTTGCTCAATTTAACTCCGTTTCTTATGAAATTTGGTCAGGTTATACATCATACTACACAGTATTTTACAAAATTATTACACCCACTAATCGGGTCATAGAAACTATGATTCCAAGGCTCCGAAAAACCCGAAAAGTCACAGATTCTATGTTAAACCATCTTTGACAAATTTTGTGATTTTGATTCTAGCATGCATGGGGTTGATTCCTACTGTCCATACCACACATACTAACATATATACACGTAACCCAACCTTTAACTTCACTAAATTACCATGATTTGAACAATTTGACATCTAAGAGGAATTTTAGCAAACACTTAGCAAGCATGGCATAAATTCATACGATTCAATGTGTAAGAGACATGAATTAAACCAGAACTTTCGTTCTCTACACCCACATATCAGTAACCAACATGAACATAGCCTCACAAAATCAAAACAAATCATTTGCAAGGTCTCATATGCATACTTTCTCATTTTTACTTAAGAACATGAAAAAGAGAGTTCATGGCTACCTCTTTGACGAATTCTTTTTGTTCGAATTCCTCTAATGACTCTCTTTGCTTGGTTAGTCTCTGCAAACTCCAGAATTCGCCACCCTCTCAAGCTCTTTCCTCTCTCACTCTCAACTTCACTCACGGTAGGATATTTTACAAAAGAAAGAAATAGAATTTTAAGTGGAGAGTATATATAGAAATCATTAGTATAAGCTTCCCTTGCCTCTTCCATTCTCAATTCAGCAGTTACAACATTAAGTTAGAACATTAGTTTAGCAATTACATAAGAAGAATGTGGGGGTTAGAGAAAATGAAAGGATTTTTGGTTTTAAGGAGTAAAATGAAATACTCCCTCCTTAGCTATATGTAATATACGTATACTCCTTCCCTTGTCCTAATTCGTGAGTCACAAGGGTCCCACCAGCTGCTGACTTGTACCACATAAAATATTATTATAATCAATTAAATAATTATTTTGACCATTTTGTCCCTCGTAGCAAAACGTTGCGATACTTATATCGATTCCTACTAAAGTCGACGTCCCGGACGTCATGGAACTATCTGTTTCGTCAAAATCCTCTCCGAAATTCGTAGTTGACTTTTTACCCGAAAAAGTCAACCGGTTGACTTTGACCAAAAAGTCAACCGTGACACATTTTCGTGGTTACAGTCTAACCTGACTAAATTCGACGTCCCGGACTCCAATACGTAGTCCGCGTCTCTAAATTCCACTCTGATCTCAAAATCATGCTTTAAAGCCATCCCACGAAATTAATAGAATTAATTCCATACTTAACCTATTTAAATAGTTGAATTAAACTAAACCAACCATTTAAATACTCCTCATCACATATCATAAAATAACACATGTATGTATAACGCATATACATCTAAATAACAGAAAACACACCAAAATTTTACATAAATTCGTTTATTGATAATTGTTAAAAGACATAATAATCTCGGATATTACAAAAATTGTTCTTAAATCTTTGATGTGAGCATGAAGTTATGTGTAATATGTGATATAGCATGATTATATTTGAGTTATATGGTTGTTTTAACAATTTAATTCATGAAATTTTGATAAACAAGAAGGATTGTGTTCATAACGATTTTTCGAAAACTAATTTTTGAAAAATAGCTTTTGAAACTATCAAATTGGTGTTTGATTATGGGTTATTGTTGAAATTGATCATGTATTATGTTAGTATGTTAAGAATAGAAGTTAATACAATTGAAATTTCTTGAATTAATCGAAAAACGAATTCGTAATAGCAATTTTCATCAAGAACGTTTGATTTTGTGTTTTTTTCAAAAATCATGAAAAACCTTGGTTTTGATTATGTGTTATAAGAATTATATGTGTTATAATAATGTTAATGGGTTCAAAATATTGTTTGTATCAAGTTTCATATTTATCATGTTGGGAAAAATCGAATTCGGTGTGAAGGAATAAGCCAAATTGGCTTATTTCTCCACCAATTTGCGAACCAGCACCCTCACCAAGGGGGTGACCCACCCCCGCGGGTGTTTTAGGCTTGGGGGACCCGCCCCAGCGGGTACCCTTGTTGTCCGAGGTGGTTTAGTTATTATAATGCAAAACTATTTTGACCTCCGTTAGTACAATGGCCATAATTTTTTCATACGAACTCCGATTGAGAAGATTCAAGATGATCCGGAACGAGCACGAATAGACCTACAACTTTTGTTTTTTAACTTTTTTGATTTGAGGTCGTTAGAAGGGATAAAAATGGTCATCTTTCTGACTGATGCGTATTCAGAGGCAATCGGAGGGCGTCGGACATGCACATACGCAAGTATAGTGATGTCGACATTAATAGATATTGAAAACATGAATATTAATAATTATAATAGGGATTAACATTAATAAATGATTGTATTAGATAAGTTATATAAGCACACTAAGCATACACAAGATAGACGAATCGGGCGTGTGACGAATGAACGCCGAAACGCCGTGACAAGTGTTAACGAACGTTAAAAGTGCTTTAAGTCAAATGAAATGAATATTATAAGATATGAAATGGGATTAATATAAAACCAATAAGTAGTCCTAGCAAGACTTAAACATTGAATGAATTTCGAATATGACTAATAAGAAATATAGTGAGATATAAATTGAAAGTTAACACAATCTAATTGAACATTGTATATTAAATGATTGAGATGTGGAGTAGAGCTTACATTACAACTACTATGTGTTGCTATGTGACTAATAGTTGATGTGCATGATTATATAATTGTATAGGGCACGTGAAGTGCAGATAGTTGTAAGCTGTTAATCTGTTATTGGTAAACAACGATCAAGGCAAGTCTTTCGGTTCCTATTTTTCTACGTTAACTTGATGAACTATTTTAAATTGCATGATGTTTCATATGTTGTAAGCGAGCATGATACATGTTGTATTCATGAAATATTAAAGTCAATATATGACTACATTTTTTTGATTAAATAATGTTGATTGAGTAAGGAACTCAATCTTTATATTTGTTATGTGAATTAAAGCATGTATGGCATGTTACTTTAATTATTATGAGATGTTGATCATATTATTATGTGCTATGTGATGCATGAAAACTGTTAGAACTTACTGAACTGTCGAGCTCACTCTTGCAAATAAAAATTTTTGCAGGTCAAGATTTCAAGGTAAGGATACGTGCTAAGTGAATTATAAAGATCCATACTCATGAAGATTACTTATGTTTTATGAGAAATGTATTTAACGTTTTGAATGTAACATGTTGTTGAATTGTAAGTGAAGTTATCCAATGTATATGGATAATAAATTGTAATTGTAAGATTTTGTATAATAACTTTGAGGAAGTGATTCATGTAATAGAGTTGAATCAAACTTTTGTAATGATAAAGGTTGCGATTTAGGGCAATAAAGAAAGAAATGTATCAAAGTTTTAAATATTTCGCATTTTTAATGATTTTAATATCGAATAGTGATGTAATGAGAGATTAAAGTTGTATTGTTAACGATCGAGAAGGAGAGTATTATTGTATGAATTTTGGGTTCGTTACAACATTACTATATAAGAAAGAGTTAATATTGAGTTATATATATATTAATATAACTCTATTAAGAGAAATTATTAAAAAAAATATGATTTCATTATAAAAGAGAATCGTAAAGGTTGAGATTCAGGGAACGAATGAATAGAATAAAAGGAAAAAAATTTATTCTGCATTTTTAGCGATTTTAACATTAAATAATATTTTAAAAGCTAGAACAAGATAGTATTAACGGACAAGATCGAGAAAAGAAATAGTCCTGATTTTGGGGTCGTTACAGTATCTCTCTAAAATTATCCTCAGTAAAAGAGAGATCGCATAAGTTACTATCATGTATTCAATGAAATATACGAGACTTGATGTTGATCAGTCAAATTCTGGAGAAGATCACTGTAGGACAGTGATAAACAACCTAAAGTACTTAACTAACACTAAGGATGTCATCATGACATATGATGGGTTTGAATTTAACTTGAGGACTAAACAGACTCAAGTTTTTAAACTATCCAAGACGACAACAAATTCACTATAGGGTAAGTCGTTACCTTGAAAGGTGGTGCAGTGAATTGGAAAGGTTTCAAATAGCAAAAGGTTGCTGGTCTAGTGACAAAACAAAGTATATAACTTTAAGTGAAGCTGCAAGTTGATATTTCGGATAAAAAGTTCATTACAGAACTAGGAATAGTTCTTATGTCTCATCTTAAATCTAAACACGTGTTGCGAAAATTTGATTAAAGAAATCGTTGAAAGAGGAAACGTCACCTTAAAGCGTGTATACTCTCAAGACAACATCGCAGATCCATTTGCTAAAGCTTTAACACAACAGCAATTTGATCGTCACTTAGAGAAGATGGGTATGAGATACCATGGTGATTGACTTTAGTGCAAGTGGGAGATTGAAAGTAGTATGCATACAAGCCAATCATGTGTGATGATAAAATATATACTTTGTAAACAATCTTATTTATTTATTAATAAAAGTGATCATTTATTAAAGGCAATTAATTATCTACATGATGCTGTTTTTATAATATGTAAATAACTCATAGTTTTAAGCAATGCTTTTAGAATCCTGATGTTGATCATGCTAATGAGATCTAAATTCTTATAAAACTTAAAACTAAAATAGTTCCCAATCGTGGGATTACTAAAAAGGGGCTTAGTAAATCTGGATAGATTGGTATATATGTAGCTTGCTCATTGTATGAGGATGATTGATCTCATGATCATTTGTGTGGAGACACTAAAGCAAGTATGTAGGTGCTTATTGGAGAATAAGTTCACTGAACGTGACTCGCTATGTAATACCTAATGGAGTTTTACTTGTCTCTCAATAAGAATTCCTAATGTGATAGTAGTACATGTGATCCTTGGACTTGAGATCATCATAGTATCTTGTGTGTGATGAGTTATACTTTGACTTATTCCTTAATACCGTTAGGGTATATCAAAGGGTATGCTTGGGTATAATAAGTTATATATGGAGATAATGAATGGTCAATAAAGAATCTACCACTTCTAGTAAAAGAAGTGATATGCCCTATGTGATTCGTTAAATGACAACCCAGTAGTCATTGGCCAATGTAGAATGAAATTAGAAAGGAGTTTCTAATTTGCATTATTTGAAGTTGTACATTTTGATAGTAGTGTGCATATAAGCCAATCATGTATGATGATAAAGTACATACTTTGTAAACAATCTTATTTATTTATTAGTAAAAGTATTCATTAAAGGCATTTAATTATCTACATGATGCTGTTTTTATAATATGTAAATAACCCGTAATTTTAAGTAATGCTTTTAGAATTATGATGTTGATCATGCTAATGAGATTTAAATTCTTAGAAAGCTTAAAACTAAAATGGTTCCCAATCGTGGGATTACTAAAAAGGGTATTAGTAAATCTGGATAGATTGGTACATATGTTGCTTGCTTATTGGATGAGGATAATTGATTTCATGATCATTTGTGTGGAGACACTAAGGCAAGTATGTAGGTGCTTATTGGAGAATAAGTTCACTGAACGTGACTCGCTATGGAATACCTAATGGAGTTTTACTCGCATGTCAATAGAAATTCCTAATGTGATAGTAGTACAAATGATCTTTGGACTTGAGATCATCATAGTATCTTGTATGTAATGAATTATACTTTGACTTATTCCATAAGGCCATTTAGGGGTATATAAAAGGGTATGCTTGGGTATAATGAGTCATATATGGAGATAATGAATGATCAATAAAGAATCTACCATCTCTAGTAAAAGAGAAAATATGTCCTATGTGATTCGTTAAATGACAACCTAGGAATCCTTGGCCAAGGTGGAATGAAATTAGAAAGGAGTTTCTAATTTGCATTATATAGAGTTGTGCATTTTCTAATCGAAAGACATATAATTAAATAAAATAAGGCTTGACAGTAAATCCATGTCTTATATTTAATTGGGACATTGTATGGTGGAAGGATTGAATTGTACGGTGACTATTAACTCACAAGTTCTTTTATGATTAATGTTGAAATGTATATTATTTGGAAAGTCGTTGATCGCTAGGGAGGCTTATCTCTATTATAGAATAAATGTTATTTATTTAAATAGATTATTAGTTTAATTTATTTATTTAAATAAGATTAGAATTGGTCTAATTGATTTATTCACAACCGGTTTAATATGGAGAACCTAAAGGGTCACACCATAAAAGGAAGAAGAATTATTTAAGAAGATAATGACATAATAGAAATAATGCATTAAGTGTAATTAATTTAATCTATGGTGATAGAATAAATTAAATAGCTTAATAGTTTATTATTTAATATTTTGAAATATTAAATATAAATTAATAAGAGGAGTCTTATTAATATTAATATTATTATTATTTTAATTCTAAAGGAGTTTAGGAATTAATTTAATATAAGTACTCTCACTCATTCCTAATGAGATTAGGAGGCAAATTAATTAAAGAGTTTAATTAATACCAATTTGTTGGGAAGCCCAATTAATTAAAAGAGTTTAATTAATTGATTTAATAAATCCCAATTCTAATTAGATTAGTAGGGTTGACATAATATCTATATAAGAGAGTCTTATATCAGATATAAGATATACGTGATTTCGAAGAGTTGGAGATTACAATACAATTTCTACGTAGAATAGAAAAATGGTTTAGCCAACCACCCATCTTCCTTAGTAATTCCTCTTCCTTGGTGGATCACCTCTAGAGGCTAAACACTTGGGTGGCTAACGTTGATCAAAAGAAGGAGCCACTACAGGATATTCAAGGAGATCAAGGAAAGCAAGGAGTAGAACTCGTACTTGTGGAAGCTAGAATCTACAACGGTATGAGTCTAATTCATCCTTACTTTTCTGTTATTGATAATTGAGCACAAAGCTTGATCATGGTATGAGTTTGTATAATTTTTTTTAAAACCTATGGTTTATTTAAATAATAAAAGTTTAAAATAAAAATATTTATTTTATCTTAAATATGATTTCAGATTGCTAAAATTAAAGGAGTTTAATTTGGATTTATTTTTGATTAAAATAAAAGAGTTTATTTTGTTTCAAAAATAAAATTTAGCAAAACTTTTGTCTATTAAATGACATCGATCTATATATGGAATGGCTTTATTATTCATGAGATGAATGGTTTTTTATTAATGCATATGTTGATGTGTATGATAATAAATGGGGTTGATTATGGACTATTGACCAATGTGATTGGATTTTATTTTAGTTGAATGCTTGAATGATTGAGTTTTATTAAATGGGGTCTGCGTACCTCGTCTTCTCTAGTTGTTCTAGATGTAAATTCTATCTTCCTCCTATGTACTTCCCCTTGACTGCTGATCAATGTTTCTATTTAGTTTAGATAGTTTCTGTAATAGAGATAGTTAGAATTATCTTGAAGAAATTGGAGACTAAGAAGCAAGGAGCGCGTGAAGACCCGTTTGTATGGATCCTGGGTTTAAATGTAATAGTTACGTTTAAATTTAAATTCTTGCACTCCTAGGTTTGACCTTGTGGTTCACTTGGTGGCTCTAGTGAACTAAACTAGAATAAAAGTCCATAATCAATCCGTGTAGAATATAATATTCTATATGTGCATGCTAAGTATTATATATATTATATTTTATGCAAACATGCTTCGAATGTTTAATAAAATGACGCGTATTTTATATATATATGTGCATGCGCGCAAAACAAGATAAGACAAATAATTACAAACCCCTCAAAGAAATTATATTAAGTCCGAAGCATTTAATGATATTTGAAATATCGAACATCACCTTCTAGCATGATAAATTAATAGAGTATTAAATATTTAATATGAGCTTGTTGTGCTATCCACAAGGAGAGTATTGCGTATTTAAGATATTAATTTAATCACATTTGATGCTTATTAAGAAAATTGAACAATATAGTCTTGTTGTGCTATCCACAAGGACGAATATTTTTCTTTTTTGAATTTATGGAAGTGCTAGGCTGGACTTAACTTAAATCATTTTTGTTCGGATGTGTACATACTTGACCATTATGATTTAAGAGGCAAAAATGAAAAGGAGTTACATGTTGATGTAATTGACAAGAGTTGTTTACCTATTTATTTATATATCGTTTGTTGTGCTATTCACAAGGCTATATACATTTGAAATGAGATCTTTATTCTCACTAGCAAATCTTTAATTAGATGTTGCCGAACTATATAAGTGAGGGTAATATAGTTGATAAAAATAGTGGGAGATACCAATTAAAATAAAGACCTAAATTTATTTTGGTATGTAAAATTAATTAAATAAATATTTGCTAAAATGTTGTCTTTTCACATGCAGAATTTTATAAATGTCAAAATCACTTATTTCACTGCGTAGCATACTTGATGCTAATAAACTTACCAGGCTGAATTATACGGACTGGCTATGAAATCTGAGAATAGTTCTCACTGCTGAAAATATTTCTTATGTCTTAAATTCACCTATCTCTAGAACTGTTCCAGAATCAGCCTCTGAGGAACAGATTGCCACCATTGTAAAGTGGCAAGATGATGCATTTGTGGCTCAATGCATCATGCTCTCGTCCATGAATAATGAGCTTTAGCATCAGCACGAAAACATGGATTCTCCTACTATGTTGCTTCACCTCAAGGAGTTTTATGGTGAACAAAGTAGAACTACGAGATATGAGATATCTAAGGAGCTCTTCCGATCTCGGATGTCCAAGGGCACCGCCGTCGAGACTCATGTCCTTAGTGTGATCAATCTGATTGAACGCCTTGGACAGCTTGGGTTCGTTATGGATGGGGTGTTGAGTCAAGACTTGGTCTTGCAGTCACTCTTTGAAACCTTCTAACAGTTCGTGGTTAATTTCCACATGAATAAGTTGGATGTTAACTTGCCTGAATTACTTAACATGTTGAAAACTGTAGAAGGTCACTTTCCATCCAAGAAGAACTATGTATTGATGGTGGATTCTTCCAGTAAAAGGAAGAAGCCCAAAGTGTCTTCTGAAAAGAAAAAATATAAGAAGGCAGGAAAGGGGAAAGAAAAGGAACAAAAGAAACCTGATCTAGCTGGCAGAGGAATGTGCTTCCATTGCAATGAGCCGGCACATTGGAAAAGGAACTGTAAATGGTTTCTAGCAGAGAAGAAGCTTGGAGAAGCTTCGACTTCCAATCAAGGTTTGTTCATGATTGAAGTTAATTGTTCTAAAAGTCATAATTCTACTTGGGTATTAGATACCGGCTGTGGTTCTCACATATGTAATACTGTGCAGGGACTGGTCAGAAGTAGAAAGCTGAGCAATGATGAGGTCGTCCTACGAGTGGGAAATGGAGCAAAGGTTGTTGCATTAGCTATAGGGACTTATTGTTTAGCAATGCCTTCGGGCAAGTCCATTTATTTAAATAATTGTTATTTTGTTCCGAATATCATTAGAAACATTATTTCTATTTCTGTATTTGGATATGGAAGGATTTAACATTATAATAAAGAACAACAGTTGTTCTATTTATAAAGACAATGTTTTATATGGTGTTGGTAATCTGCGAAATGGACTTTATATACTTGACTTGCATGAAAATATACTTCAAATAGAACAAACTAAGAAAAGGAAAAGAGATGATGTTAATTATACCTATATGTGGCACTGTAGACTCGGTCATATCAATAAAACAAGATTATCCAAGTTGCATAAGGATGGGCTTTTAGAGCTATCTGATTTTGAATCATATCCAATTTGTGAATCTTGCCTCATGGGTAAAATGATTAAATCTCACTTTAGTGGAAAAGGAGAAAGAGTTACAGAGTTGTTAGCGTTAGTTCACACAGACTTTTAAGCTGTATACTTGCTTAACAAGGTACCTACCAAATTCGTCCAAAAAACTCCATATAAGATGTGGAAAGGGAAGAAATAAAATCTTAAGCAAGTTAAGACTTGGAGTTGTCCAACTTATATAAAAAAGTTTGAAAATGATAAGCTACAGATTAAATCCGACAAGTGTAGATTTGTGGGATACCCTAAAGAAATCGTAGGGTATTATTTCTATCATCCAACAGATTAAAAGGTGTTTGTTGCGAAACATGATACTTTCTTGGAAAAGGAGTGTATCCATGAAGGGTCAGTGGGAGTAAGATATATCTTGAAGAAGTTCAAGAATCACAAATTACTACGGATCAAAGTCAGGTACCTGACCAAGTGGAAGAACCTACTGTACCACACCCTATTCGTAAATCTGGAAGAGTAACGAAGATACCTAAGAGGTATGGATTCATCATAGATGATGGCGATGAGGTACACATCATGAATGATGATGATCCATTGAATTACTAACAGGCTATGCTGATAGTAGTGTGCATACAAGTCAATCATGTATGATGATAAAGCACATACTTTGTAAATAATCTTATTTATTTATTAATAAAAGTACTCATTAAAGGCATTTAATTATCTACATGATGTTATTTTTATAATATGTAAATAATTCATAGTTTTAAGAAATGCTTTTAGAATTATACTTTGACTTATTCCTTAAGGCCCTTTAGGGTATATAAAAGGGTATGCTTGGGTATAATGAGTTACATATGGAGATAATGAATGATTAATAAAGAAGCTACCACTTCTAGTAAAAGAGGAGATATGTCCTATGTGATTCGTTAAATGACAACCCAGGAATCCTTGGCCAAGGTAGAATGAAGTTATACAGGAGTTTCTAATTTGCATTATATGGAGTTGTGCATTTTCTAATCGAAATACATATAATTAAATAAAATAAGACTTGACAGTAAATCAATGTCTTAGATTTAATTGGGACATTGTATGGTGGAAGGATTGAATTGTACGGTAACTATTAATTCACAGGTTCTTTTATGATTAATATTGAAATTTATATTATCTAGAAAGTTGTTGATCACTAGGTAGGCTTATCCCTATTGTAGAATAAATATTATTTATTTAAGTAGATTATTAGTTTAATTTATTTATTTAAATAAGATTAGAATTGTTCTAATTGATTTATTCATAACCGATTTAATATGGAGAACCTAAAGGGTCACACCATAAAAGGAAGAAGAATTATTTAAGAAGATAATGGCATAATCGTAATAATGCATTAAGTGCAATTAATTTTATCTATGGTGATAGAATAAATTAAATAGCTTAATATTTATTATTTAATATTTTAAAAATATTAAATATAAATTAATAAGAGGAGTCTTATTAATATTATTACAATTATTATTATTTTAATTCTAAAGGAGTTTAGAAATTAATTTAATATTAGTACTCTCAATTATTACTAATGAGATTAGGAGACAAATTAATTAAAGAGTTTAATTAATTTCAATTTGTTGGGAAGCTCAATTAATTAAAAGAGTTTAATTAATTGATTTAATAAATCTCAATTCTAATTAGATTAGTAGGGTTAACCTAATATCTATATAAGAGAGTCTTATATCAGATATAATATATACGTGTTTCCAAGAGTTGGAGAGTACAACAAAATTTCTACAGAGAATAGAAAAGGGGTTTTAAGAACTTAATTGCAGTTGGACTTTTAGGCTCTTCTCATGTTAGGAATTTAGTTTCATGGTGTTTGTGTTTGGATGAGATGTAAACGACAATTACTGAAAATATACGATTATTGTGATATCTACACTTCTTTAGAGCTATTGATATATATAATTGTTTTATGTTTTATTTTATATTGTATTATGTTTGTTCAATAAATATTTGCAGCACTATTTAATTTTTTTTAAATCTAAAAAGGCTATAGCGAGGGTCGGCGACCGTCGCTATAGCTCCATCCTATTGCGACGGTCGGGACCGTTGCTATTGATATGTATTGACCGTCGGTAAAAACCTTTAAATTTTTTTGGTTGTTTTTTAGCTACGGTCTGACTGTCGGTATAGATATGTAAGACCGTCGCTATAGGTTTTAGCGACGACAGCTAAGGCGAGGGTCGACGACCGTCGCTATAGCCTATAGCAAGGGTCGGTGACCGTCGCTATAGGTCAATTTTCTAGTAGTGCCATCTTCCTAAGAAATTCCTCTTCCTTTGTGGATCACCTCTAGAGGCCAAACAATTGGGTGGCTAACGTTGATCAAAGAAAGGAGCCACTACAGGAAATTTTAGGAGATCAATGGAGAGCAAGGAGTAGAACTTGTACCTGTGGAAGCTAGATTCTACAAGGGTATGATTCTTAATCATCCTTACTTTTCTGTTATTGATAATTGAGCACAAAGTATGATCATGACATGGGTTTGTATGAAAATTTTAAAAGCTTAATTATCGTGCTTCCGCCCTTATTTATGTAATTTGATTGCATGTATGCGTTACGTACAAATCCTACAGTGGTATCAGAGCCTAACTTTGTGCTAATTATCAATTTTATGATTCCATGTATGAATTGAAGTGAGATTTGATCGAATTTTCTGGACAAAAAACAAAAATTTTGGATTCTGCGACGAACAGGGCGGCCGCGCCGCATCCCAGTTCATTTTGGGTGCGGGCGCGCCAGCTGTCTGTCAAGCGTAATGCTTAGCGCGGCCGCGCTGCGTCCCAGTTCAATCTGTGCGCGGGCGCGCCCATCTGCAGAATCTGATTTTTTTTTCTTTAATTAAATAAATGGTTTATTTAATTTATAAAAGTTTAAAATAAAAATGTTTATTTTATCTGAGATATGATTTCAGATTGCTAAAATTAAAGGAGTTTAATTTGGATTTATTTTTGATTAAAATAAAAAAGTTTATTTTGTTTCAAAAATAAAATTTAGCAAAACTTTTGTCTATGAAATGACATCGATCTATATATGGAATGGCTTTATTATTCATGAGATGAATGGTTTTTTATTAATGCATATGTTGATGTGTATGATAATAAATGGGGTTGATTATGGACTATTGACCAATGTGATTGGATTTTATTTTAGTTGAATGCTTGAATGATTGAGTTTTATTAAATGGGGTCTGCGTACCTCGTATTCTCTAGTTGTTCTAGATGTAAATTCTATCTTCCTCCTATGTACTTTCCCTTGACTGCTGATCAAGGTTTCTATTTAGTTTAAATAGTTTCTGTAATAGAGATAGTTAAAATTATCTTGAAGAAATTGGAGACTAAGAAGGAAGGAGCGCGTGAAGACCCGTTTGTATGGATCCTGGGTTTAAATGTAATAGTTACGTTTAAATTTAAATTCTTGCACTCCTAAGTTTTACCTTTTGGTTCACTTGGTGGCTCTAGTGAACCAAACTAGAATAAAAGTCCATAATCAATCCGGGTAGAATATAGTATTCTATATGTGCATGCTATGTATGATATATATTATATTTTATGCAAACATGCTTTGCATGTTTAATAAAATAACGTGTATTTTATATATATATGTGCATGCGCGCTAAACAAAATGAGACAAATAATAACAAATCCCTCAAAGAAATTATATTAAGTCCGAAGCGTTAAATGATATTAGGAATATCGAACGTCGCCTTCTAGCATGATAAATTAATAGAGTATTAAATATTTAATATGAGCTTGTTGTGCTATCCACAAGGCGAGTATTGCGTATTTAAGATATTAATTTAATCACATTTGATGTTTATCAAAAAAATTGAACAATATAGTCTTGTTGTGCTATCCACAAGGACGAACATTTTTTTTAATTTATGGAAGTGCTAGGCTGGCTTTAACTTAAATCATTTTAGTTCGGATGTGCACACAGTTGACCATTATGATTTAAGAGGCAAAATAAAAGGAGTTACATGTTGATGTAATTGACAAGAGTTGTCCACCTATTTATTTATACATCGTTTGTTGTGCTATCCACAAGGCTATATACATTTGAAATGGGATCCTTGTCCTCACTAGCAAATATTTAATTAGATGTTGCCGAACTATATAAGTGAGGGTAATATAGTTTGATGAAAATAGTGGGAGATACCAATTTAAAATAAAGAACTAAATTTATTTTGGTATGTAAAATTAATTAAATGAATGTTTGTTAAAATGTTGTCTTTTCACATGCAGAATTTTATAAATGTCAAAATCACTTATTTCATTGCATAGCATACTTGATGCTAATAAACTTACCGGGCTGAATTATACGGACTGGCTATGGAATCTGAGAATAGTTCTCACTGCTGAAAATATTTCTTATGTCTTACATTCACCTGTCCCTGGAACTGTTCCAGAATCAGCCTCTGAGGAACAGATTGCCACCATTGTAAAGTGGCAAGATGATGCATCTGCGGCTCAATGCATCATGCTCGCGTCCATGAATAACGATATTCAGCGTCAGCACGAAAACATGGATGCTCTTACTATGTTGCTTCACCTGAAGGAGTTATATAGTGAGCAAAGAAGGACTGCTAGATATGAGATATCTAAAGAGCTCTTCTGATCTCGGATGACCGAGGGCACAGCCGTTGAGACTCATGTCCTAAGGGTGATTAAATTGATTGAACGCCTTGGACAGCTTGGGTTCATCATGGATGGGGAGTTGAGTTAAGACTTGGCCTTGCAGTCACTCCTTGAGACCTTCTCACAGTTCGTTGTTAATTTCCACATAAATAAGTTGAATGTCAGCTTGCCTGAATTACTTAATATGTTGAAAACTGCAGAAGGTCAGTTCCCATCCAAGAAGAACCATGTCTTGATGGTGGATTCTTCCAATAAAAGGAAGAGGCCCAAGGTATCTTCTGAAAAGAAGAAATCTAAGAAGGCTAAGGGAAAGGTGAAAGAAAAGGAACAAAAGAAACCTGATCCAGCAAGCAAAGGAATGTGCTTCCATTGCAACGAGCTGGGACATTGGAAAAGGAACTGCAAAAGGTTTCTAGCAGAGAAGAAGCTTGGAGAAGCTTCGACTTCCAATCAAGGTTTGTTTATGATTGAAATTAATTTTTCTGAAAGTCATAATTCTACTTGGGTATTGGATACCGGCTGTGGTTTTCACATATGTAATACTGTGTAGAGACTGATCAGAAGTAGAAAGCTGAGCAATGATGAAGTCGTCCTACGAGTGGGGAATGGAGCAAAGGTTGCTGCATTAGCTGTAGGAACTTATTGTTTAGCAATGCCTTCGGGCAAGTCCATTTATTTAAATAATTGTTATTTTGTTTCGAATATCATTAGAAACATTATTTCTATTTTCGTATTAAATATGGAAGGGTTTGACATTATAATAAAGAACAACAGTTGTTCTATTTATAAAAGTAATGTTTTATATGGTATTGGAAATTTGTGAAATGGACTTTATATACTTGACTTGCATGAAAATATACTTCAAATAGAACAAAATAAGAAAAAGAAAAGAGATGATGTTAATTATACCTATGTGTGGCATTGTAGACTCGGTCATATCAATGAAACAAGATTATCCAAGTTGCATAAAGATGGGCTCTTAGAGCTATCTGATTTTGAATCATATCCAACTTGTGAATCTTGTCTCATGGGTAAAATGACTAAATCTCCCTTTAGTGGAAAAGGAGAAAGAGTTACAGAGTTGTTAGCGTTGATTCACACAGACGTTTATGGACCTATGACAACGAATGCACGGGGTGGGTATTTTTATTTTATTACTTTCACTGATGATCACTCGAGATTTGGATATGTGTATTTAATGAAATACAAATAAGAATCATTTGAAAAGTTAAAAGAGTTCAGAAGTGAAGTAGAGAAACAAACAGGCAAGAGTATTAAGATTTTTTGATAAGATCGAGGTGGGGAATACTTAAGCGGTGATATCTCAATTGTCTCAAAGATAATGGTATAATCTCACAATGGACTCCACCAGGTACACCACCATTGAATGGAGTATCTGAAAGGAGAAATCGAACATTGTTGGACATTGTTTGATCCATGATGAGTTTTACCGATCTTTCAATTTCATTCTGGCGTTATGCCCTAGAAATGGCTGCATACCTGATTAATAAGGTATCTACCAAATCTGCCCTAAAGACTCCATATGAGATGTGGAAAGGGAGGAAACAAAATCGTAAGCATGTTAAGACTTGGGGTTATTCAGTTTATATTAAAAACTTTGAAAATGATAAGCTACAGACTAAATCCGACAAGTGTAGATTTGTGGGATACCCTAAATAAATCGTAGGGTATTATTTCTATCATCCAACTGATCAAAAGGTGTTTGTTGCTAAACATGCTGCCTTCTTGGAAAAGGAGTTTTTCCATGAAGGGGTCAGTGGGAGTAAGATATATCTTAAAGAAGTTCAAGAACCACAAATTACTACGAATCAAAGTCAGGTACCTGACCAAGTGGAAGAACCTACTGTACCACACCCTATTCATAAATCTGGAAGAGTACCAAAGATACCAGAGAGGTATGGATCCGTCATAGAGGATGACGATGAGGTACACATCATGAATGATGGTGATCCATTGAATTACGAACATGCTTTGAGTAATAAAGACTCGTGAAAATGGCTTGAAGCCATTAATTCTGAAATGTACTCCATGGATGAAAACCAAGTATGAACTTTGGTTTCACCACATGAAGGCATTAAGCCTATTGGGTGTAAATAAGTCTTTAAAATAAAGACTGGAGTAGACGACAAGGTAGAGACCTATAAGGCCCGACTAGTTGCAAAAGATTTCAAACAAAGATAAGGAGTTGACTATGATGAAACCCTCTCACCAGTAGCTATGCTTATAATGACTATGAGATCTGGCAGATGGACGTGAAAAAGGCATTCCTCAATGGAAAAATTGAGGAGGATGTGTATATAACACAACTAGAGGAATTTGTTTCAAAGGTTGGAACAAATCAAGTCTGTAAGCTGCAACGATCCATTTATGGATTGAAGCAAGCTTCTCGTAAATGGAACATTTATTTTGATGAGACAATCAAAGAGTTTGATTTTATCAAAAACGAGGATGAACCACGTGTATACAAGAAGGTGAGTGGGAGCGCAGTTTTATTCCTTGTATTATATGTTGATGATATATTACAAATAGGGAATGACATTCCTATGCTTCAATCGATTAAAATCTGGTTATCTAAACACTTCTCCATGAAGGACTTGGGAGAAACATCCTATATTTTGGGGACAAAGATCTATAGAGATAAATCTAAAAGGATTCTTGGCTTATCCCAATGAGCGTACATTGATACGATGGTAAAGAGGTTTAGCATGGAAGATTCGAAAAGAGGTCTTATGCCGATGAGCCATGTAATACATCTCTCTAAGGAACAGGCCCCAAAGACACCTGAGTAGAGAAACCGTATGAGTAAGATCCCTTATGCTTCTGTAATAGGATCTATCATATACGGTATGATATGTACTAGATCGGACGTCGCTCATGCACTTAGTGTAATGAGCAGATATCAGTCGAATCCAGGAGAAGAGCACTAGGAAGGCAGTGAAGAATATCCTAAAGTACTTACAAAGAACTAAGGATATATTTCTTGTCTACGGTGGGTCTGAATTAAAACTCAAGGGCTTCACGGACTCAAGTTTTCGGACCAAGATGACAGTAAATCAATTTCGGGGTATGTGTTTACCTTAAACGAAGGCGCAGTGAGTTGGAAGAGTTCCAAGCAGCAAACAGTTGCTGCTTCAGTGACAGAGGCAGAGTATATAACTGCAAATGAAGCTGTAAAGGAAGCTGTTTGGATGAAAAAGTTTATAATAGAACTTGGTGTGGTTCCTAGAATTGGAGAAGCAGTCCCCGTATACTGTGACAACACCGGAGCAGTTGCACAGGCTAAGGAACCTAGGTCTCATTAGAAATCCAAACACGTATTGCGGCAATTTCATTTGATCAGGGAGATCATTGAAAGAGGAGACGTCACCTTGGAGCATATGGACTCTCAAGACAACATTGCATATCCATTTACTAAAGCTTTAACTCAACAGCAGTTTGATCGTCACTTAGAGAAGATGTCTATGAGATACCATGGCAATTGGCTTTAGTGCAAGTGGGAGATTGATAGTAGTGTGCATACAAACCAATCATGTATGATGATAAAGCACATACTTTGTAAACAATCTTATTTATTTATTAACAAAAGTATTTATTAAAGGTATTTAATTATCTACATGATGTTGTTTTTATAATATGTAAATAACCCATAGTTTTAAGCAATGCTTTTAGAATCATGATGTTGATCATGCTAATGAGATTTAAATTCTTAGAAAGTTTAAAACAAAAATAGTTCCCAATCGTGAGGTTACTAAAAAATGGATTAGTAAATTCGGATAGATTGGTACATATGTTGCTTACTCATTGGATGAAGATGATTGATCTCATAATCATTTATGTGGAGACACTAAAGCAAGTATGTAGGTGCTTATTGGAGAATAAGTTCACTGAACGTGACTCGCTATGGAATACCTAATGGAGTTTTACTCGCCTGTCAATAGGAATTCCTAATGTGATAGTAGTACAAGTGATCCTTGGACTTGAGATTATCATAGTATCTTGTATGTAATGAGTTATACTTTGACTTATTCCTTAAGGCCCTTTAGGGTATATAAAAGGGTATGCTTGGGTATAATGAGTTACATATGGAGATAATGAATGATCAATAAAGAATCTATCACTTCTAGTAAAAGAGAAGATATGTCCTATGTGATTCGTTAAATGACAACCCAGGAATCTTTGGCCAAGGTAGAATAAAATTAGAAAGGAGTTTCTAATTTGCATTATATAGAGTTGTGCATTTTCTAATCGAAATACATATAATTAAATAAAATAAGACTTGACAGTAAATCAATGTCTTATATTTAATTGGGACATTGTATGGTGGAAGGATTGAATTGTACGGTAACTATTAACTCACAGGTTCTTTTATGATTAATGTTGAAATCTATATTATCTGGGAAGTTGTTGATCGCTAGGGAGGCTTATCCCTATTGTAGAAAGGGTGGAAACCAAATCTTAAGCATGTTAAGACTTGGGGTTGTCCAGCTTATGTCAAAAAGTTTGAAAATGATAAGCTACAAACTAAATCCGACAAGTGTAAATTTGTGGGGTACCCTAAAGAAACCGTAGGGTATTATTTCTATCATCCAACTGATCAAAAGGTGTTTGTTGCGAAACATGTTGCCTTCTTGGAAAAGGAGTTTATCCATGAAGGGGTCAGTGGGAGTAAGATATATCTTGAAGAAGTTCAAGAACCACAAATTACTATGTATCAAAGTCAGGTACCTGACCAAGTGGAAGAACATACTGTACCACACTCTATTCGTAAATCTGGAAGAGTACCGAAGATATCTGATAGGTATGGATTCGTCATAGAGGATGACGATGAGGTACACATCATGAATGATGATGATCTATTGAATTACGAACATGCTATGAGTAATAAAAACTTATGGAAATGGCTTGAAGCCATGAATTCCGAAATGGACTCCATGGATGAAAACCAAGTATGGACTTTGGTTTCACCACATGAAGGCATTAAGCCTATTGGGTGTAAATGGGTCTTTAAAAGAAAGACTGGAGCAGACGACAAGCTAGAGACCTATAAGGCCCAACTAGTTACAAAAGGTTTCAAATAAAGATAAGGAGTTGACTATGATAAAAACTTCTCCCCAGTAGCTATGCTCAAGTCCATTCAGATTTTGCTTGCGATTGCAGCTTATAACGACTATGAGATCTGGTATATGGACATGAAAATGACATTCCTCAATGGAAAAATTGAGGAGGATGTGTATATGACACAACCAGAGGGATTTGTTTCAAAGGTTAGAACAAATCAAGTCTGTAAGCTACAACAATCCATTTATTGATTGAAGCAAGCTTCTCGTAGATGTAACATTCGTTTTGATGAGACAATCAAAGAGTTTGATTTTATCAAAAATGAGGATGAACCATATTGATACAAAATGGTAAGTGGGAGCGCAGTTTCATTCCTTGTATTATATGTTAATAATATATTACTGATAGGGAATGACATTCCTATGCTTTAATCGATTAAAATCTGGTTATCTAAACACTTCTCCAAGATGGACATGGGAGAAGCATCCTATATTTTGGGGATAAAAATCTATAGAGATAGATATAAAAGGATGCTTGGCTTATCCCAGGAAATGTGCATTGATACGATGCTAAAGAGGTTTAGCATGGAAGATTTCAAACGAGGTCTCATACCGATGAGCCATGGAATAAATCTCTACAAGAAACAGGCCCACAGACACCTAAGGAGAGAAACCATATGAGTAAGATCCCTTATGCTTCTGCAATAGGATCTATCATATACGGTATGATATGTACTAGACCGAATGTCTCTCATGCACTTAGTGTAACGAGCAGATATCAGTCGAATCAAGGAGAAGAGCACTAGAAGGCACTGAAGAATATCCTAAAGTACTTACGAAGGACTAAGGATATATTTCTTGTCTACAGTGGGTTTGAACTAAAACTCGAGGGCTTCACGGACTCAAGTTTTCAAACGGACCAAGATGATAGTAAATCCGTTTCGGGGTATGTGTTTACCTTGAACGGAGGCGCAGTGAGTTAGAAGAGTTCCAAGCAGCAAACAGTTGCTGATTCAGTGACAGAGGCAGAGTATATAGCTGCAAGTGAACCTACAAAGGAAGCTGTTTGGATGAAAAAGTTCATAACAGAACTTGGTGTGGTTCCTAGCATTGGAAAAGCAGTCTCCGTATACTGTGACAACACAAGAGCAGTTCCACAGGCTAAGGAACCCAGGGCTCATCAAAAATCCAAACACGTATTGCAGCGTTTTCACTTGATCAGGGAGATTAATGAAAGAGGAGACGTCACCTTGGAGCGTGTGGACTCTCAAGACAACATTGCAGATCCATTTACTAAAACTTTAACACAACAACAGTTTGATCATCACTTTGAGAAGATGGGTATGAGATACCATGGCGATTAGCTTTAGTGCAAGTGGGAGATTGATTGTAGTGTGCATACAAGCCAATCATGTATGATGATAAAACACATACTTTGTAAACAATCTTATTTATTTATTAATAAAAGTATTCATTAAAGGCATATAATTATCTACATGACGCTGTTTTTATAATATGTAAATAACCCATAGTTTTAAGCAATGCTTTTAGAATCATGATGTTGATCATGCTAATGAGATTTAAATTCTTAGAAAGCTTAAAACTAAAATAGTTTCCAATCGTGGGATTACTAAAAAGGGGATTAGTAAATCTGGATAGATTGATACATATGTTGCTTGATTATTGGATGAGGATGATTGATCTCATGATCATTTGTGTGGAGACACTAAAGCAAGTCTGTAGGTGCTTATTGGAGAATAAGTTCATTGAACGTGACTCGCTATGGAATACCTAATAGAGTTTTACTCGCCTATTAATAGGAATTTCTAATGTGATAGTAGTACAAGTGATCCTTAGACTTGAGATCATCATAGTATCTTGTATGTAATGAATTATACTTTAACTTATTCCTTAAGGACCTTTAGGGTATATAAAAGGATATGCTTGGGTATAATGAGTGACATATGGAGATAATGAATGATCAATAAAGAATCTAACACTTCTAGTAAAAGAGGAGATATGTCCTATGTGATTTGTTAAATGACAACCCAGTAATCCTTGGCCAATGTAGAATGAAATTTGAAAGGAGTTTCTAATTTGCATTATATGGAGTTGTGCATTTTCTAATCAAAATACATATAATTAAATAAAATAAGACTTGACAGTAAATCCATGTCTTATATTTAATTTGGACATTGTATGGTGGAAGGATCGAATTGTACGGTAACTATTAATTCACATGCTCTTTTATGATTAATGTTGAAATCTATATTATTTAGAAAGTCGTTGATCGCTAGGGAGGCTTATCCCTATTGTAGAAAGGGAGGAAACCAAATCTTAAGCATGTTAAGACTTGGGGTTGTCCAGCTTATGTCAAAAAGTTTGAAAATAATAAGCTACAGACTAAATTCGACAAGTGTAGATTTGTGGGATACCCTAAAGAAATCGTAGGGTATTATTTCTATCATCCAACTGATCAAAAGGTGTTTGTTGCGAAACATGCTGCCTTCTTGGAAAAGGAGTTTGTGACAACCCGACAGTTTAGAAAAAAAATCTTAAATGATTAAATCAATGGTTAAAGTTTAAAACCTAGAGTGGAAATAGAGGATTTATTTAATATTTTTAAGAAAAATCTATACGGTTTAATAATGGAAAGAAATTATGTAATAATATATAATGCAAGCCAAATGAAAAAGGCTTATTGAATGTAGTAAACCGTATTAAGAGGTTTAATAGACATTAAATTAAATAGTCTAGTCTAATATATGAGTATATAAATTATTTTATGATTTATGAATGATATGTATGTTTACATAATATGGTAAATATATTAAATTATATTTGCTATATATAAATAAATTGATATAAATAATTTATAATGTGAGAGAATAAAATTATTTATTATTTTCTATATGTGATGTGTGCATGTTTGGTGTAATTTGTAATTGGGAGTTAATATATATATATATATATATATATATATATATATATATTTATTACGCGGAGAAATAAAATTATTGGAAACAATTTGCGTAATGAGGCAAAAAGAGGCGGGTTAAGCATATAATATTTATATATACCTTAACCAAGAATATTAGAATAAATTCTTATATGAACTATTTTAAGAAAGAAAGGATAATATATTTATATAATATATTAAGGAAGTTAATAAATTGTTAATTTAATTTACATTAATGATCAGGTAAGGATATTATATTTATTATAATATCTTGGGTATGTAAATAATTGTATTTGCATGAGGAATTATGTGTTGCATAATTATTTTATAAAATATGTAATTCTAGTATGATATGTTATGATTTTTAGAATTTATATATCAAGGATGAGTTATATAAATTATATGTTTTCATATGGGAAAAAAATATTTTAAAGTAGGTGGATTAGTAACTTAAGAATTAAAACTTAGTTACTAAATATTGGGTAATTTTAAATTATTCAATGCAAGTATTATGTGATTTAAAAAGATAAATAACCCAAATAAGATAATTTAATTAAATAAAAAAGAAAGCCAAATATGGGATAAAATGAGCAAGAGGATGCCGGGTCGAAGGAGGGAGTATATAGTATATGTAAAAAATAAAATAAAATTACCCACCCCATGGCCATGTGTCACTCCTAAAGCTTTGCTCCCAATATTTGGTTTAGATTGACAAGTTATGTAAGATAGGAGAGAGAAGGTGGAGATTATAAGAGATATGAGAGAGATAATTAAATCTAAAAGGGCTACTAGAAGGTGGGGATGTACCGGGTATGCAAGTGTGTATATGGTACATGGGAAAATTTTTAGCCACCTTGCAATCTATGTTAGCCTTGGTGTCCCCTATTTCCCTAGCCTTTGAATTGCCTTTGATATGCAAGATATTAGAAAGAGAAGATGAGGATTTGTTAGGAGATTTTATATACATATACATGTTATATGTATAATTTTGGCTAGTTATTAAATAATCTCTACCACTCTTGCAAACAAGTTTCCTTCATTCTTCTCCAAATAGCTTAAGAAAGAAAAATAAAATAGAAAGATATAGAAAGAGAAAGAGAGAAAGTCGGCAGCCATGAGTAAAGGAGGAGAAATTTTCCATGCTCTAAAGAGATAATAATCTATTGTAGAAGGAAAAGGAGAAAAGCTACAAGAATAGGTATAACAACTAAACCCTTATAACTTAGTTATGTAATTTATTTTAGGTTGTTTGTGATGAAATAATGAAGTTGTGCTCTTCAAATTAAAAATCATAGATCTACATGTTATATGGTGTATTATGGATAGATCTAACTATTTTGTGTGTTAAAACTTGGATCAAAGGAAAGAAAAATAAAACAGTTTTTATAGCTTAGAAAAGCTAGTGACTCCTGCCCCTAAACAAAAAATTCAAGGTTAGTTAGAGTACTCTTAAAATTTTGGGCTTTTGGTATGTTGTAGTAAACTGAATAAGCTTTCCATAGACTCTGGAACATACTAAATCCGACTTCGGAGGAAAGAGTTATGCCATTTTAAAGTAGCCGAGTTAAAATTGGGAAACCAACTCGGGTCAGTCCCCTTCCACGAAATTTCTGAAATTTTTGTACTTGGAATTTGAAGATGGTCCAAGAACAAAAGTTGTAGTCCCGGAAGTTAGCTTCTCGTGGGCTTAAGAATCGCTCAAAAATATTTTAAACGAAAAAGTTATGATTGTTTTAGTACAAGAGGGTCAAGCTAAAAAACTAAAACTGAATAGCCCGCTCCCGGATTTTACTGTTTACGTTTCATAAGTCGGATTCATGATCCGTCAACTCTGGGTATTAGACCTATAAGATATGAAGATTCTTCAAGTGTAACGACTAAAAACCAATTTAAGATGAGCAAGCTATGAATTTATTAGCAAAACACCTCGAACTAGCGAAACAAACATGGATAGTCTGACTAGCAACCGTTTTTCGAGTCTGTCACTATTCTGGAAAAATTATTTGATAATTTTATAATATATTTTAGGGAGTCACGGTTCCAACGAGACCATGTGGGCTCAAATCGGAGTTGTAGATATCCGTTTATAAATGTTTTCGTAAAAGACCTCAAAATAGAAAATATTTTCAAAACCTTGTATGGACAGTTGGTAGTGGCCTGTTTTAACGGGCCTATACTTGTCCAAAGTGGCTGTTTCTTAAGCCAAAAGTGTAGTTCGGGAAGTCAGCTTTCCAACGATATCAAGTGGGCTCACATCGAACTTATAGATATCCGTCTACGAGCTTTTTCGTGAAGGACCTCAACTTTGGAACGTATAATGAAAAGTTAAGAAAATTAACTAAAGTTTTCACTAATTAATTATTATTGAACATATAATATTTAAAGAATGTTTAATTAAGGTTAAGTACTAAAATGTGATTATTTAATTACATTAGTATTATAAAATAATTATTTATTATTTAATTAATATTAAATAATAAATGAGTATAAATGACCACTAATTGACTATTTTTTAAAGAAAAATTAAAGGTTTATAATAAGTGATTAATTTATTATTATTTAACTAATTTTAAATAATAATTAAAGGCATATAATGATGAGATTAATTGGTATTTAATGAAACATTAAATACTAAAGTATATTTAAGTAGTTATTAATTATGTTAAATAATAACTAAAGGCAATTAACTAATTACTATTTAATTAATATTAAATAGTAATCAAATGACGGTATAGATTAATATTATGATAATAAATTTATTTAATAATTATATTAAATAAATTATGTAAAAATATTTTTAATGTTTTAAAAATCATTTAAAGGTTATAAAAAATATTTTAAGTTATAAAACATAACTTTTAATATTTTGTCATGAATTACATTAATATTTTAATATTAATAGCAGTTATTTAATAATAATTTTAAATATTTTAAATTCTGTTAAAGGCGATATTAAGGTATTAAAAATACTTTGAAATATTATAAATAACTTATAATATTATGTCATGTATTTCATTAATATTTAAAATTAAATAATTATTAATGATAATAGAATAAATTGGTATTTAAATCATTTAAAAATGATATTAATGATTGAAAAATCATTATAACTGATAATAATTATTTAAAATTATTATGAACTATTGAAAAATATTTTGATTAAATAATAAAATATTTAAGATAATACTAAAGCATTTAAGTAGAGTCTTATTGATAATAGGCTCGATAACTATCCGATTAGGCAATCGGGATGTCGAAATATTATCGTACTCAACTCAGACTGAAATAGTTTGATTTGATACCGAGTCTTATGTGTTTTATTAATTATTAGGAATATATGATAATGTGTTTAGGTTATTTTATAACTGTAATTAATAAAAGTTAATGTGATGATATTATTCTAATTGAGAGATCAATATTATCAATAATAGGTCTTTCAACTGAAACTAAATTAGATTGCGTAGCAGTAATCAATGGTACAAGCAAGTTTCCTAACTCGAACTCGAGTTGTTTTTGTAAAGCATGTTTGTGATTAATTATTGTTGATTATATCACATCTATGATTTATTGATTCGCACGTTGTGCATATTGTATATGTTCATCAGGTATGAAAGGCTGATCACCTTCATTACCATATTGTTCAGTTGAATTTATTAATGTTCGTGGTTGGCTATTCAGCATTATTGATTCATGTTCTTTCACAATTCTTAAATTGTTGAAAGCTTGTCAGCTTATTATTATTTTCAATCATGATATATCTTCATTTGAACTTAAACTTGCTGGGCAAACTTGTTGCTCACCCTTGCTCTATCATGATAAACATTTCAGATTAAAGCAAAACTTCAGACACAAGCAAAGACATAGACAAGTTCCAGGATAGAATTATTATACGGTTAAAATAGTAACAATATTGAAGGCACATGACATTGTATGTTGTATAGGATACAGGTATTAAGTTAAGGTTACAGACCTTGAGAATTATGTTGTAAAAGTTATTGTATAAAAAATTTATGTTTATATCTTCCACAATAGTTATAGAAATAATGTATCAGGTCCGGGGTTCTGGGGACCCGAATTTGGGGGCGTCTACAGAGTTTATCCATGAAGGGGTCAGTGAGAGTAAGATATATCTTGAAGAAGTTCAAGAACCACAAATAACTACGAATCAAAGTCAGGTACCTGACCAAGTGGAAGAACCTACTATACCACACCCTATTCATAAATCTGGAAGAGTACCGAAGATACCTGAGAAGTATGAATTCGTCATAGAGGATGACGATGAGGTACACATCATGAATGATGATGATCCATTGAATTACGAACAGGCTATGAGTAATAAAGACTCATGGAAATGGCTTGAAGCCATTAATTCTGAAATGGACTCCATGGATGAAAACTAAGTATGGACTTTGGTTTCACCACCTGAAGGCATTAAGCCTATTGGGTGTAAATGGGTCTTTAAAAGAAAGACTGGAGTAGACGACAAGGTAGAGACCTATAAGGCCCGACTAGTTGTAAAATATTTCAAACAAAGATAAGGAGTTGACTATGATGAAACCTTCTCACCAGTAGTTATACTCAAGTTCATTTAGATTTTTCTTACGATTGCAGCTTATAACGACCATGAGATCTGACAGATGGACGTGAAAAAGACATTCCTCAATGGAAAAATTGAGAAGGATATGTATATAACACAACTAGAGGGATTTGTTTCAAAGATTAGAACAAATCAAGTCTGTAAGCTACAACGATCCATTTATTGATTGAAGCAAGCTTCTTGTAGATGGAACATTCGTTTTGATAAGACAATCAAAGAGTTTGATTTTATCAAAAATGAGGATGAACCATGTGGATACAAGAAGGTTAATGGGAGCGCAGTTTCATTCCTTGTCTTATATGTTGATGATATATTACGGATAGGGAATCACCTTCCTATGCTTCAATCGATTAAAATCTGGTTATCTAAACAATTCTCTATGACGGACTTGGGAGAAGCATCCTATATTTTGGGGATAAAAATCTATAGAGATAGATCTAAAAGGATGCTTGGCTTATCCCAAGGAACGTACATTGATACGATGCTAAAGAGGTTTAGCATGGAAGATTCCAAAAGTGGTCTCATGCCGATGAGCCATGGAATAAATCTCTCCAAGAAACAGGCCCCAAAGACACCTGAGGAGAGTAATTGTATGAGTAAGATCCCTTATGCTTCTGCAATAGGATCTATCATATATGGTATGATATATACTAGACCGAATGTCGCTCATGCACTTAGTGTACCGAGCAGATATCAGTCGAATCTAGGAAAAGAGCACTGGAAGGTAGTGAAGAATATCCTAAAGTACTTACGAAGGACTAAGGATATATTTCTTGTCTACAGTGGGTCTGAACTAAAACTCGAGGGCTTCACGGACTCAAGTTTTCAAACGGACCAAGATGGTAGTAAATCCATTTCAGGGTATGTGTTTGCATTGAACGGAGGCGCAGTGAGTTGGAAGAGTTCCAAGCAGCAAACAATTGCTGATTCAGTGACAGAGGCAGAGTATAAAGCTGCAAGTGAAGATGCAAAAGAAGCTGTTTGGATGAAACAGTTTATAACAGAACTTGGTGTGGTTCCTAGCATTGGAGAAGTAGTCCCCGTATACTATGACAACACCAGAGCAGTTGCACAGGCTAAGGAACCCAGGTCTCATCAGAAATCTAAACACGTATTGCAGTGTTTTCACTTGATCAGGGAGATCATTGAAAGAGGAGACGTCACCTTGGAGCGTGTGGACTCTCAAGACAACATTGCAGATCCATTTACTAAAACTTTAACACAACAACAGTTTGATCGTCACTTTGAGAAGATGAGTATGAGATACCATGACGATTGGCTTTAGTGCAAGTGGGAGATTGATAGTAGTGTGCATACAAGCCAATCATGTATGATGATAAAGCACATACTTTGTAAACAATCTTATTTATTTATTAATAAAAGTATTCATTAAAGGCATTTAATTATCTACATGCTGCTGTTTTTATAATATGTAAATAACCCATAGTTTTAAGCAATGCTTTTAGAATCATGATGTTGATCATGCTAATGAGATTTAAATTCTTAGAAAGCTTAAAACTAAAATAGTTCCCAATCGTGGGATTACTAAAAAGGGGATTAGTAAATCCGGATAGATTGGTACATATGTTGCTTGCTCATTGGATGAGGATTATTGATCTCATGATCATTTGTGTGGAGACACTAAAGCAAGTATGTAGGTGTTTATTGGAGAATAAGTTCACTGAACGTGACTCGCTATGGAATACCTATTGGAGTTTTATTCGCCTGTCAATAGGAATTCATAATGTGATAGTAGTACAAGTGATCCTTAGACTTGAGATCATCATAGTATCTTGTATGTAATGAATTATACTTTGACTTATTCCTTAAGGCCTTTAGGGTATATAAAAGAGTATGCTTGGGTATAGTTACATATGGAGATAATGAATGATTAATAAAGAAGTTACCACCTCTAGTAAGAGAAGATATTTGTCTTATGTGATTCGTTAAATGAAAACCAAGAAATCCTTGGCCAAGGTGAAATGAAATTAGAAAGGAGTTTCTAATTTGCATTATATGGAGTTATGCATTTCTAATTGAAATACATATAATTAAATAAAATAAGACTTGACAGTAAATCCATGTCTTATATTTAATTTGGACATTGTATGGTGGAAGAATTAAATTGTACGGTAAATATTAATTCACATGCTCTTTTATGTTTAATTTTGAAATCTATATTAATTGGAAAGTCGTTGATCGCTAGAGATGCTTATCCCTATTGTAGAATAAATATTATTTATTTAAATAGATTATTAGTTTAATTTATTTATTTAAATGAGATTAGAATTGTTCTAATTGATTTATTCACAACCGGTTCAATATGGAGAACCTAAAGGGTCACACCATAAAAGGAAGAAGAATTATTTAAGAAGATAATGACATAATAGTAATAATGCATTAAGTGTAATTAATTTAATCTATGGTGATAGAATAAATTAAATAGCTTAATATTTATTATTTAATATTTTAGAAATATTAAATATAAATTAATAAGAGGAGTTTTATTAATATTATTATTTTAATTCTAAAGGAGTTTAGGAATTAATTTAATAGAAGTACTCTCACTCATTCGTAATGAGATTAAGAGGCAAATTAATTAAAGAGTTTAATTAATCCCAATTTATTGGGAAGCCTAATTAATTAAAAGAATTTAATTAATTGATTTAATAAATCCTAATTCTAATTAGATTAGTAAGGTTGACCTAATATCTATATAAGAGTCTTATATTAGATATAAAATATACGTGATTTTCAAGAGTTGGAGAGTACAATACAATTTTTACAGAGAATAGAAAAAGGGATTAGCCAACCACCCATCTTCTTGAGTAATTCCTCTTCCTTGGTGGATCACCTCTAGAGGCCAAACACTTGGGTGACTAACGTTGATCAAAGGAATGAGCCACTACAGGATTTTTAAGGAGTTCAAGGAGAGCAAGGAGTAGAACTCGTACCTGTGGAAGATAGAATTTACTAGGGTATGATTCTAATTCATTCTTACTTTTGTGTTATTGGTAATTGAGCCTAAAGCATGATAATGGTATGGGTTTGTATAAAAAATTTTAAAACCTATTTTTCGCGCTTCCGCCCTTTAATTGTGTAATTTGATTGCATGTATGCGTTACGTATAAACCCAACACATTTTCTAATTGAAATACATATAATTAAATAAAATAAGACTTGACAGTAATTCCATGTCTTATATTTAATTGGGATATTGTATGGTAGAAGGATTGAATTGTGCGATAACTATTTACTCACATGTTCTTTTATGATTAATGTTAAAATTTATATTATCTGGAAAGTCGTTGATCGTTAGGGAGACTTATCTCTATTATAGAATAGATATTATTTATTTAAATAGATTATTTGTTTAATTTATTTATTTAAATAAGATTAAAATTATTCTAATTGATTTAATCATAACCGGTTTAATATACAGAACCTAAAGGGTCACATCATAAAAGAAAGAATAATTATTTAAGAAGGTAATGGTATAATCATAATAATGCATTAAGTGTAATTAATTTAATCTATGGTGATAGAATAAATTAAATAGCTTAATGTTTATTATTTAATATTTTGAAAATATTAAATATAAATTAATAAGAGGAGTCTTATTAATATTATTACAATTATTATTATTTTAATTTCTAAAGGAGTTTAATAATTAAGTTAATATTAGTACTTTCATTTATTCCTAATAAGATTAGGAGGCAAATTAAATTAAAGGAGTTTAATTAATTAATCCTAATATGTTAGGAAGCCTAATAAATTAAAGGATTTTAATTAATTAAATAAAACCCTATGTCTAATAGGATTAGAAGGGTTGACCAATATCTATATAAGAGGAGTCTTATGATAGATATCGGTTGATGAAATTCTAATTGTTGGAGAGTACTCCTTTTCTATAAAGAATAGAAAACTAGGGTTTAGCCAACCACCCTTCTTCTTGAATAATTCCTTTTCCTTTGTGGATCACCTCTAGAGGCCAAACACTTGGGTGGCTAACTTTGATCAACGGAAGGAATCTACCCCGGATATTCGAGGAGATCGCGACGAACAAGGAGTTGAACTTGACATGTGGAAGCTTCATTCTACAAGAGTATCATTCCATAACTTCTTATTTATCGTTTTAAATTAATAATTTGCATCAAGGATGATCCGGATAATATACCATGCTTCCGCTAATTTTTGCAATTTGATTGCGCCATAATTTTGTACAAACCCAACATCAAATAGCAGAGTTGGCTATCCTCTTAAAAGAACAAAGTAAAAACACCCTGGGCCAGACAACACCCAATCAAACAGAGTCCTCCTCACAGGGTGGCAATCAAAGTGCTAACAAAAAGGGGGAAATGCAGATACCTGAACCTAAATCCAGTGAAAGAACAAATAAAACCCCTGAAATCACAAATCTCAGGGAAGACCGGGAAACTGGTGATATCCTAAAGAAAGTCTAACAAATGGAAGAAACCATCCGTTCAATAAAAGGAACTGGAACCTTTGGAAGTGTCAATTATTCAGATCTTTGCATATTCCCAGGAGCTCGTTATCCATACAAGTTCCAAGTACCGAACTTTGAGAAATATAATGGGTCAGGCGATCCTTATACCCTTCTGAAAGTGTACATAGGAGAACTCAGATCCTTTGCAGAGGACGAAAAGCTCAGAATGCAGTTATTCCAAAAGAGTTTAACTGGAGAGGCTAGAATCTGGTATGCCCGACTTGACAATGCCAAAATCCACAGCTGGGAAGAGTTAGCCCACGCCTTCCTAAATCAGTACAGCTTTCAGTCACAAATGGCACATGATTGATACCAAGTGACTAAAGTCAAAAATCAGAGTACTGAGTCTTTCCGTGAATATGCCCAAAGATGGAGGCATATGGCAGCACAGGTCAGCCAGCCTATGTCAGAAACTAAAATAATGATGACTTTTATAAACATCCAAGAAGCACCTTACTATGAGAGGATCCTAACTGGAATAGGAAAGCCATTCTCAGAGATGATCAAACACGACGAAATGGCAGAGATGGGCCTAAAAGAAGGGAAGATTAAAGATCTCACGGCCTTGGAAGCAGTCGTCGAGCATATATAGTCTGGTAACTATGCGAGCGATCCCAAGAGGGTCCCCAAGAAAGGTGATGAAGATGTATCCCTCATTTTACAGGTGCAATCTAGGAGACCGAACCATAGTCCCCCCATTTGGAAAAGGGAAGGCAATATGTCATTACAATAACAGGCCGCATTCATCCAATGCCAGGACAGAAAAAGAAAATTTGAAAGAATTGAAAATCGGGTGTTCACTCCACTAGGCAATTCCCTTGAAAACTTATTGGTGATGTTAATGGATCACAAGAAAATTGCCGAACTGGCTCCACCTCTGGATCCAAAAAGCAAAAGATACAATCCAAGCCAGAGATGTGCTTACCATTCAAAGTCTCCAGGACACGATACACAATATTATTGGTCCTTAAAGCATAGAATCCAAAATCTGATCGAAAGCGGCGATGTTCTGGTCTAACAACCTGACCCTCCAAATGTCAACACCAACCTTATGCATTTCTCTCCGTACAAATAATGTCTCCATATCTTTAACTCAAAAACCTACTTTCGCTAACTCTAAGTCGTGAGTAGGGTATTATTTTTCGTAGTCCTTTAATTGTCGTGATGCATATGCAATGACTTTACCGTGTTGCATAAGCACACAGCCAAGTCCCTGGTGCGATGCATCATTATACACCACAAAACCTCCCGTCTCGTCTGGTAGTGACAACACAGGTGCCTCGCTTAATCTCTTCTTTTATTCTTGAAAACTTTCCTCGCATTTTTCTGTCCATACAAATTTCACCGTCTTCTTTGTTAGATTAGTCAACGGGATCGATATCTTAGAAAAATCTTGGATAAATCTTCGATAGTACCCAGCTAACCCTAAGAAACTTCTTATTTCTGTTGGTGTTTTCGGCTGTTCCCAATTACTTACTACTTTTACCTTCGAAGGTCTACTGAGATTCCATTCTTATCCACCACGTGACCTAAGAATTGAACCTTCTCCATCCAAAATTCACACTTAGAAAATTTTGCACACATCTTTTCCTTCCTTAGCGCTTCCAAAACTATTTTCAGATGTTCGGCATGCTCTTCCTTTGTCTTTAAGTAGATCAAGATGTCGTCGATGAAAACTACCACAAACTTGTCCAAGTATGGCTTAAAAACTCGGTTCATCAAGTCCATGAATGCTGTCGGAGCATTAGTCAATCTGAATGACATTATCAAAAACTCGTAATGTCCATAACGGGTTCGAAACGCAGTCTTTGGTATGTCTTCTTCCCGTATTTTCAGTTGGTAATAACCTGTCCGTAGGTTGATTTTTGAGAAACACTTTGCTCCCTTCAGTTGATCGCAAAGGTCGTCTATCCTCGGTAACGAATATCTGTTCTTGATCATTACTATGTTTAATTCTCGATAATCGATACAGAGCCTCATCGATTCGTCATTCTTTTTAACAAATAATACTGGTGCTCCCCAAGGAGACACACTTGGTCGTATGTAACCCTTATCTAATAACTCTTGCAGTTGTGTCATTAACTCCTTCATTTCTACTGGCGCCACACGATATGGAGCTTTCAAAATTGGTGTTGTTCCCGGTGCTAAGTCTATTACGAATTCAATTTCTCTATCTTACGGAAGACCAGGCAGATAGTCTGGAAATACATCTTGGAATTCATTCACTACGGATATATCCTTAATTTCTACTCCCTTTTTTCGAGTATCTACTGTTAGTTCCCAAAGGCACGTTAGTTATCTAGAAGGGGGGTTGAATAGATATTTTAAAATTTATTTAAAATACTTTGTCAGTATTGATTACACTGACAGCAGCGGAATATATGTTTTGTTCCCCTTCAAGATATTGCAGTTATGGTTTGATAAGCAGTTATGGCAATTATAATAGATATAGCAGTTATAGCAGTTAATGAGAGACATTGAGACACAAGGTTTTAAGTGGTTCAGAGCACACAAGGCTCCTAATCCATTCTTCTACTCCACGAGTAGGAAATCCACTAAGGATATCTCTTACAACTTGAATCACTTAGATTCCTTCAAGGCCAGCAGCCCTGAAACTTCTCTTAGTTCACTTAGAACTCTTCAAGTCCTCTGACTTGGTACTTCTCTTAGTTCACTCTTGAACTCTTCAAGTCCTCTGACTTGGATCTTCTCTTAGTTCACTTTTGAACTCTTCAAGTCCTCTGACTTGGTTCCTCACTTGGATTGACAGTAGTTGTTTGAGGAGTGCTACTCAGTTGCAATTAAGCATCAGTTCTGAAGAACTGAGTAGCGAAGCAAACTTTCTTCTTTCAGGATAGTAGAGTTGATCGTTGAGTGTTCTTGAGCTTTTCTCAAAGTATTCTTTCTTTTCACGTCTTGCTTGCTTTTTTTGAAGCATTGTCTAATTTCCTTATAAAAGAGCCATCCAAAATATATCTGTTTGAATGCTCCCGTTGTAGCATTTAATGCTTCAAACATTTCTGTGCAGTTGATGTTGACATTCTGCTTTCCTGCTGCACTGCAGACTGGCCCTATGACATCCCAGATTTTTAGAATTTATAAATGAGAATTTAATAAATAAAATTCTTATTATTTGATGTTTTGAGTTTAAGTATGTGAATACGTGTCATATATGGTGAAATATGTGAATCTATGTGAAGATAATTTAAATATTAATTTTAATATTTATTGGAGGAAATAAATATTTTAATTGAATTATTTATTGAGTTAAATAAATAATTATGTGATTATTATGGAGTAATGTAATTAAGTGTAGTATATTAATTAAATGAATATTTAGTATTTAATTTAATTGATCTAATGATTGTATGTTATAGTTCTAATTGAATTGAGATAATTAAATTAGATGAGTAATGTGATGAGTGTTACATGCAATTATAATTAGCAATTAATTGTAATTATGTGACAATTTTATTGGCTTAATTGATGTTAGACTTTTAATTAATTAAATTAGAATGTTAAGATTTAATTAATTAAAGAGTAACATTAAAGTATGTGTTAAAAGGATTTATTAAAATAAAGAAAAGAGTTTTTAAATGGTTTTTTCCAAACAAGGCCCTTACTTTTGTTTTAAAACTGTTTTACCCAAACATGACCTTAACTACTAAAAATCTGTTTTTAAAATAACTTGTTTTGCCAAACAAGCCTTAGGGCTTTTTAAATTCCAAATGTTGTAACTTATATATATTAAATGCAATTATGGTATTAAAGGATGATTTAATTGGGAGTTAAATATATATTATATAGTTATACATATAATATATATGATATCAGTTTACGTTTTGTAAAAAAACTACGTTAATTCTTATTCTAAACCTAAGTCTAAAACAAAGAAAAAGGTTAGTCTGTGTTAGAGAGAAAACACAGAGAAAGATGGAGTGAAAAGAGAAGAAGAAGAGAGAAAAAGAAGAGGAAAGGAGGAAGGCCTTGAGAGAGTCATTGCTAAACCTCACCCTCTTCTTCCTCACTAAGCATCAAGGGGCACGTGAAGTGCAGATATCTGTAAGCTGTTAAACTGTTATTGGTAAATAACGATCAAAGCAAGTCTTTCGGTTCCTATTTTCTATGTGAACTTGATGATATTATGAACTGTTTTAAATTATATTGCAAAAAGTATGCTATGTTGTATATGTTGCAAGCATGAAATGTTAAAGTCAATTTATGACTACATTGATTGATTTAATAATGTTGATTGAGTAAGGAACTCAATCTTTATATTTGTTATGTGATTAAAGCATGTATGCCATGTTACTTTAATATTGAGCATATTAATTATGTGCTATGTGATGCATGAAAACTGTTAGATCTTGCTGAGCTGTCGAGCTCACTCTTGCAAATAACCATTTTTGCAGGTCAAGGATGCAAGGTAAAGATACGTGTTAAGTGATTTATAGAGATCAATGTTAAAGAATATTAATTTTGTTAAATTTCAAATTGTAGTTGATGCTTTCATTGTAACTTAATTGTTAAGTTGTAAGTTGAGGTATCCGACGTATAATGGATATTGCTTAGTGATGTAAGACTTTGTATAGTCCTTTCGTTGTAGCGATTCATGTAATAGAATTGAATCAAATATTTGTAATGTTAAGGTTGCGATTCAGGGAAATATAGAAAGAAAGTTTATAAAAATTTTAAATATTCTGCATTTTTAGTGATTTTAATATCGAATAATGATGTAAAGATAGATTAAAGATGTATTGCTAATGATCGAGGATGAGAATTATATTGTATGAATTTTGGGGTCGTTACAGTTGGTATCAAAGCTGTAGGTTATACACCTTAGGTAAGAGTACCTTAGGCTATGACCTTAGAGAATGAGAAGTTAAGTTACGTATAACGAAAAGG
The DNA here is from genome assembly GCA_020205555.1 of Panax stipuleanatus. Classification (NCBI taxonomy): domain Eukaryota; kingdom Viridiplantae; phylum Streptophyta; class Magnoliopsida; order Apiales; family Araliaceae; genus Panax; species Panax stipuleanatus. The sequence continues at coordinate 50,752,915 of CM035121.1, read as the reverse complement.
TGATTCTAAAACTCGAATAAAACATTGAACTATATGAACGAAGTTAGAAATTCTTAAAGGAAGAGTTGTTTAATAAACAAAAAGATTCAAAGAAGAATCTTGGAAAGATATGTAGATGAGAATCAGGAGTTGCCTAACTCCAATAATAAATATGACGAATAACGATGAATAGACGAGGTCTATAAGATTGAAAGCATAATGAAATTATGATATGTCATGATGACAGGTAGAGATAAGAAGTTTTAAAATAAAACGATAATGAGATATGGAAGAATCATAAGTGAGATGATTATAGAATAAGATCACAACATGATCTTTTGAAGTTGTAAAAGACAGATGGTATGTAATGATTGAATAGTTATAGTTTGATGCTATAACGAGAATGTACTATGATATAGTACGAGATTAACTCACGAGGAGTTATAAATGATGGGATACAGGAAGTCTGTATCGAGTATAGAACGAGATGTTATAAGTAAGATAGAGTTAAGTGGGATTTCAATTGAGGACTCATGTGGTGGCTGAGTTGTACAAACTTCTGTACGGACATGGTTTTGTGCTTACACTTGGTTTATCATATTGATAATCGTTGGAAGGTTGTTGTCGCGCTATCAATATAATTATGACAAGAAGGTGATTCTTTTCTCATATTATAATTGATAGTTAGAGTCAATAGAGATTAGATTAGATGATATTAAGATTACATTAGATGATCTTAAGGTTAGGCGAGTTCTTAAAACTCATATTTATGGTAAGATCGTGACTCATAATCGTATGTATGTTTTGAACCCCTAAGCATATGGACAGTCTCTGATCAGTTCTTTGACTACGTATTGCTAGGACAAGTTCTTAAACTCATATTATTGTGTCAAGTTCCTGAACTTCCAAAGTGTGGTAAGTTCGATGAACTATACTGGGTATAGAAAGTTTATAATATAGAAAGCATTGATGTTGTTTAAGGTTGATAGAATGATTAAGTAATGATGGAGTAAAGATTTATATTGATGGAGAAAGTTGTTATATTCTAAATCTCTTAGCTTTGCTAGATTTTCAAAATTATTGACTTCGTGCTAATGTTGTACTTCTGTTTTCTTGAAAAATATTAGATCAAATGATGGAACCAATGGAATATTTTTTTAAAAAATAGTGCTATTATTCACATGTCTATGCTAATTTCTTTAGCTAGACAAAAATGATTTTAAATTCCTCAAAATGTATTTTCTATACATCATTTGATATGATGTACAAACAATAATCGAGGAAGTTATCAATGCAGTTAAACCTAGTGTTGGATGTGATCATATGATCGTCAGCCGACTATGGTATGATGTAGTATGACGACGTCATGTAATGACGAAATCCTCAACGTATCATTACTACGGTACGGTATCAGGATATTATGAAAAGATTTACTTATTATTTTACTTTCCTTAAAAAAAGAAAGATTTATTTACTTTTAGTTTCCTTAAACGAAAAAAATATATATATTATTTTATTGAGTTGGTTAAAAATATATATATATATATATATATATTTCGATTGATGTCCGAATATTTGCTAGAAGTCTATGCTACTTGATTTAGCTAGACGAATGTTGAAAGATGTTTATGAAATTCGAGCGTTCTTGGTCAAACTATGCCAAACCAAATTATTTTGGTGCGGATTCAAATGTTAAGAAGCTGAGTTGAACAACCCTATAAAAGGGGGGGACATGTTATCGGAGACTATAGTTCCGAAGGTAACGCATATAGTCGTTACGATGTACTACGTTTGGGCCCGACGTAGGGGTACGATAGGCTGGCCACCTAGAGTACCAATGCAGTTTATAGTGTGAAGTACCGGGGGTGAAGCACTATTAAATCTAGAAAGAAGTTCATGGTCTTGTGACCAATCAGCATTATTGGAATCTTTTAAATTCCTGGGTTATTTATATCGCTTCCCAATATTGAGCAATTGAGGAAGATTCTTATTATTCTGAAGGAGAATGTAGCGAGAAGGATATTCCTTAGAAAGAAATAATTGTTAAACGCAACAAGTTAGTGAATAAGATTAACGTAAAATCTACTTTGATAGATTGAATGAATGAAGATTAATAAAAATTTCGAGGACGAAATTCTTAGAAGAATGGGTGAATGTGATAACCTGAATAATTATAGATGGTGAATTATGTAGTATATGAATTCTACGAGTAGAGTATGTAGTAATGAACGAGTTAGAGAATATATAATATTTAAAACATAATTGTGTTTAATTTAGGGTTACGAAATAAAACCTAGAATTTGTTGAAGAACTTAATGTAGTAGGAAATATAAAACCTATATTAATGTAATGTGTTGAAGTTATTCAACGATAAATATTTTTAAAGAAATTTGATGAAAACCTGAGTAAGGTAGGGTTTCGGTGATTCCGAGGACGGAATCCTTATAAGGAGGGAAGAATGTGACATTCCAGATTTTTAGAATTTAGAAATGAGAATTTAATAAATAAAATTCTTATTATCTGATGTTTTGAGTTAAGTATGTGAATACGTGTCATATATGGTGAAATATGTGAATCTATGTGAAGATAATTTAAATATTAATTTTAATATTTATTGGAGGAAATAAATATTTTAATTGAATTATTTATTGAGTTAAATAAATAATTATGTGATTATTATGGAGTAATGTAATTAAGTGTAGTATATTAATTAAATGAATATTTAGTATTTAATTTAATTGATCTAATGATTGTATGTTATAGTTCTAATTGAATTGAGATAATTAAATTAGATGAGTAATGTGATGAGTGTTACATGCAATTATAATTAGCAATTAATTGTAATTATGTGACAATTTTATGTGCTTAATTGATGTTAGACTTTTAATTAATTAAATTAGAATGTTAAGATTTAATTAATTAAAGAGTAACATTAAAGTATATGTGTTAAAAGGATTTATTAAAATAAAGAAAAGAGTGTTTAAATGATTTTTTCCAAACAAGGCCCTTACTTTTATTTTAAAACTGTTTTACCCAAACATGACCTTAACTACTAAAAATCTGTTTTTAAAATAACTTGTTTTGCCAAACAAGCCTTAGGGCTTTTTAAATTCCAAATGTTGTAACTTATATATATTAAATGCAATTATGGTATTAAAGGATGATTTAATTGGGAGTTAAATATATATTATATAGTTATACATATAATATATATGATATCAGTTTACGTTTTGTAAAAAAACTACGTTAATTCTTATTCTAAACCTAAGTCTAAAACAAAGAAAAAGGTTAGTCTGTGTTAGAGAGAAAACACAGAGAAAGATGGAGTGAAAAGAGAAGAAGAAGAGAGAAAAAAAGAGGAAAGGAGGAAGGCCTTGAGAGAGTCATTGCTAAACCTCACCCTCTTCTTCCTCACTAAGCATCAAGGGGCACGTGAAGTGCAGATATCTGTAAGCTGTTAAACTGTTATTGGTAAATAACGATCAAAGCAAGTCTTTCGGTTCCTATTTTCTATGTGAACTTGATGATATTATGAACTGTTTTAAATTATATTGCAAAAAGTATGCTATGTTGTATATGTTGCAAGCATGAAATGTTAAAGTCAATTTATGACTACATTGATTGATTTAATAATGTTGATTGAGTAAGGAACTCAATCTTTATATTTGTTATGTGATTAAAGCATGTATGCCATGTTACTTTAATATTGAGCATATTAATTATGTGCTATGTGATGCATGAAAACTGTTAGATCTTGCTGAGCTGTCGAGCTCACTCTTGCAAATAACCATTTTTGCAGGTCAAGGATGCAAGGTAAAGATACGTGTTAAGTGATTTATAGAGATCAATGTTAAAGAATATTAATTTTGTTAAATTTCAAATTGTAGTTGATGTTTTCATTGTAACTTAATTGTTAAGTTGTAAGTTGAGGTATCCGACGTATAATGGATATTGCTTAGTGATGTAAGACTTTGTATAGTCCTTTCGTTGTAGCGATTCATGTAATAGAATTGAATCAAATATTTGTAATGTTAAGGTTGCGATTCAGGGAAATATAGAAAGAAAGTTTATAAAAATTTTAAATATTCTGCATTTTTAGTGATTTTAATATCGAATAATGATGTAAAGATAGATTAAAGATGTATTGCTAATGATCGAGGATGAGAATTATATTGTATGAATTTTGGGGTCGTTACAGTTGGTATCAAAGCTGTAGGTTATACACCTTAGGTAAGAGTACCTTAGGCTATGACCTTAGAGAATGAGAAGTTAAGTTACGTATAACGAAAAGGTGATTCTAAAACTCGAATAAAACATTGAACTATATGAACGAAGTTAGAAATTCTTAAAGGAAGAGTTGTTTAATAAACAAAAAGATTCAAAGAAGAATCTTGGAAAGATATGTAGATGAGAATCAGGAGTTGCCTAACTCCAATAATAAATATGACGAATAACGATGAATAGACGAGGTCTATAAGATTGAAAGCATAATGAAATTATGATATGTCATGATGACAGGTAGAGATAAGAAGTTTTAAAATAAAACGATAATGAGATATGGAAGAATCATAAGTGAGATGATTATAGAATAAGATCACAACATGATCTTTTGAAGTTGTAAAAGACAGATGGTATGTAATGATTGAATAGTTATAGTTTGATGCTATAACGAGAATGTACTATGATATAGTACGAGATTAACTCACGAGGAGTTATAAATGATGGGATACAGGAAGTCTGTATCGAGTATAGAACGAGATGTTATAAGTAAGATAGAGTTAAGTGGGATTTCAATTGAGGACTCATGTGGTGGCTGAGTTGTACAAACTTCTGTACGGACATGGTTTTGTGCTTACACTTGGTTTATCATATTGATAATCGTTGGAAGGTTGTTGTCGCGCTATCAATATAATTATGACAAGAAGGTGATTCTTTTCTCATATTATAATTGATAGTTAGAGTCAATAGAGATTAGATTAGATGATATTAAGATTACATTAGATGATCTTAAGGTTAGGCGAGTTCTTAAAACTCATATTTATGGTAAGATCGTGACTCATAATCGTATGTATGTTTTGAACCCCTAAGCATATGGACAGTCTCTGATCAGTTCTTTGACTACGTATTGCTAGGACAAGTTCTTAAACTCATATTATTGTGTCAAGTTCCTGAACTTCCAAAGTGTGGTAAGTTCGATGAACTATACTGGGTATAGAAAGTTTATAATATAGAAAGCATTGATGTTGTTTAAGGTTGATAGAATGATTAAGTAATGATGGAGTAAAGATTTATATTGATGGAGAAAGTTGTTATATTCTAAATCTCTTAGCTTTGCTAGATTTTCAAAATTATTGACTTCGTGCTAATGTTGTACTTCTGTTTTCTTGAAAAATATTAGATCAAATGATGGAACCAATGGAATATTTTTTTAAAAAATAGTGCTATTATTCACATGTCTATGCTAATTTCTTTAGCTAGACAAAAATGATTTTAAATTCCTCAAAATGTATTTTCTATACATCATTTGATATGATGTACAAACAATAATCGAGGAAGTTATCAATGCAGTTAAACCTAGTGTTGGATGTGATCATATGATCGTCAGCCGACTATGGTATGATGTAGTATGACGACGTCATGTAATGACGAAATCCTCAACGTATCATTACTACGGTACGGTATCAGGATATTATGAAAAGATTTACTTATTATTTTACTTTCCTTAAAAAAAAGAAAGATTTATTTACTTTTAGTTTCCTTAAACGAAAAAAATATATATATTATTTTATTGAGTTGGTTAAAAATATATATATATATATATATTTCGATTGATGTCCGAATATTTGCTAGAAGTCTATGCTACTTGATTTAGCTAGACGAATGTTGAAAGATGTTTATGAAATTCGAGCGTTCTTGGTCAAACTATGCCAAACCAAATTATTTTGGTGCGGATTCAAATGTTAAGAAGCTGAGTTGAACAACCCTATAAAAGGGGGGGACATGTTATCGGAGACTATAGTTCCGAAGGTAACGCATATAGTCGTTACGATGTACTACGTTTGGGCCCGACGTAGGGGTACGATAGGCTGGCCACCTAGAGTACCAATGCAGTTTATAGTGTGAAGTACCGGGGGTGAAGCACTATTAAATCTAGAAAGAAGTTCATGGTCTTGTGACCAATCAGCATTATTGGAATCTTTTAAATTCCTGGGTTATTTATATCGCTTCCCAATATTGAGCAATTGAGGAAGATTCTTATTATTCTGAAGGAGAATGTAGCGAGAAGGATATTCCTTAGAAAGAAATAATTGTTAAACGCAACAAGTTAGTGAATAAGATTAACGTAAAATCTACTTTGATAGATTGAATGAATGAAGATTAATAAAAATTTCGAGGACGAAATTCTTAGAAGAATGGGTGAATGTGATAACCTGAATAATTATAGATGGTGAATTATGTAGTATATGAATTCTACGAGTAGAGTATGTAGTAATGAACGAGTTAGAGAATATATAATATTTAAAACATAATTGTGTTTAATTTAGGGTTACGAAATAAAACCTAGAATTTGTTGAAGAACTTAATGTAGTAGGAAATATAAAACCTATATTAATGTAATGTGTTGAAGTTATTCAACGATAAATATTTTTAAAGAAATTTGATGAAAACCTGAGTAAGGTAGGGTTTCGGTGATTCCGAGGACGGAATCCTTATAAGGAGGGAAGAATGTGACATTCCAGATTTTTAGAATTTAGAAATGAGAATTTAATAAATAAAATTCTTATTATCTGATGTTTTGAGTTAAGTATGTGAATACGTGTCATATATGGTGAAATATGTGAATCTATGTGAAGATAATTTAAATATTAATTTTAATATTTATTGGAGGAAATAAATATTTTAATTGAATTATTTATTGAGTTAAATAAATAATTATGTGATTATTATGGAGTAATGTAATTAAGTGTAGTATATTAATTAAATGAATATTTAGTATTTAATTTAATTGATCTAATGATTGTATGTTATAGTTCTAATTGAATTGAGATAATTAAATTAGATGAGTAATGTGATGAGTGTTACATGCAATTATAATTAGCAATTAATTGTAATTATGTGACAATTTTATGTGCTTAATTGATGTTAGACTTTTAATTAATTAAATTAGAATGTTAAGATTTAATTAATTAAAGAGTAACATTAAAGTATATGTGTTAAAAGGATTTATTAAAATAAAGAAAAGAGTGTTTAAATGATTTTTTCCAAACAAGGCCCTTACTTTTATTTTAAAACTGTTTTACCCAAACATGACCTTAACTACTAAAAATCTGTTTTTAAAATAACTTGTTTTGCCAAACAAGCCTTAGGGCTTTTTAAATTCCAAATGTTGTAACTTATATATATTAAATGCAATTATGGTATTAAAGGATGATTTAATTGGGAGTTAAATATATATTATATAGTTATACATATAATATATATGATATCAGTTTACGTTTTGTAAAAAAACTACGTTAATTCTTATTCTAAACCTAAGTCTAAAACAAAGAAAAAGGTTAGTCTGTGTTAGAGAGAAAACACAGAGAAAGATGGAGTGAAAAGAGAAGAAGAAGAGAGAAAAAAAAGAGGAAAGGAGGAAGGCCTTGAGAGAGTCATTGCTAAACCTCACCCTCTTCTTCCTCACTAAGCATCAAGGGGCACGTGAAGTGCAGATATCTGTAAGCTGTTAAACTGTTATTGGTAAATAACGATCAAAGCAAGTCTTTCGGTTCCTATTTTCTATGTGAACTTGATGATATTATGAACTGTTTTAAATTATATTGCAAAAAGTATGCTATGTTGTATATGTTGCAAGCATGAAATGTTAAAGTCAATTTATGACTACATTGATTGATTTAATAATGTTGATTGAGTAAGGAACTCAATCTTTATATTTGTTATGTGATTAAAGCATGTATGCCATGTTACTTTAATATTGAGCATATTAATTATGTGCTATGTGATGCATGAAAACTGTTAGATCTTGCTGAGCTGTCGAGCTCACTCTTGCAAATAACCATTTTTGCAGGTCAAGGATGCAAGGTAAAGATACGTGTTAAGTGATTTATAGAGATCAATGTTAAAGAATATTAATTTTGTTAAATTTCAAATTGTAGTTGATGTTTTCATTGTAACTTAATTGTTAAGTTGTAAGTTGAGGTATCCGACGTATAATGGATATTGCTTAGTGATGTAAGACTTTGTATAGTCCTTTCGTTGTAGCGATTCATGTAATAGAATTGAATCAAATATTTGTAATGTTAAGGTTGCGATTCAGGGAAATATAGAAAGAAAGTTTATAAAAATTTTAAATATTCTGCATTTTTAGTGATTTTAATATCGAATAATGATGTAAAGATAGATTAAAGATGTATTGCTAATGATCGAGGATGAGAATTATATTGTATGAATTTTGGGGTCGTTACAGTTGGTATCAAAGCTGTAGGTTATACACCTTAGGTAAGAGTACCTTAGGCTATGACCTTAGAGAATGAGAAGTTAAGTTACGTATAACGAAAAGGTGATTCTAAAACTCGAATAAAACATTGAACTATATGAACGAAGTTAGAAATTCTTAAAGGAAGAGTTGTTTAATAAACAAAAAGATTCAAAGAAGAATCTTGGAAAGATATGTAGATGAGAATCAGGAGTTGCCTAACTCCAATAATAAATATGACGAATAACGATGAATAGACGAGGTCTATAAGATTGAAAGCATAATGAAATTATGATATGTCATGATGACAGGTAGAGATAAGAAGTTTTAAAATAAAACGATAATGAGATATGGAAGAATCATAAGTGAGATGATTATAGAATAAGATCACAACATGATCTTTTGAAGTTGTAAAAGACAGATGGTATGTAATGATTGAATAGTTATAGTTTGATGCTATAACGAGAATGTACTATGATATAGTACGAGATTAACTCACGAGGAGTTATAAATGATGGGATACAGGAAGTCTGTATCGAGTATAGAACGAGATGTTATAAGTAAGATAGAGTTAAGTGGGATTTCAATTGAGGACTCATGTGGTGGCTGAGTTGTACAAACTTCTGTACGGACATGGTTTTGTGCTTACACTTGGTTTATCATATTGATAATCGTTGGAAGGTTGTTGTCGCGCTATCAATATAATTATGACAAGAAGGTGATTCTTTTCTCATATTATAATTGATAGTTAGAGTCAATAGAGATTAGATTAGATGATATTAAGATTACATTAGATGATCTTAAGGTTAGGCGAGTTCTTAAAACTCATATTTATGGTAAGATCGTGACTCATAATCGTATGTATGTTTTGAACCCCTAAGCATATGGACAGTCTCTGATCAGTTCTTTGACTACGTATTGCTAGGACAAGTTCTTAAACTCATATTATTGTGTCAAGTTCCTGAACTTCCAAAGTGTGGTAAGTTCGATGAACTATACTGGGTATAGAAAGTTTATAATATAGAAAGCATTGATGTTGTTTAAGGTTGATAGAATGATTAAGTAATGATGGAGTAAAGATTTATATTGATGGAGAAAGTTGTTATATTCTAAATCTCTTAGCTTTGCTAGATTTTCAAAATTATTGACTTCGTGCTAATGTTGTACTTCTGTTTTCTTGAAAAATATTAGATCAAATGATGGAACCAATGGAATATTTTTTTAAAAAATAGTGCTATTATTCACATGTCTATGCTAATTTCTTTAGCTAGACAAAAATGATTTTAAATTCCTCAAAATGTATTTTCTATACATCATTTGATATGATGTACAAACAATAATCGAGGAAGTTATCAATGCAGTTAAACCTAGTGTTGGATGTGATCATATGATCGTCAGCCGACTATGGTATGATGTAGTATGACGACGTCATGTAATGACGAAATCCTCAACGTATCATTACTACGGTACGGTATCAGGATATTATGAAAAGATTTACTTATTATTTTACTTTCCTTAAAAAAAAGAAAGATTTATTTACTTTTAGTTTCCTTAAACGAAAAAATATATATATTATTTTATTGAGTTGGTTAAAAATATATATATATATATATATTTCGATTGATGTCCGAATATTTGCTAGAAGTCTATGCTACTTGATTTAGCTAGACGAATGTTGAAAGATGTTTATGAAATTCGAGCGTTCTTGGTCAAACTATGCCAAACCAAATTATTTTGGTGCGGATTCAAATGTTAAGAAGCTGAGTTGAACAACCCTATAAAAGGGGGGGACATGTTATCGGAGACTATAGTTCCGAAGGTAACGCATATAGTCGTTACGATGTACTACGTTTGGGCCCGACGTAGGGGTACGATAGGCTGGCCACCTAGAGTACCAATGCAGTTTATAGTGTGAAGTACCGGGGGTGAAGCACTATTAAATCTAGAAAGAAGTTCATGGTCTTGTGACCAATCAGCATTATTGGAATCTTTTAAATTCCTGGGTTATTTATATCGCTTCCCAATATTGAGCAATTGAGGAAGATTCTTATTATTCTGAAGGAGAATGTAGCGAGAAGGATATTCCTTAGAAAGAAATAATTGTTAAACGCAACAAGTTAGTGAATAAGATTAACGTAAAATCTACTTTGATAGATTGAATGAATGAAGATTAATAAAAATTTCGAGGACGAAATTCTTAGAAGAATGGGTGAATGTGATAACCTGAATAATTATAGATGGTGAATTATGTAGTATATGAATTCTACGAGTAGAGTATGTAGTAATGAACGAGTTAGAGAATATATAATATTTAAAACATAATTGTGTTTAATTTAGGGTTACGAAATAAAACCTAGAATTTGTTGAAGAACTTAATGTAGTAGGAAATATAAAACCTATATTAATGTAATGTGTTGAAGTTATTCAACGATAAATATTTTTAAAGAAATTTGATGAAAACCTGAGTAAGGTAGGGTTTCGGTGATTCCGAGGACGGAATCCTTATAAGGAGGGAAGAATGTGACATTCCAGATTTTTAGAATTTAGAAATGAGAATTTAATAAATAAAATTCTTATTATCTGATGTTTTGAGTTAAGTATGTGAATACGTGTCATATATGGTGAAATATGTGAATCTATGTGAAGATAATTTAAATATTAATTTTAATATTTATTGGAGGAAATAAATATTTTAATTGAATTATTTATTGAGTTAAATAAATAATTATGTGATTATTATGGAGTAATGTAATTAAGTGTAGTATATTAATTAAATGAATATTTAGTATTTAATTTAATTGATCTAATGATTGTATGTTATAGTTCTAATTGAATTGAGATAATTAAATTAGATGAGTAATGTGATGAGTGTTACATGCAATTATAATTAGCAATTAATTGTAATTATGTGACAATTTTATGTGCTTAATTGATGTTAGACTTTTAATTAATTAAATTAGAATGTTAAGATTTAATTAATTAAAGAGTAACATTAAAGTATATGTGTTAAAAGGATTTATTAAAATAAAGAAAAGAGTGTTTAAATGATTTTTTCCAAACAAGGCCCTTACTTTTATTTTAAAACTGTTTTACCCAAACATGACCTTAACTACTAAAAATCTGTTTTTAAAATAACTTGTTTTGCCAAACAAGCCTTAGGGCTTTTTAAATTCCAAATGTTGTAACTTATATATATTAAATGCAATTATGGTATTAAAGGATGATTTAATTGGGAGTTAAATATATATTATATAGTTATACATATAATATATATGATATCAGTTTACGTTTTGTAAAAAAACTACGTTAATTCTTATTCTAAACCTAAGTCTAAAACAAAGAAAAAGGTTAGTCTGTGTTAGAGAGAAAACACAGAGAAAGATGGAGTGAAAAGAGAAGAAGAAGAGAGAAAAAAAAGAGGAAAGGAGGAAGGCCTTGAGAGAGTCATTGCTAAACCTCACCCTCTTCTTCCTCACTAAGCATCAAGGGGCACGTGAAGTGCAGATATCTGTAAGCTGTTAAACTGTTATTGGTAAATAACGATCAAAGCAAGTCTTTCGGTTCCTATTTTCTATGTGAACTTGATGATATTATGAACTGTTTTAAATTATATTGCAAAAAGTATGCTATGTTGTATATGTTGCAAGCATGAAATGTTAAAGTCAATTTATGACTACATTGATTGATTTAATAATGTTGATTGAGTAAGGAACTCAATCTTTATATTTGTTATGTGATTAAAGCATGTATGCCATGTTACTTTAATATTGAGCATATTAATTATGTGCTATGTGATGCATGAAAACTGTTAGATCTTGCTGAGCTGTCGAGCTCACTCTTGCAAATAACCATTTTTGCAGGTCAAGGATGCAAGGTAAAGATACGTGTTAAGTGATTTATAGAGATCAATGTTAAAGAATATTAATTTTGTTAAATTTCAAATTGTAGTTGATGTTTTCATTGTAACTTAATTGTTAAGTTGTAAGTTGAGGTATCCGACGTATAATGGATATTGCTTAGTGATGTAAGACTTTGTATAGTCCTTTCGTTGTAGCGATTCATGTAATAGAATTGAATCAAATATTTGTAATGTTAAGGTTGCGATTCAGGGAAATATAGAAAGAAAGTTTATAAAAATTTTAAATATTCTGCATTTTTAGTGATTTTAATATCGAATAATGATGTAAAGATAGATTAAAGATGTATTGCTAATGATCGAGGATGAGAATTATATTGTATGAATTTTGGGGTCGTTACAGTTGGTATCAAAGCTGTAGGTTATACACCTTAGGTAAGAGTACCTTAGGCTATGACCTTAGAGAATGAGAAGTTAAGTTACGTATAACGAAAAGGTGATTCTAAAACTCGAATAAAACATTGAACTATATGAACGAAGTTAGAAATTCTTAAAGGAAGAGTTGTTTAATAAACAAAAAGATTCAAAGAAGAATCTTGGAAAGATATGTAGATGAGAATCAGGAGTTGCCTAACTCCAATAATAAATATGACGAATAACGATGAATAGACGAGGTCTATAAGATTGAAAGCATAATGAAATTATGATATGTCATGATGACAGGTAGAGATAAGAAGTTTTAAAATAAAACGATAATGAGATATGGAAGAATCATAAGTGAGATGATTATAGAATAAGATCACAACATGATCTTTTGAAGTTGTAAAAGACAGATGGTATGTAATGATTGAATAGTTATAGTTTGATGCTATAACGAGAATGTACTATGATATAGTACGAGATTAACTCACGAGGAGTTATAAATGATGGGATACAGGAAGTCTGTATCGAGTATAGAACGAGATGTTATAAGTAAGATAGAGTTAAGTGGGATTTCAATTGAGGACTCATGTGGTGGCTGAGTTGTACAAACTTCTGTACGGACATGGTTTTGTGCTTACACTTGGTTTATCATATTGATAATCGTTGGAAGGTTGTTGTCGCGCTATCAATATAATTATGACAAGAAGGTGATTCTTTTCTCATATTATAATTGATAGTTAGAGTCAATAGAGATTAGATTAGATGATATTAAGATTACATTAGATGATCTTAAGGTTAGGCGAGTTCTTAAAACTCATATTTATGGTAAGATCGTGACTCATAATCGTATGTATGTTTTGAACCCCTAAGCATATGGACAGTCTCTGATCAGTTCTTTGACTACGTATTGCTAGGACAAGTTCTTAAACTCATATTATTGTGTCAAGTTCCTGAACTTCCAAAGTGTGGTAAGTTCGATGAACTATACTGGGTATAGAAAGTTTATAATATAGAAAGCATTGATGTTGTTTAAGGTTGATAGAATGATTAAGTAATGATGGAGTAAAGATTTATATTGATGGAGAAAGTTGTTATATTCTAAATCTCTTAGCTTTGCTAGATTTTCAAAATTATTGACTTCGTGCTAATGTTGTACTTCTGTTTTCTTGAAAAATATTAGATCAAATGATGGAACCAATGGAATATTTTTTTAAAAAATAGTGCTATTATTCACATGTCTATGCTAATTTCTTTAGCTAGACAAAAATGATTTTAAATTCCTCAAAATGTATTTTCTATACATCATTTGATATGATGTACAAACAATAATCGAGGAAGTTATCAATGCAGTTAAACCTAGTGTTGGATGTGATCATATGATCGTCAGCCGACTATGGTATGATGTAGTATGACGACGTCATGTAATGACGAAATCCTCAACGTATCATTACTACGGTACGGTATCAGGATATTATGAAAAGATTTACTTATTATTTTACTTTCCTTAAAAAAAAGAAAGATTTATTTACTTTTAGTTTCCTTAAACGAAAAAAATATATATATTATTTTATTGAGTTGGTTAAAAATATATATATATATATTTCGATTGATGTCCGAATATTTGCTAGAAGTCTATGCTACTTGATTTAGCTAGACGAATGTTGAAAGATGTTTATGAAATTCGAGCGTTCATGGTCAAACTATGCCAAACCAAATTATTTTGGTGCGGATTCAAATGTTAAGAAGCTGAATTGAACAACCCTATAAAAGGGGGGGGACATGTTATCGGAGACTATAGTTCCGAAGGTAACGCATATAGTCGTTACGATGTACTACGTTTGGGCCCGACGTAGGGGTACGATAGGCTGGCCACCTAGAGTACCAATGCAGTTTATAGTGTGAAGTACCGGGGGTGAAGCACTATTAAATCTAGAAAGAAGTTCATGGTCTTGTGACCAATCAGCATTATTGGAATCTTTTAAATTCCTGGGTTATTTATATCGCTTCCCAATATTGAGCAATTGAGGAAGATTCTTATTATTCTGAAGGAGAATGTAGCGAGAAGGATATTCCTTAGAAAGAAATAATTGTTAAACGCAACAAGTTAGTGAATAAGATTAACGTAAAATCTACTTTGATAGATTGAATGAATGAAGATTAATAAAAATTTCGAGGACGAAATTCTTAGAAGAATGGGTGAATGTGATAACCTGAATAATTATAGATGGTGAATTATGTAGTATATGAATTCTACGAGTAGAGTATGTAGTAATGAACGAGTTAGAGAATATATAATATTTAAAACATAATTGTGTTTAATTTAGGGTTACGAAATAAAACCTAGAATTTGTTGAAGAACTTAATGTAGTAGGAAATATAAAACCTATATTAATGTAATGTGTTGAAGTTATTCAACGATAAATATTTTTAAAGAAATTTGATGAAAACCTGAGTAAGGTAGGGTTTCGGTGATTCCGAGGACGGAATCCTTATAAGGAGGGAAGAATGTGACATTCCAGATTTTTAGAATTTAGAAATGAGAATTTAATAAATAAAATTCTTATTATCTGATGTTTTGAGTTAAGTATGTGAATACGTGTCATATATGGTGAAATATGTGAATCTATGTGAAGATAATTTAAATATTAATTTTAATATTTATTGGAGGAAATAAATATTTTAATTGAATTATTTATTGAGTTAAATAAATAATTATGTGATTATTATGGAGTAATGTAATTAAGTGTAGTATATTAATTAAATGAATATTTAGTATTTAATTTAATTGATCTAATGATTGTATGTTATAGTTCTAATTGAATTGAGATAATTAAATTAGATGAGTAATGTGATGAGTGTTACATGCAATTATAATTAGCAATTAATTGTAATTATGTGACAATTTTATGTGCTTAATTGATGTTAGACTTTTAATTAATTAAATTAGAATGTTAAGATTTAATTAATTAAAGAGTAACATTAAAGTATATGTGTTAAAAGGATTTATTAAAATAAAGAAAAGAGTGTTTAAATGATTTTTTCCAAACAAGGCCCTTACTTTTATTTTAAAACTGTTTTACCCAAACATGACCTTAACTACTAAAAATCTGTTTTTAAAATAACTTGTTTTGCCAAACAAGCCTTAGGGCTTTTTAAATTCCAAATGTTGTAACTTATATATATTAAATGCAATTATGGTATTAAAGGATGATTTAATTGGGAGTTAAATATATATTATATAGTTATACATATAATATATATGATATCAGTTTACGTTTTGTAAAAAAACTACGTTAATTCTTATTCTAAACCTAAGTCTAAAACAAAGAAAAAGGTTAGTCTGTGTTAGAGAGAAAACACAGAGAAAGATGGAGTGAAAAGAGAAGAAGAAGAGAGAAAAAAAAAGAGGAAAGGAGGAAGGCCTTGAGAGAGTCATTGCTAAACCTCACCCTCTTCTTCCTCACTAAGCATCAAGGGGCACGTGAAGTGCAGATATCTGTAAGCTGTTAAACTGTTATTGGTAAATAACGATCAAAGCAAGTCTTTCGGTTCCTATTTTCTATGTGAACTTGATGATATTATGAACTGTTTTAAATTATATTGCAAAAAGTATGCTATGTTGTATATGTTGCAAGCATGAAATGTTAAAGTCAATTTATGACTACATTGATTGATTTAATAATGTTGATTGAGTAAGGAACTCAATCTTTATATTTGTTATGTGATTAAAGCATGTATGCCATGTTACTTTAATATTGAGCATATTAATTATGTGCTATGTGATGCATGAAAACTGTTAGATCTTGCTGAGCTGTCGAGCTCACTCTTGCAAATAACCATTTTTGCAGGTCAAGGATGCAAGGTAAAGATACGTGTTAAGTGATTTATAGAGATCAATGTTAAAGAATATTAATTTTGTTAAATTTCAAATTGTAGTTGATGTTTTCATTGTAACTTAATTGTTAAGTTGTAAGTTGAGGTATCCGACGTATAATGGATATTGCTTAGTGATGTAAGACTTTGTATAGTCCTTTCGTTGTAGCGATTCATGTAATAGAATTGAATCAAATATTTGTAATGTTAAGGTTGCGATTCAGGGAAATATAGAAAGAAAGTTTATAAAAATTTTAAATATTCTGCATTTTTAGTGATTTTAATATCGAATAATGATGTAAAGATAGATTAAAGATGTATTGCTAATGATCGAGGATGAGAATTATATTGTATGAATTTTGGGGTCGTTACAGTTGGTATCAAAGCTGTAGGTTATACACCTTAGGTAAGAGTACCTTAGGCTATGACCTTAGAGAATGAGAAGTTAAGTTACGTATAACGAAAAGGTGATTCTAAAACTCGAATAAAACATTGAACTATATGAACGAAGTTAGAAATTCTTAAAGGAAGAGTTGTTTAATAAACAAAAAGATTCAAAGAAGAATCTTGGAAAGATATGTAGATGAGAATCAGGAGTTGCCTAACTCCAATAATAAATATGACGAATAACGATGAATAGACGAGGTCTATAAGATTGAAAGCATAATGAAATTATGATATGTCATGATGACAGGTAGAGATAAGAAGTTTTAAAATAAAACGATAATGAGATATGGAAGAATCATAAGTGAGATGATTATAGAATAAGATCACAACATGATCTTTTGAAGTTGTAAAAGACAGATGGTATGTAATGATTGAATAGTTATAGTTTGATGCTATAACGAGAATGTACTATGATATAGTACGAGATTAACTCACGAGGAGTTATAAATGATGGGATACAGGAAGTCTGTATCGAGTATAGAACGAGATGTTATAAGTAAGATAGAGTTAAGTGGGATTTCAATTGAGGACTCATGTGGTGGCTGAGTTGTACAAACTTCTGTACGGACATGGTTTTGTGCTTACACTTGGTTTATCATATTGATAATCGTTGGAAGGTTGTTGTCGCGCTATCAATATAATTATGACAAGAAGGTGATTCTTTTCTCATATTATAATTGATAGTTAGAGTCAATAGAGATTAGATTAGATGATATTAAGATTACATTAGATGATCTTAAGGTTAGGCGAGTTCTTAAAACTCATATTTATGGTAAGATCGTGACTCATAATCGTATGTATGTTTTGAACCCCTAAGCATATGGACAGTCTCTGATCAGTTCTTTGACTACGTATTGCTAGGACAAGTTCTTAAACTCATATTATTGTGTCAAGTTCCTGAACTTCCAAAGTGTGGTAAGTTCGATGAACTATACTGGGTATAGAAAGTTTATAATATAGAAAGCATTGATGTTGTTTAAGGTTGATAGAATGATTAAGTAATGATGGAGTAAAGATTTATATTGATGGAGAAAGTTGTTATATTCTAAATCTCTTAGCTTTGCTAGATTTTCAAAATTATTGACTTCGTGCTAATGTTGTACTTCTGTTTTCTTGAAAAATATTAGATCAAATGATGGAACCAATGGAATTTTTTTTAAAAAAATAGTGCTATTATTCACATGTCTATGCTAATTTCTTTAGCTAGACAAAAATGATTTTAAATTCCTCAAAATGTATTTTCTATACATCATTTGATATGATGTACAAACAATAATCGAGGAAGTTATCAATGCAGTTAAACCTAGTGTTGGATGTGATCATATGATCGTCAGCCGACTATGGTATGATGTAGTATGACGACGTCATGTAATGACGAAATCCTCAACGTATCATTACTACGGTACGGTATCAGGATATTATGAAAAGATTTACTTATTATTTTACTTTCCTTAAAAAAAAGAAAGATTTATTTACTTTTAGTTTCCTTAAACGAAAAAAATATATATATTATTTTATTGAGTTGGTTAAAAATATATATATATATATATATATTTCGATTGATGTCCGAATATTTGCTAGAAGTCTATGCTACTTGATTTAGCTAGACGAATGTTGAAAGATGTTTATGAAATTCGAGCGTTCTTGGTCAAACTATGCCAAACCAAATTATTTTGGTGCGGATTCAAATGTTAAGAAGCTGAGTTGAACAACCCTATAAAAGGGGGGGACATGTTATCGGAGACTATAGTTCCGAAGGTAACGCATATAGTCGTTACGATGTACTACGTTTGGGCCCGACGTAGGGGTACGATAGGCTGGCCACCTAGAGTACCAATGCAGTTTATAGTGTGAAGTACCGGGGGTGAAGCACTATTAAATCTAGAAAGAAGTTCATGGTCTTGTGACCAATCAGCATTATTGGAATCTTTTAAATTCCTGGGTTATTTATATCGCTTCCCAATATTGAGCAATTGAGGAAGATTCTTATTATTCTGAAGGAGAATGTAGCGAGAAGGATATTCCTTAGAAAGAAATAATTGTTAAACGCAACAAGTTAGTGAATAAGATTAACGTAAAATCTACTTTGATAGATTGAATGAATGAAGATTAATAAAAATTTCGAGGACGAAATTCTTAGAAGAATGGGTGAATGTGATAACCTGAATAATTATAGATGGTGAATTATGTAGTATATGAATTCTACGAGTAGAGTATGTAGTAATGAACGAGTTAGAGAATATATAATATTTAAAACATAATTGTGTTTAATTTAGGGTTACGAAATAAAACCTAGAATTTGTTGAAGAACTTAATGTAGTAGGAAATATAAAACCTATATTAATGTAATGTGTTGAAGTTATTCAACGATAAATATTTTTAAAGAAATTTGATGAAAACCTGAGTAAGGTAGGGTTTCGGTGATTCCGAGGACGGAATCCTTATAAGGAGGGAAGAATGTGACATTCCAGATTTTTAGAATTTAGAAATGAGAATTTAATAAATAAAATTCTTATTATCTGATGTTTTGAGTTAAGTATGTGAATACGTGTCATATATGGTGAAATATGTGAATCTATGTGAAGATAATTTAAATATTAATTTTAATATTTATTGGAGGAAATAAATATTTTAATTGAATTATTTATTGAGTTAAATAAATAATTATGTGATTATTATGGAGTAATGTAATTAAGTGTAGTATATTAATTAAATGAATATTTAGTATTTAATTTAATTGATCTAATGATTGTATGTTATAGTTCTAATTGAATTGAGATAATTAAATTAGATGAGTAATGTGATGAGTGTTACATGCAATTATAATTAGCAATTAATTGTAATTATGTGACAATTTTATGTGCTTAATTGATGTTAGACTTTTAATTAATTAAATTAGAATGTTAAGATTTAATTAATTAAAGAGTAACATTAAAGTATATGTGTTAAAAGGATTTATTAAAATAAAGAAAAGAGTGTTTAAATGATTTTTTCCAAACAAGGCCCTTACTTTTATTTTAAAACTGTTTTACCCAAACATGACCTTAACTACTAAAAATCTGTTTTTAAAATAACTTGTTTTGCCAAACAAGCCTTAGGGCTTTTTAAATTCCAAATGTTGTAACTTATATATATTAAATGCAATTATGGTATTAAAGGATGATTTAATTGGGAGTTAAATATATATTATATAGTTATACATATAATATATATGATATCAGTTTACGTTTTGTAAAAAAACTACGTTAATTCTTATTCTAAACCTAAGTCTAAAACAAAGAAAAAGGTTAGTCTGTGTTAGAGAGAAAACACAGAGAAAGATGGAGTGAAAAGAGAAGAAGAAGAGAGAAAAAAAAGAGGAAAGGAGGAAGGCCTTGAGAGAGTCATTGCTAAACCTCACCCTCTTCTTCCTCACTAAGCATCAAGGGGCACGTGAAGTGCAGATATCTGTAAGCTGTTAAACTGTTATTGGTAAATAACGATCAAAGCAAGTCTTTCGGTTCCTATTTTCTATGTGAACTTGATGATATTATGAACTGTTTTAAATTATATTGCAAAAAGTATGCTATGTTGTATATGTTGCAAGCATGAAATGTTAAAGTCAATTTATGACTACATTGATTGATTTAATAATGTTGATTGAGTAAGGAACTCAATCTTTATATTTGTTATGTGATTAAAGCATGTATGCCATGTTACTTTAATATTGAGCATATTAATTATGTGCTATGTGATGCATGAAAACTGTTAGATCTTGCTGAGCTGTCGAGCTCACTCTTGCAAATAACCATTTTTGCAGGTCAAGGATGCAAGGTAAAGATACGTGTTAAGTGATTTATAGAGATCAATGTTAAAGAATATTAATTTTGTTAAATTTCAAATTGTAGTTGATGTTTTCATTGTAACTTAATTGTTAAGTTGTAAGTTGAGGTATCCGACGTATAATGGATATTGCTTAGTGATGTAAGACTTTGTATAGTCCTTTCGTTGTAGCGATTCATGTAATAGAATTGAATCAAATATTTGTAATGTTAAGGTTGCGATTCAGGGAAATATAGAAAGAAAGTTTATAAAAATTTTAAATATTCTGCATTTTTAGTGATTTTAATATCGAATAATGATGTAAAGATAGATTAAAGATGTATTGCTAATGATCGAGGATGAGAATTATATTGTATGAATTTTGGGGTCGTTACAGTTGGTATCAAAGCTGTAGGTTATACACCTTAGGTAAGAGTACCTTAGGCTATGACCTTAGAGAATGAGAAGTTAAGTTACGTATAACGAAAAGGTGATTCTAAAACTCGAATAAAACATTGAACTATATGAACGAAGTTAGAAATTCTTAAAGGAAGAGTTGTTTAATAAACAAAAAGATTCAAAGAAGAATCTTGGAAAGATATGTAGATGAGAATCAGGAGTTGCCTAACTCCAATAATAAATATGACGAATAACGATGAATAGACGAGGTCTATAAGATTGAAAGCATAATGAAATTATGATATGTCATGATGACAGGTAGAGATAAGAAGTTTTAAAATAAAACGATAATGAGATATGGAAGAATCATAAGTGAGATGATTATAGAATAAGATCACAACATGATCTTTTGAAGTTGTAAAAGACAGATGGTATGTAATGATTGAATAGTTATAGTTTGATGCTATAACGAGAATGTACTATGATATAGTACGAGATTAACTCACGAGGAGTTATAAATGATGGGATACAGGAAGTCTGTATCGAGTATAGAACGAGATGTTATAAGTAAGATAGAGTTAAGTGGGATTTCAATTGAGGACTCATGTGGTGGCTGAGTTGTACAAACTTCTGTACGGACATGGTTTTGTGCTTACACTTGGTTTATCATATTGATAATCGTTGGAAGGTTGTTGTCGCGCTATCAATATAATTATGACAAGAAGGTGATTCTTTTCTCATATTATAATTGATAGTTAGAGTCAATAGAGATTAGATTAGATGATATTAAGATTACATTAGATGATCTTAAGGTTAGGCGAGTTCTTAAAACTCATATTTATGGTAAGATCGTGACTCATAATCGTATGTATGTTTTGAACCCCTAAGCATATGGACAGTCTCTGATCAGTTCTTTGACTACGTATTGCTAGGACAAGTTCTTAAACTCATATTATTGTGTCAAGTTCCTGAACTTCCAAAGTGTGGTAAGTTCGATGAACTATACTGGGTATAGAAAGTTTATAATATAGAAAGCATTGATGTTGTTTAAGGTTGATAGAATGATTAAGTAATGATGGAGTAAAGATTTATATTGATGGAGAAAGTTGTTATATTCTAAATCTCTTAGCTTTGCTAGATTTTCAAAATTATTGACTTCGTGCTAATGTTGTACTTCTGTTTTCTTGAAAAATATTAGATCAAATGATGGAACCAATGGAATATTTTTTTAAAAAATAGTGCTATTATTCACATGTCTATGCTAATTTCTTTAGCTAGACAAAAATGATTTTAAATTCCTCAAAATGTATTTTCTATACATCATTTGATATGATGTACAAACAATAATCGAGGAAGTTATCAATGCAGTTAAACCTAGTGTTGGATGTGATCATATGATCGTCAGCCGACTATGGTATGATGTAGTATGACGACGTCATGTAATGACGAAATCCTCAACGTATCATTACTACGGTACGGTATCAGGATATTATGAAAAGATTTACTTATTATTTTACTTTCCTTAAAAAAAAGAAAGATTTATTTACTTTTAGTTTCCTTAAACGAAAAAAATATATATATTATTTTATTGAGTTGGTTAAAAATATATATATATATATATATTTCGATTGATGTCCGAATATTTGCTAGAAGTCTATGCTACTTGATTTAGCTAGACGAATGTTGAAAGATGTTTATGAAATTCGAGCGTTCTTGGTCAAACTATGCCAAACCAAATTATTTTGGTGCGGATTCAAATGTTAAGAAGCTGAGTTGAACAACCCTATAAAAGGGGGGGACATGTTATCGGAGACTATAGTTCCGAAGGTAACGCATATAGTCGTTACGATGTACTACGTTTGGGCCCGACGTAGGGGTACGATAGGCTGGCCACCTAGAGTACCAATGCAGTTTATAGTGTGAAGTACCGGGGGTGAAGCACTATTAAATCTAGAAAGAAGTTCATGGTCTTGTGACCAATCAGCATTATTGGAATCTTTTAAATTCCTGGGTTATTTATATCGCTTCCCAATATTGAGCAATTGAGGAAGATTCTTATTATTCTGAAGGAGAATGTAGCGAGAAGGATATTCCTTAGAAAGAAATAATTGTTAAACGCAACAAGTTAGTGAATAAGATTAACGTAAAATCTACTTTGATAGATTGAATGAATGAAGATTAATAAAAATTTCGAGGACGAAATTCTTAGAAGAATGGGTGAATGTGATAACCTGAATAATTATAGATGGTGAATTATGTAGTATATGAATTCTACGAGTAGAGTATGTAGTAATGAACGAGTTAGAGAATATATAATATTTAAAACATAATTGTGTTTAATTTAGGGTTACGAAATAAAACCTAGAATTTGTTGAAGAACTTAATGTAGTAGGAAATATAAAACCTATATTAATGTAATGTGTTGAAGTTATTCAACGATAAATATTTTTAAAGAAATTTGATGAAAACCTGAGTAAGGTAGGGTTTCGGTGATTCCGAGGACGGAATCCTTATAAGGAGGGAAGAATGTGACATTCCAGATTTTTAGAATTTAGAAATGAGAATTTAATAAATAAAATTCTTATTATCTGATGTTTTGAGTTAAGTATGTGAATACGTGTCATATATGGTGAAATATGTGAATCTATGTGAAGATAATTTAAATATTAATTTTAATATTTATTGGAGGAAATAAATATTTTAATTGAATTATTTATTGAGTTAAATAAATAATTATGTGATTATTATGGAGTAATGTAATTAAGTAGTATATTAATTAAATAAATATTTAGTATTTAATTTAATTGATCTAATGATTGTATGTTATAGTTCTAATTGAATTGAGATAATTAAATTAGATGAGTAATGTGATGAGTGTTACATGCAATTATAATTAGCAATTAATTGTAATTATGTGACAATTTTATGTGCTTAATTGATGTTAGACTTTTAATTAATTAAATTAGAATGTTAAGATTTAAATAATTAAAGAGTAACATTAAAGTATGTGTTAAAAGGATTTATTAAAATAAAGAAAAGAGTGTTTAAATGATTTTTTCCAAACAAGGCCCTTACTTTTGTTTTAAAACTGTTTTACCCAAACATGACCTTAACTACTAAAAATCTGTTTTTAAAATAACTTGTTTTGCCAAACAAGCCTTAGGGCTTTTTAAATTCCAAATGTTGTAACTTATATATATTAAATGCAATTATGGTATTAAAGGATGATTTAATTGGGAGTTAAATATATATTATATAGTTATACATATAATATATATGATATCAGTTTACGTTTTGTAAAAAAACTACGTTAATTCTTATTCTAAACCTAAGTCTAAAACAAAGAAAAAGGTTAGTCTGTGTTAGAGAGAAAACACAGAGAAAGATGGAGTGAAAAGAGAAGAAGAAGAGAGAAAAAGAAGAGGAAAGGAGGAAGGCCTTGAGAGAGTCATTGCTAAACCTCACCCTCTTCTTCCTCACTAAGCATCAAGGGGCACGTGAAGTGCAGATATCTGTAAGCTATTAAACTGTTATTGGTAAATAACGATCAAAGCAAGTCTTTCGGTTCCTATTTTCTATGTGAACTTGATGATATTATGAACTGTTTTAAATTATATTGCAAAGAGTATGCTATGTTGTATATGTTGCAAGCATGAAATGTTAAAGTCAATTTATGACTACATTGATTGATTTAATAATGTTGATTGAGTAAGGAACTCAATCTTTATATTTGTTATGTGATTAAAGCATGTATGCCATGTTACTTTAATATTGAGCATGTTAATTATGTGCTATGTGATGCATGAAAACTGTTAGATCTTGCTGAGCTGTCGAGCTCACTCTTGCAAATAACCATTTTTGCAGGTCAAGGATGCAAGGTAAAGATACGTGTTAAGTGATTTATAGAGATCAATGTTAAAGAATATTAATTTTGTTAAATTTCAAATTGTAGTTGATGTTTTCATTGTAACTTAACTGTTAAGTTGTAAGTTGAGGTATCCGACGTATAATGGATATTGCTTAGTGATGTAAGACTTTGTATAGTCCTTTCGTTGTAGCGATTCATGTAATAGAATTGAATCAAATATTTGTAATGTTAAGGTTGCGATTCAGGGAAATATAGAAAGAAAGTTTATAAAAATTTTAAATATTCTGCATTTTTAGTGATTTTAATATCGAATAATGATGTAAAGATAGATTAAAGATGTATTGCTAATGATCGAGGATGAGAATTATATTGTATGAATTTTGGGGTCGTTACAAGCCCACTGACACAGCAGACTGCAACTTCACCTAACACCTGAAAAGGTATTTTCTGCAGACGGTTTAGTCCTTTCCATAGCTTCTCCAATACACTTCTTCGATTTGAACTAAGGATGAATATGGAATCATTGGGACCCTCAAATTATCAACGAACATAATCCTTTCTTTATTTGTTGCTCTTCCTCCCTTCATCAGAACTACGAACTTTGATGCTGACTAGAGGAGCTCTACGATTATGGTCATTGTATCATAATCGTTGTGTGTTGGCTTGCACAGGCTTGACTCAGACTTGATCTTAGAGAACACTATAATTTCTCTTAATCTCTTCGGCATACTATGATTCCTTCTTGCTTCGTCTTGCAGACTCCACGTTTTTGAGAGCAGAATACGTTTCTTGACTTAGTTCAGCAGGCGCTCGGATCTTTTCTATGATTCTTAGTGTGGCTTTCAAGAGTAGACTACGATTTTGATACTTTCACTTAAGCTCCATGATTCTGCCTTGTCTTCTGCAGACTTGATTCTATTAGCAGACTACGATTCTGCCTTGTCTTCTGAATGCTACCTTTGACAGACTACGATTCTGTCAAGGCTTTAACTTTTACAGCTCAAATAGATCAACCTAACAAATTTGATCTTTTCTTCTACACATTTATTTACATAAATGATAAACATTAAAGCTCAGATCAACCTTACATTTTTGATCTATCATCTAAGCCCTTGTACATTGATTCTCTTAAGGACTGTATACTTAAGCATTTATATTTACTTTCAATATCAAATATGAATATGCAATTCCTAACAATCTCCCCCTATTTGATGTTGACATAATCAAGGAGATTTAGATCATAGCATCATTTTCTAAATGCAGAGTGTTAGAAAGTAAATATGGCTTAGTGTTTCAGTGAGCAACTAAAATTTCTAGAGAATATGCATGAATTTATTGATGTTTGAAAAGATATTACAATCTAGCATAGAAACATCAATATACAGTTAAGCTTAGACTTATCTCTATCTTCTTTGCCTCTATGGTTTTGGAGGATTGGCATGCTCTGCTATTCTTCTTCTTCTTGAGGCTTCATCTCTTCTTGCAATGTCCTCTAGCTCATCTCGGGTCAGTGGTTCCAAATGATCATGTCTGTTCATGAAGGCATGATCTCCAACTGGCATACTAAAACCAGTGGAGGTTATACCTTGTGAGCTAGAGGCTTGACCTTGGCTCCTTTGAGTGGGTTCAGCCATGAGAGAACTTTGTAGATGTTGATCAACTCGTGGAGGCTGAGAGCTAGGACTTCTGAGATTGCCACCCGACGATTGACCAGTGTGTGTTTGTCTTTGCCTCTGCTGCGGTTGCCTTCTATTTCCTTCTCTGATTTTGTTTCTATCTCCTTCCTCATTATTCTCCTCCTTTATGTCAGCATCAAGGGTTCGAACATCTTTAGAGAGGCGCTTGACTCCTTCAACAAGCTCATGCATCTGTGAGTGGTGTTGAGAAGTATCACTACAATTTTCAGCAACTCTAGCCTCAGTGTGTCTTTATTGTTGTTGAATTCGTTCCATTGCATTGTAATTCTGATTGATTTGAGTTACACTGGATTCTTGGAAGTATTGAAGTGAGGTGCGCAGTTTTGAAATTTGGTTGGTCAACAGCTCATTCTGAGATTGCTGATTCTTCTGCATGATCTCCATAGCTTCCTTATGCTTCTTCGTGGCAGCAAAGTGAATAGCATCCCTTTGACTTAGACTGTCGGCCATTTCCTTGACAATCTCTCGCATCTTCTTTGACAGTTCAGTTGCCAACTTACCTGGTAGAGGCTTGACTGATTCGATAATATGGTCGAATCTCATGTGAAGCGCTATGGAGTGTGCTTCAAGAATCTCTCTAGATTTTGGCCCTGTTTGGTTTAATGCTTCATTTAGCTCCTCCTTTGTTGGCATGAGAGATAGTTGATTGAGAATTTGTTGTGTCTCAGGAGGAAGAGGAGTAGTCGTAGTGTGTTCATCTCTCCTTGATATGCTTGCGAGGGCAAGAGTCATATAAAAATATTCGTGGTTGGAAGAGGAGGGGATGTCTTCTTGGGTTAGAGGGGTTTGTGTTTGCTGTATAGGCGTAGTGTTTGGCACAGGTGTATGTGTTTTAATTTCGTTCAGCTGTTCTAGAGACTCTACGATTTCTGCATCAGATTGATCAATATGCACGAATCGTAGTGTGTCGTCCAGGGGGTTAGTGTTTCAATGGTTGAGCTTGCAAGCATTTCTTCGACAACTCTTGTGATGTGCTCAATCTTCATTGGTTCATTAATGGTTTGCTCTACGAGAACGAGTTGGATATTTGGTTCATCAGATACAGAGTTTTGGGACTCTGTAACTAGAAATTGATTGAGTGGATGCAGGACCACTTCCAACCATTTGGGCACTTCATAGAACTGATTGAAGTGTGATGATGGAGTGTGGTTGATAATAAACGAGAGAGGAGTGGAATATACCTCATGCTTAGGCTCTAAAGTTAAAGCTTTCTTGATCAGTTTTTGAGCAAACCTCCTTTCTCTTGGGAATCCATGGGCAAGCACTGAGATTGCTGGATATGCCTTGAAAGTCCAGAATATGTGATCCCAGGAGTTGAGAATCATAGCTCTATGATATGACATCATGGGCAAATAATTGAACAGCTGATTGTAGTTTGCTATTCTTTCACCATCTTGTCCCACATATATGACCTCAAGATCATCATCTTCTTCTTCATCACTCTCTGCATCATAAAATTGCACTACATCAATCATCTCATCATCATCTGCAATATTCACCATTTTTGCAACAGTAGACTCTACGACTTCTTCATTTACTGGGGGGACTTCATTATTATCTATTTGTAGCTCCCCCTCAGCTTTAGCATTCTCTGTCTTTGTCGTTTCTAACTGCTCACCCTCAACTGTAGCATCTTCTTGAACAGGAGCTTCTAGAGTCCCTTTTTCAACATTAGTAGAGTCTATTTCAAGAGCTGCTTCTGGTACTTCACCTTCATGATGAGTTACATCTTCTACCAGAACCTCTTCAGAGAAAATTACTCCTTCATGCTGTACTTCCTCAGTAGTGTCAACAAGAACTTCATCAGGGCTTATCATATCTTCAATGATTTTGGTGTCTTGTGGAGTTAGATCAGATGCTTGTGGCTTAGTGGACTGTTCAGTCTTTTCTGCAACCCTTCTTTTATCATCTTCTTCCAATATTTCTTCATTGGTAAGAGCATACTTCTTAGCCAACTTCTTCACCCTCTTCTTTGGCTTGGGCACAGCCTTTGCATCTTCTTTAGCTTCAGTCTTTTGAGTTTGCTCATGCTGGGAGGCTGTTGCAGCTTCTCCTTCTGCAGTGGCAGCTAGTCTGGACTCTACGATTGGTGATGACTCCATAATTATAGTGAGTGTAGACTTCCCTATTTTGTGGCTCCATTTCTTCTTTTTCTGAGGTTCAGAACTACCTTCAGCTTTATCTTCACTCATCTCCCTCTTCTTCTTTTCCTTCCGAACCCCCTCTGATGAGTTAGGGGTGATGACTCTATTGGAAGTAAATCTTATGAACTCCATATCAGTACCAGGACCCTCTTAGAGTGCATCAGTGGTTGAGCCTTGAAGCTCCTCAGTTGCTTGAACCCTTTCATACATTTTCTTCTTCCCTTTACTCCTTCTGGTCAGAACTACAGCTTTTTCTTGGTTGACCACTTCTTCTTCCTCACTGGCTTCTTGTTGCCTATTTTATTAACAGCAATTAAACATGCAAGTATACGTGTTCGTTTATAACATCTAGCAAGCAAGGATATCGTTCCCACGAGGAAATAGATTAATATTACCAAATATCAATTTCAATTCAATTAATCTTAAATTAAACTACGAATAATGATTATGATTTTGAGAATTCTAATTAACAACTAAAGTATATCGTCACAAGAATGAATGTAGATGGAATAGGTTAAGATCACAACTTCGCTTAGTATTTCATTTAAACCAATACACTCATTTAATTATTCAATCACTATGAATCGCTAACCAAGAATTCTTTATAATATTCAAGTACTTTTCCGAAAACACGTAAACGAATCCTTATACATCCAGCAGTTACGCAACAGATTTACAAGGAACACCCTAAATAATTAATCCACTATATTCCTATGTGAATTAAGATAATTGGGGTTTTCAAGTACAGATTCTTTAATGGTTGCAAAAGACATATAGATATATTCCTATCCTATATGCTAAACATATTAACCTTTTTCAGTTTATATGAACAGATGATATCATATCTAGATCTAACTCATACTCCATTTTCCAATTTCGTATAAATTATCCCGGTAATTGTTGATCAGACAATTAATCAATGAACACAAGATATGATAAACGATTCAAGAGTAATTAACTTAAATCAAATAAGGAGTATCAAATTCAAATTACATACTAAGTTCCGTTGCGATCTTAATAAAAAGTTAGTTCATAATGATAGAGAAAAACATCATCCAAATTAAGAATCCAAACATCCCAAAGATTACAAAATTAAAGATAGAGGAAAGGGATAGAAGAAACTATTAAGCCGCTCCAAATCTCTAACTTGATCTTCAACCTTTTGTAACTCTCCTTCGTGATCTCCTTCAAATCCTTCTTCCGTTGCATCTCTCTCTGTCCCTTACTTTTAAAACCCTAATATCCAGTCTGATTGGCCTCCATTGTACTCAGCCGCATAAATTAGCATCCAAAATCGTGCATGAGCGCCTAGGCGCTTGTCCAATGGAAAATCCAAGTGCCTAGGCTCTTGACCAGGACCAAGTAATTACAAAAATGCCATTACGCCTATTTTTGACTTCTTTTTAATTCTTTTCTCTTCCAAAATGACATATTTGCCCTTCCAACTCCACCTATAAGAAATAAACAAAAAAACAAATAAATAGATCCTAAAAACACTTAAAGATAATAATAAGTAAACTCAAACAATATCTAATTCGTAGGTATGACACCTACTCATCAAATACCCCCAAACTGAACCCATTGTTTGTCCTCAAGCAATGCAATGATGCAAATGCGACCTAACTATATGCCTACGAATCAAACAACCAAATAACATAGCATCCAATATCAGGCCTCAAAAATAACACATAATACTCAATCTAGAACATCCAACCAACATAAAGTTTCCAACTCAAATCACTTAGTCAAATTATGCCTGTCATCATTCATGTTATGTGTGTGTGTGTAAACTAACTATTTTAATCAATCATAGCTCAAATCACTCACATACGCAACTTCTTAGAAAGAAACTCCAGTTTTTATTAAACTCAACCAGTTAACACAACCAATCCGACTAAAGTAAGCAATTACTAAGCACAGGGGTATCACCAAGGGTTATCATACACATAATTTATTATTGTACGAGTGCGTTTTACGCTCCATCTCGCTTTTTAACTCGACTTGTGCAATGTCTAGTTTCCTTAGGCTTTCGAAACTACCCATGTATCGAGCTTTTGACCAGTGACTCCAAAACCAGTTGGCTTTAGGGCACTAGGTGTTAAGACACCCCTACCGATCTAATAACCCAAGTAGCAATGACCACGAAACTAAACCAGTCAAGTTTGATTATTTATTCCTGTTTTTCTGATTTTTTTTTTCTTTTCTGATTTTTTTTCTTTTTTTATTTTTATGATTCACCCCAAGATTCCCCCAAACTTAGTTTCTTGCTTAACTTCCGCCTTCATGAATGTTTCACTGAATTCATCAAATATTATCCTAAATTTTCTTACTAGAAATAGATTATGTAACGATTTGAATTAAATTGACAAAACAGTCAGTTATGTGCTTTCCTTGCTAATTATAAGTTTCAGACAGGCATAATTGACTTCACAATTTAAGTCATTACTCCACATTAGTACTCAATCCTATTTGAGTCTCAAACTATCACTTCAGTCTTATCATTGGCCAAAATTAGATAAGTACATCATACCATGCTTGATTCATGCAACTAGATGCGACACATGCAACATAACTCTAATGAAACATGCATAAGTATTACTAACATGAGTAAACTAAGCAACATGCTCCTACTCTATATACAAAAACTATTAACTACAAAACATAATGCCACCCCCAAACTTAAATGACACAGTGTCCTCATTGTGTAAGTGTAATTAAATTAAGAACTGAGGACTTCCCTGATCAAAGCTTACTCCTCTCCGGCATCTTCATCTTCGGCATTAAGAGGAGGTAAGTCTGGAGGTGGATACACTGACAGAGGTGGAGGGAGTGTGAACTGGTACGGAGTCCCGGCTGGATTCATTCGGTGAAACATATCTGCCAACGACGTGGTACAATGAGAATAAATTTCTGCTTGGCGTTGGGCAAGACAAGACTGCTGCCGATCCATACGGTCAAAACCTTGGTGTATCTGGGTTACCACCAAGTCAATCCGTCTCGTATGATGTTGTAGGTCTCTCTGAATATTCTCAACCCAATCAGGTGGTGGCATTGAACTTGGGGTCTCAGGAGGATGCTCAACAAGCTGCTCAACATGTACTGGGGGAACGATAATAAATCCCATTCCCCATGGGTATGACTCAGCCCCATCCCATATCTTGTAAAGTGTCATCACAGAGTGGTTAATTGGGGCTAAAGGTGCCTGTAATGCTTCTTCGTCATCCCACTGAACTCTTGCTTGTCAGCACAATTCTGTAATCAGAGATGGGTGACGCAACCCACCTGAAGTGCCTCTGTCAAGCCCTCGCATAATCGATTCATGGATGACTTCCCCAACATCCACATATTTTCCCTTAGCAATGCAAAACAACAAGGCAGCCCGCTGATTAATAACATCACTCATATGCCTGCATGGAATCAACTTAGCGCAGATGAATGCATGCCAAGCTTTTCCATATCGGCTCAACTTCGAAGATGGAAAGTGAACTGCTTCTTGTTGATTTGTCAGTTTCCATTCAGTTCCTGGCACACAAAGGGCTTCAATCACTTCACTGTAATCCAATTCTCGCTTCATATACATACGATAATCACTATCACGAATCTTCTTCAATCCATAATAAGCGTTGATTACCTTTCGACCAACATTAACTGATTTTCAACGAACCATCACTAAACTGCCGTTGGCCTCTTTAACATTTGAATAAAACTCCTTGACAATTTTTATCGCTGCTGGTCCAGGCTGAGAAGTAAAGTTACTCCACTTCCGGTGTCGAATCATTTGGGAAACTTCCCCATCGTGGTCATCAGGTAGTAAACCATGTTCTGGAATTATAGATTTGCCTAATGCCTTATTTTGATATCTATCAGCAGCCTGAACGCTTACAAATCTCTTCTTATTAAACTTGCCAGACGAACCTGAACTTTCCCCCCTGTGCCTTTTGGGAGCCATATAGCTAGTGTGTCAAATCCGAGCCCAACAACTTAAGTTCAGTGGCTAAATTGAGAAAAACAAAAAACCTCTTTGTGGCAATGTATCGAACACTTGGCATGCACTATACAAAATAACCTTTTACAAGCCTTCCCCCAACTTAGTGTTCACTAAATCTGTCAATTACCAAGCACCCTATGGTTCGAATGCACAAAAATAACAATTTATTGACACCTAAACACAATTTAGCCACACAAACTCAATGGGGAATTCAAGCAAAGGAAATTAAATTTCTTCAAATACCAAGTAATCAGCCTTATTCCAAGCAATTCCAAGTATTTTATAATTAATTTATGCACAACTTACTTGAAATTAGGACTAAACTTGAAGGTCCATGTCAATTAGATGAGAAGACTCCCTTGACGAAAGTCACTAAATTGGTCGTTTGTTGCTATGGGTAGGAGCGAATTTTTGGTGTGGTGTGGATTAAAGGTTTGATGTTTGTGGCCTTGATTTGGAGAAAGAGAAGTTTGCTTAAGTTGGTGGCTGTGATTTGG
The DNA here is from genome assembly GCA_020205555.1 of Panax stipuleanatus. Taxonomy (NCBI): domain Eukaryota; kingdom Viridiplantae; phylum Streptophyta; class Magnoliopsida; order Apiales; family Araliaceae; genus Panax; species Panax stipuleanatus. The sequence goes on along the minus strand of CM035121.1, from coordinate 50,719,467 downwards.
AGAAAGAGATAGGGTAAATTCGGCTGATAGGAGTAGGAGAGAAAGAACTTCAAATGAACTAGGAGAGAGAGAGAGATGTGGTTGAAGTGTGTTGCCCGAATAGGGCTTACAAATTTTTTTTTTTGCGCTTGGAATTGTGCATGTTGGCGCGCCTAGGCCCTTGGTGGCAGCAAATTGGAGTTGTGGTCAGCGCCTAGGCGCTTGGTTTGGCTTTGTTGGGAGAGCTTAGGCACTTGGGTCATTGGGGAGTTACTGGTTGGTGGCGCCTAGGCGCTTGCTGGAGGCTTAACCCGAGAGCCTAAGTGCTTGGACTAGACTTGGCGATTTTTGTTTTCCACTTCTGTCCTGCTAGGACCTGCAATCAAGTCAACCACTATCAATGATTAATTGCCACCATTTGCATACTAGACTAAGATGACATAAATACTAAATACCTAAATGGTCTATACTACTAAGCAATTCAATAACACTAAAAATGGAGGAAAATAATTAGAAATTTGAGAATTTGACAAATGAACATTCTGCATTTGAGCTCATAAGTGCTTGGCTTCCAGGGGGCGCTGCCCCCTTGCAACCCCCCCCCCCCCCAGCTCACCTGCGAGCTGGGCAGCCGCTCGCTTTCCGGGGAACGAGACCCCCGAATGGGTAGTCGTAGTGGCCATTAGTCGAACTCGTAAATTATGAAATTTTATTTCCTATCCTGAAATCAAATGAAGACCGTGTTAGAGAACATAAGGGGCGTAACTACTGACATTAGTTCTATAAAATCCTAAGCTATAAAAGTTTCACCACTAAATTAACTAACAATAAAGCAAATAAAAAAAATAAAATAACAAAAATAAATAAATAAATAAAATCTTGGGTTGCCTCCCAGTTAGCGCTTGGTTTATAGTCTTCAGCCTGACTTTCTTCTCTGTTCTAATCAGCAAGACTGATAGATGTTTTCTCACGATCGATGTGACCCCATAGTAATGTTTCAACCTCTGACCGTTGACTTTGAACATTCATTTTCAATCTGACTCCTCAACTTCCACAGCTCCATGATGGAATACCTTAGTAATACTAAATGGACCTGACCAACGTGATTTCAACTTTCCTGGAAAGAGTTTTAGTCTGGAGTTGTATAACAACACTGTTTGCCCCGGTTCAAACTTCCTTGCTATAATTTTCTCATCATGCCACCTCTTAACTTTTTCCTTATACAGTTTAGCATTCTCGTACGAGTGGAGTCTGAATTCATCCATTTGATTCAATTCTAGAAGGCGTTTTTCTCCCGCAGCGGATATATCAAAGTTTAACTTCCGGATAGCCCAATAAGCACTGTGTTCTAACTCTACCGGAAGATGGCATGCTTTCCTATAAACCAACCTGTATGGTGACATCCCTATTGGTGTCTTGTAAGCTGTACGGTATGCCCACAGAGCATCATCCAACTTACTTGCCCAATCCTTCCTACTCGGGTTCACTACATTCTCGAGAATTCGTTTCACTTCTCGGTTAGAAACTTCGGCTTGACCACTCGTCTGCGGATGGTAAGCAGTTGCTATCTTGTGAGTGATTCCATATTTAGCGAGAGTAGCTGAAAACTGCTTGTTGCAGAAGTGTGTGCCTTCATCACTAATTATCGCATGAGGAGTGCCGAATCTAGAGAAGATGTTCTTACGAATGAACTTAACCACAACTTTGGCATCATTGGTGGGTGATGAGATAGCTTCAACCCACTTCGAAACGTAATCCACCGCTAGAAGTATATAGGAGTTGCTGAAAGACGAGGGGAAAGGTCCCATGAAGTCGATGCCCCAAACATTAAATAATTCAACCTCTAGGATCGTGTTGAGTGGCATCTCTTGTCTCTTCGATATATTGCCAACTCTTTGGCATCTGTCACATTTCAACACGAACACATGAGTATCCTTAAAGAGCGTTGGCTAATAGAATCCACATTGAAGTACTTTGGCTGCAGTTCTTTCTCCCCCGAAATGTCTACCATATTCTGATGCATGACATTGGTGTAAAATGTTTTCCATTTCGACTTCCGGAATGCACCTTCTTATTATTTGATCTGCACATTGTTTAAATAGGAACGGCTCGTCCCAAAGATATTGCTTCACATCATGAAGAAATTTCTTCTTCTGTTGACTCGTCAAATCTGGCGAAAACACCTTACTCACAATGAAATTTACATAATCTGCATACCATGGTGTGTCCATCCTTATCGCAAACAGTTGTTCATCCGAAAAAAATTCGTTGATCACTGTTGTGTCATTTTTTTTTAGTTTTTCATTCTCTAACCGTGATAAATGATCAGCAACCTGATTTTCTGTTCCTTTTCGGTCCCGGATCTCCAAGTCAAACTCTTGTAGCAATAATACCCATCGAATCAATCTCGGCTTCGCATCCTTCTTTGCTATCAAGTACTTAATTGCTGAATGGTCTGTAAACACAATCACCTTTGTCCCAATCAAATATGAGCGAAATTTATCAAATGCATAGACAACTGCTAATAGCTCCTTCTCGGTAGTAGTATAATTCAGTTGGGCATCCGTTAATGTCTTACTAGCATAGTATATAGCATGAAAAATGTTATCCTTTCGTTGGCCAAGGACTGCACCAATCGCAAAGTCACTAGCATCACACATTAACTCGAACGGGATACTCCAATCTGGCGCTATGATTACAGGTGCGGTAACTAGTTTCTTCTTCAACACATCAAAAGCTTCCAAGCATGCTTGATCAAAGTTGAATGGGACATCCTTCTCCAAAAGACTACAAAGTGGTTTCGTGATTTTGGAGAAGTCTTTTATAAATCTTCTACAGAAACCAGCGTGTCCCAAAAAACTTCGAATTCCCTTTACTGAAACTGGTGGCGGGAGGTTCTCTATAGTTTCGATCTTTGCTCTATCAACCTCAATTCCATTTGATGACACTCGATGACCCAAGATTACCCCCTCTTGCACCATAAAATGACATTTCTCCCAGTTTCAAACCAAACTCGTTTCCATACACCGTTTAAGCACAAGAGTGAGATTTTCCAAACAATAATCGAACGAATCCCCAAAAACTAAAAAATCATCCATAAATACCTCTAAATTTTGTTCGACCATATCGGAGAAAATAGCCATCATACACCGTTGAAATGTCGCCGGCGCATTACATAACCCAAAAGACATTCTGCGAAAAGCGAAAGTACCATATGGGCATGTGAATGTCGTCTTCTCCTGATCCTCGGGTGCAATGGTAATCTGGTTATAACCTGAGTATCCATCCAAGAGGCAATAATATCCATGCCCTGCAAGCCTGTCCAACATCTTATCTATGAATGGTAAAGGAAAATGGTCCTTACGAGTGGCCTTGTTCAACTTTCTATAATCCATACACACCCGCCAACCCGTAACTGTTCGAGTCGGGATTAATTCATTATGTTCATTTGTAACTACTGTCATTCCCCCTTTCTTTGGCACACATTGAACCGGACTTACCCATGAGCTATCTGAGATAGGGTAAACAATTCCCGCATCCAACCATTTAATAATTTCCTTTTTGACAACTTCCTTCATGATGGGATTGAGTCTTCGTTGTTGTTCAATAGTCGATTTTGCTTCATCTTCCAACAAAATCTTATGCATACAAATTGATGGGCTTATCCCCTTGATATCCGCAAGAGTCCACCCTAGAGCTGTCTTATACTGCCTAAGTACCCTTAGCAACTTTTCCTCTTGAACCTCATTAAGTGAAACAGAAATTATGACTGGTAGAGTAGAAGAAGAACCGAGGTAGTCATACCGTAGATGGTTAGGCAATGGCTTAAGTTCTAAGGTGGGGGTTCTTCTAAGGATGATTTCACCTTTTCAATTGGCTTTCCCCAATAATCCAAAGGTTCAAATTTTTGCATACATCGTGTGAACTTCGGAGTTAAATCTAACATTTGAGCCAATTCTAATACAGTTGAGTCATCAGACATGTTCTCACTTACTAATGCCGCTTCTAGAGGGTCTTCATTTACTGATTCGATACTTGTTTCCCTAATTGCTCCCTCAATTAGATCAACCCTAAAGCATTCTTCTTCTTCCTTTGGGAACTTCATAGCTTTGAATACATTAAAAGTTACCTCTTCATCTTGGACCCTTATTATTAACTCTCCTTTTTGCACATCAATCAATGTTCTACCCGTAGCTAAAAACGGGCGCCCAAGAATAATTGGTATATTGCTATCCTCCTCAAAGTCAAGAACTATGAAGTCCACAGGGAATATAAATTTATCTACCTTTACTAGTACGTCTTCCACTATTCCCTTGGGGTAGGTGAGAGATCTATCAGCAAGCTACAAAGTAACATTCGTTGGTGTAGCTTCCTTCAACCCAAGCTGTTGATAGACTGATAATGGCATAAGGTTGATGCTTGCTCCCAAATCACACAGACATCTACTGAAAAACTGAGTTCCTATTGTGCACGAAATGGTGAAGCTACCCGGATCCTTCAACTTCGGTGGTAGCTTCCTCTGTAGAATAGCACTGCATTCCTCCGTCAATGCTACTGTCTCGAACTCTCCTAGCTTTCTCTTCCTCGATAGAATATCCTTCATGAATTTTACATAGCTAGGCATTTGTTCTAGAGCATCTGCGAATAGAATATTAATCTGTAGCTTTTTAAACACTTTTAGAAACTTTGAAAATTGTCTGTCTAACTTCTGTTTTTGAAATCTCTGTGGAAATGGTAAAGGTGGTGTAACTGACATCTGCTTTTCTTCTTTCTGCTTTTCCACCACTTTTCCCTCAGACTTACTTTCTGAATTTTCAGATTCTTTTCCATCTACCTTCTCATTACTCTGTTTCTTATGCTCATTAGAGTCTGTAGCCAACTCTTTCCCACTTCTGAGTGTAACTGCTTTACATTGTTCATTCCCATCCTTCCTCGGATTCTTCTCAGTATCACTTGGTAGCGAACCTTGAGGTCGGTTGCTTAAAGCACTTGCTATCTGCCCAATCTGATTTTCAAGATTCCTTATTGCTGCTGATTGGTTCTTTGTTGTTGCTTCAAACTGAGTTGCCATTCTTGCAAGTAATTCCTCCATTTGAGATAACTTGTCAGGTTATTGAGGTTGCTGATGTTGTTGAGGTTGTGGGTGTTGAGGCTGAAATCCAAGTGGATGTGACTGTCTTGGAGCTTGAGTTTGTGCTTGTGACTGATTATTGCTCCAAGATAGATTTGGGTGGTTCCTCCATCTTGGGTTATAACTATTTGCATTATTACCTTGTTGTCGATTATAATTAGACACAAATTGTACTGATTCAGGACTTATTGCACATTGATCACTTGAATGGTTCCCCGCGCACAATTCACATACCATGGCCACAGTTTGCCTATTCGGATTCCCCATCTGTTCAATTTTCTGTGTTAGAGCTGCAATTTGGGCTGACAATGCTGTAACTGCATCTACCTCTATTATCCCAGCAACTTTTGGTTGTGTCATTCTAGCAGTTGGCCATTGGTAGTTGTTAGCTGACATCACCTCTAGCAAACTGTACGCTTCATTAAAATTTTTTGTCATGAAGGCTCCTCCAGATGCCGCGTCAACACTAGCCCGTATACCACCCATGAGCCCATTATAGAATGATTGTACTAGTAGCCAATCGGGCAATCCATGGTGTGGACATTTTCTCATATACTCTTTAAATCTCTCCCAGGCGTCATATAATGACTCTGAATCAAATTGAGTGAAATTGGTTATCTCATTCCTCAACTTTGCTGTTTTGGCAGGAGGAAAAAACTTTGCTAGGAACTTCTGTGTCAGATCATCCCACGTGGTAATGGATCCAGGTGGCAGTGAATGTAGCCATCCTCTTGCTTTGTCTCGGAGAGTGAACGGAAACAAACGAAGTCTAACTGCGTCGTTTGAGACTTGGTTGTATTTGAATGTGTCACAAACCTCTAGAAAACTCACCAAGTGCTCATTCGGATCATCATTCGACAAGCCCCCAAACTGTACCAGATTTTGAATCATTTGGATGGTTCCCGGCTTAATCTCAAAAGTTGCAGCATTAATTGCCGGTCGTTGAATGCTTGACCTGATCCCATCCATTTTTGGCATAGTATAATCCTGAAGGGATTTCTGTTGCTCTTCTGCCATTGTATCTTTCTTCTTAAGTGCCTCTCGCATTTTTTTAACCCACTTATGCAACTGTCTGAACCGTTTGTCGATATCGTCTTCGTATGGTTCAAGCTCCGGCTGTTTCGATCGCGTTTGCATGCACGAGAGAAGATAACCTTAGAAGAGAATAAAAATAAAAGTCTAAATTAAGATTAACTTTATCAAAATTAATAATAACGAAATATTAAACTAATTTCCCCGGCAACGGCGCCAAAAACTTGTTGCCTATTTTATTAACAGCAATTAAACACTCAAGTATATGTGTTCGTTTATAACATCTAGCAAGCAAGGATATCGTTCCCACGAGGAAATATATTAATATTACTAAATATCAATTTCAATTCAATTAATCTTAAATTAAACTACGAATAATGATTATGATTTTGAGAATTCTAATTAACAACTAAAGTATATCGTCACAAGAATGAATGTAAATGGAATAGGTTAAGATCACAACTTCGCTTAGTATTTCATTTAAACCAATACACTCATTTAATTATTCAATCACTATGAATCGCTAACCAAGAATTCTTTATAATATTCAAGTACTTCTTCCGAAGACACGTAAACGAATCCTTATACATCCAGCTGTTACGCAACAGATTTACAAGGAACACCCTAAATAATTAATCCACTATATTCCTATGTGAATTAAGATAATTGGGGTTTTCAAGTACAGATTCTTGAATGGTTGCAAAAGACATATAGATATATTCCTATCCTATATGCTAAACATATTAACCTTTTTCAGTTTATATGAACAGATGATATCATATCTAGATCTAACTCATACTCCATTTTCCAATTTTGTATAAATTATCCCGGTAATTGTTGATTAGACAATTAATCAATGAACACAAGATATGATAAACGATTCAAGAGTAATTAACTTAAATCAAATAAGGAGCATCAAATTCAAATTACATACTAAGTTCCGTTGCGATCTTAATAAAAAGTTAGTTCATAATGATAGAGAAAAACATCATCCAAATTAAGAATCCAAACATCCCAAAGATTACAAAATTAAAGATAGAGGAAAGGGATAGAAGAAACTATTAAGCCGCTCCAAATAACTTGATCTTCAACCTTTTGTAACTCTCCTTCGTGATCTCCTTCAAATCCTTCTTCCGTTGTATCTCTCTCTGTCCCTTACTTTTAAAACCCTAATATCCAGTCTGATTGGCCTCCATTGTACTCAGCCGCATAAATTAGCATCCAAAATCATGCATGAGCGCCTAGGCGCTTGTCCAAGGGCAAATCCAAGCGCCTAGGCTCTTGACCAGGACCAAGTAATTACAAAAATGCCATTACACCTATTTTTGACTTCTTTTTAATTCTTTTCTCTTCTAAAATGACATATTTTCCCTTCCAACTCCACCTACAAGAAATAAACACAAAAATAAATAAATAGATCCTAAAAACACTTAAAGATAACAATAAGTAAACTCAAACAATATCTAATTCGTAGGTATGACACCTACTCATCACTTCTTTTGCAGCAGATGAGGTTGCAGACATCATCTTTACATTTTCTACAGGATTCCTTTTCCAGTTCTGGAACAGCTGCTGGGTCATCTTCCTATTGGGATTGATTGAAATACCTTCATTGTCCCCAATTTTGTCGCCCAGTGAATCCTGAATAATAATGTTGATAAACCTCCCATAGAGCATTTTAGCAGTGCTCTTGGTCTTCTTCGGACTTTGCATCCATTTTCTAAACCAATCCATCAGCAAGGCTCCATAGTTGAGTTGGACTCTGAAGCGGATGGCTGCCATGAGCTTCAGTTGCTTCTCGTTGACAGAATCGTGACCGGAGCCCTTGCAATATATGCATTTTCCAACAATGTCAGCTAGGAACTCATATTTTTGAGGAAATTCTTTCTTCTTGTAGCCACTCTTCCCTTTAATTTTTGTATAGTTCATCTTCTTCAGACCCTTATGGAAGTCAATAGCCTCCATGGATGACAGACCTTCACTTTTAAAACCTAGAGCTAGGTTTATACCTTCAGCGTTAAGTTGGATTTTCACATCTTTGACTTTGGTGAGAATGGAGTCTTTATCAACACCTCCATTGCAATAAACTCCTTCACCATCTTTGGATATATCAATATGCTGGCGCTCAGAGCATTCTTAAGACCTGCTTTCTTCAGGAGTGAAAGGACTTTGTGAATTTCAGGTCCAGCCTTCTCGAATCCGTCAAAGCATAGTTGATAGCCAAAAATAACATTTGAAGCAGCCATCTGTTTGTTTGATTTTCCTGTAGTGAATGGATATGGCTTAGCTTTCTGAAACTTAGGGTTTTATTTGAGAAAGAGAGAGAGAGAAAAAATAGTCTTTTAAAATTCAAAGATGAACTGACACATAACAGTTTAAAATTGATTTATAAACTTCCCTCCATGTTTTGCATCGTGGGACACGTGTCAAGTTCTACAGGACTCCACATTTTTAATCCATGTGGAAGGTTTCTTTCTGCCCTTAGCTCTCCCAGAGCTAATGAGTCCTTGTGAGAGGACTACGATTTCTGAGAACCACTCCACGATTATTGAGTTTAGATCCCTTGATTTCTTCTTGACCGTCGACTCTACGGTTTTCTGTGATGCATTCTAAAATGACATCCCTTCTGGTTTAAGGTTGCTCAGGAAGGGCCAACCTCTTAGTTTGACACTAAGGATCAGATTTTTCCCTGAGACACTTATCAGAAGGGTTGCTTGGCTTGATGACGCTACTATCACAGTGAGCTTTTCTGCCTTGACTGGATCACTCCACGATCATGGTTTCTCCTTATCATCTCTATAATTTTGACTTAGCCTTTATATCTGCAAGGTTAGCACCATCTAGAGCATAGAGTTCATAGTTGCAAATTTAACATACCTAACTCACTTATCAGTTTATTAAATTTGGATTCATTTAAAGGTTTTGTAAACACATCAGCAAGTTAATTTTCAGTATGGATGTATTGCGAAGATATTATTCCATTTTGAACATGATCCCTAATAAAATGATATCTTATTTCTATATGCTTGGTCCTAGAATGCATGACAGGATTATTTGTTATTGCTATGGCACTTGTGTTATTATAGTGTATGGGTATAGATTTGAAATCAAACCCATAATCTGCTAGCTGGTTCTTTATCCATAGGATTTGAGCACAGCAGCTGCCTGCGGCAATATATTCAGCTTCTGCTGTTGAAGTTGATACTGAGTTTTGCTTCTTGCTGAACCATGAAACTAGCCTATTCCCTAAAAGTTGACAAGTGCCACTGGTACTTTTTCTATCTATTTTACATCCTGCAAAGTCAGCATCTGAATATCCTGTCAGTTCAAATGAGGACTCTTTGTGATACCATAGACCCAAGTAGGGTGTACCTTTAAGATACCTGAAAATCCTTTTTACAGCAGTTAAGTGTGATTCCTTAGGATTGGCTTGAAATCTAGCACACATACATGTTGCAAACATTATATCTGGTCTACTGGCAGTTAAATAGAGAAGGGAGCCTATCATACCTCTATATTGAGTAATATCAACACTTTTACCTTTCTCATCTTTGTCAAGCTTAGTTGCTGGAGAAATTGGTGTTTTCATGGGAGAGGCTGATTCCATGCCATACTTCTTAAGTAAGTCTTTGATGTACTTGGCTTGGTTAATGAAGATACCTTCATCAGTTTTCTTCACTTGCAGTCCAAGGAAGAAATTCAGTTCACCCATCATGCTTATTTCGAACTTGCTCTGCATAAGCTTGGCAAATCTCTTGCACAAATTTTCATCAGTAGAACTAAAGAAGATAATATCATCTACATATATTTGAAATAGTAAAACTTTATCTTTGTGTTTCCTAAGGAATAGTGTAGTGTCTACTCTACCTCTAGTGAATCCTTTTTCAGTAAGAAAGTTAGTTAGTGTTTTATGCCATGCTCTAGGTGGTTGTTTAAGTCTATATAAGGCTTTATCTAATCTATAGACATAATTAGATAGGGTTGGATCGACAAAACCTGGGGGTTGTTTCACATATACTTCTTCTTGAAGTTCACCATTTAGGAATGCACTCTTGACATCCATCTGGAATACTTTGAACTTTATATGGGCAGCAAATGCAAGGAATATTCTGATTGCTTCAAGTCTGGAAAATAGTGCAAAGGTCTCATCGTAGTCTATGACTTCTTCTTGAGAATAACCTTTAGCCACCAGTCTTGCTTTGTTTCTTGTGATCACCCCATCTTCATCCATCTTGTTTCTGAAGACCCATTTATTGCCAATGACTGGGTGATTCTTTGGTCTTTGAACTAGTCTCCAGACTTTGCTTCTTTTGAATTGATTTAGCTCCTCTTGCATGCTTCAATCCAGCTTGCATCTTGCATTGCATCTTCAATCTTCTTGGGCTCTATTTGAGACATAAAACTCAAATAGAAGCATTCGTTCTGAGTTGCAGATCTTGTTTTGATTCTGGCAGTTGGATCACCAATGATCAGATCTTGAGTGTGATCCCTTGCCCATCTGTTCCCTGTTGGAACATCAGTTCTGGTGCCTTGTTGTCTGAACTCTTCAAGATTGACTTCTGGCTCTTGTTGACCAGAATCGTCGTCTGGTTCAGCTCTCTCTACGATTTCTTCCTCGGACACTATGATTCTTTCTTCAGGAACTACGGTCGTAGTGTTAGGCTCAACCATTTCATTCGTAGTGTCGGTATCGTCAATCGTAGTGTCTTGTGATGCATACTTATCCGAGTCTGTTTCATCAAAGATGATGTGGATCGAGACTTCAACACTTAATGTCTTCTTGTTGAACACTCTATAAGCTTTGCTGTCTGTGGCATATCCAAGGAAGATTCCTTCATCTGACTTGGGTTGGAACTTAGTCAGATCTTGCTTTCCATTATTGAGAATGTAGCATGAACAGCCGAACACATGGAAGTAACTGACATTTGGCTTTCTTCCTTTCCACAGCTCGTAGGGAGTCTTCTTCAACGTAAAGTGTACAAGAGATCAGTTCTGTGTGTAGGACGCAGTGTTGATGGCTTCTGCCCAGAAGTATTTAGGCAGATGAGCTGCTGCTAGTAGAGTTCTTCTAGCTTCTATAAGTGTTCTATTCTTCCTTTCAGTCACTCCATTTTACTGAGGAGTTCGTGGTGCTGAGAGGTTGTGGCTGATGCCATTGTCTGCACAGAACTGATCCATTTCTGAGAAGTCGAACTCTCTGCCATGATCACTCCTTATTGCCTTGATAGTCTCTCCTTTTTCATTCATCACCAGCTTGAACATCTTTATCAGTTGGGAGCTTGTCTCATCTTTTGAGTTAATAAAGAACACCCATGTGTATCTGGTGTAGTCATCCGCTACGACCAGTGAGTATCTCTTTCCTCTTAGGCTCACAGTTGGAATTGGCCCAAAGAGATCCATATGTAGTAATTGAAGGGGCCTGTCAATTGAGTTGACTGCTTTGCCTTTGAATGAGCTCCTTGTTTGCTTTTCAAACTGGCATGCATTGCATGGTCTTTCTTTGATGAAGCTGAACTTGGGTAAACCTGCTACCAGATCTTTGGAGGCCAGCTTTGACATGCTCTTGAAGTTGAGATGAGATAACCTTCTGTGCCAAAGCCAACTTATTTCTTCAGTGGCTTTAGCAAGAAAGCATACTGTCTCATCAGAACTGAGCTGAGCAAGGTTGATAGTGTATACATTTCCTTCTCTTGTTCCTGTCAGCTTGATAGAGGATGTCTCTAGATCTCTGACTTGACACTGATTGTTGAGAAAGGTAACTTGATGACCTTTATCGCAGAGCTGGCTGATGCTAAGAAGATTGTGCTTTAGACCATCAACATAAGCCACTTTGCTGAAGGACACCGCACCATTCCCAACTGATCCATAGCCTCTTGTCTTGCCAGAGTTGTTATCTCCAAAGATAACTGTTAGTCCCTCATTCTTTGTGTAGTTTGACAGGAGGGCTTTGTTCCTGGTCATGTGCCTTGAGCAACCACTATCCAGATACTATGTTGTAATCGGGGTGCTCATTTCCTGCATGCAATTTTAGCGTTCATGTTGGTACCCAAACTTGCATGGGTCCTGCAGTGTTAGTACCCTTAGGAACCCAAATCTGCTTGACTTTGGGTCTCCTATGCAAAGTGTTATGAAAGCATAATGCAGCTTTATGACCAAATCTTCCACATGCAAAGCATCTAATATAATTCATGTTAGTGTGTGGATTCTTTCTCCATTTGGACTCGTGTGGATATTTGTTGGCCTTACCCTTGTATTGCATCTTCTTTTTCCATGAAGCTTTGATATTCATGTTTTGTGCTGAGTAAACCTCAACACCACGATTCCTTCCTGGTTGATTCGTGGAGCCCGTTTTACTTGACTCTACGATTTCTTCGAGGTTGGGCAGTGGTGACTGAGTCACTCTTTATCTTTCTGAATCCTAGGCCAGCATAAGATCTGCAGTGTTCAGGAATATATCTTGGATCAGAAGAGCAAGGTTGCACTGGTTCATCCTTTTGTATGGACTTTACAAATGTAATACTTCTACTTAAGTTATAAGCACTACTTATGTTAGTTTCCTTTGTCTTTTCCACACTGAGTTCTGAGGTAGATTCCTCAAACCCTAAGCCTGTTCTATCAGAGACACTTCTGTGATTAGATATCAGGGAGTCCATGGATGAAGAAGATCTGTTCCATATAGAGATAGTCTTTTCTAACTCCTTAATTTTAGAGGTTAGATTTAACTCTCTTTGCATGCTCTGTTCATTTATTTCTCTCAAGATTTTATTCTCAGCTTCAAGCTTAGAGAGAGAGTCAGAACTTAGTAGAGCTGCTTCTAGCTCTTTCTGAACTTTCTCTTTCTCCTTTTGAAGATCAGTATAATCTTTAGATAGAACTCTTAGCCATCTCATAGTTTGATATAGATCAGTTGACATGTCACGAATGCCAGTTCTTAAATCATCAATGTCTATATCAAGAGTGTTGAAATCAAATACCTCATCTATGACTGCTTCAGTACTTTTCCTACTGAGTGTATCTTTGGCCATCAAGCATATGTTGGCTTTTTGAGGTGTTTCATTATCTTCAGACTCAACATTGGTGTCATTGTCTGAATCGCTCCAAGAGCTTCCAGCTACAAGCCCTTTATCTTTCTTCTTATTCTTTTTGTAGCCTTTGAGCTCTTTCTTTGGATTTGACTTTCTTTTCAGCTCTTCTCTGATAGGCTTGTTGCAGTTGATAATGAAATGACCAGGCTTCTTGCAGTTATAGCATAGGTCACTGATCTGCTCCTGATTGCTGTTGTTGAATCTTTTAGGTTTGCTACTTCTTCCTTTGAGTATGAGCCTTCTGAATCTTATGGCCAGCATTGCTTCTTCATCATCATCATCATTATCATCATTATCTTCCTCAGAGTCAGATTCATCTTCAACATGTGCTCTGGAGATCTCTTCTTTTGCTTTAAGAGCAACTCCTTTATCTTTCTTTCTTCCTTCTGACAGAGTTTCTTCTCGTTGAGTCAGTTCTAGCTAGTAGGTAAGAAGGTTTTCGTAGAGTTGCTGAACTGTTATCACATACAGATTCTTTGACTCTCTGATTGTAGTGGTCTTGGCAACCCATCTGCTTGATAAGGACCTCATGAACTTGATGACTTGATCTTTGTTTGGATAGGTTTTTCCATAAGCTCTAAGAGAGTTGAGCAATATAGTGAATCTCTCATAAGTGGAAGTAACGTTTTCTCCTGGAACATGAGCAAACATCTCATATTGTTGAGTCAGTAGAGATTGCTTGTTTTCTCTGACTTCTTCAGTTCCTTCATGCATGATGAGCAATACTTCCCAGACTTCTTTTGCAGTTTTGTAGTTGACCACATTTTCAAACAGATTGTCTTCTAAGGACTGGAACAAGATATTCTTAACCTTCTTATCAAGCTGAACATCTCTCTTCTCATTTTCAGTCCATTCAGATTTAACTTTAATCACAACTCTATTTTGTTCTTCTGTAGTTGGTGCAAGCCTTGTTGGAACATAGGGCCCATTCAAAACAGTTTTAAATAGATAATATTCTATTGAATCGATGTAAGCTTGCATCCAAACATTTCAGTTGGCTAATTTATCTTTGTTGCACATTGGTGGCTTGCTTCCTCCACCTGTCTTGGTCTCGCTTATTAGTTGTGCCATTGGATCTGCTCAAGCTTGTATGCTTAGTTGAGAGAACTTGCTCTGATACCAATTGTTAGTTTCCAAAGGCACGTTAGTTATCTAGAAAGGGGTTGAATAGATATTTTAAAATTTCTTTGTTTAAAATACTTTGTCAATATTGATTATACTGACAGCAGCGGAATATATGTTTTGTTCCCCTTCAAGATATTACAGTTGTGGTTTGATAAGCAGTTATGGCAATTATAACAGATATAGCAGTTAATGAGAGATAATGAGACACAAGGTTTTAAGTGGTTCAGAGCACACAAGGCTCCTAATCCACTCTTCTACTCCACGAGTAGGAAATCCACTAAGGATGTCTCTTACAACTTGAATCACTTAGATTCCTTCAAGGCCAGCAGCCCTGGAACTTCTTTTAGTTCACTTAGAACTCTTCAAGTTCTCTGACTTAGTACTTCTATTTGTTCACTATTGAACTCTTCAAGTCCTCTGACTTGGATCTTCTCTTAGTTCACTTTTGAACTCTTCACGTCCTCTGACTTGGTTCCTCACTTGGATTGACAGTAGTTGTTTGAGGAGTGCTACTCAGTTGCAATTAAGCATCAGTTTTGAAGAATTGAGTAGCGAAGCAAGCTTTCCTCTTTCAGGATCATAGAGTTGATCGTTGAGTGTTCTTGAGCTTTTCTCAATGTATTCTTTCTTTTCACGTCTTGCTTGCTTTTTTTGAATCCTTGTCTGATTTCCTTATAAAAGAGCCATCCAAAATATATCCGTTTGAATGCTCCCGTTGTAGCATTTAATGCTTCAGACGTTTCTATGCAGTTGATGTTGACATCCTGCTTTCCTGCTGCACTGCCGACTGGCGCACTGACACAGCAGACTGCAACTTCACCTAACACCTGAAAAGGTGTTTTCTGCAGGCGGTATAGCCCTTTCCTTAGCTTCTCCAATACGCTTCTTCGATTTGAACTAAGGATGAATATGAAATCATTGGGACCATCAAATTATCAACGGACATAAGCCTTTCTTCATTTGTTGCTCTTCCTCCCTTCATCAGAACTACGAACTTTGATGCTGACAGGAGGAGCACTACGATTATGGTCATTGTATCATAATCGTTGTGTGTTGGATTGCACAGGCTTGACTCAGACTTGATCGTAGGGAACACTACAATTTCTCTTAAGCTCTTCGGCATACTACGATTCCTTCTTGCTTCGCCTTGCAGACTCTACGTTTCCGAGAGCACAATGCATTTCTTGACTTAGCTCAGCAGACGCTCGAATCTTTTCTATGATTCTTAGTGTGGCTTTCAAGAGCAGACTACGATTCTGATACTTTCACTTAAGCTCCACTATTCTGCCTTGTCTTTTGTAGACTTGATTCTCTTAGCAGACTACGATTCTGAACATCTTTGTTTAAGCTCCACGATTCTGCCTTGTCTTCTGAATGCTACCTTTGACAGACTACGATTCTGTCAAGGCTTTAACTTTTACAGCTCAAATAGATCAACCTAACAAATTTGATATTTTCTTCTATACATTTATTTACATAAATGATAAACATTAAAGCTCAGATCAACCTTACATTTTTGATCTATCATCTAAGTTCTTGTATATTGATTCTCTTAAGGACTGTACACTTAAGCATCTATATTTACTTTTAATATCAAATATGAATATATAATTCCCAACATCTACAATGTAAGCTAAATAACCTACACATCCTTTCCTTAACAATTTCTTGGCCTGCATCATCGTAAGGTAACACAATTGCTTAAGCGATGAGATACCATAAAACACTATCTTAGACTTACTCGGAGTCTGAAGGTTCACACTTTTACTCTGACAGTTAATTATCGCTGCATGGTTATATAACCAATCCATTCCCAGTATTACATCTAATTCTCCCAATCTAATTGGAATTAAGTCTACGCTCAGTTCATGATCTCTAATGTTTGCGCGATAATTTCGATAAACGAATTCAACAGGGATTACTTCCTTATTCACAACTTCTATGTTCAAGGGATTTTCTAATCTTTCTAGGGATGAATTAAGTCTACTAGCAAATTCTTCAGATTCAAAAGAACAGGTGGCTCCCGAATCAAATAATACATATGCATTTATATCATTGATTGGGATTATACCTGACACCACGTCCTTCACAGCTACTGCGTCCTAGACGATCATGTTAAATGTCTTAGCGGTTGGGCGGTTGGGCGGTTGGGCGGTTGGGCGGTTGGATTGTACCGGTCCGCTGATCATCAGTTTGTTTCCCCCTTGTTGGCTGCTACCTCCGCCACTTCCCTTCTTCGGGCAATCCTTGATCTGGTGCTCCGTCGAGCCACAAGCAAAACATCCTTGGATATTCTTCTATTTCGGGCAGTTGGGTGAAATGTGCCCCTCCTGAAAGCAGTTGTAGCAAGTGTTGCGTCCTTTCCAGCAATCACCTTGGTGATTCTTTCCATATTTTGGGCATCCCTCTGCCCTCTTCTTAAATCCTCCCCGAAAGTTTCCCGATTGATTGTTGTTGTTTTTGTTGTTGTTATTGTCCCACTTCCTTTTTCATAAGTTACTTCCTCCACTGCTGCTACCTCCTCCCCGGTTTTCTCCTCCGGTATTCTTACCCTTCTTCTCCTTATTATATAAACTTAAGGCTTCACTGCCACCTTCCGCAATGATCGTCTTCTCCAACAATGTCGCAAAGGAATCAATTTGAAGAACTGATACCTTATTAAACAGCCAAGGCTTCAGTCCTTGTTCAAAACGTTTTGCCTTCCTCTCTTCGTCTCCCACTTGGTGTTCTGCAAATCGCGCTAGTTCATTGAACTTAGCCGCGTACTGTGCCACCGTCATATCACCTTGTTTAAGTTCCAAAAACTTAACCTCCATTCTATTCTTCATGCTTTTTGGGAAGTAGTTCTCAAAAAATAACGTCTTGAATCTCTCCCACGCTATTATCCCTTCTCCAGCTCTTTGTTGATTAGCCTCCCACCAGTAGTTGGCTTCGCCTCTCATCACATACGTAGCAAATACCATTTTTTGGTCTTCACCCACTCGAGCGATGGTGAAAGACTTTTCTATATCCTTAACCCATATCTGAGCTATGATCAAATCGGTAGTACGCTCGAACTCTGGGTACACTCCTAAAATCTTTGAAACTTGTGACTGGTACTGCTTGAAGATTGGGGTGAACGGGTTCGTTGTTCCTTCCCCTAAAAGCTTCTCCTAACAAGTCTACTAGCTTCTGGATCGGGTCTACTTGTTCCCTCTCATTGTTAACTGATTCCTCAGGTGCAGTTAATCTACGTCTAGGCGGCATTTTTTGCATCATAAATTTTTCAATTTATTAATACTCAATTATATTACTTAAGTATTTTCTTTAATGCTAAAAGAATAGAATTTTATAACACATTTCTGAAATAAGATCATTTATATTCATATGCCAATTCTTTTCATTACATGATTTTCCCTAGCATGCTGCTATAAATGTCATCACATATCCCCTAATATTACAAAAGATGGGGAAAATACCAACCTACTACCCCTCTAACATAAGCCTACTCGGGGTTTACATATCTATCCCATACTTTACACAAAAAGTTGGGATTACAACACAGTATATACAACACATAGAGTAAATACTACTACTAGACTGACTAAGGGTCTCATCCCATCATCCCACGCTCCACAGCGCTCTTGTACTCTATCTGTGCTATGTACGCCACCAACTCTCAACTCACAGTGTGTAGGGTCTGTCCTTGCTCCACCGGGTAGTGGTATACACCATCAATCACCCTCTCAAAAGCTGAACGGAACACATACCCCATCTTGTTCATCTTCCTCTTCTTGCATCTGACTTCATCCTCTAAGTTATCTACTCTCTCATTCATTGCTTCCCACTTCTCCTCGAAGTGAATCCTATCCATCACCTCCAACTCTAGTTTAGTACGGAGTGCCTCTTTCTCTGTCCTCTCACTTAGTTCTCTCTGCTCTACCTCTTCCAGCTTTCC
Source organism: Panax stipuleanatus (assembly GCA_020205555.1). Lineage (NCBI taxonomy): Eukaryota > Viridiplantae > Streptophyta > Magnoliopsida > Apiales > Araliaceae > Panax > Panax stipuleanatus. The sequence continues at coordinate 50,701,178 of CM035121.1, read as the reverse complement.
TGCTAGATCCACATTCCTAGCCACCGACTTGTGAAACAAGGTCCCCATCTGGAATCCCTACCTCCCTACGGTATGCCATCTCCACCTCTAACTCCTGCATTGCTAGCTTCCTCTGATGGTCCTTATCCCTCAGCTTCTGGCACTCGAACTCTCTCTCCTGGGCCTTAGCCTCCAGCTCCTGCACTCTGTAGTGCAACTTCAGAATATGCTCCTCGTACTCTCCCAGCATATGCTCCTCCAGGTTAGGCTCGTAAGAGTGCTCCATGGGCTCCTCCTCTGTAGGCTCGTCCTCAATAGGATCGTCCTCCATAAGCTCCTCCTCTGGATCAAACTCCACCTTGATATCATCCTCGTCGTCAAACTCGGATGGTGAAACAGCCTGCACTGGAACAACCTCTAGAGGTGCCTCATATACGACGTGTATATCTTTGGCTCCTCCTCTGCCACTCTACTAGGTACTCCTATGTCTGTCATCCTACAATCACAAACACAAGACAAGCGAACAACAACTCCATTAGAATGTTAAATAAAACATAAGTTCATTATATAGAATGAAGTTACATTTCATAACACACTAAGTCTCTCAAGGAAAAACTCTATGTGAGTTCTATACCTTTCTAACTTCTAAGTTCTCCTAAGTTATAATTTAAGGACACTCGCTCCTAAGGTTTATAACTAAAGCTCTAATACCAACCTGTGAAGCCCCCAAATTCGAGCCACGATGCCTCGAATTCGGTTAATCATGTTCTAACAATAATAACTAAAATCATACAATCACAACGGATAATCTAGAATAATATACAATGATTTATTATATTTATTCCCCCAAGTCTCGCAACCTACAGTACTTAATAGATTACATAATAATATCAAATAAAGACTTATTACATAACCCTACTTAAGTTTAAACATAGTTCTGAATCAGTCTTAATACATTATCATAGTTGTCATAATACACCACCAGAATTTCTAAAACATAAAGGGACTAGCTAGTCGGTAGCTTTGCCCTTGCCCTTATCGATGCCCGAAGGTCCTCCCTGCTCTTCCTTAACTAAAATGTTTTTAGGAAAAGCAAGAATGAGCAACAAGTTTACTCAGCATGTAATATGACAATAAGGGTGAGTAATATAGCTTTCGAATCCCAAAGTGTATAACGGAATATGATAGTTCGAGGATAGCAAGAAATATCAACAGTTCTCAATAACAATCGTTAAGGACAGAAAGATATCAATAAGATTCCATGCTAAATCAATTCAAGATTTCAAGATAATTGAATACTGAGCAGTCACTAAGGACTATGAATTTCTACTAGAATTAACAGAAATATACTGATAATCCAATAAAACAAGTACAACAGGTGATCAGCCTAAAGTACCCTATATTATGCATAACATTCAATCGTACTCAAGTGCGCACGTTGGTCTCCCGACAATTATATTTTCCCTTCAAAGAAGGTTGTTCTTCTCAATCAATACAAGATTCTGCACCAATCAATTGGTTTGGATTACTTTTGAAATTCATAATATAAGTCTAGCCGAATCAAATGGAATATACCCCTCATTATAAATTCAATACTTGATATTAAAGTTTGAAGAATATAATCGACTTTATCTTAGCTATGAAGCAACAAGTCATGAATCGTAATTCGAATAGCTTGCTTGTATAAGGAATAATAGTACAAGCTCAATACATGTTCAATATGAGTAGAATACTTGCTTACAATATCCGTTGAATAAAGTAATGCAAGGGTTTAGGATACTTGCCTTAAGCGTAGATTACCAAAGTAAAGCTTATCAATACTTCTCGAATCCTATTATCACATAGTTATATATATAGGACATTTATTAGTTATGTACATTCGATACATAAACTTAATATATAAGTTAGACATACACGCACAATTCTAACTTAGTCGTATAATTCTTTATGCCCGTCATTACGCACTTAACATACACGTAGCACACATACTACGAAACCAACTAACATAACTCATAATCATCACCCGACTTATCATTTGAAAGTTTTATAAACATTCATCAATTCTATATGGTTTCATCTTATCATACTTATTGACACTTTAAATAATGTTCTAAGCATGTATTACAGATAAGTATAACAATACAAGCATACATCAATCTTAGATTACAAACAGGATAGTCAGACTTCTTTGCAAGGTGGCGCGGCCACGCCTGATTTGAACTAGGGAGTGGCGCGGCTGCGCTGCTCCCAGTTTAGATCAGAGCTGAGCTACATAATGCCTGGCCTAGCTTGCACACCCACATATATATGTGATAACACATGCAAAAATATATATGTTGTGATAAGTTTGATTCTTATGTCATGCTTTCCACAGTCTTAACAATTTCCAATTAACGAGGCTTAACGTGTTCGATTACAATGTTCCTCACGTTTACTCAATATACACATGCAATGAGGTCCATATGTCTCAACTACATATGCTCAGGTTACCTTAGTCATATATTTCAAGTTATGAAGTTCGTTTAACTTATCTTAATTCATGCTCAACTAGTTTACAATGCATATGACTAGCTAGGCATTCATTTCTATCATGTCTAGAGGCATATGAGACCCTATCAAGATAATCAAAATTTTCAGAATACATGCAAGGTGGTTATCAACCAACTAGTTTCATGAACTCTTAAGGTTTCTTTGAAAAACCTCATGTTTAACTAATCATACAAAGTAGCTTCATATATCATATGGCATGCTCATGTATATACATATTTATATTACCTAAACATGCTCACAAGTTCAGAATTTAAAGGGCATATAGTTTATCAAGTTCGTATTTGAAACTCTATGTTTTCTCTTAGAAGGTTGTCAAAACCATTTAAGTATATGAGATAAGTCCATACATCTTATATCATGCTTTCATATACATATAAATAGACCACATAAACATGCTTGAATTTTTAGAACTCAAAGTGTTCTAATTCGACAAGTTTGCTTTTGAAACTTTAAGTCTTCTTTGGAAAAATCAAGTTTTGGAAAGTGGTTCTATGCAAGGTCCCTTATGTCAGCATCTCAGGGGCTTAAATAGTCATAATGAAGTTATACTAACATGCTCCCTATATCAGAAAGCATAACAAAATCATCAACGTATTTTGCAGAAAGGCGCAGCCGCGCCCTGTTTGTACTAGGGAGTGGCGCGGCCGTGCCACTCTAGTTCCAACCCAGACAGTTTTCTGCTATAGCAGAGCTTCTAAACTAATTTGCAATTCTTCTTGAAACATGCTTTCAAATAGACACATTTCATTTATAACATGTACATAGACTATCCTAACACATTAACACCATTTCACATTATCGATTCCAACTAATTCATACCAATTCCTATGAATTGAATTTCAAGGTGGGTTCAAGCATTATACCTCTGGAGCTTTAAATTTTGACAGAGCTTTGCTTGAATTCTCATATTATGCTCTCCACTCACTCTTGCAACACTTAGCAACAATTCTAGTAACTTGATTATGAGAAGAGGAGCCCAGTACTTATAGGGGAATTCCATACCCATGCAAAGCAATTGCCCCAAGGTTTGAAACAATGGAGGAAAAGAAGAACCAAAGGATTGAGGGGAGTTGATGGAATAGTGCCCAACTACTACCTTAACCCACACCCCTTGTTATCATCACCATCATTGCTAGCTAGGAAGTTGATATGATGAAGTAGAATAGGCCATTTGCCTTTCATGTGGATGAGAAATGGAGGAGGTGACTTCCCTTTTGGGACAAGTGGATACAAAGCTCAGCATTTGGAAAGAGTGAAATATCATATACTATATGCTTAATACACATATATGCTTACTTTGGATTAAATTCACTTAGCGGTATACATGGACTTTAAATGTCACAACAATATTATATGGTAGCAAATTGGGGTACATATATACACATTAATATATAATCCATGTACATTTTAATAATTCCAAATTATTATTTAATTGAGTTGTGACACACTACATTATCATAAATCTCATTATTCCAATTATGTCTAATCATCGAAATAATTATTAACATCAATTATTTATATAGGCTAATTTAATATTTTATAAAGTCCACACTAATACACTATACATATCACATGGTCACATAATTTATGTAACTCATACAATTTATTACTCTTACAATATAGTTTTTATATTGCATAGTCTCACTAAAGTGTCACACTACACTTTATAATATAGTTTGGTTCCATATTGCACAATGTACACATAACATGTATTCACTTGGGTTTATTTATGTAATTCATGTGACTTATTCCCTTTTACCATATAGTCCTTATATTACATAGTTATATCAAAATGTCACATTATACTTTGTACTATATAGTTGTAGTTACTATACAATATGTGATTACATAACTATATACTAAGCAATTAATTGAACAAACATTAATCTCAAAATATTAATTAACTATTCATTCATTAATATGCTATTACTCATAATAATAATAAATTAACAATATATTATTAATTAATTATCCACTCATTAATCTCTTCTTCAATTAAATTAAATCACCATAATTCTCACCACTGTGCCACACAAGGCATTCTTCGAGCTTATCATAAACTCCACATTTTTCTCAATTATTATAAATTCGATTTGAAATAATTGAATTAACTCAGCACACAACACATAATCATTTATATTCAAATAAATATTTATTTTCATTAATTTATTTATTAATAATATCCGAAAATTCTCGGGTATTACAACTACACCACACAATTACTTACACAATAATTTAATATTAAATATTCATTTAATTAACATATTATACTTAATTAATTTACTCCACAACAATCACATAAATTATTTATTTAACTCAATAAATAAATCAATTAAATATTTTATTTAATTCAATTAATATTTAAAATTAATATACAAAATCTCCTTTGTTACAATCTTTCCTCCTTAAAAGGATTCTGTCCCCAGAATCACTACTAAAAAAAACTCATTTGTTACATTCTTCTCCCCTTAAAAAGATTATGTCCCCAGAATCGATATACAAGGAATTACACAAATAATTGGGGATATGTTTTCATCATTACATCCTTGAGTTCCCACGTAGCTTCTTCAGCACTGTGGTTCTGTAACGAATGAGAATTTTATATATAAATTTTAATATTCAATGAATTAAATAAATATTTTAATTAATTTATTTATTGAGTCAAATAAATAATTTATGTGATTGTTGTGGATTAATTTACTTAAGTGCAATATGTTAATTAAATGAATATTTAATATTAAATTGCTGTGTAAGCAATTTTATGGTATAGTTCTAATTTAATTGAGATAATTAAATAAGATGATAATTATGTGATAATTGTTACATGAAATTTTAATTAGTGAGTAATTATAATTCTGTAACAATTTAGTATTACGTGACAATTTTAATTATTTAATGAATGCTAGCTTGTATTTAATTAAATTAGAATGTTGGGATTTAATTAAATAAAGTATGACATGGGAGAGTTATGTGTCAAAAGAAATAAAAAAGATTTTAAATTAGTTTTGCCAAACAAGACTCTTAAACCTGTTTTAAAGAGTTTTACCAAACAAGATTCTTACTTCTGTTTTAACCCTGTTTTACCAAACAAGGTCTTAAGTTCTAAAAATCTGTTTTTAAAAATAAAGGGTTTTGGCCAAACAAAACCTTATGACTTTTGATTTTTAAAATAAACATAACTGACATATTATTAATGTTGTGCAATAAGTATTTGTCAGTTATATAATATATGTAATTATATATATATATATATATATATCAGATATATGTATATTACGTTATATGTTAGAGTTAGAAAAATATCAGTTAGAGCAAAACAGAGTTAGAAAAATATTTAGAGAGAAGAGAGAAGAAGAAGAAGAAGCAGGAGAAAGCTTGAGAAATCAAGAGCAAAGCAAAGCACCATCTTCATCTTCTTCTCCTAATCATCTAATTCTGTTATTACTTTATGTTCTTGCATATTTTCAATAATAAGAACTTCTCTGTAAAAATATTCTCCATGAAAATTATGTGGTTATGATTTATATATGTTATGTGTATATATAAACACTTATATATGATTTGTATGATAAATTAAGTGATTAAAATCATGTAAATATGATGAACATGAAGAAATCATGTTCATCAAAAGTTATAGTGAATTAGTTTTGAAAAATAGTTCTTTGATTGTCAAAATTGTGTTTGATGATGTTCTATTGTATAAATTGAGTTTAGATTTTTTATAACATGCTTAGAAACAAAATCAATATGCTTTGAATTATGTGAATTGGATTAAAAACCAACTCACAGTGTTAATTTCTTCAAAAACCGCTTAACAATGGCTTTTTCTTCAAAATAACAAAAATTAAGAGTCTTGATTATGTGTTATGATGATTATATATGTTAAAACATGTTAGAAGTTTTAAATTTTGTTTTCTATAAAGTTTTATATGCAATATGTTAGTAAAAATTAGAATTTGGTGCGAAGAAATAAGCCAAATTGGCTTTTTCTATGCACAGTTTGTGAATTAAGTTTCTCCCGCTGCAGGGTATCCGCCCCAGTGGGCCTATCAAGGCCAAAACACCCACCCCGGCGGGGGGGGGGGGGTGCGGAAGTGAAAAACATTTTTGTTGTTTTATGTAACTTTTGTCCGTAACGTGTAAAACTAACCTAAGGTGATGAACTTGATGACATGTTAAGCATACATTAAGATGTTAAAGTGATTCATTAATGTATTTCACATGATTAATTTGTAAATGGGAAATGTATAAAGTAAATTATAATTTGTTTAATTATAATTAATGTGAATGTATGACTTAATCTTATAAGTTGATTATGACTTGATTAAACAAATAGTTTGATTGATTATTAAGATTGTAAGGGTTGCTCATATTATGTGATAATAAGTGATTTAACCTAATATTTAAGGAGGAATGAGTTAACTAGTTACGTGAATTAGCTATATAGTAACTAATTTATGTTACTATTGTAAATTACGTGTATGTAGTATTAAATAAGGAACATGATTGTAAATTGTAGCTTGCGCTTGAGGCAAGTTTCCTAATCCTTACTTTACTTGAGCAAGTTATTGTATTCTCCATAATTTTCATATTGAGCAAATAACTTATCGAAGTTCATTATTGAATTAATGTAACTTTGACTTAATTGTTCAAGCAAGGTTGATTGTATCTTTCAATTTCTTTAGGTTTATTTCTAAAGCATGACTCTTTAATATGAAGTCTACTGTTATGACTCATACTTGGTTCATAATTCTTTTATTATTTAACTCTTAAATTATTGTGAGTCGATTCAACTACTCCTTAGTTGTTGACAGTTGAAATTCCAAATTACCTTTGAGCTTATCTAAACCAAACTTTCTTTGGTGCGGACTTGTTATTTAATACTGAGATGAACAACCCTAGTAATAGGGGATTACCATGTGAAAGCGTTAAGATGTTTGTGCACAATACATGGTACAAAGGGTTGATCCCCCTAAGTACGAGTTAAGAGTCCATATAGTCTAACGACTGTTAAAGGTTTTAAATAGAAATGTTTATAACCTAAGACATAGTTCAAGGTCTTATGACCCTCAGATGATTTCTATATTCGAATTCTAAATTTTAATGAAAGAATTATTATTCAATTCTTTACTATTGATGAAAGAAATATTATTCAAATCATTTGAAGTTATTCAGTTTATGTCATCACTACGTTTATTGTTATTCCAAGTGAGCTGTTGTTTGCTCACTCTTGCATTATATAACCCTTGCAGCTAAAGTCGAAAGCGTTGACGCACCATCGACTAGTAAGGGCAAGAACAAAATGAACAAGTGAAGACTTGTTTATATTATGATGTGATTGTAATAAGACTTTATTTATGTTATGATAATTTATTTTCGTATTTTATTAACGTTAAGGTTAGCAAACCCTGGGATATCTTGAGCAAGGTTGTAATCCTTTTGATAAGGAAGATTTTATTATTTAATTAAGGTTTAAATTTATTTTGCATTCCTTATTATGGGCAGTAGTTGTATTTTATTTAGATAGTGAGCACCAAATCCCGTGGAATTGAAGTACCCAAATTTAGGGGTGTCATAGGTTGGTAACAGGGCTTTAGGTTATAGACCTTAGGTGGGGGAAACCTTATGTAGTAGCCTTGTAGGAGATCGAAAAGATAGTGATGATAGTTAAATATAATAAACTACCTTATGTTCTATGTGTTTACGTTTAAGTATTTGACGAGTATCGATCGATATCAAGTAATAATTAAACTTTAAAACTTTGTTGTCAGGATGACGAACGTTGGAGAGTCCAGTCAGGCTAGGGAGGAGTTACCTCATATGCCTAGGGACGAAGAGCCCCGAGACATCCAGGTTATCTGGGAGCAGTTGGTTCAGAGAGATCCATCTCCATTGATCATCGTATCTGGTCAAGAGCATGAGCTAGTATCTGACCAAGATGACAAGGATGAGTCAGAAGTAGAGGAGGAGGATCCTGAAGAGAAATTTCCACCTCACTCGACAAGCGCTGAGATGTACGAGGAGATCTACGACTATAATGTGGAGCTACATGGTCGAGTCGGAGAGCTTGAAGAACTGGTAGACAAGAGTCGGACTACCATACAACAGAGAGATGAGACGATTCAAGAGCTGGACGATGAGCTTGGAAACACGAAGTGGGATCTGGTCCACGTGGAGAGCGAAAGAGATGATGCACTGGCCGAGCTAGCGAAGCTGAAGAATGACATCCAAGAGGAGTCAGCAAAGCATGCCAAAGCGGAGAAAATGAGCTTGAGGGCTACTCAACGTGAAGATCGAGCTGAAGACGAGGCTCAAGTGAAGAAGGCCAAGTTGAGGGAGACATACTATGCTTTCCATACGGCTATAGATAAGGCCCATGATCGTGTCTTCTATTACCCAGCTCAGTTCATTGATTTTCCGTGGTACATGGTGGATCGCCGAACAGTGTTCTAGGTGATGGAAGAAGAATATAGAGAGGCTATGCGACGTCTTAACATGCCTAGATAGTTGAGTTATTAATTATGTATTTCTTTATATATAAATAAATGTAAATCCTAGAATTTAAGATAATAATGGGATAAGATAATGATGTAATCCTGTAACTTATTTGGTTCAGGAAAGATGATGTAAATAGTAGAGTTGCTATCTATTCTGTGTTTTAAAACTATGAATTAATAAAATAACGAAGTTTATTGACGTGCTATGTGTTCAAATGTGAATTAATTTATTTAAATGTTTAAGTATGAACTTGAATATTTAAAAAGTGAGTAAGAAATTTAATAAGAGTATGTCATAACAAAAAGATGCCTCCTAGAAGAAGACCTACACGTCAAAACTCAGAGGGTTTGACTAATAACAACAACAATGACAACAATAACAGGGCGAATCCCAATTCGGTCCAAGAATTGGTGAATTTACTGACGGGAGCCCTTGCGAATCAGCCGCAAGTTCAGAACACTAAATTTAAGGAGTTCAAGGCAGTAGGACCGCCAGACTTTCAGGGATTGGTGAATCCGATAGAGGCCCAGACGTGGGTAATGGAGATGGAGAAGGTCTTCGATGTGGCTAGAGTTAGCGACGACCAGAAAATAGCTTTCGCGACGTTCATGTTGAAGTCAGAAGGCAGCTTCTGGTGCCAGGCCAATAAGACTAGGGAAGGAGAAGGAGTGATAGCGTGGGATCATTTCAAAGAGATGTTCTTTGAAATGTTCTTCCCAATAAGTTCGCAGAACCAGATGGAGGTTCAGTTTCTAGAGCTGAAGCAAGGAGCAATGTTGGTGCCGGAATACGCCGCGAAATTCAACGAGCTGGCCAGGTTTGCGACATACCAAGTCAGTACCGATAAGAGGAAGGCGAGAAAGTTTGAGTAGGGATTGAAGCCCTGGCTCTACAGCATGGTATTTATGTTCCAGCTGAATTCGTTTGCAGCTGTATTAGAAAAGTCCATCCTCGCTGAAGGTGGAAGCGATGCGGTGACTAGATACAACCAGGATCAGAAGAAGAAGAAGAATGAGACAGAGAACAAGGCTGGTGGTAGCAGGGCTATCAACCAGAAAAGGAAGTGGAACGACAACACTTCTGCTGGGAGTCAACAGGTAAGCCAGCAGAAGAGGAGGATTGAAGCATATGCTATATGCGGGAAGAATCCCACTGGAGTGTGTCTGAGGGTGAAGCGAGTATGCTTCATGTAGACACTTGAAATTTTGTTTCCCTATTACTAACACTGTAGGGGGGAAAAACTATCTTTTCAAGTCAACCCTGGTCTTAATACCGGCACTAAGTTCAACCCCGATCTCAATACCGGGAAGTCAACTCAACCCAATACCGGGCAGTCAACTCAACCCCAGTCTCAATACCGTGCCCTCAAATCAACCCCAGTCTCAATACCGGGCAATCAAATCAACCCCGGTCTCAATACCAGGCTGTCAAATCAACCCCGATCTTAATACTGGGCCATCAAATCAACCCCGGTCTCAATACTGGGCTGTCAAATCAACCTGGTCTCAATACTAGGCCGTCAACTCAACCTCGGTCTCAATACCGGGTCATCAAATCAACCCCGATCTTAATATCGGGTCGTCAATTTAACCCCTGTCTCAATATCAGGCCACCAATTCAACCCCGATCTCAATATTGAGTAACCAATTCACACCCGGTCTCAACCCGGGAAGTACAAGTGAGCCCTGGTCTCAATTCGAGAGGTACAAGTCAGCCCCGGTCTCAACCCAGTAGGTACAAGTCAGCCCCGGTCTCAACCCGGGAGGTACATGTCAGCCCCGGTCTCAATCTGAGAAGTACAGATCAGCCTCGGTCTCAACCCGGGAAGTACAGGTCAGCCCCGATCTCAACCCGAGTGGTACAAGTCAGCCTCGGTCTCAATCCAAGAGGTACAGGTCAGCCCCGGTCTCAGCCCGGGAGGTATAGGTCAGCCCCGATCTCAACCCGGGAGGTACAAGTTAGCCCCGAAAGTACAGGTCAGCCCCTGTCTCTACCCGGGAGGTACAGGTCAACCCCGGTCTCAACCCGGGAGGTATAGGTCAACTTTGGTCTCAACCCGAGAGGTACAGGTCAGCCCTGGTCTCAACCCAGGAAGTCAGATTAACTTCGGTAAAAATTCTGAAGCATCACAACATATCCAGAGGAAAACCTGGAATGATTAAGTCAGCATTTGAGACAACACTGATGACAAACAGACTCGAATGGGATCCAAACCTTGGAAACAATCCCAAGAAGTCAGCCAAAGGCCATGCTGACATTAAATGGAACCCCGAGAGGGGAAAAACAGTTATTTTACCAACTTAAAGCTGATTCGGTCAAACTCAAGCCGAATTGATGCCACTAAAGTCAAAACGAACCATAACAATGATCCCGAGTGGAAACAGCCCAAGATAGCTCAACGGACAAACTATGAAGAATCAAAGACCCGGTTATGAACCCGTCTTTTTGGACTCAGAAAATGTTTTCTCCCATGTCATTTCAACGTGCTCGGCGAGGGCTTTCAGGAAAGGTACAACACGCCTCAAACGGACGCTCCGATCAAAAGTTAGAAAGTTTCGAATCAGACTTTACATTGATCGGAGTGCACGTACTTCAAAGCGATGAGACCCACCACCTAGGGCCTGCCACATGGTGCTGCAGGTAGACCCACGGCAGCCGTGGGTAGACTCGTTTCTCCTGGGTCTATAAATAAGTGGTGACTCCCAGCTCATTTCATAATTCAAAAACGCTCTGAACCCTTGCCCGTTTGGTTTTTCAGCTATTTTCTTGTCTTCCAAACCCAAATTTTTTCACTTTAACACGTAGATATGCCCACATACTACCACATTACAGAAAATAATCGGTAAATTCGGACGTTTAAAGCCTACAATTTGGCAAAAAGCCCGTATAGAAGTCAGTTGTGAGTATTTTTACGTTCAACAAGTTTATATTACTTCATTACACTGTTATACACTTGCATATCAAGTTTTGTTCTCTAAATATGCCCGGAACTCAGTTCTGTGGCCGTTTTTATTAACTTTTGGTACATTTTTATACATAAACGAGTTTTTTGGCATTTCTACAGCTCGGATTGACGATCCGTCACTTTTAACAGCTTTTATATACTTATATCTTCGTGTTGGGCAACTTTGCCGGACTGGGTTATCTTCCCAGTCCGGGTTTAGTTTTTTTTTTTTTGTATATATTTAACTGTATATATACTAAGTTTTCAATTCTGTCAAGCCCAGATGTCAAATCCACGGTAGTTTACTGCTTTTATATATATAAATACATATATATATATATATGCAACATTCACCATACTGAGTTATCTTCCCAGTCCTAGTTTGACTACTTTTCTGTCTATATTTAACTATATATATATATATATATATATATATATATATTTACATTCCAGTTTGGCCTAGATCATTCTGTGGCCTTTTGATTTTTTTTATATATATATACATATATATGCAATATTCACCATATTGGGTTATCTTCTCAGTCCTGGTTTGACAACTTTTCTGTTTATATTTAACTATATATATTTCAATTCTAGTACGGGCATCGGAGTAAAAACCCACCGCCCTTTATCGCTTATATATATATATATATATATATATATATATATATATATATCAATTCCAGTCCGGGCACAGCATGAAAACCCATCGCCCTTTTTATAGTTTTTATGTATATATTTCATTTTTGTCCAGCCTGGATCATTTCGTGGCTTTTATAGTTTTATTTTTATAAATATGTATATATTTACTTTCCAGTTCGGGCAAAAGCATGAAAACTCATCGCCCTTTTACGCTTTCATATATATATATATATTTCAATTCTGTCAAACCCTGGATCATTCCGTGGCTATTTACAACTTTTATGAATATATATAATATATATATATATATATATATATATATTTCAATTCCATTACCGGCTTGCGAGTGAACCATCACCCTTTACAGTTTTTTATATATATAATTATATATATCTTGCTTTACTCATTTTTATTAAAATTGTTGTTTTAAATATTCATTTGATATGAATCGGCACTGATATTTCTGTGGGCGAACTAGATTTATTTAAATCTCGCCAACTCTAGCTTTCAAAATGGTTCAAAATAGGTCCAGACGAAACCGGGAAGCTAGAATGGCTAAGATTTATCGAAGTCTAGTATTTTTCTAGTTTCAGTTATAAAAGCTACCTCGCGGCCCTTAGATCGCTATCTAGTGGAAACGAGACGCTTCGGCTATGTGCGAGCCAGAATTTACTGATGAATCCTTGGTTCTGGCGATATTTGGATATATTTCTGCACAAATTTGGCTATGCAGGTTATATTGGCCTCCCTATGTGAGCCTAGGAATCGTGGGATCCCTGATCAGACTGATCAGAATCTGATTCCCACGATGGACAAACTCTACTTTACGAATATATCCTGCTAATTTTTTTGTAAAAATATACATATAAAGGACCTTAAAATAGTTATCCGGATTTAAGATCTCAACATAGTGAAATATGGTTTGTCGTGTTCGAGTCACTCCAATGGCTGTCATGCCCATGAGAAGACCGACACGTGTATATATTTTGTGGTCGAGGATGCTTCGCAGCCCGACAATCACCATTCAAATTGAGCCTTAAGGCTGAAAAGATAAAACTGAAGTATCAATGTGCTTCAATTCCTATGATAGCGCAAGGGTTTGAGAACCAGCTTTCAAAACATCATTTCAATAATCTTGTCGAAAAAAGACTTTTTTTTGCAAATCAAATCAAACACTTTTGCAAATCAAATCAAAGACTTTTTTGCAAATCAAATTAAACCCTTCGTATATAGGTTCAACGATGTATAAACATACTTCCAATCAAACATAGGCCCAATTTTCTTTCAGCATTCACACATACACATTGCAGATTTAAAAGAGAAATATTAAAAAGATGCGGTACCGTGTTTACACGAGAGTTGTGGAGTGCCTATTCCCCACACAGAAACAAGCCCCCGAACTCAAAACTTCGATTTCAAAGATCAAGTTTCGACAGTGTCAAGCAATTCAGCCTCTTTCAAATAAAACTCAGTTGAGTTGGTACAACCATTTCAAATCTACCAATTGGCGACCCTGTAAAACGTTAAATCGTCGACATGATACATGTTAGCCTTTTCCTAAAAACCCTTCAAAACCTTTTTCACAATAAAAAGAGTAAGGGTAGACATAACTTAGGAAGAGAGAAGATCTGGATTGTGACCTGACCCGCGGATTTTTTCCCGACGTCGACAGATGGCGACTCTGCTGGAGACAGTCGAGGGCTTTGGCCGCGTTCAAATATTTTCAAAAATTTTCCTTTCATATCTGCGTATGTGTGAATGCTACGTGTTTTCATTAAATGAATGCGTGAATGCTGCGTCTTTACATGGAATGAATGTGAATGAATGTTTTCCTATTTTTTTAGTGCTTCGCACCCATGTCATCATATACATAACGGTGAGACACGATATATATGAATGTATGTTGTGTGATTCCTCCACCAGGAGGCAAACCCACCGGTGATAAGTAATGTCTTGGAGGGCGAATAAGTCTTCGGGGCTCATGAAAATGCACCACCCAGATTCGCTCCAGTTGAAAGATCGGATTAATTTCCCCTCTAGTAGATTGCGATAATCTGGGGACCTTCATGCTGAAAAAGCTTCGAGAGTAGCCAAAGATAGGCCAGCCTCTGATTAACCAAACCCGAAGGGAAGCTTCTTCATGCCTTCCTCTTTCAATTCAATGTCAACTTTTCAATTCCAATGTAAAGGAGCACAATGTAAATATCATAATAAAATTTTACATTCCCTGTTATATACATCTTAACATATCATCCTGTCATCAAAACAACTGACTTCTGTTTTGCTGGATAAGATTAAAAAATTTCAAAAATACATCATGGCATGCATCCTATCCCTACCTACTTCAGGAAATTGACACGCCTACGTTTTGTTGTAGATAAAAAAATTGGTCCTGTCACTAGATCTAAGTCTATGAAAGCACTAAGTCCATCCACGGACATGACTTCTAGTGCTCAGCCAGACTCGACCCCTGTCTCTAGGGAAGAGTTTGAAGGACTGAAGACTCAGATAGCCGAATTGGCCAGTTTCTTGAGAGAACAGGGTAAGGCTTTTAAAGGGAAGCAAACCCAAGCTCACATAGAACCAGGAACACCTGGAAGTAGTGGTGGCAGTCAAGAGACTGAAAAGACAGATACTCAGATTCCTAGACCATAAAACCAGGACACAACCAGCAAAACCCCTAAAATCACCACCCTCAACAAAGTGTTGGGTTTGTACGTAACACAATCATGCAATCAGATCACATAAATAGGGCGGAAGCGCGAAACATAGGTTTTCAAAAACTTATACAAACCCATAACCATGATCATGCTTTGTGCTAGTTATCAATATCAGAAAAGAGAGAATATGTAATTATACCTTTAAAGATCCAAGCTTCCTCAAGTACTAGTTCTACTCCTTTGATTCTTTTGATTCCTCTGTAGTGGCTCCTTCCCTTGATTAATGTCAGCCACCCAAATGTTTGGCCTCTAACGGTGATCCACCAAGGAAGATGAAGAACTCAAGAAGATGGGTTATTGGCTTAACCCTTGTTTCTATCTCTATAGAATATATGTACTCCCAACCTTTGGAAAAATTCACGTACCTTATTTCTGATATAAGACTCTCTTATATAGATATTAGGTTAACCCTCCTAATCCAATTTGCAAAGGGTTTTATTTAATTAATTAATTAAACACTTTTAATTAATTTATATCCTAATCTTATTAGGATTGAGAGAGAGTACTAATATTATATTAATTCCTAAACTCTAGAATTAAAATAATAATAATAATAATAATAATAATATTAATAAGACTCCTCTTATTAATTTATATTTAATATTTCTAAAATATTAAATAATAAACATTAAGCTATTTAATTTATTCTATCACCATAGATTAAATTAATTATACTTAATGCATTATTACTATCATGCCATTTTTTTTCTTAAATAATTCTTCTTCCTTTTATGGTGTGACCCTTTAGGTTCTCCATATTAAACAGGTTGTGAATAAATTAATTAGAACAATTCTAATCTTATTTAAATAAATAAATTAAACTAATAAGCTATTTAAATAAATAACATTTATTCTACAATAGGGATAAGCCTCCCTAGCGATCAACGACTTTCCAGATAATATAGATTTCAACATAATCATAAAAGAACTTGTGAGTTAATAGTTACTGTACAATTCAATCCTTCCACCATAAAATGTCCTAATTAAATATAAGACATAGATTTACTGTCAAGTCTTAATTTATTTAATCATATGTATTTCGATTAGAAAACGCACAACTCCAAATAATGCAAATTAGAAATCTCTTTCTAATTTCATTCTACCTTGGCCAAGGATTCCTGGGTTGTCATTTAACGAATCACATAGGACATATCTTCTCTTTTACTAGAGGTGGTAGATTCTTTATTGATCATACATTATCTCCATATGCAACTCATTATACCCAAGCATACCCTATATATGTCTTAAAAGGCCTTAAAGAATAAGTCAAAGTATAATTTGTCACATACAAGATACTATGATGATCTCAAGTCCAAGGATCACTTGTACTACTATCACATTAAGAATTCCTATTGACAGGCGAGTAAAACTCCATTAGGTATTCCATAGCGAGTCACGTTCAGTGAACTTATTCTCTAATAAGCACCTACATACTTGCTTTAGTGTCTCCACACAAATGACCATGAGATTAGTCATCCTCATCCAATGAGCAAGCAACATATGTACCAATCTATCCGGATTTACTAATCCCCTTTTTAGTAATCCCACTATTGGGAACTATTTTAGTTTTTAAGCTTTCTAAAAATTTAGATCTCATTAGCATGATCTCATCATGATTCTAAAAGCATTGCTTAAAACTATGGGTTATTTACATATTATAAAACAGGACCATGTAGATAATTAAATGCCTTAAATGAATATTTTATTAATAAATAAATAAGATTATTTACAAAGTATGCGCTTTATCATCATACATGATTGGCTTGTATACACACTACTATCAATCTCCCACTTGCACTAAAGCCAATCGCCATGGTATCTCATACCCATCTTCCCTAAGTGACGATCAAACTGTTGTTTTGTTAGAGCTTTAGTAAATGGATCTGCAATGTTGTCTTGAGAGTCCACACGCTCCAAGGTGACGTCTCCTCTTTCAATGATCTCCCTGATCAGGTGAAATCGCCGCAACACATGTTTGGATTTCTGATGAGACCTGGGTTCCTTAGCCTGTGCAACCGCTCCGGTGTTGTCACAGTATACGGGAACTGCTTCTCCAATGCTAGGAACCACACCAAGTTCAGTTATGAACTTCTTCATCCAAATAGAATCCTTTGCAGCTTCACTTGCAGCTATATACTCTGCCTCTGTCACTGAATCAGCAACTGTTTGCTGCTTGGAACTCTTCCAACTCACTGCGCCTCCATTCAAGGTAAACACATACCCTGAAATAGATTTACTGTCATCTTGGTCTGTTTGAAAACTTGAGTTCGTGAATCCCTCGAGTTTTAATTTAGACCCACCGTAGACAAGAAAAATATCTTTAGTCCTTCTCAAGCACTTAAGGATATTTTTCACTGCCTTTCAGTGCTCTTCTCCTGGATTCGACTGGTATCTGCTCATTACACTAAGTGCGTGAGCAACATCCGGTCTAGTACATATCATACCGTACATGATAGATCCTATTGCAGAAGCATAAGGGATCTTACTCATACGGTCTCTCTCCTTAGGTATCTTTGGGGCCTGTTTCTTGGAGAGATGTATTTCATGGCTCATCGGCATGAGACCTCTTTTGGAATCTTCCATGCTAAACCTCTTTAGCAACGTATCAATGTACGTTCCTTGGGATAAGCCGAGCATCCTTTTAGATCTATCTCAATAGATCTTTATCCCCAAAATATAGGATGCTTCACCCAAGTCCTTCATGGAGAAGTTTTTAGATAACCAGATTTTAATTAATTATAACATAGGAATGTCATTCCCTATCAGTAATATATCATCAACATATAATACAAGGAATGATACTGCGCTCCCACTAACCTTCTTGTATACACATGGTTCATCCTCGTTTTTGATAAAATCAAACTCTTTGATTGTCTCATCAAAACGAATGTTCCATCTACGAGAAGCTTGCTTCAACCCATAAATGGATCGTTGTAGCTTACAGACTTGATTTGTTCCAACTTTTGAAATAAATCCCTCTGGCTGTGTCATATACACATCCTCCTCAAGTTTCCCATTGAGGAAGGCCGTTTTCACGTCCATCTGTCAGATCTCATAGTCGATATAAGCTGCAATCGCAAGCAAAATCCGAATGGACTTGAGCATAGCTACTGGTGAGAAGGTTTCATCATAGTCAACTCCTTGTCTTTATTTGAAACCTTTTGCAACCAGTCGGGCCTTATAGGTCTCTACCTTACCGTCTAGCTCCCGTCTTTCTTTTAAAGACCCATTTACACCCAATAGGCTTAATGCCTTCAGGTGGTGAAACCAAAGTCCATACTTTGTTCTCATACATGGAGTTCATTTCGAATTTCATGGCTTCAAGACATTTCCCTGAGTCTTTATTACTCATAGTCTGTTCGTAATTTAATGGATCATCATCATTCATGATGTGTACCTCATCATCATCCTCTATAACGAATCCATACCTCTCAGGTAACTTCGGTACTTTCAAGATTTACGAACAGGGTGTGGTATAGTAGGTTCTTCTACTTGGTTAGGTACCTGACTTTGATCCGTGGTAATTTGTGATTCTTGAACTTCTTCAAGATATATCTTACTCCCACTAACCCCTTCATGGATAAACTCTTTCTCCAAGAAGGCAGCATGTTTCGCAACAAACACCTTTTGATCAGTTGGATGATAGAAATAATACCCTACGGTTTCTTTAGGTATCCCACAAATCTACACTTATCGGATTTAGTCTGTAGCTTATTATTTTCAAACTTTTTGACATAAGATGGACTACCCCAAGTCTTAACATGCTTAAGATTTGGTTTCCTCCCTTTCCACATCTCATATGGAGTCTTTGGGGCGGATTTTGTAGGTACCTTGTTAAGTAGGTATGCAGCCGTTTCTAGGGCATAACCCCAGAAGAAAATTGGAAGGTAGGTAAAACTCATCATGGATCGAACCATGTCCAAACAGTGTTCGATTTTTCCTTTCAGATACTCCATTTAACTGTGGTGTACCTGGAGGAGTCCATTGTGAGATTATACCATTTTCTGTAAGATAATTGAGAAACTCACCACTTAAGGATTCTCTACCTTGATCTGATCGAAGTATCTTAATACTTTTGCCTGTTTGTTTCTCTACTTCACTTCTGAACTCTTTGAACTTTTCAAATGATTCTGATTTATATTTCATTAAATATACCTATCCAAATCTTGAGTGATCATCAGTGAAAGTAATAAAATAAGAATACCCACCCCTTGCACTTGTTGTCATAGGTCTACAAACGTCTGTGTGAATCAATGCCAACAACTCTGTAACTCTTTCTCCTTTTCCACTAAAAGGAGATTTAGTCATTTTACCCATGAGACAAGATTCACAAGTTGGATATGATTCATAATCGGATAGCTCTAGCAGCCTATCCTTATGCAACTTGGATAATCTTGTTTCATTGATATGACCGAGTCTACAGTGCCACATGTAGGTATAATTAATATCTTCTCTTTTCCTTTTCTTAGTTTGTTCAATTTGAAATATATTTTCTTGCAAGTCAGGTATATAAAGCCCATTTCGCAAATTTCCAATACCATATAAAACATCATCTTTATAAATAGAACAACCATTGTTCTTTATAATAACGTCAAAACCTTCCATATCCAATACAGAAATTGAAATAATGTTTTTAATAATATTCGGAACATAATAACAGTTATTAAGATAAATGGACTTGCCCGAAGGCATTGCTAAACAATAAGTTCCTACAGCTAATGCAGCAACCTTTGCTCCATTCCCCACTCATAGGATCACCTCTTCATTGTTCAGCTTTCTATTTCTGACCAGTCCCTACACAGTGTTACATATGTGAGACCCACAGCCGGTATCCAATACCCAAGTAGAATTATGACTTTCAAAAAAATTAATTTCAATCATAAACAAACCTTAATTGGAAGTCGAAGCTTCTCCAAGCTTCTTCTCTGCTAGAAACTTCTTGCAGTTCCTCTTCTAATGTCCCGGCTCGTTGCAATGAAAGCACATTCCTTTAGTTGGTTCAGGTTTCTTTTGTTCCTTTTCTTTCCCCTTTCCCTTAGCCTTCTTGGATTTCTTCTTTTCAGAAGACACCTTGGGCCTCTTCCTTTTATTGGAAGAATCCACCATCAAAACATGGTTCTTCTTGGATGGGAAGTGACCTTCTGCAGTTTTCAGCATGTTAAGCAGCTCAGGCAAGCTGACATCTAGCTTATTCATGTAAAAATTACCTACAAACTGCGAGAAGGTCTCAGGGAGTGATTGCAAGACCAAGTCTTGACTCAACTCCCCATCCATGACGAACCCAAGCTGTCCAAGGCGTTCAATCAAATTGATTACCTTCAGAACATGAGTCTCGACGGCAGTGCCCTCAGTCATCCGAGATCGAAAGAGCTCCTTAGATATCTCATAGCTAGCAGTCCTACTCTGTTCACCATACAACTCCTTGAGGTGAAGCAGCATAGCAGGAGCATCCATATTTACGTGCTGACGCTAAAGCTCGTTATTCATGGATGCGAGCATGATGCATTGAGCCATAGATGCATCATCTTGCCATTTATTAAAAGTGGCAATCTCTTCCTTAGAGGCTGTTTCCGAAACAAATTCAGGGATAGTTGAATTTAGGACATAAGAAATCTTTTTCAGCAGTGAGAACAATTCTCAGATTTCTTAGCCATTCCTCATAATTATGGCCGGTAAGCTTATTTGCATCAAGTATGCTTCGTAGTGAGATTAGTGATTTTGACATTTTTAAAATTCTGCATGTGAAAAGACAACATTTTAGCAAACATTCATTTTATTAACTTTGCATACCAAAATAAATTTAGGTCTTTATTTTAAATTGGTATCTCCCACTATTTTCATCAAACTATATTACCCTCACTTATATAGTTCGACAACATCTTAATTAAAGATTTGCTAGTGAGATTAAGGATCCTATTTCAAATGTATATAACCTTGTGGATAGCACAACAAGCGATATACAAATAAATAGGTAGACAACTCTTGTCAATTACATCACCATGTAACTCCTATTATTTTGCCTCTTAAATCATAATGGTTATGTGTGTGCACATCCGAACTAAAATGATTTAAGTTAAGTCTAGCCTAGCACTTCGATAAATTAAAAAAAAAATCGTCCTTGTGGATAGCACAACAAGAATAGATCGTTCAATTTTCTTGATAAGCATCAAATGTGATTAATTAACATCTTAAATATTCAATACTCGCCTTGTGGATAGCACAACAAACTCATATTAGATATTTAATACTCTATTAATTAACCATGCTAGAAGGCGACGTTCGATATTCTAAATATCATTTGAACGCTTTGGACTTAATATTATTTCTTTGAGGGTTTGTTATTATTTGTCTCATCTTGTTTAGCGCGCATGAACATATATATATATATATATATATAAAATACGCATCATTTTATTAAACATGCGAAGCGTGTTTGCATAATATATAATATTTAGCATGCAATATAGAATACTATATTCTACCCAGATTGATTATGGACTTTTATTCTAGTTTGGTTCACTAGAGCCACCAAGTGAACCAAAAGGTCAAACCTAGGAGTGCAAGAATTTAAATTTAAATATAACTATTACATTTAAACCCGGGCTCCATACAAATGGGTCTTCACGCGTTCCTTGCTCCTTGGTCTTCAATTTCTTCAAGATAATTCTAACTATTTCTATTACATAGACTATAATTAAATAGAAACATTGATCAGCAGTCAAGGGGAAGTACATAGAAAGGAGATAGAATTTACATCAAGAATAAGTAAAACCATAGAAGGCGAGGTACGCAGACCCCATTTATTAAAACCCATACATTCATGCATTCATCCAAAATAAAATCCAATCACATTGGTCATAGTCCATAATAAACCCCATTTATTATCATACACATCAACATATGCATCAATAAATATCCATTCATCTCATGAATAATAAAACTATTCCATATATGGATCAATGTCATTTAATGGATAAAAGTTTTGATAAATTTTATTTTTGAAACAAAATAAACTCTTTTATTTTAATCAAAAATAAAATCCAAATTAGGGTCTATTCAGGAACCGGCGTAGCTATGCCAAGAATGTACTGGGCTGCTGCGCAGCTGCGCAGGAAGCCTGGAACACCGGATTGCTGCGCCGGGAATAAACTGGGCAGCTGCGCCGTTCGTCGGCAGAATCACCAGAAATTCGGTTTTTGTCCAGAAAATCTGATCCCATCATACATCAATTCATACATGGAATTATATAATTGATAATTAGCACAAAGTTAGGCTCTGATACCACTGTTGGGTTTGTACGTAACGCAATCATGCAATCAAATCACATAAATAGGGCGGAAGCGTGAAACATAGGTTTTCAAAAACTTATACAAACCCATAACCATGATCATGCTTTGTGCTAGTTATCAATAACAGAAAACAGAGAACATGGAATTATACCTTTGAATATCCAAGCTTCCTCAGGTACCAGTTCTACTCCTTTGATTACTTTTATTTCTGTGTAGTGGCTCCTTCCCTTGATCAATGTCAATCACCCAAATGTTTGGCCTCTAACGGTGATCCACCAAAGAAGATGAAAAACTCAAGAAGATGGGTTATTGGCTTAACCCTCATTTCTATCTCTATAGAATATGTGTACTCCCAACCTTTGAAAAAATTCACGTACCTTATTTCTGATATAAGACTCTCGCATATAGATATTAGGTTAACCCTCCTAATCCAATTAGAATAGGATTTTATTTAATTAATTAATTAAACACTTTTAATTAATTTATATCCTAATATTATTAGGATTGAGAAAGAGTACTAATATTATATTAATTCCTAAACTCCTTTAGAATTAAAATAATAATAATAATAATAATAATAATAATAATATTAATAAGACTCCTCTTATTAATTTATATTTAATATTTCTAAAATATAAATAATAAATATTAAACTATTTAATTTATTCTATCACCATAGATTAAATTAATTATACTTAATGCATTATTACTATCATGCCATGTTTTTCTTAAATAATTCTTCTTCCTTTTATGGTGTGACCCTTTAGGTTCTCCATATTAAACCAGTTGTGAATAAATCAATTAGAACAATTCTAATCTTATTTAAATAAATAAATTAAACTAATAATCTATTTAAATAAATAACATTTATTCTACAATAGGGATATACCTCCCTAGCGATCAATGACTTTCCAGATAATATAGATTTCAACATAATCATAAAAGAACTTGCGAGTTAATAGTTACCGTACAATTCAATCCTTCCACAATACAATGTCCCAATTAAATATAAGACATGAATTTACTATCAAGTCTTAATTTATTTAATCATATGTATTTCGATTAGAAAACGCACAACTCCAAATAATGCAAATTAGAAACCTCTTTCTAATTTCATTCTACCTTGGCCAAGGATTTCTAGGTTGTCATTTAACGAATCACATAGGACATATCTCCTCTTTTACTAGAGGTGGTAAATTCTTTATTGATCATACATTATCTCCATATGCAACTCATTATACCCAAGCATACCCTATATATGCCTTAAAAGGCCTTAAAGAATAAGTCAAAGTATAATTTGTTACATACAAGATACTATGATGATCTCAAGTCCAAGGATCACTTGTACTACTATCACATTAGGAATTCCTATTGACAGGCGAGTAAAACTCCATTAGGTATTTCATAGTGAGTCACGTTCAGTGAACTTATTCTCCAATAAGCACGTACATACTTGCTTTAGTGTCTCCACACAAATGACCATGAGATTAGTCATCCTCATCCAATGAGCAAGCAACATATGTACCAATCTATCCGGATTTACTAATCCCCTTTTTAGTAATCCCACGATTGGGAACTATTTTAGTTTTTAAGCTTTCTAAGAATTTAGATCTCATTAGCATGATCTCATCATGATTCTAAAAGCATTGCTTAAAACTATGAGTTATTTACATATTATAAAACAGCACCATGTAGTTAATTAAATGCCTTAAATGAATATTTTATTAATAAATAAATAAGATTGTTTACAAAGTATGCGCTTTATCATCATACATGATTGGCTTGTATGCACACTACTATCACAAAGAACAGGAAGCCGGTGACATTCTGAAGAAAGTATAGCAGATGGAAGAAACTCTCCAGTCTATCAAAGGGACTGGGCCATTCGACAGTGTTAATTACTCTAACCATTATATATTCCCTGGGGCTCGTTATCCCGAAAAGTTTTAAGTCCCTGATTTAGAGAAATATGATGGATTGGGAGACCCTTATACTCACCTGAAGGTATTCATTGGAGAGCTCGAATCCTATGCAGAGGACGAGAAACTCCGAATACAGTTATTCCATAAAAGTTTGACCAGAGAGGCAAAAGCCTGGTATGCCCGTCTGGACAACTCCAAAATTCACAGTTGGGAAGAGTATGCACATGCTTCCTTAGTCAATACAGCTTCCAATCTCAACTGGCTCCAGACAGATATCAGATAACCAAAATCAAGAAATAAAGTACTGAGTCATTCAGAGAATATGCTCAATGGTGGAGGCGGGTTGCAGCACAAGTCACCCCGTCCATGACTGAATCTGAGATAGTTATGACCTTCATCGACATTCAAGAAGCTCCATATTACGAGAGGGTCCTAGCAGGCTTAGGAAAATCGTTCTCGGAGATGATTAATCATGGCGAGATGGCAGAAATGGGGCTCAAGTCTGGGAAGATAAAGGATCTAACTGCCCTCGAAGCTGTGGCCAAACATATCCAGTTCAAAAATTACGGGAGTAATCCCCGGAGGGTACACAAAAAGAAAGACGAAGAAGTGTCCTTAATATTACAAGGACAAAATCAAAGAGGCGAGTCAAACAGTATGCCCATTCAAAGGAGGAACTATACCCCTTTTCAAGCTCCTGCATAACCTGTAAACCCTCAATTTCATAAAACTATGGAGGTCAGACGTAGGAGAACATTCACCCCATTAGGGGATTTACTCGAGAATGTGTTGAAACTGTTAACGGCACAGAAAAAGATTGTGCAACTCCTTCCCCCAACCAATACCGGTGGACGAAATTTAGACCCAAGTAAGAAGTGTGTCTACCACTCCGGATCCCCGGGCCATGATACACAAGACTGTTGGTCTCTCAAGCACAAAATTCAAGACATGATTGACAACGAAGAACATTATAGGGTCAAGACGCGCTAAAATACATCCAAATCGTAAGTACATCTGAAGGATAGAGGAATACCCCTAAAGGGTCATAACAAATATCCTAGAGTGGGAAAATTCAGAGTATATGACAGTAAGTCAAAAATTGAAGACGATCCAGCATCAAGTAACACTGTTGGCTAAGCTGATAGTGCGCCAACATCAGGATACAAGGCACTTTTTCACCCAACTATCAAAAAGCCATAAGGAAAAATAGGTTAACCATATTGCAAACTTATATCCCTCCAAGATCAACCCGCTAAATGAAGAATATCAAAGCAGGCTGAAAGGACATGAAAATTGGAATGATGAAATTACTGGAAGATCTCGCCAGCGACAAAATTGCCCGGAGGAATGCGAATTCCCAAAGAGAAAATATCAAACAACATTCCAAACACTGGCAAACCACCAAAATCCTACGACATCGAGAGTCAGGAAGAGTAGGCGGAGAAGGGTATTCATGCCTTTGGGGGACTCGTTGGAAAAAATATTAGCACGGTTGGTTGCGCAGAAAAAGATCACTGAGCTTGCTCCACCTGCTAATCCCAAAGGAAGGCATTATGATCTCAACAAGAGGTGTGTTTATCATTCCAGAGCACAGGGACATACGACCGATGATTGTTGGCATCTGTAACACAAAATCTAGGATCTTATTGAAATTAGATAACTGATGTTAGAAATCCTCATGATCGGAAAAGGCTAAAGAGAAATAAAGAGTGTAAGAGGTCTACTCGTGACAAACAGTTCACAGGAAGTAATGGTTATAAACACCAATCCTTGAAAAACACAAGGTGATCTGATCATAATGAGGGGAGTGGCAGAGGAAACAATACAGTCCCCCAAGGAAATTCCTCCATAATTATCAAATATTTTGTTGCCAAAATTGAGCAATCGCATTCCTGATTCTACCTTTCTAGATGATGAGGAGGAAATATTGATCCTTCCCAGTATGGAAAAAGCCAAAAAGGAAAGTTCCTTACGAGAAATACAACAACAGTTTGAGAGAGATTTCATAGTCAAATCCTTTCAAGGCTATGCAAAAGATGAAGGAACAGATGAAGAAAAATGTGGTGAAGTTGTCGAGGAATCAAGAGTTCATCCCTTTTTGCGATGAGTCCATTGTTAGACTCCTTGAGGGATATGCTAAATTAGGAGACGATCAAGTTATGACCATGATTGAAGATATTCGTAACCAGGAGGTAACCTCTATCACGTGCCTCGAATGCAATATAACCACTGACAATAAGACTATCAGGTCTCAGCTAGCCAAAAAGACTTAGATTCAGATGATGAATTATGAGTTCCAAGAGATATAGGATGGTATCACTTTCTTAGCATTATGTATTTTACTTTCCATAAAAAAATCAAAATCAAATCAAAATCAAAAATCAAAAAAATCAAACCAGTCAGGTCTAGTCAGTTTGAGCCTGAACTACGAAAGACCTGATCTCCCCCATCCACGAGAGTACGTAGGCATCCATCTATGGTGCGGTCTAACCCTTAAAAGAAAAAACCAAACACTCTACCTCTCAACCCAAATATAAACCCAAAGACCAGTCTCAAGGCACTAAAATAAAACCTGAAAAGCCTACACCCAAGAAAAACCCTTAAAATCAGCGAGCCATATTGAGAAGACCCAACAACACCTAAATGTCATTCCATCAAATCTGACACCAGTCCTGAAAAGGAAGAGATAACGATACATCAAGACAACCAGTCATAGGGATGAAATGACAATCATCATAAGATGCAACTCGTCAACAACTCCTCAGTCCTGAAGTGTGAGAAGACTTGATCTCCTTTGACTTACAGAAGCATATGGGCTACCATTGTGGCAAAGTCTATCTCATACCCAACGACCTATTCCTTGAGGAAAAGGCCATAGGTTAAACCTCACAGATCAAACCAAATCCAGTTGAAGCCATCACATCACCAACAAAGCTAAGCTCTTAAATCTAATTTAGTGGAGTCCGAAGGCCTCTAGATATCAATCATCAAAGTTGAAACAACAACACAGCGATATATCAAGCATGATCATCAGCAAGGACCTTCAAAGAGCTAACACCCTCAATCTAAAACCTTCATCAAATTAACGAAAGAAAATCATCAAAGCTAATTGCGCCTATAAGTCAAAACGAGGATTGGGGAAAGCCAAATGTCAAAGTTCCACTACCTATTCACCATACAGGTTATGAGGTAAAAGACTCTTGCGATCTTGGCGTCTTATCAGCCCATCTGTCAAATATACAGCAAAAAAACTACCCCAGATGACAAGCAAGACTAGGGCAATTTTAGAATTAACAACAACCGATATTGAGACCCTTACAACAAACAAGACTGGGGTAATTTAGGATGCATTGACAACTCAATTACTGGGGCATTCATCGACCATCCTAAAAAGGAAAATACACCAGTCAGCACCATCAGCATGGCCCGTCATCATCAAAGGGACCCTCATATCATTTCACTGGCGATCCGGTATGATCAATTGATATTTTCCAATCATAATTTTTCTTAGAATACAGCAATCCACGGATGAGGTATGACTCTTTCATCTCTTTATGTGCTTTCAATCTGTATTTACATGCATTACCAATAATATACATGTTATGTATAGATAAATCTTGCATTAGAATCTTAGAAAAAGGTTTTAAAAAAGGAGATTTAGTTTAATTTGTTATGAATTGGATTAATTTCGATAAGCATCCGTGGAGAAAGAATCACAGGAATGATAAAAAAATTAAAACTTTTCAAAATTCTAGTTCAAAGTATTGTTTGGAGTAGAATTAACCTCATATGCATGTTTGCACTTTGCAGTTACCTGACTCTTAGTTGTGGGGTATGAAACTATGGCGACGAAAATGGCAATTAATAAAAAGATAAAAGATAAATAGCCAGCCTAATATCTCAAATCATGGCCTAGGTTACTTGAGTTATTAAGCCTGAGGGGTGTCTTTACACCTGGTGCCCTAAAGCCATCTGGTTTGGGAGTCACTGGCCCAAAGCTTGCTACATGGGTAACTTATCGCCTAAGAAAATGAGCATTGAAGAAGAAAAAGGAAAAACCTTAGCAGATCTGAATCGTAGCCTAGGTTACTCGAGTAATTAAGCCCAAGGGATGTCTTTACACATGGTGGCCTAAAGTCGTTTGGTTTAGGAGTCACAGACCCAACGCTCGCTACAACGTTCACAGTTTGTTGTACTAACTCTAGTCCGAATATTCATCGTTCTCCGACTTCGTCCCAATATAATGGCATTCTGTATTTTCTTTCGTAAAGTGCTTCGTATGGTGGCATGCCGATACTCGCATGATAACTATTGTTATACACAAATTCCACTAAGGGTAGGTGGTCATCACAATTTCCCTTGAAATCCATCACACAAGTCCTAAGCATGTCCTCCAGCATTTGTATAGTTTGCTCACTCTGTCCGTCTGTCTGAGGATGATAAGCGGTACTCAACCTCAACTGTGTTCCCATTCTCTCTTGTAAGCTTTTCCAAAAGTTTGACGTGAAGCGCGGATCTCGATCAGAGATAATTTACACCTGCACTCCATGTCGTGAAACAATCTCTTTTACGTATACATTTGCTAACTGATTCAAACTATATCGGATCTTGGTTGGTAGAAAATGTGCGGTCTTCGTTAGTCGATCCACAATAACCCAAATGGCATCATAACCTTTCTGCGTGACTGGGAGTCCCACCACGAAGTCCATCGTAATGTGCTACCATTTCCACTCTAGTATTTCCAACGATTGTAGTAAACCACTCGGCCGCTGATGCTCTGCTTTAATGCGTTGACAAGTAAGACATTTACAAACGCACTCTGCGACTTCCTGTTTCAGATTGGGCCACCAAAAATGTTGCCTCAAATCTCTGTACATCTTCGTGCCTCCCTAATGAACAGAATACGTCGTATTGTGTGCCTCGTGCAAAATTTCTTCTCTTAGTTCGGGATCTTGCCTTTGACTGAGAATAAGAACCTTCTTTGAAGGGAATATATATTTGTCGGAGAACCGACGTGCGCACTTGAGTACGATTGATTGTTATACATAACGTAGGGTACTTTAGGCTGATCACCTATTGTACTTGTTTTTGATTTGGGTTATCAGTTTAATATTGTTAATTCTAGTAGAAGTTCATAGTACTTAGTGACTTCTCAGTATTCAGTTATCTTGAAATCTTGAATTGCTTTATTATTGGATCACATTGATATTATTCTGTCCTTAGCGATTGTTGTTGAGAACTGTTGATATTCTTGTTATCCTTGAACTATCAAACCTTGCTATACCCTTTTGAGAATTAAGAATTTTATTACTCACCCTTATTGTATATTACTTGCTGGGAAATTTGTGCTCATTCTTGCTTTTCCTAAAACATTTTAGTTAAGGCAGAGCAATGTGGACCTTCAGGCACAGATAAGGGCAAGGAAAAGGCTACTGAGTAACTTTAATTATGTAGGACTTATGATTGTAATAAAGAACTTATGATATTATGTACTAGTTAAGGTTATTTATGCTTAAGATATGTCTAAGCTATGTAACCACTGTTTAAGTTACGAGACCTTGGGACGTGAATAAATTATATTATTTAAATGTAATCTATTCGGTAATAGTTGTGTATTATATTTTCGCTGTGCAATGCGATAAATAGTCGTATTATTATTGTTATATATTATTGTGAGAACGTGACGAACCGAATTCGAGTGACCAAGTGGCGGTCCCGAATTTGGGGACGTCACAAGTTGGTATCAAAGCTGTAGTTATAAACCTTAGGAGCGAGTGTCCTTAGATTATAACTTAGGAGAACTTAGAAGTTAGGAAGGGGATAAAACTCATGTAGAGTTCTCCTTGAGAGACTTAATATGTTATAAAATGTAACTTCATTCTATACAATGAACTTATGTTTTATTTAACATTCTAATGGAGTTGCTATTTATTTGTCTTGTGTTTGTGATTGTAGGATGGCAGACACGGGAGTACCTAGTAGAGTGGCTGAGGAGGAGCCTAGAGATATACATGTAGTATACAAGGCACCCCTAGAAGTTGTGCCAGTGCAGGCTGTTGCACCGTTCGAGTCTGACGACGAGGACGAGATTGAGATAGAGTCTGATCCAGAGGAGGAGCCGATAGAGGATGAGCCGATGTAGGGTGAGCCAGTAGAGGACTCTGATGAGGCTAACTTAGAGGAGCAGATGTTAGGCGAGTACGAGGAGCGTATCCTAGAGTTGGACTGCAGAGTCCCGGAGCTGGAGGCCGAGGCCAAGGAGAGAGAGTCTGAGTTCCAGAAGTTGAGGGACGAGGACCATCAGAGGAAGTTAGCCATGAAGGAGTTAGAGGTGGAGATTGCTTACCGCAGGGAGGCAGGGATCCAGATGGGAACCTTATTCCACAGGTCAGTGGCGAGAAACGTAGATCTGGCAGGGAAGATGGAAGAAGTAGAGCAGAGAGAATTGAGCGAGAAGACTGAGAAAGAGGCGGTCCGTACTCAGCTAGAGTCGGAGGTTATGGATAGGATTCACTTCGAGGAGAAGTGGGAACCGGCCCATGAGAGAGCAGATGACTTGGAAGATGAGGTCAGATGCAAGAAGAGGAAAATAAACAAGATGGGGTATGTGTTCCGTTCGGCATTTGAGAGAGTGCTTGACGATGTATACCACTACCCAGCGGAGCAGGGATAGACCCTACATACTTTGAGCAGTGAATTGGTTGCGTATATAGCCCAGATCAAGTATAAGAGCGCTGTGGAGCGTGGCATGATAGGGTGAGACCTTAGTCAGTTTAGTAGTAGTATTTATCTTATATGATGTATATACTATGTTGTAATCCCAACTTTTTGTGTAAAGTATGGGATAGTGATGTGAACCCCGAGTAAGCTTTTGTTAGAGGGGTAGTATGGTAGTATGTTAGTATTTTTCCCCGTCTTTTGTGATATTAGGGGATACATGTGACAACATTTATAGAAATATGCTAGGGAAATCATGTAATGAAACTATTTGGCATATGAATATAAATGAAGTTTATTTCAAAAACGTGTTATAAATTATTCTTTTTGTATTAAAAGAAAATACTTAAGTGATATAACTGAATAATAATAAAATGAAAATTTTTGATGCAGATCATGGCACCAAGACGTAGATTGACTGCACCCGAAGAGTCAGTAAACAACGAGAGGGAACAAGTAGATCACATCCAAAAGCTAGTTGATCTGTTAGGAGAGGCTCTTAGGGGAAAGAACAACGAACCTGTTCGTCCAAACCCTCAGGTTGTGCCAGTAACAACCTTCAAAGACTTTAGAAGTGTAGGACCCCCAGAGTTCGAGGGAACTACCGACCTAATCGTCGCACAAACCTGGATCAAGGAGATCGAGAAGGCTTTCGCTATAGCTCTCGTGGGCGAAGATCAGAAGACGGTGTTTGCTACATATATGATGAGGGGAGAAGCGAACTATTGGTGGGATGTTAATCAGCAGAGAGCTGGAGAAGGGACAATAACCTGGGATAGGTTTAAGACGTTGTTCTTCGAGAATTACTTCCCGAAGAGCATGAAGAATCGAATGGAGGTGAAATTCCTAGACTTAAAATAAGGTGAGATGACGGTGGCACAACACGCAGCTAAGTTTAACGAACTAGCGCAATTTACGGAGCACCAAGTTGGTGATGAAGAGAGGAAGGCTAGACGATTCGAACAAGGACTGAAGCCTTTGCTATTCAATAAGGTGTCAGTTCTTCAGATCGAATCTTTTGCAACACTGCTGGAAAAGGCTATTATTGTCGAGGGAGGAAGTGAAGCTTTGAGCTTGTATAACAAAGAGAAGAAAAATAAGAATACTGGAGGAAAGAATCGTACTGGAGGAAGCAGTAGCGGAGGAAGCAACTTGGGAAAGAGAAAGTGGGAGAATAACAACAACAACAACAAAAATAACAACAATCAATCGGGAAAATTTTGTGGAGGTTTCAAGAAGAAGGCTGAAGGATGCCCGAAGTGTGGGAAGAACCATCAGGGTGAGTGCTGGAAGGGACGCGACACTTGCTACAACTGCGGACAGGAAGGGCACATCTCATCCAACTACCCGAAATTGAAAAAGATACAAGGATGGTTTGCATGTGGCTTGACGGAGCATCGGATTAAGGACTACCAGAAGAAGGGAAGTAACGGAGGGAACCAACAAGGAGGTAACAAGCTGATGATCAGCGGACCAGCACAATCCAACCGCCCAACCGCCAAAACTTTTAACATGACCGTCCAGGACGCAGTGGCTGCAAAGGACGTGGTGTCAGGTATAATCCCAATCAATGATATAAATGCTTATGTATTATTTGATTCGGGTGCCACCTGTTCTTTTGTATCTGAAGAATTTGCTAGTAGACTTAACACACCCCGAGAATGTTTAGGAAATTCGTTGAACATAGAAGTTGCGAATAAGGAAGTAATCCCTGCAGAATACGTTAATCGAAATTATCGCGCAAACATTAGAGAACATGAACTGAAAGTAGACTTGATTCCTATTAGATTGGGAGAGTTTGACGTAATACTGGGAATGGATTGGTTGTATAACCATGCTGCGATAATTGACTGTCAAAATAAATGTGTGAACCTTCAGACTCCGAGTAAGTCTAAGGTAGTGTTTTATGGTAGCTTATCGCTTAAGCAATCATGTTGCGTTACGATGATGATGCAGGCCAAGAAATTATTAAGGAAATGATGTGTAGGTTATTTAGCTTACATCGTAGATACTCAAAAAAAGGGGTAGAAATTAAAGATATATCCGTAGTGAATGAATTTCAAGATGTGTTTACGGACAATCTGCCTGGTCTTCCGCCAGACAGAGAAATCGAATCCGTAATAGACTTAGCACCGGGAACGGCACCGATTTTGAAAGCTTCATATCATATGGCGCCAGTAGAAATGAAGGAATTGATGATACAATTGCAAGAGTTATTGGATAAGGGTTACATACGATCGAGTGTGTCCCCTTGGGGAGCACTAGTGTTATTCTTTAAGAAGAAGGACGAATCGATGAGGCCCTGTATCGATTATCGAGAATTGAACAGAGTAACTATCAAGAACAGATATCTGCTACAAAGGATAGACGACTTATTTGATCAACTGAAAGGGGCGAAATGTTTTTCGAAGATAGACATATGGACAGGTTATCACCAACTAAAGGTTCGGGATGAGGACATACCAAAGACTGCATTTTGAACCCATTATGAACATTACGAGTTTTTGGTAATGTCATTTGGATTGACTAATGCTCCGATAGCATTTATGGACTTGATGAACCGAGTTTTCAAGCCATACTTGGATAAATTTGTAGTGGTTTTTATCGATGACATTTTGATCTACTCGAAGACAGAGGAAGAACACGCCGAATATCTGAAGATTGTTTTGGAGGAACTAAGGAAAGAGAAGATGTATGCAAAATTTTCAAAGTGTGAATTTTGGATGGAGAAGGTTCAATTCTTAGGTCACGTGGTGGATAAGAATGGAATCTCAGTGGACCCTACAAAGGTCGAGGCAGTAAGTAATTGGGAGCAACCAAGAACACCGACGAAAGTGAGAAGTTTCTTAGGGTTAGCTGGGTACTATCGAAGATTCATCCAGGATTTTTCTAAGATAGCAACCCCGTTGACCAATCAGACGAGGAAGACGATAAAGTTTGCATGGACAGACAAATGTGAAGAGAGTTTTCAGGAGTTGAAGAAGAGATTGAGCGAAGCACCTGTATTATCATTACCAAATGATGCGGGAAATTTTGTGTTGTATAGTGATGCATTGCACAAGGGACTTGGTTGTGTGCTAATGCAGCACGGCAAATTCATTGCGTATGCATCACGACAATTGAAGGATTATGAAAAACGATACCCTACTCACGACTTAGAGTTAGCGGCAGTAGTTTTTGCGTTATAGATTTGGAGGCATTATTTGTACGGAGAGAAATGTGAGATATATACGGACCACAAGAGTCTAAAATATATCTTCACACAAAAGGAGCTGAACATACTGCAGAGGAGGTGGTTAGAATTAATCAAAGACTAGGACTGCGATATTCTTTATCACCTGGGAAAGGCAAACGTGGTTGCTGACACTCTAAGCAGGAAAGGAAGGGAGAAATTGTTTCATTTGACGACTCAGGAAGAGTTGATAAGAGAGGTGGAGAAATTGGAGATAGAAGTGAAAGGACCAGAAAAGTCTGGTGAGAAGTTATTTGTAATGGAAGCTTGTCCGACGTTGTTGGATAGAGTAAAGGAAGCCCAGGAAAAGGATGAAGAGTGTGAGAAAATCCGAAAGAGGATCACAGAAAATGAAGAAGAGAAATTCCGAATGGATAAGGACGGTATCTTAAGATTCGAAGGAAGAGTGTGGGTACCAGTGGTAATCGAGTTAAGGGAAGAGGTTTTGCACGAGGCACACAATACGACATATTCCGTTCATCCGGGAGGCACAAAGATGTACCGAGATTTGAGGCAATATTTTTGGTGGCCCAATTTGAAACAGGAAGTCGTAGAGTGCGTTAGTAAATGTTTGACTTGCAAACACGTTAAAGCAGAGCATCAGTGGCTGAGTGAATTACTACAACCGTTGGAAATACCGGAGTGGAAATGGGAGCATATTACGATGGACTTCGTGGTAGGACTTCCAGTTACGCAGAAGGGTTATGATGCATATGGGTTATCGTGGATCGACTTACAAAGATCGCACATTTTCTACCAATCAAGATTCGTTACAGTTTGAATCAGTTAACGAGTCTGTATGTAAAGGAGATTGTTTCATGACATGGAGTGCCGATATCGATTGTCTCTGATCGAGATCCAAGATTCACGTCAAATTTTGGAAGAGTTTACAAGAGAGAATGGGAACGCAATTGAGGTTGAGTACCGCTTATCATCCTCAGACAAACGGACAGAGTGAGTGAATAATACAAACACTGGAGGACATGCTTAGAAATTTCTTGATGGACTTCAAAGAGAATTGGGACAACCACCTACCCTTAGTTGAATTTGCGTATAACAATAGTTACCATGCGAGTATCGGCATGCCACCGCACGAAGCTCTTTACTAAAGAAAGTGCAGAACGCCATTATGTTGGGACAAAGTCGGAGAGCGACGAATACTCGAACCAGAGTTAGTACAACAAACCGCAGACGTGGTGACAGTGATAAGAGCCAGACTAGTAGCAACTCAAGACCGTCAAAAAAAGTACGCAGATTTGCATCGGCAGGACCGAGACTTTAAAGTTGGTGGTTTCGTATTCCTGAAGGTATCTCCATGGAAGGGAAAGATCCGTTTCGACAAGAAAGGAAAGTTGAGTCAAAGATTCATAGGACCGTTTGAGATACTGAAGCGAGTGGGCGAAGTGGCATACAAAGTTGCATTACCACCCGAGTTGGAGCACATCCACAACGTGTTTCACATTTCCGTGTTGCGACCATACAAGGCCGACTACAATCACGTAATTTCTTATGAGCCCATTCAAGTGGAGAAGAACTTGGCATATGAAAAAATTTATGTCCAAATACTAGATAGGAAAGAGCAAACTTTGAGAAATAAAATTATATCTTCTGTAAAAGTACTTTGGCGTACCCACGATGTTAAAGAGGCATTGTGGGAGTTAGAAGATAGGATGATGAGGGACTATCCCCATCTATTTGTGTAACCTTGTAACAATTCCGGGACAGAATTTTTATAAGGGGGGATGATGTAATACCCGAGAATTTCCTAATAATATTAAACGAATATATTAATGGAAATGAATATTTATTTGAAAATAAATGATTTTGTGAGTTAACTCAATTATATTAAATTGAATAAATAATAATTGAGGAAATGTGGAGTTTGCGATAAACTCGTTGAAAGCCTTGTGTGGCACAGTGATGAGGAATATTAATAATGATATTAATTAACGAAGGAATTATTAAGTGAACAATTAATCTATATTAATTGTTAATTATTATTGTAGAATATTAATTAATTGTTATAGAATATTTATGATGATTAATTATGATATGTGATTATTATTATTGCAAAAGAAATATAATAATAATAAGCGACGTGTCTATAAATATAATAAGATTTATATTTATATACTGTGCGTGATAAATGAGCAATTATTGTGGAAATTAATAATTCCTTTAATTGGCGAGGAATGGATTAATTAATATTATTGTTAATTAATCGATAAGATGAATAATTTATGAATAATAAAACAAATAAGTAAGTTATTAATAAGATTGTATTAATTGTTATGTGCAAGTATACAATACTTGAATATATAAAGTATATAGAATACAACTATATTATATAGTGTAGAGAAACACTTAAGTGTAACCATGCAAGTATACTTAAACTATATGATTGTACATATTGAAACTATATATTATGAATACATCATGATGCTTATGTAACAATGGGTATGTGAGTATATATTAAAATGGTACATTATGAATATATCTAGTAAACAATTATAGTTGATGATTACTTCAATACATGATTGAATAATTAATGTGATAGTACCCTATTGAATTACATTCGGTAGTGATAAAATGTACATGGATTATATGGTATGAGTACATATATAATCCCTAAACCTTCCATTTATAGTAATGATATGCATTGAAATTACATGAGAGAACAAAAAGGGGGAATTTAAGATAACTGCATTGAACTAATTAGTGAACATTCAAAGCCTTGTCCCATTTCAGTTGGCCCAAACAGTGCACACCCCCTTTGCGTAAACTCTCCAGCCTTGAAACAGTGGCTATACAATAGGTAATGATAGCTATGCAAATGGCTGAGAAATGGTGGTTAAGCAACTCTTCAATAACCGTTGTTTTCTTCTTCTACACCTTGGATTGCAACCTTAGTGTAATACCTGTGACGCCCCCAAATTCCAGGACCGCCACTTGGTCTCTCGAATTCGGGTCATCACGTGCTCATGGTAATACATCACAATAATAATAATTAAATATCATACGATCACAGCGGAAAATCTATTTTAGAATAATTTACAATGATTTATTATAATTATTCCCCAAAGTCTCGCAACCTACAGTACTTAATAGATTACATAATAATATCAGTTAACGACTTATTACATAATCTAACTTAAGCTTAAACATAATCAAATCCAGTCTTACTACATCATCTTCATACAATATTAATATATTTAAAACATAACAGACATAAGCTAGTTGGTAGCTTTGCCCTTGCCCTTATCAACGCCCGAAGGTTCACCATGCTCTGCCTTAACTGAAATGTTTTAGGGAAAGCAAGAATGAGCACAAATTGCCCAGCAAGTAATATACAATAAGGGTGAGTAATAAGATTCTCAATTCTCGAAAGGGTATAACAAGATTTGATAGTTCAAGAATAACAAGAATATCAACAGTTCTCAATATCAGTCGCTAAGGACAGGATAATATCAATATGATTCAATAATAAGTCAATTCAAGATTTCAAATAATTGAATACTGAGTAGTCACTACGGACTATGAACTTCTACTAGAATTGACAGTAATAAACTGAAAATCTAACAAAAACAGGTACAACAGGTGATCAGCCTAAAGTACCCTTGTTATGCATAACAATCAACCATACTCAAGTGTGCACGTCGGTTCTCCGACAATTATATATTCCCTTCAAAGAAGGTTGTTCTTCTCAGTCAAATACAAGATCCCGCACCAATCGATTAGTTTGGGTTGCTTTTCAATAACATAAGTCCGGCAGAATCAAATGACATAGACACTTTCACAATATTTAAGAACAATACTAAGTTCAACATTAATAATAGCTTTAATGAAATAAGAGTTCAAGTATGCTAATTCGATTCAACCGATTAAATAGGAAACTAGTTCGTAATACACAAGATAGGATACTTGCATAGTAAAAGAGTATAAGTTAGGAAACTTTCACAATCATAGATTTCCTTGCATAAAGTAAATGCGTCGGTTAGGATACTTGCACTTTAAAAGAGTGTAAGTAAGAGAACTTTCCTTTAGCGTAGTTTATCCACGAAAAGCAATCAACACTTTCGAATTCCTATCGTAATACAGTTACGTATATATATGATATTCATTAGTCATATAATTTAACTTCACATTTTTTCTTTGAATATACGATCAACACATAAGCTAAGTTTTACCTAGCTACACAGTTATATAGAATATAATTTCTATCCTTAACGTTCCTTCTTTAGAGTTTAAACGCATTCTCATATTATATAAGATCTCAACAATTAGCAAACATGCTTGCATATTATTAATATCACATAAGACCACAATCAATACTAAATATACTTCATTTTAGCAAGTTACGGCATCTCCTTAAGTTAACCGTCAAAATCGGGTTCAAGTAACATCATATAATATCGCGTAGCATGTATTCATATTTAAAGGATACTTTCATGCTTGTATAACTTTTCCAAATCCAATCGTACATGGTATAGGTTCTTAAGTTAATACTTAAAGCCATTCAAGGACACGAACTCATATGGTCTAACATGATTGCTTTTAAACACATAAGATATTCATATAACTTGTATTAGTCATGGTCATCAGTACTCGTATTGCATATATGTAGCTAGCATTGTTATTATCTTGAAAACATGCTTTGTTCATGCTAAACTTTAATCACGGCAACAAATCATGGTATATATACATGCATGACACATGAATGAGTCTAAGAGTACTATCACATGTGTCCATAAATGTCAAATTCTAATTCTCGTCATAACATACCAACGTTCACGTTCAAAGCTTATACTTTGTTAGTATAGTTCATTAATAAGGTCTATCATGTTCATGCTTCCTTATGAAACCTACATATGTAAGTTAACATGCTTTTCATATATTTCAAGGCCCTATAAACATGCTCGAAAAGTCAGAATGTATACATGCTTCATATATGTTAACGTCGTTTACGAAACTTTAAATTCGTTTCCAAACTATGTGTCGTTTGGTTAACCATGCATGCTAATATACTAAAACATGCTTACATTGCCTCATTAGGTTTATATATATGTATTAATCATGCTCCCATGCTTGTTTAAACAAAAATCAAACAATTGGTACATAACAGTTTTGTTGCAGAATGCAGAAAACTGAACACAGAGGCTGGCGCTGCGGCGCGGCAACAGTAGCTTAATACTGGCGCTGCGGCACGAGTGGCGCTGCGTGCGGCGCTGCAGCGCGGGCTGCGGCGCGTGTGGCGTTGCGGCGCGGGCTGCGGCGCTGCGGCGTCGAGGCAGTTTTCTGCGGTTCAGACTGCAGCGAAAACCGACCCAAAACCTCCCATTTCATCGATTTCAACATACCCAGATATTAGACTTGTTTAACTTACTAACACATACATATATGCTTATATAACAGTCAATAGCAATTATCAATTCCCAATTTCATGAACTCTAACTAATTTACGAATTTCATGTATTTACAGAAATTGAAGAGGAACAATGGAAATGAAAGACTATTCAGTGGTTCCATCATGTGTGTATGTTCATATAACAACAATATAAGGGTTCTACAAACCAATCATGAACCAATTTGGCATAATCAAGAATTTCAACAAAACTCAGAGAACAACAATGGAGTTCTTTTGACAGAAAAATGAAAATGAAGACACGAAGAGGATTTATACCTCTGTTATGGAGTAAGCTTGCTGATGCTACTATAGAAATTCCTTCTGAACTAAATAGACAATCACAGTATACTCTCTTCTCTTAGAAATATTTCAGCAATGAAATGAAGGTGCAGGGAGTTCCTTTATATAGAAGAATGAATACACAGTCCAAGCTTCTAACTCCCAAATCAAACTAACGGATTGTCAAATTGCATGAAGGTTATAGAATGGTAGGTATTTAGTTGTTAGAATCCATCATTAAAACCACTCCCTTGCTCATCATTGCTACAAGGCTATGGAAATTTACTGAGTTTAAGGAGAAGCAATAGGCTTAGGCCATAATGGCTGTGCACGTGAATGAGGGAAAGGAGAGTGACTATTATATTGGGACAAGCCAAGCAAATCTCAACATTCTTACAAATGGACTATATGCTACACTTATGTTATATATTATATGTACTCTTAGGTTATAATTACAATGTTCTCCCCATAATGTAATAAATGCAATTTGAATACATATAATCTATGTACATTTTATCTTACCGATATAATACAATCGGATACTACCACATTACATTATATCATATATTATTAAATTGTATTACTCAACAATTATTTATAATAGATCCATGATACATTATTTTAATGTATATCCACACATCATTTGTCACCTACACATATCATAACATATAGTTACTATACATTTAATTCGCATGCTTGCACATATAATTTCTCATCTTATAAATTGAATATTAATTAATAATATACACATATCCTACATCAATCAATATAATTGTTAACCTCCATAACAATTTAATTAACCTTTATATGATTAACCATCACTTTGATATAAATCTTATTATATTTATAAACACGTTGCTCATTATTATTATGTTTCTTGCAATAATAATCACATATTATTAATCAATCCTCATTAGTATTTTATAACAGTTAATTAATATTCTTCGATTAACAATTAATATAGATTAATTGTTCGCTTAAATTAATATAATCATTCTTATATTACGTCACTGTGCCACACAAGGCAATCAACGAGTTTATCACAAACTCCACCAATTTCTCAATTATTATAATTATTCAATTATATATAATTGAATTAATTCATCTCATAACACAAAATCATTTATATTCAAATAAATTCTCATTTCCATTAATATATTTATTTAATAATATATGGAAATTCTCGGGTATTACATCCTCCCCCCCTTATAAAAATTCCGTCCCGGAATTGCTACAAGGTTACACAAATAGATGGGGATAGTCCCTCATCATCCTATCTTCTAACTCCCACGTTGCCTCCTCGACATCGTGGTTACGCCAAAGTACTTTTACAGATGAAATAACTTTATTTCTCAAAGTTTGTTCTTTCCTATCTAATATTTGGACAGGAATTTCTTCATACGCCAAGTTCTTCTCCACTTGAATGGGCTCGTAAGAAATCACGTGCTTGTAGTCGGCCTTGTACGGTCGCAACACGGAAATGTGGAACACGTTGTGGATATGCTCCAACTCGGGTGGTAACGTAACTTTGCATGCCACTTCGCCCACTCGCTTCAGTATCTCGAACGGTCCTATGAATCTTGGACTCAATTTTCCTTTCATGCCGAAACGGATTTTTCCCTTCCATGGAGATACCTTCAAAAATACGAAACTGCCGACTTTGAAGTCTCGGTCCTGCCGATGCAAATCTGCGTATTTCTTCTGGCGATCTTGAGCTGCTACAAGTCTGGCTCTTATCACTGTCACCACGTCTGCGGTTTGTTGAACTAACTCTGGTCCGAGTATTCGTCGTTCTCCGACTTCGTCCCAACATAACGGCGTTCTGCACTTTCTCCCGTAAAGAGCTTCGTACGGTGGCATGCCAATACTCGCATGGTAGCTATTATTATATGCGAATTCTACTAAGGGTAGGTGGTCGTCCCAATTTCCCTTAAAATCCATCACGCAAGTCCTAAGCATGTCTTCTAGCGTTTGTATTGTTCGCTCACTTTGTCCGTCTGTTTGAGGATGATAAGCTGTACTCAACCTCAACTGCGTTCCCATTCTTTCCTGCAAACTCTTCCAAAAATTGGACGTGAAGCGCGGATCTCGATCAGGGACAATTGACACCGGCACTCCATGTCGTGAAACAATTTCTTTTACATAATGGCTTGCTAATTGGTTCAAACTGTAGCGGATCTTGATTGGTAGAAAGTGTGCGGTCTTCGTTAGTCGATCCACGATAACCCAAATAGCATCATAACCTTTCTGTGTAACTGGAAGTCCTACCACGAAGTCCATGGTAATATGCTCCCATTTCCACTCTGGTATTTCTAACGGTTGTAGTAAACCACTTGGCCGCTGATGCTCTGCTTTAACGCGTTGGCAAGTCAAGCATTTACTGACGCACTCTGCGACTTCCCGTTTCAAATTAGGCCACCAAAAATGTTGCCTTAGATCTCGGTACATCTTTGTGCCTCCCGGATGAACGGAATATGTCGTATTGTGTGCCTCGTGCAAAATCTCTTCCCTCAACTCGGTTACCGCTGGTAC
Organism: Panax stipuleanatus; assembly: GCA_020205555.1. NCBI lineage: Eukaryota > Viridiplantae > Streptophyta > Magnoliopsida > Apiales > Araliaceae > Panax > Panax stipuleanatus. The sequence continues at coordinate 50,658,470 of CM035121.1, read as the reverse complement.
CCACACTCTCTCTTCAAATCTCAAAATACCGTCTTTATCCATTCGAAATTTTTCTTCCTCACTTTCTGTGATCCTCTTTCGGATTTTCTCACACTCTTCATCCTTTTCCTGAGCTTCCTTTACTCTATTCAACAACGTCGGACAAGCTTCCATTACAGTTAACTTCTCACCAGACTTTTCTGGTCCTTTTACTTCTATCTCCAATTTCTCCATCTCTCTTATCAACTCTTCCTGAGTTGTTAAATTAAACAACTTCTCCCTTCCTTTCCTGCTCAGAGCGTCGGCAACCACATTTGCCTTTCCCGGGTGATAAAGAATATCGCAGTCATAGTCTTTGATTAATTCTAACCACCTTCTCTGCCGCATGTTTAACTCCTTCTATGTGAAGATATATTTCAGACTTTTGTGGTCCGTGTATATCTCACATTTTTCTCCGTATAGATAATGTCTTCATATCTTTAACGCAAAAACTACTGCCGCTAACTCTAAGTCATGAGTAGGGTATCGTTTTTCGTAATCCTTCAATTGTCGTGACGCATATGCAATAACCTTGCCATGTTGCATGAGCACACAGCCAAGCCCCTTGTGCGATGCATCACTATACACCATAAAATTTCCCGCATCATCTGGTATTGATAACACAGGTGTTTCGCTCAATCTCCTTTTCAGTTCTTGAAAACTTTGTTCGCATTTGTCGGTCCATACAAATTTCACCGTCTTTCTAGTCAAATTGGTCAACGGGGTTGCTATCTTAGAAAAATCTTGGATGAATCTTCGATAGTACCCAGCTAACCCTAGAAAGCTTCTCACCTCCGTCGGTGTTCTCGGTTGTTCCCAATTACTTACTGCTTCAACCTACGCAGGGTCTACAAAGATTCCATTCTTATCCACCACGTGGCCTAAGAATTGAACCTTCTCCATCCAAAATTCGCACTTAGAAAATTTTGCATACATCTTCTCCTTCCTTAGTGCCTCCAAAATAATCTTTAGATGTTCGGCGTGTTCTTCCTCTGTCTTTGAGTAGATCAAAATGTCATCGATAAAAACCACTACAAATTTATCCCAAGTATGGCTTGAAAACTAGGTTCATCAAGTCCATAAATGCTGCCGGAGCATTAGTCAATCCGAATGACATTACCAAAAACTCGTAGTGTCCATAACGGGTTCGAAACGCAGTCTTTGGTATGTCCTCATCCCGTACCTTCAGTTGATGATATCCTGTTCGTAGGTCGATCTTTGAGAAACACTTTGCTCCCTTCAGTTGATCAAATAAGTCGTCTATCCTCGGTAGCGGATACCGGTTCTTGATCGTTACTCTATTCAATTCTCGATAATCGATACAGAGCCTCATCGATCCGTCCTTCTTCTTAACGAATAGTACTGGTGCTCCCCAAGGAGAAACACTCGGTCGAATGTAACCCTTATCCAATAATTCTTGCAATTGTATCATCAATTCCTTCATTTCTACTGACGCCATACGATATGGAGCTTTCGAAATCGGTGCCGTTCCCGGTGCTAAGTCTATTACGAATTCGATTTCTCTGTCTGGCGGAAGACCAGGAAGATCGTCCGGAAACACGTCTTGAAATTCATTAACTATGGATATATCCTTAATTTCTACTCCCTTCTTCCGAGTATCAACGATGTAAGCTAAATATCCTCCACATCCTTTCCTTAACAATTTCTTGGCCTGCATCATCGTAACGCAACACAATTGCTTAAGCGATGAGCTACCATAAAACACTACCTTAGACTTACTCGGAGTCTGAAGGTTCACACATTTGTTCTGACAGTCAATTATCGCAGCATGGTTATACAACCAATCTATTCCCAGTATTACGTCAAATTCTCCCAGTCTAATAGGAATCAAGTCTACGCTCAGTTCATGTTTACTAATATTTGCGCGACAATTTCGATAAACGTATTCTACAGGGATCACTTCCTTATTAGCAACTTCTATGATCAAAGGATTTTCTAATAGTTCTCGAGGTGTACTAAGTCTACTAGCAAATTCTTCAGATACAAAAGAATAGGTGGTACCCGAATCAAATAATACATAAGCATTTATATCATTGATTGGGATTATACCTGACACCACATCCTTCGCAGCCACTGCGTCTTGGACGGTCATGTTAAAGGTTCTGGCGGTTGGGCGGTTGGATTGTGCCGGTCCACCGATCATCAGCTTGTTGCCTCCTTGCTGATTACTACCCCCGCCACTTCCCTTCTTTGGGCAGTCCTTAATTCGGTGCTCCGTCGAGCCACAAGCAAAGCATCCTTGTATCTTTTTCGGTTTCAAACAGTTGGGCGAGATGTGCCCTTCCTGTCCGCAGTTGTAGCAAGTGCCACGTCCCTTCCAGCACTCGCCCTGGTGATTCTTCCCACACTTCGGGCATCCTTCAGCCCTCTTCTTGAAACCTCCATGAAAATTCCCTGATTGATTATTATTGTTGTTTTTGTTGTTGTTGTTGTTCTCCCACTTTCTCTTTCCCAAGTTGCTTCCTCCGCTACTGCTTCCTCCCGTACGATTCTCTCCTCCAGTATTCTTTCCTTTCTTTTCTTTGTTATACAGACTTAAGGCCTCACTGCCACCTTCCGCAATGATTGCCTTCTCCAGTAATGCTGCAAAGGAATCAATTTGAAGAACTGATACCTTATTGAACAGCCATGGCTTCAACCCTTGTTCAAAGCGTCTAGCCTTCCTCTCTTCATCACCAACTTGGTGCTCCACAAATCGCGCTAGTTCGTTAAACCTAGCCGCGTATTGCGCCACCGTCATTTCACCTTGTTTTAACTCTAGGAATTTCACCTCCATCCTATTCCTCATACTTTTCGGAAAGTAATTCTCGAAGAACAGTGTCTTAAACTTATCCCAAGCTATTATCCCTTCTCCAGCTCTTTGTTGATTAGCCTCCCACCAGTAGTTCGCTTCTCCCCTCATCATGTACGTGGCAAACACCGTCTTCTGATCATCGCCTACGCTAGCTATAGTGAAATCTTTTTCGATCTCTTTGATCCACGTTTGTGCGACGATTGGGTCGGTAGTTCCCTCGAACTCCGGGGGTCCTACACTCTTAAAGTCTTTAAAGGTTGTTACTGACACAGTTTGAGGGTTCGGGCGAACGGGTTCATTGTTCCTTCCCCTTAAGGCTTCTCCTAACAAGTCTACCAGTTTCTGGATCGGGTCTACTTATTCTCTCTCATTGTTAACGGATTCTTCGGGTGCAGTCAATCTACGTCTGGGCGGCATTATCTGCATCACAATTTTTTTCATTTTATTATTATTCAAGTATATTACTTAAGTATTTCTTTTAATAATAAAAGAATAAATTTATAACACGTTTCTAAAATCAACTCCATTTATATTCATATGCCATTTCATTTTCATTACATGATTTCCTAGCATACTGCTATAAATGTCATCACATATATCCCCTAATATCACAAAAGACGGGGAATATACCAACCTACTACCATACTACCCCTCTGACAGAAGCTAACTCGGGGTTTACATCATCATCCCACATCTTACACAAAAGATCGGAATTACAACATAGTATATACAATACATAAAGACACAACTAGTACTACCACTAGACTGACTAAGGAAATCTCATCCCATCATCCCGCGTTCCACTGTGCTCTTGTACTCCAACTGTGCTATATACGCAAACAGCTCTCGGCTCAAGGTATGTAGAGTCTGTCCCTGTTCTGCCGGGTAGTGGTACACACCATCAATCACCCTTTCAAAAGCTAAACGGAACACATACCCCATCTTGTTCATCTTTCTCTTTTTGCACCTGACCTCATCCTCAAGGTCGTCAGCTCTCTCATTGGACGCTTCCCACTTCTCCTCGAAGTGTAACCTATCCATCACCTCCAACTCTAGCTGAGTACGGAGTGCCTCTTTCTCAGTCTTCTCACTCAGTTCCCTCTGCTCAACCTCTTCTAGCTTCTCTGCCAAATCTGCATTCCTAGCCACTGACCTGTGAAACAGAGTCCCCATCTGGATCCCTGCCTCCCTACGGTAGGCAATCTCCACCTCTAACTCTTGCATAGCCAGCTTCCTCTGGTGGTCCTCGTCCCTCAGCTTCTGGAACTCAGACTCTCTCTCGTGGGCCTCTGCCTCCAGCTCCTGAACTCTACAGTCTAACTCTAGGATCCGCTCCTCATACTCTCCTAGCATCTGCTCCTCTATAGTAGCCTCATCAGAGTCCTCTACTGGCTCATCCTCCATCGGCTCCTCCTCTGGATCAGTCTCTATCTCAATCTCGTCCTCGTCGTCGGACTCGATCGGTGCAACAGCCTGCACTGGTGTAGCCTCTAGAGGTGCCTCGTACACTACATGTATATCCCTGGGCTCCTCCTCGGCCACTCTACTAGGTACACCTGTGTCTGTCATCCTATAATCACAAACACAAGACACGAAATAGCATCTCCATTAGAATGTTAAATAAAATATAAGTTCATTGTATAGAATGAAGTTACATTTCATAACAGACTAAGTCTCTCAAGGAAAACTCTACATGAGTTTTATCTCCTTCCTAACTTCTAAGTTCACCTAAGTTATAGTCTAAGGACACTCGTTCCTAAGGTTTATAACTACGGCTTTGATACCAACCTGTGACACCCCCAAATTCCAGGACCGCCACTTGGTCTCTCGAATTCGGTTCATCACGTGCTCATGGTAATACATCACAATAATAATAATTAAATATCATACGATCACAGCGAAAAATCTATTTTAGAATAATTTACAATGATTTATTATAATTATTCCCCCAAGTCTCGCAACCTACAATACTTAATAGATTACATAATAATTTCAGTTAACGACTTATTACATAATCTAACTTAAGCTTAAACATAATCAAATCCAGTCTTACTACATCATCTTCATACAATATTAATATATTTAAAACATAACAGACATAAGCTAGTTGGTAGCTTTGCCCTTGCCCTTATCAACGCCCGAAGGTTCACCATGCTCTGCCTTAACTGAAATGTTTTAGGGAAAGCAAGAATGAGCACAAATTGCCCAGCAAGTAATATACAATTAGGGTGAGTAATAAGATTCTCAATTCTCGAAAGGGTATAACAAGATTTGATAGTTCAAGAATAACAAGAATATCAACAGTTCTCAATATCAGTCGCTAAGGACAGGATAATATCAATATGATTCAATAATAAGTCAATTCAAGATTTCAAATAATTGAATACTGAGTAGTCACTACGGACTATGAACTTCTACTAGAGTTGACAGTAATAAACTGAAAATCCAACAAAAGCAGGTACAACAGGTGATCAGCCTAAAGTACCCTTGTTATGCATAACAATCAACCATACTCAAGTGTGCACGTCAGTTCTCCGACAATTATATATTCCCTTCAAAGAAGGTTGTTCTTCTCAGTCAAATACAAGATCCCGCACCAATCAATTAGTTTGGGTTGCTTTTCAATAACATAAGTCCAGCCGAATCAAATGACATAGACACTTTCACAATATTCAAGAACAATACTAAGTTCAACATGAATAATAGCTTTAATGAAATAAGAGTTCAAGTATGCTAATTCGATTCAACCGATTAAATAGGAAACTAGTTCGCAATACACAAGATAGGATACTTGCATAGTAAAAGAGTATAAGTTAGGAAACTTTCACAATCATAGATTTCCTTGCATAAACTAAATGCGTCGGTTAGGATACTTGCACTTTAAAAGAGTGTAAGTAAGAGAACTTGCCTTTAGCGTAGTTTATCCACGAAAAGCAATCAACACTTTCGAATTCCTATCGTAATACAGTTACGTATATATATGATATTCATTAGTCATATAATTTAACTTCACATTTTCTCTTTGAATATACGATCAACACATAAGCTAAGTTTTACCTAGCTACACAGTTATATAGAATATAATTTCTATCCTTAACGTTCCTTCTTTAGAGTTTAAACGCATTCTCATTTTATATAAGATCTCAACAATTAGCAAACATGCTTGCATATTATTAATATCACATAAGACTACAATCAATACTAAATATATTTCATTTTAGCAAGTTACGGCATCTCCTTAAGTTAACCGTCAAAATCGGGTTCAAGTAACATCATATAATATCGCGTAGCATGTATTCATATTTAAAGGATACTTTCATGCTTGTATAACTTTTCCAAATCCAATCGTACATGGTATAGGTTCTTAAGTTAATACTTAAAGCCATTCAAGGACACGAACTCATATGGTCTAACATGATTGCTTTTAAACACATAAGATATTCATATAACTTGTATTAATCATGCTCATGAGTACTCGTATTGCATATATGTAGCTAGCATTGTTATTATCTTGAAAACATGCTTTGTTCATGCTAAACTTTAATCACGGCAACTAATCATGGTATATATACATGCATGACACATGAATGAGTCTAAGAGTACTATCACATGTGTCCATAAATGTCAAATTCTAATTCTCGTCATAACATACCAACGTTCACGTTCAAAGCTTATACTTTGTTAGTATAGTTCATTAATAAGGTCTATCATGTTCATGCTTCCTTATGAAACCTACATATGTAAGTTAACATGCTTTTCATGTATTTCAAGGCCCTATAAACATGCTCGAAAAGTCAGAATGTATACATGCTTCATATATGTTAACGTCGTTTATGAAACTTTAAATTCGTTTCCAAACTATGTGTCGTTTGGTTAACCATGCATGCTAATATACTAAAACATGCTTACATTGCCTCATTAGGTTTATATATATGTATTAATCATGCTCCCATGCTTGTTTAAACAAAAATCAAACAATTGGTACATAACAGTTTTGTTGCAGAATGCAGAAAACTGAACACAGAGGCTGGCGCTGCGGCGCGGCAACAGTAGCTTAATACTGGCGCTGCGGCGCGAGTGGCGCTGCGTGCGGCGCTGCGGCGCGGGCTGCGGCGCTGCGGTGTCGAGGCAGTTTTCTGCGGTTCAGACTGCAGCGAAAACCGACCCAAAACCTCCCATTTCATCGATTTCAACATACCCAGATATTAGACTTGTTTAACTTACTAACACATACATATATGCTTATATAACAGTCAATAGCAATTATCAATTCCCAATTTCATGAACTCTAACTAATTTATGAATTTCATGTATTTACAGAAATTGAAGAGGAACAATGGAAATGAAAGACTATTCAGTGGTTCCATCATGTGTGTATGTTCATATAACAACAATATAAGGGTTCTACAAACCAATCATGAACCAATTTGGCATAATCAAGAATTTCAACAAAACTCAGAGAACAACAATGGAGTTCTTTTGACAGAAAATGAAAATGAAGACACGAAGAGGATTTATACCTCTGTTATGGAGTAAGCTTGCTGATGCTACTATAGAAATTCCTTCTGAACTAAATAGACAATCACAGTATACTCTCTTCTCTTAGAAATATTTCAGCAATGAAATGAAGGTGCAGGGAGTTCCTTTATATAGAAGAATGAATACACAGTCCAAGCTTCTAACTCCCAAATCAAACTAACGGATTGTCAAATTGCATGAAGGTTATAGAATGGTAGGTATTTAGTTGTTAGAATCCATCATTAAAACCACTCCCTTGCTCATCATTGCTACAAGGCTATGGAAATTTACTGAGTTTAAGGAGAAGCAATAGGCTTAGGCCATAATGGCTGTGCACGTGAATGAGGGAAAGGAGAGTGACTATTATATTGGGACAAGCCAAGCAAATCTCAGCATTCTTACAAATGGACTATATGCTACACTTATGTTATATATTATATGTACTCTTAGGTTATAATTACAATGTTCTCCCCATAATGTAATAAATGCAATTTGAATACATATAATCTATGTACATTTTATCTTACCGATATAATACAATCGGATACTACCACATTACATTATATCATATATTATTAAATTGTATTACTCAACAATTATTTATAATAGATCCATGATACATTATTTTAATGTATATCCACACATCATTTGTCACCTACACATATCATAACATATAGTTACTATACATTTAATTCGCATGCTTGCACATATAATTTCTCATCTTATAAATTGAATATTAATTAATAATATACACATATCCTACATCAATCAATATAATTGTTAACCTCCATAACAATTTAATTAACCTTTATATGATTAACTATCACTTTGATATAAATCTTATTATATTTATAAACACGTTGCTCATTATTATTATGTTTCTTGCAATAATAATCACATATTATTAATCAATCCTCATTAGTATTTTATAACAGTTAATTAATATTCTTCGATTAACAATTAATATAGATTAATTGTTCGCTTAAATTAATATAATCATTCTTATATTACGTCACTGTGCCACACAAGGCAATCAACGAGTTTATCACAAACTCCACCAATTTCTCAATTATTATAATTATTCAATTATATATAATTGAATTAATTCATCTCATAACACAAAATCATTTATATTCAAATAAATTCTCATTTCCATTAATATATTTATTTAATAATATATGGAAATTCTCGGGTATTACAATACCAATAGCCAGTCACTCATTCTTCTATAAAAAGGCAGCCTCATTACCAATTCTCAATGCTGAGTCTTAGCTGTTAAAATTTCAAGAAGAGAGATTGTGAGTTACTTGCAATTTGTTAGTTCAGAAGAAGTCTAAGAGTTGCAGGAAGTTAGAAGTTAAGCAAACTAAACTTCATAAGGTATAATCTACATTCTTAATTCTCCAATTCTAGTTCTCCATTCTTTTGTTCACTGAAGTTTTCAACTTCGTGAATCTAGATTGAAATTCATGAAGTTATATTTGGATAATGTTTGTGGGTTGTTGTATAAGACTTACAATCACATTAGTATACAATGTGGTTTACTAACAATCAAATTTATACGACAATTCTTTATTCTTTATTTTGTTGCTCTGTCAAATTTTCATTCTCTGTCAAATTCAAATTCTTAATTATGTGAAATTAGATGATAATTGGATGTTAGAATGATTGTTTGATTGTTATGTAGTCTTAGTAGTAAGTTTAAACTGGAATGTGGCATAACTGTAATCAATTTCGTGAAGTAATTTTATGTTTGGGCTGGAAATCTGTCGAGGCTGGAACAGTCTGCCGCTGGCCGCGAGCCAGTGCAGTTGCGCCAGTTTTGTACTGGGCAGCTACGCAGCTGCGCCAGCAGCCAGCTACAGATTTTGCATCCTTCTTGTTTTTCTGCTATGTGTTAGTCAATTGGTATGGCTTAAAACAGCATGCTAGCTTGTGTAACATATATATATGAATATAATGAGGCAATGTAAGCATGTTTTATTATATTAGCATGCATGGTTAACGAAAAGCATATGGTTTCCGAAATGAACTTAAAGTTTTTAAAAAGGGACATTGATATATAAATATCATAATAGTATTCTGACTTTTGAGACACTTTAGCCTGACGTAGAAACACATGAAGTGCATGTTAGCTTATCTATATAGGTTCCGTGATATAATATGAACATGTGAACCTAACTAGTGCGCCTTCCTAACAAAAATGTAAGTTTTAAAAGTGGATATGGACATGTAAATGTCATATATACATTCTGATGTTATGAGCATCTTTAGATGACTTTGAAATGCATGGAAGGCATGTTGACTTGCTTATATATATTTTATAGTATGACATGAGCATGTAGACTTCATTTGTGAACTTTACTAAACGAAAGTTTAAGTTTGAAACGTAAATCTTGACATGTTATATCGAAGCCTAGATTCTGAAAATCGTGGACATGTTTGATAGTGCCTTTGAACCTCACTAATGTGTCATACATATATACATGTGTACATACCATGTTAGGTGCCTTGATAGTTAAATAAACCTAAGTAAAGCATGAATTAAGCTAAGTAACAATACTAGACATGTGTATATGAAGTAGAAACTTGCAAGCATGTCTAAAATGTGATCACTTTACATGTTTACATGACAAGCATGATAACTTATGAGAACTCATGGCGTTGCTTGACCCTAAGTCGTTAGAAATCATGATAGCATGTATAATTGAACTTGGAAAGGTTGAACAAACATGGAAAGACTCTTTAACATGTATATTGTTGGGTTTGTACGAAATCCTGACGCAATCAAATTGCAAAAATTAGCAGAAACATGGTATATCAGAGTTAAAAAATTTTTACAAAACCATTACCCGGATCATCTTTATGCAAATTATTAATTTAAAACGATAAATAAGAAGTTATAGAATCATACCCTTGTAGAACGAAGCTTCCACAAGTACGAGTTTAACTCCTTGTTCTTCGTGATCTCCTTGAATTTCTGGGTTAGATTCCTTCCTTTGATCAACGTTAGCCACCCAAGTGTTTGGCCTCTAGAGGTGATCCACCAAGGAAGAGGAATTATCAAGAAGGAGGGTGGTTGGCTTAGCCTTAGTTTTTTATCCTCTATAGAAAAGGATTACTCTCCAATATTTGAAATTGCATCAACTGATATCTATTATAAGACTTCTCTTATATAGATATTGGTCAACCCTTCTAATCCTATTAGACATGAGATTTTATTTAATTAATTAAATTCCTTTAATTAATTTAGGCTTCCCACCACATTGGGAATAATTAATTAAATTCATTTAATTAATTTGTCTTCTAATCTTATTAGGAATAAATAAGAGTACTAATATTAAATTAATTACTAAACTCTTTTAGACATTAAAATAATAATAATTGTAATAATATTAATATGACTCCTCTTATTAATTTATATTTAATATTTCCAAAATATTAAATAATAAATATTAAGCTATTTAATTTATTCTATCACTATAGATTAAATTAATTATACTTAATGCATTATTAAGATTATGCCATTACCTTCTTAAATAATTATTCTTCCTTTTATGGTGTGACCCTTTAGGTTCTCCATATTAAACTGGTTGTGAATAGATCAATTAGAACAATTCTAATCTTATTTAAATAAATAAATAAAACTAATAATCTATTTAAATAAATAATATTTATTCTACAATAGGGATAAGCCTCCCTAGCGATCAACGACTTTCCAGATAAAATATTTTAACATTAATCATAAAAGAACCTGTGAGTAAATAGTTACTGTACAATTCAATCCTTCCACCGTTCAATGTCCTAATTAAATATAAGACATGGATTTACTGTCAAGTCTTATTTTATTTAATTATATGTATTTTGATTAGAAAATGCACAACTCCAATTAATGCAAATTAGAAACCTCTTTCTAATTTCAGTCCACCTTGGCCAAGGATTCCTAGGTTGTCATTTAACGAATCACATAGGACATATCTCCTCTTTTGCTAGAGGTGGTAGATTCTTTATTGATCATACATTAGCTCCATATGTAACTCATTATACCCAAGCATACCCTATATATACCCTAAAGGGCCTTAAGAAATAAGTCAAAGTATAATTTATTACATACAAGATACTATGATGATCTCAAGTCCAAGGATCACTTGTACTACTATCACATTAGGAATTCCTATTGACAGGCGAGTAAAACTCCATTAGGTATTCCATAGTGAGTCACTTTCAGTGAACTTATTCTCCAATAAGCACCTACATACTTGCTTTAGTGTCTCCACACAAATGACCATGAAATCAGTCATCCTCATCCAATGAGCAAGCAACATATATACCAATCTATCCGGATTTACTAATCCCCATTTTAGTAATCCCACAATTGGGAACTATTTTAGTTTTTAAGCTTTCTAAGAATTTAGATCTCATTATCATGGTCTCGTCATGATTCTAAAAGCATTGCTTAAAACTATGGGTTATTTACATATTATAAAAACAACACCATGTAGATAATTAAATGCCTTTAATAAATGAATATTAATAAATAAATAAGATTGTCTCCAAAGTATATGCTTTATCATCATACATGATTGGCTTGTATGCATACTACTTTCAATCTCCCACTTGCACTAAAGCCAATCGCCATGGTATCTCATACCCTTCTTCACTAAGTGACGATCAAACTGTTGTTATGTTAAAGCTTTAGTAAATGGATCTGCAATGTTATCTTGAGAGTCTATATGCTCCTCTTTCAATTATTTCTTCAATCAAGGTGTCGCAACACATGTTTAGATTCAAGATGAGACTTAAGAACTATTCCTAGTTCTGTAATGAACTTTTCATCCGAAACATCAACTTGCAGCTTCACTTACAGTTATATACTTTGTCTTTGTCACTAAACCAACAACCTTTTATTGTTTGGAACCTTTCCAATTCACTGCACCATCTTTTAAGGGAACGACTTACCCTAAAGTGAATTTGCTATCGTCTTGGTCAGTCTGAAAACTTGAGTCTGTTTAGCACTCTAGTTTAATTCAAACTCATCATGTGATATGATGACATCCTTAGTGTCAGTTAAGTACTTTAAGATGTTTATCACTGTCTCACAGTGATCATCTCTAGAATATGACTGATCAACATCAAGTCTCGTATATTTCATTGCATACATGATAGTAGCTCATGCGATCTCTCTTTTATTGAGGATAATTTTAGAGAGATTCACTCTATGGCTCATCATCATGAGACACCTTTTGGAGTTTGCCATGCTAAATGCCTTTAGCATCTAATGAATATACGTTTCCTTGGGTTTAGCCGAACATCCTTTTAAATATATCCACAAAGATTTATATCACCAATGCTGGATGTTCTACCCAAATCATTCATGGAAGAATGTTTAGACAACTTTATTTTGATCGATTTTAGCATAGGAATTTCATTCCCTATCAGTAATATATCATCAACATATAATACATGGAATGAAACAGCGCTCCCACTAACCTTCTTGTACACACATGGTTCATCCTCATTTTTGATAAAATCAAACTCTTTGATTGTCTCATCAAAATGAATGTTCCATCTACGAGAATCTTGCTTCAATTCTTGAATAGATTGTTGTAGCTCATATACATGATTTGCTTCAACCATTGAAACAAAAAAACATCTGGCTGTATCATACATACATTCTCCTCTAATAATGTATATTTGAGGAAGGGCGTCTCCACATCCATTTTGCCAGATTAAGTAAAAATAAGCTACAATCGCAAGAAAAATTCAAATGGACTTGAGCATAGCTTCAAAATCCATTTTAGATTTTATGGTCATCTACCATTTCTCTGAGTCTTTATTACTCATAGTCTGTTCGTAATTTAATGGATCATCATCATCCATGATGTGTACCTCATCGTCATCCTCTATGACGAATCCATACCTATTAGGTATCTTTGGTACTTTTCCAGATTTACGAATAGGGTGTTGTATAGTAGGTGTCTCTACTTGGACAGGTTCATCCACTTGATCTGTAGTGGTTTGTGGTTCTTGAATTTTTTCAAGATCTATTTTTCTCCCACTAGCCCCTTCAAGGATAAACTCCTTTTCCAAGAAGGTAGTGTATTTCGCAACAAACACCTTTTGCTCAGTAGGATTGTAGAAATAGTATCCCAAACTTTCTTTAGGATTTCCCACAAATGTGCACTTATCAGATCTTGTCCCTAACTTATCATTTTGAAACTTTTTCACATAAGCTGGACAACCCCAGATCTTAACATGCTTAAGACCAGGTTTCCTCCCTGCCCACATCTCATATGGAGTGTTGGGGGAGGATTTCAAGGGGACCTTATTTAGTAGATATGAGCCGTTTCTAGGGCATAATCCCAGAAGGAAATTGGAAGGTCGGTAAAACTCACCATGGAATGAACCATATCCAACAATGTTCGATTTCTCCTTTCAGATACTCCATTTAACTATGGTGTACCTGGTGGAGTCCATTGTGAGATTATACCATTTCTTTGAGACAATTGAGAAACTCACCGCTTAAGTATTCTCCACCTCGATCTGATCGAAGAGTCTTAATACTCTTTCCCGGTTGTTTCTGTACTTCACTTCTGAACTCTTTGAACTTTTCAAATGATTCTGTTTTGTATTTCATTAAATATACATATTCAAATCTTGAGTGATCATCAGTGAAAGTAATAAAATAAGAATACCCACCTCGTGCATTCGTTGTCATAGATCCACAAACGTCTGTGTGAACCAACGCTAACAACTCTGTAACTCTTTCTTCTTTTTTACTAAAAGGAGATTTAGTCATTTACCCATGAGACAATATTCACAAGTTGGATATGATTCATAATCAGATAGCTCTAAGAGCCCATCTTTATGCAACTTGGATAATCTCGTCTCATTGATATTGTGACGCCCCAAGTTCGTGTAACATCGATTACAGGACATGGTGCTCACGGTACAACATACATCATCATCTATCTAAGTAAACTCCAACAGTAATAATAATTATAATGTAACTATTACGTACTTACTCAAAATAAAATCCCAAGTCTTTACAACCTTTAATAATCCACAACTTAAACTTAGCATTTATCGCTGCATTACATCATATGCGGAAATATAAACTTATTACATAAGATATCTAGCATCATTTCATCTTAGACTTCCCCTTGTCCTTGCCCGAGCTCTCAGCCTTCTTATCCTTAACTGAAAGGTTTAAGCAAGAATGAGCACAAATTGCCCAGCAAGTATATAAAGTATTTTGAAAACATACATCAGGAGTAGAAACATCTGAATAGCTATAACAGTTGAAAGAAATTATCAAGTGTTAAACAGGAATATCAAGAATAAGAGTTTAAGAATTCTCACTATCATACTAAGGGGTGTAAAATACCCTGAACATTACTTTGTTTCATCAAAAACCATCAGACGGTTTAACAATCAAATAGATTGTAAACGGTCTCTGCAAGTACTCCAGGTGATCAGCCTATCGTACCATACATTGTGCACAAGTATTAAGTTTAAACTGCATAAGCATAAATGGGACTATATGTCCGACATCTATTTGTCCGTTTGTTCGGGTTATTCATCTTAGTATTCATGCGAGACCGCACCAAAGCAATTTGGATTGGTAAACATTAAATAGCTTCAAAGGATTTGAATTAAATCATTTTTCATCAATAATAACTAGCCGAAAACAAAGGCCAGGAAACATACTTAGAAACAGTTCGATAATGACATGAAACTTATAAGCATAGCTGTTAGAATAATAACTGAGTAATCATCGATAAGCTTGCAAGACAATTGAAGTTGTATAACTTCACAACAAAGGATCTTGCACGAATAAATAGCTAACACAAGTCCAATACTTACCCTCACTGAAATAAAAATGAGTAAGGATTGAATAAATACCCAATAGAAATTAGGGTTAGGAAACTTGCCAGATACGCCTGCTATCGTTAAAGCTAGCAATTAACCTTCACGTAACCTAATCATATGTGTTACGTTAAGAAATTAGGTCCTCGAACTCTAATTTGAAAGTAAAGGGTTTCATTTTAATTTAATTTAATTATTAAACTACCATGTATGCTATCATCAAGCTAATTTAATCATATAACATGTTGCGTCATATAGGTAAAGTGGTTCAATATGAGAATCTGAGTAAAAACAAGTTTCTAGAATTTCCTGACCCGACCTAACCCGACCCGACCCAGATGACCCGGACCAACCCGGACCGGCGCAGCTGCGTAGCCTCAAGCCGTGTTACCGGCGCAGCTGTGCTGCCTGGCAAACCCGGAACCCAACTTTGAGTGGCGCAGCTGCGCTAGCGTTAAGCCGTATGAACTGCGCAGCTGCGCTGCTCTTCATGCCCATAAAAATTTTTTCCTGCCTAGCAGCCTACTTCCCGATTTAATTCCCACTTGTTTACATGTTGTATGATCATGATATTTGGACACCATACACTCCATACATCACAGTATTTTACAAAAATACAACATACAATGAAACTAACATGTTAAGACCTCGATCCAGTAGCCTAGTTAAGCGTGCCAGACTGCCTTCCAGACTTAGAAAATTTCTGGAAATTCCCAGAATTCTGCAGATTTTTATTACCAACATGCTTGCTTACGAAATTCATAACTTGCTCATTTTAACTCCGTTTCTTTTGAAAATTGGTCAGGTGAGACATCATACTACATAGTATTTTATAAAATTAACACATACAACCAACGAGTAATAGAAGCTATGATTCCAAGGCTCCAAAAAACCCAAAAAGTCATTGATTCTAAGTTAACCCACTTTGACAAAAATTCATGATTTCGATTCTAGCATGCAAGGAACTAGTTGCTACTGTCCAGATCACCTCTACTAACACATATACACATGTTACAATAATCAAACTCACTAACTTTTCATGTTTTGAACAAATTGACATCTAAGAGGCATTTTATCGAATAGTTAGCATGCATACATGAATTCTACGATTCTCTACGAATTTGAAACATGATTAGACCAGAACTTTCGTTCTTAACACCCATATATCAGTATTACACACTAACATGGTATCACAAAATCACAACGAATCATTTCCCATAATTATACATGCATTTTCTTCACTATTTCCTTAAGAACATAATATAAGTTCGTATTCTTACCTTGAACGCTATTCTCTTATCAAGGAATCCGAGAATGCTTCCCACCTTGCTTGCTTAGTCTTTGCAAATTTCCAGAATAACTCCACACTAACTATTACTCTCAATTTCTCTCACGGAATAAAGTTTTTAGCAAAAGAGGTAGTGTTTTGGGTGGAGAGTATAAATAAATATTGATATAGCTTGATAGAGGCTGATATCATCAGCCCCTCCATGTTCTCATAACGGTTATACACATATGGCATGATTAACTAATATTAAAATGAAAAGAGGAGTTAGAGAATGGAAGAGTTTGTGGGTGTAAAGGATTGTAACTCCCTTCCTCTCTAAATCTTCGAAAACGTATACTCCCTTGTCCCAAATTAGTTGTCACGTGGGCCCACTCCAGCTAGTGATCAACATATTAAAATAATATTATAATCAATTAAATAACCATTTTGACCATTTTGCCCTCCGTAGCCGAACGTTGCGATACTTATATCGATTCCTACTAAAATCGACGTCCCGGACGTCTTGGGACTATCCATTTCGTCAAATTCACCTCCAAAATTCGTGGTTGACTTTTTACCCAAAAGTCAACTAGTTGACTTTGACCAAAAAGTCAACCAGTTGACTTTGACCAAAAAGTCAACCAGTTGACTTTGACCAAAAAGTCAACCGTGACACATTTTCGTAGTTACAGTCTATCTTGACTAATTTCGACGTTCCGGACTCAAATACGCAGTCCGCGTCACTAAATTCCGCTCCGAACTCAAAATCATGCTTTAAAGCCATCCCACAAAATTAATAAAATTAATTCCGTACTTAACCAATTTAAATAGTTGAATTAAACTGAACCAACCATTTAAATACTCCTCATCACATATACGCAAATAACACATGTATGTATAACACATATACATCTAATAAAAGAAAACACACAAGAATTTCACATAAATTCGTTTATTGATAATTGTTAAATGACATAATAATCTCGGATATTACATTCACCCTCCCTTATAAGGATTCCGTTCCCGGAATCATTACACATCAAACAAAAAGACTAGGGTAATCTTTCATCATTTTCTCCTCGAGTTCCCACGTAGCCTCTTCGGCATTGTGGTTCCTCCATACTACCTTAACAGAAGGTATTATCTTATTTCTTAACACTTGTTCTTTTCTATCAATTATCTGTACTGGGACCTCTTCATAAGTTAAGTCCTTTTCGAACTGAATGGGTTCAGACTCTATGACGTGCTTGTAATCCTGCTTATAGGGTCCTAAAACTGATACGTGGAACACGTTGTGTATATGTTCTAACTCCGGAGGTAAAGCTATTTCATAAGCTACCTCACCGACTCGCCTTAACACTTCAAAGGGTCCTATGAATCTGGGGCTAAGTTTTCCCTTCTTCCCAAACCTCATTTCCCTTTCCAAGGTGACACTTTCAGAAACACATAAGTGCCAACGTTGAAGTCTCGTTGTTGCTGATGTTGATCAGCATATTTCTTCTGTCGATCCTGAGCTGTCACTAATCTTGCTCGTATAGTTTTGATCACATCTTCAGTTTGCTGCACTAATTCTGGCCCTAGCAATTGACGTTCTCCTACTTCATCCCAGCACAATGGCGTTCTGCATTTTCTTCCATATAAAGCTTCATAAGGTGGCATCCCAATGCTCGCGTGGTAACTGTTGTTGTATGTGAAGTCCACTAACGGTAGGTGGTCATCCCAGCTTCCTTTGAAGTCCATAACACATGCTCTCAGCATGTCCTCCAATGTTTGAATAGTTCTTTCGCTCTGCCCGTCTGTTTGAGGATGATACGCGGTGCTCAACCTCAGTTGCGTTCCCATACGTTCTTGAAAGCTTTTCTAGAAATTAGCTGTGAACCGCGGATCGCGATCTGACACAATTGATACAAGTACACCGTGCCTGGAAATGATCTCTTTGATGTAAAGCTTTGCCAACTGATCCAAGTTATATCCGATCTTAATTGGCAAGAAATGCATTGATTTGGTCAAACGATCAACGATCACCCAAACTGCATCGTAACCCTTCTGTGTATTTGGAAGTCCTACCACGAAGTCCATCGTGATATGCTCCCATTTCCATTCCAGAAAGCACTCCGCGACTTCTCTTTTCATATTAGGGCCACTAATAATGTTGGCAAAGATCCTGATACATCTTTGTGCTTCCCGGGTGAATTGAGTAACTTGAGCTATGAGCTTCCTGCAAGATTTCTTCCTTTATTTCAGATACCGCTGGCACCCAAATTCTCCTCTCAAACCTTAATAATCCATCACCACCCACATTGAACTTAAGCTCCTCTCTATCTAAAATTCTTTTCCTCACCTTCTCGCATTCTTCATCGCTGTTTTGTTCTTCCTTGATTTTGTCTAATAGAGTCGGTCGAACCTCCATTGCAAATAACTTCTCATCTGACTCACTCGGACTCTTTACCTCGAGTTCCAAACTGGCCATTTCCTTAATCAACTCTTCTTGAGCCGTTAGCATTGCCAACCTGCCACTGCCCTTTCTGCTTAGCGCATCTGCGACCATGTTAGCTTTCCCCGAATGATATAAGATATCGCAATCGTAATCCTTTATTAGTTCCAACCACCTTCTCTGTCTCATATTCAACTCCTTCTGCGTGAAGATATACTTCAGACTTTTATGGTCCGTGTATATTTCACACTTTACACCATATAAATAGTGCCTCCAAATCTTCAGGGCAAATACTACCGCTGCCAATTCCAGGTCATGGGTAGGATATCCCTTCTCATAATCCTTCAACTGACGCGATGCGTACGCAATAACTTTACCATGTTGCATAAGCACACAGCCAAGTCCTTTGTGCGACGCATCACTAAAAATTACGAAATCACCAGTATCGTCTGGTAAAGACAACACCGGTGCCTCACTCAATCTTTTCTTAAGCTCCGAAAAACTTTCTTCACACTTCTCTGTCCAGACAAATTTTACAGACTTCTTCGTTAAATTCGTCAACGTTCCTACTATCTTCGAAAAATCTTGAATGAACCGTCTGTAATAGCCTACCAATCCTAAGAAACTTCTTACTTCAGTTGGTGTCTTTGGTTGTTCCCAATTCTGCACCGCTTCCACCTTTGCTGGATCCACGGAGATTCCGTCCTTGTCGATCACGTGACCTAGAAATTGAACTTTCTCCAACCAAAACTCGCACTTCAAAAATTTTGCGTATAATTTATCCTTCCTCAACGCCTCTAATACCAACCTTAAGTGTTCAGCATGATCCTCCTGAGTCTTGGAATAGATCAGGATATCATCTATGAATACGACCACAAACTTATCTAAGTATTGCTTCAATACCCGATTCATCATGTCCATAAATGCCGCCGGCGTGTTCGTTAATCCAAATGACATCACCAGAAACTCGTAGTGACCGTAACGAGTCCTGAATGCTGTCTTAGGAACATCTTCCTTCCTCACCCTCAACTGGTGATATCCCGTCCTCAAGTCGATATTGGAAAAATATTTCGCTCCCTTCAACTGATCGAACAGATCATCTATCCTAGGTAACGGATACTTGTTCTTGATCATCACTTTGTTCAACTCTCGATAGTCGATACAAAGTCTCATCGATCCGTCCTTCTTTTTCACAAATAAAACTAGGTGCTCCCCAAGGAGACACACTCGGTTGAATGTACTTTCTATCCAATAATTCCTGTAACTGTACCATCGGCTCTTTCATCTCTGCCGGTGCTATTCTGTATGGGGCTTTCGAAATCGGGGTCGTTCTCGGTACTAAATCTATAACGAATTTCACCTCTCTATCCGGTGGAAGTCCTGGTAACTCTTCCAAAAATACATCTAAAAATTCATTCACTACTGGTATCTGTCCCATTCCTACACCCACTTTCTGTGTATCGACGATATGGGCCAAATATCCTACACATCCCTTCCTTAGCAACTTCCTCGCTTGCAACATCGTCAGACAACTCGAGTGTCTCGGCGACTTACTCCCGTAGAATACTACCTTAGACTGATCTGGAGTCTTAAGGTTTATACACTTCTTCTGGCAATCTATCATAGCTCCATGGTTAAATAACCAATCCATTCCTAGAATTACATCAAATTCCCCTAATTGAATTGGAATTAAATCTACTGGTAACTTATATCCCCTGATATCTACAACACAATTCCTATAGACATGGTTAACGGGAATGACTTCCTTATTAGAGACTTCTATGTTCATAGTATATTCTAATTCTTCCTGGGGTAAGTTTAATCATTGGGAGAATTCATGCGACACGAAGGAACAAGTAGCACCCAAATCGAATAATATGTAAGCAGATATATCATTGACCGGAATGATACCTGAAACCACGTCCTTGGATGCGACTGCATCCTGAACCGTCATGTTGAAAGTCCTTGCTATTGGTCGATTCTGAGTTGGTGGTCCAGTAATTGTGAGATTTCCACCGCTTGGTCCCCTTCCTCCATTTCCTCCTGCTGAATTCTTCTTTGGGCAATTCCTTGCCTGATGGTCCAATGCTCCACAATTGAAACATCCATTTCTCTTTGGTGCAGAGCAATTGGGAGAGATGTGCCCCTCTTGCCCGCAATTGAAACAAACATTCTTCCCTTTTAGACATGCACCCGAGTGATTCCTCCCACACTCCTTGCATGCCTCAGTCCTCTTCTTTGTTTCCCTTAGTTTTCCCCCAGAGTTTCCCTAGTTGAAATTGTTATTATTGTTGTTGTTGTTCCACTTCCTCTTGTTCGCACCACTGCTGCTGCTACCTTCCCCATGATTCCCTCATTCATTCTTCTTCTTTTTCTCCTTATTAAACTTCATTAGGGCTTCACTTTCGCCCTCAGCAATTATAGCCTTCTCCAGGAGAGTTGCGAAGCTGTTCGTCTGCAACACCAAAAGTCTACTATATAACCATGGTTTGAGACCCTGCTCAAACCTCCTCGTTTTCCTCTCCTCAGTGTCGACCTGATGAGGCGCGAACCTCGCCAGCTCGTTGAACTTTACGGCATATTAGGGGTACCGTCACGTCTTCTTGCTTCAGCTCCAGGAATCGCATCTTCATATGACTCTGCATACTAGCAGGGAAATAGTTTTCGAAGAAGATCTTCTTAAACCCTTCCCAAGGTATCACACCTTCTCCTGCACTGGTCTGGTTTGCCTCCCACCAGAAATTGGCTTCACCCTTCAGCATGTAAGTGGCGAAGATTGTTTTCTGATCATCTCCTACTCGGGCGATAGCGAACGCCTTTTCGATCTCCTTGACCCAAATTTGGGCTTCAATAGGTTCGGTGGTTCCTTTGAACTCAGGTGGTCCCGCGCTCTTGAAGTCTTTAAAGTGTGCCACCTGGCCCGCTGAAGGGTTATTGGTATTCGGGGTTCGATTCTGAAGTGCCCCAGCTAACAGTCTACAAATTATTGCATGGGGTTCGGTGGACCCCTAGCATTACAGCCTGACCTTTCTGGTACTTGACGACGTCTTCCTCTAGCCATCTATCTGTTTAAATAAACTTAATGTTATCATCTCATAACTTATTCCTACAGCATATATAATTCATATAAAACTTAATCATCACATCACATATTTAAATAAAAGCATATTTATTTAAAAAAACCATAATCACAAGGTATCTCACTCTTTAACCCAAAACACTTGGAAAAACCGAAAACCAAGTTTTATTTCATAGATAAGCGTTCTATACGCTAGTAGTAAAAGTTTAACACGAACAAACTAAAGACCCCACCTAATGGCGTCTTCATGCTCTTCATCCGCTATCTCCAACACCAGCCCACGGCTTATGGCATGTCTAGACCGGTACTCCTCACGTGGAAAGTGATACACCCTATACTGGAACCTCCCATATGCTGACTTAAACGGATACTTCATTTTATCCATCCTAACCTTCTTATCTCTTACTTCTCCTTCTAACTCGCATGTTAGCTTCTCGGCCCGAACACGGCCTCTCATCTCATCTCCCCAGAATGTGGTAATGATCTGCTTGTCAGTTTAGAGACTCTAAATCCTTGACTCTAGCCCATTAATGGTATGTCCCAAGTGGGTCCTGATAGCTTCTTTCTCATCCTTCAGCCTGTCCGCCTTCTGACCTGCTGTTCGCAGCTTGTCAGCCAGATCCCCGTTCCTAATTATTAGGTGTTGCACCAATGCCCCAAGCAATGCTGCAGCTTCCTGCACCCCCTGATACAGCTCCTCCAACTCATGTACCTTGTCGTCTAATTCAGTAATCCTATCCATCAACTCATCCAACATGGTATCCTCAGGTGCTTCTTCAGAGTCCTCCTCGGGCTCCTCCTCCTCTTCAGGATACTCCTCTAGGTCCAACTCAGCTGCTGCCTCAGCTATAGGCTCAGGTACAGATGTCACCAACTACTCACTCACAACGTGAATATCTCTAACCTCCTCTTCTCCTGACATCCTACAATCAAGACAAAGAGCTCGATTAGTATTTTAAAATAGATATTGATTTTGTTTTTAGAAAAATAAATTCGACACTACACTTAGAACTCTACGTGAGTTCATCTCCTTATTACTTCCACTAACTTCCTTAAGTTTATAATCTAAGGTTCCCCCCCTAAGGTTTATAACCTACAGCTCTGATACCAACCTGTGAAGCCCCCAAGTCCGTGTAACATCGATTACAAGACATGGTGCTCACGGTACAACATACATCATCATCTATCTAAGTAAACTCCAACAGTAATAATAATTATAATGTAACTATTACGTACTTACTCAAAATAAAATCCCAAGTCTTTACAACCTTTAATAATCCACAACTTAAACTTAGTGTTTATCGCTACATTACATCATATGCGGAAATATAAACTTATTACATAAGATATCTAGCATCATTTCATCTTACACTTCCCCTTGTCCTTGCCCGAGCTCTCAGCCTTCTCATCCTTAATTGAAAGGTTTAAGAAACAATGAGCACAAATTGCCCAGCAAGTATATAAAGTATTTTGAAAACATACATGTAAGACCCCAACTTTTATGAATAAAGATTTAATTTTCTTTATATATTATTTCGAAATAGTAATGTGTTGATTTGATAAATGTGAAAAGTTATAGGTGAAATGTGCAAATATTTTAAAATAAGCAAGTGGTTATAAAATATTCTTGTTGTCGGGGAATATTCGTTTGGTCGTGGAATATTCTTGTTGTCGGAGAATATTTGTACGACGGCGCAGCTATTTGTGGGCCCCACAACGGAATAACTGTCGGATATAGAAAGCGACAGAAATAACCTTTTTATAAAATAACGGCGTAGTTGTTACTGTTAGTACTGTTGAAATATCTGGTGGTTAAAATACAGTGATACGCGGTGTTGCACAGTAGCACACAGTATTGCACAGTATTTTGAATTATTGATTCTTACGTAAGAAGTCACTACTCAATTATTGTTACAGTAATTACTGTTCAATATTTTATATTATTGATTCAATAATTGCATGATATTTTATTGATTCAATAATTGCTACGTTGATGTTTTATATCAATAATTGCTACGTTCCTATGATTGATTCAATAATTGCTACCGTTGATATTTTGTATTATTGATTCAATAATTGTCATTGCACAGTATTTCACATTATCAACTCAATAATTTATATTATTTGAATAATATTATTAGATAGCATTATTGACAATGTCTAAGAAAGTTCTGTCTAGGAGGGGTTATTTAATTGTGCGCCAATAAGGAGAAGTCCTTATCGGAATGCCCCCTCTTTCCTAGGGAACGACCTGGTTGTCAATATTGTAGTTCTGTAATATTATTTGTGAATAATTAATTATTGATTTATATGATAAAAAAATATTTATTTTATGGATATAAGGGAAGGAATTAGTGCTAATGTATTTTTATCAGTATTTTGGTGTGAAAAATCATCCGTTTATAGATTTCGGATAATTTATGTTTGGAATTTGGAAAACGTTCCTTCTACAAAGTTGTAGAGAATTAAATTTCCTATGAAAAAGACATCGAATGTGTATTTTTCTGACAAAGGGCTATTTATTATGAATTATTGAAGTTTCGAAAAATAAATTTTTTTTAAAATAAAATAGTGGGCCCCACTTTTGGTTGTTGTGGAAAAATTCTGAATTTTCAAAACTCACGAGGCGGCTGAGGCGGCTGAAAAATAATAATATTATTTTATTAATTTAGTCTACTTTGGCATCCTAAGCTTTTCCTATAAATAGGGTGCTTAGGTTAGAATTGAAAATCACACCAGAATCAGAAGTTTTCTCTCTCTATAATATCGAGCGTATTTTTGTGAGTATTTAGATACTTTGAGTATTACTATTCAGTGCAAGTTTTCTTCGGTATTATATCCGATATTCCAGTCAGAAGTACTATTCTTTTGAGGTAAGAGATGTTATTTTCTTTCGTAAATGATGTTATTCTTTTCAATATCATTATACCAAAATATTGTCATGGATTTTATTATGAAATTCTTACTTTTTCCGTCGGGGTTACTATTCACGTATACGGCACTATTCACGAAAAAATTAAAATTTCTTCTGTTTGTCCAAATTGTCTGTTATAGTTACTATCTTTGATTGGATCTAAGTTTTTAGATTCATTCTTGAATTTTGCTCCACAAAGTATTATTATGGAATATTCTTGAACTTGAATAAACTAAAATAAGAATCCTTAATCTTATCCTTTATTTCACTGGATTCGTTATTTATATTATTTTTCATCATCCTCAGTCCTAAAAGGTGATATAACTAAATATCTTTGGCCTGTAGAGCAAAGATGAATGATTACCTGATGAATATCTTTGGCCGTAGTGCAAAGATGACAGGTGTTGAGATGAACATGACCATTGGTGATACAAATGAATATCTTTGGCCTGTAGTGCAAAGATGAATATTTGATTTGAGATATATATTGATTGATGTTACAGGGATAAAATATTGATGATGGACTTTTAAATCATAGAAGATAGTAGACTTCATTCTCTACTTAACTCTTCTAATGAATTGTTATTTTCGCTGCGAATATTGATCTAAAACTTGTTGTCCATAATATTTTATCTGAATTGTTGAAGACTAACGATAATTTATTTTCCATTATCTTAGTCATAATATTCTTTACTGAGCTAGTTGAGCTCACCCTTTTCATCTATTGTCCTCTTCAGGAAATGAGAACGTTGCGGGAACTAGTCGGGGGACAGAGTGATGGTCCGAGTTAGAGCAGTAGTAGTCCTCGCTATTTTTGTAAAATAGTGGGATAATAATTGTAATAAATAAAGAATGAATTTGAATGTTAATATTTCGTATTATATACGATTTGTATTGACACTCACAGTTGTGTGGTCGTATTTTGCACGACCGTGTGATATAAAGTTTGTATTTGAATTCTGTACCATGTATTTGGCGACACAAAATGGGTTGGGTTGACTGGATCTATTCTGGGGGCGTCACAATACATCAGGAGTAGAAACATCTGAATAGCTATAACAGTTGAAAGAATTATAAAGTGTTAAACAGGAATATCAAGAATAAGAGTTTAAGACATCTCAATATCATACTAAGGGATGTAAAATACCCTGAACATTACTTTGTTTCATCAAAAACCATCAGACGGTTTAACAATCAAATAGATTGTAAATGGTCTCTGCAAGTACTCCAGGTGATCAGCCTATCGTACCCTACATTGTGCACAAGTATTAAGTTTAAACTGCATAAGCATAAATGGGACTATATGCCCGACATCTGTTTGCCCGTTTGTTGGGGTTGTTCATCTTAGTATTCATGCAAGACCGCACCAAAATAATTTGGATTGGTAAACATTAAATAGCTTCAAAGGATTTGAATTAAATCATTTTTCATCAATAATAACTAGCCGAAAACAAAGGCCAGGAAACATACTTAGAAACAGTTCGATAATGACATGAAACTTATAAGCATAGCTGTTAGAATAATAACTGAGTAATCATCGATAAGCTTGCAAGACAATTGAAGTTGTATAACTTCACAACAAAGGATCTTGCACGAATAAATAGCTAACACAAGTCCAATACTTACCCTCACTAAGATAAAAATGAGTAAGGATTGAATAAATACCCAATAGAAATTAGGGTTTAGAAACTTGCCTGATAAGCCTGCTATCGTTAAAGCTAGCAATTAACCTTCACGTAACCTAATCATATGTGTCACGTTAAGAAATTAGGTCCTCGAACTCTAATTTGAAGGTAAAGGGTTTCATTTTAATTTAATTTAATTATTAAACTACCATGTATGCTATCATCAAGCTAATTTAATCATATAACATGTTGCGTCATATAGGTAAAGTGGTTCAATATGAGAATCTGAGTAAAAATAAGTTTCTGGAATTTCCTGACCCAGATGACCCGGACCGACCCGGACCGGCGCAGCTGCGCAGCCTCAAGTCGTGTTACCGGCGCAGCTGCGCTGCCTGGCAAACCCGGAACCCAACTTTGAGTGGCGCAGCTGCACAGCGTTAAGCCGTATGAACGGCGT
The DNA here is from genome assembly GCA_020205555.1 of Panax stipuleanatus. NCBI lineage: Eukaryota > Viridiplantae > Streptophyta > Magnoliopsida > Apiales > Araliaceae > Panax > Panax stipuleanatus. The sequence continues at coordinate 50,631,474 of CM035121.1, read as the reverse complement.
AGCTGCGCTGCTCTTCATGCCCATAAAATTTTTTTCCTGCCTAGCAGCCTACTTCCCAATTTAATTCCCACTTGTTTTCAAGTTGTATGATCATGATATTTGGACACCATACAATCCATACATCACAGTATTTTACAAAAATACAACATACAATGAAACTAACATGTTAAGACCTAGATCCAGCAGCCTAGTTAAGCGTGCCAAACTGCCTTCCAGACTTAGAAAATTTCTGGAAATTCCCAGAATTCTGTAAATTTTTATACCAACATGCTTGCTTACGAAATTCATAACTTGCTCATTTTAACTCCGTTTCTTTTGAAAATTGGTCAGGTGAGACATCATACTACATAGTATTTTACAAAATTAACACATACAACCAACGAGTCATAGAAGCTATGATTCATAGGCTCCGAAAAACCCAAAAAGTCACAGATTCTAAGTTAACCCACTTTGACAAAAATTCATGATTTTGATTCTAGCATGCAAGGAACTAGTTGCTACTGTCCAGATCACCTCTACTAACACATATACACATGTTACAATAATCAAACTCACTAACTTTTCATGTTTTGAACAAATTGACATCTAAGATGCATTTTATCGAATAGTTAGCATGCATACATGAATTCTACGATTATCTACGAATTTGAAACATGATTAGACCAGAACTTTCATTCTTAACACCCATATATCAGTATTACACACTAACATGGTATCACAAAACCACAACGAATCATTTCCCATAATTATACATGCATTTTCTTCACTATTTCCTTAAGAACATAATATAAGTTCGTATTCTTACCTTGAACGCTATTCGCTGATCAGGGAATCCGAGAATGCTTCCCTTCTTTCTTGCTTAGTCTTTGCAAATTTCCAGAATAACTCCACACTAACTATTACTCTCAATTTCTCTCACGGAATGAAGTTTTTAGCAAAAGAGGTAGTGTTTTGGGTGGAGAGTATGTATAGAGATTGATATAGCTTAATAGAGGCTGATATCATCAGCCCCTCCATGTTCTCATAACGGTTATACACATATTGCATGATTAACTAATATTAAAATGAAAAGAGGAGTTAGAGAATGGAAGAGTTTGTGGATGTAAAGGATTGTAACTCCCTTCCTCTCTAAATCTTCTAAAACGTATACTCCCTTGTCCCAAATCAGTTGTCACGTGGGCCCACTCCAGCTACTGATCAACATATTAAAATAATATTATAATCAATTAAATAACCATTTTGACCATTTTGCCCTCCGTAGCCGAACGCTGCGATACTTATATCGATTCCTACTAAAATCGACGTCCCGGACGTCATGGGACTATCCGTTTCGTCAAATTCACCTCAAAAATTCATGGTTGACTTTTTACCCAAAAAGTTAACCTGTTGACTTTGACCAAAAAGTCAACCGGTTGACTTTTGACCAAAAAGTCACCCGGTTGACACATTTTCGTGGTTACAGTCTATCCTGACTAATTTCGACATTCCGGACTCAAATATGCAGTTCGCGTCTCTAAATTCCACTCCGAACTCAAAATCATGCTTTAAAGCCATCCCACGAAATTAATAAAATTAATTCCATACTTAACCAATTTAAATAGTTGAATTAAACTGAACCAACCATTTAAATACTCCTCATCATATATACGCAAATAACACATGTATGTATAACACATATACATCTAATAAAAGAAAACACACAAGAATTTTACATAAATTCGTTTATTGATAATTGTTAAATGACATAATAATCTCGGATATTACAGATATGACCGAGTCTACAGTGCCACATATAGGTATAATTAATATCACCTCTTTTCCTTTTCTTAGTTTGTTCTATTTGAAGTATATTTTCATGCGAGTCAAGTATATAAAGTCCATTTCGCAGATTTTCAATACCATATAAAACATTATTTTTATAAATTGAACAACTGTTATTTTTTATTATAATTTCAAATCAATCCATATCTAATACAGAATTTGAAATAATGTTTCTAATGATATTCGGAACAAAATAACAATTATTTAAATAAATGGACTTGCCCGTAGGCAGTGCTAAATAATAAGTGCCTACAGCTAATGCAGCAACATTTGCTTCATTTTCCACTCGTAGGACAACCTCATCCTTATTCATCTTTCTACTTCTGACTAGTCCCTTCACATTATTACATATGTGAGAACCACAGCTGGTATCCAATACCCAAGTAGAATTATGACTTTCAGAAAAATTAATTTCAATCATAAACAAACCTTGATTGGAAGTCGAAGCTTCTCCAAGCTTCTTCTCTGCTAGAAATTTATTGCAATTCCTTTTCCAATGACCCGGCTCGTTGCAATAGAAGCACATTCATTTGCTAGCTGGATCAGGTTTCTTTTGTTCCTTTATGTTCACCTTACCTTTGGTCATCCGAGATTAGAAGAGCTCATTAGATATCTCATATCTAGCAATCCTACTTTGTTCATCGTATAACTCCTTGAGGTGAAGCAACATAGTAGGAGCATCCATGTTTTCATGTTGACGCTGGAGCTCGTTATTCATGGATGCGAGCATGATGCATTGAGCAACAGATGCGTCATTTTGCCACTTTACAATGGTGGCAATTTCTTCCTCAGATGCTGATTCTGGAACAGTTCCAGAGACAGGTGAATTTAGAACATAAGAAATTTTTTTAGCAGTGAGAACTATTCTCAGATTCCTTAACCAGTCCATATAATTTGGTCCGATTAGTTTATTAGCATCAAGTATGCTTCGCAGTGAAATTAGTGATTTTGACATTTTTAAAATTTTGCATGTGAAAAATAACATTTTTAGCAAACATTCATTTTATTAATTTTGCATACCAAAATACATCATGCAAGTCCGAAGCATGTCCTCCAGCGTTTGTATAGTTCACTCACTCTGTCCGTCTGTCTGAGGATGATAAGCGGTACTCAACCTCAACTGTGTTCCCATCCTCTCTTGCAAGCTTTTCCAAAAATTTAACATCAAGCGCGGATCTAGATCAGAGACAATTAACACCAGCACTCCATGTCGTGAAACAATCTCCTTTACGTAAAGACTCGCTAACTGATTCAAACTATAGCAGATCTTGATCAATAGAAAATGTGCGATCTTCGTTAATTGATCCACGCTAACCCAAATGGCATCATATCCCTTCTGCGTGACTGGAAGTCCTACCACAAAGTCCATCGTAATATGCTCCCATTTCCACTCCGGTATTTCCAACGATTGTAGTAAACCACTCAGCCGCTGGTGCTCTACTTTAACGTGTTGGCAAGTCAGACATTTACTAACGCATTCTGCGACTTCCCATTTTAGATTGTGCCACCAAAAATGTTGCCTCAAATCCTGGTATATTTTCATGCCTCCCAGATGAACGGAATACGTCGTATTGTGTGCCTCGTGTAAAATCTCTTCCCTTAACTCGGTTACCGCTGGTACCCACACTCTTCCTTCAAATCTTAAGACACCGTCTCTATCCATTCAGAATCTCTCCTCTTTATTCTCTATGATCCTTTTCCTGATTTTTGCGCATTCCTCATCTTTTTCTTGTGATTCCTTTACTCTATCCAACAATGTCGGACGAGCTTCCATTACGAACAACTTTTCTTCTGACCTTTCCGGTCCTCTTACCTCTATCTCTAATCTTTCCATTTCTCTTTCCAATTCTTCCTGAGTCGTCAAATGAAACAGTTTCTTTCTTCTTTTTCTGCTCAGAGCGTTGGCAACCACGTTTGCCTTACCCGGGTGATAAAGAATATCGCAGTCATAGTCTTTGATCAATTCTAACCACCTCCTCTGACGCATATTCAACTCCTTCTATGTGAAGATATATTTCAAACTCTTGTGGTCCGTGTATATCTCACATTTCTCTCCATATAAGTAATGCCTCCATATCTTCAACGTAAAAACTACTGCCGCTAACTCTAGGTCGTGAGTAGGGTATCGTTTTTTATAGTCCTTTAATTATCATGATGCATACGCAATGACCTTGCCATGCTGCATAAGCACACAGCCAAGTCCCTTGTGCGATGCATCACTATACACCATAAAATTTCCCGCATTATCTGGTAGTGATAACATAGGCGCTTCGCTTAATCTCCTCTTCAACTCTTGAAAACTCTCTTCACATTTGTCCGTCCATACGAATTTCACCGTCTTCCTCGTTAGATTGGTCAACGGGGTTGCTATCTTAGAAAAATCCTGGATGAATCTTCGATAGTACCCAGCTAACCCTAAGAAACTTCTTACCTCCGTCGGTGTTCTTGGTTGTTCCCAATTACTTACTGCCTCGACCTTTGCAGGGTCCACCGAGATTCCATTCTTATCCACTACGTGACCTAAGAATTAAACCTTATCCATCCAAAATTCACACTTAGAAAATTTCGCATACATCTTCTCTTTCCTTAGTGCTTCTAAAATAGTCTTCAAATGTTCGGCGTGCTCTTCCTCAGTCCTTGAGTAGATCAAGATGTCGTCGATAAAAACTACCACAAACTTATCCAAGTATGGCTTGAAAACTCGGTTCATCAAGTCTATAAATGCTTCTGGAGCATTAGTCAATCCAAATGACATTACCAGAAACTCGTAATGTCCATAGCGGGTTCGAAATGCAGTCTTTGGTATGTCCTCATCCCAGTACCTTCAATTGGTGATAACCTGTCTGTAGGTCTATCTTTGAAAAACACTTTGCTCCTTCCAATTGGTCAAATAAGTCGTCTATCCTCGGTAGCAGATATCTGTTCTTGATCGTTACTCTGTTCAATTCTCGATAATCAATACAGAGCCTCATCGATCCGTCCTTTTTCTTAACGAATAACACTGGTGCTCCCCAAGGAGACACACTTGGTCGTATGTAACCCTTATCCAATAACTCTTGCAGTTGTATCATCAATTTCTTCATTTCTACTGGCGCCATACGGTATGAAGCTTTCGAAATCGGTGCCGTTTCCGGTGCTAAATCTATTACAAATTCAATTTCTCTGTCTGGCAGAAGACCAGGCAGATCATCCGAAAACACATCTTGAAATTCATTTACTACGGATATATCCTTAATTTTTATTCCCTTTTTTCGAGTATCAATAATGTAAGCTAAATAACCTACACATCCTTTCCTTAACAATTTCTTGGCCTGCATCATCGTAACGCAACACGATTGCTTAAGCGATGAGCTACCATAAAACACTACCTTAGACTTACTCGGAGTCTGAAGGTCCACATATTTGTTCTGACAGTTAATTATCTCTGCATGGTTATACAACCAATTCATTCCTAGTATTACGTCAAATTCTCTCAATCTAGTAGGAATCAAGTCTACGCTCAGTTCATGTTCTCTAATGTTTGCGCTACAATTTCGATAAACGTATTCTACAGGGATTATTTCCTTATTCGCAACTTCTATGTTCAAGGGATTTTCTAATCTTTCTCGGGGTGTATTAAGTCTACTAGCAAATTCTTCAGATACAAAAGAACAGGTGGCACCCGAATCAAATAATACATATGCATTTATATCATTAATTGGGATTATACCTGACACCACGTCCTTTGCAGCTACTGCGTCCTAGACGGTCATGTTAAAGGTTCTGGCGGTTGGGCGGTTGGATTGTGCCGGTCCGCTAATCATTAGCTTGTTTCCTCCTTGTTGGCTACTACCTCTGCCACTTCCCTTCTTCGGGCAGTCCTTAATCCGGTGCTCCATCGACCCACAAGCAAAGCATCCTTGTAACATTTTTGGTTTCGGGCAGTTGAGTGAGATGTGCCCCTCCTGACCGCAGTCGTAGCAAGTGTCGCGTCCCTTCCAGCATTCACCTTGATGGTTCTTCCCACATTTTGGGCATCCCTCTGCCCTCTTCTTAAAACCTCCACAAAAATTCCCCGATTGATTGTTGTTATTTTTGTTGTTGTTATTCTCCCACTTCCTTTTTCCCAAGTTGCTTCCTCCTCTACTGCTTCCTCCAGTACGGTTTTCTCCTCCCGTGTTCTTTCCTTTCTTCTCCTTGTTAAACAGACTTAAGGCCTCACTTCCACCGTTCGCAATGATTGCCTTCTCCAGCAACGTTGCAAATGAATCAATTTAAAGAACTGATACCTTGTTAAACAGCCACGGCTTCAACCCTTATTCGAATCGTCTCACCTTCCTCTCTTCATATCCTACTTGGTGTTCCGCAAATCGCGCTAGTTCATTGAACTTAGCCGCGTACTGCGCTATCGTCATATCACCTTGCTTAAGTTCCAAAAACTTCACCTCCATCCTATTCTTCATGCTTTTTGGGAAGTAGTTCTCGAAAAATAGAGTTTTGAATCTACCCCACGCTATCATCCCTTCTCCAGCTCTTTGTTGATTAGCCTCCCACCAGTAGTTGGCTTCGCCTCTCATCATATATGTAGCGAATACAGTCTTTTGGTCTTCACCCATGTCTGTGCAATGATTCGAACTCTGGGGGTCTTACACTCCTAAAGTCCTTCAAGTTTGTAACTGGTACTCTTTGAGGATTGGGGCGAACGGGTTCGTTGTTCCTTCTCCTAAGGGCCTCTCCTAACAGATCTACTAGCTTCTGGATCGGGTCTACTTGTTCCCTCTCATTGTTCACTGACTCCTCAAGTGCAGTCAATCTACATCTAGGCAGCATTATCTGCATCACAAATTTTCATTTTATTATTACTCAGTTATATTACTTAAGTATTTCTTTTAATACTAAAGGCATAAAATTTTATAACACATTTCTGAAATAAGCTTCATTTATATTCATATGTCAAATCGTTTCATTACATGATTATCCCTAGCATATTTCTATAAATGTTATCACATATCCCCCAATATCACAAAAGACGAGGAATACTACCATACTATCATACTACCCCTCTAACAAAAGCTTCCTCGAGGTTTATATAACTATCCCACACTTTACATAATAAGTTGGGATTTCAACATAACATGTATATCACCCTTAAAGCTACTGCTAGTCTAGCTAAGGGTCTCATCCCATCATCCCACGCTCTACAATGCTCTTGTACTCGATCTGTGCTATGTACGCCATCAACTCTCTGCTCATAGTATATAGGGTCTGCCCCTGCTCCGCTGGGTAGTGGTATACACCATCAAGCACCCTCTCAAAAGCTGAACGGAACACATACCCCATCTTGTTCATCTTCCTCTTCTTGCATCTGACCTCATCCTCTAGGTCGTCAGCTCTCTCGTTAGCCGCTTCCCACTTCTCCTCAAAGTTGATCCTATCCATAACCTCCAACTCTAGCTGAGTACGGAGTGCTTCTTTCTCAATCTTCTCGCTCAATTCTCTCTATTCTACTTCTTCCAACTTCCCTGCCAGATCTATGTTTCTCGCCACCGACCTATGGAATAAGGTTCCCATCTGGATCCCTGCCTCCCTGCAGTAAGCAATCTCTACCTCTAACTCCTGCATAGCCAACTTCCTCTGGTGGTCCTCGTCCCTCAGCTTCTGGAACTCAGACTCTCTCTCCTCGGCCTCGGCCTCGGCCTCCAGCTCCTGGACTCTGCAGTCTAACTCCAGAATACGCTCCTCGTACTCTCCCAGCATATGCTCCTCTAGGTTAGGCTCGTAGGAGTCCTCTATGGGCTCCTCCTCTATAGGCCTATCCTCAACAGGCTCGTCTTCCATAGACTCCTCCTCAGGGTCAAACTCCACCTCGATCTCATCCTTGTCGTCAGACTCGGATGGTGCAATAGCCTGAACTGGCATAGCCTCTAAAGGTGCCTCGTATACTATATGTATATCTCTAGGCTCCTCCTCGGCCACTCTACTAGGTACACCTATGTCTGTCATCCTACAATCACAAACACAAGACAAATAAACAGCAACTCCATTAGAATGTTAAATAAAACATAAGTTCATTGTATAGAATGAAGTTACATTTCATAGCATGCTAAGTCTCGCTCTAGGGAAAACTTTATGTGAGTTCTATCCTTTTTGAACTTCTAAATTCTCCTAAGTTATAATCTAAGGACACTCGCTCCTAAGGTTTATAAATACAGCTTTGATACCAACCTGTGATGCCCCCAAATTCAAACAGCTACAGGGTCACTCGAATTAGGTTTGTCACGTTCTAATATCTAACACCACAATAAATATTACGACTAAATATCGCATTGCACAGCGGAATAATACACAACTACTACCGAATAGATTACATTTAATTAATATAATTTATTCACGTCCCAAGGTCTCGTAACTTAAACATCGATTACATAGCTTAAACATACCTTAAGCATATGTAAACCTATCTAATACATAATAGCATAAGTTCTTATTACATTCGTAAAGTTCTACATAATTAAAGCTACTCCGTAGCCTTTCCCTTGCCCTTGTTGGTGCTCGAATGTCCGCCCTGCTCTGCCTTAACTGAAATGTTTTAGGGAAAAGCAAGAATGAGCAACAAGTTTGCCCAGCAAGTAATATAACAACAAGGGTGAGTAATATAGTTCTCGAATCTCAAAAAGGGTATAGCAAGGTATGATAGTTCAAGGATAGCAAGAATATCAATAGTTATCAATAACAGTTGCTAAGGACAGAATAATATCAATATGATTCGATACTAAATCAATTTAAGACTTCAAGATAACTGAATACTGAGTAGTCACTAAGGGCTATGAACTTCTACTAGAATTAACAGAAATATACTGATAATCCAATAAAACAAGTACAACAGGTGATCCGCCTAAAGTACCATATGGTATGCATATCGTTCAATCATACTAAATTGTGCGCACGTCGGTCTCCAGACAAATATATTTTCCCTTCAAAGAAGGTTGTTCATCTCAGTCAAACACATGATCCCGCACCAATCAATTGGTTTGGGTCGCTTTTCAACAATATAAGTATAGCCGAGTCAAATGGCATAGATCACAACAATTATAAGTTAAATCTCAAGATTTAAAGCTTGAAGAATATGAATCGACTTTTATCTTATATATGAAGTTTATAGTTTATAATACATGACTTGCAATCTCAAAAGTTTACTTGTACGACAATAATAGCACAAGCTTAATGAACGCTCAATAAAGAATAAGGTTAGGAACTTGCTTACAACGTTCCTTGAATAAAGTAAACACAAGGATAGGATACTTGCACAATAAATGAGTGTAAGTCAGGAAACTTGCCTTATGCGTAGTCTATCCATGAAAAGCTAAATCAACACTTTTCAAATCCCTATCGTAATATAGTTATGCGTATAGAATATTCATTAGTTACGTATACTCATACATGATATGTAAGTTTAAACGCATATATAAACGTCTAACTTAGTTGTACTGTAACACCCCCTTTCCGAAATAGAAAGAGAGGTTACTCAAAACACAACAAAATCAAACGAAACCTCTATGCCACGAAAGAATAATATTTCACCAATAAATATCAAAAGGGTCAAACCAAAATAAATGCCAACAGACTCAAACTCAAATCTAGAGTATTTATTACAACTCAAAATAAAATCAATCTATCAAGGCTAAACAGAATATCTAAAACATTAGATCGAATGGAGCTCTCATCACACTTGCCCTTGATCCCCCTGATTACCTACCGGAAGAAAAACACAGCATGAGCCAAACGCCCAGTACGGATATAGAATACAAGAATAATGAAACGAAATAACTAACTCAACAAATGAACTAAACTGAACTGAAACGAACAAAACTAACACAATGAAATAATAGGCTGAATCAAATGGCTGGGTGTTATTTCATACCGAGCTCAAAATAAAACAAAAATATACCTTGCCACACAGGCAAGTCAAATAATGCCACACAGGCAAGTGACACATATTGGACCGCGAATCCAATACATGCAAAATCGGAAGGCGTGTTTGGCACAAACTTCGCCACTCCGCAGAACAGAACAGAAAACTAGGGTCGACCCATACGCCTCCCACAACAAACACCAAATGGCCAACTCCCACCGGAGCACAAAACGGAGACGCCGTGGACTGATCACACCGCCACAGAAAGTGTCATGCCTCTCGTGCCAAGACGACATGCCTGTGGTACCCCCACAGGTGGTTATAGCTCAGGTATACCCTACGGTATATTCTAACAAAAATATCATGTCACAACACATGCGACATAATATCAACACAAAGGGGTTCTAATACGTACATGTTAAATCAAAACGAATCAACAACATAAATTCTCCAAAAATATATTAACATGTACATTACTACAAATATCGAAATAAATTATAGACATGATACACTAGTCTAACGAGTACAAATATGAGTTCTAAATATCAACGCCAAAATGAAACCATCACATGAATTTGAGAACGAACGATCATGTGAAACAATAAACAAAATCTAAACGAAAAAGCAAAACGAACATAACAAAATTAAAAGGATTATCGCTGAAAGAGTACGAAATCCGTACCTGGATTCAGCAATGTAATACCCAAAATATATTCCAAAAACTCGTTTAGACTCTCTCCGTTCGAACTAATTAAACAAAATAATAAATTAAGTACAATTAGTTAAATATTATTTTTATTATTATTATAAATAAATTTTATATTGGCACTGCCATTCGTCCACAACTGAAATCATCAGATTCTTATTCATATATATGTATATGCCAAGCTGCTTGTTCAATAATTTTGTTTATATATATATATATATATATATATATATATATATATATCAATTAAGTAGCAGGTCTGCAGCTTTTTGTTTTTATATATATATATATATATATATATATATATATATATATATATATATATATATATGTCAAATAGGTTGCAGACAATGATGTTCCGGTTTTTTTTTTTTTTTTTTTTTCAAATATATAAAGCATAGCATGATCACATCAATGACTCCTTTATTTTATTAATAAAACCAATACAGTGAAATCACCCAAACTACTCCATCCACAGTTAAGACTTAAAGATTGTAAAAGACACGCCTATATATATAGCTTACCTTTATCCGAAATTAGGTATCAAGTTTTTTTTTTTTGCTCCTTCACCAAATACAAAGTACAATTCAATCTCTCCTTTTTCTTCTCTCTGCTGCAGCGGCTTGTTCCCCCTTTTTTTTTTATATCAGACGAATGAAAGTAGCGTATATTGTGTAGGGTTATGCTTTAATAAATTAGGTTTTACTTAGTATTTATGTATCTTATTAACTCTCCAAGTTTTAATAGGATTTTAATATTACACAAATATAAGTTTGATCCAATTAGTTTGAAGGCCCAATTAATGTAGTCCACATAATTAAGTACAATTTGACCCAAACACAAAAGGCTTAATTTAAATATTTAAACAAAATTTTTAAAATGCCATTTATTTATTCATTTATTTTTCGGGTATTACATCACCTACCCCTTAAAAAGGATTCCGTCCCCGGAATCAAAAGAATGAAACGTACCTAATTATCAAAAAGATGTGGATACTCCACTCGAATAGACTCCTCCATCTCCCATGTAGCTTCTCGCTCCGAATGGTTTCTCCACAAAACCTTGACGAACGAAATTGTCTTCCTCCTCATAACCCGCTCTTGACGATCCAAAATCGCCTCGGCTTGCTCCACACAAGTAAGATCATCACTAATCTTATCGAATGGATATTGCACCACATGCAACGGATGATATTTATAACTTCTCAGCACCGACACATGGAACACATTGTGCACAGCTAGCTGTGGAGGCAAAGCTAACCGATATGCAACCTCACCAACCCTCTCCAGAATCTCGAATGGGCCAATATAACGCGGACTAAGCTTCCCTTTCAGACCAAATCGCCGAATACCCTTCCAAGGAGAAACTTTTAGGAACACATGCTCACCAGGTTCAAACTCTAAGGTCCTCCTATGCTTATCAGCATAACTCTTCTGCGGTGATCGAGCTGACTTCAATTTTTCCTTAGCCACTGCTACCTTCTCTGTAGTGATGTGAACTAACTCAGGCCCTTCTATGGCTCTCTCGCCAACCTCATCCCAACAAGTTGGGGCCCGACACTTCCTACCATACAACGCCTCAAACGGAGCCATCCCAATACTCGCATGCCAACTGTTGTTATAAGCAAACTCAACTAGGCTCAAGTAATCATCCCAGTTACCCGACCACTCAAGTGCACAAGACCTCAACATGTCCTCCAACGTCTGAATGATCCGTTCGGATTGCCCATCAGTCTGCGGATGAAAAGATGTACTAAAGTTAAGCCGAGTACCCCAAGCTCATTGAAACCCTTTCCAGAACCGTGAAGTGAATCGTGGGTCCCGATCCGAAACAATAGACACCGGAGTACCATGAAGTCTAACAATCTCCTGCTGAAATATCTGTGCCAACCTATCCACCGAGTAGCCCTCGTGGATGGCCAAAAAGTGTGCCGATTTAGTCAACCGGTCCACCACAACCCAAATGGCATCATTCTTCCTGAAAGTCTTCGGCAAACCAGTCACAAAATCCATCGTGATATCTTCCCATTTCCACACTGGAATGTCTAACTGTTGCAGCAACCCACTCGCTCGTTGATGTTCTATCTTCACTTGTTGACAAGTGAGGCACTTCCCAACATATTCAGCCACATCTCGCTTCATCCCATTCCACCAAAAATTTTCCTTCAAATCCCTGTACATCTTTGTAGAACCTGGATGAATAGAAAATGGCGAACTATGAGCCTCCGCCAAAATCGCCTCCCGAATGATTGGATCCGACGGTACACACAACCGCTCACCCAACCAAATCACGCCATGATCATCAATACGAAAGTCGGGCTGCTTGCCCTCCTCCATATTCTGTGTCATACTCCACAATTCCCCATCTTCCTTTTGAGCTTCTTTAACCCGCGAGATAAGAGAGGGCTCCACTCTCATATCTGCCAAATGCCCATCTGAACCTTGGACATACAACTCCAACTCTAGTCGCTCCATATCCGAAATAAGATGAGGTTGTGAAATAAGAGCTGCTACACTTCCTGAACTTTTTCGGCTAAGAGCATCTGCAACCACATTTGCCTTCCCCGGGTGATACTGAATCCTCGCATCATAATCTTTTAGAAGCTCCAACCAACGCCTCTGCCTCATGTTAAGCTCCTTTTGAGTGAAAATGTATTTAAGACTTTTGTGATCGGTGAAGATATCACAAGTCTCTCCATACACATAGTGCCTCCAAATCTTTAGAGCAAAGATCACTGCTGCCAACTCCAGATCATGTGTGGGGTAGTTCAACTCGTAAGGTTTAATCTGCCTAGAAGCATAAGCAATCACCTTACCGTGTTGCATCAAAACACACCCCAAACCCTTCTTAGAAGCATCACTATAAATCTGATAACCTCCTATTCCCGAAGGCAATGTAAGTATAGGAGCTGTCACAAGTCGTTTCTTCAACTCCTCGAAACTCTTCTCGCGCTCCTCATTCCACACAAACTTCATGCCCTTTTTCATCAACTGAGTTAATGGCAAAGCAAGCAAAGAGAAGCCTTCCACAAATCTCCTATAATACCCTGCTAAACCCAAGAAACTCCTAATCTCTGTCACAGTAGTAGGTCTCGGCCACTTAGTGATAGCCTCAACCTTCGCAGGATCCACCTTAATGCCTTCAGCAGAAACAACGTGGCCCAAAAATGCAATCTGCTCCAACCAAAACTCGCATTTAGAGAATTTAGCATACAATTTCTCTTTCTGCAAAATTCCCAACACTGTTCGAAGATGCTCCTCATGCTCCTCCCTAGACTTGGAGTAAACCAAAATGTCATCAATAAAGACAATAACAAATTGGTCTAAGTACTCCTTGAACACCCGATTCATCAAATCCATAAACACTGCTGGAGCGTTAGTCAACCCAAATGGCATCACCAGAAACTCGTAATGCCCATAGCGAGTACGAAAAGCTGTCTTAGAGATATCCTCATCTCTCACCCTCAACTGATGGTAACCCGACCTCAAGTCTATCTTTGAAAAATACTTTGCCCCCTGAAGTTGGTCAAACAAGTCTTCAATCCTCGGCAGTGGATACCGATTCCTGATAGTAATCTTGTTCAACTCCCTGTAGTCTATGCACAACCTCATAGACCCATCTTTCTTTTTCACAAATAAAACCGGAGCACCCCATGGCGAAACACTCGGCCGAATCACACCACGATCTAACAGCTCTTGCAACTGCTCCTTCAACTCCTGCAACTCCAATGGTGCCATCCGATACGGCGCTTTAGAAATAGGTCTCGCCCCAGGAACGAGCTCAATAGTAAACTCAACTTCTCGTTGCGGTGGTAACCCTGACAACTCCTCAGGAAACACATCGGGAAAGTCACGAACCACTGAAATATCCTCAATACGAGACTCGCCCTTAGAGGTATCCTTCACAAATGCCAAATACCCCTCACAACCCTTTGCCACTAACTTCCCAGCCTTTAAGGCTGAAATTAATTTCATCACTCTACTCGGCTGTGAACCCTGAAACACGAATTCCGGAGACTTCACATCTCCAAATATAACATTCTTCGCCTGACAATCGATAGTGGCCTGGTGCTTATCCAACCAGTCCATCCCGAGAATAACATCAAAATCGTGCATCCACATTGGAAGAAGATTAGCACTACGAATCTTATCCCCAAAACTGATCGGACACCCTCGATATAAATCAGAAATAATAACAGAAGTCCCCATCGGGGTAGCAATAGACATAACAGAGTCTAAAGACAGAGATGGCACACCCAGGTGGCGAACAAAAGACTGAGCCACAACAGAATGAGTAGAACCGGTATCAAATAAAATAGAAGCCTCACGACTACCAACTAAAAGAGTACTAGAAACAGTACCTGGCGCACCTGCCGCCTGATTATGTGTCAAGGCAAACACTCGACCACCTTGACGCTGACCACCATTGCCACCATGATCACCGCCTCCACCATTACCACGTGGCCCGGTACAATCTCTAGCCATGTGACCCATCTGTCCACACAAGAAGCATGCACCAGTAACTCTATGACACTGTCTCCCCGGATGATTAGCCCCACACATAGCACAAGGAACTATCGGAATAAGATTTGGGTTACCCCCACCAGCTGGTCCCGGATAACGACCCTGATTCTGCCCCTGCTGACGATTCTGCCCTTGCTGCCGATTCTGACCATACCAAGGTAGCTGAAGCTGACGATTCTGCCCCTGCTGAGGCATCTGCTGATTACCCCTGTTCTGATTCTGGCCACGCCACTGTCCCTGCTGGACACCACGATTTCTGTTCCACTGACCACCTTGATTTCTCCCATGCTGACCCGAAGCTTGACCCTGCTGGTCATCTCTATCCCTCTTCCGATTCCCTTCCGGTTTAGAAGACCGAAAGTCCTGCCGCTCCATCTCAATGTTCTTGGTCGCATTAGCCACAGCCGATACATCTACAAACTTGGTGTTAATGATATGTTGTCGATACCTATAATGAATCCGCCACTTTAACTTCTCCGCCTGTTCCGCTGCGGTCCCTGCAGAGGTTCCCGCAAAACCTGCCAACCTGGTGAACCTCGTCATAAAATCTGTGATGGACTCATCATCTTTCTGCCGAATAGACAGATACTCTCTAGCATAGGCCTCTTTATCAGCAGCTGGAAAGTACTGCTGATAAAAGACCTCACAAAACTCTGCCCATCGAAGTGTTTCCACGTACCCATTACCCTTGGTTGTTTTCAGCGCTTTCCACCACCTCTGTGCATCCCCCTCCAGCTTATAAGCTGCAAGCAACACTCTGATTATCTGAGCAGCCCAACACATCAAAAATCTTCTCTAGGTGTGCAATCCAATTCTCTGCATCGATCGGAGTCGGAGCTGAACTGAATGACTGTGGCTTCTGCTTCTGAAACCTCTCCAACCATACATACATTGGAACCACCTGCTGATCAAGACCATCTGCATTCCCTTCCTCTTCGTTTGCCTGCGGACCATTATTTCCCGAGTTCCCCTGCTCAGGAATTTCTGGCGGCTGCTGCATTGCCTGTACCACCTGTGCCACCAACTGCAGTAAAGCCTGATTAACCGCCTGATTCACCAAGTTAGTCAATTGAGCATTAATCTGGTCATTAGGTTGCTCATCGGGCTGGCCATAACCTCTTCCCCTATTGTTACCTCGCCTCCCAGCAACTCTAGCGGATCTACGAGCCATCTAAGAAAGAGATCAATGAATATCAGCAAAATAGATTAGAGACAGATTTGAATATAGCTGAACAGAAAATCAAACTGAACAAAACCTAACCCAGAATTCTACCCATAACTCACAGGTCAAACCTAAGTAGGTTTTCTACAAGAAAGAACCTGGCTCTGATACCAACTCTGTAACACCCCCTTTCCGAAATAGAAAGAGAGGTTACTCAAAACACAACAAAATCAAACGAAACCTCTATGCCACGAAAGAATAATATTTCACCAATAAATATCAAAAGGGTCAAACCAAAATAAATGCCAACAGACTCAAACTCAAATCTAGAGTATTTATTACAACTCAAAATAAAATCAATCTATCAAGCCTAAACAGAATATCTAAAACATTAGATCGAATGGAGCTCTCATCACACTTGCCCTTGATCCCCCTGATTACCTGCCGGAAGAAAAACACAGCATGAGCCAAACGCCCAGTACGGATATAGAATACAAGAATAATGAAACGAAATAACTAACTCAACAAATGAACTAAACTGAACTGAAACGAACAAAACTAACACAATGAAATAATAGGCTGAATCAAATGGCTGGGTGTTATTTCATACCGAGCTCAAAATAAAACAAAAATATACCTTGCCACACAGGCAAGTCAAATAATGCCACACAGGCAAGTGACACATATTGGACCGCGAATCCAATACATGCAAAATCGGAAGGCGTGTTTGGCACAAACTTCGCCACTCCGCAGAACAGAACAGAAAACTAGGGTCGACCCATACGCCTCCCACAACAAACACCAAATGGCCAACTCCCACCGGAGCACAAAACGGAGACGCCGTGGACTGATCACACCGCCACGGAAAGTGTCATGCCTCTCGTGCCAAGACGACATGCCTGTGGTACCCCCACAGGTGGTTATAGCTCAGGTATACCCTACGGTATATTCTAACAAAAATATCATGTCACAACACATGCGACATAATATCAACACAAAGGGGTTCTAATACGTACATGTTAAATCAAAACGAATCAACAACATAAATTCTCCAAAAATATATTAACATGTACATTACTACAAATATCAAAATAAATTATAGACATGATACACTAGTCTAACGAGTACAAATATGAGTTCTAAATATCAACGCCAAAACGAAACCATCACATGAATTTGAGAACGAACGATCATGTGAAACAATAAACAAAATCTAAACGAAAAAGAAAAACGAACATAACAAAATTAAAAGGATTATCGCTGAAAGTGTACGAAATCCGTACCTGGATTAAGCAATGTAATACCCAAAGTATATTCCAAAAACTCGTTTAGACTCTCTCCGTTCGAACTAATTAAACAAAATAATAAATTAAGTACAATTAGTTAAATATTATTTTTATTATTATTATAAATAAATTTTATATTGGCACTGCCATTCGTCCACAACTGAAATCATCAGATTCTTATTCATATATATGTATATGCCAAGCTGCTTGTTCAATAATTTCGTTTATATATATATATATATATATATCAATTAAGTAGCAGGTCTGCAGCTTTTTATTTTATATATATATATATATATATATATATATATATATATATATGTCAAATAGGTTGCAGGCAATGATGTTCCGGTTATTTTTTTTTTTTTTTTTTTTCAAATATATAAAGCATAGCATGATCACATCAATGACTCCTTTATTTTATTAATAAAACCAATACAGTGAAATCACCCAAACTACTCCATCCACAGTTAAGACTTAAAGATTGTAAAAGACACGCCTATATATATAGCTTACCTTTATCCGAAATTAGGTATCAAGTTTTTTTTTTTTTGCTCCTTCACCAAATACAAAGTACAATTCAATCTCTCCTTTTTCTTCTCTCTGCTGCAGCGGCTTGTTCCCCTTTTTTTTTATATCAGACGAATGAAAGTAGCGTATATTGTGTAGGGTTATGCTTTAATAAATTAGGTTTTACTTAGTATTTATGTATCTTATTAACTCTCCAAGTTTTAATAGGATTTTAATATTACACAAATATAAGTTTGATCCAATTAGTTTGAAGGCCCAATTAATGTAGTCCACATAATTAAGTACAATTTGACCCAAACACAAAAGGCCTAATTAAAATATTTAAACAAAATTTTTAAAATGCCATTTATTTATTCATTTATTTTCCGGGTATTACATGTACACTCTTTACATACTCCATTACACATTTTGCGTACTTATAGCACAAAAGTTTAGTTTATAAATCACCATGAAGTCAAATAACATAGTTTCTAATCATTTCTTTATAGTTTGCAAATACCTTTTGGACTTAACATTCAAAAGTTTATAAACATATATTAACATACTTTTATTACATATATGTTTATCCATGTATTCGACACACATTTAAAATCATAGATGTATAACCTTAGAAATACCTTGGCAAAGCTTAGTTCCATAAAGTCACTATATGCTTGAACACTTAAAACATTGCTTGAGCCATGTATTATAGCTTAAGGTATTCATACATGCATGTTGAGGAACTAGGTTTGGTCTTTTCCATTTACGTTCAACAATGGATAATTCTATTTATAAATCTTTATTTTACAAAGCCAAGAAAGCTTATTATGTCAAAGACTAACCATAGTACTCATTAAACCATATAATAATGCTAAACAGTCTTCCTACGCATGCTTGCATGTATTTGATTCATGTATTCCAAGTTAACATAACTTTAGTCTTTAAAATCTTGTTTTAAGCAACATTGAGTAGTGTACATCTTTGTCTTAAGAAATCTCATGTTAAACAAACTAAGTATGCCAAGCATTTCGAAACCACATTTTATACTCACTTATAAACTTAATTAAGTTGCGAATACATGCTAAAAAGGTTAGATTTCAAAAAGGATAAGGTTTTATAAACATGGTCTTCGTCCTTTAACTTTTCTTTCAAAAGATTATAACTCAAACTCTAATCCTGCTAAAATATCTTGCAATACGCATTAACACATGTTTAAGGATCATGTAAGCTCCTTAAGTTAAGTTAGGTTAGGTTACTAGGTTTGAGAAATTAACAGAACAAATTTGGTTCCCTGACCACCCCCCGTCGGGGCGGGTGATTGTACTAAAAAAGGCCCGCCGGGTGGCAATGGCTAAAAATTTCTCTGACCACCCACCTCCAGGGCGGGTGTTTGAGTTATAGGAAGCCCGCCAGGGCGGGCATAGAAGTTGCAGTTCGAAAACCCCTTTTCCCTGGTACGAACCAACATCCCAAAATCACAACAAACAGCAATTTTAAGACTACCCACTATGTATAAACTCCATAAACTTGCTACCCAACATACATAGCATGATTCTAACAACTCCAAACACATAAATAATCAAATTCAAGAATAAATTTCAAGATTTTTGCTATTTATCAAAGTTTAATACATTCAGCGATTCTCTTCACTAAGGATTCGTTGCTTGACCAAATTACTTCATTTAACTTCCGTTGATTTCGTATTCAACCATATTAACATTATCTAGCATCAATTGACAAATTCAACCATACATTTTCCAACTCAAACAAGTATTTTAGCCCTTTTCTAAGAACTTTGCAAAACTTGAACTTAAGAACGTATGAAGGGATATTACCTCTTGTGAAGTTGAAATGCTACTCTAGCTTCAATTTGCAGATTATTCAACAATACTCTCACTCCACTTGAACTAATTTCAGATTTCTAGCAACCAAAATGAGAAGGGGAAGCTCCCAGTTATAGGAGAAATGAAAACCCATACCAATGCTTTACACCATGAATCAAACTTAGAGATGGCAGAAGAAATCAATGGGCAATAGATAGTTGGTGAGGAGTTGTTACATTCCATCATGAAGCCCACTCCCTATGAATTATAAGAGCTAGAATGGAGCTTGGGAGAAGAAGGAGGGATAGGCTTCTAGCCTTTTGGTGTTACACGTGAATGAGAATTGGTTGAGCAATTGGACAATCAATATGGGATAAGCTAAACTCCGCATTTGTGCAACAATTCCACACACTATGCTTAATACACATATATGTACACCTTAGGTTAAATATATACTTAGCGTATACATGGACCTAAAATGTCATAACAATATTTTAAGGTAGCACATTGGAGTACATGTATACACATTGATATATAATCTATGTACATTTTAATAATGTCAAATTATGAGTTAATTGAATAGTGACATACTACATTATTACTAACCTCATTATTCCAATTATAATTATTGCTATTAATTATTCACATACTTTAATATACCATATAGTATTCATGAAAGTATTATACCTATCACATGGTCACATAAGTTCATGTATGTAAGTCATACAATTTTATTACTCTTACAATATAGTCTCCATATTGCGTAGTTTCACTAAAGTGTCACACTACACTTTATATAATATTGTTTGAGTCCATATTATATAATGTACATATAGTATGTATTCTCATAAGTCCACCCATGTGGCTCATTTCCTTTTTATCATATAATTTTATTCACATTCCAATGTCACACTTCATTTTACAACCTCTATTATACAACTACATACATATATATCTACATGTATATATATACATATTCCTATCATCATACATTACACATTGGACCACACCATATTAAATCAATTGGGCTAAGCACACTAAAGCACATGGACTCTATTATTTAATCTAGTATATAAATTAATTGGGCCACATCTCTTAATTCTTATAACATATCACATTAATGTTGTTGGGCTTGGATATATCCTAAGTCCAATACATTATTAATTCAATGACCTAACTAGATTAGGAAATTAATTAGGCCACACATGGCTTATCACTTAAGCTTAATTAAGCTCATTATTGTTTCTATTCTCGTACCACACAAGGCATTTCAATGAGTTTAACAGAAACTCCACATTCTTCCTTAATTATTATATATTCAATTTGAATGAGTTTATCTCGCAATACATATATATTTATATTCAAATAAATTTTCATTTCCATTAATATATTCATTTAATAATATTCGAAAATTCTCGAGTATTACAGTATATATCGAAGAAGCGTATTGAAGAAGCTAAGGAAAGGACAGCTCGCCTGCTGAAAATACCTTTTCAGGTGTTAGGTGAGAAAGCAGTCTACTGTGTCAGTGGGCCAGATGGCTGGACAACAGATTTGTAGGAAGTCAACATCAATGCTTAGAAACGTCTAAAGCATTTAATGCTGCAACGGATGTCTTCAACGGAAATATTTCAAAGGCTGCTTCATAAGCAAATCAGACTGGGATTCAGACTAAGTAAGTAAGCAAGCAAAGAACGAAAAAAGCTCAAGAACACTCAACGTCAAACTCAACGATCCTGAAGGGGAAAACTTGTTTCTCTACTCAGTTCTTCAGAACTGATGCTTAAATGCAACTGAGTAGCACACCCCAAAAAAACCACTCTCAACTAAGTGTACCAAGTCTGCTGGACTTGAAGAGTTCTAAGTGAACTAAAAAAGTTCCAAGATTGTTGATCTTGAAGGAATCTAAGTGTTTCAAAGTTGTAAAGACATCTTTAGTGAATTTTCTACTCGTAGAGTAAAAGAGTGGACTAGGAGCCTTATGTGCTCTGAACCACTTAAAATCACTTTGTCTCATTAACTGCTATAACTGCTATATCTGTTATAACTGCCATAACTGCTTATCAAACCATTATTGCATTATCTTAAGGGGAACAAACATATGTTCCGCTGCAGTCATATTAATCAATACTGACAAGTATTTTGAAAAAGAAAAAGTTTTAAAATAATTATTCAACCCCCCTTCTAAATAACTATTGTGCCTCTAGGAACTAACAAAAGCTTTCTATTACTTGTAGATACTGATCTAGGGTCGCGTAATTACTTTAAGGTTTACAAAACTAGAGAGAAATTTAGATTTAAATAAATCTTAGTCATTCTATCTTAACGGTTCCAACTTACAGCTTTTGAACCAATTGAAAGTTAGATGTGGCTAGATTTAGATAAATCTAATCAATAAACTTTACATGAGAACAGATTTACATCAAATGAACAATTAAAACAGATATTTAATCACATTGAATAAATAATATATATACTTATATATATATATTAAAGTTGGAAAGAGCCACAGATTTCCAATCTAGGCGTGATTAATCAATGTAAATATATATATATATATATATATATATATACTTATATATATATATATATATATATTGAAGTCGAGTTAGCATAAATATATATATATATATATATAATTATATATATTAAAGCGAGAAAAAGCCACGGATTAGCAATCCAAGCTAATGGAGTTAATGAAAAATATATATATATATATATGTATATATTAAAACAAAAAAAGCCACAGATTTACAATCCAAGAATGACTGAGTTAATGTAAATATATATAGTTATATAAATATATATATATATATATATATATATATATATTAAAGCCGAAAACGCAATAGATTAACAATCCAGGCTAAATAACACTTATATATATATATATATATTAAAGCGATAAAAGCCACATATTTGCAATCCAGGTCGAAATAGCACTTATAAATGAATGTATATACTTATATATACATAGATTGAAGCCAAAAATACCACGGATTTGAAATTCAGGCAAAACTAGAAGTTATAAATGTATATATATATATATATATATATATATATATATATATATATATATATATATATATATATATATATGTTAAAGCAATAAAAAGCTTCAGACAAAGAGAAATCTCACAATATGCAGCAATAGAGGCTTTAAATCACTTTTGAAGCTTGAAAACTTTGTTTCCACCGGTTAAAACTTGATATGTTAGTATATATATGTATAAAAATGTTTAGGAAGAGAAATATTGAAGTTTGGAGCACTGTTGGTAGGGTTAAGAGCTGAAACAGGCAGAATTTCCTCTTTTTTTCTCTTTTTTCTATTTTTATGGCTGGTGGGGGGTCTTATTTATGGACCACGGAGCCGCGGGTCCACCTGCGGTAGCCGTAAGTCTACCTGCAGTTGACCCAGGTGGCCTCGATCTTGTGGGTCCCGTTATCTTGAAGTACGTGCTCCCCGATCAACACGATGTCCGCTTAAACCTTTTTAACTTTCAATCCAGGAATCTGATGGAGGCGTGCTATACCTTTTTGGAAAGCCTTTTCTGAGAGCTACACAATGACATAGAATTTAACCTTTTCCAAATTCGAGAAGATAGGTCCATGTCCAGATCTTTGAGTCTTCGCAGTTCGTCCATTGAGCTGTCCTGTGATGTTTTCACTCGGGATTGACGTTATGGTTCTACATGACCTTCATGGCATTGATTTGACTTGATTTGATGTTAAGTTGGTAAAATAACCATTTTG
The DNA here is from genome assembly GCA_020205555.1 of Panax stipuleanatus. Classification (NCBI taxonomy): domain Eukaryota; kingdom Viridiplantae; phylum Streptophyta; class Magnoliopsida; order Apiales; family Araliaceae; genus Panax; species Panax stipuleanatus. The sequence goes on along the minus strand of CM035121.1, from coordinate 50,607,999 downwards.
CCTTTCCGGGGGGTTGTCTCCAGGACTGACAAGGCTTCCGACTGTTTCTCGGGGTTGTCTCCGAGGTTTAATCACAGCTGACTCTATTCTTCCTTAGGGTTATCTCCGAGGGTTGGTTTGATATCCCGGGATTGTCTCTAGGGATTGATTTGATGCTTCGGGATCATCTCCGAAGGTTGTCTTGATCTCCCGAGGTTGTCGCCGGGGTTTGATTTGATCTCCCGGGGTTGTCGCCGGGGTTTGGCTTGATCTCCCGGGGTTATCATCGTGGTTGGATTTGATCTCTTGGTGTTGTCGTCAGGGCTTGACTTAATCTCTCGGGGTTATCGCCGGGGTTTGATTTGATCTCCCAGGGTTATCATCGGGGTTTAATTTGATCTCTCGGTGTTGTCACCGGGGTTTGATTTGATCTCCCGGGGTTGTCGCCGGGTCTTGACTTGATCTCCCAGGGTTGTCATCAGGGTTTGATTTGATTTCCCGGGGTTATCGTCGGTGCTTAATTTGATCTCTCGGTGTTGTCGTCGGGGCTTGACTTGATCTCCCAGGGTTATCGTCGGAGTTGGATTTGATCTCCCGGGGTTGTTACCGGGGTTTGATTTGATCCCCGGGGCTGTCGTCGGGGTTCAATTTGATCTCCTGGTGTTGTCATCGGGGTTTGATTTGATCTCTCGGGGTTATCGTTGGGGCTTGACTTGATCTCCCGGGGTCGTCATCGGGGTTTGATTTGATCTCTCGGTGTTGTCGTCGGACCTTGACTTGATCTTTCGGGGTTGTTGCCAGGGTTGGATTTGATCTCCCAGGGTTGTCGTCGGGGTTTGATTTGATCTCCCGGGGTTATCGCCGGGGTTCAATTTGATCTCCTGGTGTTGTCATCATGGTTTGATTTAATCTACTGGTGTTGTCAACGAGGGTTTGATTTGGACTTCCAGGGTTAGTAATAGTAATGACAAATTTTGAGTGTCTACACTTTGGATTTTAAAAAAGTCAGTTTTTCAAACTGTCGGATAAATTTCGAAAGACGGAACCACGAAGCTTCCAGGAGAAGCTTCGTAAATAGTAAAGAGGTTTGTTAATGAGGTAATGACTATTTTACCCCTAGCATTGAAAATCTATATAAGGCACCTCATTTGAATGTGTTAGTTAATTTTTCAATTAACATATTTCAAGAGAGAGAGAAAGAGATCTTGAGAGCTCGGGTGGAAGAGGAGAAATGGAGAAAAAGCTAGCTCGTGAGCAAACTTTGTGAAGAGGAAGAAGATTAATGAAGAAAGGTAACCCCAAAACCTAACTTTAATCTAAATTTTCTTTGAGTTTTATATGAAAATCATATAACTTATGGATAATAGAAGTAAACGATGTTAAGAAACGATTTCCTTATGGTTGAATCATAAGGAAATGAAGAAATAAGAGTTAAAAGTTAGTTTATAAATTTCTTAAATGTTTTTCATATAAAGTATGAATCACTTGATGTTAATAGATGATTCGGATGAGTTATATGAACTCTCCGATGTTATAAGGATGAATTATCAAACTTATAACGTTAAAATGCGAGAAAACCTAAAATCGTAATCATAATATCGATTAAAAACGAAAAACGAACGAAGAACGCAAAGAATGCGGTAAGAGTTGTTGATGGACAAATTAAAAACCATCGTAAGTTAGATGCTTATGGTTGATTAGGATCATAAATGAATAACCAATGGATTGATTCCATTTGATTTGGCGTAAAAATCTCGAGTAACGAAGTTATGGCAAAATTTACAAGATTAGACGTTAATCATCGAAATCGTAGAATTCCCGGAACGATAGTAAAAAATCGTCGTTTAACTCGAAAACCTTGGTTTTCGATGGCATATCTTAGAACTATGTATTTAAGAGTTGCGAACTCAAGAACGGACGAATTCTGACTTCAAATGAATAAATGAGCTATGAACGTTCACGAACGTTTAACGAACGCGTAATAAAAATTTAAACGATGAATTTATCGTTAACGGATTTAGAAACTTATTATGTCTAGATATAATCAAAGTACATAAGATATGTGAGCTAATGGCTTTTGAACGAGCTAATTCCGAGTTATAACGATCGCGTTATGAGCCCAGGAAGAAATCGTATTGAAAAACTTAAAAAAAAAATCAAGGGATTATGTTCGGCACCGCAGCGCCCTTTAGGGAATTTTCTCTAACTGGATCTTTTTATTATCCAACTTTTTGAATGGTAATTAAGGGGCAAGCATGAATGCAATGTTCATGAAAAGAAATAGCTAGAATGTTGAGTAAAACCTTGAGTTTGACGATGAAACGTCAAATAAATGTTATAAAACGACGAACGTATAATACGTAACTGATATCCGGGGACCGTGTTCACATTAAAATGAACTTGTGGGATTGCTATGATTATAATTCCTTAGATGTTGAATGAAGAGGGTGACTTATAACATTTCGATGTTATGATGTCGTAATGAAAGTTAAGTGTAAAGCGTATAAACATTGTAAACGCAACGTAGTTGCGATAAACGAGCGGTCTTAGCTTACAACAAACCGTATAACTTAGACATTAAGGTAGGGTGATGAATGTGATGTTCACGTAATGAATCACTATTGAAAGTGATTAAAACCTTAAGTAAAGGTTGAATGAAAGTAAAAGACGAACGATATGAACGTAAAAAGACAAGTAAACGTAAAAAAAAAAAAGTTAAACCGACGTGAAGGTGTTAAGTGTACACGTAAGTTAAACGTGCTTAGCATACACGCCGTGTATGGTTTGAACGTAAAGAAACAAAGAGTAATAAATAACGTGTAAACGTTGAAAAGCCGAGTTAATGATAATAACTTGAATAATGTTCCGAGTCAAATGTACCGGACATTATAAGATATGAAATGAGAATTAACTTAACGAACATTATAGTTTTAATGATTCGGATAGATTAAGTTTGAGTTGTGGTACAATCGCAGTCTATAATGGTCGATATATGCTATATGGGCTAAATGATTTCTTCAGAGAGCGGAGATATATACGAACTAGCAACCGATCTAACTCGCTATAAAAGACAGTGTAGACGAGATGGGAAACTAGTTTGTTGGTTGTTTGTGGGAAACCACTTAGCGTACTATATTAAATATTGTTAGGAACTTGATGTGTGCTAGGTATAAATGTTATAGAAGAAGATGAGAATGTAAATCTATCGTAAAAGATGATTGTAATGTTTTTGCCATCTCTGTATGTCATAATACCAAAGGAATGAAAGTAAAGTTGGTCTCATAGACTTAGATTATAAGAACGCGAGCCATAGGAAGTAAAGTTAAGTTTAAACCAATGCGTAAGTCAAATATATGACTAATAGGTATGTGATATTCCTTATGTGATATAAGGATTGTGGTAAATAGATCAGCGCAAACTAAGTTGTAGATGTGCTTAAGGAAAGTTTCCTAACTTCATTCATATTTTAAATGAATGTTAGTTTCTTAGCTTTCTCAGATGTTGAACATGAGAAAGTATTTTGTATGTATAAATATGTGATATTTGTACAAGGTGGTAGAATGTACGAGGCATTGAGCCATAATTTTTAACACTTCGGTGTTTCGGTGAAATGAACTATTCTGTGATTAAATTATTCAATGTTAAGAAGTTTTGTTTATTCATGAACCATTATTGTTAAGTCCATGCTAATGATTCTAGCCTAGACAGAATATATATGAAAGAGTAGAAAAATGAAAGTATGACAATGTAAATGTGATGAATATTTTAAAATGATAGGAATCAGAACGTATTCCTATTATTCCAGTTGCTTCATAACCTTTGTTCGGTTATCAAAGTTTAAAAAGAATGCATGATTCTTGATTTTGTTATTATACAACTGCTATGAATTGCTGAGCAATTGAATGCTCACACTTGCTTTAAATAAAAAAAATTCAACGGACGATGTTAGAAGGAACTTAAGGATCCCGTAAAGATCAAGTTAATCGGTGTCTTGTAGAAGTGATGCTCATTATATAGACAAGCGTGAAGACCAAGCAAAGACTTGTAATGTAGAATAGCTAATTAAACTATAGATTAGTTTAATGAACTGTTACGAATCCTTTGTAGCGGATAAAAGTCACTCTTATAAAAAGTAAAGAATAATGTAATTATCATTATTTGAATGAATGAAAGCTTTAAGGTAATAGAACCTGGGATTTTACATATGTATGTAGTTATATTTAATTATATAATGATGTATGTTGGGAATGATATGTACTCGTGATGTACAGAATTCGGGTGTAAAGATAGATCGGATTTTAGGGTGTCACAGAGGCTGACCAATCTTAAGGTTACTCTCACAGGCTTTTCGACATGAAGGTTCCCAGATCATAGTAATCTACTAGATGGGAAGTTAATCTGATCTTTCAATTGGAGCGGATCTGAGTGGTGCCTTTCTTGAGCCTCGCAGGATTAGTCTCCTCTTAAGTCCAATAATGAGCCACCGACGAGTTAGCCTCCTGGTGGAGGAATCACACAACATACATTCATCGTGCCTCACCGTATGTAATGATGACATTGTGCGAAGCACTAATATAACGCGAGGTAAAGAGACATTCACATCCATTCAATGTAAAGAAGTCATTCTACACACATACACAAAGAAGAGAATTGAAAAGTTTGAAAATGCAGCTTAATCCCTCTACTATCCCCAGTAGAGTCGCCGCCTGTCGACGTCGGGAAAATTTTAGGTTCCCTTTTTGTAAGTGTTTCTACCCTTTATGTTTTCTATTTTGGTTTTGTTTAATCTAAAGGGTGAATTTTCAGAAAAAGGCCAACATATAATGTCGACGATTTGAAAAGTTTGATTTTATTGGTCCGAATTAGATAGAGTCACCAGTTGGTATGAGTGAAGTGGTTGTACCAAATCAACTGAGTTTTGAAAGGTTTTACAATATGGCCCAATTACTGGACTTTGTTTAATTGGTCTTGGAAATCAAGATTTCATAGAGTTTGGGAGCTTGATTAAGCGGGGGGGAGGTGTTAGGCACCCCCCAACTTCCGTGAAACACGGTTACTACGCTTTTCATTCCCTAAGTTGTGTGTATGTCTGTGTATTGCAGTAATTGGGCCTAAGTGCTTTATTTGAAAGTAGTGGTGTGCTTTGTTGGACTTATATACGAAGGGTTTGATTTATTAGAAAGTCCATTTTTAGACAAGATATGACAGTGATGTTTTGAAAAGTGGTTTTCAAACCATTTCGCTCGCATAGGAATTGAAGTCTTTTGATACTTCTATTTTATTCAATATTTGGCTTGATATGATTTTATTTTAGATGTGAAGAATCTTTGAACATAAATATAATATATATATATATATATATATATGTGTGTGTGTGTGTGTGTGTGTGTGTGTGTGTGTGTGTCGGGCCTCCTATGGGCCTAAAAGCCATCAAAGTGACCCGAACACCACAATCAAAGCTTTTACTATGTTGAGACCTTAAATCCGGATAACCGTTTTTATTTACATTTACAAAGGGTTACAAGCTAACTTTATAATTTGCACATGTCCATTATGGGAACTAGACCTAGATTCATGGATTAAACCGTAGATCCCATGATTCCTAGGCTCACGAAAGATTATTCAAAAGCTTGCACAATGCATAACTTAAAATAACATGCATATTTAACTCTAGACGTCGCAAAACAAAAGATTCATCAGTTAAATCCTTGCATGCACGTAGCCGTGGCTTTACGTTTCCTCTAGACACATGTCTAGGGTCCCGTAGCTGCCAAATATTTACAAACTAGAAAGAAAACTAAATTTAAATAAATCTTAGTCATTCTAGCTTAACGGTTCCAATTTCACAACCTTTGAACCGGTTAAAAGTTGGATATGGCTAGATTTATATAAATCTAGTCAACACACATTAAATATTATAGATTTACATCGTATGAACTTTTATAATCGATATTTAATCACAACGATTAACAATATATATATATATATACAGTCCCCTTCAGTTGAGGGATCACTCAAATAGTGTTATTTGACGGATGAGGCGATCAACCGTTGGATCTGTTTTATGTGGCTGAATGTGGTAAGTGGAGTTTGTGGTGGGCCAGGAGTGTGAAAAATGGTTAAAAGATGTAAAACAATCTCAGCCACATAAAAAAGATCCAATGGTTGATCGTCCCATCCCTCAAATAACACTATTTGAGGGATCCCTCAACTGAAGGGGACTGTATATATATATATATATATATATATATATATATATATATATATATATATATATATATATATATATATAATAAATTGATAACACTTATATATATATAAACAATTATATAAAGACTAACTATATATATATATATAAATATATATATTATTTATATATATAATAAAGCAAGAAAAAGCCACATATTTGCAATCCAGGAAAACTAAACGGTATGTATGTATATATATATATATATACATTAAAACAATAAAAAGCCACAGATCTACGATCCAGGCACAACGGAATAATATAAATATATTTATGCTTATATATATATATATATATATATATATATATATTAAAGTATGAAAACCGCGGATTTGCAATCTAGGCATATTGAACGGTATAAATATATATAATAAAGCAATAAAAGCCACGAATTTATAATCCAGGCCCAACTACTATATATAAATATATATATATATATATATATAATAACGCAAGGAAAGCTAAAAACAATATTTAAATCATAAAACTAACTAATATACATATATATTACTCATATATATGTATATTAGCAAGAAAAAAGAAAACTTGAAGGAACCTTATGGCCTTGCACGAGATTGGAGATCGAACGGCTTTAAACGCCCTTAAAATCAATTTTCACCGTTGAAAACTTGATATGTTGCAATAGATGCGTATATGAAAGCTTACAAGTGAAATTTACAAGTTTGAAAGCAAGATCAAAGCAATTTCTAGTACGAAATCTCTCTTTTTCTCTCTTTTCTTCTTTCTTTCTCTATTTTTTCTTCTTTTTTTATTCTTCTTCTTCTCTTACAAGCTGATGAAAGCTTGTATATAAAGCCACGGGCTTCTGCAAGTATACATGCGGATTCCGCGAGTATACCTGCGGAAGTGCCCAAGTGGGTACCACCTCGAAGTACGTGCAATCTCAATCTACGTACAGTCTACTGAAACGATTGTAACTTACAATCCGAGAATTCGATGGAGATGTGCCATACCATTCTGAAAAGCTCTCTCCTAGAGCTACACAATGACATAGGGCTTACTGTTTTATGAATCCGAGAAGATGGGTCCGTGACCAAAATAGTATCTTCGGGTCTTCGTAGGTAGTACGTTGAGCTGTTTTGTGTAGTTTGCTCTCAAAAATGCTGCAATGGCTCTTCGTAACCCTATTTGCAGCTATTTTGAGATTGTTGAAGTTGACTTGTCAAAATAATCTTTTTGCCCTTCCGGGGGGTTACCTCCAAGGTTGACGGGGCTTTTGGCTGTTTCCCGGGGCTGTCCCCAGGGATCTGGTTTGATGATTTCCGGGCCTATCTCCTGGGGTCTCGTTTGATGATTTCCCGGGGCTATCTTTGTAATACCCGTGAATTTTATAAATGATATTAATAAACATGTGAATATTTATTTTAATATAAATGTTGATGTAGCATGAGATGAGTAACTCAATTAAATTAAATTGAATTTATGATAATTGAGAAAATGTGGAGAATTATGATGAGCTCGTGAAATTTCTTGTGTGGCACGATGATGGAATTTACGATGATTTAATTAAATTAGAGAAGGAATGAATTTATAAGTGAAGGACTAATTAATATTATATTTTTAATTAATTGTTATTATGAGTAATAACATATTAATGAGTAAATAATTAATTAATATAATAGATTAATGTTTATTCAATTAATTGCTAAGTGCAATGATATGAAATGATTAATCATATGTTATGTAGTACCTACATCTAATTAGTATAAAATGAGGTGTGACACTACAAGGTGACTATATAATATATAAAACTATATGGTAAAATTAAATAAATCATATAGTTTACATAAATAAGTTTATGTGACAACATGTTATGTGTGGACACATTAAATGTGTATTTTAATGAGAAGTATTAAATTAGAATAAATAAATATTTTTTATTTAACATTTATAATTAAGTATAATTGAAATAATGAAATTTTATGATAATGTGGAATTATAATACTCAACTAAATTATATTTGGTATTATCAAATGTACATGGATTATATAATGATGTGTATATATATATACCCCCAACTTGCTACAATGTAATATTAATTCCCCACTAAAGCTACATTGTAAATTAAAAGAGAGTTAAACCTAATTATACATACATATAATGTGGTGGTACATGAAATAAAACCTTAAGTATTAATATTAACCATTTTGCAAATGCTGAGTATTAGGAGACTTGTCCTATATTGAGTGTCATTTCTATTCTTCACGTGAATGGCCATTGGCCTAGCCTATCCCCCATTTTCAAGCTAGCTTCAATCAAATGATGGCAAGGGGAGTGGGTTGATGGGGTGGTTGGCAACTATTCCACCAAACCATTGTTGTCCATCATCGTCTTCCTTCTTCCACTAGTTTCAATTTTTGGACAAAGTTTGGCATGGTTGTAGACACTCGAAATTTCCTTGCCCTGTTACCAACACTGTAGGAGGGCAAAATTATATTGTCAAATCAACCCCGATCTCAAATCGGGCCATCAGTTCAACCCCGATCTTATATCGGGCCATCAGTCTAACCCCGATCTCAATATCGAGCCATCAGTTCAACCCCGATCTTAAATCGGGCCATCAGTTCAACTTCGATCTCAATATCGGGCCATCAGTTCAACCCTAATCTCAATATCGGACCACCAGTTCAACCTCGATCTCAATATCGGGTCGTCAGATCAACCTCGATATCAAATCGGGCCATCAGTTCAACCCCGATCTCAAATCTAGCCATCAGATCAACCACGATCTCAAATCGGGTCGTCAGTTCAACCCCGATCTCAAATCGGGTCGTCAGATTAACCCTGATCTCAAATTGGGCGGTCAGTTCAACCCCATCTCAAATCGGGCCGTCAGATCAACCTTGATCTCAGTATCGGGCCATCAGATCAACCCCGATCTCAAATTGGACCGTCAGTTAAACCCCGGTCTCCATACCGGGCCGTTAGATCAACCCCGATCTCAATACCGGGCCGTCAAATCAACCCCAATCTCAACCCAGGAGGTACAGATCAACCCCGATCTCAACCCGGGAGGTACAAGTCAGCCCCGATCTAAACCTGGGAGGTACAGGTCAGCCCCGGTCTCAACCCGGGAGGTACAGGTCAGCCCCGGTCTCAACCCAGGAGGTACAAGTCAGCCCCGGTCTTAACCCAGAAAGTACAAATCAGCCCCGGTCTCAATCCAAGAGGTACAAATCAGCCCCGGTCTCATCCCGGGAGGTACAGGTCAGCCCCGGTCTCAACTTGGGAGGTACAGGTTAGCCCCGGTCTCAACCCGGGAGGTACAGATCAGCCCCGGTCTCAACCCGGGAGGTACAGGTCAGCCCCGGTCTCAACCTAGGAGATACAGGTCGACCCCGGTCTTAACCCGAGAGGTACGGGTCAGCCCCAGATCAGCCCCAGTCTCAACCCGGGAGGTACAGATCAGCCCCGATCTCAATCTGAAAGGTACAGGTCAACCCCGCTCTTAACCCAGGAGGTACAGGTCAGCTCTGGTCTCAACCTGGGAGGTACAGGTTAACCCCGATCTTAACCCGTGAGGTACAGGTCAGCACCAGTCTCAACTTAGGAGGTACAAGTCATCCCCAGTCTCAACACGGGAGGTACAGGTCAACCCCGGTCTCAACCCGGGAGGTACAGATCAGCCCCGGTCTCAACCCGGGAGGTGCAAGTCAGCCTCAGTCTCAACCCGGGAAGTCAGGTCAACTTCAGGAACAAACCTGAAGCTCAACAACATCTCCAGGGGAAAACCTGGAATGACCAAGTCAACCTCAGATACAACACTAAGGAAAAACAGGAGCAACTGGGATCCAAACCTTGGAAACAATTCCAGGAAGTCAACCAAAGGCCATGCTGACACTAAGGGCAACCCTGGGAGGGGCAAAATGGTCATTTTACAAATACTAAGACAATTCCATTTTACAAATACTAAGACAATTCGGTCAAACCCAAGCCGAATTGATGCCACCAAGGTCAGAAAGAACCATAATAATGATCCCGGGTGCAAATAGCGCAAGACAGCTCAACGGACAAACTGTGAGGAATCAAAGACCTGGTTATGAACCCGTCTTCTTGGACCTGGAAAATGTTTTCTCCCATGTCATTATGACACTCTCAGCAAGGGCTTTTCGGAAAGGTACAGCACCCTCAAACGGAGGCTCCGATCAAAAGTTAGAAAGTTTTGACTTCAACCTCGCGTTGCTCAGAGTGCACGTACTTCGAGATGATGAAACCCAGTACGTGGGCCCCACCAGGAGAGTCACACCTCTACCTATGGTAGCAGCAGGTAGAGTGGAGGCTCCCTGGCCTATAAATAAGAGGCCACCCCCTCTTATTTTTATAATTCCAAAACGCTCCAAACCTCTGCCCGTTTGGTTTTCAGTCATTTTCATGTCTTCCAAACCCAAATTTTTTCACTCTAACACCTAGATATACCCACATACTACAACATATCAGAAAATAACTTGTAGATTTGGACGTTTAGAGCCTATAATTTGGCAAAAAGCCCGTGTAGCAGTCCATTGTGAGTATTTTTACGATCAGAAAGTCAATACTACTTTGCAATTTTATACACTTGCACGTTAAGTTTCGTTTTCTAAATATGCCCGGAACTCAGTTCCATGGCCGTTTTCGTCAACGTTTTGTACATTTTTGCACATAAATGCATTTTCTAACATTTCTACAACTCGAATTCACAATCCGTCACTTTCAGCAGCTTCGGCATACTTGCATCTTCGTTATAAGCAACTTCGCAGGGCTAAGTTATCTTCCCAGTCTGAGTTTGGCTTTTTTTGTGTTTATTTAACTGTTTATATACTAACTTTTTAGTTCTGTTAAGCCCAGATATCAAATCCGAGGTAGTTTACTACTTTTATATATATTTATGCATATATAAGCAACTTTCACCACCACTGGGTTCTCTTCCCAATTTGGTTGACTACATTTATGTCTATATATATATATATATATATATTTACATTTCAGTCCTGCCTGAATCATTCTGTGGTCTTTATATTATTTTTTGCACCCTTCACCATTACTAGGTTATCTTCACAGTCACTGGTTGACTACTTTGCTGTACATTTACATTTCTGTTCGGCCTGAATTATTCTGTGGCCTTTTTACTACTTTTATATATAAATATGCAGATATAAGAAGCCTTCACCACCACTGGGTTCTCTTCCTAGTCTTGGTTGACTACTTTTCTGTCAATATATATAGATTTCAATTTCAGTCCGGGCACAGGCGTGAAAATCCATCGCCCTTTTTACTATTTTTATATATATATATATATATATTTCAATTCTGTCCATCCTGGATCTTTCTGTGGCTTTTATACAGCTTTTATAAATAAATATATATTTCAATTCCATTCCAGACACCGGTGTGAAAACCCATTGCCCTTTACAGTTTTCATATATATATAACTGTATATATATTTCTTTACTCACTTTTTATTAAAATATTACTTTAAATATTAATTTTATATGAATCGGCATTGACATATCTGCGAGCGAACTAGATTTATTTAAATCTTGCCAACTTTAGCTTTCAAACGGTTCAAAATAGGTACAGACAGAACCGGGAAGCTAGAATGGCTGAGATTTATTTAAATCTAGCATTTTTCTAGTTTCAGTTACAAAAGCAACCTCGCGGCCCTTAGATCGCTATCTAGTGGGAACAAGATGCTACGGCGAAGTGCAAACCAGGATCTACTTAATAAATCCTCGGTTCTGGCAACATTTGGGATATATACATCTGTTTCTGTACAAATTTGAACTGTACAGGTTTATTGGCTACTCATATGTGAGCCTAGGAATCGTGGGATTCATGATCAAACTGATCAGAATCTGATTCCCACGATGGAAAAACTCCACTTTACAAATGTAGTCTGCCAATTTTTCTGTAGAAATGTACATACAAAAGACCTTAAAATGGTTATTCGGATTTAAGGTCTTAACATAGTGAAAATATGGTTTTTCGTGTTAGAGTCCCTCCGATGGCTATCATGCCCATGAAGAGACCGACACTTGTACATATGTCGTGGCCGAGGATGTTTTGCAGCCCGACAATCACCTTTCAAATTGAGCCTTAAAATTGAAAAGATAAAACTGAAAGTAGCGATATGCTTCAATTCATATGTTACCATAAGGGTTTGAAAACCAGCTTTCAAAACATCATTTTAAATAATCTTATCGAAAAGATAAGCTTTTGTAAATCAAATCAAACACTTTTACAAATCAAATGAAAGACTTTTGCAAATCAAATCAAACCCTTCGTATATAGGTTCAAAGAAGCACTTCCTTGCTTTCAACAAATCAAACATAGGCCCAATTTTCAAATAGTATACACACACACATTTCAATTTTTTAAGAGAAATATTGAAAAGATGTGGTACCGTGTTTACACGGGAGTTGTAGGCTGCCTAACACCTTCCTCATACTTAACCAAACCCCCGAACTCAAAACTTTGTTTTTAAAGATCAAGTTTCGACAATGTCCAGCAATTGGGCCTCTTTTAAACAAAACTCGGTTAAGTTGGTACAACCATTTTAAATCTACCAACTGGCGACTCTGTAAAACGTTCAATCGTCGACATGATACATGTTGGCCTTTTCCTAAAAAACCCTTCAAAATCTTTTTTTCAATAAAAAGAAGTGAGGGGAGAGATAACTTAGGAAGAGAGAAAGATCCGGGTTATGACCCGAGCGGCGAATTTTTTTTCAATGTCGACAACGGTTATTGAATTTCTCTATAAATAGCAAGCTCCTCCTCTTATAATCAAGTTGCTAAATTGTTGGTTAAGTTGATATAGAGAGTGAGTTGAGAGAGAAATCTGAAATTGGAAATAAGTTAGCAATTCAATCTCAAAGAGGTATAACTCTTAGATCGTGTTCTTAGTTTTGAGTTTGATAAATTCATAGAATTGCATGAATTAGTTGAGAATTGATATGAGGAATGATGTTAGCATGTTAATAAGAGTTTATATACATGCCATATATGCAATGTGGTTAAATTCCAGCATGTTTCATGAAGTATGTAGAGATTGGTTTTGAGCTTTGCTATTGTAGAAGCCCATCCTGGACTGGAACTGAAGTGGCGCAGGCCGCGCCACTCCCTAGTACAAACACGACGCGGCCGCACCGATATGCAAAACATGAAATCCACTTTTTGGTTTTCTATTTTAATGAGCATGTTAATTTAACTTGATTATACTTATATATGTCCCTGACATGCTAACGTACGTTGCCTTGCATGTAATAACTTACCTTAGCTTAGTTTTAATGACTTTCTAAAGGAAACTTAAAATTAGAGAATGAAACTTGATGAACTAAGTATACTTTGAATTCTTAACTTGTGAGCATTCTTATGTGGTTTAAATATGGGTGTACGTGAGTATGATGTAAAGTATGTAAAGTTACTTTGCATGCTTGGTTGGTTTAATATGAGATTTTCAAGGAAAACTTAAGAGTTTAAAAACTAATTTTTGTTTATAACTACCCTATGTTGTATTTTGAAATTTTATACTACCATGCTAGGGCATTATATACCTCTAAACATGGCGGATAAGTTCATCGTCTCACTAAGCATGATCTAGACTTTCAAGCAAGATGTAAGATGAAATTTTAAGTGTTAAACTATTCAACCTAAGTGTAATAGGTGGTTTACATTTAAGCATGCGTACTAAAGGTTTGTGGTATCATTAGGTGATATAATGAGTAACGTGATTAGCCTTTTGTGCAATAAACTCCTTAAGCCTTATTAAATGGAAAGTGAATAATGAACTATGTTAAAGGCAAGATGTAAGATCAAACTTAATCATAAACCTCATAATATGTATGTTCTGCATGTGTCATCATCAATGTATGCGGGTAAGCGAGATAGGACATGCAAACTGACTTTTCAATTCTGGTTTGAACTGGGAGCAGCGCGGCCTCGCCACTCCCTAGTTCAAATCCAGCGCGGTCGCGCCACCCTGCAGTGCAGTCTGATTGTGTTAATTATAGTCTGAAACTTCTTGCATGCTATTACTAATATCCCAAACTGCGATACATGAATAGTAAAAATGTTCAAGTGTTTATATGACTTTTAAAATGTTATGTCAACAATGACTACGAGCTATGTTAATTGATTATTATCATACAAACTGATTATGTGCTATGTGTACGTAAGTTATGTAACCACATACGTATAGGATTGTACGACTAAGTTAGGATCTTATGAATGTGTTTAACTTACATATCAAGTATATGTATTCGACTTATGGAACTAATGGAAATACATATATGTGTAACTATGTTACAATAGGATATCTTAGTCCGTGAAGTGTTGATAAGTTATATAGGGTAAACTACGCATAAGGCAAGTACTCGAACCTTACTCTTTATTGAGCAAGTTCCCTATCTTACACAACTTTAAACATTGTGCAAGTTCTCTAACTCTTTTCATTTACATATAGTGTAAATTTGAATTATTGATATATCGACCATATCTACGTAAAACAAATATTGTTATTATTCAAAAATCGACATTATATCTTGACGTTGTTCCAAATATTGAACTTATCGTTCCTAAATGTATTACAAAAGTTGTCTAAGCCATTTGATTCGGCTAGACTAATATTGCATGTTAGAAAGCTATCCAAATCAATTCACTTGGTGCGGACTCTTATAATTTTACTGAGATGGACAACCCTCATGGAAGGGGAAAATTATATACAACTGTCGGGGAACCGACGTGCGCACATGAGTACGATTAAATAATATGCATGACGTAGGGTACTTTAGGCTGATCACCTATTGTACTTGTATTTATTGGATTTTTAGCATAATACTGTTAATTCTAGTAAGAGTTCATAGTCCTTAGTGACTGCTCAGTGTTCATTATTCTTGAACCTTAAAATGGCTAAATCTTGAATCCTGCTGATATCTTTCTATCCATAGTGACATTTATTGAGATCTATTGATACTTCTTGTTATTCTCGAACTATCATTTATTGTGGTACCCTTAGGATTTGAAATCTATATTATTCACCCTTATTGCTATATTACTTGCTGAGCAAACTCGTTGCTCATTCTTGTTTTCCCTAAAACATTTCAGTTAAGGCAGAGCAGGGCGGACCCTCTGGCACAGAAAAGGGCAAGGGCAAGGCTACGGCATAGCTTTGTACTCCTTTAGAACTATTATGATGATTGTAATAAGATTATATCATATTATGTATTAGTTATGTTTATGTTATGTTTAAGCTATGTATGAGATGTTTACGTTACGAGACCGTGGGACCCGAATATTTATATTAAATAAATGTAAATTATTATATTATTTCGTTACATGAGATGTTAGTATGTTATTAGAATTTAGAACGTGATGCGTCGAATTCGAGACACGTGGGGTCTAAATTTGGGGGCGTCACAGGTTGGTATTAGAGCCAGGTTATAAACCTTAGGAGCGAGAGTCCTTAGATTATAACTTTAGGAGAACTTAGAAGATAGAAGGGGATGAAACTCATGTAGAGTTTTCCTAGAGAGACTTAGTGTGTTATAAAATATAGATTCATTCTATGCAATGAACTTATATTTTATTTAACATTCTAATGGAGTTGTTGTTTGTTGTCTTGTGTTTGTGGTTGTAGGATGATAGACATGGGAGGACCTAGTAGAGTGGAAGAGGAGGAGCCCAGGAATATACATGTAGTATATGAGGCACCTTTAGTAGCTGAGCCTGTGTAGGCAGTGGCACCGTTCGAGTTTGACGACAAGGACGAGATAGAGGTAGAGTCTGATCCAGAGGAAGAACCCATGGAGGACGAGCCCATGGAGGACTCTAACAAGGCTACGATCTAGGAGAGGTTGTTAGGAGAATACAAGGAGCCGATCTTGGAGTTAGACTGTCGAGTTCAGGAGCTAGAGGCTGAGGCTCAGGAGAGAGAGAGAGAGAGAGAGAGGCCGAGTTCCAGAAACTGAGGGACAAGGACCACCAAAGGAAGTTAGCGATGTAGACTATGGAAGTGGAGATTGCTTACCGTAAGGAAGCAGGGGTTCATATGAGGACTCTTTCCACAGATCGGTATCTAGGAATGTTGACTTGGTAGGAAAGCTGGAAGAGGTTGAGCAGAGAGAGTTGAGCAAGAAGGCGGAGAATGAGGCTCTCCGTACTCAGCTCGAACTAGAAGTGATGGAGAGGATCCACTTCAAGGAGAAGTGGGAAGGAGCTAATGATAGGGTAGAAGATTTGGAGGACGTAGTAAGGTGTAAGAAGAGGAAGATGAACAAGATAGATTATGTTTTTTGCTCGGCCATAGAGAGAATGATTGATGGTGTATATCACTACCCGGCGAAGCAGGGACAGACACAACACACAATGATCAGGGACTTGATGGCATACATATCACAGGTGGAGTACAAGAGCGCAGTGGAGCGCGAAATGTTGGGATGAGACCCATTAGTCTAGTGGTAGTAGTAGTAGTAGTAGTAGTAGTAGTAGTAGTTCCTTTTATGTGATGTACTCGTTGTGATGAAATCCTAATCTTTTGTGTAAGATATGGGATAGATATGTATACCCCGAGTAGGCTTATGTTAGAGGGGTAGTATGATAGTGTTCTCCATCTTTTATGATATTAGGGGATATATGTTGACATTTATAGAAGTATGCTAGGGATGATCATATTAATGTAATGATTTGGCATATGAATATAAATGATCTTATTTCAGAAACGTGTTATAAAAAAAATCATTTGCATTGAAAAATGTTTAAGTAATATAATTAGATAATAACAATGAAATTTTTTGAAGCAGATAATGGCACCCAGACGTAGATTAGCTGCACCAGAAGAGTCAGTTAACAATGAGAGGGAGCAAGTAGACCCGATACAAAAACTAGTTAATCTGTTTGGAGAAGCCCTTTGGGGAAGGAACAATGAACCCGTTCACCCCAATCCCCAAGCGATTCCAATTATGAACTTCAAGAACTTTAGGAGCGTAGGACCTCCAAAGTTTGAAGGTACTACTGATCCTATCATGGCGCAAATATGGATCAAGGAAATAGAGAAGGCCTTCACCATTGCTCGTGTGGGTGAAGATCAAAAGACGGTGTTTGCTACCTACATGATGAGGGGCGAAGCAAACTACTGGTGGGACGCAAATCAACAGAGAGCGGGAGAAGGGACTATAGCATGGGAAAGGTTTAAGACACTATTCTTCGAGAACTATTTCCCGAAGAGCATGAAGAATAGGATTGAGGTGAAATTCCTAGAACTTAAGCAAGGAGATATGACAATGGCGCAATATGCGTCTAAGTTCAACGAGTTAACCCGGTTTGCAGAACACCAGGTAGGGAAAGAAGAAAGGAAAGCCAGACGTTTTGAGCAAGGATTAAAACCTTGGTTGTTTAACAAGGTGTCGGCTCTCCAGATCGATTCATTTGCCACGCTATTGGAGAAGGCTATCATTGCAGAGGGAGGTAGTGAAGCTTTAAGTCGGTATAATAAAGAGAAGAAGAGTAAGAACACTGAAGGAGAAAGCCGTGGAGGGAGCAGCAGCGGAGGAAGTAATTTGGGGAAGAGAAAGTGGGATAATAACAGCAACAACAACAATAATAACAGAAACCAAGGAAAACCAAGGAAAGAGCCACCAGGGAGAGTGTTGGAAGGGGCGCAGTACCTATTACAACTGTGGCCAAGAAGGACACATTTCACCCAACTGCCCGAAGCCAAGGAAAATCAAGGGATGTTTCGCTTGTGGCTCAACCGAGCATTAGATCAAGGATTACCCAAAGAAGGGGAACGACTGAGGAAGTGGCCAGCAAGGGGGAGGCAACAAGTTAATGATCGGCAGACCAACGCAATCTAACCACCCAGCTGCCAAGACCTTTAACATGACAGTCCAAGATGCAGTTGCTGCAAAGGACGTTGTGTCAGGTATTGTCCCAATCAATAATATAAATGCATATGTATTATTTGATTTGGGTGCTACCTGTTCATTTGTGTCTGAAGAATTTGCTAGTCGATTAAACATACCCCGAGAACGATTAGGAAATCCTTTGAACATAGAGGTTGCAAATAAGGAAGTAATCCCTGTAGAATTCGTATACTGAAATTGTCGCACAAACATTAGAAATCATGAACTAAGTGTAGACTTGATTCCAATTAGATTGGGAGAATTTGACGTAATACTGGGAATGGATTGGTTATATAACCATGCTGTGATAATTAACTGTCAGAACAAAAGTGTGAACCTTCAGACTCTGAATAAGTCTAAGGTAGTGTTTTATGGTAGCTCTTCACTTAAGAAATCGTGTTGTCTTACGATGATGCAGGCCAAGAAATTGCTAAGAAAAGGATGTGTAGGTTACTTAGCTTACATTGTAGATACTCAGAAATAGGGAGTAGAAATAAAGGATATATCAGTAGTGAACGAATTCCAAGATATATTCTCGAATGATCTGCCTGGTCTTCTGCCAGACAGAGAAATTGAATTCTTAATAGACCTAGCACCGAAAATTGCACCGATTTCAAAAGCTCCATTGAAAGTAGTATGCATACAAGCCAATCATGTATGATGATAAAGCATATACTTTGGAGGCAATATTATTTATTTATTAATAAAAATATTCATTTATTAAAGGCATTTAATTATCTACATGGTGCTATTTTTATAATATGTAAATAACCCATAGTTTTAAGCAATGCTTTTAGAATTATGATGATGATCATGCCAATGAGATCTAAATTCTTAGAAAGCTCTAAAACTAAAATAGTTCCTAATCATGGGATTACTAAACAAGGGATTAGTAAATCCGGATAGATTGGTACATATGTTGCTTGCTCATTGGATGAGGATGATTAATCTCATGATCATTTGTGTGGAGACACTAAAGCAATTATGTAGGTGCTTATTGGAGAATAAGTTCACTGAACGTGACTCGCTATGGAATACCTAATGGAGTTTTACTCGCCTGTCAATAGGAATTCCTAATGTGATAGTAGTACAAGTGATCCTTGGACTTGAGATCATCATAGTATCTTGTATGTAATGAATTATACTTTGACTTATTCCTTAAAGCCCTTTAGGGTATATAAAAGGGTATGCTTGGGTATAATGAGTTACATATGGAGACAATGAATGATCAATAAAGAATCTACCATCTCTAGTAAAGGAGGAGATATGTCCTATGTGATTCGTTAAATGACAACCCAGGAATCCTTGGCCAAGGTAAAATGAAATTAGAAAGGAGTTTCTAATTTACATTATTTGGAGTTGTGCATTTTCTAATCGAAATACATATAATTAAATAAAATAAGACTTGACAGTAAATTCATGTCTTATATTTAATTGGGACATTGTATGGTGGAAGGATTGAATTGTATGGTAACTATTTACTCACAGGTTCTTTTATGATTAATGTTGAAATCTATATTATCTGGAAAGTCGTTGATCGCTAGGGAGGCTTATCCCTATTGTAGAATAAATATTATTTATTTAAATAGATTATTAGTTTAATTTATTTATTTAAATAAGATTAGAATTGTTCTAATTGATTTATTCACAACCGGTTTAATATGGAGAACCTAAAGGGTCACACCATAAAAGGAAGAATAATTATTTAAGAAGGTAATGGCATAATCGTAATAATGCATTAAGTGAAATTAATTTAATCTATGGTGATAGAATAAATTAAATAGCTTAATATTTATTATTTAATATTTTGGAAATATTAAATATAAATTAATAAGATGAGTCTTATTAATATTATTACAATTATTATTATTTCTAAAGGAGTTTAGTAATTAATTTAATATTAGTACTCTCATTTATTCCTAATAAGATTAGGAGACAAATTAATTAAATGAATTTAATTAATTATTTCCCATGTGGTGGGAAGCCTAAATTAATTAAAGGAGTTTAATTAATTAAAAGAAATCCCATGTCTAATAGGATTAGAAGGGTTGACCAATATCTATATAAGAGGATTCTTATAATAGATATTACTTGATGCAATTCCAATTGTTGGAGAGTACTCCTTTTCTATAGAGGATAGAAAACTAAGCCAACCACCCTCCTTCTTGATAATTCATCTTCCTTGGTGGATCACCTCTAGAGGCCAAACACTTGGGTGGCTAACGTTGATCAAAGGAAGGAATCTAACCTGGAAATTCAAGGAGATCACGAAGAACAAGGAGTTGAACTCGTACCTGTGGAAGCTTCGTTCTACAAGGGTATGATTCCATAACTTCTTATTTATCGTTTTAAATTAATAATTTGCATAAAGGATGATCCGGGTAATGGTTTTGTAGAAATTTTTTTAAACTCTGATATACCATGCTTCCGCTAATTTTTGCAATTTGATTGCGGCACGATTTCGTACAAACCCAACAGTGGCATCAGAGCCAAACTTTTATGCAATTATTAATTTATTTTTGATTTCATATACATATGGGTATATATTTAAAATAATATATTGGGCATAATTTTATTGTATAAAATTATTTTTTTTTAAGAAAAAAAAATGACGTTTTTTTTTTTTTTTTTTGGGACGAATCACAAATTTTTTTTTTTGGGTGCTAATCTTGAATTCTGCAAAGAAAATGCGTTGTCTCTTTCTTACTCCAAAAAGAATGTGACCCATTAGGAAAGGACTCTTTTAATAAACCTGCAGGACTCTTTTAATAAAAGAAGGTGACTTCTTTTTAAAAAAAATAATAAATATGATATATTTATATATTATATTCTAAATAATTTTATAATTAAAATAAAGAGTTTATTTTAATCTTGAAATTGGATTTCATGCAATTTAAAATTGCCCATTAAATGATACTCATATATATATGGAATGTTTTAATTCATGAGATGAATATTTATTTATTGATATATATGGTGATATGTATGATAATAAATGGGGATTGATTATGGACTATTTGACCAATGTGATTGGATTTTATTTTAGTTGAATGCTTGAATGAATGAGTTTTATTAAATGGGGTCCGTGTACCTCGTCTTCTCTAAAAAAAAAAATTCGTGATGTAAAATTCTATCTCCCTCCTATGTACTTCCCCTTGACTGCTGATCAAGGTTTCTATTTAAATTAAATAGTTTAATGTACTAGAAATAGTTAGAATTATCTTGAAAAAATTGGAGACCAAGGAGCAAGGAGCGCGTGAAGACCCGTTTGTATGGAGTCCGGGTTTAAATGTAATAGTTATATTTAAATTTAAATTCTTGCACTCCTAGGTTTGACCTTTTGGTTCACTTGGTGGCTCTAGTGAACCAAACTAGAATAAAAGTCCATAATCAATCTGGGTAGAATATAGTATTCTATATTGCATGCTAAATATTATATATATTATATTTTATGCAAACATGCTTCGCATGTTTGATAAAATGACGCGTATTTTATATATATATGTGCATGCACGCTAAACAAGATGAGACAAATAATAACAAATCCCTCAAAGAAATAATATTAAGTCCGAAGCGTTCAAATGATATTTGGAATATCGAACGTCGCCTTCTAGCATGATAAATTAATAAAGTATTAAATATTTAATATGAGCTTGTTGTGCTATCCACAAGGCGAGTATTGCATATTTAAGATGTTAATTAATCACATTTGATGCTTATCAAGAAAATTGAACGATCTAGTCTTGTTGTGCTATCCACAAGGACGAACATTTTTCTTTTTTGAATTTATAGAAGTGCTAGGCTGGACTTAACTTAAATCATTTTAGTTCGGATGTGCACACACTTGACCATTATGATTTAAGAGGCAAAATAAAAGGAGTTATATAGTGATGTAATTGACAAGAGTTGTCTACCTATTTATTTGTATATCGCTTGTTGTGCTATCCACAAGGTTATATACATTTAAAATGGGATCCTTATTCTCACTAGCAAATCTTTAATTAGATGTTGCCGAACTATATAAGTGAGGGTAATATAGTTTGATAAAAATAGTGGGAGATACCAATTTAAAATAAAGACCTAAATTTATTTTGGTATGCAAAATTAATAAAATGAATGTTTGCTAAAATGTTGTTTTTCACATGCAAAATTTTAAAAATGTCAAAATCACTAATTTCACTGCGAAGCATACTTGATGCTAATAAGCTTACTGGGCCGAATTATACGGACTGGCTAAGAAATCTGAGAATAGTTCTCACTGCTGAAAAGATTTCTTATGTCCTAAACTCACCTGTCCCTGGAACTGTTTCCAGAAACAGCCTCTGAGGAAGAGATTGCCACCATTGTAAAGTGGCAAGATGATGCATCTGTGGCTCAATGCATCATGCTCGCATCCATGAATAACGAGCTTCAGCGTCAGCACAAAAACATGGATGCTCCTACTATGTTGATTCACCTCAAGGAGTTGTATGGTGAACAAAGTAGGACTGCTAGATATGAGATATCTAAGGAGCTCTTCCGATCTCGGATGACCAAGGGCAAAGTGAACATAAAGGAACAAAAGAAATCTGATCCAGCTAGCAAAGGAATGTGCTTCCATTGCAACGAGCCGGGTCATTGGAAGAGGAACTGCAAGAAGTTTCTGGCAAAGAAGAAGCTTGGAGAAGCTTCGACTTCCAATCAAGGTTTGTTCATGATTGAAATTAATTTTTCAGAAAGTCAAAATTCTACTTGGGTATTGGATACCGGCTGTGGTTCTCACATATGTAATAATGTGAAGGGACTGGTCAGAAGTAGAAAGCTGAACAATGATGAGGTGATCCTACGAGTGGGGAATGGAGCAAAGGTTGCTGCATTAGCTGTAGGAAATTATTATTTAGCAATGTCTTCGGGCAAGTCCATTTATCTTAATAATTGTTATTATGTTCCGAATATTATTAAAAATATTATTTCAATTTCTGTATTGGATATGGAAGGATTTAACGTTGTTATAAAGAACAATAGTTGTTCTATTTATAAAGACGATATTTTATATGGTGTTGAAAATTTGCGAAATGGACTTTATACACTTGACTTACTAGAAAATATTTTTCAAATTGAACAAACTAAGAAAAGGAAAAGAGATTATATTAATTATACCTACATGTGGCACTGTAGACTCGGTCATATCAATGAAACAAGATTATCCAAGTTGCATAAAGATGGGCTCTTTGAGTTATCTGATTATGAATCATATCCAACTTGTGAATCTTGTCTCATGGGTAAAATGACTAAATCTCCTTTTAGTGGAAAAGGAGAAAGAGTTACAGAGTTGTTGGCATTGATTCACACAGACATTTGTGGACCTATACAACAAGTGCATGGGGTGGGTATTCTTATTTTATTACTTTCACTGATGATCACTCAAGATTTGGATATGTGTATTTAATGAAATACAAGTCAGAATCATTTGAAAAGTTCAAAGAGTTCAGAAGTGAAGTAGAGAAACAAACGGGCAAAAGTATAAAGATACTTCGATCAGATTGAGGTGGAGAATACTTAAGCGGTGAGTTTCTCAATTATCTCAAAGAAAATGGTATAATCTCACAATGGACTCCTCTAGGTACACCACAGTTAAATGGAGTATCTGAAAGGAGAAATCGAACACTGTTGGACATGGTTCGATCTATGATGAGTTTTACCGTCCTTCCAATTTTCTTATGGGGATATGCCCTAGAAACGGCTGCATACCTACTTAACAAGGTACCTACCAAATCCGCCCCAAAGACTCCATATGAGATATGGAAAGGGAGGAAACCAAATCTTAAGCATGTTAAGACTTGGGGTTGTCCAGCTTATGTCAAAAAGTTTGAAAACGATAAGCTACAGACTAAATCCGATAAGTGCAGATTTGTGGGATACCCTAAAGAAACTTTAGGGTATTATTTCTGTCATCCAACTGATCAAAAGGTGTTTGTTGCGAAACATACTGCCTTCTTGGAAAAGGATTTTATCCACGAAGGGGTCAGTGGGAGTAAGATATATCTTGAAGAAGTTCAAGACCCACAAATTACCACGGATCAAAGTCAGGTACCTGACAAAGTAGAAGAACCTACTATACCACACCCTGTTCATAAATCTGGAAGAGTACCGAAGATACCTAAGAGATATAGATTCGTTATAGAGGATGACGATGAGGTACACATCATGAATGATGATGATCCATTGAATTACGAACAGGCTATGAGTAATAAAGACTCAGGGAAATGGCTTGAAGCTATGAAATTCGAAATGGACTCCATGTATGAAAACAAAGTATGGACTTTGATTTCACCACCTGAAGGCATTAAGCCTATTGGGTGTAAATGGGTTTTTAAAAGAAAGACTGGAGCGGACGGCAAGGTAGAGACCTATAAGGCCCGACTGGTTGCAAAAGGTTTCAAACAAAGACAAGGAATTGACTATGATGAAACCTTCTCACCAGTAGCTATGCTCAAGTCCATTCGGATTTTGCTTGCGATTGCAGCTTATAACGACTATGAGATCTGGCAGATGGACGTGAAAACGGCCTTCCTCAATGGGAAACTTGAGGAGGATGTGTATATGACACAGCCAGAGGGATTTGTTTCAAAGGTTGGAACAAATCAAGTCTGTAAGCTGCAACGATCCATTTATGGATTGAAGCAAGCTTCTCGTAGATGGAACATTCGTTTTAATGAGACAATCAAAGAGTTTGATTTTGTCAAAAACGACGATGAACCATGTGTGAACAAGAAGGTTAGTGGGAGCGCAGTTTCATTCCTTGTATTATATGTTGATGATATATTACTGATAGGGAATGACATTCCTATGCTACAATCGATTAAAATCTGGTTATCTAAACACTTCTCCATGAAGGACTTGGGAGAAGCATCCTATATTTTGGGGATAAAGATCTATAGAGATAGATCTAAAAGGATGCTTGGTTTATCCCAAGGAACGTACATTGATGCAATGCTAAAGAGGTTTAGCATGGAAGATTCCAAAAGAGGTCTCATGCCGATGAGCCATGGAATACATCTCTCCAAGAAACAGGCCCCAAAGACACCTGAGGAGAGAGACCGTATGAGTAAGATCCCTTATGCTTCTGCAATAGGATCTATCATGTACGGTATGATATGTACTAGACCGGATGTTGCTCATGCACTTAGTGTAATGAGCAGATACCAGTCAAACCTGGAGAAGAGCACTGGAAGGCAGTGAAGAATATCCTAAAGTACTTGAGAAGGACTAAAGATATTTTTCTTGTCTACGGTGGGTCTGAATTAAAACTCAAGGGATTCACAGACTCAAGTTTTCAAACAGACCAAGATGACAGTAAATCTGTTTCAGGGTATGTGTTTACCTTGAAAGATGGTGCAGTGAATTGAAAAGGTTCCAAACAACAAAAGGTTGTTAGGTTTAGTGACAAAGACAAAGTATATAACTGTAAGTGAAGCTGCAAGTTGATGTTTTAGATGAAAAGTTCATTACAGAACTAGGAATAGGTCCTAAGTCTCATCTTTAATCTAAACATGTGTTGTGGCACTTTGATTAAAGAAATCATTGAAAGAGGAGAGTGTAGACTCTCAAGACAACATTGCAGATCCATTAACTAAAGCTTTAACACAACAGCAGTTTGATCGTCACTTAGAGAAGTTGGGTATGAGATACCATGGCGATTGGCTTTAGTGCAAGTGGGAGATGGAAAGTAGTATGCATACAAGCCAATCATGTATGATGATAAAGCATATACTTTGGAGGCAATCTTATTTGTTTATTAATAAAAATATTCATTTATTAAAGGCATTTAATTATCTACATGGTGCTATTTTTATAATATGTAAATAACCCATAGTTTTAAGCAATGCTTTTAGAATCATGATGATGATCATGCCAATGAGATCTAAATTCTTAGAAAGCTCTAAAACTAAAATAGTTCCTAATCATGGGATTACTAAACAGGGGATTAGTAAATCCGGATAGATTGGTACATATGTTGCTTGCTCATTGAATGAGGATGATTGATCTCATGATCATTTGTGTGGAGACACTAAAGCAATTATGTAGGTGCTTATTGGAGAATAAGTTCACTGAACGTGACTCGCTATGGAATACCTAATGGAGTTTTACTCGCCTGTCAATAGGAATTCCTAATGTGATAGTAGTACAAGTGATCCTTGGACTTGAGATCATCATAGTATCTTGTATGTAATGAATTATACTTTGACTTATTCCTTAAAGCCCTTTAGGGTATATAAAAGGGTATGCTTGGGTATAATGAGTTACATATGGAGACAATGAATGATCAATAAAGAATCTACCATCTCTAGTAAAGGAGGAGATATGTCCTATGTGATTCGTTAAATGACAACCCAGGAATCCTTGGCCAAGGTAAAATGAAATTAGAAAGGAGTTTCTAATTTACATTATTTGGAGTTGTGCATTTTCTAATCGAAATACATATAATTAAATAAAATAAGACTTGACAGTAAATTCATGTCTTATATTTAATTGGGATATTGTATGGTGGAAGGATTGAATTGTATGGTAACTATTTACTCACAGGTTCTTTTATGATTAATGTTGAAATCTATATTATCTGGAAAGTCGTTGATCGCTAGGGAGGCTTATCCCTATTGTAGAATAAATATTATTTATTTAAATAGATTATTAGTTTAATTTATTTATTTAAATAAGATTAGAATTGTTCTAATTGATTTATTCACAACCGGTTTAATATGGAGAACCTAAAGGGTCACACCATAAAAGGAAGAATAATTATTTAAGAATGTAATGGCATAATCGTAATAATGCATTAAGTGAAATTAATTTAATCTATGGTGGTAGAATAAATTAAATAGCTTAATATTTATTATTTAATATTTTGGAAATATTAAATATAAATTAATAAGATGAGTCTTATTAATATTATTACAATTATTATTATTTCTAAAGGAGTTTAGTAATTAATTTAATATTAGTACTCTCATTTATTCCTAATAAGATTAGGAGACAAATTAATTAAATGAATTTAATTAATTATTTCCCATGTGGTGGGAAGCCTAAATTAATTAAAGGAGTTTAATTAATTAAAAGAAATCCCATGTCTAATAGGATTAGAAGGGTTGACCAATATCTATATAAGAGGATTCTTATAATAGATATTACTTGATGCAATTCCAATTGTTGGAGAGTACTCCTTTTCTATAAAGGATAGAAAACTAAGCCAACCACCCTCCTTCTTGATAATTCATCTTCCTTGGTGGATCACCTCTAGAGGCCAAACACTTGGGTGGCTAACGTTGATCAAAGGAAAGAATCTAACCTGGAAATTCAAGGAGATCACGAAGAACAAGGAGTTGAACTCGTACCTGTGGAAGCTTCGTTCTACAAGGGTATGATTCCATAACTTCTTATTTATCGTTTTAAATTAATAATTTGCATAAAGGATGATCCGGGTAATGGTTTTGTAGAAATTTTTTTAAACTCTGATATACCATGCTTCCGCTAATTTTTGCAATTTGATTGCGGCACGATTTCGTACAAACCCAACATCCATATCGTATGGCGCCAGTAGAAATGAAGGAATTGATGATACAATTGTAAGAATCTCTAGATAAAGGTTACATACGATCGAATGTGTCTCCTTGGGGAGCACCAGTGTTGTTAGTTAAGAAGAAGGACGGATTGATGAGACTCTATATGGATTATCGAGAATTGAACAGAGTAACGATCAAGAATAGATATCCGTTACCAAGGATAGACGACCTTTATGACTAACTGAAAGGAGCGAAGTGTTTCTCTAAGATAGACCTATGAACATGTTATCACCAGTTGAAAGTACGGGAGGAAGACATACCAAATACGGCGTTTTGAACCCGTTATGGGCATTACGAGTTTTTGGTAATGTCATTCGGACTGACTAATGCTCCGGCAGCATTCATAGATTTGATGAACCGAGTTTTCAAGCCATACTTGGATAAATTCGTGGTAGTTTCATCGACGACATCTTGATCTACTCGAAGACGAAGAAAGAGCACGCCGAACATCTGAAGATGGTTTTAGAAGCGCTAAGGAAAGAGAAAATGTATGCGAAGTTTTTAAAGTGTGAATTTTGGATAGAGAAAGTTCAATTCTTAGAGCACGTGGTAGATAAGGATGGAATTTCAGTGGATCCTACAAAAGTAAAAGCAGTAAGTAATTGGGAGCAACCAAAGACGCCGACGGAGGTAAGAAGTTTCTTAGGGTTAGCAAAGTACTATCGAAGATTCATCCAAGATTTTTCTAAGATAGCAACCCTATTGACCAATCTAAACGAGGCAGACGATAAAGTTCGTATGGATGGAAAGATGCGAAGAGAGTTTTCAGGAGTTGAAGAAAAGATTAAGCGAAGAGCCTATATTATCATTACCAAACGATGCGGGAGGTTTCGTGGTGCATAGTGATGCATCGCACAAGGGACTTGGCTGTGTGCTAATGCAACATGGCAAGGTCATTCCGTATGCATCACGACAATTAAAGGATTACAAAAATTGATACCCTACTCACGACTTAGAGTTAGCGGCAGTAGTTTTTGCGTTAAAGATTTGGAGACATTATCTGTACGGAGAGAAATATGAGATATACACGGACCACAAGAGTCTGACATACATCTTCACACAGAAGGAGTTGAACATGCGGCAGAGAAAGTGGTTAGAATTGATCAAGGATTATGACTGCGAGATTCTTTATCACCCGGGAAAGGTAAACGTAGTAGCCGACGCCCTAAGCAAAAAAGGAAGGGAGAAATTGTTCCAATTGACGACTCAGGAAGAGTTAATAAGAGAGATAGAGAAATTAGAAATAAAGGTAAAGGGACCGGGGAGGTTTGAAGAGAAAGTATTTGCAATGGAAGCTCCTCCAACATTATTGGATAGAGTAAAGGAATCACAAGAGAAGGATGAGAAATTTGAGAAAATAAGGAAGAGAATAGTACAAAATGGAGAAGAAAGATTCAAAATGGATAAGGACGGTATCTTGAGATTCGAAGGAAGAGAATGGGTACCAGCTGTAACTGAACTAAGAGAAGAAATTTTGCACGAGTCACACAATACGACGTATTCTGTCCATCCAGGAGGTACAAAGTTGTACCGAGATCTGAGACAACATTTTTGGTGGCCCAATCTAAAACGAGAGGTCGAAGAGTGCGTCAGGAGATGTCTCACTTGTCAACGAGTTAAAGCAGAGCACTAAAGGCCGAGTGGTCTACTTTAACCGTTGGAGATACCAGAATGGAAATGGGAGCACATTACGATGGACTTCGTGGTGGCACTTCCAGTCATGCAGAAAGGTTATGATGCCATTTGGGTTATTGTGGATCGACTAACGAAGACAACTCATTTCCTATCGATCAAGATCCGATATAATTTGAATCAGTTAGCAAGTTTGTACGTAAAGGAAATTATTTCACGACGACATGGAGTGCCAGTGTTAATTGTCTCCGATCGAGATCTGCACTTCACGTCAAACTTCTGGAATAGATTACAAGAGAGGATGGGAACCCAGTTAAGATTGAGCACTGCGTATCATCCTCAGACGGACGGACAAAGTGAACGAACTATACAAACGCTAGAGGACATGCTTAGAACTTGCGTGATGGACTTCAGAGGGAATTGGGACGATCACCTACCCCTAGTAGAATTTTCTTATAACAATAGTTATCATGCGAGTATCGGCATGCCACCGTACGAAGCTCTTAACTGGAGGAAATGCAGAACGTCATTATATTGGGACGAAGTCAGAGAATGATAAATTTTGGGACCGGAATTAGTGCAACAAACCGCAGATGTGGTGACAGTAAGAAGAGCCAGATTGGTAGCAACTCAAGATCGCCAGAAAAAGTACACATATTTGCATCGACAAGACCGAGACTCTAAAGTCGGTAGTTTCGTATTCTTGAAGGTATCTCCCAGGAAAGGAAAGATACGATTCGGCAAGAAGGGAAAATTGAGTCCGAGGTTCATAGGACTATTTGAAGTATTGAAGCGAGTGGGCGAAGTGGCATACAAAGTTGCATTGCCACCCGAATTGGAACACATCCACGACGTGTTTCACATTTCCGTGTTGCGTCCGTACAAACCCGACTATAAGCACGTGATCTCCTATGAGCCCATTCAAGTAGAAAAGAATTTGGCATATAAAGAAATTCTTGTCTAGATACTAGATAGGAAAGAGCAAACGCTATGAAATAAAGTTATATCTTCTGTAAAAGTAGTTTAGCCAAACCACGATGTCGAGGAGGCCACGTGGGAATTAGAAGATAAGATGAGGAAAGACTATCCCCATCTTTCTGTGTAACCTTGTACCAATTCCGATGACGGAATTTTTATAAGGGGGGAGGATGTAATACCCGTGAATTTTATAAATAATATTAATATTGATATTAATAAACATGTGAATATTTATTTTAATACAAATGTTGATGTAGCATGAGATGAATAACTCAATTAAATTAAATTGAATTTATGATAATTGAGAAAATATGGAGAATTATGATGACCTCGTGAAATGCCTCGTGTGGCACGATGATGGAATTTACGACATGATGGAATTTACGACGATTTAATTAAATTAGACAATGAATGAATTTATAAGTGAAGGATTAATTAATATTATATTGTTAATTAATTGTTATTATGAGTAATAGCATATTAATGAGTAAATAATTAATTAATATAATAGATTAATGTTTATTCAATTAATTGCTAAGTGCAATGATATGTAATGATTAATCATATGTTATATAGTACCTACATCAAATTAATATAAAATGAGGTGTGACACTACAAGGTGACTATATAATATATAAAACTATATGGTAAAATTAAATGAATCATATAGGTTACATAAATAAGTTTATGTGACAACATGTTATGTGTGGATACATTAAATGTGTATTTTAATGAGAAGTATTAAATTAGAATAAATAAATATTTATTATTTAATATTTATAATTAAGTATAATTGAAATAATAAAATTTTATGATAATGTGGAACGATAATACTCAACTAAATTATATTCGGTATTATCAAATGTACATGGATTATATAATAATGTGTATATATATACCCCCAACTGTTGGGTTTGTACGAAATCGTGACACAATCAAATTGCAAAAATTAGCGAAAGTATGGTATATCAGAGTATAAAAAAATTATACAAAACCATTACCCAGATCATCCTTTATGCAAATTATTAATTTAAAACGATAAATAAGAAGTTATGGGATCATAGCATTATAGAACGAAGCTTCCACAGGTACGAGTTCAACTCCTTGTTCTTCGTGATCTCCTTGAATTTCCAGGTTAGATTCCTTCTTTTGATCAACGTTAGTCACCCAAGTGTTTGGCCTCTAGAAGTGATCCACTAAGGAAGAGGAATTATCAAGAAGGAGGGTGGTTGGCCAAATCTTAGTTTTCTATCCTCTATAAAAAAGGAGTACTCTCTAACAATTGGAATTGCATTAACTGATATCTATTATAAGACTTCTCTTATAAGATATTGGTCAACCTTTCTAATCCTATTAGACATGGGATTTTATTTAATTAATTAAACTCCTTTAATTAATTTAGGCTTTCCACCACATTGAGAATAATTAATTAAATTTATTTAATTAATTTGCCTCCTAATCTTATTAGGAATAAATGAGAGTACTAATATTAAATTAATTCTTAAACTCCTTTAGAAATTAAAATAATAATAATTGTAATAATATTAATAAGACTCCTCTTATTAATTTATATTTAATATTTCCAAAATATTAAATAATAAACATTAAGCTATTTAATTTATTCTATCACCATAGATTAAATTAATTACACTTAATGCATTATTACGATTATATCATTACCTTCTTCAATAATTATTCTTCCTTTTATGCTGTGACCCTTTAGGTTCTCTATATTAAACCGGTTGTGAATAAATCAATTAGAATAATTCTAATCTTATTTAAATAAATAAATTAAACTAATAATCTATTTATATAAATAATATTTATTCTACAATAGGGATAAGCCTCCCTAGCGATCAACAACTTTCCAAATAATATAGATTTCAACATTAATAATAAAAGAACCTGTGAGTAAATAGTTATCGTACAATTCAATCCTTCTACCATACAATGTCCCAATTAAATATAAGACATGGAATTACTATCAAGTCTTATTTTATTTAATTATATGTATTTCGATTAGAAAATGCACAACTTCAAATAATGCAAATTAGAAACTCCTTTCTAATTTCATTCTACCTTGGCCAAGGACTACTGGGTTGTCATTTAACGAATCACATAGGACATATCTCTTCTTTTACTAGAAGTGGTAGATTCTTTATTGATAATTCATTATCTCCATATGTAACTCATTATACCCAAGCATACCCTTTGATATACTCTAAGGGTTTTTAAGAAATAAGTTAAAGTATAATTCATTACATACAAGATATTATGATGATCTTAAGTCGAAGGATCACTTGTACTACTATCACATTAGGAATTCCTATTGATAGGCAATTAAAACTCCATTAGGTATTCCATAGCGAGTCACGTTCAGTGAACTTATTCTTCAATAAGCACCTACATACTTGCTTTAGTGTCTCCACACAAATGATCATGAGATCAATCATCCTCATCCAATGGGCAAGCAACATATGTACCAATCTATCTGGATTTACTAATCCCCTTTTTAGTAATCCAACGATTGGGAACTATTTTAGTTTTAAGCTTTCTAAGAATTTAGATCTCCTTAGCATGATCAACATCATGATTCTAAAAGCATTGCTAAAAACTATGGGTTATTTACATATTATAAAAACAGCATCATATAGATAATTAAATGCCTTTAATAAATAAATATTTTTATTAATAAATAAATAATATTATTTACAAAATATGTGCTTTATCATCATACATGATTGGCTTGTATGCACACTACTATCAATCTCCCACTTGTACTAAAGTCAATCGCCATGGTATCTCATACACATCTTCCTTAAGTGACGATCAAACCACTGTTATGTTAAAGCTTTAGTAAATGGATCTGCAATGTTGTCTTGAGAGTCTACACGCTCCAAGTTGACGTCTCCTCTTTCAATGATTTCTTTAATCAAAGTGCCGCAACACATGTTTGGATTCAAGATGAGACTTAAGAACTATTCCTAGTTCTTAATGAACTTTTCATCCGAAATATTAATTTGCAGCTTCACTTATAGTTATATACTTTGTCTTTGTCACTAGACCAGCAACCTTTTGCTGTTTGGAACCTTTCTAATTCACTGCACCACCTTTCAAGGTAACGACTTACCCTATAGTGGATTTGCTGTCTTCTCGGTTAGTCTGAAAAGCTTGAGTCTGTTTAGTCCTCTAGTTTAATTCAGACCAATCATGTATCATGATGACATCCTTAGTGTCAGTTAAGTACTTTAAGAGGTTTATCACTATCTTATAATGATCTTCTCCAGATTATGACTGATTAACATCAAGTCTCGTATATTTCATTGCATACATGATAGTAACTCATGCAATCTCTCTTTTATTGAGGATAATTTTAGAAAGATACACTTCATGGCTCATCATCATGAGACACCTTTTGGAGTTTACCATGCTAAACGCCTTTAGCATCTAATGAATATACGTTCCTTGGGTTAAGCCGAACATCCTTTTAAATCTATCTATACAGATTTATATCCCCAATGTAGGATGTTCTACCTAAATCATTCATGGAGGAATGTTTAGACAACTTTATTTTGATCGATTGTAGCATAGGAATGTCATTTCTTATCAGTAATATATCATCAACATATAATACAAGGATTGAAACAGCGCTCCCACTAACCTTCTTGTACACACATGGTTCATCCTCATTTTTAATAAAATCAAACTTCTTTGCTTATTTCATCAAAACGAATGTTCCATCTATGAGAATCTTGCTCCAATCCATAAAAGGATTGTTGTAGCTCATATACAAGAATTGCTTTAACCATTGAAACAAATTCATCTCGCTGTATCATATATATATTCTCCTCTAATAATTTATATTTGAGGAATGACGTCTCCACGTCTATTTTGCCAGATCTAGTAATAATAAGCTGCAAGCGCAAGTAAAATCCAAATGGTCTTATGCATTACTTCAAAGATCCATTTTAGATTTTATGGTCATCTACCATTTCTTTGAGTCTTAATTACTCATAGTCTGTTCGTAATTCATTGGATCATCATCATTAATGACGTATACCTCATCGTCATCCTCTATGACGAATTCATACCTTTCAGGTATCTTTGGTACTCTTCCAGATTTACGAATAGGGTGTTGTACAGTAGGTGTTCTACTTGGATAGGTTCATCCAGTTGATCTGTAGTGTTTTGTGGTTCTTGAATTTCTTCAAGATCTATTTTTCCTCCAACTAGCTCCTTCAAGGATAAACTCCTTTTCCAAGAAGTTAGCGTGTTTTGTAACAAACACCTTTTGCTCAGTAGGATTGTAGAAATAGTATCCCAAACTTTCTTTAGGATATCCCACAAACGTGCACTTATCAGATCTTGTCCCAAGCTTATCATTTTGAAACCTTTTCACATAAGCTGGACATCCCCAAATCTAAACAAGCTTAAGACCAGGTTTCCTCCCTGTCCACATCTCATATGGAGTCTTGGGGACGGATTTCGAGGGGACCTTATTTAGTAGATATGCAGCCGTTTCTAGGGCATAACCCCAAAATAAAATTAGAAGATCGGTAAAACTCATCATGGAACGAACCATGTCCAACAATGTTCGATTTTTCCTTTCAAATACTCCATTTAACTGTGGTGTACCTGGTGGAGTCCATTGTGAGATTATACCATTATCTTTGAGACAATTGAGAAACTCGCCGCTTAAGTATTCTTCACCTCGATCTGATCGAAGAATCTTAATACTCTTGTCCGTTTATTTCTCTACTTCACTTCTGAACTCTTTGAACTTTTCAAATGATTCAGATTTGTATTTCAGTAAAGTCACATATCCAAATCTTGAGTGATCATCAGTGAAAGTAATAAAATAAGAATACCCTCCCCGTGCATTCGTTGTTATAGGTCCACAAACGTCTGTGTGAACCAAAGCTAACCACTCTGTAACTCTTTCTCCTTTTCCACTAAAAGGAGATTTAGTCATTTTACCTATGAGACAAGATTCACAAGTTGGATATGATTCATAATTGGATAGCTCTAAGAGCCCATCATTATGCAACTTGGATAATCTTGTTTCATTGATATGACCGAGTCTACAGTGCCACATATATGTATAATTAAATTCATCTCTTTTCCTTTTCTTAGTTTATTTTATTTGAAATATATTTTCATGCAAGTCAAGTATGAAAAGTCCATTTCGCAAATTATCAACACCATATAAACATTGATTTTATAAATAGAACAATTATTGTTCTTTATTATAATTTCAAATTCATCCATATCTAATACGGAAATAGAAGTAATATTTCTAATGATATTCTGAACAAAATAATAATTATTTAAATAAATGGACTTGCCCGTAGGCAGTGCTAAATAATAAGTGCCTATAGCTAATGCAACAACCTTTGCTCCATTTTCCACTCGTATGACAACCTCATCCTTGTTCAGCTTTCTACTTCTGACCAGTCCCTGCACAGTATTACAAATATGAGAACCACAACAGGTATCCAATACCCAAGTAGAATTTTGACTTTCAGAAAAATTAATTTCAATCATGAACAAACCTTGATTGGAAGTCGAAACTTCTCCAAGCTTCTTCTCTGCCAGAAACTTCTTGCAGTTCCTCTTCCAATGACCCGAGTCGTTGCAATGGAAGCACATTCCTTTGCTTGCTGGATCAGGTTTCTTTGGATCCTTCACTTTTGCCTTGCCCTTAGCCTTCTTAGATTTCTTCTTTTTAGAAGATACCTTGGGCCTTTTCCTTTTCTTGAAAGAATCCACCATTAAGACATAGTTCTTCTTGGATGGGAAGTAACCTTCTGCAGTTTTCAACGTGTTAAGTAATTCAGTCAAACTGACATCTAACTTATTCATGTGGAAATTAATAACGAACTATGAGAATGTCTTAGGGAGTGATTGCAAAACCAAGTCTTGACTCAACTCCCCATCCATGACGAACCCAAGCTGTCCAAGGCGTTCAATCAGATTGATCACCTTTAGGACATGAGTCTCAACGGCGGTGCCCTCGGTCATCCGAGATCGGAAGAGCTCCTTAGATATCTTATATCTAGCAGTCCTACTTTGTTCACTATATAACTCCTTGAGGCGAAGTAATATAGTAGGAGCATCCATGCTTTCATGCTGACGCTGAAGCTCGTTATTCATGGATGCGAGCATGATGCAATGAGCCCAAGATGCATCATTTTGCCACTTTGTTATGGTTGCAATCTTTTCCTCAGAGGCTGATTCTGGAACAGTTCCAGGGAAATGTGAATTTAGGATGTAAGAAATATTTTCAGCAGTAAGAACTATTCTCAGATTCCTTAACCAGTCCGTGTAATTCGGTCCGGTCAATTTGTTAGCATCAAGTTATTACGCAATGAAATTAGTGATTTTGACATTTTAAAATT
Source organism: Panax stipuleanatus (assembly GCA_020205555.1). NCBI lineage: Eukaryota > Viridiplantae > Streptophyta > Magnoliopsida > Apiales > Araliaceae > Panax > Panax stipuleanatus. Next base: position 50,571,270 of record CM035121.1, on the reverse strand, counting down.
TCTGTATGTGAAAAGAAAATATTTTAGCAAACATTCATTTAATTAATTTTATATACCAAAATAAATTAGGTCTTATTTTAGATTGGTATCTCTCACTATTTTCTTTAAACTATATTACCCTCACTTATATAGTTCGGTAACATCTAATTAAAGATTTGCTAGTAAGAATAAGGATCTCATTTCAAATGTATATAGCTTTGTGGATAGCACAACAAACGATATATAAATAAATAGGTAGACAACACTTTGTCAATTACATCAACATGTAACTCCTTTTTATTTTGCCTCTTAAATCATAATGGTCAAGTGTGTGCACATCCGAACTAAAATGATTTAAGTTAAGTCCAACCTAACACTTTTATAAATTCAAAAAAAGAAAAATATTGTCCTTGTGGATAGCACAACAAAATAATATTGTTCAATTTTCTTGATAAGCATCAAATGTGATTAAATTAATATCTTAAATACGCAATACTTGCCTTGTGGACAGCACAACAAACTCGTATTAATTATTTAATACTCTATTAATTTATCATGCTAGAAAGCGACGTTCAATATTCTAAATATCATTGAACGCTTTCGACTTAATATGATTTCTTTCAGGGATTTATTATTATTTGTCTCATCTTGTTTAGCGCGCATGCACACACACACACATACATATATATATATATATATATATATATATATATATATATATATATATAAAATACGCGTTATTTTATTAAACATGTAAATCATGTTTTGCATAAAATATAATTTATATAATACTTAGCATGCACATATAGAATACTATATTATACCCGGATTGATTATGGACTTTTATTCTAGTTTGATTCACTAGAGCCACCAAGTGAACCAAAAGGTCAAACCTAGGAGTGCAAGAATTTAAATTTAAACGTAACTATTACATTTAAACCCGGACTCCATACAAACGGGTCTTCACGCGCTCCTTGGTCTCCAATTTCTTCAAGATAATTCTAACTATTTCTATTACATTAAACTATTTAATTTAAATAGAAACCTTAATCAGCAGTCAATGGAAAGTACATAGGAGGGAGATAGAATTTTACATCAAGAAAAATCAGAGAAGACGAGGTACGCAGACCCTATTTAATAAAATCGCATTCAATTAAAATAAAACCCAATCACATTGGTCAGTAGTCCCATAATCAATCCCATTTATTATTATACATATCACCATATGCATCAATAAATAAACATTCATCTCATGAATTAAAATCATTCCATATATATATATGAGTATCATTTAATGGACAATTTTAAATTGCATGAAATTCAATTTCAAGATTAAAATAAACTCTTTATTTTAATTATAAAATTATTAAGAATATATATATAGGGGGCGGATCAATGGCACTACGTTTTTTACATAATTTTTTATACAATTTTTTGATTCTTGAATTTGAACACTATTAATGGCTAAAATTAAAGCTGATTTTTAATTTATACACTATAAAAATCTATACGAATGCATATATTATCATAATATTGGTAATAACTAACCAAAACTTTAGTATATTTTTATACAAATGCTATGGAAGCAATTATATATATCTAAAGTAATTTTGATTAGTTATCACCAATATTATGATAATATATGCATTTTTATAGGTTCTTATAGTGTATAAATTAAAAATCAACTTTAATCTTAGCCATTAAAAGTGTTCAAATTCAAGAATCAAAAAATTATGTAAAAAACATAGTGTCGTTGATTCGTCCCCATATATATATATATATATATATATATATATATATGGTAACCACTTACCTGTAGGTTCCTTTGTCCATAAAAAAAACGTTAATCAGGATACCTCTATGTCTCCTGAATCACTTTTATTTTATATATATATATTACATATCCTGACTTGAATCCAGAGTCAGCTTTTTATTTTAAATCAAGAGGATATTCACTTTTCTTAGAAATTCACATATCAGTTTTGAATAAGTCTGATAACGTTTTATATATATACCAAAACGTGAATCAAGTGACTACAGCCACGGATTGAAAAAAAAAAAAACAATTCGCACTTCTTCGATTAATTGCACGGATCAGCAGTGAAAAGAGAAAAAAAATAATTTGTTTTTCATTTTTTTTCTTTCATAAAAAAAATAATTTTATACAACTTATTATGCCCAATAAATTATTCTAAATACATACCCATACATATATGAAATCAAAACAATTAATAATTGCATAAAAGTTGTGCTCTGATGCCACTGTTGGGTTTGTAAGAAATAGTGAGCAATCAAATTGCAAAAATTAGCGGAAGCATGGTATATCAGAGTTTAAAAAATTTGTTTCCAAAATCATTACCCGGATCATCTTTTATGCAAATTATTTATTTAAAATGATAAATAAGAAGTTATGGGATCATACCATTGTAGAACGAAGCTTCCACAAGTACTAGTTCAACTCCTTCTTCTTCGTGATCTCCTTAAATTTTTGGGTTAGATTCCTTCCTTTGATCAACGTTAGCCACCCAAGTGTTAGGCCTCTATAGGTGATCCACCAAGGAAGAGGAATTATCAAGAAGGAGGGTGGTTGGCCAAATCCTAGTTTTCTATCCTCTATAAAAAAGGAGTACTCTCTAACAATTGGAATTGCATTAACTGATATCTATTATAAGACTTCTCTTATAAGATATTGGTCAACCTTTCTAATCCTATTAGACATGGGATTTTATTTAATTAATTAAACTCCTTTAATTAATTTAGGCTTTCCACCACATTGGGAATAATTAATTAAATTTATTTAATTAATTTGCCTCCTAATCTTATTAGGAATAAATTAGAGTACTAATATTAAATTAATTCTAAACTCATTTAGAAATTAAAATAATAATAATTGTAATAATATTAATAAGACTCCTCTTATGAACTTATATTTAATATTTCTAAAAAATTAAATAATAAACATTAAGCTATTTAATTTATTCTATCACCATAGATTAAATTAATTACACTTAATGAAATATTATGATTTTGCCATTACCTTCTTCAATAATTATTTTTCCTTTTATGGTGTGACCCTTTAGGTTCTCCATATGTAACCGGTTGTGAATAAATCAATTAGAACAATTCTAATCTTATTTAAATAAATAAATTAAACTAATAATCTATTTAAATAAATAATATTTATTCTATAATAGGGATAAGCCTTCCTAGCGATCAACGACTTTTCAGATAATATAAATTTTAACATTAATCATAAAAGAACATGTGGGTAAATAGTTACTATACAATTCAATCCTTCCACCATACAATGTTCGAATTAAATATAAGATATGGAATTACTGTCAAGTCTTATTTTATTTAATTATATGTATTTCGATTAGAAAATGCACAACTTCAAATAATGCAAATTAGAAACTCCTTTCTAATTTCATTCTGCCTTGGCCAAGGACAACTGGGTTGTCATTTAACGAATCACATAGGGCATATCTCTTCTTTTACTAGAAGTGATAGATTTTTTATTGATCATTCATTATCTCCATATGTAATTCAAAGTATAATTCATTACATACAAGATACTATGATGACCTCAAATTCAAGGATCACTTGTACTACTATCACATTAGGAATTTCTATTGACAGACAAGTAAAACTCCATTAGGTATTCCATAGCGAGTCACGTTCAGTGAACTTATTCTTCAATAAACACCTACATACTTGCTTTAGTGTCTCCACACAAATGATCATGAGATTAATCATCCTCATCCAATGAGCAAGCAACATATGTACCAATCTATCCGGATTTACTAATCCCCTTTTTAGTAATCCAATAATTTGGAACTATTTTATTTTTAAGCTTTCTAAGAATTTAGATCTTATTAGCATGATCAACATCATGATTCTAAAAGCATTGCTAAAAACTATGGGTTATTTACATATTATAAAAACAGCATCATGTAGATAATTAAATGCATTTAATAAATGAATATTTTTATTAATAAATAAATAAGATTGTTTACAAAGTATGTGCTTTATTATAATACATGATTGGCTTGTATGCACACTATTATCACCAACTTGCTACAATGTAATATTAATTCCCCACTAAAGCTTCATTGTAAATTAAAAGAGAGTTAAACCTAATTATACATACATATACATTGTGTGGTGGTACATGAAATAAAACCTTAAGTATTGATATTAACTATTTTGCAAATGCTAAGTATTAGGAGACTTGTCCCATATTGAGTGTCATTTTTCTTCTTCACGTGAATGGCCATTGGCCTAGCCTATCCCCTATTTTCAAGCTAGCTTCAATCAAATGATGGTAAGGGGAGTAGGTTGATGAGGTGGTAGGAAACTATTCCACCAAACCATTGTTGTCCATCATCTTCTTCCTTCTTCCACTAGTTTTAATTTTTGGGAAAAGTTTGGCATGGTTATTGAATTTCTCTATAAATAGCAAGCTTCTCCTCTCATAATCAAGTTGCTAAATTGTTGGTTAAGTTGATATAGAGAGTGAGTTGAGAGAGAAATCTGAAATTGAAAACAAGTTAGCAATTCAAGCTCAAAGAGGTATAACTCTTACATTGTGTTCTTAGTTTTGAGTTTGATAAATTCATAGAATTGCATGCATTAGTTGAGAATTGATATAAGGAATGATGTTAGCATGTTAATAAGAGTCTATATACATGTTATATATGCAATGTGGTTAAATTCCAGCATATTTCATGAAGTATGTAGAGATTGGTTTTGAGCTCTGCTATTGCAGAAGCCCATCCTGGACTAGAACCGGAGTGGCGCGGCCGCGCCACTCCCTAGTACAAACACGGCGCAGCCGCGCTGATATGCAGAACATGAAATCCACTTTTTGGTTTTCTATTTTAATGAGCATGTTAATTTAACTTGATTATGCTTATATATGTCCCTGACATGCTAACGTACATTGTCTTGCATGTAATCACTTACCTTAGCTTGGTTTTAATGACTTTCTAAAGGAAACTTAACATTAGAGAATGAAACTTGACGAACTAAGTATACTTTAAATTCTGAACTTGTGAGCATGCTTATGTGGTTTAAATATGGGTGTACGTGAGTATGATGTAAAGTATGTAAAGTTACTTTGCATGCTTGGTTGGTTTAACATGAGATTTTCAAGGAAAACTTAAGAGTTTAAAAACTAATTTTTGTTTATAACTACCCTATGTTGTATTTTGAAATTTTATACTACCATACTAGGGCATTATATGCCTCTAGACATGGCGGATAAGTTCATCGTCTAACTAAGCATGATCTAGACTTTCAAGCATGATGTAAGATGAAATTTCTAGTGTTAAACTATTCAACCTAAGTGTAATAGGTGGTTTACATATAAGCATGCGTACTAAAGGTTTGTGGTATCATTAGGTGATATAATGAGTAACGTGGTTAGTCTTTTGTGCAATAAACTCCTTAAGCCTTGTTAAATGGAAAGTGAATAATGAACTATGTTAAAGGCAAGATGTAAGATCAAACTTAATCATAAACCTCATAACATGTATGTTCTGCATGTGTCATCATCAATGTATGCGGGTAAGCGAGATAGGACATGCAAACTGACTTCTCAGTTCTGGTTTGAACTGGGAGCAGCGTGGTCGCGCCACTCCCTAGTTCAAATCCAGCGCGGTTGCGCCACCCTGCAGTGCAGTCTGATTGTGTTAATTATAATTTGAAACTTCTTGCATGCTATTACTAATATCCCAAACTGCGATACATGAATAGTAGAAATGTTCAAGTGTTTATATGACTTTTAAAATGTTATGCCAACAATGACTATGAGCTATGTTAATTGATTAGTATCATACAAACTGATTATGTGGTATGTGTACGTAAGTTATGTAACCACATACGTATAGGATTGTATGACTAAGTTAGGATCTTATATATGTGTTTAACTTACATATCAAGTATATGTATTCGACTTATGTAACTAATGGAAATACATATATGCGTAACTATGTTACAATAGGATATCTTAGTCCGTGAAGTGTTGATAAGTTATATAGGGGTGAACTACGCATAAGAAAAATACTCGAACCTTACTCTTTATTGAGCAAGTTTCCTATCTTACACAATTTTAAACATTGTGCAAATTCTCTAACTCTTTTCATTTACGTATGGTGTAAATTTGAATTTTTGATATATCGACCATATCTACGTAAAACAAATATTGTTATTATTCGAAAATCGACTTTATATTTTGACGTTGTTGCAAGCATTGAACTTATCGTTCCTAAATGCATTTCAAAAGTTGTCTAAGCCATTTGATTCGGCTAGACTAATATCTCATGTTAGAAAGCTATCCAAACCAATTGACTTGGTGCGGACTCTTATAATTTTACTGCGATGAACGACCCTCATGGAAGGGGAAAATTATATACAACTGTCGGGGAACCGAAGTGCGCAGATGAGTACGATTAAATGTTATGCATGGCGTAGGGTCCTTTAAGATGATCACCTGTTGTACTTATTTTTATTGGATTTTCAGCATAATACTGTTAATTCTAGTAAAAGTTCATTGTGACATCCCGGATTTTTAAGAATTTATAAATGAGAATTTAATAAATAAAATTTTTATTATAAGATGTTTTTAGTTTGAATATGTGTATACGTGTCATATATTGTGAAATATTTGAATTTATGTGAAGAGAATTTTATATATTAATTTTAATATATATTGAATTAAATAAATAATTTAATTAAATAATTTATTGAGTTAAATAAATAATTATGTGATTTTTATGGAGTAATGTAATTAAGTGTAATATATTAATTAAATGAGTATTTAATATTAAATTTAATTAATATGTAATGATTTTATATGATGGTTCTAATTTAATTGGGATAATTAAATTAGATGAAGTTATGTGGTAATTGTCACACGAAATTATAATTAGCGAGTAATTATAATTATGTGACAATTTTATGTGATTAATTGATGTTAGACTTTTAATTAATTAAATTAGAATATTAAGATTTAATTAATTAAAGGATAACATTAAAAAGATGTGTTAAAGAATTTATTAAAAAAAAGGGGCTTTTAAATTAGTTTTACCCAAACAAGGCCCTTAAAACTGTTTTTAAAAGGTTTTACCAAACAAGACTCTTACTTTTGTTTTAAATCCGTTTTGCCAAACGGGGCCTTAACTATTAAAAATCTATTTTTTTAAAATGATGTTGTTTTGCCAAACAAGCCTTAGGGCTTTTGATATTCTAAATGTTGTAACCTATATCATTAATTGTAATAATTATATTTATTATAATTATTATGGTCATTATGTGATATGTTATATATGTATAATTATGTAATATATGTATATGTAAGATATATGTATATTATATTACGTTAGTTTAGAAGTTATAAGAGTTAGATTAGTCAGTACAAAACAAAGGGTTAGTATGTGCTAGAGAGAAAACACAAAAAACCTAGAAGGGAAAAGAGGAGAAGAAGGGAGAAAGAAGGAGGAAGAGGAAGTTTAAGAGAGTCAAACATCATCATCTTCATCTTGTTCTCCTAAGCAAAGGAAATGTATAATCTCTAACTTTAGAGTTTAAGATTTCCTTAAGTTATTCAAGTTTTAGTTTTATGAAAATATGAATATTCATGAAAACTTATGATTTTGGGGATATATGTTATATGGTGTTTATAACATGAAGTCTATATGTGAATTCTGATAACAAATGCTTATAAGTGAATTGTATGATGGTTTAGTTGGTTAATTCATGATGAACATGAGAAAATTCATGTTCATCAAAAGTCATAGTGAAATAGTTTGATAATTGGCCTATTTGAAATCAAAAATTGTGATTTGATTGTGTAAATTGAGGTTAGATGATGACAACATGTTTATAAACGAATTTAAATATGTTTTGATTGGGTATTTTGATTTAAAAATAGATTTCAGTGTTCAATTTCATCAAGAACACTTATCAATGGGTTTTCTTTAAAAATCATGAAATTGGTTGTTTTAAAATTTTGTGTTTTGATGATTTCATATGTTAAAACATGTTAGGAGTTTAGAATTTTGTTTTCTATCAAATTGATATGAATTATGTTGACTGGAAGTGAAACTTGGTGTGGAAAAATAAGCCAAATTGGCTTTTTCTCTGCACAGTTCGCGAGCAAAACCTGAACCGTTGGAAGGGGCCCGCCTCGGTTGGACTTGCTAAGCCTAGAACCCCCGCCCCGGCGGGGGGTATGTAGAAAATGTTAATGTGTAATTTTTGTGCATTTTGTTTGGAGCATGAAAATTAACCTAATATGATAATTTGATGACATGTTAGCATACCTTAAAATACTAAAATAATTACAATGAGTTATGTTAATATAATTTAATATGTAATTATAATTTGGAATAATTATAATTAAATTGAAGGTTTGATTTAAGTTATGAATTGTTAAATGAATATAGTTTGATTAATTTTAAATCAAAGTAGATGTTAACTTGAAGTATAAATTGTTTAATTATAACCTAATATGTGATTATAATTTGGAATAATTATAATTAAGGTAAAAGTGTAATTTAAATTATAATTTATTTAATTATAATTTAATGAGTGCATGAATTGAAATTGATTATTTATAATCTAAGTAATGGTTTAAATTAAATTATAATATGTTTAAATTATAATTTAATGCATGATGTAATTTGAATAATTAGAGTAATGGTTTAAAGTAAATTATAAATGGTGTAATTATAAATTATTTAATTATAATTTGATTAAAGTGGATGTTTAAATTATAATTCGTTTAATTATAATTTAATATGAGTATGTAATTATTATTTGACTTAATTATGTGATTATGTGATGCGATTAATTATGTGATAAGTAACTATTAACTTAATAGTTAAAGAGGATTGAGTTAACCTAAGTTGGTTAACTAACTATAAGGAGTAGTTATGGGATAATTAACTTATGTTGTTAATTATACATAAGTTTGACAATGAGTGTCAAACGAGTAAATGGAAGAGAATTACGAAGTGTAAATTAGAAAATATAAAGTAGAATTTAGTTAGACGTTTGATAAGCGTTGCTAGGTGACTAATAGTTGATGCGTATGGTAATACGTGTGTAGGATTGACGAAGTGCAGATTATATTAAGCTATTTTTCTGTAATTGGTAATCTACGAGCCAGGCAAGTCTTTCGGTTCCTATTTTCTACGTGAACTTGATGAACTGTTTTAAATTGTATTGCAAAGAGCATGATAGGTTATATATGTTGTAAGCAAGAATGTTAAAGTCAATTTATGACTACATTGATTGATTAAAAAATGTTGTTTGAGTAAGAAACTCAATCTTTATATTTGTTATGTGAATTAAAACATGTATGCCATGTTACTTTAATTATTATGAGATGTATATTGAGCATGTTATTATGTGCTATGTGATGAATGAAAACTGTTAGAACTTGCTGAGCTGTCGAGTTCACTCTTGCAAATAACCATTTTTACAGGTCAAAGATGCAAGGTAATGATACGTGCTAGCTAAACTTTAATTGAGATCATTAGCGATGCAAGAAATTATTTATTCTAGATGAGTAATGTAATTATTTTAAATGTAACATGATTGTTAAATTGTAAGTTGAGCTATCCGATGTATATGGATATTGTCTTATGATGTAAGACTGGTATAGTCATTTTGTTGTAACGATTCATGATATAGATTTGAATCGAAGAGATGTAATGTAAAGGTTGCGATTCAGGGCAATAAAGAAAGATTTTATAAAAGTTTTAAATATTTTGCATTTTTAGTGATTTTAATATCGAATAATGATGTAAAGATAGAATAAAGTTGTATTGTTAACAATCGAGAATGAGGATTATATTGTATGATTTTTGGGGTCGTTACATTCATAGTCCTTAGTGACTGCTCAGTGTTCATTATTCTTAAACCTTGAAATGGCTAAATCTTGAATCCTGTTGATATCTTTCTGTCCATAGTGACATTCATTGAGAACTGTTGATACTTCTTTTTATTCATGAACTATTATTTACTGTTGTACCCTTGGGATTTGAAATCTATATTATTCACCCTTATTGCTATATTACTTGCTGAGCAAACTCGTTGCTCATTCTTGCTTTCCCTAAAATATTTCAATTAAGGCAGAGTAGGGCGGACCCTCTGGCACAGATAAGGGCAAGGGCAAGACTACAGCGTAGCTTTGTACTCTTTTAGAACTATTATGATGATTGTAATAAGATTATATCATATTTTGTATTAGTTATGTTTAAGTTATGTTTAAGCTATGTATGAGATGTTTAAGTTACGAGACCATGGGACCCGAATATTTTATATTAAATAAATGTAAATTATTCTATTATTCCGTTGCATGAGATGCTAGTATATTGTTAGAATTTAGAACGTGTTGCGTCGAATTCGAGACACGTGGGGTCTGAATTTGGGGGCGTTACAATCTCCGGGGGTTTAGTTTGATGATGTCATCCTCTAGGGCTATCTCTGGAGTGTGATAAGTTATATATCAAAGGGTTTGATTGGGTGTAATAAGTTATATATGGAGATAATGAATTATCAATAAAGAATCTACCACTTCTAGTAAAAGAAGAGATATGTCCTTTGTGATTCGATAAATGACATCCTAGGAATGTTTGGCCAAAGTGAAATGAAATTAGAAAGGAGTTTCTAATTTGCATTATTTGGAGTTGTGCATTTGAGAATCGAAATATGTATAATTAAATAAAATTAGACTTAATAGAAATTCCATGTCTTATATTTAATTGGGACATTGTATGGTGGAAGAATTGAATTGTACGGTAACTATTTACTCAAAGGTTCTTTTATAATTAAAGTTGAAATCTATATTATCTGGAAAGTCGTTGATCGCTAAGGAGGCTTATCCTTATTGTAGAATAAATGTTATTTATTTAAAAGAATTATTAGTTTAATTTATTTATTTAAATAAGATTAGAATTGTTCTAATTGATTTATTCACAACCGGTTTAATATGGAGAACCTAAATGGTCAGACCATAAAAGGAATAATATTTATTAAAGAAGCTAATGTCATAATCGTAATAATAAGTTAAGTATATTTAATTTAATCTATGGTGATAGAATAAATTAAATAGCTTAATACTTATTATTTAATATTTTAGAAATATTAAATATAAATTAATAAGTGGAGTCTTATTATTGTTATTTATATTATTATTTTTATTTAATTTATAAAGGAGTTTGAGAATTAATTAATAAGATACTATCTCGTATATATATTTCTAATAAGATTAGGAGGCTAATTAATTATAAGAGTTTAATTATTCCCAATAGGATTGGGAAGCCTAATTAATTAAAGAAGTTTAATTAATTAATATGAAACCTTAATCCTAAATTTTTTAGGAGGGTTGCCGAAATCTATAAATAAGAGGAGTCTTATTTTGAATTGGGGTAAATGATCTTTCCAAGAGTTGGGAGAGTACACCTTTTCTATAGAGATAGAAACTAGGGTTTAGTCAAACTAAGGTTGAGCGTGGGCTAACTCTTTCTAGTTGTGGATTTTGGCATTGTCAAGTTGGGTGTCGACGTTGGTTTAAAAAATCCGCGGGTCGGGTCACAACCCGGATCTTTTAATCACTTTTTCTAAGTTATCTCTACCCTTATTCTTTTTATTTAGAAAAAAGATTTTGAAGGGTTTTTTTAGGAAAAAGGCCAACACGTATCATGTCGACGATTTGAACGTTTTACAGAGTCGCTAGTTGGTAGATTTGAAAATGGTTGTACCAACTCAACCGAGTTTGATTTGAAAAGAGGTCCAATTGCTGGACACTGTCGAAACTTCATCTTTGAAATCAGAGTTTTGAGTTCGAGGGCTTGGTTAAGTGTGGGGGAGGTGTTAGGCACCCCACGACTCCCGTGTAAACACGGTACCGCATCTTTTCAATATTTTCCTTAAAACTGTGAATGCGTGAGTGAATGCTGTTTGAAAATTGGGCCTATTGATTTAACTGATTGAAAGTTTTGACAGACTTCGTTGAGCCTATATGCGAAGGGTTTGATTTGATTTGAAAATCAGTCTTTGATTTGATTTTCAAAAGCATTTAATTTGATTTACAAAAGATTTTCTTTTGATTGAAAATGATGTTTTGAAAGCTGGTTTATCAAACCCTTACGCTAACATAGGAATTGAAGCGTATCGTTACTTTCAATTTTTTTATATTTATAGCCTTAAGGCTGCATGTGAATAGTGATTTGTCGGGCTGCGAAGCATCCTCGACCACAAAAATAAACAAGTGTCGGTCTCCTCATGGGTATGAAAATCATCAGAGAGATGCTGACACGATAATTGACATTTTATTATGATCAGACTTTAAATCCGGATAACCATTTTAAGGTCTTTGTATGTACATTTTACAGAAAAACTAGCAGGGTACATCTGTAAATTGGAGTTTGTCCATCATAGGAATCAGATCCTGATTGATTTGATCGTGAATCCCACGATTCCTAGGCTCACATATGAGTAGCCCATAAACCTGCACTGTTCAAATTTGCACAAAAATGGATATATATACATCCTCACGTCGCAATGGAACTAAGGACTCATCAGTAAATCCTGGCTGCGAGTAGATAAATCATTTCGTTCCCACTAGATAGCGATCTAAGGGACGCGAGTATGCTTTTAAAGCTGAAACTATAAAAATAACTAGATTTAAAGAAATCTCAGCCATTATAGCTTCCAGGTTCTATTTGGACCTGTTTGAACCATTGAAAGCTAGAATTGGCGAGATTTGGATAAATAATGGACTGCAATAAGAACTTTTTGCCAAATCGTAGGCTCTATACGTCCAAATCTACTGGTTATTTTCTGATATGTGGTAGTATATGAGTATATCTACGTGTTGGAGTGAAAATATTTGGGTTTGGAAGAGGTGTAAAAGTCAAAAAATCAGGCGGGCAGAGCTTCGCTACGTTTCGAAAACTTAAAAATGAAGGGGGGTGCACGTTTATTTATAGGCCAGGGAGCCTTAGCTCTACCTGCGGCTGCTGCAGGTAGAGCTGCGGCTCCCCAAGTGGAGCTCGCGGTGCCGGGTTCTGTCATCTTGAAGTACATGCACTCTGAATAACGCGTAGTCGAAGTTGGAACTTTCAAACTTTTGATCGGAGCATCCGTTTGAGGCGTGCGATACCTTTTCGGAAAGCCCTCACCGTAAGTGTCGAAATGGCATGGGATAAAACATTTTTTGGGTCCAGGAAGACGGGTTCATAACCAGGTCTTCAATTCCCCGCAGTTTGTCCGTTAGGCTGTCTTGCGCTATTGGCACTCGGGATCGTTGTTGTGGTTCATTCTGACTTCGATGGCATCAATTCGGCTTTATGTTGACCGAATCGGTTGAAAGTTGGATAAAATAACCGCTTTGCCCCTCCCGGGGTTGCCTGTTGTGTCGGCACGACCTTTGATGGATCTGGCTTCCCAGGGTTGTCACTTGGGCTGAACTGAACTTCCCGGATTGACGTCGGGGCTGATCTGTACTTCCCAAGCTGAGACAGAGGATGACTTGACATGTCCTAGGTTGATGTCCAAGTTGACCTGTACCTCTCGGGTTGATGCCGGGGCTGACTTGAAGGCCCGATATTGAGATTGGGGTTTGACTGACGGTCCGATATGAGATTGAAGCTGGATAGACGGTTCAGTTGGAGATCGGAGCTGGATAAATGGTCCGATTAGAGATCGAAGCTAGATTGAAGGTTCGATTAGAGATCAGAGACAGATAGACGGTTCGATTGGAGATCGGAGCTGGATAGAAGGTCCAATTAGAGATCAGAGCTGGATAGACTGTCCGATTAGAGATCGGAGCTGGATTGACGGTCCAATTAGAGATCGGAGCTGAATTGACTGTCCGATTAGAGATCAGAGTGGGATAGACAGTTCGATTGGAGATTAGAGCTAGATTAACGGTCTAATTGGAGATCGAAGCTGGATTGACGGTCCGATTAGAGATCGGAGCTGAATTGACGGTCCGATTGGAAATCGGAGCTGGATTGACGGTTCGATTAGAGACCAGAGCTGGATAGACGGTCCGATTGGAGATCGGAGCTGGATTGACGGTCCGATTGAAGATCGGAGCTGGTTGGAATATCTATATTGGGGATCGAATTTAGGTTACCGATATTGGGGATCAGATCTAGGTTTAAGGACCAGTACTGGCGACCGATTTTGAGTTAAAGGACCGGCATTGGCGGCCGAATTTGAATTGAAGGACCGGCATTGGTGGCCTGATTTGAATTGATTGACGGTTTTGCCCTCCTACAATGTTAGTATTGGAGCAAAAAAAATTTCGAGTGTCTACAGATGCCCCTCTTTATCATGTCCATGCAATGTAATGGGATAGACAGGATAAATATTAGTAGACACTGAAAATAAAAAGTGCTAGAGCTGCTTCAAAGGCTGGGCGTCTTTGAGTGGAATGGGGCTTCTGTTAGCTACCTATGTTATAACTCTGCTAGGGATAATGTTGTCATGTGCAGCCATTGATGTTGTTGGGAAGTTACCGCGAACTAATTTTATCCTTTCCTACTGGGGATGACATCATTCATGATAATTTATTTGATTCGGATGGGGATGAGATTGTCGAAGAAGAACTATCACAGATTGTCCTCGTCTAGATCTGCTGGAGATGACGTTCTCCGCGATAGCTTTATAGATTCTGACTGAGGTTGATCTGATTGATACTATCTCAGAGATTCCACCCTTTGTGATGGATTATTATAATTGCTTCCATCACCGGATCCCTTCTGTTGCTTGGCTGGGGTTGAGCCGACAGTTGAAACGTCATTGGGGTTGAGCCAACGGTTGGACTGGATTTCGATCTGTATTCGAACTTCGCTGAAACTGCTTCGGTCAGTACCCGAACTTCGCTGGGGCTGAGCCAACGGCTGAAACTGCTTCGGGCAGTACCCGAACTTCACTGGGGCTGAGCCAACGGCTGAAATTGCTTCGGTTAGTACCCAAACTTTGCTGGGTTGAGCCAACGGCTGAAACTGCTTCGGTCAGTACTCGAACTTTGCTAGGGCTGAGCCAACGGCTGAAACTGCTTCGGTCAGTACCCGAACTTCGTTGGGACTGAGCCAACGGCTGAAACTTCTTTGGTTCAGTACCCGAACTTCGCTGGGGCTGAGCCAACGGTGAAAACTGCTTTGGTCAGTACCCGAACTTCGAAAAATGATAATTTTCGGCAGTTTTGTTCAATTCCTGTGTAATTTTTTTGCAGTTTGATCTGTTGATCCCCGAAAAGGCTCCAGGATGAATACCAAGGGTCTTCGTGGAATTTCCCTTTCCGTTAGGAATACGCTGCTTAAACGCAGGATTTCTGGCCAAACCGCTCAATCGCGTAGCAATTTCTCTTCAATTTTGACTTAGCATCCCGTTTAAACTCTGTTTCAACTCGAATCGAACCGGGCTCGGGGGAAGTGGGACCCATCTGGGCTACCACAGGTGGAGGTGCGGCAGCCACAGGTGGAGGTGCGGCTATCTGGCCTATTTAATATGCTGCGGGATTTTTATTTTGCAAGTTTCCCGTTTTGAGTTTCGAAAGGATTCTGATCTTATTTTTCAGATCTATAGAGCTTGGATAACTATTTTCTGAATTCGTCAATTCCTACGCGTTCAGCGTAGCACAGGTAACATTTTACATTCTTTTTTTTGCAGTTTTTGACCGTTAAAAGCATGAGAACCGCCTAGGGTTCTTTTAGACGCAATGTATGCCTATATGACCCGTAAAAATTTTTTGACTACATATGTATGCATATCTTACTGTAATGCACGTTTGGGTGTAAGAAAATTTAGGTTCTGAGACAGTCAATTTTTTTACTTTTTGATTAGTTTAGTCATACTTTTTGAGGCTTAGTGAGCCTGGATTTTTAACTAAAAATGTCCATGGTAATTTGGCTACCATGTGAGTTCAATTTTTGATTTTCTTTTATAAATATGAACTGTTTCTGTTTTTGGGTAGGTGTGCTACGGAATGGCCACCTAGGCATGCCTGTGTGCATGTGGACAGTCCATTTTACAAAGGAGACTGGCAAAAAATTTCAAAATCTTAGGCTTTGAAAAAACATGCATTTTTGACTCTATGGGGAACTTTTTACTGACCCATGCAGGTTTTAAGTTCCTAGGTTTTGAAAACATGCAGTTTTGACTTTACTGGGTATTTTTGACTGACCCATGCATTGCTTAGGACCTAAACATATATGCTGGACTGATTGAAAATGATAAGCCACAAGTTTTAGGTTTACCGCACCCTTTCTGAGGTGATTTGGAGACTTGTTGCCATAGATGGATCGTGATAGACCCGGCAGCTCCAGTAGGGTCTCCTCGGGTGTTAGACGTAGGAAGGCTTTTGATGTGCCACAGCCACGTCCGGTTAGGACGCCTCGTAGACTGGTAAAGCGTAGGATTCGTCCAGTACAGGATGAACAGCCACTGTATATTGATGATGAGGAGGCTCCGTTTGCCGTTCCTGCTCCCGATCAGGCTCCACGTGCCGAGGTCCCAGGCAATGATGTGCCTACCCAGGAGCTACTGGGCGACTTGAGTTGCCATCCTTCGAGATATCTTTATGCCAACAAGGTGACTTGAAGTCTTTCTTTTCTCTGGATTCTTGTCTTCCTTCTTGCCATTTTTGGGGCTCAGGTTTTTGACTTGGGTTGGTTTTTGATGCAGGTTCACGGCTTTACGCAGCCTCGAGGGAACTGGTTTAGCGTACACTCCCTGTATCACACTTTGCATGAGGATTACAGGGAGATTGTAGATGGCTAGGGATTTTAGGCCTTTTTCTCGATCCTTCCCCACTGTTGCCCCTGGGGGTATATGAGGGCTTTGTCTGAGCACTGGTTCCACCAGACTCAGTCCCTTTATTTACTGGATTACGAGGTGATGTTGACTCCTATGGACTGGAGATTTATCACTGACATTGAGTTCGAGGGTGAGTCAGTGCCTGTTATGACTGACATCTCGCCCGCTATCGTTCGGACCTTACTAGGAGTCCCGACGACGGTATTCAAGGGTCGGGCAGTCCGATCTGGTCCCTTGAGTATAGATGCCCAGGATGGGACTTTTAAGTTGCTTCCACCTGATGACCAGAGGGCTAGAGATCGCATTCTGAGGCGATTATTTTTGTCGATCATTAGGGGTTGTTTCATGGCGAACAACTCGTCTACTGTGTCCTTCACTTTGATCAGCACCACTCGATAGGTAGAGCGCCTCAGCAACTATGATTGGGGCTCCTATACCTTTGCCTATTTTCTCTAGGGCATGCACATTCTGTCGGAGGGTACGACGGAGGCTTGGTTAGGATTTTACCCATTCCTGCTGGTGAGTACATTTTTGGGTACCTTTTTGATTTCAGCATTTTTGTTAGTCTTGATCACTAAGAACTTTTGATATTTCCATGATCAGCTTTGGGCATTTGAGAGGCTTCCTTGCCTACGGCCCGCTACTGTTTTAGGTCTGGAGACCTATCCTCGAGGATGGAGATGGCATCACTCCACTTTGACGGAGGTCCCTGTTGCTGAGGGATTCACTCATGCCTGTCTACAGTTGGAGCTTTTAACGGCGGATTTGATCACCTGGACGCCGTACATATTCGAGCACTTGACCATCGAATTTGAGGGAGGAGTCCTTACTGGCCGGGAGTTTGACTTATCGACCCACAAGGTATCGTTGTTGACGGCAGGAGGCTGGGAGCTCTATCTTGGAGAGCGTGCTATTAGGAGCATTACGGGGGAGATCTATATTCCCATTATTCCTCTAGCTTGGCATCATTAGCCATTGACTGTGCCTTTGACAGACATCCATTTTGAGGGAATTGATGGCTTCACCCTATTAGAGGGTCAGTACAGCCAGGAGGCATTTGGCAGATGGTGGAGCTCTCGAACTATTGGAGCTCAGACTCGGACTACCCAATTTATGGCAGACATGGTGCCAGAATCCGTGATAATGATGAATTGGATAGCTTGCCTTAGGGAGCCGACTCATGCAGACCAGATAGCAGATCTGACCAAGGAGTTAGAGCATGCTAGTTTCTTTATCAGGCACCTTGGCCGAGATCCTTCAGAGGCATCTTCTTTTGACCCATCCAGCTCAGGAGCAGGTCCCTCTTCAGGTCCATTTAGCAGTAGCTATACAGGGGCAGATCCTCCCTTATATCGCCTAGATATGTCTGATCCTAGCAGCTTTGTGCAGACAGAGGAGATGGAGCAGGTTGATCGATTCAATACTGATGTCTACGACTTCCTCTGATAGCTATTAGAGCTATACATTTTGGTCAACCACTGTTTTGGCTATTCGGCGTTTGTGCCATCATTTTGATAGACCACTGTAGTAGTTGGGTGGTGGTGCCCCATTTTCCCTGTATTCTTCCTTTCACTTTGTTTCAGGATACAGGGATGTTGTATGTAGTAAATAGCTTTTTGTAGATATTCCTGCCATATCTTATCTTCTGCATCATATTTATACTACTGTCATCATGTATGTATTATGTCATGTGTATGCATTCAGACAGCTGTGTTTTGTCTTGACCTCTGGACGGTCTTGTGGTACGGTGCTACAGATGACGTCGTCTACAGTCAGCCGTATTGAGCATTTACCACCGTCTGCGGTGGCAGCATCATTGAGGTCCTGGTATGATAGTCTACCCTTTTCTGCTAGGGGGACAATGGACCAGATGTTGGGGCATTTATTGGCCCTTGCGGATTTTTGGGTTTCGTTCAGATTTGTTGAGGGCCTTCTACCCCGCTGGATTACCGACAGGCAGGTGTTTTGCTTCGGGCGGCATGAGCTAACGCCGGCTCTGGAGGAGTACCAAAGATTTACTGGCTTGGATTTAGAGTTAATGTGCGCACAGACGACAATTAGTGATATAAGGAGGCTGTTTATCAGGCTGCCCGGCCTCCATTAGAGTGTAGTCATGGATGAGATCGTTTCGGGGCACGTGATCTCTGTGGACTTCTTGATTGAGCGCTTTGGCGAGCTTGACAGTTATGGTCGCCACGTCGGAGATTTTATTTGCTCAGCAGAGGCATGGCATGCGGCCAGGATAGACATCCTGCTGATGTGTGTTGCGGCATATGTCTACATGCCATTGCGATTGGATCATCTAAATGTGGGATTGGTAGTAGTGGTTAGAGCTCTTAGACAGGGTAGCACCATCATCCCGATGATATTGGCTGAGATATTTAGATCCGCCAAGTATTATAGTGCCCATCCAGAGGGTTTTTAAGGGGCAGCTCGGTCTTGTTGTATATATGGCTGATGTCCTATATACGACCGATTGGATCCTTCAGGCCTAGGGGTTTTTGCTTTACTCACGAGACATCTAGAGCTTTCTCTTTTTAGTCTGCGGAGTGCATTGATGCAGAGTCTTGGTCGGCATTTCTATTGGATATTAAGCATCCGTTTGTGATCTTTCCATGCTCAGGGCTAGCATCCCCATATAGCTTTATCACTCATGCATCTGGCCTAGACTATTTACCTTTAGCGGGTTTGAGAGGAGTGACTACCTATCATCCTTTGGCAGTCATGTGTCAGTTTGATCAGTTATAGAGTTTGCACCATTTAGAGGGATCTGCTGATCAGAGGATGTCGGCTTCTTCCATGTCACCCACCGACTTGGTCAGATTATATGAGTGTTGGACTCATCGAAAGAGGGATAATTTCTCCAGTAGCCATCCAGGCTGTTCTCCGGAGTATTTTGCATGGTTGGAGGCAGAGATAATGGTAGCAGAGGCTTCTTCATCTCCTAGTGTGGACTCTGACGAGGAGGAGCCCATGGAGGATCCAGATTCTCCTACCGAGGATGAGCTGTTCACAGGTTTGACCGCTGCTCTGGTTAGTGATTCCCCGACCATTCCTATGGGGACAGATCTTGCTTTATCAGACTCACTATTCAGGATGTCCTTTGAGCGAGACTCGTCTAGAGCACAGATGTTGGCTACCTTGTCTGGCAGAGATTTAGCTTTTGCTGAGAGGGATGGTCTTAGGGATGCTTTAGATGATGGATTGACTGAGCGGGACGAGCTCCGCTCTGCTCTGGATACTGCAGTTGTAGAGGGAGACGAGATTCGCTCGGCTAGGGATGCATCATATGTTGAGATCGAGGAGATTTTGATTGCTCGGGACGTAGCTTTTGCGGAGAGGGATAAGGCTATAGCTTCCCGTGATTTCCACATTGCTGATAGTACTACTCTTCGATCTTACACTCATGGTTTGATCACCGAGATGAGTGCTTATGTTGCTAACCACAGTGCCACCTTACAGATAACTGTGGATGTCCTGAGCCGTATGGAGGCTGAGTGGACTGCACTTACGGCTGCTCCACCATCTTCAGAGAAAGATGCCATACTGGCATTGCTGACCTGCTTGTCCCTGGGTCCATAGACTAGCTTTATTTTTCCTGTACAGACTAGATCAACCATTTTTGTCATGTACAGGGCATTATGTACATAAAGCAGTTTTATATATCAGAGAAATATATTTTTGATGCGCTTCCCTGACAAAAGATGTATTGTCATTGCTGAGTGATTACCACTTCTTTCATAACTCGCAGTTGTTGATGTATCTTGAGGTCCTCTTTGATGGACTGACAGTTAAAATGTCAGGGAGTATCTCAGATGGGCCTGTTGACCAGGGTAGTTTGATAAAATTTAGCTTCTATTTGTCTTTGGTGTCTTGGAACTGGTCTTTATTTTTTTTGTTTTTTCTTGAAGGTCAAACCGCGCCATAGATGGCTCTGCCTACGTACTCCCGGGTTAAGAAAGATCAGGTCATTTGTAGTTCTGGCTGTGCGGTTGGAGAGGTTTGAAAAGAGTTTATCTTGGATTTTGAGTCTGGTTTGATAAGTTTTTGAGGTTTTATTTTGTTTGACCGCACCAAAAATGGCTGCCTACGTACTCCCGGGTTGAGGGATATCAGGTCATTCGTAGTTTCGGCTTTTTAGTGAAAAACCAAACCTGATTTGATTTGTAGGACCCGGATGCGGGTATGCATGTGCTTCAGACGTAATACCTTTTCACGGTGTCTGAATTGATGATTTGGGGAAACTCGGTCCCATCCATCGCTTGTTGTTTGATAGTGCCCCCAATCAACACTTCTTTAACAATGAAAGGGCCTTCCTAGTTTGGGGCAAATTTTCCTTTAGCTTCATCCTGATTGGCCAGGATTTTCTTTAGCACCAAGTTATTTTCTCTGAATTGTTGGATTCGGACCTTCTTGTTGTAGGATCTGGAGATCCTTTGCTGGTATAACTATGCGTGGAAAATGGTCGTAGCTCTCTTTTCATCTATCAGAGACAGTTAATGGTACCGATCTTGCAACCATTGATCTTCATCTATTTGAGCTTCGATCAATACTCGCAAAGATTCCATCTCTACTTCTATGGGAAGAACTGCTTCCATGCCATAGACCAACAAGTAGGGGGTAGTCATAGTAGAGGTGCGCATTGACGTCCTGTATGCTAACAGAGTTAGTGGCAGCAGGTCAGGTCAGTCCTTGTGATTGGCGAACATTTTCTGCATGATCTTCTTGATGTTTTTGTTGGTCGCTTCAACAGCACCGTTCATCTTGGGCCGATAGATGACGGAATTGAGATGCTTGATGTGGAACTTACTGCACAGATCCATCATCATTTGATTGTTCAAGTTTTTGGCGTTGTCTGATACAATCACCTCCGGTTGTCCATATCGACAGACCATATTATTTCTGATGAAAGTGATGATAACCTCTTTTGTGACTTTGTGAAAAAAGGCTGCTTCGACCCATTTGGTGAAGTAATCGATCATAGTGAAGATGAATCGATTACCGTTGCTGGCTTTGGGTTCCACTGGACCTATTACGTCCATTCCCCACATAGAGAAAGGCCATGGTGAACTCATGTTATACAGCTTATTTGGAGGAGCGTGAATGTCATTTCCATATATTTGGCATTGAAAGCATCTCTTGACGTGATCATCTCAATCAGCTTTGAGCGAAATCCAGTAATGTCCTGTTCTGATTATCTTCTTGGCCAGCAGATGGCCGCTCATGTGTGGACCACAGACTCCGCCATGGACTTCATCCATTAGTCTTTGGGCTTGTTCATTGTCGTTGCATTTTAACATGCCTATTCCAGCATCCCTTTTATAAAGTGCATCTCCACTCAGATAGAACTTCATGGCCATTCTGAGAATCCATTTCCGCTCTGATTGGCTTGCACCAACGGGTGTGGATCCATCATGGAGATATTCCTTGATGTCTTGAAACAAAGGCTGCTTGACAGGAGGTATTTCATCTGATACTTCTCCCACGTAATTCCCATATGTTGGGGCTTTTTGAATTATGAACTAAATGTTGGGAAATCCACTCTTATCGGACATGCAGATTAATGAAGCCAACATTGCTAGTGCATCAGCGAAGTCATTTCGACCCCGAGGAATGTGAACGAAGGTTATTTCTTCGAATTTCGAAGATATTTTGAGGACTTGCCAATGGTAGGGCAGTAAATGCAAGTCTTTAGTGAGATACGTGCCGGTAGTTTGTCTGATGACCAGCTCGGAATCTCTGAAGACGAGTAGGTGTTTGATAGACATGGATTGGGCTAGCTTCAACTCCATGATACAGCCTTCATACTCGGCCGTGTTGTTGGTGTTGCCAAATTGAAGTTTGGTAGCCACAGGATATTGATCACCTATACCAGAGATGAGGACTGCCCCAGCTCCAGCACCTTCCATGTTTATCGCTCCATCAAAATACATTTTCCATAGTTGGACTGTATTCTCTGACTGGAGTTGTTGAATTGTCATGATCCCATCATCCGGGAAATATGTCTCCAAGGGCTCCCTCCTAAAGGTGCTTCTGCTAATTGATCTGCAATGCCTTGACCCTTGATTAACTTCTGAGTCAGGTAGACAATGTCGAATTGCTGTAGGATCAACTGCCATTTGGACAGTCTGCAATTCAGCATTGGTTTGTTGAATACATATTTGAGCGGATCTATGCGGGATATGAGGTAGGTCGTATGCCCATGCAAATAGTGTTGCAACCTCATAGCGGCCCATGCTAATGCACAGCATATCTTCTCGATCAGGGTGTATTTCTGTTCCCCACTGCTGAATCTTTTACTGATGTATTAGATGGCTCTTTCCTTGCTACTATCATTCTTCTGTCCTAACATGCAGCCCATTACATTGGCATTGACGGACAGGTACATGAACAAAGGGACTCCCTCCCTTGGGGGTATTAGAACAGGAGCTTCAGTCAGCTGTTTCTTGATGGCAAGGAAGGCTTGTTGACAATCCTCATTCCACGTGGTGGAGGAATTCTTGCTTAACAGCTTGAAGATGGGCTCATAGGTTGCTGTGAGCTGGGAAATGAATCTGCTTATGAAGTTGATCCTTCCCAGGAATCCATGTATCTCCTTCTCTGTATGAGGTACGGGCAATTTAGTAATGGCTTTGATTTTCAATGCCCTGATTGCTCACCAGGAATCCTAATAGTTTGCCTATTTTGACGCAAAAAGCACATTTGGCGGGATTTAGCTTGAGGTTGTACTTGCGTAACCTGTTGAACAGCTTCCTGAGATGGTCTATGTGATCATCCTCCCTTCGGGATTTGATGATGATGTCGTCAATATAGACTTCTATTTCTTTGTGCATCATATCATAAAAGACGGCCATCATGGCTCGCTGATAGGTGGCTTCGACATTGATGAGGCCAAAGGATAGTCGTCGGTAGCAGAAAGTTCCCTAGGGAGTGATAAAGGCTATTTTCTCTCGGTCTTCTTCAGCAACCATGATTTGATGGTAACCAGCAAAGCAATCCACGAAGGAATGCATGCCATACTGCGCAGTATTGTCTATTAGAATGTGGATGAAAGGCACTGGGAAGTTGTCCTTGAGGCAGGCTTTGTTCAAATCCCGGTAATCCACACATACTAGTACCTTCCCTTCCGATTTAGGTACGGGGACTATGTTTGATAGCCATTCGGGGTAGGTTGATACCATAATGATCCTGGCTTTGAATTGCTTAACGACTTCTTCTTTGACTTTAAAACTCCACTCAGGTTTTAATCGCCTGAGCTTTTGTTTGACTTGTTTGAACCCTTCTTTGATGGGCATTTGATGGATGACAATGTCTGTGGATAGACCGATCATGTCTTCATGTGACCATGCAAACACATCCTGGTACTGTATTAGGAGTTCGATCAGGTCGGCTTTTTGATTTGGTGTGAGGTCTGAACCTATTTGGATTTCTTTGATGTTTTTGGAGGTTCCTATGTTGATGGTGAGGGTTTGGTCGAGGTTTGGTTTGGATTTGTCTTCGACCCATTCCTTGATCTCCTCTGGCACCTCATAGTCATCTTCCTCCTCTTGATCAATATCCATCAAGTCAAAGTTTAATTCTACATCCAAGTCGGAGTCATCTTGCCAGGTTGGCATCTCATCAGCAGAGACACACACATCCAATGCTTGGGTCCTGAAAACAAAAATGCTTTCATTAATATATACAACTTCTTAAACACATGGCATTTGCAAAGCATGACAAAAGTTACTGCTCTAGCTGTGCAATCAAAAGTAAGCAGTAAATGAAAACATAATTAAGGGCAGAGGTACTCTCTGCCCCTTTACCCTTTTTAACATAGGCAAGGGACACTGCTCCAGTTGTCCAGTGTCATATTCTCATTAATTGGGAGAATCAAGGAATTGTGCTTGTCTACCTCGTCCTGGATGATGGCTGAGACATCCTTGAGAATAGGGCCAAGGCTTTTCTGTAGATCATTCCTCTTCTTGATGTGAGGAATTTGGACATGATTGTCATCACTGTCAGGGAATTCGCCATTCATACCCTCGTAGTTGAGAATGACTCTCATGTTAGCGAATGGGTCTAGTCCTTCGTACATGATCTTTTCTTTTCCCTTTTCGCTATTTGCCTCAGGCTTGAGGGCTTTTCTTTCATGGACAGGTATGATTGGAGGAAATAGTATGGCTGATACCACCGTAGGGATCTTCTTCATAGGTTTCGCCCATCTGACATTTGTGAAGTTTGGGAGCAGAATTGTAGAGGCATGAGCCTTGGGATGTTTGTGTGGATTAAGATGGCTTGACCAGGATGAATATCCCAATCCTGCTCTTCCCATCTAACTTGGGATTTGGACTGGCATCTTGATACCTTGCTTATCCTTTCCCAACCCTTCTCTAGGTTGGAAACCCGAAGATACCATTTCTTGGCCTACGGTCATTACTTCAGTGGAGACTTTAGGCTTGAGGGCTGATACCCTGATCGGTAGATATTGAATATCGCTCACCTCAAAAGCTTGAAAACTTGCAGGCTTAATCCCCGCATCCAGGCTAATCACTGGCATGTCCCCATGTATATAGGTAGGGTATTCTGCCATGGCATTGACCGTGGTGAAGCTGCCGTTAATGATGTACTTGAGTTGCTGATGGAGGGTGGATGGCACTGCTCCTGCCATGTGGATCCACGGTCTGCCCAACAAAAAATTGTATCCAGTGGCAATATTGAGCACCTGGAAAGATACGTAGAAGGTGTGTGGACCAATTTCTAGGGGAAGCTCGATTTCCCCCATAGCCTGGCGGTGAGATCCATCGAAAGCCCGGATGACCATATGACTGGTTTTGATCCGGTTGGGATTGATCTTCATTCTTTTCAACATGTCGTATGGGCAAATGTTTAGGGAAGATCCTCCATCAATAAGTACTCCTCCGATCACGTATCTGGAAGACACTATAGCTATATACAGGGACTTGTGGTGGCCCCTTCCCTCAGCCGGGATATCATCGTCTGTGAAGGATATCACATTGTTGTTGAAAATGTGTTCTATCACGTGATGGAATTTCTCTTTGTCTACCGTGTGTGGCAGATGGGCTTCCTCTCGTACCTTCACTAGAATGTTACGATGATCTTCTGATGATAAGACCAGGTTGAGGATCGACACTTGCTTGGGTGCGTCTTTCAAGCTTTGCACTATCTTGATTTCATTTTGTCCCATTTTGTTGAGGAACTCTGTGATCTTTTCTTCAGCCACCATTTCTTTTGCTTTGGTAACTGGTTTAATCACCCGTTGAGGCAGGTATAATGGATTATCCTTTGATTAGATGGAAATGTTGTTTGAAGTAGAGCTTTCAATGTCCCCGTAGTTCCATGGGATCTTCTTCAGACTGATGATTGGATATTGAGGTCTGAAGGGCAAGATTAGAGGCAGAGGTGCAGCCACCTTCACAGGATTTTGGACTTCTTGGACCCCTTTCCCTGTCAGTACCAGGGGTGTGAGGATTGATTCCTTATCACAGGATACGACAGCCACTGTGTCCTGGTACCATACATTGGGGATCCAAAGGCTATCTTTATCTGCCAAGTCGAGGATTTGATCTCCTCTGTTAGGTCACTTTTCTCAATCAGGTCTTGAATTAGGTTACGAAGTGCCCAACATTCTTCCGTATCATGGCCGGGAGAGTTGGAATGGTACTGACATATTTGGTCAGGTTTGAATTTTCTAGATTGAGGGTTTAATGGGGGTAATAGATCTGCAACCATCCCCTCGTTGATCATCATTTGGAGGATTTCTTCCATTGACTGGTTCAGATTGGTGAAATTCCTTTGAAACAGAAATTTTCTACCTTATTGGGTATACTCATTTTTTACCATTGGTTGTTCGTGTAACTAGCAATGATCCCTACTGGGAATGGAATTAACTTCCGTCGGAGGAGAATGACTGTCAATAGATTGATAGATTTGCTTCAGCACCTTCCTGGTGAGTTGATGCTGGTAGACGACCAGTTTAGCCAACTACTCAATTTGTTCCTTAAGAGACTTAACTTCCTGCCCCATCAGGAATCGCTTCTCAAAAGTTTCCCAACTCTCTGGGCTACTAAGATTGGATTGACTTGGTTTCCCAACGTAGCGGAGGTACTTAGATCCTTCTCCATTTGAGGCACTGATCATGTTGACATTTTCCTCTTTGTGCTGTGGGAGAGGATTGTCTTGGACATGGGGTTGGTCAGGCTTTGTTACCACAATTTTCTCGCTGTCAATCAAGTCTTGAATTTTGTGCTTGAGAGACCAACAGTCTTGGGAATCATGGCCTGAAGATGCAGAATGATAAGCACATTTCTTGTTAGGATCGAAGTTCCTTCCGTTAGTGTTGGTTGGTGGAAGGAGTTGAACAATCTTCTTCTGAGCTGTTAGAAGTTTGAACACACTCTCGAGGGAATCCCCTAGTGGGGTAAAATTTCTTCGATGCCTGACTTCCATATTTTTCTGGAATTGAGGGTTTGCAGGCTGTGTTGAAGCTTGAAAAAGGGTATAGTTCCTCCTTTGAATGGGCATATGGTTTAACTCGCCCCTTGAATTTTGTCCTTGTAAAACCAAGGAGACTTCTTCGTCTTTCTTTTTATGGACCCTCCGGGGATTACTCCCATAATTTTCGGATTGGATATGTTCGGCGACAGCTTCGAGGGCAGTTAGATCTTTTATCTTCCCTGATTTGAGCCCCATTTCTGCCATCTCGCCATGCTTGATCATTTCAGAGAATGGCTTTCCTATTCCTACTAGGACCCTCTCATAATAAGGCGCTTCTTGGATATCGACGAAGGTCATGACTATTTCAGATTCAGTCATGGCAGGGGTAATTTATGCTGCGACCCGTCTCCATCGCTAGGCATATTCTCTGAATGATTCAGTGTTCTTTTTCTTGATTTTGGTTATTTGATATCTGTCTAGAGCCAGCTGTGATTGGAAACTGTACTGGCTGAGGAAGGCATGGGCCAGCTCTTCCCAACTATGAATTTTGGAGTTGTCCAAACGGGCATACCAAGCTCTGGCTTCTCCGGTTAGACTCTTTTGGAATAGTTGCATTCGAAGTTTCTCGTCCTCAACATAGGATCCGAGTTCTCCAATGAAGACTTTCAGGTGTGTGTAAGGATCCCTCGTTCTGTCATATTTCTCGAACTCAGGGACTTGAAATTTTTTAGGATACCGAGCCCCGGGGAATATGCATAGGTCAGAGTAAGTAACACTGCCAAACGCCCCAGTCCCTTTGATAGACCGGAGGGTTTCTTCTATCTGTTGCATTTTCTTGAGAATATTACCAGCTTCCGGCTCTTTGACGAAGGGGGTGATCTTAGGAGTCTTGTTGGTGGTGTCCTGGTTTTTGGTCCAGGAATCTGAGTTTCGACCTTTTCAGTATCATGACCGCCAGCACCACTACCAGATGTTCCTAGTTCTAGATGAGCTTGAGATTGTTTCTCTTTAAAGGCCTTACTTTGTTCTCGTAGAAAATCGGCTAGCTCGGCTATCTGATTTTTCAGCCCTTCAAATTCTTCCCTGGAGAAAGGGGTGGATTCTGGTGGAGCACTTGAAGCCATGTCCGCGAAGGGACTGAGTGCTTTCTTGAATTTAGATCTAGTGACAGGACCAATTTTTACACCTACAACACAACGTATGCGTGTTAATTTCCTAAGGCAGGTAAGGGTTGGATGCATGATATATTTTTTAGTGTTTATCCTGCAAAACTGAGGTTAGTTATTTTGATGGCAGGATGATATGTATTTGACAGGGAAAGTAAATCATTCATTATAGATATTTACATTGTGCTCCTCAGGAATTAGAGACTTGACATGGAATTAAAAGAGGAAGGTATGAAGAAGCTTCCCTCCGAATTTGGTTAATCAGAGGCTGACCTATCCTAGGTTTACTCTCGCAGCTTTTGTTTCAGCATGAAGGCTCCTAGATCATCGCAATCTACTAGAAGGGAAGTTAATCCGATCGTTCAACTAAAGCGAATCTGAGTGGTGTATTTTCATGCGGCAGCCCCAGAGACTTAATCGTCTCCAGAGTCATTACTTAACACTTACCGGGCTATCCTCCTTGTGAGAAGGACACATAACATACATTCATATACATCGTGCCTCATTGTTGTGCATATGATGACATGGGTGCGAAGCACTAAAAAGTAGAAAAGCATTATTCACATTCATTTAATGTAAAGACGCAGCATTCACTCATTCATTAACTGTGGAGACGCAGAATTTCACGCATTCAATAGTTTTGAAAGCAAAATGTTTGAAAAGATTTGGAAAGCGGCCTAAGCCCTCTACTGATCCCCAGCAAAGTCGCCACCTGTCGACGTTAGTTTAAAAAATATGCGGGTCGGGTCACAACCCGGATCTTTTAATCACTTTTCCTAAGTTATCTCTACCCTTATTCTTTTTATTTAGGAAAAAGGTTTTGAAGGGTTTTTTAGGAAAAAGGCCAACATGTATCATGTCGATGATTTGAACGTTTTACAGAGTCGCCAGTTGGTAGATTTGAAAATGGTTGTACCAACTCAACCGAGTTTGATTTGAAAAGAGGCCCAATTGCTGGACACTGTCGAAACTTGATCTTTAAAATCGAAGTTTTGAGTTCGGGGGCTTGGTTAAGTGTGGGGGAGGTGTTAAGCACCCCACGACTCCCGTGTAAACACGGTACCGCATCTTTTCAATATTTCCCTTAAAACTGTGAATGCGTGAGTGAATGTTGTTTGAAAATTGGGCCTATTGATTTGATTTATTGAAAGCTTTGACAGACTTCGTTGAGCCTGTATGCGAAGCGTTTGATTTGATTCAAAAATCAGTCTTTGATTTGATTCAAAAATCAGTCTTTGATTTGATTTGAAAAAGCATTTAATTTGATTTACAAAAGCTTTTCTTTTGATTGAAAATGATGTTTTGAAAGCTGGTTTATCAAACCCTTACGCTAGCATAGGAATTGAAGCGTATCACTACTTTCAATTTTTTTACCTTTATAGCCTTAAGGCTGTATGTGAATAGTGATTTATCGGGCTGCGAAGCATCCTCGACCACAAAAATAGACAAGTGTCGGTCTCCTCATGGGTATGAAAACCATCGGAGGGACGCTGACATGATTATTGACATTTTATTTTGATGAGACCTTAAATCCGGATAACCATTTTAAGGTCTTTGTATGTACATTTTACAGAAAAATTGGCAGGGTACATCTGTAAACTGGAGTTTGTCCATCATGGGAATCAGATCCCTATCGATTTGATCGTGAATCCTATAATTCCTAGGCTCACATATGAGTAGCCCATAAACCTGCACAGTTCAAATTTACACAGAAATGGATATATATACATCCTCACATCGTAATGGAACCAAGGACTCATTAGTAAATCCTGGCTGCGAGTGGATAAAGCATTTCGTTCCCACTAGATAACGATCTAAGGGACGTGAGTATGCTTTTAAAGCTGAAACTATAAAAATAACTAGATTTAAAGAAATCTCAGCCATATAGCTTCCAGGTTCTATCAGGACCTGTTTGAACCATTGAAAGCTAGAATTAGCGACATTTGGATAAATAATGGACTTTAATACGGGCTTTTTGCCAAATCGTAGGCTCTATACGTCCAAATCTACTAGTTATTTTCTGATATGTGGTAGTATATGAGTATATCTACTTGTTGGAGTGAAAATATTTGGGTTTGGAAAAGGTGTAAAAGTCGAAAAATCAGGCGGGCAGAGCTTCGCTGTGTTTCGAAAACTTGAAAATGAAGGCGGGGTGCACGTTTATTTATAGGCTAGGGAGTCTTAGCTCTACCTGCGATTACTGTAGGTAGAGGTGCGGCTCCCCAGGTGGGGCCCGCAGTGTTGGGTTCCGTCATCTCAAAGTACGTGCACTTTGGATAACACGTAGTCGAAGTCGAAACTTTAAAACTTTTGATCAGAGCACCCGTTTGAGGCGTACGATACCTTTTCGGACAGCCCTCACCGAGAATGTCGTAATGACATGCTATAAAACATTTTTCGGGTCCAAGAAGATGGGTTCATAACCAGGTCTTCGATTCCCCACAATTTTTTCGTTGAGCTGTCTTGCGCTATTGGCACTCGGGATCGTTGTTGTGGTTCATTCTGACTTCGATGGCATCAATTTAGCTTGAGTTTGACCGAATCGGTTGAAAGTTGGATAAAATGACCGTTTTGCCCCTCCCGGGGTTGCATGTGGTATCGACACGGCCTTTTTATGGATCTGGCTTCCCAAGGTTGTCTCTGGGGCTGAACTGCACTTCCCGGATTGACATTGGGGCTGATCTGTACTTCCCGGGCTAAGACCGGGGATGACTTAACATGTCCTGGGTTGATGTCCAGGTTGACTGGTACCTCCTGGGTTGATTCCGGGGTTGACTTGAAGGCCCGATATTGAGATCGGGGTTTGACTGACGGTCCGATCGAAGATCAGAGCTGGATAGACGGTCCGATTGGAGTTCGGAGCTGGATAGCTGGATAGACGGTCCGATTGGAGATCGAAGCTGGATAGAAGGTCCGATTGGAGATCGAAGCTGGATTAACGGTCCGATTGGAGATCAGAGATGGATTAAAGGTTCGATTGGAGATCGGAGACAGATAGACGGTCCTAATGGAGATCGGAGCTGTATAGACAGTCCGATTAGAGATCGAAGCTGGATAGACTGTCCGATTGGAGATCGGAGCTGGATTGACTATCCGATTGGAGATCGGAGCTGGATTAACGGTTCGATTGGAGATCAGAGCTGGATTAAAGGTTCGATTAGAGATCAGAGACAGATAGACTGTCCTAATGTAGATCGAAGCTGGATAGACGGTCCGATTGGAGATCGGAGCTGGATAGACGGTCCGATTAGAGATCGAAGCTGGATTGACAGTTCGATTGGAGATCGAAGCTAGATAACGGTCCGATTAGAGATCGGAGCTGTATTTACGGTCCTATTGGAGATCAGAGCTGGATTGAAGGTCCGATTGGAGATTGGAGACAGATAGACGGTCCAATTAGAGATCGAAGCTGGATAGACGGTCCGATAGGAGATCGAAGCTGGATTGACGGTCCGATTGAAGATTAGAGCTTGATTGATGGTCCGATTGGAGATCAGAGCTGGATTGATGGTCCGATTGGAGATCAGAGCTGGATTGATGGTCCAATTGGAGATCGGAGCTGGATTGTCGATCCGATTGGAGATCAGAGCTGGATAAACGATCCGATTGAAGATCAGAGCTGGATAGACGGTCCGATTAGAGATCGGAGCTGGATTGATGGTCCGATTGGAGATCGGAGCTGGCTGGAATGGTATTGGATTTAGGTTACCGATATTGGGGATCGGATCTAGGTTTAAGGACCGGTACTAGCGGCTGGTTTTGAGTTAAAGGACCGGCATTGGCTGTCGAATTTGAATTGAAGGACCGACATTGGTGGCCGGATTTGAATTGCTTGACGGTTTTGCCCTCCTACAGTGTTAGTATTGGGGCAAGGAAAATTTTGAGTGTCTACATCGAGCATACCAGGCTCTAGCCTCTCCCATTAGACTTTTTTGGAATAACTACATTCTGAGCTTTTCATCCTTTGCATAAGACCCCAGCTCACCAGTGTATACTTTCAAGTGCGTATAGGGATCTCCTGACCCATTGTACTTTTTAAACTCTAGGACTTGGGATTTGTCAGGATATCGAGCCCTTGGGAATATGCAGAGATTTGAATAGGTGACATTTCCAAGGTTTCCAGCCCTTTTGATTGACCGGATGGTTTTCTCCATTTGTTGGAGTTTCTTTCTTATATCCCCAGTTTCTTGATCATCCTTGAGGATTATACTTTCAGTGGTTTTGTTTGTTCCTTTATTGGAATGAGGTTCAGGTATCTGTACTTCCCTCTTTTTGTCAGCACTTTGATTGCCACCCTGTGAGGAGGACTCTGGTTGAGTAGGCACTGTCTGTCCCTGAGTGCTTTTACTCCGTTCTTTCAGGAAGATAACAAAATCTGTTATTTTCTTTTTGAGTCCCTCAACACAGAATAAGGATCAGATTGGACACTTCCAGCCATGTTAGTGGATAAGCTTTGTGCCTTCCTAGATTCTCATCTAGTAATGGGATCAATCTTACCTATAAAAGGTGGATAGTTTAGTCATGTTAAACATTAACGGTATGTACGCTGTGCAATATGTTAGTTTTAATGCTTTCCTGTAAAACAAAGGTTAGTTGTTTGGATGACATGATAACATGACAAGGGTTGATATCTGTACAATAAAATTAATAGGGAATGGAATGGATATTTACATTTAATTGACATTTACATGGAATTGAAATTTACATGGAATTGAAAGGGAAAGGCATTAAGAGACTTTCCTTCGCGTTTGGTTTATCAGAGGCTGACCTATCTTAGGGTTACTCTCATGGGCTTTTCGGCATAAAGGTTCCCAGATCATCGCAATTTACTTGATGGGAAGTTAATCCGATCTTTCAATTGGAGCGGATCTGAGTGGCGCCTTTCCTGAGCCTCGCGGGATTAGTCTCATCTTGAGTCCAATAATGAGCAACCGACGGGTTTGCCTATTGGTGGAGGAATCACACAATATATATTCATTGTGCCTCATCGTATGTAATGATGACATTGTACGAAGCACTAATATAAAGCGGGGTAAAGAGACATTCTCATCCATTCAATGTAAAAATGTCATTTCACACACATACACAAAGAAGAGAATTGAAAAGTTTAAAAATGCGGTTTAAGCCCTCTACCGTCCCCAGCAGAGTCGCCACCTATCGACGCCGGGAAATTTTTTCCAATTCCTGGAGTTTTGTTCTCTACCCTTTAGATGTTCTATTTTGATTTTATCTTTGCTTAAAGGGTGAGAATTTTTGGAAAAATCGGCATACAAAGTCGACGATTTTGAAAAAATTGATTTTAATGATTGGGCCGAATTAGACAGAGCCGCCAGTTGGTATGAGTTCAAATGGTTGTACCAACTCAACCGGAGTTTTGGAAAGGTTTGTTTGCAATATGGCCCAAATGTGACTCTATTTAATTGGTCTGGAACTCGAGATTCATGGAATTCGGAGGCTTGCTTAAGTGAGGAGAAGGTGTTAGGCACCCCCCGACTTCTATGAAACACGGTTACCGCTACTTTTTATTCCCTAAGCATGTGTGTGTGTGTGTGTGCATGTAAATGTGTGTGTGAGTGTGATGTAGATAAATGTGCTCAAAGTGCTTTATTTGAAAGTAGTGCTATGCCTTTTTGAACCCATATACGAAGGGGGTTTGAATTATTGAAAAATTATTTTTTTTAAATAGATAAAGCATTAATAAAAATGGCATTTTAAAAAGATGTTTTCAAGCCCTTTCGCTCTCATAGGAATTAAGGCCTTTGATACTTTCATTTTATTCCATATTCGGCTTGATTTGATTTTATTCAAGATGCGAATCATCTTTGAAAACAAATATATAAGTGTCGGGCCTCTTATGGGCATAAAAGCCATTGAAGTGACCCGAACACCATAATTAATGATTTTACTATGTTGAGACCTTAAATATGGATAAACGTTTTAAGGTCCCTTTTATTTACATTAACAAAGGGTTGCAAGCTAACTATACAACTCAAACATGTTCATTATGGGAACCGGATCTAGCTTCATGGATTTCACCGTAAGATCCCGTGATCCCTAGGCTCACAGAATATTACTAAAGCTTGCACAATGGATAAATTACAATAAAATGCATATTTAACTCTAGACATCGCAAAACAAGAGATTCATCAGTTAAATTCTCGTATGCGTGTAGCCAAACTCCACGTTTCCTCTAGACACATATCTAGGGTCCCGTGATTATCAAATATTTACAAACTAGAAAGAAAACTAGATTTAATTAAATCTTAACCCTTCTAGCTCAACGGTTCTAGTTTCACAACTTTTGAACTAGTTAAAAGCTAGATATGGCTAGATTTATATAAATATATTCAACCAACTTTAAATATTACAGATTTATATCAAATGAACATTTACAAACTGATATTCAATTACAATAACTAACTAATATATATATATATATATATATATGTATATAAACTATATTTAGTATAAAAACTAACTACTATATATATATTAAAGCAAGAAAAAGCCACAAATTTACAATCTAGGCACAACTAATTGATATAAATATATATATATACACTTATATATATATATATATATATATATATATATATTAAAGTAAGAAAAAGCCACAGATTTACAATTCAGGCACAACTAATTGATAAAAATATAAATATATATATATATATACTTATATATATAGAAGCAAGAAAAAGTCACAAATCTACGATCCAGGCACAACTAATTGATATATATATATATATATATATATATATATATATATTAAAGCAAGAAAAAGTAACAGATCTGAAGAGATCTTACAGCTTTGCACGAGATGAGCTATCGAACAGCTTTGGGCGCCTTTAACTCAATTTCCACCGATGAAAACTTGATATGTTGTAGTACATATGTATAAAAGTGTTTACAGATAAGATTTATAAGATTTGAAATAAGATTTGAGCTGTTTAACACTCTAAACTCGCGGATTTTGCTTTCCTGGACCCTTTCTCTCTCTCTAAATCTCCTCAAATAAGTTGTTGGGGGCTGATATTTATAGACCGGGCTTCCGAAAGTAGACATACGACTTCTGTGGGTATACCTGCAGAAGTGCCCTGGTGTGCCCTGCCTCTAAGTACGTGTAATCTCGATCGACATGCAGTCTGCTGAAACGCTTGTAACTTGCAATCCGGGAATTCGATGGAGATGTGCCATACCATTGCGGAAAGATCTCTCTGAGAGCTACCCAATGACATAGGGTTTGCCTATTTTCAAATCCAAAAAGATGGGTCCATGACCAAAATGGCATATTCGGGTCTTCACAAGTAGTCCGTTGAGTTATTTTGCGTAGTTTGCGCTCGGAAGTGCTGTAATAGCTCTTTGTAACCCTTTTTCAAATATTTTGTGGGTGTTTGAAGTTGACTCATCAAAATTACCAATTTGCCCTTCTGGGGGTTGTCTCCAGGGTTGATGGGGCTTTTGGTATTCATTTGATGTTGTCTCCGAGGTTTGATCACAGTCGATTCTATTTTTCCTCAGGATTGTCTCCGAGAGTTGATTTGATATCATAGGATTGTCTCCGAGGATTGATTTGATGATTTGGGGTTGTCTCTGTGACAACCCGGATTTTAAAGAATTAATAAATTAGAATTTAATAAATAAAATTCTTATTATGAGATGTTTCGAGTTTGAGTATGTGTATATGTGTTATATATTATGAAATATGTGATTTGGTGTGAAGAGGATTTTAGATATTAATTTTAATATTTATTGAATTAAATAAATATTTTAATTGATTTATTTATTTTTTGAGTTAAATAAATAATTATGTGATTGTTATGGAGTAATTTAATTAAGTATAATATATTAATTAAATAAATATTTAATATTAAATTTAATTAATATGTAATAATTTTATGTTATAGTTCTAATTTAATTAGAATAATTAAATTAGATGAAGTTATGTGATAATTGTTACATGAAATTATAATTAGCGAGTAATTATAATTGTTATGTGGCAATTTTTATGTGATTAATTGATATTAATTTTTAATTAATTAAATTAAAATGTTAAAATTTAATTAATTAATGTATAACATTAAAAAAATGTGTTAAAGGATTTATTAAAAGAATTAAAAGAGTTTTTAAAACTGTTTTTCCAAACAAGGCCCTTGCACCGTTTTAAATTCGTTTTGCCAAATGGGGCCTTAACTACTAAAAACCTGTTTTTAAAAATAAATTGTTTTTGTCAAACAAGCCTTAGGACTTTTTAAATTCCAATTGTTGTAACCTATGGTATTAATTGCAAATTATTATAATAATTATACTCATTATGTATTATAAGTTATAAACTTTATATTTATATTTATACTTATAATATATGTAATATATGTATATTATATTATATATATATTACGTTAGTTTAGAAAACAAAGTTAGAAGTGTTTGTCTGTTAGAAACAAAAGAGTTACAGAGAAAGAAAAGAAAGAGAAACTAGAGAGAAAAGAGAGAAGAAGAAAGAAAGAGGTGGAAGAGGTTTTGAGAAATCAAAACTAGAAGTCTATCATCATCATCATCATATGAATCATCATCTTCTTCTAAGCAAAAGGGTATAATCCAATTTTAATTGTTATTCTTCATTGTTTTTATTCTTTGTAAATTGGTTTTCAGGATAAACTATAAATTGATGATCAATATGTGTTAGATTATGTATATAAACGATTATATATGAGTTATATGATAGTTGAGGGGTTCAATTCATGTAAATATGATGAACATGAAGAAATCATGTTCATAGTATTTTATTATGAGCTTATTTTAAAAATAGCCTTTAAATTATCAAAATTGGTATGTGTGTGTGTCAATTATTGTTTAAATTGATCATGGATTATGTTAATATGTTAAGAAATAGAGTTAACCCAATTGGAATTACATGATTTGATTGTAAAACAAATTCACAGTAGCAATTTTCGTCAAGAACGCTTAAGAATGTCGTTTTCTTCAAACATCATGAAAACTATGTTTTGATTATGTGTTGTAATGATTATGTATGTTATTAAAATTTTATTTTCATTAAGTTTCATGTGCATTATGTTGAGAAAAATTGAATTTTGGTGTGAAAAAATAAGCCAAATTGGCTTATTTCTCTGCCGTTCGCGAGCTGGGGGAAACCCACCAGTAGTGGGCCCCGCCCCAGCGGGGCTTTAAGCCTATAATGACCAGCCCCAGCGGGGCTACAAGCTGTTCAGAGTGGTTTAAGTAGTGTAATGCAAAACTTCTTTGACCTCTCGTAGTAAAACAAGCATAACTTCTTTATACAAACTCTGAATAGGGCGATTCAGGATGATTCGGAAAGATAACGAGTAGACCTACAACTTTTAATCTTTACGTTTTTCGATTTGAAGTCGTTAAAAGGGGTCAAAATGGCCATCTTTGTGACTGATGCGTATTCGAATGCAATCGGAGGGCATCGGGCATGCACATACGTAAGTATAGTGCAGTCGACGATAATAGATGTTTTTCTAAGTTATAAAACATTGTTATTATGAATTATAAATGATGCTTAACATTAGTCAATGATGTAATGACAATTATGTCGACTTAAACAAACGATAAGTGTCGATTAAAAGGGAAATATAAAGTAATATGAAACGAAGGTTAACATGCTTAATGTTAACAAACATTATACATCTAATGTGATGTAAAGACGAGGTTTAAGACTTAACTAAATGTTAAGTGTATTAAAGGGGAACGTAATGACAAGTAAAAGGAAATATAACGTAAAATAAATCGAATAAGCGATGAGGAGCCCTAACCGGACTTAACCACATAAATGGAACATTGTGTGTCAAACCTAAAGAAGTTGATAGTATATCATAAAATAGAGTTACTTAAACGATTACTAAGTAATGCTATGTGACTAATAAATGATGTACATGATTATATAATTATGTAGGATTCATGAAGTGCAGATAATTATAAGCTGTTTTTCTGTAATTTGTAATCTATGATCAAGGCAAGTCTTCCAGTTCCTATGTGCTACTTGTATTCAATTTTTATTTACATGTATTCATGGTAGCAATATGAGATGTTGAATTTACATGTTACTCGCTATGAATTGAAAAAGTTAAATTATGACTATATTTGGTTGAGTTATGGAACTCAACATGTGATATATGAAATGTTGAGCATGTGGAACTTATATTTATATTGAACTGATATTTATGCTGAGCATGAAATCTTATAATTATTTTAAATTGAGATATATATTGAGCATGAACTTATGTGTTATGTGCGGCATGAAA
Source organism: Panax stipuleanatus (assembly GCA_020205555.1). Classification (NCBI taxonomy): domain Eukaryota; kingdom Viridiplantae; phylum Streptophyta; class Magnoliopsida; order Apiales; family Araliaceae; genus Panax; species Panax stipuleanatus. The sequence continues at coordinate 50,532,566 of CM035121.1, read as the reverse complement.
GCTGTTAGATTTGCTGAGCTGTCGAGCTCATTCTTGCAAAATAACCATTTTTGCAGGCTAAGGAGACAAGGTAACGTTATGTGCTACTTGAATGACGTGGCTCAGATATAATGCACGAAGATTAAATATTTTAGCTAAAGTTGTTATTCCTTTAAACTATGTTTAAGGTTCTGGAAGTGTACTTAATGGTTTAAGATGTTTATTTTATGTTGAGTTGTAAAGTTTGAGTTATCCGAAGTTTAAAGGATATTGAATTGGGATGTAAAGTTTATATAATAACTTTGATGAAGCGATTCATGCAATATATTTGAATCAAAGATATATAATGATAAAGGTTGAGATTCAGGGCAATAAAAGAAAGATATATATAAAATTTTTAAATATTCTGTATTTTTAGTGATTGTATCATCGAATAATGATGTAAAGATAGAATAAAGTTGTATTGTTAACGATCGAGAATGAGAATTATATTTTATGAATTTTGGGGTCGTTACAGTCTCCGAAGTGATTTGATGCTTCGGGGTCCTCCAGTGTTATCTTTGGAGTGTCAAAAAGACGCTTCTTACCCTCTTGCATAGTTAGTAAGAGGAAAATCAAATTTCGAGTGTCTACACTAGCTTTTCATTCCTTTACTTCTTCTTCCCCATCTGAATTCCCTCTCTCTCTCTCATATGTTGGTGAATTTTTTATTAACCAACAAATGAGCTTAAGCTTCTCTTTTATAAGTTTTCAAGGCTAGGAGTAAAATAGTCATTTAGCTAAACCGCCTTACTATTCATTCTGCCTTACTATTCATAAAGTTGTTCGTGGAAGCTTCGTTGTTCCGTCTTTCGGAATTCATTCGACAGTTTGAAAAACTGTATTTCTCGGAATCCAAATATTTTTAGATATTTTGTTTTTCCTTTACAGATTAACTTTTACGCATTCTTCGAAACTTCAAAAAATATAAAAACACTTTTTGATGAATAGTGTTTTCTGTCACGTTTTTCCACAACGTAGTTAAACGAATGAAGAGTACATAACAATACTTTTCGTCGTTTTTATTTCGTCCGATTTCTTCACGTTTTTTGAAAAAAAAAAATTATCAGCTAACATAACTTTTCACGACATATTACCGTCTAATCTTCAAACAGAATGTCATTCCGACATCTGGATCTTTCAGAAAGGCCTACGTTATTCAAACCCTAACCCTTAGATTTCATCGGGTGAATAGTGCATATTTTGTCTTTTTCTCAAAAATATTTTTGTTCCCGGAAAAATTTTATTTTCGTCTTGAAAATTCTTATTCGTTCATTCTAGTTCTTAGCTAGAATACTCTCTCTTTCTAATTATTCTACGTCATAAAACGATTAATAAACACATAACACATAATATAATTAATAAAAAAAATTATTTTGTAATTATTAATTCTTTAAACTTAACTTTCTGGACAATCCAATTTTTCGGGTTATCACACCTTGTCTTTCTTGCTCTATCCCTCCTGAATGAATTGTCTCAACGCCTCGCTTCCTCCCTCTGCTATTATAGCTTTTTCTAGAATTGTCCCAAACAAGTCGATCAGAAACACCGATAATTTATTATAAAGTGAAGGCTTAAAACCTCACTCAAATCTACGCTCCTTTCTCTCTTCAGTGTCCACTTAATGTGGAGCAAATCTCATCCGCTAATTAATTTTGGTTGCGGTCTAGGGCACCAAAATGTCGCTGATGAGTGGGTTGAAAACCTACGAATTGAGTATTATTTTACTTGAATTATTGTGTGTTCTTGGTAATTTTCCTTGTTAATTTTTTTTATTTTGTGTCGCTTTGTAGGAAAGGAGCATGGATGGGCTTAAAAGATGAAAAGAGAGAAGAATTGAACAAACTGGGCAATCTGGCAGAGTAGCGCGGGTCGCGCTACTTTTGTACTAGTATTGGAGTGGGCCGCGCCAGGTTATTTTGAAGGTTCTACATATATAGCGCGCGGCGCGCCAGTTATTGAAGGAGAGTGGCGCGGGGCGCGTCGAACAGAGATTTTCAGCAGATTTTGTTTCCTTTTTGCTCCAAAGTTGATTCGTATGAGAATTTTGACTTACCTTATGTAGTAGGATTTTGTTAGGGCTATAAATACTTCTTCTTAATTAAGTTTAAAGGGACTTTTTGACTGAGATTAATTGAGGATCAACTCTATTGGACTTGGAGATTGCTTTGGAGAACATTGAAGGCAGAGATTGAAGCTTGGAGATTGGAGATTCCTTGACAGAGTTTTGTTCTTCTCTTAATTTCATTATTTGTACTTATGATGCTATTTATTTTTGATCTTCTTGCTTCTTTTATGACGATGAACTAATTTCATAATTAAAGGTACAATAGAACCTTTTGTGATGCAATAATTTAATTATATGTATTCTCACATATTGGTCTTATTGAGTTGATTGTTATATTTTGTGATTGATTAAATAATTGTTTGGCCAACAATTAACTTGATATATTTGATGGAATTGAAAGAGAAAATCTTAGATTAGATCAAATATAATAACACATTAATTTGATTATTCTTAAGGATAACATAACAGTGTATGAGACATAAGTACTTGTATGCCATGCGTAACTTTGTTAGGAGTTTGTACTTAATGAATCTATTTTAAGTGTCTTGAACGAAAGTAGGAAAATAACTGAAATATGTCTTTTTATTAATCATTGAAAGATGTTAGTAAATTCATAAGTAATCCTATTTAGCAACTCATTGGATTAATTAAGTGGGAAGAAGATAAAGCGATTATTGCAAAGTAATTGGGGAAATTGTATTCATATGTTTTAATCATATGGTACTCAATATTTGTCAGTTTAATTAGTTCTTGATTACTTTATTTTAATCGATTTTCATAAATCAAATGGAATGACTGTTTAAGTGGGTTAAATTAGTAGAAGCTTGATAATTAGAATAATTGTTAGTAACTGTTCGTTGTGGGTTCGACAACCTTTCTTATCACTTTATTACTTGATTGACTGTGTGCACTTGCGCGTATTAGTCATTATATAAAATGGACAACAGTCCCCCTGCTTCAGCTCCAGAAATCTCATTTCCATCCTATTCTGCACACTCTTGAGAAAGTAGTTCTTGAAGTATAACTCCTTAAACCATTCCCAGGCTAGGTCTCCCTCTTCAGTTGAGGAGTGGATTTTATACCACAATTTTAGTATTTCAGACTTGATGAAATTACGTGTAAGTCTATAATCAATCCGGATAAAATATAGTATTCTATATGCATGCTTATACTATATATATATATATATATATATATATATATATATATTATGCAACATGCTTTGCATGTTAATTAATATGACGCGTATTTTATATATATATGTGTATACGCGCTAAACAAGATGAGACAATTAATAAAAATATGTGACGCCCTGAAATTCGGTCTATCTTCACACCCAAATTTCGTATGCTATGAGTACTTCTCATTCCATACATACATCATTATATCCTGAAGACTAACGATATATTCATTTATTTCCCAGGTTCTATTACCTTAAAATCTTCATTCATTAAAAATAATGATAATTACATTATTCTTATCGCATTACAATTGTGACTTAACTAGTCACCATTTCTACTCAATAGTTTAATCTAACTATTCTATAAGTCTTGACTTGATCTTCACGCTTGTTCATAACATGAACAGTACTTCATCTTGTGACGCTAATGGTATGCGCAACCATAGCATCTCACCACAGCAGGACATCTATCATCTTGATCTTCACCAGGTCCTTTAATACATACTATCGTCGTTTGCTGAAAATATTTTTATTTTAAGCTAGTGTGAGCATTCAATTGCTCAGCAAGTCATAACAATTGAATATTATGAAACTCAAGAATCAAAATTCTTTAAAGTCTTCAATAATCGAACAATGGTATGAAGCAACTCGAATAATAGGAATACATTCTGATTCCTATCATTTTAAAACATACTTCATATATACTTTGTCATACCTTCATCCTTCTACCTTTTTCATACACATTATGTCTGGCTAGAATCGTTAGCACAAACTTAACCAGAATAGTTCATAAATAAACTGAACCTTTTCACATTGAACATTTCATTTCATAGAAACACCGAAGTGCTAACATTGTGGCACAAGGCCTCATACATATTACAATCTTGTATAAATATCTCACATTTGCACATACGAAATACTTCCTCCTGTTCAACATCTAAGGAAGTTAAGAAACTAACATTCATATCAAAATGAATGGAGTTCGGAAACTTGCATTCATCATAAAGGATAAAGGAAGTTTAGAAACTTGCCTTAGCGATGCGTAATGCTTACACCTTATCGTTCATAAAAATCCCTATAAAGCATATAGGAAACATATATACCAATTAGTCAAATACTTGACTTATGAATTAACTTAACTTCACTTTACTTCTTATGGTTCGCGTTCTTGTAAACTACGTTTACGCGACCAACTTTACTTTCATTTCTTCTATTCTTTTAATCACATTTTACTTATCACACATCGAGTCTCTAACAGTAGTCAAATATAGTACACTGAGTGGTTTCCCACAAATAACCAACAAACTAGTTTTTTGTCTCATCTACACTGTCTTACACAGTGAGTTAGATCGGTTGCTAGTTCGTATTAACCGTCGCTCTCTGACGGAATTGTTTAGCCCAAATACTATATCTTGACCATTATAGACTAAGATCGCATTACCATTCTAGACTTAACTTATACGAACCATTATCACTATAATGCTTGTTAAGTTAACCTTCATTACATTCTTACAACGTTCGATCCACACAACTCGGAACGTTATTTACGTTCTTTCCATTAACTCGGCTTTTCAACGTTATACGTTCTTCATTATTCTTCATTCTCTTTTTGCCATTTGTTACAGCTTATTAACATCTTACTATGCCAACATTCGATAACGTATTAGTCATACAACCAATGTATACTTAGAACGTTCACTCAACGCTGATACGCTTCACGGGAATCGTTCACGTATCTTGCGTTCATATTACTCATCTTTTAATCTCATTCAACCTTTACTTAAGGTTTAAATCACCTGTTTAAGTGTTACATTATGTGAATTATATGTTCACTATCATTCATATGTCATCAACCGACTCTCGTCGATCATCGTTAGACACTACGATAAGCGAAACCCTAATTGGTTCGCTAGGTCGCACGTATTTTTGTCGGATTCCCGTTATCAGACTTTGTATAGAAATTACATACGTTTTATCTTCGTTTCTTAACATTCTCGTATGCCACACCTCTATTACATATCATGTAACCTTGAGGCGCGCATTGAACTTGACAACGATCCCCGGTTCACATTTTAGGGTTTTCAAGTTTTAAATTTAAATACGTCTATTCAACGTTTAATTCTTAAAATCAATCTTAAACACATTGTTTAAGTGATTTCTCTTCATGAATATTAATCATATACTTGCCCCATAATTACCATGTAAAAATTTGGGCTATAATATTTTAACGTCGAAAATTTTCCCCTTAAAGGTCCTGCAGCGCCGACCTAAGGCTTTATCTTGGCGCTGCGGCATAGGCCTGCAGTACCCAGATCCCCTGGCCTGGCGCTGCTGCAGCCAGCTTTCTAGGCTTGGGCGGTGCCGACCCTGTTTCATTGAAGTTTTTTCTAAATTTTTCAATTTCTAAAATTCTCGGGCTCATAACGCGATTGTTATTACTCGAAATTGGCTTTTTCCAAAGCCAATAGTTCACATATCTTACGTTCTATGATTTCATCCAGTCAGAATTCATTTCTGAATTCGTTGACGAAAAATTGACCGTTTCGTCCATTTTTACGTTTTCGTTAAACGTTCGTGAACGTTCGACGATCAATTCTTCGTTTTAACTCCGAATACGTTCGTTCTTGCTCTCGCAAGTCTTATTACCTAATTACACGTTACACCATTGAAATCCAATGTTTTTGAATCAAATGGCAACTTTTGACTTCTATTCCGAAAAAATTTACGATTCGATTAACGTCTAATCGCGTAAACTTGCGCTAAATCTTCGTTTCTCGATATTTTTACTCTAAACCAAATGGAATCAATCCATTGGTTATTCATTATTATTTTTAACCATTCTAAACATCTAAGTTTTAATGGTTTTCTTCATTAAGTTCCTTAACCATTTCATTATGGTTTAACTTAACCATTTCAAGGTTTTAACGCATTTCTTCATTAACTTCTTAACCATTCACTTATGGTTTTACTTGTTCTTGGTTATTAGTGTTTTAATGTCCACTAATATCAATCTTATTACTTCTTACCATTCATGCTTTGTCAATTTTCACTTCTCTTTCAATTTAAGGATTGAAAGAATATGAAAATTCAAGGTAAACACTTATACCTTAAGTGTTCTTGAGTTTGTCCTTGACAAATCTTAACTAGCTTCTTTGGCTTCCTTGAATTGCTCATCATAAGCTCTTCCCTTCTCTTCTCATCTCTGTTCTCTTCCTTGGTGATTTCTCCAAGCACACAAATGAGCCTTAAGCTCTTCTTTTATAGGCAAGGAAGACCAAGGGTGGATTGGACATTAGACCAAACCTTCTTAACCCCATATCCCCCCACTTGCCTTCACATGCACCCCATGCCCTCCCATGTGCTAGCATGAGCTAGCACGAGCTACCACATGGCCACTATGTGCTCCCCCATGTCTCCCATGTGTCATCATGGGTCATGGGTTGCCCATAGGTTTTACCCACCCGTTTACCCATTGGTTCGACCCACGGGTTTAGTTTTTAATTTAATTCAAATTGAATCTATTTACTTCGTATTATACGTCGTATTATTTCTCGTATTCTCTTCGTATACAATTCGTATAATATTTGTATTATACATCGTATTACCCTCGTATTGTCCTCGTATAATAACTAGTATTATACTCGTATTCGTTATATATAATAATCGTTATTATTACACTTAACTATTTTTAAGCATTTCTCGAAATTCAAATATTTTTGAATATTCTGTCTTTCTTCTACTGACTAACTTTTATGAGTTTCTCGTAACTCCGAAAAACTAAAAAACACTTTTTGGCGATAATCTTTTTCCTTCACGTTTTCCCCTAACGTAGTCAAACGAATGAAAAGTACATAACAGTAATTTTCGTCGTTTTCTGTTTCGTCCGATTTTTGCGCGTTATTCGAGAAAAACTTTTATTGGCTAACATAACTTTTCACGTTATATTACCGTCAAATCTTTTGACAGAATGTCATTCTGACATTTCGATCTCCAAGAAAGGCTTAGATTTCAAACCTTAATCTCAAACCCTAACCCTTAGGGTTAAACACTAACCCTTAGGGTTTCATGAATAGTGTCTATTTCTTCTTTTTCTCGAAAATATTTTTATTCCCGAAAATCTTTTATTTTCGTCTTGAAAATTCTTACTCATTCATTCCTGCTCGTAGCCAGAATCCTCCCCATTTCTAGTCATCCTATGTCATAAAATGATTAATATACACATAACACATAATATAATCAATAAAATTCATTTTATTAATTATTAATTTTTTAAACATAATTTCTGGACAACTCGATTTTTCGGGTTGTCACATTCTTCCCTCCTTATAAAAATTCTGTCCTCAGAATTTCTCAAACCACATCCATACCTGGATGCATAATCCTTACAACCTTTCACGAAGGTTTTAATCCCACTTCTTCTTTATTTATGTTGAAAAATCTCAACATATTATTTCATTTAGGTATTTACCTAATCATTCCTTCTCATTATCTCTTCAACATCCTTCCCCCCAAGGATCATTATCTGTTATAATCGTCAGATGCTAAACATCCTGACAACTATACTTTAAATTCTCAGAATATCACATTCACCCCTTCTTCTAAAAAGTTCTCCCTCGAAATTGTTAACATAACCTTTTCATCAACTTCTCTTTACAGAAGTTATCATTCATCGTTCATTCAAGAACCTTCACAATTTTCTAATGAATTATGAGGTAAAATGAATAGTTAGGAATATAAGGATTCCTTTAAAACATGTCATACGATGCTGAGCGGTCTTATAGACCATGATCTCTTGCTAGGTCGACGACATTTCATCGTAAACCATGCTTGCTTACCTAGTGCATTTACAATCATAACGAAGGTAAACCACCTTTTACGGTAATTGAGTGATCAGCCCATCCCCTTATTTCCTCAGACTTATATAAGATTCCGCATCAAAATAATTTGGCTTGGTACAACTTCTCAAAGAAAACTTGATTTCTTTTAAACATGACATAACGTTGGTCTAGCCAAATTAAATAGCTTAGACCATCCAATAAATTGGACACCAACTTGAAACAGTCGTCTAGTCAAATCAATTGACACCGACTACCCTTTTTAATTCTTTCACAATAACTCAAAACGTGTAATAACGTCGTGATATCGTATTGATTTACAGCACGTTGAGGACTTTGTCATTTTCTGACTTTGTCATACTACATACTGCCATACATTTCAGGGTATGTTTAGATGTAATATTAACTCCGTCTTTTTACAATCTCTAGACACTCGAAATTTTCTTCAGTCTTGTTGTCGACATTCGAAATTTGGCATTCCTGTTACTAATCCTATAGTAGGGCAAAATCGTATTTTTAAGTCAACCCTGGTCTCAACCCGGGAGGTACAGATCAACCCGGTCTCAACCCGGGAGGTACAGATTAACCCCGGTCTCAACCCAGGAGGTACAGATCAACCCTGGTCTCAACCTAGGAGGTACAAGTCAACCCCAATCTCAACTCGGGAGGTACAGGTCAACCCCGATCTCAACCCGGGAGGTACAGGTCAACCCCGGTCTTAACCCGGGAGGTACAGGTCAACCCCGGTCTCAACCCGAGAGGTACAAGTCAACCCCGGTCTCAACCCAGGAGGTATAGGTCCACCCCGATCTCAACTCAAGAGGTACAGATCAACTCCGATCTCAACTTGGGAGGTACAGGTCAACCCCGGTCTCAACTCGGGAGGTACAGGTCAACCCTGGTCTCAACCCGGGAGATACAGGTCAACCCCGGTCCTAACCCGGGAGGTACAGATCAACCCCGGTCTCATCCCGAAAGGTACAGATCAACCTCGGTCTCAACCCGGGAAGTCAGGTCAAACTCCGGTCATAACCCGGGAAGCCAAGCCAACTTTGGAGACAACCCCGAAGCCTCATATCATCTCTAAAGACAAACCTGGAAGAACAAGTCAGCCTCAGAGACAACCCTGAGGACAAACAGAATCGGCTGGAATCCAAACCTCGGAGACAACCCCGGGGAGTCAGCCGAAGGTCATGCCAGCACTGAAGGCATCCCCGGGAGGTGAAAAATGGTTATTTCACCAACTTAAAGCCGATTTGGTCAGACTCAAGCCGAATTGATGCCACCAAGGTCAAAAAGAACCATAACAATGACCTCGAGTGAAAACAGCACAAGACAGCTCAACGGACAAACTGCGAGGAATCGAAGACCTGGTTATGAACCAGTCTTTTTGGACTCGAAAAAGGTTTACTCTCATATCATTGCGACACTCTCGACGAGGGCTTTTCGGAAAGGTATCGCACGCCTCAAACGGAAGCTCCTATCAAAAGTTAAAATGCTTCGAATCTGACCTCGCATTGCTCAGAGTGCATGTACTTCGATGCGACGGAACCCGCCACATGAGCCCTACTACATGGAGCCGCACCTCTACCTGCGGCTACCGCAGGTAGAGCTGCTTCCCCTGGGTCTATATATATGAGTGCACCCCCAACTCATTTTAAGAATTTAGAAACGCTCTGAACCTCTGCCCGTTTCATTTCTTAGCCATACTCCTGTACTCCAAACCTAAATTTTATCACTCTAACATGTAGATATACTTATATACTACTACATATCAAAAAATAACCGGTATAAACGGATATTTTAAGCCTACGATTTGGCAAAAAGCCCGTGTAGCAGTCCATTGTGAGTATTTTTACAATCAAAAAGTTCCTATTACTTCATTGCGCCTTTATACACTTGCACGTTAAGTTTCGTTTCCTGATTATGCTCGGAACTCAGTTCCGTGGCCGTTTTTGATTACGTTTTCGTACATTTTAGTACATAAACACGTTTTTTTGGCATTTCCACCGCTCGGATCGACAATCCGTCGCTTTTAACAACTTCTATATATATATCTACGTTTATAGCAACTTCGCCAGATTGGGTTATCTTCCTCGTCTAGGTTTGGCTTTTTTTGTATACATTTAATAGTATATATACTAACTTTTCAATTCTGTCAAGCCCGGATGTCAAATTCGTGATAGTTTTATGCTTTTATATATATATAACTATATATATATATATATATATAAATTTTTCTGACTTATCTGGACCTGGATTTATACTTCATGGCCTCTTTATTGCTTTAATATATATTAAATATATATATTAACATTTACATTCCAGTTCGGCCTAGAACATTCTGTGGCCTTTTTACTGCTTTTATAAATATATATATATATATATATATATATATATATATATATATACTTATATTTCTGTCCGGGCAAAGGATAAAATGTTTGTCGCCCTTTACACCTTTTATATGTATATATTTCCATTCTGTCAAGCCTGGATTACTTGTTGCTTTTTCTAGCTTTTATAAATATATATATAATTATATTCCAGTCTGGGTATCAGAGTGAAAACCCATTGCCCTTTAAATTTTTCGTATATATATAACTATATATATATATATCTTTTATTCATTGTAATTAAATTGCTGTTGTAAATATTCATTTGATATGAATTAGAGCTGATATATTTTTTGGGCGAACTAGATTTCTTTAAATCTCGCCAACTCTATCTTTCAAACGGTTCAAAATAGGTTCTGACAGAACCAGGAAGCTAGAATGGCTGAGATTTACTGAAATCTAGCATTTTTTTAGTTTTATTCATTCAGTAATCAACCTCGCGGCCCTTAAATCATTATCTAGTGGGAACGAGACGCTTTGGGCTACGCGCACACCAGGATTTACTGATGAATCCTTGGTTTTTGCGACATTTCGATGTAAATATACATTTATGTGCATATTTGAGTTGTGCAGGTTTTACTGGCTACTCCTATGTGAGCCTAGGAATCGTGGGATTCATGATCAAACTGATCAGAATCTAATTCCCATGATGGACAAACTCTACTTTACAAATGTACCCTGCCAATTTTTCTGTAAAATGTACATCCGAAAGACCTTAAAATGGTTATCCGGATTTAAGGTCTCAACATAATGGAAATATGGTTTGTCATGTCAGAGTCACTATGATGGCTGTCATGCCCATGAGAAGACCGACACTTGTATATATGTTGTGGTCTAGGATGCTTCGCAGCCCGACAATCACCATTCAAATTGAGCCAAAAGGCTAAAAAAGATAAAACTGAAGTATCGACATGCTTCAATTCCTATGTTAGCGTAAGGGTTTGAAAATCAACCTTTCAAAACATCATTTTCATATCTTATTTTAAAAAGGACTTTTGCAAATCAAATCAAACCCTTCGTATATAGGTTCAACGATGCATACACATACTTTCAATCAATCAAACATAGGCCCAATTTCTTCAGCATTCACACACACATTTCAGATTTAAAAGAGAAATATTGAAAAGATGCAGTACCGTGTTTACACGGGAGTTGTGGGGTGCCTAACACCTTCCCCACACTTAACCAAGCCCCGAACTCAAAACTTCGGTTTCAAAGATTAAGTTTCAACAGTGTCCAGCAATTGGGCCTCTTTTCAAATAAAACTCGGTTGAGTTGGTACAATAATTTAAAATCTACCAACTGGCAACTCCGTAAAACGTTCAAATCGTCAACATGATACATGTTGGCCTTTTCCTAAAAAACCCCTTCAAAACCTTTTTCACAATAAAAAGAATAAGGGTAGACAAAACTTAGGAAGAGAGAAAGATTCGGGTCCAACTCGACCCGTATTTTTTTCCCGACGTCGACAGGTGGCTACTCTGCTGGGGACAGTAGAGGCCTTAGGCCGCAGTCAAATCTTTTCAAAATTTCCCCTTCATATCTGCGTATGTGTGAATGTTGTGTCTTTACATTGAATGAAAGCGTGAATGCTGCGTTTTTACATTGAATGAATGTGAATGAATGCTTTCCTGCTTTATATTAGTGCTTCGCACCAATGTCATCATATGCATACGATGAGACGAGATGTATATGAATGTATGTTGTGTGATTCCTCCACCAGGAGGAAAACCCGTCGGTGATAGAGTAATGTCTTTGAGGACGGCTAAGTCTTCGGAGCTCATGAAAAGCACCACTCAGATTCGCTCCAGTTAAAAGATCGGGTTAATTTCCCCTCTAGTAGATTGCGATGATCTGGGGACCTTCTTGCCAAAAATCCACGAGGGTAGCCTAAGATAGGTCAACCTCTGATTAACCAAATCCAATGGAAAGCCTCTTCATGCCTTCCTCTTTCAAATTTAATATCTAGTTTTCAATTCCAATGTAAATATCATAATGTAAATGTACGTTCCGTATTTTTGTACATCTTGTCATGTTATCCTGTCATCAAAATAACTAACTTTTTTTTTTGCAGGATAAGATTAAAAAACCTCAAAAAACACATCAATGCATGCATCCTATCTATACCTACCTCAGGAAATTGACACACCTATGTTTGTTATAGGTGAAAAATTGGTCCTGTCACTAGATCTAAGTCTAAGAAAGCACTAAGTCCATCTCCAGACATAGCATCCAGTGCTCAATCAAAATCCACTCCTGTCTCTAGGGAAGAGTTTGAAGGACTGAAGAACCATATAACTAAATTGGCCACTTTCTTGAGAAAGCAGAGTAAAGCTCTTAAAGGGAAACAAGCACAGGGTCACACAAAACCAGGAACACCTGGTGGCAGTCAAGAAACCGGAAAGACAGACGCTCAGATTCCTGGACACAGAACCAGTATACTACCAACAAAACCCTTGCAATCACCATCCTTAACAAAGAGCAGGAAGCTGGTGACATTTTGAAAAAAGTCTAACAGATGGAAGAAACTATCCGGTCTATCAAAGGGACTGGGGCATTTGGCAGTGTCAATTATTCAGACCTATGTATTTTTCCTGGGGCTCGTTATCCCAAAAAATTTCAAGTCCCCGATTTTGAGAAATATGATGGATTGGGAGACCCTTACACTCACTTGAAGGTATTCATTGGAGAGCTCAGATCCTATGCAGAGGACGAGAAACTCCGAATGCAATTATTCCAGAAAAGTCTGACCAGAGAGGCTCGAGCCTGGTATGCCAGATTGGACAACTCTAAAATTCACAGCTGGGAAGAGCTGGCACATGCCTTCCTTAATCAGTACAGTTTCCAGTCTCAACTGGCTCTAGACAGATACCAAATAACCAAAATCAAGAAATAAAGTACTGAGTCATTCAGAGAATATGCTCAAAGCTGGAGATGAATGGCGGCACAAGTCACTCCACCTATAACTGAGTCGGAGATAGTCATGACTTTCATTGACATTCAAGAAGCTCCGTATTATAAAAGGGTTCTAGCAGGCATAGGAAAGCCATTCTCGGAGATGATCAAACACGGCGAAATGGCATAAATGGGGCTCAAATCTGGGAAGATAAAGGATCTGACCGCCTTAGAAGCTGTTGCCGAACATATCTAGTCCGGGAGTTATGGGAGTAATCCCCGGAGAACATACAAGAAGAAAGACGAAGAAGTGTCCTTAGTATTGCAAGGACATAATCAGAGGGGTGATTCAAGCAACACGCCCATTCAAAGGAGGAACTATTCCCCTTTTCAAGCTTCAGCACAACCTTCAAACCCGCCATTTCAGAAAAATTTGGAGGCCAGGCGTCGAAGAACATTCATCCCGTTAGGGGATTCACTCGAGAATGTGCTTAAATTGTTGACAGCCCAGAAAAAGATTGTGCAACTCCTTCCACCAACTAATACCGATGGACAAAATTTTGACCCAAGCAAAAAGTGTGCATACCATTCCGGATCTCCGAGCCATAATACATAAGACTGTTGGTCTCTCAAGCACAAGATCTAGGACTTGATAGACAATGGAAAGATTGTGGTGACCAAACTAGAGCAACCACACGTACAAGATAATCCCCTCCCTCAGCACAAAGAGGAGGGTGTCAATATGATTAGCACGCAAAATGAAGAAGGATCCAAGTACCTCTGATACGTCGAAGAGTTAACTCAATCCAGTAACAATAGCCCGGACAGCTGGGAATTATTAGAAAAGCAGTTCCTGATTGAACAGGAAATCAAATCCATCAAGGAACAGGTGGGACAGTTGGCAGAGCCGGTTGTATATCAACATTAAATAACCAGTCAATTGATAAACCAATCCAACCAGTAGGAGATAAGTCCGCCTACCCCTAAGATTAGTCCTATTGCTATGAGGGATCACTACCGACTTCATGAACATGAACCCTGGACCGACAAGATGGACAAGGAGGAAAAGTTCTAGGCTGGTTTGGAATTCTCCTTTCAAAGGAACTTCCCCAATCTGAATCAACCTATGAAAGAGATCCTCCAAATGTTAATCAATGAAGGGATGGTTACATATCTATTACCCCCTATGAACCCTCGATCCAGAAAATTCAAGCCTGACAAAATCTGTCAGTATCACTCCAATGCACCTGGTCATGATACTAAAGATTGTTGGGGACTTCGTCACTTAATTTAGAATATGATCGAAAGCGGTGAACTGATGAGAAGGAATCAGGATTATGGCCTCCCAGATGAAGAAACTCTCTTTATTCCCACTGTATGGAGTCAGGATATAGTGGCTGTTATTTCCTATAATAAAGAGCCAGCCCTCACACCCCTAATGTTATCAGGGAAAGGGGTCCTACAAACACAAAATCCTGTATAGGTGGCCGCACCCGAGCCTTTTACATTACTATTCAGACCCCAGTATCTAGCGATCAATCTGAAGAGAGTCCCATGGAACTACGGGAATGATGAAGGTTCCACTTCAAACCACATTACCATAGTACCAAAGGAGAATCCATTGTACCTGCCTCAGCGGGTGATTAAATCAGTCATCAAAGCCAAAGAAAAGGTGGCTAAAGAGGAAATTAAAGAGTTCCTCAGCAAAATGGGACACAATGAAATCAAAGTGGTGCAAAGCCTACAAGATGCACCCAAGCAGATGTCCATCCTAGGTCTGGTCTTGTCATCGGGGGATCATCGCAACATTTTAGTGAGAGTACTGGAAGAAGCCCATCTGCCAAAGACAGTGGATGCTGAGAAATTCCATCATTTGATAGACCACATTTTCAACAGTAATGTGATATCTTTCACTGACGATGGTATACCCGCAGAAGGGATGCGCCATCATAAGTCGTTGCACATAGCGATGATGTCATCAGGGTATGTGATCGGAGGTGTGCTGATAGATGAAGGATCGTCCCTAAACATCTGTCCCTACGACACCTTGGAAAGAGTAAAGATCAACCCGAACCGGATCAGAACCAATCATGTGGTCATCCGAGCTTTCGATGGATCTCGCCAAAAGGCTATGGGAGAAATTGAGCTTCCTCTGGAGATTGGTCTGCATACTTTCTATGTATCTTTCCAGGTGCTCAATATTCCCACCGGATACAACTTGTTTCTAGGCAGGCCATGGATCCACATGGCAGGGGCAGTGCCATCCACCCTCCATCATCAACTCAAATACATTATCAATGGCAACCTAATTATAGTAAATGTCGAACCGGAATACCCTATCTGTATACAAGGATACATGTCAGTGATCATCCTAGATGCAGGGATTGAACCAGCTAGTTTTCAAGCCTTTGAGGTGAGTGATACTCAATACCTACTAGTTAGGGCACCAGCCTTGAAACCAAAGGTCTCCCCTAAAGTGATGAAAGTGGGCCAGGAGATGGTATCTTTGGGTTTCTGTCCTGGAGAATGATTAGGAAAGAATCAAGAAGGTATTAAGAGTCCAGTGCAAATCCCGAGCCAGTTAAGGAGAGCCGAATTGGGTTATTCATCTGGGTCAAGCCACCGGAACCCACATAAGCATCCTAAGGCTCATGCTTCCACTATACTATTACCAAACCTCACTGATGCTGGATTTGTTAAGCCAATAAAGAAGATCCCTGCTGTGGTGTCAGCCATGTTGTTTCCTCCAATCATACTAGTAAGTGAAAGAAGAGCCCCAAAGCCTGAGGGGGACAACAAAAAGGGAAAAGGAAAGCTCCTGTATGAAGGACGAGACCCATTTGCTAACATACGGGTTATCATACACTACGAAGGTATGAATGATGATATCCCCAACAATGACGAAGAGGATCAGATCCAAATTCCTCGCATCAAGAAAGAGAAGGGAGGCAGTTCAAAAAGAAACCCCGACCCTATTTTGAAGGATGTCTTAGTTATCATCTGAGATGAGGCCGACGAGCACAATTCCTTGATCCTCCCTGTCCATGAATATTTCACCCTGGATAACTGGAGCAGCGTCCCTTGCTTCAATTAAAAAAGGTAAAAGGGCAGAGAATCTGTCTGCCCTGTAACATGGTTTCTTTTACTGCTTATTTTATTGCACAGCTATAGCAGTAACTTTTGTCATGCTTTGCCAAATGCTTTGTATGTTTAAACAGTTGCATATATTAAAGTGAAAGCATTTTGTTTTCAGGACTCCAAGATTAGATTTGTTTGTCCCTACTGATGAGATGCCAACCTGTCACAGTGACTATAACTTTGATGTAGAATTGAACTTCGACTAGATGGAAATTAATCAAGAAGAGGAAGATGACTATGAGGTGCCCAAAGAGATCAAAGAATGGGTCGAAGACAAACCCAAACCAAACCACCATTGTCAATATCGGAACCTCAAAAAACCTCAAATAAATCCAGATAGGCATAGACCTTATGCAAGACCAAAAAATAGACCTGATTGAACTCTTAACACTGTTCCATGATGTGTTTGCATGGTCACATAAAGACATGATTGGCCTCTCTACTGATATTTTCATCCATCAAATGCCCATCAAAGATGGATTCAAGCCAGTCAAACAAAAACTCAGGCGATTGAAACCTGAATAGAGTCTGAAAGTCAAAGAAAATATTGTTAAACAATTCAAAGTCGGTATCATCATGGTATCAACATACCCAAAGTGGCTATCAAACATAGTCCCCGTGCCTAAGCCTTGAGGAAAGGTACGAGCATGTGTGTATTACCGAGATTTAAAAAATCCTGCCTAAAGGATAATTTCCTGGTACCTTTCATCCACATTTTGATAGACAACACGGCGCAGTACGGCATGTATTCTTTTATGGATTATTTTGCTGGTTATAATTAAATCATGATTGCTAAAGAAGACATGGAGAAAACAACTTCCATCACTCCCTGGGAAACCTTCTGCTACAGAAGACTATCCTCCAGCCTTATTAATGCCGGTGCCACATTTCAGCGAGCCATTATGGCCCTGTTTCATGACATGATGCATAAGGAGATAGAGGTCTATATGGATGACATCATCATTAAATCCCGAAAGGTGGATGATCACATTGACCATCTGAGGAAGCTGTTCAACAGGTTGTGTAGGTATAACCTCAAGCTGAATCCAGCCAAATATGCTTTTGGCGACAAAAATGGGCAAGCTATTGGGATTCCTAGTGAGCAATAGAGGCATTGCACTGGATCCTGCCAAGATTAAAGCCATCAATAAGATGCTCGTACCTCGAACAGAGAAAGAGATACGCGAGTTTCGTTGGGAGAATCAATTTCATAAACCAATTTATTTCTCAGCTCACGGCAATGTGTGAACCCATCTTCAAGCTACTAAGGAAGAATTCCTCCACGAAATGGAATTAGGATTGCCAAAAAGCCTTCCTTGCCATTAAGAAGCAGCTGATTGAAGCTCCTATCTTGGTACCCTCAAAGGACGGAGTTCCCCTGTTCATGTACCTGTCCGTCAATGCCAATGCAATGGGTTGCATGCTAGGACAAAAGGATGATAGTAGAAAGGAGAGAGCCATCTACTACATCAGCAAAAGATTCAGCACCGGTGAATAGAAGTACACCCTGATCGAAAAGATATGTTGTGCGTTAGCATGGGCCGCCATGAGGTTGTAACATTATCTGCATGGACACACGACCTATCTCATATCCCGCATGGATCCGCTAAAATATGTATTCAACAAGCCAATGTTGAATTATCGACTGTCCAAATGGCAGTTGATCCTACAGCAGTTTGACATTATGTACGTGACTCAAAAGTCCATCCAAGGTCAAGGCATTGCAAATCGACTAGCCGAAGCACCATCAAGAGGGTTCGAACCTCTGGAGACTTATTTTTTGGATGATGGGATCATGACCATTCAGCAAGTTCTTCAAGAAAATACAGTCCAACCATGGAAAATATATTTTGATGGAGCGAAAAACATGGAAGGTGCCGGGGCTGGGGCAGTCCTCATCTCTGGTACAGGGGAACAATATCCTGTGGTTACCAAGTTGCATTTTGTCAACACCAACAACACGACTGAGTATGAAGGCTACATAATGGGGTTAAAAATAGCCCAATCCATGGGTGTCAAGCATCTATTAGTCTTTGGAGATTCTAAGTTGGTTATCAGACAAACCACTGTGGCATATCACACCAAAGAACTACATTTACTGCCCTATCATCGGTAGGTCGTCAAAATATCCATGGAGTTTAAAGATATAAGTTCATATTCCTTGGGTTAGGAATGACTTCGCTGATGCATTGGCAACGTTGGCCTCCTTGATCAGCATATCCGATAGGAGTGGGATTCCCGACATCAAATTCACAAGCCAAAAGACCCTGACATACGAGAATTACATTGGAGAATTATCAGATGAAATACCTCCTACCAAACAGCTTTGGTATCAAGACATCAAGGAATATCTCCGAGATGGATCTACACCCGCTAGGGCAAGCCACTCCGAACAAAAGCGATGGCTATGAAATTCTATCTAAGCAAAGATGCACTTTACAAAAGGGATACTGGAATAGGGCTCTTAAGATGCCTTGATAAAGAGCCAGCCCAGAGATTGATGGATGAAGTCCACGGTGGAGTCTATGGTCCACACATGAGCGGTCATCTGCTGGCCAAGAAGATATTGAGAATAGGGCATTACTGGATCTCTCTCAAAGCTGACTGTGATGATCATGTCAGGAGATGCTATCAATGTCAAGTACATGAAAATGCCATCCACGCTCCTCCAAATGAGCTACACAATATGAGTTCGCCATGGCCTTTCTCCATGGTGGGAATAGATGTGATAGGCCCGATAGAACCCAAAGCCAGCAATGGTCATCGATTCATCATTACCATGATCGATTACTTCACCAAGTGGGTTGAAGCGGCCTCTTTTCCCAAAGTTACCAAAGAGGTCATTATTGGTTTCATCAGAAACAATGTCATCTGTCGATATGGACAACCGAAGGTGATCGTATCAGACAACGCCAAGAACCTAAACAATCAGATGATGAGAAAACTATGCAACAAGTTCCACATCAATTATCTTAATTCCGTCATCTATCGGCCCAAGATGAATGGTGCTGTAGAAGCGGCCAACAAAAACATCAAAAAGATTATGAAAAAAATGTCCGTTAATCACAAAGAATGGCCTAGCCTATTGCCTTTAACTATGTTAGCATACATGACGTCAATGCGTACCTCCACTGGGGCTACCCCCTACTCATTGGTCTATGGCATGGAAGCTATGACGCCCCCAAATCCGGGTCCCCAATAACCTCGGATCTGGTATGTTATGGTACTTCATCATCATACATATTCTATCATTTAATACGGAATTAATAAACAGATATTATTTATTTCACATGATTCTATAACATTTTCCAAGGTTTACTAACCTTAACTGAATATATACCTTTAAAATTAGAAAAGGTCTACATAAGATAACTAAATAGTTATTCGCATAACAATCTAAGATTATACTTTACTTTTGTCTATGTCCTTCTTTGAACCTTCGTCTTAATCTGTAATTTTGTTATCATGATATAGCAAGGGTGAGCAACAATTTTGCCCAGCAAGTTTAAATTCAATAAAGATATATCATGATTGAAAGAAAGAATGAACTTTCGAATTTTCAACAATATAATAATTATGAAAGAGCATGAATCAAAACTTCAGTAATTGAATAACTGAATCCATAACACTTAATGTCAACAAGGACCATGAACAACTTTACTGAACCTTAGGGTAATGAAGGTGATCAGCCTTTCATACCTGATGATCATATGCAACATGTACTAAGTCTTCAAAATGAATTTAAGTTAACAAATTTTAAACATGATTGATCTAGCTGACACAACTAGCATAGATCTAATTCATAAACAGTTCATGAATAAAAGAACTTTAATATAATTCGCAGTTCAATAATAATAGAACAGGAATTCAATTGTACAAAGTGCGAATCTCAATAATCAGTATAGATGTGAATAATCAACAATAATTATTCACTAACATGCTTTGAAAATAATAACTCGAGTTTGAGTTAGGAAACTTGCCTGTTCGACTAGCTACAGCTTACTAGCTTTAATTCAAACTCTTTGAATGACCTAACATTTATAATGTAGATCTATCAATTAGTGTTGCGTATAATTGTCCCTCTATACGCCTACTTGTACTATTATTTAACAAATAATTCAATCACAAAGTACATATATATAATGTATTATCATTAATCCTATAAGATATTTAGTTGATCTTACGTTAATGATTTAGTAATTAATAAGGCTTTTCTTAAGTGATAAATACTTATTAGATCCTTCAAAAATTTATTATAATTGTTTAATCTAAGGAGTTATTTAAATTTCCTTTAATTGTTAACTCCCTCTTCATTTGATTACTATTTAATATTAATTAATTAATTATCTTTAGTTATTATTTAATAATCAATAATAACCAATTATAACTCCACATTATTGAATGTTAATTAAATAATGGATAATTAAATTATTATTTGTCTTTAATAATAATTAATTAATTCCTCATCCTTGAATAATAAATAATTAATTTATTTACTTCATTGGTCTTTAATTATTCCCTGTTATTATTGAAAAAATAATTAATTAACATTCGTCCTTATTTATTATTTAAATAATAAATAATTAATTCTATAAACTTTCATGTCAATGTAAGTAAGTAATTACTTTATTAATACTTAATCTTACTTAAATATTCTTTAATTATTATTTAATATTAATTAAATAATAACTAGTTATTTTATTAACACTAACTCTATTTAATTATTACTTAACATCATTTAAATAATAATTAAATAGTTACTACATTTCACTTTATATGTAATTAACTTACTAGCCCATTGGTGGTTTTAAAAGTTATTTATTATAATAACTCATTTTTCATTCACTTCATATTATCACCATGATTTTCGCCCAAATTTCAGATTTGGGGTACTTCACGGAAACGCTTGTAGAACGAAGTCTACAACTCAGATTTAGGTTCCATAGGAAGCGTTGGATTCGTATCTTCCTGAACTATAGTTTTCATTTATCAAACATCAAATTCTGATCTGTTTAGGTCCCAGAAATCAGGGTTAAAGTGACTAATCAGCGAGGACGTTTACATTAGTTGGTTCATTTTTCAGATTTGGGGTCCTTTACGGAAACGCTTGTATCTCGAGATCTACATCTCGAATTTAGGTCCATTTAGTATTTTTGGATTTTTATTTTCCCAAACTACATTTTTCATATATCAAACACCAAATTTGAGTCTGTTTTGGTTACCGAAAACAGCCCAGAAGTGACTGATCAGTAGCGTGATTATAACAGTTGGGTAGTTTGGGATTAAATTCATAACTTGCTCATTTTTAAACATATTTGAGTGATTCCAAAGGGGTTTTGCCCTTAACTCATGTATCTAGCATACCAAAAAATAAAATCTCAAATATCACTTGTAGATTTTAACATGCACATGTTATAGCACACTAGTTAAATAAAAAATTCCTCAAAAATCCATCTAACTTCCTTTATCAAAACTTGATCATATGAACTCATATAAATTCACAAGTTTCACTTATAAAACACAAGATCTAACATTCTAACATGATATTAATCATATACAACATACATCTCAAGAATCTAACATAAAGTTACCTAGTGCATGCATGCATAAGCTTTTCTTTACCCATTTTTGTACAAATCTCTCTTTTGATCTAACTTTCAACTTTAAAAATATTTTAATCCTCATATATAACACTTATACCCAAATAGATGAAGAGTTTTTAAAGATCAAACATAAGGCCCCTTGTTTCATCAAAATCTAACAAATAAGTAATCAAAACTTGAAATGTTTTAGAATCAATACCTAGTTCGTCTTGCTATTCTTCTTATTCTTCCAAAGTAGCGTAGATACTTAGCATGCATGAAGATCAAAGGTCTTATTTCCTTCTTGTAGTGGCTGAAATAGCTCTCCCTCTATATTTTCTTGTTTTTTTCTTTTGCTAGCTTACTTGGAGAATGAAAAAAATGAAGAAAACTTTTTAATTGGAATGAAGGGAAGGGTATTTATAATAGGAGATATATATATATATATATATATATATATATATATATATATATAACATATGTATGTATATTAAATCTCGTAATAAATCTCCTTCTTCTCTCTCTAATATCTTTTCATATCTCATCTTCTCTCTCCATATATCTTCTTAGATCTTGCAAAATCTATCCAAAATCTCTTATTTCTCTTTCATAATCCTAACAAATCTTTTCAAATCTTTCCATATCTATCCATAAGATTTAATTCACATGCTCCATTTCCTTTCTAGCTTGGGTCGGCCACTTGGGCCTTCCTTTGGCCCAAGTTTTATTTTCTTAATTCCTCACTTAACTTACTAAAGGTCTAATAGTTCCTCTCTCCCATTGGGCTAAGCTTGGGCTTTTTATTTAATTCATTTTGGGCTTGCAAATAAATTCTATTTTGCTTACTAGTTAAAATAAGCTTGGGATTCCTCCCGTAGTTAAATTGGGTCATCACTATATTGCTCCATACATAATATATTAGGCTAGATTAATAATTTAATTGCCCTTAATTCACTTTATCTAAAAGTCTCAAGCTTAATAAAATAATTGGGCTTGTTTAAACTATTTCTTCTCCTTAGTCCATGAAATAAATTATCATTTTGGACTCTTATACATTATTATTAATATAAACACATTCTCATATATCAATAATATCAATTAACTTACATAATCCAATTAGACTTTTCTCCATAAAAGTCAACTGTTGACTTTGGCCAAAAATTCAAACCCCTGCACATTTTGTGTTTATTGTCCTTTCTGACTAAACTTGACGTTCCGGACGCAACCGAGCAGTCCGTGCTTCAAAATTTTATCTCTAACTCAAATTTTGAGTTTAACTTACTCTATTTTTATTGCTAATTATATTAGCTAATAACTTTCCACTTATTCCTCTTCTTATTTGCCAATCAAGGCCAACATTCAAACTATGTTAATTACTAACATAGTTTTATCTTGATTCTCATATCCTTAACTTAATTCATCATTCCTCTTGCTAAAATATATAGCACCTTACTAAGTATATCTATATATATATATATGTATATATATATATACATTTGTATTTATATATATATATATATATATATATATATATATATTTCTATACATATACTCATCTTCATTTAACCTCATAGTATCTCTTCATAAAAAAACTTTATTTCCTTAATAAATATCCACGTATATCATTATAATATTTCTAACACTATTCAATTCACATTGAATTTATAGGTATCACAATACCTTATTCTTAACATTCCTTCAAATACATATAACTCCTTTCTAAGGTTTGAAATTTTGTAACTTATATTTTCTCTATCCTCATTCGAACAGCAAACTATATAGGTTTTACTTGAAAAAATTTAAATAAATCCTCAAATTCTCATCTAGGTTTTATTCTTTAACCTTTATTCTAATCATTCAAGATTTTATAATTTTTGGGTTGTCACATCCATCCCTTCTTCTAAGAATTTCGTCCTCGAAATTATAGTCTACTAGTTTCCACTCCTTTTATTCATCAAAACTAGATTTTCAAGTTAACCTTTACATGATCTCATGCTCAATTTAATGAGTACATCTTGCTTCCTTTTATGAGGAGCTCTGCTATAATCACATTCTTCTATGACTACTTTCTAAGGAGTTAAAACTTTTCATATCGAACTGAGGGGTCATATAGACCATGAACCTTGAGGTTTAAGGGTATTACTACCTGCTACCTGTTTCAATTACGAAAAAGGTATTCTACCTCTGAAAAGATTAACGGTACTTCACCACAGTACTTCATACCGTAAACATTCTCTACAATTTAAACCTTGAGGTTTAGGGGTATTACTACCTGCTACCTGTTTCAATTACGAAAAAGGTATTCTACCTCTGAAAAGGTTAACGGTACTTCACCACAATACTTCATACCATAAACATTCTCTACTATGTATGTTTACAATCATGAAGAAGGTAAACTACCTTGGCGGGTACAGTCCATCGTACCTTAGTTTTTTTGGAACGACTATATGCGTTCTTAATCACTTTTAGGTATGTTTACAATCACGAAGAAGGTAAACTACATAGGCGGGTACAATCCATCATGCCTTAATTTTTCAGAACGACTATATGCGTTCTTAAAATGAAATATATTATCCAACCCATATATCCCCATTTTTCGGGGTTGTTCACCTCAGTCTTAACATCAGAGTCCATTCCAAAACAATTTGGTTCGGGATAAATTCTCAAAGAGATACTTGAATCTTCATAAACATTTGTCTAGCTGAATCAATTAGCGTAGACGTATACCAATAATTCGAACATCAATTTAAACATATATCTGGCCAAATCCAATTGGCACTTAACTTTTCTTTAAAATTCTAAAAATTATTTTATGACGTCATGATACTGCACTGTATTTACAGTTCGTTTGAGGATTTTGTTATTTTATGACTTTGTCATACTACATCGTACCATAGTGGGCTGACGATCCTTAGATCACATCCAACCCTAGGTAATTCTGCATTGATAACTCCATCATTTTATCATTTTTGCATCAGGTTCCATGATGCATTGATGATATATAAAATACATTTTGACATCTCAAATTATTTTTGTCTAGCCGAAACAATTAGCGTAGACTCTTCTTTAAACAGCTCAAAACTGTTGAAAAATTTATTTTTGATGTTATCATGCCACAACTGGTAACGATGTGTTAGTGGTACGAAGCCCACTTCTACATAATTGTAACCATGTGTTGCTGATAACAAAAATTCATTTTATTTCAAAAGGCACATCAATGCGAATTTAGCTTGATGTCAAAAAAATTTAGTCTAGCATAGCTAGAAGATTTGGAATACCTATGCTTCCATCATCAACTTCAATTCCTCTAATGATCAATTGCTTAATCATTCTATCTATTCTATCACCATTAAAATTTAACAATTCTTCATTCTTCATCCATCACTTTTCTATACCCAGTATAGTTCATCAAACATACCACATGTAATGAGTTCAGGAACTTACCACAATAATATGAGTTTAGGAACTTATTCTAGCAATACGTAGTTCAAGAACCAATCAGGAACTGTCCATGCGCTTAGGGGTTCAAAAACATACCATACAATTATGAGTCACGAACTTACCATAAGTATGAGTTTTAAGAGCTCGCATCTAATCTTATATTCTCTACCTATTCGTTATACACATGAAAAAAGAATCACCTTCTCAACATACGTATAGCGAGTAGCGTGACACCAAC
Source organism: Panax stipuleanatus (assembly GCA_020205555.1). NCBI lineage: Eukaryota > Viridiplantae > Streptophyta > Magnoliopsida > Apiales > Araliaceae > Panax > Panax stipuleanatus. The sequence goes on along the minus strand of CM035121.1, from coordinate 50,506,775 downwards.
ATTTCAATGATTATCAGTGTAAGAAGCTAAGTGGTTGTCGAACCAAACACAATCCCCTGCCCATACAAGGAATTGGTCAACTCAGCCACTAATTAATACAGGAAGCTAAGCGGTTTGTTAAACCAAGGACAACTCCCTGCCCATACAAGAAATTGTTCAACTCAACCACTATATCAATATAGGAAGCTAAGTGGTTCTAAAACCAAGCCTAAATTCCCTGCCCATACAATGAATCATACAACTTAGCTGCTAACATAAGTCCTCAATTGAAATTCCACATAACTTTATCTTGCTCATAACTTCTCGCTCTATGCTCGATATAAATTTGTTTTTTGTATCTCATAATTTATAACTCCTCGTGAGTTTATCTCGTACTATTTTATAGTACCATATTTGTATAGCCATTCTATTATAAAGTCTTCAATCAATAGATTGATTATCTGTCCTCCTATGACCTCATCAGATCACGTTGTGATCTTATCATATAATCGTATTATATTACGGTTCTTTTCTATCTCATGATCATTTTATTTTACGATTTTCTTTCCCTTAATCATATTATATTATGATTTTACACTTTTCATCTTATAGATTTTGTCTATTTATTATCACCTTTCATCTTTATTATTGGAGTCAGATAACTCCGAATTCTCATCTTTATCAATCTTCAAAATTCTTCTTTGAATCTTAGTTATCATCTTCTTCTTCTCTTTAGTGATGAATATCATGAATTCATCTCTTATCATTTAAACTCTATTTGAGTTTATTACTTATCCTCATCTCTGAGGTTATAGCCTAAGGTACACCTACATAAGGTTTATAACCTATCAGCTCTGATACCAACCTGTGACGCCCCCAAATCCGGGTCCCCAATAACCTCGAATCTGGTATGTTACGATACTTCATCATCATACATATTCTATCATTTAATGCAGAATTAATAAACAGATATTGTTTATTTCATATGATTCTATAACATTTCCCTAGGTTTACTAACCATAACTGAATACATACCTTTAAAATTACAAAAGGTTTACATAAGATAACTAAATAGCTATTCGCATAACAATCTAAGATTGTACTTTGCTCTTGTCTGTGTCCTTCTTTGAACCTTCGTCTTAATCTGCAATTTTGTTATCATGATATAGCAAGGGTGAGCAACAATTTTGCCTAGCAAGTTTAAATTCAATAAAGATATAACATGATTGAAAGAAAGAATGAACTTTCGAATTTTCAACAATATAATAATTGTGAAAGAGCATGAATCAAAACTTTAATAATTGAATGACTTAATCAATAACGTTTAATGTCAACAAGGACCATGAACAACTTTACTGAACTTTAGGGTAATGAAGGTGATCAGCCTTTGATACTTGATGAACATATGCAACATGCACTAAGTCTTCAAAATGAATTTGAGTTAACAAATTTTAAACATGCTTGATCTAGCTAACACAACTAGCATAGATCCAATTCATAAACAGTTCATGAATAAAAGAACTTTAATATAATTCGCAGTTCAATAATAATATAACAGGAATTCAATTGCACAAAGTGCGAATCTCAATAATCAGTATAGATGTGAATAATCAACAATAATTATTCACTAACATGCTTTGAAAATAATAACTCGAGTTTGAGTTAGGGAACTTGTCTGTTCGACGAGCTACAGCTTACTAGCTTTATTTAAAACTCTTTGAATGACCTAACATTGATAATGTAGATCTATCAATTAGTGCTACGTATAATTGTCCCTTTATATGCCTACTTGTACTATTATTTAACAAATAATTCAATCACAAAGTATATATATATAATGTACTATCATTAATCCTATAAGATATTTAATTGATCTTACGTTAATGATTTAGTAATTAATAAGGCTTTTCTTAAGTGATAAACACTTATTAGATCCTTAAATAATTTATTATAATTGTTTAATCTAAGAAGTTATTTAAATTTTCTTTAATTGTTAACTCCCTCTTCATTTGATTACTATTTAATATTAATTAAATAGTAATTAATTAATTATCTTTAGTTATTATTTAATAATTAATAATAACTCCTCATTATTTAATGTTAATTAAATAATAGATAATTAAATTATTATTTGTCTTTCATAATAATTAATTAATTCATCATCCTTGAATAATAAATAATTGATTTATTCACTTCATTGGTCTTTAATTATTCCTTATTATTATTGAAAGAATAATTAATTAACATTCATCCTTATTTATTATTTAAATAATAAATAATTAATTCTATAAACTTTCATGTCAATGTAAGTAAGTAATTATTTTATTATTACTTAATCTTACTTAAATATTCTTTAATCATTATTTGATATTCATTAAATAATAATTAATTAATTAATTAACTCTATTTATTATTTAATTTTAATTAAATAATAACTAGTTATTTTATTAACACTAACTCTATTTAATTATTACTTAACATCATTTAAATAATAATTAAGTAGTTAATTACATTTCACTTTATATGTAATTAATTTACTAGCCCATTGGTGGCTTTAAAAGTTATTTATTATAATAACTCATTTTCCATTCACTTTATATTATCACTATGATTTTCGCCCAAATTTCAGATTTGGGGTCCTTCACGGAAACGCTTGTAGAACGAAGTCTACAACTCGGATTTAGGTTATGTCGGAGGCGTTGGATTTATATCTTCCTAAACTATAGTTTCATTTATCAAACATCAAATTCTGATCTGTCTATGTCCCGAAAATCTGGGTTAAAGTGACTGATCAGCAAGGACGTTTACAACAGTTGGTTCATTTTTCAGATTTGGGGTCCTTTACGGAAACGCTTGTCTCTCGAGATCTACATCTTGGATTTAGGTCCATTTAGTATCGTTGGATTTTTATTTTCCCAAAATACATTTTCCATATATCAAACACCAAATTTGAGTCTGTTTTGGTTACCGAAAACAGCCCAGAAGTGACTGATCAGTAGCGTGATTATAACAGTTGGGTAGTTTGGGATTAAATTCATAACTTGCTCATTTTTAAATATATTTGAGTGATTCCAAAAGGGTTTTTCCCTTAACTCATGTATCTAGCATACCAAGAAAGAAAACCTCAAGTATCACTTGTAGATTTTAACATGCACATGTTATAGCACACTAGTTAAATAAAAATTTCCTCAAAAATCCATCTAACTTCCTTTATCCAAACCTTATCATATGAACTCATATAAATTCACAAGTTTCACTTATAAAACACAAGATCTAACATTCTAACATGATATTAATCATACACAACATGCATCTCAAGAATCTAACATAAAGTTACCTAGTGCATGCATGCATAAGCTTTTCTTCCATTTTTGTACAAATCTCTCTTTTGATCTAACTTTCAACTTTAAAAATATTTTGATCCTCATATATAACACTTATACCCAAATAGATGAAGAGTTTTTAAAGATCAAACATAAGGCTCCTTGTTTCATCAAAATCTAACAAATAGGTAATCAAAACTTAAAATTTTTTAGAATCAATACCTAGTTCGTCTTGCTATTCTTTTTATTCTTCCAAAGTAGCTTAGATACTTAGCATGCATGAAGATCAAAGCTCTCCTTTCCTCCTTGTAGTGGCCGAAATGGCTCTCCCTCTCTCTCTTTATATTTTCTTCTTTTTTTTCTTTTGCTAGCTAACTTAGAGAATGAAAAAAATGAAGAAAACTTTTTAATTGGAATGAAGGGAAGGGTATTTATAGTAGGATATATATATATATATATATATATATATATATATATATATAACATATGTATGTATATTAATTCTCCTAACAAATCTCCATCTTCTCTCTCTAATATCTTTTCATATCTCATCTTCTCTCTCTATACTCTTTCATAATCCTAACAAATCTTTTCAAATCTTTCCATATCTATCCATAAGATTTAATTCACATACTCCATTTCCTTTCTAGCTTGGGTCGGCCACTTAGGCCTTCCTTTGGCCCAAGTTTTATTTTCTTAATTCCTCACTTAACTTACTAAAGGTCTAATAGTTCCTCTCTCCCATTGGGCTAAGCTTGGGCTTTTGATTTAATTCATTTTGGGCTTGCAAATAAATTCTATTTTGCTTACTAGTTAAAATAAGCTTGGGCTTTCTCCCGTAGTTAAATTGGGTCATCACTATATTGCTCCATACATAATATATTGGGCTAGATTAATAATTTAATTGCCCTTAATTTACTTTATCTACAAGTCTCAAGCTTAATAAAATAATTGGGCTTGTTTAAACTATTTATTCTCCTTAGTCCATGAAATAAATTATCATTTTGGACTCTTATACATTATTATTAATATAAATACATTCTCATATATCAATAATATCAATTAACTTATATAACCCAATTAGACTTTTCTCCATAAAAGTCAACTGTTGACTTTGACCAAAAATTCAAACCCCTGCACATTTTGTGTTTATTGTCCTTTTTGACTAAACTTGACGTTCCGGACGCAACCGAGCAGTTCATGCTTCAAAATTCTATCTCTAACTCAAATTTTGAGTTTTAACTTACTCGATTTTTATTACTAATTATATTAGCTAATAACTTTCCACTTATTCCTCTTCTTATTTGCCAATCAAGGCCAACATTCAAACTATGTTAATTACTAACATAGTTTTATCTTGATTCTCATATCCTTAACTTAATTCATCATTCCTCTTGCTAAAATATATAGCACCTTACTAAATATATATATATATATATATATATATATATTTCTATATATATACTCATCTTCGTTTAACCTCATAGTAACTCTTCATGAAAAATTTTATTTCCTTAATAAATGTCCACGTATATCATTATAACATTTCTAACACTATTCAATTCACATTGAATTTATAGGTATCACAATACCTTATTCTTAACATTCCTTCAAATACATATAACTCCTTTCTAGGGTTTGAAATTTTGTAACCCATATTTTCTCTATCCTCATTCGAATAGCAAACCATAAAGGTTTTACTTGAAAAAATTTAAATAAATCCTCAAATTCTCATCTAGGTTTTATTCTTTAACCTTTATTCTAATCATTCAAGATTTTCTAATTTTTGGGTTGTCACAGAAGCAGTCCTTCCCATAGAAGTAGAGATGGAGTCCTTGCGAGTGTTAATAGATGCTCAGATAGATGAAGACCAGTGGTTGCAAGAGCGGTACCACCAGCTGTCCTTGATAGATGAAAAGAAGGCTACAACCATTTTCTATGGGCAGTTATATCAGCAAAGGATTGCTAGATCCTACAACAAGAAAGTCCGGATACGGTAATTCAAAGAAAACTACTTGGTGCTGAAGAAAGTATTGGCCAATCAAGACGAAGCCAAAGGAAAGTTCTCCCCTAATCTGGAAGTCCCTTTCATTGTCAAGGAAGTATTGACGGAAGGAACTATCAGATTGCAAGAGATGGACGGGAGCTAATTTCCCTAACTCATCAATTCAAACACCGTGAAAAGGTACTATGTCTGAGACATATGTATACCAGCATCCTGGTCCTGCGAATCAGTCAAATTAGTTCAATTTTCACTAGAATAACGGAACTACGAAAGACCTAATCTCCCTCAACCTGGGAGTACGTAGGCAGCCATTCCTGGTGCGGTCAAACCAAATAAAAAACTTAAAAACTCATCAAACCAAACTCAAAAGAGACACTTCTCAAGCCTCTCTCACACAAAAAATAGAACTACGAATGACCTGATCTCCCTACACCCGGAGTACGTAGGCAACCATTCATGGTGCGGCTTGACCTTCAAAGAAAATACAAAAACCAATAAAAACAAGTCAAAAGACACCGAAACATAAATCCTATCAAGCCTTCCTGGTCAATAGGCCCATCTGAGATATTCTTCAACATCTCAATGTCAATCCATCAAGAAGAAGCTCATGATACATTAACAACAGCAAGTCATGAAAGAAGTGGTAATCACTTAGCAATGACAATACATATCTAACAGGGAAGTGAATCAAAATATATTTCTCTGATATATAATACTGTTTGATATATACAATGCGTCCTGTATATGACAAAAATGGTTGATCTAGTATGTGCAGGAAAAACAAAGCTAGTCTATGGACCCAAAGATAAACGAGACAACAATGCCAACATGGCATCTCTCTCCGAAGATGGAGGAGCCGCTGCAAGTGCAATACCCTCAGCCTCCATACGGGCCAAAACATCCATAACCATCTGCATAGTGGCACTGTGATCATCAATGTAAACACTCATATCGACAACCAAGCCATGAGTATATGATCGGAGAGCAGTACTATCGGCAATATGGAGATCTTGGGAAGCTATTGCCTCATCCCTCTCTACAAAAGCAGCATCCCGGGCAATCAAAGTCTCCTCAATCTCAACAAAAGCAGCGTCTCGAGAAGATCGAGCCTCAACTCTCTCAACCAATGCCATGTCCCGAGTGGCTCGACCCTCATCTCTATTTGCAAAAGCTATATCTCTACCAGCCATAGCAATCAACAAAAGCGCCCTAGCCTGATCCTTCTCAAAGGTCATCCTAGCTAATGAATCTGCCATAGCTGGATCTGTCCCGACAGGAATAATCGGCGGGTTATTAACTAAGGCTGCTGTCAGACCCATAAACAAATCGTCCTCTGGGGGAGAATCAGGATCCTCCATAGGCTCCTTCTCATCTGAATCTATAATCAGAGCTGACTGAATGAAGGCAGCCGATGTTATATCAGCCTCCAACCATGTCGAGTACTTTAGAGAATGATCCGGATGGCTAGTAAAGAAATCAGCCCTCTCCCTATGAGTCCAACACTCATAAATCCTGATCAGGTCAGCTGATGACATAGAAGAAGCTTACATCCGCTGATCAATGGCCCCCTCAAACTGGTGCAGGCTCTGGAACTGATCAAACTGACCTATAACTGCCAACGGATGGTAAGTGGTCACCCCTCTCAATCCCGCTAGGGGCAAGTAGTCCATGCCAGATGCATGGGTGACGAAGCTATAAAGGGAGACTAGCCCTGAGCATAGCAGAATCGAAAAAAGATGCTCAATATTTGACAAAAAAGCTGACTATATCTCCGCATACGAACACTTTGCTGGCTAAAAGGAATAAGACATAGTTATCTTATGGGTGAAGCAGTACCCCTGATGTCTGAAGAAGCCAATCGGGCGCAAATGGGTCATGAGCCATACATATAGAAGGACAGAGCTACCTCTAAAAAAACTCTGGATGGGTGCTGCAATAGGTACCTGACCTCAATGTCTCGGCCAGTATCATCGGCAGGATGGTGCTATCCTGTCTAATGGCACGAACCGCGACCATCAACCCAACGTCGAAATGGTCTAAATAAAGTGGCATGTATACGTAAGCCACGATACACATCAGCAAAACATCTATCATGGCTGAATGTCATGCCTCTGTCGAGATAATAAAGTCACTAGTGTGTCGATCGTAGCTATCCAGTCTACCCAAATGATCGATCAAAAAGTCAATAGAGATCACACGTCCGGAAATGATCTCATCTGTGACTATACTCTGACGTAGACCCGACATCCGCAGGAACGGTGTCCTCATATCACTAATAGTGGTGCGGGCGTAAGGCAAGTCCAAAGCTAAATCGGTAAGCATCTCGTACTCCTCCAAAGTCGGAGTCAGCTCATGCCGCCCGAAGCGAAAAGCTTGCCTCTCAGGTATCCAATAGGATAAAAGGCCATTTAGGAATCCATATGGAACCTGTAAGTCCACAAGCGCCAATCAATGTCCCAATATACGATCCATTGTCCCTCTAGCTGGGAAGGGTTGGCTCTCATACCACGACCTCAAGAACGATGCTACCACAGATGGTGGTAAATGCTTGATGCGGCTAACTGTCGATGACGACATCTGTATCACCGTATCACAAGACCATCCAGGGGTCAAATCTGAACTAATCTGTCTAAGTGCATATCCATAACATAACACATACATAATGATAATGATAAACATGATGCAATAGATAGGAAATATCATGCATATCTACAATAACTATCTATTACAAGCATCATCTCTGTTTGCAAATAAAATGCAAAATAAAAAGTACAGGGATATGGGACACAACTACCCAACTATTAACAGTGGCCTATCAAAATGGGGTACAGGCGCCCAATAACCAAAAAAGTGGCCTATCAAAAGATATAGCTGGAAAAGCTATCCAAAAAGGTCCAAAATATCTACACTCGGACTGTTAACCTGCTCCATCTCCGATGTGGATACAAAGTCTCAGCCATCAGGAATGTCAGGGCAGTACGAGGGAGGATCAGCCCCTGTAAAACTACTAGAAAATGGACCTATGGAAGGGCCCACTCCGGAGCCCGAAAGATCAAAAGAAGATGCCTCTGATGGATCTCGGCCAAGATACCTGATAAACAAATGAGCTCTCTCCAACTGCTGGGTCAGTCTTGTAATCTGGTCCAAGTGAGTAGGCTACCTGAGGCATGCTATCCAGTCTGTCATCATCACAGACCCCGACACCATATCTGTCATGAATTGAGTAGCATGAGTTTGAGCCCCAATAGTACGAGGACTCCACCAACTGCTAAATGCCTCCTGGGTGTAAGGACCCTCTGACAGGGTAAAGCCATCTGCACCCTCCATCAAAATGTCTGTGAGTGGCTGAACTAGTGGCCAATAATGCCAAACAGGAGGAACAAAGGGAATGCGGATCTGCCCCATGATGCTTCTGATAGCACGCTCTCCTAAATAGAGTTTCCAACCTCCTTCTGTCAAAAATGGGACTCTACGGGTAGATAATGTAAACTCCCAGCCAGTGGGGAAACTGCCCTCAAACCCCACTTTCAAAAAATCTGAGCTATACGATACCCATGAGATCGATCCAGCTGTCAAAAGCTTAAGCTGTAGGCGGGAGTGGGTGAATCTCTCAGCTACTGGGACCTTAGTCAAAGTGGAGTGGTGCCAAAGCCGTCCCCGAGGATAAGTCTCCAGACCTAAAGTAGTGGCAGGACGTAGGCAAGGAAGCCTCTCATATGCCCAGAACTAGCCATGTAAATATCAAAAGTCCTCAGTGACCAAGACTGACAAATGTAAATGTAGAAACTAAAAAGGTACAAGAAAGATATACTCACCAGCAAGAATGGGTAGAACCCTAACCAAGCCTCTGACACACCCTCCGAGCGCATACGCATACCTCGGAGAAAATAGGCAAAGGTGTAGGTACCCCAATCAACGTCACTGAGGCGCTCCACATATCGAGTGGCACTGACCAGGGCAAAGGACAACGTCACAGAGTTGTCCGCCAGGAAACAACCCCTGATGATCACTAAGAACAATCGTCGTAGGATGCGATCCCTAACCCTCTGATCATCAGGCAGAGGCTCAAGAAAAGCCCCACTCTGGGCATCTACGCTCAAGGGACCAGATCGGACAGTCTGACCCTTGATCGTCGTCGCAGGAACTCCCAGCAGGGTCCAAACAGCAGTGGGTGTAATGTCAGCCACGACAGGCACTAGCTCACCCTCAAACTCTATCCCGGTGATGAACCTCAAATCCATCGGCGTCATCATCACCTCGCAGTCCAGCAAGTGGAGAGTGTAAGACCCCAGATTTTATGAAATAGAAGTATTCAATTTTTCTTATAATTATTATTCAGTAAATGGTTAAATTGATAAAAGGTTAAAGTTGAGGGTGATGTATGTAAATTTTTCAAAATAAGCAAGTGGTAATAAAATATTCATTGTGTCGGGGAATATTCGTTTGATCGTGGAATATTCTTGTTATCGGGGAATATTCGTACGACGACGCAGCCAATTGTGGGCCCCACAACGAAATAACTGTCGGATGAAGAAAATGACAAAAATGAGTTTTCTAAAAATAACAGCGTAATTGTTACCGTTAAAACTGTTGAAATACCCGGTGGTTAAAATACAGTAATACGCGGTGTTGCACAGTAGCACACGGTATTGCACAATAATTTTAATTATTGATTCTTACGTAAGAAGTCACTACTCAATAATTATTACAGTAATTACTGTTCAATATTTTATATTATTGATTCAATAATTGCTACATTAATAATTGCATAATATTTTATTGATTAGATAATTGTCATTGCACAGTATTTCAAATTATCAAATCAATAATTCATATTATTTGTATAATAGTATTAGATAGCATTATTGGCAATGTCTAAGGAAGTTCTGTCGAGGAAAGGGGTTAGGTTAATCTAATTGCGCGCCAGTAAGGAGAAATTCTTATCGGAAAGCCCCCTCTTTCCTGGAAATGACCTGGTTGTCAATATTGTAGTTCTGTAATATTATTTGTGAATAATTAATTATTGATAATAATGATAAGAAAATATTTATTCAATGTAAATATAAATGGAAGAATTTTTAGTAGAGTGACAATTGTTAAAAAATTGATATTTTATCTTTTTTGATAAAATAATTCATTCAAATATATTATTATAATATTATATTATAAGTGTATAATGTGATAATATGTTAATATAATAATCGTGATATATTTTAATGGTTTATGAATAAATGAGGTGGAAGAGAGAAAATGGAATTTGAATTTTTTAATAATTATAAATATTTTATTTTATATATATATATATATATATACGTATGTGCATATGTGTGCGTGTGTGTGGAAGAAATGGTGGGGATGAGAAAAGAAGAAAAGGGGCGAGAGATAGAGGAGAGATAGTTAGTGGAAATTTATGGGAAAGAAAGAAATGAAAGAAGTAGGTGATTGGTGGTGGAGTATTTTGAAAATTTTGAATGATGATTGTCTTTTCTTGCTTTTGGTCTAAAAATAAAATGCTGGAGAGTGGTTTTCATGCCGGTGAGTGGTATTCAAAAAGGGGTGTCCTTTTCTTTCTTGAGTGTGCTGAACTTGTCAAATTGGGAGTGTGAAGAGAATTATCTGTATGTGAATTTCGGTCATTTTTCGTTTGGAATTTGGAAAAACTTTCTTCTACAAAGTTGTAGAGAATTAAATTTCCTATGGAATGAACATAAAATTCGTATTTTTCTGATAAAAGGTCTAGCTATTATAAATTATTGAAGTTTTGGAAATAAATATTTATTAAAAAAATGGGTGGGCCCCACCTTTTGTTTTTGTTGAAAAATTTAGAATTCCTTGCTGGTGTGTTTTTTTTTACAACATAGTGATGCGGGGAGAAAATGTAAAAGCCTCCGGTAGCAGGTTTGGTCAACATAGGTATTCTGGCATTTTTCTATAAATAGGGATGCTTAGTTAGAAATGAAAATCACACTGGAATCAGAAAATTTTCTCTCTATAATATCGAGCGTATTTCTTGTAAGTATTTAGATACTTTGAGTGTTGATAGCAGTGCAAGTTTTCGTCCACATAATATCTGACATTCCATTCAAAATTACTCTCCGGTTAAGATAAGGGATGTTATTTTCTTTCGTAAATGATGTTATTCTTTTCAATATCATTATACCAAAATATTGGCATGAATTTTATTATGAAATTCTTACTTTTTTCGTCGGGGTTACTATTCACGTATACGGCACTATTCACGTATACCACTATTCACAAAAAAATTAAATTTTCTTCTATTTGTCCAAGTTGCCTGTTAAGGTTCATATCTTTGATTGGATCCAAGTTTTGATCTTCATTTTTGAATTTTGTTTCACAGAGTATTATTATGGAATATTCTTGAACTTGAATAAACTAAATTACGAATCCCTAATCTCTGTCCTTTATCTCACTAGATTCGTTATTTATATTGTTTTTCATCATCCTCAGTCCCAAATGGTGATATAACTGAATATCTTTGGCCTGTAGAGCAAAGATGAATGATTACCTGATGAATATCTTTGGTCCGTAGTGCAAAGATGAACAGGTGTTGAGATGAACATGACCAACTGATGATACAAATGAATATCTTTGGCCCGTAGTGCAAAGATGAATATTTGGTTTGAGAGATATCGATTGATGTTACAGGGATAAAATATTAATGATGGACTTTTAAGTCATAGAAGATAGTAGACTTCATTCTCTACATAACCCTTCTAATGAATTGATATTTTCGCTGCAGTTGTTGATCTAAAACTTGTTGTCCATAATATTTTATCTGATTTGTTGAAGACTAGCAATAATTTATTCTTCATTATCTTAGTCATAATATTCTTTATTGGGCTAGTTGAGCTCACCCTTTTCATCTATTGTCCTCTTCAGGGAATGAGAATGTTGCGGGGACTAGTCGGGATACAGTGTGATGATCAGAGTTAGATCTGTAGAAGTCCTCACTATTCTATAAAATAGTGGGATAATAATTGTAATGAATAAGGAATGAATTTGAATGTTTATATTTCATATTATATACGATTTGTATTGAAATTCATAGTTGTATGGTCGTATTTCTCACGACCTTTTGTTATAAAAGATTTGTATTTGGAATTTTATACCATATATTTGGCGACTCAGAATGGGTTGGTATTGAACCTATTTTGAGGGCGTCACAGTTGGTATCAGAGCTTAGGGATATGGTCGCTGGCGGAGATCTGAGTCTAGAACTAGGAGGGGAGAGACGAGTAATATACTTCGCTAGTGTGTGACTAACCTAAGCTGAATTTTCTTACTTGATAAGTTGACAAATTATAATATGTCAATTAACCTTTGTTTTGAAGCTATATTCTAGAATGAGCAATGGAGAAATCATGATACAGAAGAAATGACGGGGAAGATAGAATCTGAAATAAAAGCAAGGTATTATCACCTCTTCAAAATACTAGGTACGTAAATTTCGGGGACTGAAATTTCAGAAGGAGTGGAGATTGTAAGACCCCAGATTTTATGAAATAGAAGTATTCAATTTTTCTTATAATTATTATTCAGTAAATGGTTAAATTGATAAAAGGTTAAAATTGAGAGTGATGTATGTAAATTTTTCTAAATAAGCAAGCGGTAATAAAATATTCATTGTGCCGGGGAATATTCGTTTGGTTGTGGAATATTCTTGTTGTCGGAGAATATTCGTACGACGGCACAGCCATTTGTGGGCCCTACAATGGAATAACTGTCGAATGAAGAAAACGACAAAAATGAGTTTTCTAAAAATACGGCGTAATTGTTACCATTAAAACTGTTGAAATACCCGGTGGTTAAAATACAGTAATACGCGGTGTTGTACAGTAGCACACAGTATTGCACAATAATTCTAATTATTAATTCTTACGTAAGAAGTCACTACTCAATAATTATTACAGTAATTACTGTTCAATATTTTATGTTATTGATTTAATAATTGCTACACTGATAATTGCATAATATTTTATTGATTAGATAATTATCATTACACAGTATTTTAAATTATCAGATCAATAATTCATATTATTTGAATAATAGTATTAGATAGCATTATTGGCAATGTCTAAGGAAGTTCTGTCGAGGAAAGGGGTTAGGTTAATCTAATTGCGCGCTAGTAAGGAGAAATCCTTATCGAAAAACCCACTCTTTCATGGGAACGACCTGGTTGTCAATATTGTAGTTCTGTAATATTATTTGTGAATAATTAATTATTGATAATAATGATAAGAAAATATTTATTCAATGTGGATATAAATGAAAGAATTTTTAGTAGAGTGACAATTGTTAAAAAAATGATATTTTATCTTTTCTGTTAAAATAATTCATTCGAATATATTATTATAATATTACATTATAGGTGTATAATGTGATAATATATTAATATAATAATGGTCATATATTTTAATGGTTTATGAATAAATGAGGTGGAAAAGAGAAAATGGAATTTTAATTTTTTAATAATTATAAATATTTTATTATATATATATATATATATATATATATATATATATATATATATATACGTATGTGCATATGTGTGTGTGTGTGTGTGTGGAAGAAATGGTGGGGATGAGAAAAGAAGAAAAGGGGGGAGAGAGAGGAGAGATGAGAGATAGTTAGTGGAAATTTATGGGAAAGTAAGAAAAGAAAAAAGTAGGTGATTGGTGGTGAAGTATTTTGAAAATTTTGAATGATGATTGTCTTTTCTAGCTTTTGGTCAAAAAATAAAATGCTGGAGAGTGGTTTTCATACTGGTGAGTGGTATTCAAAAAGGGGGTGTCCTTTTCTTTCTTGAGTGTGCTGAACTTGTCAAATTGGGAGTGTGAAAAGAATTATCCGTATGCGAATTTCGGTCATTTTTCGTTTGGAATTTGGAAAAAATTTCTTCTACAAAGTTGTAGAGAATTAAATTTCCTATGGAATTAACATAAAATTCGTATTTTTCTGATAAAAAAAGGCTATTTATTATGAATTATTGAAGTTTTGAAAATAAATATTTATTTAAAACATGGGTGGGCCCCATTTTTTTTTTGTTGAAAAATATTGAATTCCTTGCTGGTGTGTTTTTTTTTTCAACATAGTGATGCGGGGAGAAAATGTAAAAGCCTCCGGTAGCAGGTTTGGCCAACATAGGTATTCTGGCATTTTTTTATAAATAAGGTGCTTCGTTAAAAATGAAAATCACACCAGAATCAGAAAATTTTCTCTCTACAATATCGAGCGTATTTCTTGTGAGTATTTAGATACTTTGAGTGTTGATAGCAGTGCAAGTTTTCGTCCACATAATATCCGACATTCCAGTCAAAACTACTCTCCGGTTAAAGTAAGGGATGTTATTTTCTTTCGTAAATGATGTTATTCTTTTTAATATCATTATACCAAAATATTGGCATGAATTTTATTATGAAATTTTTACTTTTTTCGTAGAGATTACTATTCACGTATACGGCACTATTCACGAAAAAAATAAATTTTCTTCTATTTGTCCAAGTTGCCTGTTAAGGTTCCTCTCTTTGATTGGATCCAAGTTTTGATCTTCATTCTTGAATTTTGTTCCACAAAGTATTATTATGGAATATTCTTGAACTTGGATAAACTAAATTACGAATCCCTAATCTTTGTCCTTTATCTCACTAGATTCGTTATTTATATTATTTTTCATCATTCTTAGTCCTAAATGGTGATATAACTGAATATCTTTGGCCTATAGAGCAAAGTTGAATGATTACCTGATGAATATCTTTGGCCCGTAGTGCAAAGATGAACATGTGTTGAGATAAACATGACCAACTGATGATACAAATGAATATCTTTGGCCCGTAGTGCAAAGATGAATATTTGATTTGAGATATATATTTATTGATGTTACAGGGATAAAATATTGATGATGGACTTTTAAGTCATAGAAGATAGTAGACTTCATTCTCTCAATAACTCTTCTAATGAATTGATATTTCCGCTGCAGTTATTGATCTAAAACTTGTTATCCATAATATTTTATCTGATTTGTTGAAGACTAACGATAATTTATTCTTCATTATCTTAGTCATAATATTCTTTACTGGACTAGTTGAGCTCACCCTTTTCATCTATTGTCCTCTTCAGGGAATGAGAATGTTGTGGGGACTAGTCGGGAAACAGTGTGATGATCAGAGTTAAATGAAGTTCTCACTATTCTATAAAATAATGGGATAATAATTATAATGAATATGGAATGAATTTGAATGTTTATATTTCGTATTATATACGATTTGTATTGAAATTCATAGTTGTATGGTTATATTTCTCACGACCTTTTGTTATAAAAGATTTGTATTTGGAATTCTGTACCATGTATTTGGCGACTCAGAATGGGTTGGTATTGAACTTATTTTGGGGGCGTCACAGTTGGTATCAGAGCTTAGGGATATGGTCGCTGGCAGAGATCTGAGTCTAGTACTAGGAAGGGAGAGACGAGTAATATACTTCGCCAGTGTGTGACTAACCTAAGCTGAATTTTCTTACTTGATAAGTTGACAAATTATAATATGTCAATTAACCTTTGTTTTGAAGCTGTATTCTAGAATGAGCAATGGAGAAATTATGATACAGAAGAAATGGCGGGGAAGATAGAATCTAAAATAAAAGCAAGGTATTATCACATATTCGAAATACTAGGTACGTAAATTTTGGGGACGAAATTTCATAAGGACGAGAGATTGTAAGACCCCAGATTTTATGAAATAGAAGTTTTCAATTTTTCTTATAATTATTATTCATTAAATGGTTAAATTGATAAAAGGTTAAAGTTGAGGGTGATGTATGTAAATTTTTCAAAACAAGCAAGTGATAATAAAATATTCATTGTGTCGGGGAATATTCGTTTGGTCGTGGAATATTCTTGTTGTCTGAGAATATTCGTACGACGGCGCAGCCATTTGTGGGTCCCACAACGGAATAACTGTCGGATGAAGAAAACGACAAAATGTGTTTTCTAAAATTAGCTGCGTAATTGTTACCGTTATAACTGTTGAAATACCCGGTGGTTAAAATACAGTAATACGCAGTGTTGCACAGTAGCACACGGTGTTGCACAGTAGCACACGGTGTTGCACAATAATTCTAATTATTGATTCTAACGTAAAAAGTCACTACTCAATAATTATTACAATAA
Organism: Panax stipuleanatus; assembly: GCA_020205555.1. Lineage (NCBI taxonomy): Eukaryota > Viridiplantae > Streptophyta > Magnoliopsida > Apiales > Araliaceae > Panax > Panax stipuleanatus. The sequence goes on along the minus strand of CM035121.1, from coordinate 50,490,283 downwards.
TTACTGTTCAATATTTTATATTATTGATTCAATAATTGCTACATAGATAATTGCATAATATTTTATTGATTAGATAATTGTCATTGCACAGTATTTCAAATTATCAAATCAATAATTCATATTATTTGAATAATAGTATTAGATAGCATTATTGGCAATGTCTAAGGAAGTTCTGTCGAGGAAAGGGGTTAGATTAATCTAATTGCGCACCAGTAAGGAGAAATCCTTATCGGAAAGCCCCCTCTTTTCTGGGAACGACCTGGTTGTCAATATTGTAGTTCTATAATATTATTTGTGAATAATTAATTATTGATAATAATGATAAGAAAATATTTAATCAATGTGGATATAAATGGAAGAATTTTTACTAGAGTGACAATTGTTAAAAAATTAATATTTTATCTTTTCTGATAAAATAATTTATTCGAATATATTATTATAATATTATATTATAAGTGTATAATGTGATAATATATTAATATAATAATGGTGATATATTTTAATGGTTTATGAATAAATGAGGTGGAAGAGAAAAAATAGAATTTAAATTTTTTAATAATTATAAATATTTTATTATATATATATATATATATACGTATGTGCATATGTGTGTGTGTATGTGTGTGGAAGAAATGGTGGGGATGATAAAAGAAGAAAAGGGGAGAGAGAGAGAGAGAGAGAGAGATAGTGGAAATTTATGAGAAAGTAAGAAAAGAAAGAAGTAGGTGATTGGTGGTGGAGTATTTTGAAAACTTTGAATGATGATTGTCTTTTCTTGTTTTTGGTCAAAAAATAAAATGCTGGAGAGTGGTTTTCATGCTGGTCAGTGATATTCAAAACGGGTGTCCTTTTCTTTCTTAAGTGTGCTGAACTTGTCAAATTGGGAGTGTGAAGAGAATTATCCGTATGTGAATTTTGATCATTTTTCGTTTGAAATTTGGAAAAACTTTCTTCTATAAAGTTGTAGAGAATTAAATTTCCTACGGAATGAACATAAAATTTGTATTTTTCTGATAAAAGAGCTATTTATTATGAATTATTGAAGTTTTGAAAATAAATATTTATTAAAAACATGGGTGGGCCCCACTTTTTATTTTTGTTGAAAAATATTGAATTCCTTGCTGGTGTGTTTTTTTTCAACATAGTGATGCGGGGAGAAAATGTAAAAGCCTCCGGTAGCAGGTTTGGTCAACATAGGTATTCTGACATTTTCCTATAAATAGGATGCTTAGTTAGAAATGAAAATCACACCAGAATTAGAAAATTTTTCCTCTATAATATCGAGCGTATTTCTTGTGAGTATTTAGATACTTTGAGTGTTGATAGCAGTGCAAGTTTTCGTCCACATAATATCCGACATTCCAGTCAAAACTACTCTCCGGTTAAGGTAAGGGATGTTATTTTCTTTCGTAAATGATGTTATTCTTTTTAATATCATTATACCAAAATATTGGCATGAATTTTATTATAAAATTCTTACTTTTTCCGTCGGGGTTACTATTCACGTATACGGCACTATTCACGAAAATAAATTAAATTTTCTTCTATTTGTCCAAGTTGCTTGTTAAGGTTCCTATCTTTGATTGGATCCAAGTTTTGATCTTCATTCTTGAATTTTGTTCCACAAAGTATTATTATGGAATATTCTTGAACTTGGATAAACTAAATTACGAATCCCTAATCTTTGTCCTTTATCTCACTAGATTCGTTATTTATATTGTTTTTCATCATCCTCAGTCCTAAATGGTGATATAACTGAATATCTTTGGCCTGTAGAGCAAAGATGAATGATTACCTGATAAATATCTTTGGCCTGTAGTGCAAAGATGAACAGCTATTGAGATGAACATGACCAACTGATGATACAAATGAATATCTTTGGCCCGTAGTGCAAAGATGAATATTTGATTTGAGATATATATTGATTGATGTTACAGGGATAAAATATTGATGATGGACTTTTAAGTCATAGAAGATAGTAGACTTCATTCTCTACATAACTCTTCTAATGAATTGATATTTTCGCTACAGTTGTTGATCTAAAATTTGTTGTCCATAATATTTTATCTGATTTATTGAAGACTAACGATAATTTATTCTTCATTATCTTATTCATAATATTCTTTACTAGGCTAGTTGAGCTCACCCTTTTCATCTATTGTCCTCTTCAGGGAACTAGAATATTGCGGGGACTAGTCGGGAAACAGTGTGATGATCAGAGTTAGATCTGTAGAAGTCCTCACTATTCTATAAAATAGTGGGATAATAATTGTAATGAATAAGAAATGAATTTGAATGTTTATATTTCGTATTATATACGATTTGCATTGAAATTCATAGTTGTATGGTCGTATTTCTCACGACCTTTTGTTATAAAAGATTTGTATTTGAAATTCTGTACCATGTATTTGGCGACTCAGAATGGGTTGGTATTGAAATTATTTTGGGGTCGTCACAGTTGGTATCAGAGCTTAGGGATATGGTCGCTGGCGGAGATCTGAGTCTAGTACTAGGAAAGGAGAGACGAGTAATATACTTCGCTAGTGTGTGACTAACCTAAGTTGAATTTTCTTACTTGATAAGTTGACAAATTATAATATGTCAATAAACATTTGTTTTGAAGCTGTATTCTAGAATGAGCAATGGAGAAATCATGATACATGAGAAGTGACGGGGAAGATAGAATCTGAAATAAAAGCAAGGTATTATCACATCTTCGAAATATTAGGTGCGTAAATTTCGGGGACGAAATTTCATAAGGAGGGGAGATTGTAAGACCCCAGATTTTATGAAATTGAAGTATTCAATTTTTCTTATAATTATTATTCAGTAAATGGTTAAATTGATAAAATATTAAAGTTGAGGGTGATGTATGTAAATTTTTCAAAATAAGCAAGTGATAATAAAATATTCATTGTGTCGGGGAATATTCGTTTGGTCGTGGAATATTCTTGTTGTCGGGAAATATTCGTACGACGGCGCAGCCATTTGTGGGCCTCATAACGGAATAATTGTCGGATAAAAAAAACGACAAAAATGAGTTTTCTTTAAAATAACGGAGTAATTGTTACCGTGAAAACTGTTGAAATACCCGGTGGTTAAAATATAGTAATACATGGTGTTGTACAGTAGCACACGGTATTGCACAATAATTCTAATTATTGATTCGTGCGTAAGAAGTCACTACTCAATAATTATTACAGTAATTACTGTTCAATATTTTATATTATTGATTCAATAATTGCTACATTGATAATTGCATAATATTTTATTAATTAGATAATTGTCATTGCACAGTATTTCAAATTATCAAATCAATAATTCATATTATTTGAATAATAGTATTAGATAGCATTATTGGAAATGTCTAAGGAAGTTCTGTCGAGGAAAGGGGTTAGGTTAATCTAATTGCGCGCCAGCAAGGAGAAATCCTTATCAAAAAGCCCCTCTTTTCTGGGAACGACCTGGTTGTCAATATTGTAGTTCTATAATATTATTTGTGAATAATTAATTATTGATAATAATGATAAGGAAATATTTATTCAATGTGGATATAAATGGAAGAATTTTTAGTAGAGTGACAATTGTTAAAAAATTGATATTTTATCTTTTCTGATAAAATAATTCATTCGAATATATTATTATAATATTACATTATAAATGTATAATGTGATAATATATTAATATAATAATGGTGATATATTTTAATGGTTTATGAATAAATGAGGTGGAAGAGAGCAAATGGAATTTAAATTTTTTAATAATTATAAATATTTTATTTTATATATATATATATATATATACGTATGTGCATATGTATGTGTGTGTGTGTGCGTGGAAGAAATGGTGGGGATGAGAAAAGAAGAAAAGGGGAGAGAGAGAGAGAGAGAGGAGAGATAGTTAGTGAAAATTTATGGGAAAGTAAGAAAAGAAAGAAGTAGGTGATTGGTGGTGAAGTATTTTTAAAATTTTGAATGATGATTTTCTTTTTTTGCTTTTGGTCAAAAAATAAAATGTTGGAGAGTAGTTTTCATGCTGGTGAGTGGTATTCAAAAAGGGGGTGTCCTTTTCTTTCTTGAGTGTGCTGAACTTGTCAAATTGGGAGTGTGAAGAAAATTATCCGTATGTGAATTTCGGTCATTTTTCGTTTGGAATTTGGAAAAACTTTCTTCTACAAAGTTGTAGATAATTAAATTTTCTATGGAATGAACATAAAACTTGTATTTTTCTGATAAAAGAGCTGTTTATTATGAATTATTGAAGTTTTGGAAATAAATATTTATTAAAAACATGGATGGGCCCCACTTTTTGTTTTTGTTGAAAAATATTGAATTCCTTGCTGGTGTGTTTTTTTTTTGAACATAGTGATGCGGGGAGAAAATGTAAAAGCCTCAGGTAGCAGGTTTGGTCAACATAGGTATTCTGGCATTTTCTTATAAATAGGATGCTTAGTTAGAAATGAAAATCACACCAGAATCAGAAAATTTTCTCTCTATAATATCGAGCGTATTTCTTGTGAGTATTTAGATACTTTGAGTGTTGATAGCAGTGCAAATTTTCGTCCACATAATATCTGACATTCCAGTCAAAACTACTCTCCGGTTAGGGTAAGGGATGTCATTTTCTTTCGTAAATGATGTTATTCTTTTTAATATCATTATACCAAAATATTGGCATGAATTTTATTATGAAATTCTTACTTTTTTCCGTCGGGGTTAGTATTCACGTCTACGGCACTATTCACGGAAAAAAAATTAAATTTTCTTCTATTTGTCCAAGTTGCCTATTAAGGTTCCTATCTTTGATTGGATCCAAGTTTTGATCTTCATTCTTGAATTTTGTTCCACAAAGTATTATTATGGAATATTCTTGAACTTGGATAAACTAAATTACGAATCCCTAATCTTTGTCATTTATCTCACTAGATTCGTTATTTATATTATTTTTCATCATCCTCAGTCCTAAATGGTGATATAACTGAATATCTTTGGCCTGTATAGCAAAGATGAATGATTACCTGATGAATATCTTTGGCCCGTAGTGCAAAGATGAACAGGTGTTGAGATGAACATGACCAACTGATGATACAAATGAATATCTTTGGCCCGTAGTGCAAAGATGAATATTTGATTTGAGATATATATTGATTGATGTTAAAGGGATAAAATATTGATGATAGACTTTTAAGTCATAGAAGATAGTAGACTTCATTCTCTACATAACTCTTCTAATGAATTGATATTTCCGCTGCAGTTGTTGATCTAAAATTTGTTGTCCATAATATTTTATCTGATTTATTGAAGACTAACGATAATTTATATTTCATTATCTTATTCATAATATTCTTTACTGTGCTAGTTAAGCTCACCCTTTTCATCTATTGTCCTCTTCAGGGAATGAGAATGTTGCGAGAACTAGTCGAGAAACAGTGTGATGATCAAAGTTAGATATGTAGAAATCCTCACTATTCTATAAAATAGTGGGATAATAATTATAATGAATATGGAATGAATTTGAATGTTTATATTTCGTATTATATACGATTTGCATTGAAATTTATAGTTGTATGGTCGTATTTCTCACGACCTTTTGTTATGAAAGATTTGTATTTGGAATTCTGTACCATGTATTTGACGACTTAGAATGGGTTGGTATTGAACTTATTTTGGGGGCGTCACAGTTGGTATCAGAGCTTAGGGATATGGTCGCTGGTGGAGATCTGAGTCTAGTACTAGGAAGGGAGAGAAGAGTAATATACTTCGCTAGTGTGTGACTAACCTAAGCTGACTTTTCTTACTTGATAAGTTGACAAATTATAATATATCAATAAACCTTTGTTTTGAAGCTGTATTCTAGAATGAGCAATGGAGAAATCATGATACAGAAGAAATGACGGGGAAGATAGAATCTGAAATAAAAGCAAGGTATTATCACATCTTCGAAATACTAGGTACGTAAATTTCGGGGACGAAATTTCATAAGGACGGGAGATTGTAAGACCCCAGATTTTATGAAATAGAAGTTTTCAATTTTTCTTATAATTATTATTCAGTAAATGGTTAAATTGATAAAAGGTTAAAGTTGAGGGTGATGTATGTAAATTTTTCAAAATAAGCAAGTGGTAATAAAATATTCATTGTGTCGGGGAATATTCGTTTGGTCGTGGAATATTCTTGTTGTCGGGAAATATTCGTACGACGGCGCAGCCATTTGTGGGCCTCATAACGGAATAATTGTCGGATGAAAAAAAAACGACAAAAATGAGTTTTCTTTAAAATAACGGAGTAATTGTTACCGTGAAAACTGTTGAAATACCCGGTGGTTAAAATACAGTAATACATGGTGTTGTACAGTAGCACACGGTATTGCACAATAATTCTAATTATTGATTCGTGCGTAAGAAGTCACTACTCAATAATTATTACAGTAATTACTGTTCAATATTTTATATTATTGATTCAATAATTGCTACATTGATAATTGCATAATATTTTATTAATTAGATAATTGTCATTGCACAGTATTTCAAATTATCAAATCAATAATTCATATTATTTGAATAATAGTATTAGATAGCATTATTGGAAATGTCTAAGGAAGTTCTGTCGAGGAAAGGGGTTAGGTTAATCTAATTGCGCGCCAGTAAAGAGAAATCCTTATCAAAAAGCCCCTCTTTTCTGGGAACGACCTGGTTGTCAATATTGTAGTTCTATAATATTATTTGTGAATAATTAATTATTGATAATAATGATAAGGAAATATTTATTCAATGTGGATATAAATGGAAGAATTTTTAGTAGAGTGACAATTGTTAAAAAATTGATATTTTATCTTTTCTGATAAAATAATTCATTCGAATATATTATTATAATATTACATTATAAATGTATAATGTGATAATATATTAATATAATAATGGTGATATATTTTAATGGTTTATGAATAAATGAGGTGGAAGAGAGCAAATGGAATTTAAATTTTTTAATAATTATAAATATTTTATTTTATATATATATATATGTATATATATATATATATACGTATGTGCATATGTATGTGTGTGTGTGTGCGTGGAAGAAATGGTGGGGATGAGAAAAGAAGAAAAGGGGAGAGAGAGAGAGAGAGGAGAGATAGTTAGTGAAAATTTATGGGAAAGTAAGAAAAGAAAGAAGTAGGTGATTGGTGGTGAAGTATTTTTAAAATTTTGAATGATGATTTTCTTTTCTTGCTTTTGGTCAAAAAATAAAATGCTGGAGAGTAGTTTTCATGCTGGTGAGTGGTATTCAAAAAGGGGGTGTCCTTTTCTTTCTTGAGTGTGCTGAACTTGTCAAATTGGGAGTGTGAAGAAAATTATCCGTATGTGAATTTCGGTCATTTTTCGTTTGGAATTTGGAAAAACTTTCTTCTACAAAGTTGTAGATAATTAAATTTTCTATGGAATGAACATAAAACTTGTATTTTTCTGATAAAAGAGCTGTTTATTATGAATTATTGAAGTTTTGGAAATAAATATTTATTAAAAACATGGATGGGCCCCACTTTTTGTTTTTGTTGAAAAATATTGAATTCCTTGCTGGTGTGTTTTTTTTTTGAACATAGTGATGCGGGGAGAAAATGTAAAAGCCTCCGGTAGCAGGTTTGGTCAACATAGGTATTCTGGCATTTTCTTATAAATAGGATGCTTAGTTAGAAATGAAAATCACACCAGAATCAGAAAATTTTCTCTCTATAATATCGAGCGTATTTCTTGTGAGTATTTAGATACTTTGAGTGTTGATAGCAGTGCAAATTTTCGTCCACATAATATCTGACATTCCAGTCAAAACTACTCTCCGGTTAGGGTAAGGGATGTCATTTTCTTTCGTAAATGATGTTATTCTTTTTAATATCATTATACCAAAATATTGGCATGAATTTTATTATGAAATTCTTACTTTTTCCGTCGGGGTTAGTATTCACGTCTACGGCACTATTCACGGAAAAAAAATTAAATTTTCTTCTATTTGTCCAAGTTGCCTATTAAGGTTCCTATCTTTGATTGGATCCAAGTTTTGATCTTCATTCTTGAATTTTGTTCCACAAAGTATTATTATGAAATATTCTTGAACTTGGATAAACTAAATTACGAATCCCTAATCTTTGTCATTTATCTCACTAGATTCGTTATTTATATTATTTTTCATCATCCTCAGTCCTAAATGGTGATATAACTGAATATCTTTGGCCTGTATAGCAAAGATGAATGATTACCTGATGAATATCTTTGGCCCGTAGTGCAAAGATGAACAGGTGTTGAGATGAACATGACCAACTGATGATACAAATGAATATCTTTGGCCCGTAGTGCAAAGATGAATATTTGATTTGAGATATATATTGATTGATGTTAAAGAGATAAAATATTGATGATAGACTTTTAAGTCATAGAAGATAGTAGACTTCATTCTCTACATAACTCTTCTAATGAATTGATATTTCCGCTGCAGTTGTTGATCTAAAATTTGTTGTCCATAATATTTTATCTGATTTATTGAAGACTAACGATAATTTATATTTCATTATCTTATTCATAATATTCTTTACTGTGCTAGTTAAGCTCACCCTTTTCATCTATTGTCCTCTTCAGGGAATGAGAATGTTGCGAGAACTAGTCGAGAAACAGTGTGATGATCAAAGTTAGATATGTAGAAATCCTCACTATTCTATAAAATAGTGGGATAATAATTATAATGAATATGGAATGAATTTGAATGTTTATATTTCGTATTATATACGATTTGCATTGAAATTTATAGTTGTATGGTCGTATTTCTCACGACCTTTTGTTATGAAAGATTTGTATTTGGAATTCTGTACCATGTATTTGACGACTTAGAATGGGTTGGTATTGAACTTATTTTGGGGGCGTCACAGTTGGTATCAGAGCTTAGGGATATGGTCGCTGGTGGAGATCTGAGTCTAGTACTAGGAAGGGAGAGAAGAGTAATATACTTCGCTAGTGTGTGACTAACCTAAGCTGACTTTTCTTACTTGATAAGTTGACAAATTATAATATATCAATAAACCTTTGTTTTGAAGCTGTATTCTAGAATGAGCAATGGAGAAATCATGATACAGAAGAAATGACGGGGAAGATAGAATCTGAAATAAAAGCAAGGTATTATCACATCTTCGAAATACTAGGTACGTAAATTTCGGGGACGAAATTTCATAAGGACGGGAGATTGTAAGACCCCAGATTTTATGAAATAGAAGTTTTCAATTTTTCTTATAATTATTATTCAGTAAATGGTTAAATTGATAAAAGGTTAAAGTTGAGGGTGATGTATGTAAATTTTTCAAAATAAGCAAGTGGTAATAAAATATTCATTGTGTCGGGGAATATTCGTTTGGTCGTGGAATATTCTTGTTGTCGGGAAATATTCGTACGACGGCGCAGCCATTTGTGGGCCTCATAACGGAATAATTGTCGGATGAAAAAAAACGACAAAAATGAGTTTTCTTTAAAATAACGGAGTAATTGTTACCGTGAAAACTGTTGAAATACCCGGTGGTTAAAATACAGTAATACATGGTGTTGTACAGTAGCACACGGTATTGCACAATAATTCTAATTATTGATTCGTGCGTAAGAAGTCACTACTCAATAATTATTACAGTAATTACTGTTCAATATTTTATATTATTGATTCAATAATTGCTACATTGATAATTGCATAATATTTTATTAATTAGATAATTGTCATTGCACAGTATTTCAAATTATCAAATCAATAATTCATATTATTTGAATAATAGTATTAGATAGCATTATTGGAAATGTCTAAGGAAGTTCTGTCGAGGAAAGGGGTTAGGTTAATCTAATTGCGCGCCAGTAAAGAGAAATCCTTATCAAAAAGCCCCTCTTTTCTGGGAACGACCTGGTTGTCAATATTGTAGTTCTATAATATTATTTGTGAATAATTAATTATTGATAATAATGATAAGGAAATATTTATTCAATGTGGATATAAATGGAAGAATTTTTAGTAGAGTGACAATTGTTAAAAAATTGATATTTTATCTTTTCTGATAAAATAATTCATTCGAATATATTATTATAATATTACATTATAAATGTATAATGTGATAATATATTAATATAATAATGGTGATATATTTTAATGGTTTATGAATAAATGAGGTGGAAGAGAGCAAATGGAATTTAAATTTTTTAATAATTATAAATATTTTATTTTATATATATATATATATATATATACGTATGTGCATATGTATGTGTGTGTGTGTGCGTGGAAGAAATGGTGGGGATGAGAAAAGAAGAAAAGGGGAGAGAGAGAGAGAGAGAGGAGAGATAGTTAGTGAAAATTTATGGGAAAGTAAGAAAAGAAAGAAGTAGGTGATTGGTGGTGAAGTATTTTTAAAATTTTGAATGATGATTTTCTTTTTTTGCTTTTGGTCAAAAAATAAAATGCTGGAGAGTAGTTTTCATGCTGGTGAGTGGTATTCAAAAGGGGGTGTCCTTTTCTTTCTTGAGTGTGCTGAACTTGTCAAATTGGGAGTGTGAAGAAAATTATCCGTATGTGAATTTCGGTCATTTTTCGTTTGGAATTTGGAAAAACTTTCTTCTACAAAGTTGTAGATAATTAAATTTTCTATGGAATGAACATAAAACTTGTATTTTTCTGATAAAAGAGCTGTTTATTATGAATTATTGAAGTTTTGGAAATAAATATTTATTAAAAACATGGATGGGCCCCACTTTTTGTTTTTGTTGAAAAATATTGAATTCCTTGCTGGTGTGTTTTTTTTTTGAACATAGTGATGCGGGGAGAAAATGTAAAAGCCTCCGGTAGCAGGTTTGGTCAACATAGGTATTCTGGCATTTTCTTATAAATAGGATGCTTAGTTAGAAATGAAAATCACACCAGAATCAGAAAATTTTCTCTCTATAATATCGAGCGTATTTCTTGTGAGTATTTAGATACTTTGAGTGTTGATAGCAGTGCAAATTTTCGTCCACATAATATCTGACATTCCAGTCAAAACTACTCTCCGGTTAGGGTAAGGGATGTCATTTTCTTTCGTAAATGATGTTATTCTTTTTAATATCATTATACCAAAATATTGGCATGAATTTTATTATGAAATTCTTACTTTTTCCGTCGGGGTTAGTATTCACGTCTACGGCACTATTCACGGAAAAAAAATTAAATTTTCTTCTATTTGTCCAAGTTGCCTATTAAGGTTCCTATCTTTGATTGGATCCAAGTTTTGATCTTCATTCTTGAATTTTGTTCCACAAAGTATTATTATGAAATATTCTTGAACTTGGATAAACTAAATTACGAATCCCTAATCTTTGTCATTTATCTCACTAGATTCGTTATTTATATTATTTTTCATCATCCTCAGTCCTAAATGGTGATATAACTGAATATCTTTGGCCTGTATAGCAAAGATGAATGATTACCTGATGAATATCTTTGGCCCGTAGTGCAAAGATGAACAGGTGTTGAGATGAACATGACCAACTGATGATACAAATGAATATCTTTGGCCCGTAGTGCAAAGATGAATATTTGATTTGAGATATATATTGATTGATGTTAAAGGAGATAAAATATTGATGATAGACTTTTAAGTCATAGAAGATAGTAGACTTCATTCTCTACATAACTCTTCTAATGAATTGATATTTCCGCTGCAGTTGTTGATCTAAAATTTGTTGTCCATAATATTTTATCTGATTTATTGAAGACTAACGATAATTTATATTTCATTATCTTATTCATAATATTCTTTACTGTGCTAGTTAAGCTCACCCTTTTCATCTATTGTCCTCTTCAGGGAATGAGAATGTTGCGAGAACTAGTCGAGAAACAGTGTGATGATCAAAGTTAGATATGTAGAAATCCTCACTATTCTATAAAATAGTGGGATAATAATTATAATGAATATGGAATGAATTTGAATGTTTATATTTCGTATTATATACGATTTGCATTGAAATTTATAGTTGTATGGTCGTATTTCTCACGACCTTTTGTTATGAAAGATTTGTATTTGGAATTCTGTACCATGTATTTGACGACTTAGAATGGGTTGGTATTGAACTTATTTTGGGGGCGTCACAGTTGGTATCAGAGCTTAGGGATATGGTCGCTGGTGGAGATCTGAGTCTAGTACTAGGAAGGGAGAGAAGAGTAATATACTTCGCTAGTGTGTGACTAACCTAAGCTGACTTTTCTTACTTGATAAGTTGACAAATTATAATATATCAATAAACCTTTGTTTTGAAGCTGTATTCTAGAATGAGCAATGGAGAAATCATGATACAGAAGAAATGACGGGGAAGATAGAATCTGAAATAAAAGCAAGGTATTATCACATCTTCGAAATACTAGGTACGTAAATTTCGGGGACGAAATTTCATAAGGACGGGAGATTGTAAGACCCCAGATTTTATGAAATAGAAGTTTTCAATTTTTCTTATAATTATTATTCAGTAAATGGTTAAATTGATAAAAGGTTAAAGTTGAGGGTGATGTATGTAAATTTTTCAAAATAAGCAAGTGGTAATAAAATATTCATTGTGTCGGGGAATATTCGTTTGGTCGTGGAATATTCTTGTTGTCGGGAAATATTCGTACGACGGCGCAGCCATTTGTGGGCCTCATAACGGAATAATTGTCGGATGAAAAAAAACGACAAAAATGAGTTTTCTTTAAAATAACGGAGTAATTGTTACCGTGAAAACTGTTGAAATACCCGGTGGTTAAAATACAGTAATACATGGTGTTGTACAGTAGCACACGGTATTGCACAATAATTCTAATTATTGATTCGTGCGTAAGAAGTCACTACTCAATAATTATTACAGTAATTACTGTTCAATATTTTATATTATTGATTCAATAATTGCTACATTGATAATTGCATAATATTTTATTAATTAGATAATTGTCATTGCACAGTATTTCAAATTATCAAATCAATAATTCATATTATTTGAATAATAGTATTAGATAGCATTATTGGAAATGTCTAAGGAAGTTCTGTCGAGGAAAGGGGTTAGGTTAATCTAATTGCGCGCCAGTAAAGAGAAATCCTTATCAAAAAGCCCCTCTTTTCTGGGAACGACCTGGTTGTCAATATTGTAGTTCTATAATATTATTTGTGAATAATTAATTATTGATAATAATGATAAGGAAATATTTATTCAATGTGGATATAAATGGAAGAATTTTTAGTAGAGTGACAATTGTTAAAAAATTGATATTTTATCTTTTCTGATAAAATAATTCATTCGAATATATTATTATAATATTACATTATAAATGTATAATGTGATAATATATTAATATAATAATGGTGATATATTTTAATGGTTTATGAATAAATGAGGTGGAAGAGAGCAAATGGAATTTAAATTTTTAATAATTATAAATATTTTATTTTATATATATATATATATATACGTATGTGCATATGTATGTGTGTGTGTGTGCGTGGAAGAAATGGTGGGGATGAGAAAAGAAGAAAAGGGGAGAGAGAGAGAGAGAGGAGAGATAGTTAGTGAAAATTTATGGGAAAGTAAGAAAAGAAAGAAGTAGGTGATTGGTGGTGAAGTATTTTTAAAATTTTGAATGATGATTTTCTTTTCTTGCTTTTGGTCAAAAAATAAAATGCTGGAGAGTAGTTTTCATGCTGGTGAGTGGTATTCAAAAAGGGGGTGTCCTTTTCTTTCTTGAGTGTGCTGAACTTGTCAAATTGGGAGTGTGAAGAAAATTATCCGTATGTGAATTTCGGTCATTTTTCGTTTGGAATTTGGAAAAACTTTCTTCTACAAAGTTGTAGATAATTAAATTTTCTATGGAATGAACATAAAACTTGTATTTTTCTGATAAAAGAGCTGTTTATTATGAATTATTGAAGTTTTGAAAATAAATATTTATTAAAAACATGGATGGGCCCCACTTTTTGGTTTTGTTGAAAAATATTGAATTCCTTGCTGGTGTGTTTTTTTTTTGAACATAGTGATGCGGGGAGAAAATGTAAAAGCCTCCGGTAGCAGGTTTGGTCAACATAGGTATTCTGGCATTTTCTTATAAATAGGATGCTTAGTTAGAAATGAAAATCACACCAGAATCAGAAAATTTTCTCTCTATAATATCGAGCGTATTTCTTGTGAGTATTTAGATACTTTGAGTGTTGATAGCAGTGCAAATTTTCGTCCACATAATATCTGACATTCCAGTCAAAACTACTCTCCGGTTAGGGTAAGGGATGTCATTTTCTTTCGTAAATGATGTTATTCTTTTTAATATCATTATACCAAAATATTGGCATGAATTTTATTATGAAATTCTTACTTTTTCCGTCGGGGTTAGTATTCACGTCTACGGCACTATTCACGGAAAAAAAATTAAATTTTCTTCTATTTGTCCAAGTTGCCTATTAAGGTTCCTATCTTTGATTGGATCCAAGTTTTGATCTTCATTCTTGAATTTTGTTCCACAAAGTATTATTATGAAATATTCTTGAACTTGGATAAACTAAATTACGAATCCCTAATCTTTGTCATTTATCTCACTAGATTCGTTATTTATATTATTTTTCATCATCCTCAGTCCTAAATGGTGATATAACTGAATATCTTTGGCCTGTATAGCAAAGATGAATGATTACCTGATGAATATCTTTGGCCCGTAGTGCAAAGATGAACAGGTGTTGAGATGAACATGACCAACTGATGATACAAATGAATATCTTTGGCCCGTAGTGCAAAGATGAATATTTGATTTGAGATATATATTGATTGATGTTAAAGGGATAAAATATTGATGATAGACTTTTAAGTCATAGAAGATAGTAGACTTCATTCTCTACATAACTCTTCTAATGAATTGATATTTCCGCTGCAGTTGTTGATCTAAAATTTGTTGTCCATAATATTTTATCTGATTTATTGAAGACTAACGATAATTTATATTTCATTATCTTATTCATAATATTCTTTACTGTGCTAGTTAAGCTCACCCTTTTCATCTATTGTCCTCTTCAGGGAATGAGAATGTTGCGAGAACTAGTCGAGAAACAGTGTGATGATCAAAGTTAGATATGTAGAAATCCTCACTATTCTATAAAATAGTGGGATAATAATTATAATGAATATGGAATGAATTTGAATGTTTATATTTCGTATTATATACGATTTGCATTGAAATTTATAGTTGTATGGTCGTATTTCTCACGACCTTTTGTTATGAAAGATTTGTATTTGGAATTCTGTACCATGTATTTGACGACTTAGAATGGGTTGGTATTGAACTTATTTTGGGGGCGTCACAGTTGGTATCAGAGCTTAGGGATATGGTCGCTGGTGGAGATCTGAGTCTAGTACTAGGAAGGGAGAGAAGAGTAATATACTTCGCTAGTGTGTGACTAACCTAAGCTGACTTTTCTTACTTGATAAGTTGACAAATTATAATATATCAATAAACCTTTGTTTTGAAGCTGTATTCTAGAATGAGCAATGGAGAAATCATGATACAGAAGAAATGACGGGGAAGATAGAATCTGAAATAAAAGCAAGGTATTATCACATCTTCGAAATACTAGGTACGTAAATTTCGGGGACGAAATTTCATAAGGACGGGAGATTGTAAGACCCCAGATTTTATGAAATAGAAGTTTTCAATTTTTCTTATAATTATTATTCAGTAAATGGTTAAATTGATAAAAGGTTAAAGTTGAGGGTGATGTATGTAAATTTTTCAAAATAAGCAAGTGGTAATAAAATATTCATTGTGTCGGGGAATATTCGTTTGGTCGTGGAATATTCTTGTTGTCGGGAAATATTCGTACGACGGCGCAGCCATTTGTGGGCCTCATAACGGAATAATTGTCGGATGAAAAAAAACGACAAAAATGAGTTTTCTTTAAAATAACGGAGTAATTGTTACCGTGAAAACTGTTGAAATACCCGGTGGTTAAAATACAGTAATACATGGTGTTGTACAGTAGCACACGGTATTGCACAATAATTCTAATTATTGATTCGTGCGTAAGAAGTCACTACTCAATAATTATTACAGTAATTACTGTTCAATATTTTATATTATTGATTCAATAATTGCTACATTGATAATTGCATAATATTTTATTAATTAGATAATTGTCATTGCACAGTATTTCAAATTATCAAATCAATAATTCATATTATTTGAATAATAGTATTAGATAGCATTATTGGAAATGTCTAAGGAAGTTCTGTCGAGGAAAGGGGTTAGGTTAATCTAATTGCGCGCCAGTAAAGAGAAATCCTTATCAAAAAGCCCCTCTTTTCTGGGAACGACCTGGTTGTCAATATTGTAGTTCTATAATATTATTTGTGAATAATTAATTATTGATAATAATGATAAGGAAATATTTATTCAATGTGGATATAAATGGAAGAATTTTTAGTAGAGTGACAATTGTTAAAAAATTGATATTTTATCTTTTCTGATAAAATAATTCATTCGAATATATTATTATAATATTACATTATAAATGTATAATGTGATAATATATTAATATAATAATGGTGATATATTTTAATGGTTTATGAATAAATGAGGTGGAAGAGAGCAAATGGAATTTAAATTTTTTAATAATTATAAATATTTTATTTTATATATATATATATATACGTATGTGCATATGTATGTGTGTGTGTGTGCGTGGAAGAAATGGTGGGGATGAGAAAAGAAGAAAAGGGGAGAGAGAGAGAGAGAGGAGAGATAGTTAGTGAAAATTTATGGGAAAGTAAGAAAAGAAAGAAGTAGGTGATTGGTGGTGAAGTATTTTTAAAATTTTGAATGATGATTTTCTTTTCTTGCTTTTGGTCAAAAAATAAAATGCTGGAGAGTAGTTTTCATGCTGGTGAGTGGTATTCAAAAAGGGGGTGTCCTTTTCTTTCTTGAGTGTGCTGAACTTGTCAAATTGGGAGTGTGAAGAAAATTATCCGTATGTGAATTTCGGTCATTTTTCGTTTGGAATTTGGAAAAACTTTCTTCTACAAAGTTGTAGATAATTAAATTTTCTATGGAATGAACATAAAACTTGTATTTTTCTGATAAAAGAGCTGTTTATTATGAATTATTGAAGTTTTGGAAATAAATATTTATTAAAAACATGGATGGGCCCCACTTTTTGTTTTGTTGAAAAATAT
This sequence comes from Panax stipuleanatus, assembly GCA_020205555.1. Lineage (NCBI taxonomy): Eukaryota > Viridiplantae > Streptophyta > Magnoliopsida > Apiales > Araliaceae > Panax > Panax stipuleanatus. The sequence continues at coordinate 50,473,065 of CM035121.1, read as the reverse complement.
TGAATTCCTTGCTGGTGTGTTTTTTTTTTGAACATAGTGATGCGGGGAGAAAATGTAAAAGCCTCCGGTAGCAGGTTTGGTCAACATAGGTATTCTGGCATTTTCTTATAAATAGGATGCTTAGTTAGAAATGAAAATCACACCAGAATCAGAAAATTTTCTCTCTATAATATCGAGCGTATTTCTTGTGAGTATTTAGATACTTTGAGTGTTGATAGCAGTGCAAATTTTCGTCCACATAATATCTGACATTCCAGTCAAAACTACTCTCCGGTTAGGGTAAGGGATGTCATTTTCTTTCGTAAATGATGTTATTCTTTTTAATATCATTATACCAAAATATTGGCATGAATTTTATTATGAAATTCTTACTTTTTCCGTCGGGGTTAGTATTCACGTCTACGGCACTATTCACGGAAAAAAAATTAAATTTTCTTCTATTTGTCCAAGTTGCCTATTAAGGTTCCTATCTTTGATTGGATCCAAGTTTTGATCTTCATTCTTGAATTTTGTTCCACAAAGTATTATTATGAAATATTCTTGAACTTGGATAAACTAAATTACGAATCCCTAATCTTTGTCATTTATCTCACTAGATTCGTTATTTATATTATTTTTCATCATCCTCAGTCCTAAATGGTGATATAACTGAATATCTTTGGCCTGTATAGCAAAGATGAATGATTACCTGATGAATATCTTTGGCCCGTAGTGCAAAGATGAACAGGTGTTGAGATGAACATGACCAACTGATGATACAAATGAATATCTTTGGCCCGTAGTGCAAAGATGAATATTTGATTTGAGATATATATTGATTGATGTTAAAGGGATAAAATATTGATGATAGACTTTTAAGTCATAGAAGATAGTAGACTTCATTCTCTACATAACTCTTCTAATGAATTGATATTTCCGCTGCAGTTGTTGATCTAAAATTTGTTGTCCATAATATTTTATCTGATTTATTGAAGACTAACGATAATTTATATTTCATTATCTTATTCATAATATTCTTTACTGTGCTAGTTAAGCTCACCCTTTTCATCTATTGTCCTCTTCAGGGAATGAGAATGTTGCGAGAACTAGTCGAGAAACAGTGTGATGATCAAAGTTAGATATGTAGAAATCCTCACTATTCTATAAAATAGTGGGATAATAATTATAATGAATATGGAATGAATTTGAATGTTTATATTTCGTATTATATACGATTTGCATTGAAATTTATAGTTGTATGGTCGTATTTCTCACGACCTTTTGTTATGAAAGATTTGTATTTGGAATTCTGTACCATGTATTTGACGACTTAGAATGGGTTGGTATTGAACTTATTTTGGGGGCGTCACAGTTGGTATCAGAGCTTAGGGATATGGTCGCTGGTGGAGATCTGAGTCTAGTACTAGGAAGGGAGAGAAGAGTAATATACTTCGCTAGTGTGTGACTAACCTAAGCTGACTTTTCTTACTTGATAAGTTGACAAATTATAATATATCAATAAACCTTTGTTTTGAAGCTGTATTCTAGAATGAGCAATGGAGAAATCATGATACAGAAGAAATGACGGGGAAGATAGAATCTGAAATAAAAGCAAGGTATTATCACATCTTCGAAATACTAGGTACGTAAATTTCGGGGACGAAATTTCATAAGGACGGGAGATTGTAAGACCCCAGATTTTATGAAATAGAAGTTTTCAATTTTTCTTATAATTATTATTCAGTAAATGGTTAAATTGATAAAAGGTTAAAGTTGAGGGTGATGTATGTAAATTTTTCAAAATAAGCAAGTGGTAATAAAATATTCATTGTGTCGGAGAATATTCGTTTGGTCGTGGAATATTCTTGTTGTCGGGAAATATTCGTACGACGGCGCAGCCATTTGTGGGCCTCATAACGGAATAATTGTCGGATGAAAAAAAACGACAAAAATGAGTTTTCTTTAAAATAACGGAGTAATTGTTACCGTGAAAACTGTTGAAATACCCGGTGGTTAAAATACAGTAATACATGGTGTTGTACAGTAGCACACGGTATTGCACAATAATTCTAATTATTGATTCGTGCGTAAGAAGTCACTACTCAATAATTATTACAGTAATTACTGTTCAATATTTTATATTATTGATTCAATAATTGCTACATTGATAATTGCATAATATTTTATTAATTAGATAATTGTCATTGCACAGTATTTCAAATTATCAAATCAATAATTCATATTATTTGAATAATAGTATTAGATAGCATTATTGGAAATGTCTAAGGAAGTTCTGTCGAGGAAAGGGGTTAGGTTAATCTAATTGCGCGCCAGTAAAGAGAAATCCTTATCAAAAAGCCCCTCTTTTCTGGGAACGACCTGGTTGTCAATATTGTAGTTCTATAATATTATTTGTGAATAATTAATTATTGATAATAATGATAAGGAAATATTTATTCAATGTGGATATAAATGGAAGAATTTTTAGTAGAGTGACAATTGTTAAAAAATTGATATTTTATCTTTTCTGATAAAATAATTCATTCGAATATATTATTATAATATTACATTATAAATGTATAATGTGATAATATATTAATATAATAATGGTGATATATTTTAATGGTTTATGAATAAATGAGGTGGAAGAGAGCAAATGGAATTTAAATTTTTTAATAATTATAAATATTTTATTTTATATATATATATATATATACGTATGTGCATATGTATGTGTGTGTGTGTGCGTGGAAGAAATGGTGGGGATGAGAAAAGAAGAAAAGGGGAGAGAGAGAGAGAGAGGAGAGATAGTTAGTGAAAATTTATGGGAAAGTAAGAAAAGAAAGAAGTAGGTGATTGGTGGTGAAGTATTTTTAAAATTTTGAATGATGATTTTCTTTTCTTGCTTTTGGTCAAAAAATAAAATGCTGGAGAGTAGTTTTCATGCTGGTGAGTGGTATTCAAAAAGGGGGTGTCCTTTTCTTTCTTGAGTGTGCTGAACTTGTCAAATTGGGAGTGTGAAGAAAATTATCCGTATGTGAATTTCGGTCATTTTTCGTTTGGAATTTGGAAAAACTTTCTTCTACAAAGTTGTAGATAATTAAATTTTCTATGGAATGAACATAAAACTTGTATTTTTCTGATAAAAGAGCTGTTTATTATGAATTATTGAAGTTTTGGAAATAAATATTTATTAAAAACATGGATGGGCCCCACTTTTTGTTTTTGTTGAAAAATATTGAATTCCTTGCTGGTGTGTTTTTTTTTTGAACATAGTGATGCGGGGAGAAAATGTAAAAGCCTCCGGTAGCAGGTTTGGTCAACATAGGTATTCTGGCATTTTCTTATAAATAGGATGCTTAGTTAGAAATGAAAATCACACCAGAATCAGAAAATTTTCTCTCTATAATATCGAGCGTATTTCTTGTGAGTATTTAGATACTTTGAGTGTTGATAGCAGTGCAAATTTTCGTCCACATAATATCTGACATTCCAGTCAAAACTACTCTCCGGTTAGGGTAAGGGATGTCATTTTCTTTCGTAAATGATGTTATTCTTTTTAATATCATTATACCAAAATATTGGCATGAATTTTATTATGAAATTCTTACTTTTTCCGTCGGGGTTAGTATTCACGTCTACGGCACTATTCACGGAAAAAAAATTAAATTTTCTTCTATTTGTCCAAGTTGCCTATTAAGGTTCCTATCTTTGATTGGATCCAAGTTTTGATCTTCATTCTTGAATTTTGTTCCACAAAGTATTATTATGAAATATTCTTGAACTTGGATAAACTAAATTACGAATCCCTAATCTTTGTCATTTATCTCACTAGATTCGTTATTTATATTATTTTTCATCATCCTCAGTCCTAAATGGTGATATAACTGAATATCTTTGGCCTGTATAGCAAAGATGAATGATTACCTGATGAATATCTTTGGCCCGTAGTGCAAAGATGAACAGGTGTTGAGATGAACATGACCAACTGATGATACAAATGAATATCTTTGGCCCGTAGTGCAAAGATGAATATTTGATTTGAGATATATATTGATTGATGTTAAAGGGATAAAATATTGATGATAGACTTTTAAGTCATAGAAGATAGTAGACTTCATTCTCTACATAACTCTTCTAATGAATTGATATTTCCGCTGCAGTTGTTGATCTAAAATTTGTTGTCCATAATATTTTATCTGATTTATTGAAGACTAACGATAATTTATATTTCATTATCTTATTCATAATATTCTTTACTGTGCTAGTTAAGCTCACCCTTTTCATCTATTGTCCTCTTCAGGGAATGAGAATGTTGCGAGAACTAGTCGAGAAACAGTGTGATGATCAAAGTTAGATATGTAGAAATCCTCACTATTCTATAAAATAGTGGGATAATAATTATAATGAATATGGAATGAATTTGAATGTTTATATTTCGTATTATATACGATTTGCACTGAAATTTATAGTTGTATGGTCGTATTTCTCACGACCTTTTGTTATGAAAGATTTGTATTTGGAATTCTGTACCATGTATTTGACGACTTAGAATGGGTTGGTATTGAACTTATTTTGGGGGCGTCACAGTTGGTATCAGAGCTTAGGGATATGGTCGCTGGTGGAGATCTGAGTCTAGTACTAGGAAGGGAGAGAAGAGTAATATACTTCGCTAGTGTGTGACTAACCTAAGCTGACTTTTCTTACTTGATAAGTTGACAAATTATAATATATCAATAAACCTTTGTTTTGAAGCTGTATTCTAGAATGAGCAATGGAGAAATCATGATACAGAAGAAATGACGGGGAAGATAGAATCTAAATAAAAGCAAGGTATTATCACATCTTCGAAATACTAGGTACGTAAATTTCGGGGACGAAATTTCATAAGGACGGGAGATTGTAAGACCCCAGATTTTATGAAATAGAAGTTTTCAATTTTTCTTATAATTATTATTCAGTAAATGGTTAAATTGATAAAAGGTTAAAGTTGAGGGTGATGTATGTAAATTTTTCAAAATAAGCAAGTGGTAATAAAATATTCATTGTGTCGGGAGAATATTCGTTTGGTCGTGGAATATTCTTGTTGTCGGGAAATATTCGTACGACGGCGCAGCCATTTGTGGGCCTCATAACGGAATAATTGTCGGATGAAAAAAAACGACAAAAATGAGTTTTCTTTAAAATAACGGAGTAATTGTTACCGTGAAAACTGTTGAAATACCCGGTGGTTAAAATACAGTAATACATGGTGTTGTACAGTAGCACACGGTATTGCACAATAATTCTAATTATTGATTCGTGCGTAAGAAGTCACTACTCAATAATTATTACAGTAATTACTGTTCAATATTTTATATTATTGATTCAATAATTGCTACATTGATAATTGCATAATATTTTATTAATTAGATAATTGTCATTGCACAGTATTTCAAATTATCAAATCAATAATTCATATTATTTGAATAATAGTATTAGATAGCATTATTGGAAATGTCTAAGGAAGTTCTGTCGAGGAAAGGGGTTAGGTTAATCTAATTGCGCGCCAGTAAAGAGAAATCCTTATCAAAAAGCCCCTCTTTTCTGGGAACGACCTGGTTGTCAATATTGTAGTTCTATAATATTATTTGTGAATAATTAATTATTGATAATAATGATAAGGAAATATTTATTCAATGTGGATATAAATGGAAGAATTTTTAGTAGAGTGACAATTGTTAAAAAATTGATATTTTATCTTTTCTGATAAAATAATTCATTCGAATATATTATTATAATATTACATTATAAATGTATAATGTGATAATATATTAATATAATAATGGTGATATATTTTAATGGTTTATGAATAAATGAGGTGGAAGAGAGCAAATGGAATTTAAATTTTTTAATAATTATAAATATTTTATTTTATATATATATATATATATATATATATATACGTATGTGCATATGTATGTGTGTGTGTGTGCGTGGAAGAAATGGTGGGGATGAGAAAAGAAGAAAAGGGGAGAGAGAGAGAGAGAGGAGAGATAGTTAGTGAAAATTTATGGGAAAGTAAGAAAAGAAAGAAGTAGGTGATTGGTGGTGAAGTATTTTTAAATTTTGAATGATGATTTTCTTTTCTTGCTTTTGGTCAAAAAATAAAATGCTGGAGAGTAGTTTTCATGCTGGTGAGTGGTATTCAAAAAGGGGGTGTCCTTTTCTTTCTTGAGTGTGCTGAACTTGTCAAATTGGGAGTGTGAAGAAAATTATCCGTATGTGAATTTCGGTCATTTTTCGTTTGGAATTTGGAAAAACTTTCTTCTACAAAGTTGTAGATAATTAAATTTTCTATGGAATGAACATAAAACTTGTATTTTTCTGATAAAAGAGTTGTTTATTATGAATTATTGAAGTTTTGGAAATAAATATTTATTAAAAACATGGATGGGCCCCACTTTTTGTTTTTGTTGAAAAATATTGAATTCCTTGCTGGTGTGTTTTTTTTTTGAACATAGTGATGCGGGGAGAAAATGTAAAAGCCTCCGGTAGCAGGTTTGGTCAACATAGGTATTCTGGCATTTTCTTATAAATAGGATGCTTAGTTAGAAATGAAAATCACACCAGAATCAGAAAATTTTCTCTCTATAATATCGAGCGTATTTCTTGTGAGTATTTAGATACTTTGAGTGTTGATAGCAGTGCAAATTTTCGTCCACATAATATCTGACATTCCAGTCAAAACTACTCTCCGGTTAGGGTAAGGGATGTCATTTTCTTTCGTAAATGATGATATTCTTTTTAATATCATTATACCAAAATATTGGCATGAATTTTATTATGAAATTCTTACTTTTTCCGTCGGGGTTAGTATTCACGTCTACGGCACTATTCACGGAAAAAAAAATTAAATTTTCTTCTATTTGTCCAAGTTGCCTATTAAGGTTCCTATCTTTGATTGGATCCAAGTTTTGATCTTCATTCTTGAATTTTGTTCCACAAAGTATTATTATGAAATATTCTTGAACTTGGATAAACTAAATTACGAATCCCTAATCTTTGTCATTTATCTCACTAGATTCGTTATTTATATTATTTTTCATCATCCTCAGTCCTAAATGGTGATATAACTGAATATCTTTGGCCTGTATAGCAAAGATGAATGATTACCTGATGAATATCTTTGGCCCGTAGTGCAAAGATGAACAGGTGTTGAGATGAACATGACCAACTGATGATACAAATGAATATCTTTGGCCCGTAGTGCAAAGATGAATATTTGATTTGAGATATATATTGATTGATGTTAAGGGATAAAATATTGATGATAGACTTTTAAGTCATAGAAGATAGTAGACTTCATTCTCTACATAACTCTTCTAATGAATTGATATTTCCGCATGCAGTTGTTGATCTAAAATTTGTTGTCCATAATATTTTATCTGATTTATTGAAGACTAACGATAATTTATATTTCATTATCTTGATTCATAATATTCTTTACTGTGCTAGTTAGCTCACCCTTTTCATCTATTGTCCTCTTCAGGAATGAGAATGTTGCGAGAACTAGTCGAGAAACAGTGTGATGATCAAAGTTAGATATGTAGAAAATCCTCACTATTCTATAAAATAGTGGGATAATAATTATAATGAATATGGAATGAATTTGAATGTTTATATTTCGTATTATATACGATTTGCATTGAAATTTATAGTTGTATGTCGTATTTCTCACGACCTTTGTTATGAAAGATTTGTATTTGGAATTCTGTACCATGTATTTGACGACTTAGAATGGGTTGGTATGGAACTTATTTTGGGGGCGTCACAGTTGGTATCAGAGCTTAGGGATATGGTCGCTGGTGGAGATCTGAGTCTAGTACTAGGAAGGGAGAGAAGAGTAATATACTTCGCTAGTGTGTGACTAACCTAAGCTGACCTTTTCTTACTTGATAAGTTGACAAATTATAATATATCAATAAACCTTTGTTTTGAAGCTGTATTCTAGAATGAGCAATGGAGAAATCATGATACAGAAGAAATGACGGGGAGATAGAATCTAAAATAAAAGCAAGGTATTATCACATCTTCGAAATACTAGGTACGTAAATTTCGGGGACGAAATTTCATAAGGACGGGAGATTGTAAGACCCCAGATTTTATGAAATAGAAGTTTTCAATTTTTCTTATAATTATTATTCAGTAAATGGTTAAATTGATAAAAGGTTAAAGTTGAGGGTGATGTATGTAAATTTTTCAAATAAGCAAGTGGTAATAAAATATTCATTGTGTCGGAGAATATTCGTTGGATCGTGGAATATTCTTGTTGTCGGGAAAATATTCGTACGACGGCGCAGCCATTTGTGGGCCTCATAACGGAATAATGTCGGATGAAAAAAAAACGACAAAAATGAGTTTCTTTAAAATAACGGAGTAATTGTTACCGTGAAAACTGTTGAAATACCCGGTGGTTAAAATACAGTATACATGGTGTTGTACAGTAGCACACGGTATTGCACAATAATTCTAATTATTGATTCGTGCGTAAGAAGTCACTACTCAATAATTATTACAGTAATTACTGTTCAATATTTTATATTATTGATTCAATAATTGCTACATTGATAATTGCATATATTTTATTAATTAGATAATTGTCATTGCACAGTATTTCAAATTATCAAATCAATAATTCATATTATTTGAATAATAGTATTAGATAGCATTATTGGAAAATGTCTAAGGAAGTTCTGTCGAGGAAAGGGGTTAGGTTAATCTAATTGCGCGCCAGTGAAGAGAAATCCTTATCAAAAGAGCCCCTCTTTTCTGGGAACGACCTGGTTGTCAATATTGTAGTTCTATAATATTATTTGTGAATAATTAATTATTGATAATAATGATAAGGAAATATTTATTCAACTGTGGATATAAATGGAAGAATTTTAGTAGAGGGACAATTGTTAAAAAATTGATATTTTATCTTTTCTGATAAAATAATTCATTCGAATATATTATTATAATATTACATTATAAATGTATAATGTGATAATATATTAATATAAATAATGGTGATATATTTTAATGGTTTAGGAATAAATGAGGTGGAAGAGAGCAAATGGAATTTAAATTTTTTATTAATAATTATAAATATTTTATTTTATTATCTATAGTATATATATACGTATGTGCATTATGTATGTGTAGTGTGTGGTGCGTGGAAGGAAATGGCTGGGGATGAGAAAAGAAAGAAAAGGGGAGAGATGAGAGAGAGAGGAGAGATAGTTAGCTGAAATTTATGGGAAAGGAAGAAAAGAAAGAAGTAGGTGATTGGTGGTGAAGTATTTTTAAATTTGAATGATGATTTTCTTTTCGTGCTTTTGGTCAAAAAATAAAATGCTGGAGAGTAGTTTTCATGCTGGTGAGTGGTATTCAAAAAGGGGGTGTCCTTTTCTTTCTTGAGTGGTGCTGAACTTGTCAAATTGGGAGCTGTGAAGAAAAATATCCGTATGTGAATTTATCGGTCCAATTTTTCGTTTTGGCAATTTGGAAAAACTTTCTTCTACAAAGTTGTAGATAATTAATTTATTCTAGGGAATGAACATAAAACTGTATTTTTCTGATAAAAGAGCTTTATTATGATTATTGAAGTTTTGGAAATAATATTTATTAAAAACATGGATGGGCCCCACTTTTTGGTTTGTTGAAGAAATATTGAATTCCTTGCTGGTGTGGTTTTTTTTTGAACATAGTGATGCGGGGGAGAAAATGTAAAGCCCTCCGGTAGCAGGTTTGGTCAACATAGGTATTCTGGCATTTTCTTATAATAGGATGCTTAGTTAGAATGAGAAAATCACACCAGAAATCAGAAATTTTCTCTCTATAATATCGAGCGGATTCTGTGAGTATTTAGATACTTTGAGTGTTGATAGCAGTGCAAATTTTCGTCCACATAATATCTGACATTCCAGTCAAAACTACTCTCCGGTTAGGGTAGGGATGTCATTTCTTTCGTAATGATGTTATTCTTTTAATATCATTATACCAAAATATTGCATGATTTTATTAGAAATTCTTACTTTTTTCCGTCGGGGTTAGTAGTCACGTCTACGGCACTATTCAAGGAAAAAAAATTAAATTTTCTTCTATTTGTCCAAGTTGCCTATTAAGGTTCCTATCTTTGATTGGATCCAAGTTTTGATCTTCATTCTTGAATTTTGTTCCACAAAGTATTATTATGAAATATTCTTGAACTTGGATAAACTAAATTACGAATCCCTAATCTTTGTCATTTATCTCACTAGATTCGTTATTTATATTATTTTTCATCATCCTTCAGTCCTAAATGGTGATATAACTGAATATCTTTGGCCTGTATAGCAAAGATGAATGATTACCTTGATGATATCTTTGGCCCGTAGTGCAAGATGAACAGGTGTTGAGATGAACATGACCACTGATGATACAAATGAATTATCTTTGGCCCGTAGTGCAAAGATGAATATTGATTTGAGATATATATTGATTGATGTTAAAGGGATAAAATATTGATGATAGACTTTTAAGTCATAGAAGATAGTAGACTTCATTCTCTACATAACTCTTCTAATGAATTGATATTTCCGCTGCAAGTTGTTGATCTAAAATTGTTGTCCATAATATTTTATCTGATTTATTGAAGACTAACGATAATTTATATTTCATTATCTTATTCATAATATTCTTTACTGTGCTAGTTAAGCTCACCCTTTTCATCTATTGTCCTCTTCAGGGAATGAGAATGTTGCGAGAACTAGTCGAGAAACAGTGTGATGATCAAAGTTAGATATGTAGAAATCCTCACTATTCTATAAAATAGTGGGATAATAATTATAATGAATATGGAATGATTTGAATGTTTATATTTCGTATTATATACGATTTGCATTGAAATTTATAGTTGTATGGTCGTATTTCTCACGACCTTTTGTTATGAAAGATTTGTATTTGGAATTCTGTACCATGTATTTGACGACTTAGAATGGGTTGGTATTGAACTTATTTTGGGGGCGTCACAGTTGGTATCAGAGCTTAGGGATATGGTCGCTGGTGGAGATCTGAGTCTAGTACTAGGAAGGGAGAGAAGAGTAATATACTTCGCTAGTGTGTGACTAACCTAAGCTGACTTTTCTTACTTGATAAGTTGACAAATTATAATATATCAATAAACCTTTGTTTTGAAGCTGTATTCTAGAATGAGCAATGGAGAAATCATGATACAGAAGAAATGACGGGGAAGATAGAATCTGAAATAAAAGCAAGGTATTATCACATCTTCGAAATACTAGGTACGTACAATTTCGGGGACGAAATTTCATAAGGACGGGAGATTGTAAGACCCCAGATTTTATGAAATAGAAGTTTTCAATTTTTCTTATAATTATTATTCAGTAAATGGTTAAATTGATAAAAGGTTAAAGTTGAGGGTGATGTATGTAAATTTTTCAAAATAAGCAAGTGTAATAAATATTCATTGTGTCGGGGAATATTCGTTTGGTCGTGGAATATTCTTGTTGTCGGGAAATATTCGTACGACGGCGCAGCCATTTGTGGCCTCATAACGGAATAATTGTCGGATGAAAAAAAACGACAAAAATGAGTTTTCTTTAAAATAACGGAGTAATTGTTACCGTGAAAACTGTTGAAATACCGGTGGTTAAATACAGTAATACATGGTGTTGTACAGTAGCACCGGTATTGCACAATAATTTCTAATTATTGATTCGTGCGTAAGAAGTCACTACTCAATAATTATTACAGTAATTACTGTTCAATATTTATATTATTGATTCAATAATTGCTACATGATAATTGCATAATATTTTATTAATTAGATAATTGTCATTGCACAGTATTTCAAATTATCAAATCAATAATTCATATTATTTGAATATAGTATTAGATAGCATTATTGGAAATGTCTAAGGAAGTTCTGTCGAGGGAAAGGGGTTAGGTTAATCTAATTGCGCGCCAGTAAAGAGAAATCCTTATCAAAAAGCCCCTCTTTTCTGGGAACGACCTGGTTGTCAATATTGTAGTTCTATAATATTATTTGTGATAATTAATTATTGATAATAATGATAAGGAAATATTTATTCAATGTGGATATAAATGGAAGAATTTTTAGTAGAGTGACAATTGTTAAAAATTGATATTTTATCTTTTCTGATAAAATAATTCATTCGAATATATTATTATAATATTACATTATAAATGTATAATGTGATAATATATTAATATAATAATGGTGATATATTTTAATGGTTTATGAATAAATGAGGTGGAAGAGAGCAAATGGAATTTAAATTTTTTAATAATTATAAATATTTTATTTTATATATATATTATATATATACGTATGTGCATATGTATGTGTGTGTGTGTGCGTGGAAGAAATGGTGGGGATGAGAAAAGAAGAAAAGGGGAGAGAGAGAGAGAGAGGAGAGATAGTTAGTGAAAATTTATGGGAAAGTAAGAAAAGAAAGAAGTAGGTGATTGGTGGTGAAGTATTTTTAAAATTTTGAATGATGATTTCTTTTCTTGCTTTTGGTCAAAAAATAAAATGCTGGAGAGTAGTTTTCATGCTGGTGAGTGGTATTCAAAAGGGGGTGTCCTTTCTTTCTTGAGTGTGCTGAACTTGTCAAATTGGGAGTGTGAGAAAATTATCCGTATGTGAATTTCGGTCATTTTCGTTTGGAAGTTGGAAAAACTTTCTTCTACAAAGTTGTAGATAATTAAATTTTCTATGGAATGAACATAAAACTTGTATTTTTTCTGATAAAGAGTTTTTATTATGAATTATTGAAGTTTTGGAAATAAATATTTATTAAAAACATGGATGGGCCCCACTTTTTGTTTTGTTGAAAAATATTGAATTCCTTGCTGGTGTGTTTTTTTTTGAACATAGTGATGCGGGGAGAAAATGTAAAAGCCTCCGGTAGCAGGTTTGGTCAACATAGGTATTCTGGCATTTTCTATAAATAGGATGCTTAGTTAGAAATGAAATCACACCAGAATCAGAAAATTTTCTCTCTATAATATCGAGCGTATTTCTTGTGAGTATTTAGATACTTTGAGTGTTGATAGCAGTGCAAATTTTCGTCCACATAATATCTGACATTCCAGTCAAAACTACTCTCCGGTTAGGGTAAGGGATGTCATTTTCTTTCGTAAATGATGTTATTCTTTTAATATCATTATACCAAATATTGGCATGAATTTTATTATGAAATTCTTACTTTTTCCGTCGGGGTTAGTATTCACGTCTACGGCACTATTCACGGAAAAAAAATTAAATTTTCTTCTATTTGTCCAAGTTGCCTATTAAGGTTCCTATCTTTGATTGGATCCAAGTTTTGATCTTCATTCTTGAATTTTGTTCCACAAAGTATTATTATGAATATTCTTGAACTTGGATAAACTAAATACGAATCCCTAATCTTTGTCATTTATCTCACTAGATTCGTTATTTATATTATTTTTCATCATCCTCAGTCCTAAATGGTGATATAACTGAATATCTTTGGCCTGTATAGCAAAGATGAATGATTACCTGATGAATATCTTTGGCCCGTAGTGCAAAGATGAACAGGTGTTGAGATGAACATGACCAACTGATGATACAAATGAATATCTTTGGCCCGTAGTGCAAAGATGAATATTTGATTTGAGATATATATTGATTGATGTTAAAGGGATAAAATATTGATGATAGACTTTTAAGTCATAGAAGATAGTAGACTTCATTCTCTACATAACTCTTCTAATGAATTGATATTTCCGCTGCAGTTGTTGATCTAAAATTTGTTGTCCATAATATTTTATCTGATTTATTGAAGACTAACGATAATTTATATTTCATTATCTTATTCATAATATTCTTTACTGTGCTAGTTAAGCTCACCCTTTTCATCTATTGTCCTCTTCAGGGAATGAGAATGTTGCGAGAACTAGTCGAGAAACAGTGTGATGATCAAAGTTAGATATGTAGAAATCCTCACTATTCTATAAAATAGTGGGATAATAATTATAATGAATATGGAATGAATTTGAATGTTTATATTTCGTATTATATACGATTTGCATTGAAATTTATAGTTGTATGGTCGTATTTCTCACGACCTTTTGTTATGAAAGATTTGTATTTGGAATTCTGTACCATGTATTTGACGACTTAGAATGGGTTGGTATTGAACTTATTTTGGGGGCGTCACAGTTGGTATCAGAGCTTAGGGATATGGTCGCTGGTGGAGATCTGAGTCTAGTACTAGGAAGGGAGAGAAGAGTAATATACTTCGCTAGTGTGTGACTAACCTAAGCTGACTTTCTTACTTGATAAGTTGACAAATTATAATATATCAATAAACCTTTGTTTTGAAGCTGTATTCTAGAATGAGCAATGGAGAAATCATGATACAGAAGAAATGACGGGGAAGATAGAATCTGAAATAAAAGCAAGGTATTATCACATCTTCGAAATACTAGGTACGTAAATTTCGGGGACGAAATTTCATAAGGACGGGAGATTGTAAGACCCCAGATTTTATGAAATAGAAGTTTTCAATTTTTCTTATAATTATTATTCAGTAAATGGTTAAATTGATAAAAGGTTAAAGTTGAGGGTGATGTATGTAAATTTTTCAAATAAGCAAGTGGTAATAAAATATTCATTGTGTCGGGAGAATATTCGTTTGGTCGTGGAATATTCTTGTTGTCGGGAAATATTCGTACGACGGCGCAGCCATTTGTGGGCCTCATAACGGAATAATTGTCGGATGAAAAAAAAACGACAAAAATGAGTTTTCTTTAAAATAACGGAGTAATTGTTACCGTGAAAACTGTTGAAATACCCGGTGGTTAAAATACAGTAATACATGGTGTTGTACAGTAGCACACGGTATTGCACAATAATTCTAATTATTGATTCGTGCGTAAGAAGTCACTACTCAATAATTATTACAGTAATTACTGTTCAATATTTTATATTATTGATTCAATAATTGCTACATTGATAATTGCATAATATTTTATTAATTAGATAATTGTCATTGCACAGTATTTCAAATTATCAAATCAATAATTCATATTATTTGAATAATAGTATTAGATAGCATTATTGGAAATGTCTAAGGAAGTTCTGTCGAGGAAAGGGGTTAGGTTAATCTAATTGCGCGCCAGTAAAGAGAAATCCTTATCAAAAAGCCCCTCTTTTCTGGGAACGACCTGGTTGTCAATATTGTAGTTCTATAATTATTTGTGAATAATTAATTATTGATAATAATGATAAGGAAATATTTATTCAATGTGGATATAAATGGAAGAATTTTTAGTAGAGTGACAATTGTTAAAAATTGATATTTTATCTTTTCTGATAAAATAATTCATTCGAATATTATTATAATATTACATTATAAATGTATAATGTGATAATATAATTAATAATGGTGATATATTTTAATGGTTTATGAATAAATGAGGTGGAAGAGAGCAAATGGAATTTAAATTTTTTAATAATTATAAATATTTTATTTTATATATATATATATATATACGTATGTGCATATGTATGTGTGTGTGTGCGTGGAAGAAATGGTGGGGATGAGAAAAGAAGAAAAGGGGAGAGAGAGAGAGAGAGGAGAGATAGTTAGTGAAAATTTATGGGAAAGTAAGAAAAGAAAGAAGTAGGTGATTGGTGGTGAAGTATTTTTAAAATTTTGAATGATGATTTTCTTTTCTTGCTTTTGGTCAAAAATAAAATGCTGGAGAGTAGTTTTCATGCTGGTGAGTGGTATTCAAAAAGGGGGTGTCCTTTTCTTTCTTGAGTGTGCTGAACTTGTCAAATTGGGAGTGTGAAGAAAATTATCCGTATGTGAATTTCGGTCATTTTTCGTTTGGAATTTGGAAAAACTTTCTTCTACAAAGTTGTAGATAATTAAATTTTCTATGGAATGAACATAAAACTTGTATTTTTCTGATAAAAGAGCTGTTTATTATGAATTATTGAAGTTTTGGAAAATAAATATTTATTAAAAACATGGATGGGCCCCACTTTTTGTTTTTGTTGAAAAATATTGAATTCCTTGCTGGTGTGTTTTTTTTTTGAACATAGTGATGCGGGGAGAAAATGTAAAAGCCTCCGGTAGCAGGTTTGGTCAACATAGGTATTCTGGCATTTTCTTATAAATAGGATGCTTAGTTAGAAATGAAAATCACACCAGAATCAGAAAATTTTCTCTCTATAATATCGAGCGTATTTCTTGTGAGTATTTAGATACTTTGAGTGTTGATAGCAGTGCAAATTTTCGTCCACATAATATCTGACATTCCAGTCAAAACTACTCTCCGGTTAGGGTAAGGGATGTCATTTTCTTTCGTAAATGATGTTATTCTTTTTAATATCATTATACCAAAATATTGGCATGAATTTTATTATGAAATTCTTACTTTTTCCGTCGGGGTTAGTATTCACGTCTACGGCACTATTCACGGAAAAAAAATTAAATTTTCTTCTATTTGTCCAAGTTGCCTATTAAGGTTCCTATCTTTGATTGGATCCAAGTTTTGATCTTCATTCTTGAATTTTGTTCCACAAAGTATTATTATGAAATATTCTTGAACTTGGATAAACTAAATTACGAATCCCTAATCTTTGTCATTTATCTCACTAGATTCGTTATTTATATTATTTTTCATCATCCTCAGTCCTAAATGGTGATATAACTGAATATCTTGGCCTGTATAGCAAAGATGAATGATTACCTGATGAATATCTTTGGCCCGTAGTGCAAAGATGAACAGGTGTTGAGATGAACATGACCAACTGATGATACAAATGAATATCTTTGGCCCGTAGTGCAAAGATGAATATTTGATTTGAGATATATATTGATTGATGTTAAAGGGATAAAATATTGATGATAGACTTTTAAGTCATAGAAGATAGTAGACTTCATTCTCTACATAACTCTTCTAATGAATTGATATTTCCGCTGCAGTTGTTGATCTAAAATTTGTTGTCCATAATATTTTATCTGATTTATTGAAGACTAACGATAATTTATATTCATTATCTTAGTCATAATATTCTTTACTGTGCTAGTTAAGCTCACCCTTTTCATCTATTGTCCTCTTCAGGGAATGAGAATGTTGCGAGAACTAGTCGGAAACAGTGTGATGATCAAAGTTAGATATGTAGAAATCCTCACTATTCTATAAAATAGTGGGATAATAATTATAATGAATATGGAATGAATTTGAATGTTTATATTTCGTATTATATACGATTTGCATTGAAATTTATAGTTGTATGGTCGTATTTCTCACGACCTTTTGTTATGAAAGATTTGTATTTGGAATTCTGTACCATGTATTTGACGACTTAGAATGGGTTGGTATTGAACTTATTTTGGGGCGTCACAGTTGGTATCAGAGCTTAGGGATATGGTCGCTGGTGGAGATCTGAGTCTAGTACTAGGAAGGGAGAGAAGAGTAATATACTTCGCTAGTGTGTGACTAACCTAAGCTGACTTTTCTTACTTGATAAGTTGACAAATTATAATATATCAATAAACCTTTGTTTTGAAGCTGTATTCTAGAATGAGCAATGGAGAAATCATGATACAGAAGAAATGACGGGGAAGATAGAATCTGAAATAAAAGCAAGGTATTATCACATCTTCGAAATACTAGGTACGTAAATTTCGGGGACGAAATTTCATAAGGACGGGAGATTGTAAGACCCCAGATTTTATGAAATAGAAGTTTTCAATTTTTCTTATAATTATTATTCAGTAAATGGTTAAATTGATAAAAGGTTAAAGTTGAGGGTGATGTATGTAAATTTTTCAAAATAAGCAAGTGGTAATAAAATATTCATTGTGTCGGGAGAATATTCGTTTGGTCGTGGAATATTCTTGTTGTCGGGAAATATTCGTACGACGGCGCAGCCATTGTGGGCCTCATAACGGAATAATTGTCGGATGAAAAAAAACGACAAAAATGAGTTTTCTTTAAAATAACGGAGTAATTGTTACCGTGAAAACTGTTGAAATACCCGGTGGTTAAAATACAGTAATACATGGTGTTGTACAGTAGCACACGGTATTGCACAATAATTCTAATTATTGATTCGTGCGTAAGAAGTCACTACTCAATAATTATTACAGTAATTACTGTTCAATATTTTATATTATTGATTCAATAATTGCTACATTGATAATTGCATAATATTTTATTAATTAGATAATTGTCATTGCACAGTATTTCAAATTATCAAATCAATAATTCATATTATTTGAATAATAGTATTAGATAGCATTATTGGAAATGTCTAAGGAAGTTCTGTCGAGGAAAGGGGTTAGGTTAATCTAATTGCGCGCCAGTAAGGAGAAATCCTTATCGAAAAGCCCCTCTTTTCTGGGAACGACCTGGTTGTCAATATTGTAGTTCTATAATATTATTTGTGAATAATTAATTATTGATAATAATGATAAGGAAATATTTATTCAATGTGGATATAAATGGAAGAATTTTTAGTAGAGTGACAATTGTTAAAAAATTGATATTTTATCTTTTCTGATAAAATAATTCATTCGAATATATTATTATAATATTACATTATAAATGTATAATGTGATAATATATTAATATAATAATGGTGATATATTTTAATGGTTTATGAATAAATGAGGTGGAAGAGAGCAAATGGAATTTAAATTTTTTAATAATTATAAATATTTTATTTATATATATATATATGTATATATATATATACGTATGTGCATATGTATGTGTGTGTGTGTGCGTGGAAGAAATGGTGGGGATGAGAAAAGAAGAAAAAGGGGAGAGAGAGAGAGAGAGGAGAGATAGTTAGTGAAAATTTATGGGAAAGTAAGAAAAGAAAGAAGTAGGTGATTGGTGGTGAAGTATTTTAAAATTTTGAATGATGATTGTCTTTTCTTGCTTTTGGTCAAAAAATAAAATGCTGGAGAGTAGTTTTCATGCTGGTGAGTGGTATTCAAAAAGGGGGTGTCCTTTTCTTTCTTGAGTGTGCTGAACTTGTCAAATTGGGAGTGTGAAGAAAATTATCCGTATGTGAATTTCGGTCATTTTTCGTTTGGAATTTGGAAAAACTTTCTTCTACAAAGTTGTAGATAATTAAATTTTCTATGGAATGAACATAAAACTTGTATTTTTCTGATAAAAGAGCTAGTTTATTATGAATTATTGAAGTTTTGGAAATAAATATTTATTAAAAACATGGATGGGCCCCACTTTTTGTTTTTGTTGAAAAATATTGAATTCCTTGCTGGTGTGTTTTTTTTTTGAACATAGTGATGCGGGGAGAAAATGTAAAAGCCTCCGGTAGCAGGTTTGGTCAACATAGGTATTCTGGCATTTTTCTTATAAATAGGATGCTTAGTTAGAAATGAAAATCACACCAGAATCAGAAAATTTTCTCTCTATAATATCGAGCGTATTTCTTGTGAGTATTTAGATACTTTGAGTGTTGATAGCAGTGCAAATTTTCGTCCACATAATATCTGACATTCCAGTCAAAACTACTCTCCGGTTAGGGTAAGGGATGTCATTTTCTTTCGTAAATGATGTTATTCTTTTTAATATCATTATACCAAAATATTGGCATGAATTTTATTATGAAATTCTTACTTTTTCCGTCGGGGTTAGTATTCACGTCTACGGCACTATTCACGGAAAAAAAATTAAATTTTCTTCTATTTGTCCAAGTTGCCTATTAAGGTTCCTATCTTTGATTGGATCCAAGTTTTGATCTTCATTCTTGAATTTTGTTCCACAAAGTATTATTATGAAATATTCTTGAACTTGGATAAACTAAATTACGAATCCCTAATCTTTGTCATTTATCTCACTAGATTCGTTATTTATATTATTTTTCATCATCCTCAGTCCTAAATGGTGATATAACTGAATATCTTTGGCCTGTATAGCAAAGATGAATGATTACCTGATGAATATCTTTGGCCCGTAGTGCAAAGATGAACAGGTGTTGAGATGAACATGACCAACTGATGATACAAATGAATATCTTTGGCCCGTAGTGCAAAGATGAATATTTGATTTGAGATATATATTGATTGATGTTAAAGAGATAAAATATTGATGATAGACTTTTAAGTCATAGAAGATAGTAGACTTCATTCTCTACATAACTCTTCTAATGAATTGATATTTCCGCTGCAGTTGTTGATCTAAAATTTGTTGTCCATAATATTTTATCTGATTTATTGAAGACTAACGATAATTTATATTTCATTATCTTATTCATAATATTCTTTACTGTGCTAGTTAAGCTCACCCTTTTCATCTATTGTCCTCTTCAGGGAATGAGAATGTTGCGAGAACTAGTCGAGAAACAGTGTGATGATCAAAGTTAGATATGTAGAAATCCTCACTATTCTATAAAATAGTGGGATAATAATTATAATGAATATGGAATGAATTTGAATGTTTATATTTCGTATTATATACGATTTGCATTGAAATTTATAGTTGTATGGTCGTATTTCTCACGACCTTTTGTTATGAAAGATTTGTATTTGGAATTCTGTACCATGTATTTGACGACTTAGAATGGGTTGGTATTGAACTTATTTTGGGGGCGTCACAGTTGGTATCAGAGCTTAGGGATATGGTCGCTGGTGGAGATCTGAGTCTAGTACTAGGAAGGAGAGAAGAGTAATATACTTCGCTAGTGTGTGACTAACCTAAGCTGACTTTTCTTACTTGATAAGTTGACAAATTATAATATATCAATAAACCTTTGTTTTGAAGCTGTATTCTAGAATGAGCAATGGAGAAATCATGATACAGAAGAAATGACGGGGAAGATAGAATCTGAAATAAAAGCAAGGTATTATCACATCTTCGAAATACTAGGTACGTAAATTTCGGGGACGAAATTTCATAAGGACGGGAGATTGTAAGACCCCAGATTTTATGAAATAGAAGTTTTCAATTTTTCTTATAATTATTATTCAGTAAATGGTTAAATTGATAAAAGGTTAAAGTTGAGGGTGATGTATGTAAATTTTTCAAAATAAGCAAGTGGTAATAAAATATTCATTGTGTCGGGAGAATATTCGTTTGGTCGTGGAATATTCTTGTTGTCGGGAAATATTCGTACGACGGCGCAGCCATTTGTGGGCCTCATAACGGAATAATTGTCGGATGAAAAAAAACGACAAAAATGAGTTTTCTTTAAAATAACGGAGTAGTAATTGTTACCGTGAAAACTGTTGAAATACCCGGTGGTTAAAATACAGTAATACATGGTGTGTACAGTAGCACACGGTATTGCACAATAATTCTAATTATTGATTCGTGCGTAAGAAGTCACTACTCAATAATTATTACAGTAATTACTGTTCAATATTTTATATTATTGATTCAATAATTGCTACATTGATAATTGCATAATATTTTATTAATTAGATAATTGTCATTGCACAGTATTTCAATTATCAAATCAATAATTCATATTATTTGAATAATAGTATTAGATAGCATTATTGGAAATGTCTAAGGAAGTTCTGTCGAGGAAAGGGGTTAGGTTAATCTAATTGCGCGCCAGTAAAGAGAAATCCTTATCAAAAGCCCCTCTTTTCTGGGAACGACCTGGTTGTCAATATTGTAGTTCTATAATATTATTTGTGAATAATTAATTATTGATAATAATGATAAGGAAATATTTATTCAATGTGGATATAAATGGAAGAATTTTTAGTAGAGTGACAATTGTTAAAAAATTGATATTTTATCTTTTCTGATAAAATAATTCATTCGAATATATTATTATAATATTACATTATAATGTATAATGTGATAATATATTAATATAATAATGGTGATATATTTTAATGGTTTATGAATAAATGAGGTGGAAGAGAGCAAATGGAATTTAAATTTTTTAATAATTATAAATATTTTATTTTATATATATATATATATTATACGTATGTGCATATGTATGTGTGTGTGTGTGCGTGGAAGAAATGGTGGGGATGAGAAAAGAAGAAAAGGGGAGAGAGAGAGAGAGAGAGGAGAGATAGTTAGTGAAAATTTATGGGAAAGTAAGAAAAGAAAGAAGTAGGTGATTGGTGGTGAAGTATTTTTAAAATTTTGAATGATGATTTTCTTTTCTTGCTTTTGGTCAAAAATAAAATGCTGGAGAGTAGTTTTCATGCTGGTGAGTGGTATTCAAAAAGGGGGTGTCCTTTTCTTTCTTGAGTGTGCTGAACTTGTCAAATTGGGAGTGTGAAGAAAATTATCCGTATGTGAATTTCGGTCATTTTTCGTTTGGAATTTGGAAAAAACTTTCTTCTACAAAGTTGTAGATAATTAAATTTTCTATGGAATGAACATAAAACTGTATTTTTCTGATAAAAGAGCTGTTTATTATGAATTATTGAAGTTTTTGGAAATAAATATTTATTAAAAACATGGATGGGCCCCACTTTTGTTTTTGTTGAAAAATATTGAATTCCTTGCTGGTGTGTTTTTTTTTTTGAACATAGTGATGCGGGGAGAAAATGTAAAAGCCTCCGGTAGCAGGTTTGGTCAACATAGGTATTCTGGCATTTTCTTATAAATAGGATGCTTAGTTAGAAATGAAAATCACACCAGAATCAGAAAATTTTCTCTCTATAATATCGAGCGTATTTCTTGTGAGTATTTAGATACTTTGAGTGTTGATAGCAGTGCAAATTTTCGTCCACATAATATCTGACATTCCAGTCAAAATTACTCTCCGGTTAGGGTAAGGGATGTCATTTTCTTTCGTAAATGATGTTATTCTTTTTAATATCATTATACCAAAATATTGGCATGAATTTTATTATGAAATTCTTACTTTTTCCGTCGGGGTTAGTATTCACGTCTACGGCACTATTCACGGAAACAAATTAAATTTTCTTCTATTTGTCCAAGTTGCCTATTAAGGTTCCTATCTTTGATTGGATCCAAGTTTTGATCTTCATTCTTGAATTTTGTTCCACAAAGTATTATTATGGAATATTCTTGAACTTGGATAAACTAAATTACGAATCCCTAATCTTTGTCATTTATCTCACTAGATTCGTTATTTATATTATTTTTCATCATCCTCAGTCCTAAATGGTGATATAACTGAATATCTTTGGCCTGTATAGCAAAGATGAATGATTACCTGATGAATATCTTTGGCCCGTAGTGCAAAGATGAACAGGTGTTGAGATGAACATGACCAACTGATGATACAAATGAATATCTTTGGCCCGTAGTGCAAAGATGAATATTTGATTTGAGATATATATTGATTGATGTTAAAGGGATAAAATATTGATGATAGACTTTTAAGTCATAGAAGATAGTAGACTTCATTCTCTACATAACTCTTCTAATGAATTGATATTTCCGCTGCAGTTGTTGATCTAAAATTTGTTGTCCATAATATTTTATCTGATTTATTGAAGACTAACGATAATTTATATTTCATTATCTTATTCATAATATTCTTTACTGTGCTAGTTAAGCTCACCCTTTTCATCTATTGTCCTCTTCAGGGAATGAGAATGTTGCGAGAACTAGTCGAGAAACAGTGTGATGATCAAAGTTAGATATGTAGAAATCCTCACTATTCTATAAAATAGTGGGATAATAATTATAATGAATATGGAATGAATTTGAATGTTTATATTTCGTATTATATACGATTTGCATTGAAATTTATAGTTGTATGGTCGTATTTCTCACGACCTTTTGTTATGAAAGATTTGTATTTGGAATTCTGTACCATGTATTTGACGACTTAGAATGGGTTGGTATTGAACTTATTTTGGGGGGCGTCACAGGTTGGTATCAGAGCTTAGGGATATGGTCGCTGGTGGAGATCTGAGTCTAGTACTAGGAAGGGAGAGAAGAGTAATATACTTCGCTAGTGTGTGGACTAACCTAAGCTGACTTTTCTTACTTGATAAGTTGACAAATTATAATATATCAATAAACCTTTGTTTTGAAGCTGTATTCTAGAATGAGCAATGGAGAAATCATGATACAGAAGAAATGACGGGGAAGATAGAATCTGAAATAAAAGCAAGGTATTATCACATCTTCGAAATACTAGGTACGTAAATTTCGGGGACGAAATTTCATAAGGACGGGAGATTGTAAGACCCCAGATTTTATGAAATAGAAGTTTTCAATTTTTCTTATAATTATTATTCAGTAAATGGTTAAATTGATAAAAGGTTAAAGTTGAGGGTGATGTATGTAAATTTTTCAAAATAAGCAAGTGGTAATAAAATATTCATTGTGTCGGGGAATATTCGTTTGGTCGTGGAATATTCTGTTGTCGGGAAATATTCGTACGACGGCGCAGCCATTTGTGGGCCTCATAACGGAATAATTGTCGGATGAAAAAAAACGACAAAAAATTGAGTTTTCTTTAAAATAACGGAGTAATTGTTACCGTGAAAAACTGTTGAAATACCCGGTGGTTAAAATACAGTAATACATGGTGTTGTACAGTAGCACACGGTATTGCACAATAATTCTAATTATTGATTCGTGCGTAAGAAGTCACTACTCAATAATTATTACAGTAATTACTGTTCAATATTTTATATTATTGATTCAATAATTGCTACATTGATAATTGCATATATTTTATTAATTAGATAATTGTCATTGCACAGTATTTCAAATTATCAAATCAATAATTCATATTATTTGAATAATAGTATTAGATAGCATTATTGGAAATGTCTAAGGAAGTTCTGTCGAGGAAAGGGGTTAGGTTAATCTAATTGCGCGCCAGTAAAGAGAAATCCTTATCAAAAAGCCCCTCTTTTCTGGGAACGACCTGGTTGTCAATATTGTAGTTCTATAATATTATTTGTGAATAATTAATTATTGATAATAATGATAAGGAAATATTTATTCAATGTGGATATAAATGGAAGAATTTTTAGTAGAGTGACAATTGTTAAAAAATTGATATTTTATCTTTTCTGATAAAATAATTCATTCGAATATATTATTATAATATTACATTATAAATGTATAATGTGATAATATATTAATATAATAATGGTGATATATTTTAATGGTTTATGAATAAATGAGGTGGAAGAGAGCAAATGGAATTTAAATTTTTTAATAATTATAAATATTTTATTTTATATATATATATAGTATATATATATATATATATACGTATGTGCATATGTATGTGTGTGTGTGTGCGTGGAAGAAATGGTGGGGATGAGAAAAGAAGAAAAGGGGAGAGAGAGAGAGAGAGGAGAGATAGTTAGTGAAAATTTATGGGAAAGTAAGAAAAGAAAGAAGTAGGTGATTGGTGGTGAAGTATTTTTAAAATTTTGAATGATGATTTTCTTTTCTTGCTTTTGGTCAAAAAATAAAATGCTGGAGAGTAGTTTTCATGCTGGTGAGTGGTATTCAAAAAGGGGGGTGTCCTTTTCTTTCTTGAGTGTGCTGAACTTGTCAAATTGGGAGTGTGAAGAAAATTATCCGTATGTGAATTTCGGTCATTTTTCGTTTGGAATTTGGAAAAACTTTCTTCTACAAAGTTGTAGATAATTAAATTTTCTATGGAATGAACATAAAACTTGTATTTTTCTGATAAAAGAGCTGTTTATTATGAATTATTGAAGTTTTGGAAATAAATATTTATTAAAAACATGGATGGGCCCCACTTTTTGTTTTTGTTGAAAAATATTGAATTCCTTGCTGGTGTGTTTTTTTTTTTGAACATAGTGATGCGGGGAGAAAATGTAAAAGCCTCCGGTAGCAGGTTTGGTCAACATAGGTATTCTGGCATTTTCTTATAAATAGGATGCTTAGTTAGAAATGAAAATCACACCAGAATCAGAAAATTTTCTCTCTATAATATCGAGCGTATTTCTTGTGAGTATTTAGATACTTTGAGTGTTGATAGCAGTGCAAATTTTCGTCCACATAATATCTGACATTCCAGTCAAAACTACTCTCCGGTTAGGGTAAGGGATGTCATTTTCTTTCGTAAATGATGTTATTCTTTTTAATATCATTATACCAAAATATTGGCATGAATTTTATTATGAAATTCTTACTTTTTCCGTCGGGGTTAGTATTCACGTCTACGGCACTATTCACGGAAAAAAAATTAAATTTTCTTCTATTTGTCCAAGTTGCCTATTAAGGTTCCTATCTTTGATTGGATCCAAGTTTTGATCTTCATTCTTGAATTTTGTTCCACAAAGTATTATTATGAAATATTCTTGAACTTGGATAAACTAAATTACGAATCCCTAATCTTTGTCATTTATCTCACTAGATTCGTTATTTATATTATTTTTCATCATCCTCAGTCCTAAATGGTGATATAACTGAATATCTTTGGCCTGTATAGCAAAGATGAATGATTACCTGATGAATATCTTTGGCCCGTAGTGCAAAGATGAACAGGTGTTGAGATGAACATGACCAACTGATGATACAAATGAATATCTTTGGCCCGTAGTGCAAAGATGAATATTTGATTTGAGATATATATTGATTGATGTTAAAGAGATAAAATATTGATGATAGACTTTTAAGTCATAGAAGATAGTAGACTTCATTCTCTACATAACTCTTCTAATGAATTGATATTTCCGCTGCAGTTGTTGATCTAAAATTTGTTGTCCATAATATTTTATCTGATTTATTGAAGACTAACGATAATTTATATTTCATTATCTTATTCATAATATTCTTTACTGTGCTAGTTAAGCTCACCCTTTTCATCTATTGTCCTCTTCAGGGAATGAGAATGTTGCGAGAACTAGTCGAGAAACAGTGTGATGATCAAAGTTAGATATGTAGAAATCCTCACTATTCTATAAAATAGTGGGATAATAATTATAATGAATATGGAATGAATTTGAATGTTTATATTTCGTATTATATACGATTTGCATTGAAATTATAGTTGTATGGTCGTATTTCTCACGACCTTTTGTTATGAAAGATTTGTATTTGGAATTCTGTACCATGTATTTGACGACTTAGAATGGGTTGGTATTGAACTTATTTTGGGGGCGTCACAGTTGGTATCAGAGCTTAGGGATATGGTCGCTGGTGGAGATCTGAGTCTAGTACTAGGAAGGGAGAGAAGAGTAATATACTTCGCTAGTGTGTGACTAACCTAAGCTGACTTTTCTTACTTGATAAGTTGACAAATTATAATATATCAATAAACCTTTGTTTTGAAGCTGTATTCTAGAATGAGCAATGGAGAAATCATGATACAGAAGAAATGACGGGGAAGATAGAATCTGAAATAAAAGCAAGGTATTATCACATCTTCGAAATACTAGGTACGTAAATTTCGGGGACGAAATTTCATAAGGACGGGAGATTGTAAGACCCCAGATTTTATGAAATAGAAGTTTTCAATTTTTCTTATAATTATTATTCAGTAAATGGTTAAATTGATAAAAGGTTAAAGTTGAGGGTGATGTATGTAAATTTTTCAAAATAAGCAAGTGGTAATAAAATATTCATTGTGTCGGGGAATATTCGTTTGGTCGTGGAATATTCTTGTTGTCGGGAAATATTCGTACGACGGCGCAGCCATTTGTGGGCCTCATAACGGAATAATTGTCGGATGAAAAAAAACGACAAAAATGAGTTTTCTTTAAAATAACGGAGTAATTGTTACCGTGAAAACTGTTGAAATACCCGGTGGTTAAAATACAGTAATACATGGTGTTGTACAGTAGCACACGGTATTGCACAATAATTCTAATTATTGATTCGTGCGTAAGAAGTCACTACTCAATAATTATTACAGTAATTACTGTTCAATATTTTATATTATTGATTCAATAATTGCTACATTGATAATTGCATAATATTTTATTAATTAGATAATTGTCATTGCACAGTATTTCAAATTATCAAATCAATAATTCATATTATTTGAATAATAGTATTAGATAGCATTATTGGAAATGTCTAAGGAAGTTCTGTCGAGGAAAGGGGTTAGGTTAATCTAATTGCGCGCCAGTAAAGAGAAATCCTTATCAAAAAGCCCCTCTTTTCTGGGAACGACCTGGTTGTCAATATTGTAGTTCTATAATATTATTTGTGAATAATTAATTATTGATAATAATGATAAGGAAATATTTATTCAATGTGGATATAAATGGAAGAATTTTTAGTAGAGTGACAATTGTTAAAAAATTGATATTTTATCTTTTCTGATAAAATAATTCATTCGAATATATTATTAATATTACATTATAAATGTATAATGTGATAATATATTAATATAATAATGGTGATATATTTTAATGGTTTATGAATAAATGAGGTGGAAGAGAGCAAATGGAATTTAAATTTTTTAATAATTATAAATATTTTATTTTATATATATATATATATATATACGTATGTGCATATGTATGTGTGTGTGTGTGCGTGGAAGAAATGGTGGGGATGAGAAAAGAAGAAAAGGGGAGAGAGAGAGAGAGAGGAGAGATAGTTAGTGAAAATTTATGGGAAAGTAAGAAAAGAAAGAAGTAGGTGATTGGTGGTGAAGTATTTTTAAAATTTTGAATGATGATTTTCTTTTCTTGCTTTTGGTCAAAAAATAAAATGCTGGAGAGTAGTTTTCATGCTGGTGAGTGGTATTCAAAAAGGGGGTGTCCTTTTCTTTCTTGAGTGTGCTGAACTTGTCAAATTGGGAGTGTGAAGAAAATTATCCGTATGTGAATTTCGGTCATTTTTCGTTTGGAATTTGGAAAAACTTTCTTCTACAAAGTTGTAGATAATTAAATTTTCTATGGAATGAACATAAAACTTGTATTTTTCTGATAAAAGAGCTGTTTATTATGAATTATTGAAGTTTTGGAAATAAATATTTATTAAAAACATGGATGGGCCCCACTTTTTGTTTTTGTTGAAAAATATTGAATTCCTTGCTGGTGTGTTTTTTTTTTGAACATAGTGATGCGGGGAGAAAATGTAAAAGCCTCCGGTAGCAGGTTTGGTCAACATAGGTATTCTGGCATTTTCTTATAAATAGGATGCTTAGTTAGAAATGAAAATCACACCAGAATCAGAAAATTTTCTCTCTATAATATCGAGCGTATTTCTTGTGAGTATTTAGATACTTTGAGTGTTGATAGCAGTGCAAATTTTCGTCCACATAATATCTGACATTCCAGTCAAAACTACTCTCCGGTTAGGGTAAGGGATGTCATTTTCTTTCGTAAATGATGTTATTCTTTTTAATATCATTATACCAAAATATTGGCATGAATTTTATTATGAAATTCTTACTTTTTCCGTCGGGGTTAGTATTCACGTCTACGGCACTATTCACGGAAAAAAAATTAAATTTTCTTCTATTTGTCCAAGTTGCCTATTAAGGTTCCTATCTTTGATTGGATCCAAGTTTTGATCTTCATTCTTGAATTTTGTTCCACAAAGTATTATTATGAAATATTCTTGAACTTGGATAAACTAAATTACGAATCCCTAATCTTTGTCATTTATCTCACTAGATTCGTTATTTATATTATTTTTCATCATCCTCAGTCCTAAATGGTGATATAACTGAATATCTTTGGCCTGTATAGCAAAGATGAATGATTACCTGATGAATATCTTTGGCCCGTAGTGCAAAGATGAACAGGTGTTGAGATGAACATGACCAACTGATGATACAAATGAATATCTTTGGCCCGTAGTGCAAAGATGAATATTTGATTTGAGATATATATTGATTGATGTTAAAGGGATAAAATATTGATGATAGACTTTTAAGTCATAGAAGATAGTAGACTTCATTCTCTACATAACTCTTCTAATGAATTGATATTTCCGCTGCAGTTGTTGATCTAAAATTTGTTGTCCATAATATTTTATCTGATTTATTGAAGACTAACGATAATTTATATTTCATTATCTTATTCATAATATTCTTTACTGTGCTAGTTAAGCTCACCCTTTTCATCTATTGTCCTCTTCAGGGAATGAGAATGTTGCGAGAACTAGTCGAGAAACAGTGTGATGATCAAAGTTAGATATGTAGAAATCCTCACTATTCTATAAAATAGTGGGATAATAATTATAATGAATATGGAATGAATTTGAATGTTTATATTTCGTATTATATACGATTTGCATTGAAATTTATAGTTGTATGGTCGTATTTCTCACGACCTTTTGTTATGAAAGATTTGTATTTGGAATTCTGTACCATGTATTTGACGACTTAGAATGGGTTGGTATTGAACTTATTTTGGGGGCGTCACAGTTGGTATCAGAGCTTAGGGATATGGTCGCTGGTGGAGATCTGAGTCTAGTACTAGGAAGGGAGAGAAGAGTAATATACTTCGCTAGTGTGTGACTAACCTAAGCTGACTTTTCTTACTTGATAAGTTGACAAATTATAATATATCAATAAACCTTTGTTTTGAAGCTGTATTCTAGAATGAGCAATGGAGAAATCATGATACAGAAGAAATGACGGGGAAGATAGAATCTGAAATAAAAGCAAGGTATTATCACATCTTCGAAATACTAGGTACGTAAATTTCGGGGACGAAATTTCATAAGGACGGGAGATTGTAAGACCCCAGATTTTATGAAATAGAAGTTTTCAATTTTTCTTATAATTATTATTCAGTAAATGGTTAAATTGATAAAAGGTTAAAGTTGAGGGTGATGTATGTAAATTTTTCAAAATAAGCAAGTGGTAATAAAATATTCATTGTGTCGGGGAATATTCGTTTGGTCGTGGAATATTCTTGTTGTCGGGAAATATTCGTACGACGGCGCAGCCATTTGTGGGCCTCATAACGGAATAATTGTCGGATGAAAAAAAACGACAAAAATGAGTTTTCTTTAAAATAACGGAGTAATTGTTACCGTGAAAACTGTTGAAATACCCGGTGGTTAAAATACAGTAATACATGGTGTTGTACAGTAGCACACGGTATTGCACAATAATTCTAATTATTGATTCGTGCGTAAGAAGTCACTACTCAATAATTATTACAGTAATTACTGTTCAATATTTTATATTATTGATTCAATAATTGCTACATTGATAATTGCATAATATTTTATTAATTAGATAATTGTCATTGCACAGTATTTCAAATTATCAAATCAATAATTCATATTATTTGAATAATAGTATTAGATAGCATTATTGGAAATGTCTAAGGAAGTTCTGTCGAGGAAAGGGGTTAGGTTAATCTAATTGCGCGCCAGTAAAGAGAAATCCTTATCAAAAAGCCCCTCTTTTCTGGGAACGACCTGGTTGTCAATATTGTAGTTCTATAATATTATTTGTGAATAATTAATTATTGATAATAATGATAAGGAAATATTTATTCAATGTGGATATAAATGGAAGAATTTTTAGTAGAGTGACAATTGTTAAAAAATTGATATTTTATCTTTTCTGATAAAATAATTCATTCGAATATATTATTATAATATTACATTATAAATGTATAATGTGATAATATATTAATATAATAATGGTGATATATTTTAATGGTTTATGAATAAATGAGGTGGAAGAGAGCAAATGGAATTTAAATTTTTTAATAATTATAAATATTTTATTTTATATATATATATATATATATACGTATGTGCATATGTATGTGTGTGTGTGTGCGTGGAAGAAATGGTGGGGATGAGAAAAGAAGAAAAGGGGAGAGAGAGAGAGAGAGGAGAGATAGTTAGTGAAAATTTATGGGAAAGTAAGAAAAGAAAGAAGTAGGTGATTGGTGGTGAAGTATTTTTAAAATTTTGAATGATGATTTTCTTTTCTTGCTTTTGGTCAAAAAATAAAATGCTGGAGAGTAGTTTTCATGCTGGTGAGTGGTATTCAAAAAGGGGGTGTCCTTTTCTTTCTTGAGTGTGCTGAACTTGTCAAATTGGGAGTGTGAAGAAAATTATCCGTATGTGAATTTCGGTCATTTTTCGTTTGGAATTTGGAAAAACTTTCTTCTACAAAGTTGTAGATAATTAAATTTTCTATGGAATGAACATAAAACTTGTATTTTTCTGATAAAAGAGCTGTTTATTATGAATTATTGAAGTTTTGGAAATAAATATTTATTAAAAACATGGATGGGCCCCACTTTTTGTTTTTGTTGAAAAATATTGAATTCCTTGCTGGTGTGTTTTTTTTTTGAACATAGTGATGCGGGGAGAAAATGTAAAAGCCTCCGGTAGCAGGTTTGGTCAACATAGGTATTCTGGCATTTTCTTATAAATAGGATGCTTAGTTAGAAATGAAAATCACACCAGAATCAGAAAATTTTCTCTCTATAATATCGAGCGTATTTCTTGTGAGTATTTAGATACTTTGAGTGTTGATAGCAGTGCAAATTTTCGTCCACATAATATCTGACATTCCAGTCAAAACTACTCTCCGGTTAGGGTAAGGGATGTCATTTTCTTTCGTAAATGATGTTATTCTTTTTAATATCATTATACCAAAATATTGGCATGAATTTTATTATGAAATTCTTACTTTTTCCGTCGGGGTTAGTATTCACGTCTACGGCACTATTCACGGAAAAAAAATTAAATTTTCTTCTATTTGTCCAAGTTGCCTATTAAGGTTCCTATCTTTGATTGGATCCAAGTTTTGATCTTCATTCTTGAATTTTGTTCCACAAAGTATTATTATGAAATATTCTTGAACTTGGATAAACTAAATTACGAATCCCTAATCTTTGTCATTTATCTCACTAGATTCGTTATTTATATTATTTTTCATCATCCTCAGTCCTAAATGGTGATATAACTGAATATCTTTGGCCTGTATAGCAAAGATGAATGATTACCTGATGAATATCTTTGGCCCGTAGTGCAAAGATGAACAGGTGTTGAGATGAACATGACCAACTGATGATACAAATGAATATCTTTGGCCCGTAGTGCAAAGATGAATATTTGATTTGAGATATATATTGATTGATGTTAAAGGGATAAAATATTGATGATAGACTTTTAAGTCATAGAAGATAGTAGACTTCATTCTCTACATAACTCTTCTAATGAATTGATATTTCCGCTGCAGTTGTTGATCTAAAATTTGTTGTCCATAATATTTTATCTGATTTATTGAAGACTAACGATAATTTATATTTCATTATCTTATTCATAATATTCTTTACTGTGCTAGTTAAGCTCACCCTTTTCATCTATTGTCCTCTTCAGGGAATGAGAATGTTGCGAGAACTAGTCGAGAAACAGTGTGATGATCAAAGTTAGATATGTAGAAATCCTCACTATTCTATAAAATAGTGGGATAATAATTATAATGAATATGGAATGAATTTGAATGTTTATATTTCGTATTATATACGATTTGCATTGAAATTTATAGTTGTATGGTCGTATTTCTCACGACCTTTTGTTATGAAAGATTTGTATTTGGAATTCTGTACCATGTATTTGACGACTTAGAATGGGTTGGTATTGAACTTATTTTGGGGGCGTCACAGTTGGTATCAGAGCTTAGGGATATGGTCGCTGGTGGAGATCTGAGTCTAGTACTAGGAAGGGAGAGAAGAGTAATATACTTCGCTAGTGTGTGACTAACCTAAGCTGACTTTTCTTACTTGATAAGTTGACAAATTATAATATATCAATAAACCTTTGTTTTGAAGCTGTATTCTAGAATGAGCAATGGAGAAATCATGATACAGAAGAAATGACGGGGAAGATAGAATCTGAAATAAAAGCAAGGTATTATCACATCTTCGAAATACTAGGTACGTAAATTTCGGGGACGAAATTTCATAAGGACGGGAGATTGTAAGACCCCAGATTTTATGAAATAGAAGTTTTCAATTTTTCTTATAATTATTATTCAGTAAATGGTTAAATTGATAAAAGGTTAAAGTTGAGGGTGATGTATGTAAATTTTTCAAAATAAGCAAGTGGTAATAAAATATTCATTGTGTCGGGGAATATTCGTTTGGTCGTGGAATATTCTTGTTGTCGGGAAATATTCGTACGACGGCGCAGCCATTTGTGGGCCTCATAACGGAATAATTGTCGGATGAAAAAAAACGACAAAAATGAGTTTTCTTTAAAATAACGGAGTAATTGTTACCGTGAAAACTGTTGAAATACCCGGTGGTTAAAATACAGTAATACATGGTGTTGTACAGTAGCACACGGTATTGCACAATAATTCTAATTATTGATTCGTGCGTAAGAAGTCACTACTCAATAATTATTACAGTAATTACTGTTCAATATTTTATATTATTGATTCAATAATTGCTACATTGATAATTGCATAATATTTTATTAATTAGATAATTGTCATTGCACAGTATTTCAAATTATCAAATCAATAATTCATATTATTTGAATAATAGTATTAGATAGCATTATTGGAAATGTCTAAGGAAGTTCTGTCGAGGAAAGGGGTTAGGTTAATCTAATTGCGCGCCAGTAAAGAGAAATCCTTATCAAAAAGCCCCTCTTTTCTGGGAACGACCTGGTTGTCAATATTGTAGTTCTATAATATTATTTGTGAATAATTAATTATTGATAATAATGATAAGGAAATATTTATTCAATGTGGATATAAATGGAAGAATTTTTAGTAGAGTGACAATTGTTAAAAAATTGATATTTTATCTTTTCTGATAAAATAATTCATTCGAATATATTATTATAATATTACATTATAAATGTATAATGTGATAATATATTAATATAATAATGGTGATATATTTTAATGGTTTATGAATAAATGAGGTGGAAGAGAGCAAATGGAATTTAAATTTTTTAATAATTATAAATATTTTATTTTATATATATATATATATATATATATATATATACGTATGTGCATATGTATGTGTGTGTGTGTGCGTGGAAGAAATGGTGGGGATGAGAAAAGAAGAAAAGGGGAGAGAGAGAGAGAGAGGAGAGATAGTTAGTGAAAATTTATGGGAAAGTAAGAAAAGAAAGAAGTAGGTGATTGGTGGTGAAGTATTTTTAAAATTTTGAATGATGATTTTCTTTTCTTGCTTTTGGTCAAAAAATAAAATGCTGGAGAGTAGTTTTCATGCTGGTGAGTGGTATTCAAAAAGGGGGTGTCCTTTTCTTTCTTGAGTGTGCTGAACTTGTCAAATTGGGAGTGTGAAGAAAATTATCCGTATGTGAATTTCGGTCATTTTTCGTTTGGAATTTGGAAAAACTTTCTTCTACAAAGTTGTAGATAATTAAATTTTCTATGGAATGAACATAAAACTTGTATTTTTCTGATAAAAGAGCTGTTTATTATGAATTATTGAAGTTTTGGAAATAAATATTTATTAAAAACATGGATGGGCCCCACTTTTTGTTTTTGTTGAAAAATATTGAATTCCTTGCTGGTGTGTTTTTTTTTTGAACATAGTGATGCGGGGAGAAAATGTAAAAGCCTCCGGTAGCAGGTTTGGTCAACATAGGTATTCTGGCATTTTCTTATAAATAGGATGCTTAGTTAGAAATGAAAATCACACCAGAATCAGAAAATTTTCTCTCTATAATATCGAGCGTATTTCTTGTGAGTATTTAGATACTTTGAGTGTTGATAGCAGTGCAAATTTTCGTCCACATAATATCTGACATTCCAGTCAAAACTACTCTCCGGTTAGGGTAAGGGATGTCATTTTCTTTCGTAAATGATGTTATTCTTTTTAATATCATTATACCAAAATATTGGCATGAATTTTATTATGAAATTCTTACTTTTTCCGTCGGGGTTAGTATTCACGTCTACGGCACTATTCACGGAAAAAAAATTAAATTTTCTTCTATTTGTCCAAGTTGCCTATTAAGGTTCCTATCTTTGATTGGATCCAAGTTTTGATCTTCATTCTTGAATTTTGTTCCACAAAGTATTATTATGAAATATTCTTGAACTTGGATAAACTAAATTACGAATCCCTAATCTTTGTCATTTATCTCACTAGATTCGTTATTTATATTATTTTTCATCATCCTCAGTCCTAAATGGTGATATAACTGAATATCTTTGGCCTGTATAGCAAAGATGAATGATTACCTGATGAATATCTTTGGCCCGTAGTGCAAAGATGAACAGGTGTTGAGATGAACATGACCAACTGATGATACAAATGAATATCTTTGGCCCGTAGTGCAAAGATGAATATTTGATTTGAGATATATATTGATTGATGTTAAAGAGATAAAATATTGATGATAGACTTTTAAGTCATAGAAGATAGTAGACTTCATTCTCTACATAACTCTTCTAATGAATTGATATTTCCGCTGCAGTTGTTGATCTAAAATTTGTTGTCCATAATATTTTATCTGATTTATTGAAGACTAACGATAATTTATATTTCATTATCTTATTCATAATATTCTTTACTGTGCTAGTTAAGCTCACCCTTTTCATCTATTGTCCTCTTCAGGGAATGAGAATGTTGCGAGAACTAGTCGAGAAACAGTGTGATGATCAAAGTTAGATATGTAGAAATCCTCACTATTCTATAAAATAGTGGGATAATAATTATAATGAATATGGAATGAATTTGAATGTTTATATTTCGTATTATATACGATTTGCATTGAAATTTATAGTTGTATGGTCGTATTTCTCACGACCTTTTGTTATGAAAGATTTGTATTTGGAATTCTGTACCATGTATTTGACGACTTAGAATGGGTTGGTATTGAACTTATTTTGGGGGCGTCACAGTTGGTATCAGAGCTTAGGGATATGGTCGCTGGTGGAGATCTGAGTCTAGTACTAGGAAGGGAGAGAAGAGTAATATACTTCGCTAGTGTGTGACTAACCTAAGCTGACTTTTCTTACTTGATAAGTTGACAAATTATAATATATCAATAAACCTTTGTTTTGAAGCTGTATTCTAGAATGAGCAATGGAGAAATCATGATACAGAAGAAATGACGGGGAAGATAGAATCTGAAATAAAAGCAAGGTATTATCACATCTTCGAAATACTAGGTACGTAAATTTCGGGGACGAAATTTCATAAGGACGGGAGATTGTAAGACCCCAGATTTTATGAAATAGAAGTTTTCAATTTTTCTTATAATTATTATTCAGTAAATGGTTAAATTGATAAAAGGTTAAAGTTGAGGGTGATGTATGTAAATTTTTCAAAATAAGCAAGTGGTAATAAAATATTCATTGTGTCGGAGAATATTCGTTTGGTCGTGGAATATTCTTGTTGTCGGGAAATATTCGTACGACGGCGCAGCCATTTGTGGGCCTCATAACGGAATAATTGTCGGATGAAAAAAAACGACAAAAATGAGTTTTCTTTAAAATAACGGAGTAATTGTTACCGTGAAAACTGTTGAAATACCCGGTGGTTAAAATACAGTAATACATGGTGTTGTACAGTAGCACACGGTATTGCACAATAATTCTAATTATTGATTCGTGCGTAAGAAGTCACTACTCAATAATTATTACAGTAATTACTGTTCAATATTTTATATTATTGATTCAATAATTGCTACATTGATAATTGCATAATATTTTATTAATTAGATAATTGTCATTGCACAGTATTTCAAATTATCAAATCAATAATTCATATTATTTGAATAATAGTATTAGATAGCATTATTGGAAATGTCTAAGGAAGTTCTGTCGAGGAAAGGGGTTAGGTTAATCTAATTGCGCGCCAGTAAAGAGAAATCCTTATCAAAAAGCCCCTCTTTTCTGGGAACGACCTGGTTGTCAATATTGTAGTTCTATAATATTATTTGTGAATAATTAATTATTGATAATAATGATAAGGAAATATTTATTCAATGTGGATATAAATGGAAGAATTTTTAGTAGAGTGACAATTGTTAAAAAATTGATATTTTATCTTTTCTGATAAAATAATTCATTCGAATATATTATTATAATATTACATTATAAATGTATAATGTGATAATATATTAATATAATAATGGTGATATATTTTAATGGTTTATGAATAAATGAGGTGGAAGAGAGCAAATGGAATTTAAATTTTTTAATAATTATAAATATTTTATTTTATATATATATATATATGTATATATATATATATATACGTATGTGCATATGTATGTGTGTGTGTGTGCGTGGAAGAAATGGTGGGGATGAGAAAAGAAGAAAAGGGGAGAGAGAGAGAGAGAGGAGAGATAGTTAGTGAAAATTTATGGGAAAGTAAGAAAAGAAAGAAGTAGGTGATTGGTGGTGAAGTATTTTTAAAATTTTGAATGATGATTTTCTTTTCTTGCTTTTGGTCAAAAAATAAAATGCTGGAGAGTAGTTTTCATGCTGGTGAGTGGTATTCAAAAAGGGGGTGTCCTTTTCTTTCTTGAGTGTGCTGAACTTGTCAAATTGGGAGTGTGAAGAAAATTATCCGTATGTGAATTTCGGTCATTTTTCGTTTGGAATTTGGAAAAACTTTCTTCTACAAAGTTGTAGATAATTAAATTTTCTATGGAATGAACATAAAACTTGTATTTTTCTGATAAAAGAGCTATTTATTATGAATTATTGAAGTTTTGGAAATAAATATTTATTAAAAACATGGATGGGCCCCACTTTTTGTTTTTGTTGAAAAATATTGAATTCCTTGCTGGTGTGTTTTTTTTTTGAACATAGTGATGCGGGGAGAAAATGTAAAAGCCTCCGGTAGCAGGTTTGGTCAACATAGGTATTCTGGCATTTTCTTATAAATAGGATGCTTAGTTAGAAATGAAAATCACACCAGAATCAGAAAATTTTCTCTCTATAATATCGAGCGTATTTCTTGTGAGTATTTAGATACTTTGAGTGTTGATAGCAGTGCAAATTTTCGTCCACATAATATCTGACATTCCAGTCAAAACTACTCTCCGGTTAGGGTAAGGGATGTCATTTTCTTTCGTAAATGATGTTATTCTTTTTAATATCATTATACCAAAATATTGGCATGAATTTTATTATGAAATTCTTACTTTTTCCGTCGGGGTTAGTATTCACGTCTACGGCACTATTCACGGAAAAAAAATTAAATTTTCTTCTATTTGTCCAAGTTGCCTATTAAGGTTCCTATCTTTGATTGGATCCAAGTTTTGATCTTCATTCTTGAATTTTGTTCCACAAAGTATTATTATGAAATATTCTTGAACTTGGATAAACTAAATTACGAATCCCTAATCTTTGTCATTTATCTCACTAGATTCGTTATTTATATTATTTTTCATCATCCTCAGTCCTAAATGGTGATATAACTGAATATCTTTGGCCTGTATAGCAAAGATGAATGATTACCTGATGAATATCTTTGGCCCGTAGTGCAAAGATGAACAGGTGTTGAGATGAACATGACCAACTGATGATACAAATGAATATCTTTGGCCCGTAGTGCAAAGATGAATATTTGATTTGAGATATATATTGATTGATGTTAAAGGGATAAAATATTGATGATAGACTTTTAAGTCATAGAAGATAGTAGACTTCATTCTCTACATAACTCTTCTAATGAATTGATATTTCCGCTGCAGTTGTTGATCTAAAATTTGTTGTCCATAATATTTTATCTGATTTATTGAAGACTAACGATAATTTATATTTCATTATCTTATTCATAATATTCTTTACTGTGCTAGTTAAGCTCACCCTTTTCATCTATTGTCCTCTTCAGGGAATGAGAATGTTGCGAGAACTAGTCGAGAAACAGTGTGATGATCAAAGTTAGATATGTAGAAATCCTCACTATTCTATAAAATAGTGGGATAATAATTATAATGAATATGGAATGAATTTGAATGTTTATATTTCGTATTATATACGATTTGCATTGAAATTTATAGTTGTATGGTCGTATTTCTCACGACCTTTTGTTATGAAAGATTTGTATTTGGAATTCTGTACCATGTATTTGACGACTTAGAATGGGTTGGTATTGAACTTATTTTGGGGGCGTCACAGTTGGTATCAGAGCTTAGGGATATGGTCGCTGGTGGAGATCTGAGTCTAGTACTAGGAAGGGAGAGAAGAGTAATATACTTCGCTAGTGTGTGACTAACCTAAGCTGACTTTTCTTACTTGATAAGTTGACAAATTATAATATATCAATAAACCTTTGTTTTGAAGCTGTATTCTAGAATGAGCAATGGAGAAATCATGATACAGAAGAAATGACGGGGAAGATAGAATCTGAAATAAAAGCAAGGTATTATCACATCTTCGAAATACTAGGTACGTAAATTTCGGGGACGAAATTTCATAAGGACGGGAGATTGTAAGACCCCAGATTTTATGAAATAGAAGTTTTCAATTTTTCTTATAATTATTATTCAGTAAATGGTTAAATTGATAAAAGGTTAAAGTTGAGGGTGATGTATGTAAATTTTTCAAAATAAGCAAGTGGTAATAAAATATTCATTGTGTCGGAGAATATTCGTTTGGTCGTGGAATATTCTTGTTGTCGGGAAATATTCGTACGACGGCGCAGCCATTTGTGGGCCTCATAACGGAATAATTGTCGGATGAAAAAAAACGACAAAAATGAGTTTTCTTTAAAATAACGGAGTAATTGTTACCGTGAAAACTGTTGAAATACCCGGTGGTTAAAATACAGTAATACATGGTGTTGTACAGTAGCACACGGTATTGCACAATAATTCTAATTATTGATTCGTGCGTAAGAAGTCACTACTCAATAATTATTACAGTAATTACTGTTCAATATTTTATATTATTGATTCAATAATTGCTACATTGATAATTGCATAATATTTTATTAATTAGATAATTGTCATTGCACAGTATTTCAAATTATCAAATCAATAATTCATATTATTTGAATAATAGTATTAGATAGCATTATTGGAAATGTCTAAGGAAGTTCTGTCGAGGAAAGGGGTTAGGTTAATCTAATTGCGCGCCAGTAAAGAGAAATCCTTATCAAAAAGCCCCTCTTTTCTGGGAACGACCTGGTTGTCAATATTGTAGTTCTATAATATTATTTGTGAATAATTAATTATTGATAATAATGATAAGGAAATATTTATTCAATGTGGATATAAATGGAAGAATTTTTAGTAGAGTGACAATTGTTAAAAAATTGATATTTTATCTTTTCTGATAAAATAATTCATTCGAATATATTATTATAATATTACATTATAAATGTATAATGTGATAATATATTAATATAATAATGGTGATATATTTTAATGGTTTATGAATAAATGAGGTGGAAGAGAGCAAATGGAATTTAAATTTTTTAATAATTATAAATATTTTATTTTATATATATATATATATGTATATATATATATATATACGTATGTGCATATGTATGTGTGTGTGTGTGCGTGGAAGAAATGGTGGGGATGAGAAAAGAAGAAAAGGGGAGAGAGAGAGAGAGAGGAGAGATAGTTAGTGAAAATTTATGGGAAAGTAAGAAAAGAAAGAAGTAGGTGATTGGTGGTGAAGTATTTTTAAAATTTTGAATGATGATTTTCTTTTCTTGCTTTTGGTCAAAAAATAAAATGCTGGAGAGTAGTTTTCATGCTGGTGAGTGGTATTCAAAAAGGGGGTGTCCTTTTCTTTCTTGAGTGTGCTGAACTTGTCAAATTGGGAGTGTGAAGAAAATTATCCGTATGTGAATTTCGGTCATTTTTCGTTTGGAATTTGGAAAAACTTTCTTCTACAAAGTTGTAGATAATTAAATTTTCTATGGAATGAACATAAAACTTGTATTTTTCTGATAAAAGAGCTAGTTTATTATGAATTATTGAAGTTTTGGAAATAAATATTTATTAAAAACATGGATGGGCCCCACTTTTTGTTTTTGTTGAAAAATATTGAATTCCTTGCTGGTGTGTTTTTTTTTTGAACATAGTGATGCGGGGAGAAAATGTAAAAGCCTCCGGTAGCAGGTTTGGTCAACATAGGTATTCTGGCATTTTCTTATAAATAGGATGCTTAGTTAGAAATGAAAATCACACCAGAATCAGAAAATTTTCTCTCTATAATATCGAGCGTATTTCTTGTGAGTATTTAGATACTTTGAGTGTTGATAGCAGTGCAAATTTTCGTCCACATAATATCTGACATTCCAGTCAAAACTACTCTCCGGTTAGGGTAAGGGATGTCATTTTCTTTCGTAAATGATGTTATTCTTTTTAATATCATTATACCAAAATATTGGCATGAATTTTATTATGAAATTCTTACTTTTTCCGTCGGGGTTAGTATTCACGTCTACGGCACTATTCACGGAAAAAAAATTAAATTTTCTTCTATTTGTCCAAGTTGCCTATTAAGGTTCCTATCTTTGATTGGATCCAAGTTTTGATCTTCATTCTTGAATTTTGTTCCACAAAGTATTATTATGAAATATTCTTGAACTTGGATAAACTAAATTACGAATCCCTAATCTTTGTCATTTATCTCACTAGATTCGTTATTTATATTATTTTTCATCATCCTCAGTCCTAAATGGTGATATAACTGAATATCTTTGGCCTGTATAGCAAAGATGAATGATTACCTGATGAATATCTTTGGCCCGTAGTGCAAAGATGAACAGGTGTTGAGATGAACATGACCAACTGATGATACAAATGAATATCTTTGGCCCGTAGTGCAAAGATGAATATTTGATTTGAGATATATATTGATTGATGTTAAAGAGATAAAATATTGATGATAGACTTTTAAGTCATAGAAGATAGTAGACTTCATTCTCTACATAACTCTTCTAATGAATTGATATTTCCGCTGCAGTTGTTGATCTAAAATTTGTTGTCCATAATATTTTATCTGATTTATTGAAGACTAACGATAATTTATATTTCATTATCTTATTCATAATATTCTTTACTGTGCTAGTTAAGCTCACCCTTTTCATCTATTGTCCTCTTCAGGGAATGAGAATGTTGCGAGAACTAGTCGAGAAACAGTGTGATGATCAAAGTTAGATATGTAGAAATCCTCACTATTCTATAAAATAGTGGGATAATAATTATAATGAATATGGAATGAATTTGAATGTTTATATTTCGTATTATATACGATTTGCATTGAAATTTATAGTTGTATGGTCGTATTTCTCACGACCTTTTGTTATGAAAGATTTGTATTTGGAATTCTGTACCATGTATTTGACGACTTAGAATGGGTTGGTATTGAACTTATTTTGGGGGCGTCACAGTTGGTATCAGAGCTTAGGGATATGGTCGCTGGTGGAGATCTGAGTCTAGTACTAGGAAGGGAGAGAAGAGTAATATACTTCGCTAGTGTGTGACTAACCTAAGCTGACTTTTCTTACTTGATAAGTTGACAAATTATAATATATCAATAAACCTTTGTTTTGAAGCTGTATTCTAGAATGAGCAATGGAGAAATCATGATACAGAAGAAATGACGGGGAAGATAGAATCTGAAATAAAAGCAAGGTATTATCACATCTTCGAAATACTAGGTACGTAAATTTCGGGGACGAAATTTCATAAGGACGGGAGATTGTAAGACCCCAGATTTTATGAAATAGAAGTTTTCAATTTTTCTTATAATTATTATTCAGTAAATGGTTAAATTGATAAAAGGTTAAAGTTGAGGGTGATGTATGTAAATTTTTCAAAATAAGCAAGTGGTAATAAAATATTCATTGTGTCGGAGAATATTCGTTTGGTCGTGGAATATTCTTGTTGTCGGGAAATATTCGTACGACGGCGCAGCCATTTGTGGGCCTCATAACGGAATAATTGTCGGATGAAAAAAAACGACAAAAATGAGTTTTCTTTAAAATAACGGAGTAATTGTTACCGTGAAAACTGTTGAAATACCCGGTGGTTAAAATACAGTAATACATGGTGTTGTACAGTAGCACACGGTATTGCACAATAATTCTAATTATTGATTCGTGCGTAAGAAGTCACTACTCAATAATTATTACAGTAATTACTGTTCAATATTTTATATTATTGATTCAATAA
The DNA here is from genome assembly GCA_020205555.1 of Panax stipuleanatus. Lineage (NCBI taxonomy): Eukaryota > Viridiplantae > Streptophyta > Magnoliopsida > Apiales > Araliaceae > Panax > Panax stipuleanatus. The sequence goes on along the minus strand of CM035121.1, from coordinate 50,429,040 downwards.
TTGCTACATTGATAATTGCATAATATTTTATTAATTAGATAATTGTCATTGCACAGTATTTCAAATTATCAAATCAATAATTCATATTATTTGAATAATAGTATTAGATAGCATTATTGGAAATGTCTAAGGAAGTTCTGTCGAGGAAAGGGGTTAGGTTAATCTAATTGCGCGCCAGTAAAGAGAAATCCTTATCAAAAAGCCCCTCTTTTCTGGGAACGACCTGGTTGTCAATATTGTAGTTCTATAATATTATTTGTGAATAATTAATTATTGATAATAATGATAAGGAAATATTTATTCAATGTGGATATAAATGGAAGAATTTTTAGTAGAGTGACAATTGTTAAAAAATTGATATTTTATCTTTTCTGATAAAATAATTCATTCGAATATATTATTATAATATTACATTATAAATGTATAATGTGATAATATATTAATATAATAATGGTGATATATTTTAATGGTTTATGAATAAATGAGGTGGAAGAGAGCAAATGGAATTTAAATTTTTTAATAATTATAAATATTTTATTTTATATATATATATATATGTATATATATATATATACGTATGTGCATATGTATGTGTGTGTGTGTGCGTGGAAGAAATGGTGGGGATGAGAAAAGAAGAAAAGGGGAGAGAGAGAGAGAGAGGAGAGATAGTTAGTGAAAATTTATGGGAAAGTAAGAAAAGAAAGAAGTAGGTGATTGGTGGTGAAGTATTTTGAAAATTTTGAATGATGATTGTCTTTTCTTGCTTTTGGTCAAAAAATAAAATGCTGGAGAGTAGTTTTCATGCTGGTGAGTGGTATTCAAAAAGGGGGTGTCCTTTTCTTTCTTGAGTGTGCTGAACTTGTCAAATTGGGAGTGTGAAGAAAATTATCCGTATGTGAATTTCGGTCATTTTTCGTTTGGAATTTGGAAAAACTTTCTTCTACAAAGTTGTAGATAATTAAATTTTCTATGGAATGAACATAAAACTTGTATTTTTCTGATAAAAGAGCTATTTATTATGAATTATTGAAGTTTTGGAAATAAATATTTATTAAAAACATGGATGGGCCCCACTTTTTGTTTTTGTTGAAAAATATTGAATTCCTTGCTGGTGTGTTTTTTTTTTGAACATAGTGATGCGGGGAGAAAATGTAAAAGCCTCCGGTAGCAGGTTTGGTCAACATAGGTATTCTGGCATTTTCTTATAAATAGGATGCTTAGTTAGAAATGAAAATCACACCAGAATCAGAAAATTTTCTCTCTATAATATCGAGCGTATTTCTTGTGAGTATTTAGATACTTTGAGTGTTGATAGCAGTGCAAATTTTCGTCCACATAATATCTGACATTCCAGTCAAAACTACTCTCCGGTTAGGGTAAGGGATGTCATTTTCTTTCGTAAATGATGTTATTCTTTTTAATATCATTATACCAAAATATTGGCATGAATTTTATTATGAAATTCTTACTTTTTCCGTCGGGGTTAGTATTCACGTCTACGGCACTATTCACGGAAAAAAATTAAATTTTCTTCTATTTGTCCAAGTTGCCTATTAAGGTTCCTATCTTTGATTGGATCCAAGTTTTGATCTTCATTCTTGAATTTTGTTCCACAAAGTATTATTATGAAATATTCTTGAACTTGGATAAACTAAATTACGAATCCCTAATCTTTGTCATTTATCTCACTAGATTCGTTATTTATATTATTTTTCATCATCCTCAGTCCTAAATGGTGATATAACTGAATATCTTTGGCCTGTATAGCAAAGATGAATGATTACCTGATGAATATCTTTGGCCCGTAGTGCAAAGATGAACAGGTGTTGAGATGAACATGAACAACTGATGATACAAATGAATATCTTTGGCCCGTAGTGCAAAGATGAATATTTGATTTGAGATATATATTGATTGATGTTAAAGGGATAAAATATTGATGATAGACTTTTAAGTCATAGAAGATAGTAGACTTCATTCTCTACATAACTCTTCTAATGAATTGATATTTCCGCTGCAGTTGTTGATCTAAAATTTGTTGTCCATAATATTTTATCTGATTTATTGAAGACTAACGATAATTTATATTTCATTATCTTATTCATAATATTCTTTACTGTGCTAGTTAAGCTCACCCTTTTCATCTATTGTCCTCTTCAGGGAATGAGAATGTTGCGAGAACTAGTCGAGAAACAGTGTGATGATCAAAGTTAGATATGTAGAAATCCTCACTATTCTATAAAATAGTGGGATAATAATTATAATGAATATGGAATGAATTTGAATGTTTATATTTCGTATTATATACGATTTGCATTGAAATTTATAGTTGTATGGTCGTATTTCTCACGACCTTTTGTTATGAAAGATTTGTATTTGGAATTCTGTACCATGTATTTGACGACTTAGAATGGGTTGGTATTGAACTTATTTTGGGGGCGTCACAGTTGGTATCAGAGCTTAGGGATATGGTCGCTGGTGGAGATCTGAGTCTAGTACTAGGAAGGGAGAGAAGAGTAATATACTTCGCTAGTGTGTGACTAACCTAAGCTGACTTTTCTTACTTGATAAGTTGACAAATTATAATATATCAATAAACCTTTGTTTTGAAGCTGTATTCTAGAATGAGCAATGGAGAAATCATGATACAGAAGAAATGACGGGGAAGATAGAATCTGAAATAAAAGCAAGGTATTATCACATCTTCGAAATACTAGGTACGTAAATTTCGGGGACGAAATTTCATAAGGACGGGAGATTGTAAGACCCCAGATTTTATGAAATAGAAGTTTTCAATTTTTCGTATAATTATTATTCAGTAAATGGTTAAATTGATAAAAGGTTAAAGTTGAGGGTGATGTATGTAAATTTTTCAAAATAAGCAAGTGGTAATAAAATATTCATTGTGTTTGGGAATATTCGTTTGGTCGTGAAATATTCTTGTTGTCGAGGAATATTCGTACGACGGCGCAGCCATTTGTGGGCCTCATAACGGAATAACTGTCGGATAAAAAAACGACAAATATGTGTTTTTTTAAAATAACAGCGTAATTGTTACCGTTAAAACTGTTGAAATACTCGGTGGTTAAAATACAGTAATACGCAGTGTTGCACAGTAGCACACGATATTGCACAATAATTCTAATTATTGATTCTTGCGTAAGAAGTCACTACTCAATAATTATTACAGTAATTACTGTTCAATATTTTATATTATTGATTCAATAATTGCTACATTGATAATTGCATAATATTTTATTAATTAGATAATTGTCATTGCACAGTTTTTCAAATTATCAAATCAATAATTCATATTATTTGAATAATAGTATTAGATTGTATTATTGGCAATGTCTAAGGAAGTTCTGTCGAGGAAAGGGGTTAGGTTAATCTAATTGCGCGCCAGTAAGGAGAAATCCTTATCGAAAAGCCCCTCTTTTCTGGGAACGACCTGATTGTCAATATTGTAGTTCTATAATATTATTTATGAATAATTAATTATTGATAATAATGATAAGAAAATATTTATTCAATGTGGATATAAATGGAAGAATTTTTAGTAGAGTGACAATTGTTAAAAAATTGATATTTTATCTTTTCTGATAAAATAATTCATTCAAATATATTATTATAATATTACATTATAAATGTATAATGTGATAATATATTAATATAATAATGGTGATATATTTTAATGGTTTATGAATAAATGAGGTGGAAGAGAGAAAATGGAATTTAAATTTTTTAATAATTATAAATATTTTATTATATATATATATATATATATATATATATATACGTATGTGCATATGTATGTGTGTGTGTGTGTGTGGAAGAAGTGGTGGGGATGAGAAAAGAAGAAAAGGGGAGAGAGAGAGAGAGAGAGAGAAGAGAGATAGTTAGTGGAAATTTATGGAAAAGTAAGAAAAGAAAGAAGTAGGTGATTGGTGGTGAAGTATTTTGAAAATTTTGAATGATGATTGTCTTTTCTTGCTTTTGGTCAAAAAATAAAATGCTGGAGAGTGGTATTCATGCTGGTGAGTGGTATTCAAAAAAGGGGTGTCCTTTTCTTTCTTGATTGTGCTGAACTTGTCAAATTGGGAGTGTGAAGAGAATTATCCGTATGTGAATTTCGGTCATTTTTCGTTTGAAATTTGGAAAAACTTTCTTCTACAAAGTTGTAGAGAATTAAATTTCATATGGAATGAACATAAAATTTGTATTTTTCTGATAAAAGAGCTATTTATTATGAATTATTGAAGTTTTGAAAATAAATATTTATTAAAAACATGGGTGGGCCCCACTTTTTGTTTTTGTTGAAAAATATTGAATTCCTTGCTGGTGTGTTTTTTTTTTCAACATAGTGATGCGGGGAGAAAATGTAAAAGCCTCCGGTAGCAGGTTTGGTCAACATAGGTATTCTGGCATTTTCCTATAAATAGGATGCTTAGTTAGAAATAAAAATCACACCAGAATCAGAAAATTTTCTCTCTATAATATCGAGCGTATTTCTTGTGAATATTTTAATACTTTGAGTGTTGATAGCAGTGCAAGTTTTCGTCCACATAATATCCGATATTCCAGTCAAAACTACTCTCCGGTTAAGGTAAGGGATGTTATTTTCTTTCGTAAATGATGTTATTCTTTTTAATATCATTATACCAAAATATTGGCATGAATTTTATTATAAAATTCTTACTTTTTCCGTCGGAGTTACTATTCACGTATACGACACTATTCACGAAAAAAGTAATTTTTCTTCTATTTGTCCAAGTTGCCTGTTAAGGTTCCTATCTTTGATTGGATCCAAGTTTTGATCTTCATTCTTGAATTTTGTTCCACAAAGTATTATTATGGAATATTCTTGAACTTGGATAAACTAAATTACGAATCCCTAATCTTTGTCCTTTATCTCACTAGATTCGTTATTTATATTGTTTTTCTTCATCCTCAGTCCTAAATGGTGATATAACTGAATATCTTTGGCCTGTAGAGCAAAGATGAATGATTACCTGATGAATATCTTTGGCCCATAGTGCAAAGATGAAATGGTGTTGAGATGAACATGACCAACTGATGATACAAATGAATATCTTTGGCCCGTAGTGCAAAGATGAATATTTGATTTGAGATATATATTGATTGATGTTACAGGGATAAAATATTGATGATGGACTTTTAAGTCATAGAAGATAGTAGACTTCATTCTCTATATAACTTTTCTAATGAATTGATATTTCCACTGCAGTTGTTGATCTAAAACTTGTTGTCCATAATATTTTATTTGATTTGTTGAAGACTAACGATAATTTATATTTGATTATCTTATTCATAATATTCTTTACTGGGCTAGTTGAGCTCACGCTTTCCATCTATTGACCTCTTCAGGGAATGAGAATGTTGCGGGGATTAGTCGGGAAACAGTGTGATGATCAGAGTTAGATCTGTAGAAGTCCTCACTATTCTATAAAATAGTGGGATAATAATTGTAATGAATAAGGAATGAATTTGAATGTTTATATTTCGTATTATATACGATTTGCATTGAAATTCATAGTTGTATGGTCGTATTTCTCACGACCTTTTGTTATAAAAGATTTGTATTTGGAATTCTGTACCATGTATTTGGCGACTCAAAATGGGTTGGTATTGAACCTATTTTGGGGGCGTCACAGGGAGACTGAGTCTGGTGGAACCAGCGCTCAGACAAAGCCCTCATATAACCCTAAGGCCAACGGCGGGGAGGGATAGAAAAGAATGCCTTAAACCTCCAGGTATCCACAATGTCCTTGTAATCCTGGTGCAGAGTGCTGTAAAGAGAATGCACATTAAACCAGTTCCCTCTGGGCTGCGTAAAGCCAAGAACCTGCATCAAAAGCCAACCCATATCAAATCTGTGCCCCGAGAATAGCCAAAGAAATAAAATCAAAAGAAGAAAGCGTCAGTCACCTCGTTGGAGTGAAGGAATCTCGATGGATGGTGACTCAAATTCCCTAACAGATCCTGGACCGGTACAACAATGCCTGGGAGCTCCGCACGTGGAGCCTGAGCTGGGGCAAGAGCAGCAAATGGAGCCTCCTCATCATCTATGTCTACCGGCGGCTCAGCCCAGATCGGACGGATCACTGACTCAGCCAATCTACGAGGCGGCTGGGCTGGTCGTGGCTGAGGAACATTGGAGACTCTCCTCCGTCTAACTCCTAAAACGACCTTGCTAGCACTCCCGGGTCTCGGTCCATAGCCTGGACAAAGTCTCTAAATCACCTCAGAAAAGGTGTGGTAATCCTAAAACATGTGGCTTATTAAGTTAAATCTGTATTTTACGCATTTTTAAAATCCTAAAATATGCATGGATCAGTCAAAAATCCCCAGTAGAGTCAAAACTACATGTTTATTAAATGCTTAGGCTTTTGAAATTTTTTTGCCAGTCTCCTTTGTAAAATGGACTGTCCACATGCACACTGGCATGTCTAAGTGGCCATTTAGTAGCACATATTCCCAAAAAATAGAATAGTTTATATTTATGAAGAAAAATCAAAAATAAACTTCACATCTTTGCCAAATTACCATGGACATTTTTTAGTTGAAAATCCAGGCTCACTAGGCCTCAAAAAGGATGAGCAAACTGATCAAAAAGAGCAAAAATTGACTGTCTCAGAATCCAAATTTTCTTACATCAAAACGAGCATTGCAGTAAAATATGCATACGTATAAAGTCAAAAAAAATCCAAGTCATATAAGCATACATTTGTTATACATTGCGTTCAAAAGCACCCTACATGGTTTATACAGTTCTAACAGTCAAAACTTGAAAAGAAAGGATGTAAATGTTACCTGAGATGTGCAGAACACGTTGCCACTGACGAAATCTGAAAAAAGCTGCCCGAACTCCGCAGATCTGAAAGAGAAAATTGGATTTCTATATGAAACACAAACCTGAAAATGAGTTTATGAGCTCCCCGCTGCCCAATATAAATCTGCAGGAAGGAGCGAGCCCACATGCGACTTCTGCACCCCTACCTGTGGCTCCCTAGGGTGGGCCCCACCCCCTCCTGTTCGGTCCAGTTCGAGTCAAAACAGAGTTTACAAGAGCTTAAAAGTCAAATCTAAGAAAAAACTACTACGCGATTGAGCGGATTGGCCTGAAATCCCGCTTTTAAGCAGTGAATTCTTGACAGGAAGAGGAACTTCATGAAAAACATGGGTGATCATCCCGAAGCAATAGCCGGGGACCAATGATGAAAACTGCTGAAAATTGCAAAAAATTGCCGAAAACTGCCACTTTCGAAGCATCGGGTACAGACCAGTGACAGTTCAGCTGTTGGCACAACCCCAGCGAAGCGTCAGGTACTGACCAATGACAGTTCAGCCGTTGGCACAACCCCAGCGAAGCATCGGGTACTGATCGATGACAATTCAGTCGTTGGCTCAACCCCAGCGAAGCGTCGGGTACTGACCGATGACAGTTCAACCGTTGGCACAACTCCAGCGAAGCGTCGAGTACTGACAGATGACAGTTCACCCGTTGGCACAACCCCAGTAAAGTTTGGGTACAGACCGATGATAGTTCAGCTGTTGGCACAACCCCAGCGAAGCATCGGGTACAGATCGATGACAGTTCAGCCGTTGGCACAACCTCAGCGAAGCATCGGGTACATACCGGTGACAGTTTAGCCGTTGGCACAATCCCAATGAAGCTTCGGGTACTGACCGATGACAGTTTAGCTGTTGGCACAACCCCAGAAAAGCGTCGGGTACAGACCAATGATAGTTCAGCCGTTGACACAACCCCAGCGAAGCGTCGGGTACTGACCTATGATAGTTCAGTCATTCGCACAACCCTAGTGAAGCGTTAGGTACTGACCGATAACAGTTCAGCCGTTGGAACAACCCCAGCGAAGCATCGGGTACAGACCGATGACAGTTCAGTCGTTTGCACAACCCCAACGAAGGGTTGGGTACTGACCAATGACAGTTCAGCCGTTGGCACAACCCCAGCGAAGCGTCGGGTACTGACCGATGGTAGTTAAGCTATTGGCACAACCCCAGCAAAGCGTCGGGTATAGACCGATAACAGTTCAGCCGTTGGCAAAATCCCAACGAAGCGTGTTGTTCGATTTATATGATGATAATTAACGCACAAGTATACACGGTCAACAAGTAATAAAGAGTGAGTAAAGATATTGTTCCTATGAGGAAATAACGGATAAAAGGTCACCAAAGCACTAGCACATAATCATCTCAGTCTTATTTAAACTAGTGGTAAAGAGAATGAATTTAAACTAATTACCCTAGACAAGGAATTAAACTTAAACTAAATATTTCTAGAGTAAAATCAGATAATGAAGGCATGAGATCCCAATTTCCCCTAATGATTCAACTAAATCAATAAACTCCCAATTAGGTCAAGTTAACCGTCATGGTTGTTAGCCGAGAACACGAAAGTGAGAGAAGGCCATCTTTTGATGCACCTACTCCATACCACGTGCAATCCACAGATGATAGAACGCAAGTGGACACCTACATTATCTAAACCCCTATATGTCTATGGTGTTTACAAATAATTGGGGATTAAGGTCAAGTTCTCTATTGACTACAAGCGGCGCTTCGATATATGTCTATCCTAAGCACAAATCATATGTCTAATGCCATGTAAACACACAATCGCCCGCTATTACAATTTGATCTAAACCTACATTTCATCTTTCAAGTCCACATAGGTTATCACAGTAATTGTTAGCTAAGAAATTAAGCAATGAAGGTATGAATCGCAATAGACAATCACATAGCAATTAACAATAACCAACACGGAAGCAAATCAATATCAATTACTCAAAAGGTTCCATTGGAATCTCAAAATAAAACCTAAGTCATGAATGACTCAAGTATATCATCCACAAAAGGAATACACATCATCCGAATACAAATGAATAACAACGATAGTTAAAGTAAGAGAGTGCAAATCTGTGTTCCTTCTCCAAGCTTGGATCTTTGATGTCCTCCAATTGTTTCAACCAACAAGTCTAATCTAACTCTAGAAAACTAACTACTAACAACTAATCTAACACTAATCTATTCCTAAGCTATACAAGAAATGTAAAGAAAAAGGAAGAGAGCTAGAGCTAGGGCTAGGGCTTAAGGCCCAAAATGTGTTTTTTTTTCTTGCCAAAATCGAGCCCCCTTATATCCCAATCTCTAGCCAAGTCCCATGCACTTGAAAAGTCAAGTCTGGCAGCATTTTTTATTGGCGCGGCCGCGCCCAAAATGCACTAGAAATCCGCGCGCCCGCGCCAAGGATTTTCTGCTGCAGAGCCCTCTAGTAGAACGGCCATAACATTTTATCCGGGAGGAGTTACGAGGCCTGCCACCTGTTAAATCGAAGCTATCGAAGATCTCTACAACTTTCATTCTTTGAGCATTGAGAAATAATGGATGTATGAAGGCCGAAATTGAGCTCCAAGTGATAGCTATGCAATGAAAACCCAAAACCGTGAAGTTTAACGTCCGTTGGTATACGGGGCATAACTCTCGCCTCCGAACTCCGATTGGGATGATTCAAGATGTTCCAGAAAGCTTAGAAGACGCTCTACAATATGACCAAAGATCAAATACAAGAACATGAAATAAACATGAACCCCCCAAACGATGTCCGAATTGCATTTTCTTCCCATTTGGTCGCTTGCCTTCTTTCCATTGTCATGCCATCAATCTTTTTAGCATTCTTTTCATCGTTTTAGCCTCAAAAGAACCGAGAGAGTTCCTAAACATAAAATCTACAAAACAAAAGAAAAACACATTAAATGCACAATAATACTTGAGTTTAAGCAACAAAATGAGTTAGTTTATATCTGAATAAGTGGTCATAAAAACCACTAATCAAATACCCCCAAACTTAAATGTTGCTTGCCCTCAAGCAACTAAAACAAAACTAAACACAAGATGCAATGCAATATCTACAATGTATGCAACCTATACTACTGTGAATGCGAATCAATGTCTCAGTTAGTATTGAACTTTCAAAGCAATGCCTCAGAAAAACCTCAAGATAATCGAATAGATAAGCTACCCAAGACAAGATCATAAGGCATATTCTTGCAAATCCAAAACTGTCAGCACTGATGTATTGTGCGTTGTGTGCCTTGCAACCATTAGATATGATTTCAGATAAATAACTCACATAATATGCTTATTAGGGGAAAAACCAGTTTCAACTTAAGAAAAATAGTAAATCATATAAGTTCTAACTAAGACCCTGTATTACTAAAGTTAAGAGTCAACAGGGGGCTCTCATTAAGCTCTTATTACTCACGAGGGCGTAGTCGCATATTCTCGTGTACACAATCGACTGTGCAATGCCTAGTCCTCTTAGGATTTTCACTGATTTTCATGTAGCGAGCTTTCGACCAATGACTCCCAGACCAGACGTCCTTAGGGCGCTGGGTGTAGAGACACCCCGAGGGCTTACTTGCTCGAATATCAAAGGCCACAGAACTCGACGTAGGCGATGTGTTTATTATATTTTTGTCTTTTTCATTGCATTTTCTCTTGTTTTTCTATTCTTTTTCTTTTATTTTTCATAGGGGAGTGCGTCTTACGCTCCATCTCCCCACATAGCATGCATACCCCCTGTTTCCCCCTAAACTTAAGCTTTTAACAGTTTAGTTATTATTATTAGACTACTGAAACTCTTTCGTTAAAACACATATTTTCCACCAAAAGACAAGTATGTAAAAATTTAAACTAGGCACGTCATGATGGTTACTCTATCGTGCTAACTGGCTACACAGTATCTGACAGATAAGGATTTACATATATGACCATACAATCAAGCTTAGGTCTCAAATCAGTTCAAAAATTAAGTGATTCAAGTTTCTTCACAGGCTAAATACATAACTAACCAACTAAAACTGGATTCATGTAGTATGTTCTACACAGAATGCAAAACAAAATGCAAAAAAAAAAAAAAAAGTTTAACAAAATACAATCTACATGCACTAAATGAACTGACACAACATGAAATGAACTAACTACATGCAAAAATAAAACCAATACCCCCAAACTTAAAATGTTCAATGTCCTCATTGAAGGTAAAGATAAAAAGAAAGAAACTCCCCTATTCGGCTTCGTCGTCGCCTCTCCATCCTATCAATATGCTCATGTAAAGTGTGGGAGGACTCGGACTTCATCATAGTCAATGCCATCTCCCCAGTGCTCAGAATCTCTGCCCATGGATACAGACTCCCTCCTACTCCTCTTGGATGTCATATGAAATGAGAATAGACGATGCAATCCAATACTAAACTCAACTAACCCAACCAATTCAGAAATCTTGCTATGCTATTGAACCCCCACACACTGTCTCAATTAATCAGGTTGAGAAGATGGGAGCGATGGGTGGGTTGGTCGATTGTGATTTGGAGATAGGAGGTTTTGTTTTCAATTGAAATCAGGGTTTGTGATGGGGGGAAATTTGTGGCAAGCTCGTCTAATAGTGCAATGGAAGTATGGGCAAAAAATTACTTAAGCCAGGCATAGTCTGTGTGCGGCGCGGCCGCGCGCTCCAACAAGCTTAATCAGGATCGGCCGCGCGTGATGCCAGATTTAGTTTTCTGCAGAATTTGTTTCATGAAGCTGCTGTGGCATTCGTACTTTGCTTCATGCTGCATGGAGTGACCCTGAGAAAAGCATATAACATTATTAAGCCCTCTTAACTATCAAAAGTAAATAGCAACTATTTACATTAAGAGAATTAAACATGGAAAGATATATGCATTTAAGATTTCCAAAAAATTCTCTATATGCATATACGCAATGCACAAGTGCATCAAAATATGTACAATAAGCTTTATAGTCCCAAAAATATACGCATTCATGTCTAAGTCCAAAAATGAAGGCAATAAAATCCTAAAACTAAACTGTTGAACTATATTCAAAAAATTTTAACTATATTTAAATTACTAAGAATTAAACAAGGGGAGGGAAATGTGATAGAAAGGAGGTAATGGAGAATTAAACAAGTAGGGAGAGAGAGAAATGATGGGGTGCCTCCCATCGAGCGCTTAATTTATAGTCCTCTAGCTGGACTGTGTCCGACCACTGCTATCCGACTCCCTGACGATATTTGAGAACCCCTCCATCCATCAGAACTGCAATATGCTTTTAGAGGCTTCCCATCATGAGAGGACTCAGATTTAAACTACCTAGCACATGATGAGTATATGAATTCCCCATATTGAAGGTTGGGGGCTAGGCACTGGTTCGGTTGTGTTCGTGAAGTGGTTAAGGCATTGAGGTTCATCGAACACAACTGGCTCTTCTTCTTCTATTCTCTCTTCTACTGACCACCATGGTTTCAGAAGTCTGGATTCTCTCATGTCATCGAGATCCGTCTCTGTAATGTGGCTACCAAGGGGGCAAGGGTGTGCAAACTTGACTGATGTTTCAAACTTCGGTGGAGAAGGCTCTTGGGGAATTGTCACTGTTGGTTCATTTTCATTTTCCACATCCCTAATCGTCTCCTCAATATCCATTACCTTAAGCTCATCTAGTTGCAAGTGCACTTCAGGCTCTTCATCAGTTTTTGCATCCATCTCATAGCACCAATATTTCTGAGGGTCATAACTTACAGCTTCAAACATCTGAGGCATTGGACTTTGGAGATCTTGAGCTTCGGTTCCTTCCTTAATCTCCTCCTCAGTCCTAAAAGCTGTGCTAATTTACTTTACCCAAGTCTGAAGATCCTCAATCGACTCCTCTCGCTCAATCAAGATCTCCTTTTCTGTTTCATCCTCAGAATCCATGTACTGAATCTCCCTAGAATTCTAAGGCCCTTTGCTCACGGCATCCACTACTTGAGAGAGTTAATTCTGAAGATTCTGAGTCTGTATCCCTTGCTCAATCAACTCCTCTTTCATCAACGCCATACTAATCTGATTTGCCCAATACTGAATATTCTCGATTGATTGTGATTGATCAATTAAGGTATCTCTTAATGATGCTATGTCACCTCCTTCCTCCAGGCTTGCCTTTTCTGTGTTATCCTCAAAATCCATGTATTGAGGCTCATAAGCTAGAGTCTGGAAGGTGCATTCTGGTGCATACATTGGATTTGGCTCACAATAATGGTCTTGATAATAGCTTCCTGAAGGCTCTGGGTGATACCCCCAATCCTGCTAACAATTGGGATATTCATTGTGGAAGTACTCACCCCCATACTACTCTTGCCCATAACTGATAGGCTCCTGATGGCTCGTGTAGCTCCCAGCACCGTAGTCATAAATCATTGTTGTCTCTCGACTCTGTTGAGCTGAAACAGTATCCAACTTCCTCTAGAGAACCTCCAACTGTGCTGAAAGTGAAGCAATTGGGTCGACGCCATCATTCCCTACTTCCCTTGGTTGCTCTTGACTTGTGTAGTTCCATGGATAGAAATTTGAGTCCATTGTAGCTAAAAAGAGAATATATGAAGAGAATTAAAACAAAAATAAAATGTTTAAAGTAAGACTAATTTGATTTAAACTAATGTTGGCAAACAGTTATCCAATTAATTCCCCGACAACGGCACCAAAAACTTGTTGTTCGATTTATATGATGACAATTAACGCGCAAGTATACGCGGTCAAAAAGTAATAAAGAGTGAGTAAAGATATCGTTCCCACGAGGAAATAACGGATAAAAGGTCACCAAAGCACTAGCACATAATCATCTCAGTCTTATTTAAACGAGTGGTAAAGAGAATGAATTTAAACTAATTAAACTAGACAAGAAATTAAACTTAAACTAAATATTCCTAGAGTAAAATCAGATAATGAAGGCATGAGATCACAATTTCCCCTAATGATTCATCTAAATCAATAAACTCCTAATTAGGTTAAGTTAACCGTCATGGTTGTTAGCCGAGAACACGAAAGTGAGAGAAGGCCATCTTTCGATGTACCTAGTCCATACCACGTGCAATCCACAGATGATAGAATGCACGTGGACACCCACATTATCTAAATCCCTATATGTCTATGGTGTTTACAAATAATTAGGGATTAAGGTCAAGTTCTCTATTGACTACGAGCGGCGCTTCGGTATATGTCTAACCTAAGCACAAATCATATGTCTAACACCATGTAAACACACAATCGTCTGCTATTACGATTTGACCTAAACCTACATTTCATCTTTCAAGTCCACATAGGTTATCACAGTAATTGTTAGCTAAGCAATTAAGCAATGAAGGCATGAATCGCAATAGACAATCACATAGCAATTAACAATAACCAACACGGAAGCAAATCAATATCAATTACTCAAAAGGTTCCATTGGAATCTCAAAATAAAACCTAAGTCATGAATGACTCAAGTATATCATCCACAAAAGGAATACACATCATCCGAATACAAATGAATAACAACGAGAGTTAAAGTAAGAGAGTGCAAATCTGTGTTCCTTCTCCAAGCTTGGATCTTTGATGTCCTCCAATTGTTTCAACCATCAAGTCTAATCTAACCCTAGAAAACTAACTACTAACAACTAATCTAACACTAATCTACTCCTAAGCTATACAATAAATGTAGAGGAAAAGGAAGAGAGCTAGGGCTAGGGCTTAAGGCCCAAAATGTGTTTTTTTTTTGCCAAAACTGAGCCCCCTTATATCCCAATCTCTAGCCAAGTTCCGTGCACTTGAAAAGTCAAGTCTGGCAGCATTTTTTACTGGCGCGGCTGCGCCCAAAATGCACTAGAAATCCTCGCGCCCGCGCCAAGAATTTTTTACTACAAAGTCCTCTGGTAGAACGGCCATAATTTTTTATTCGGGAGGAGTTACGAGGCCTGCTACCTGTCAAATCAAAGCTATCGAAGAGCTCTACAACTTTCATTCTTTGAGCATTGAGAAATAATGGATGGATGAAGGCTGAAATTGAGCTCCAAGTGACAACTGTGCAATGAAAACCCAAAACCGTGAAGTTTAACAGTCCGTTGGTATACGGGGCATAACTCTCGCCTCCGAACTCCGATTGGGATGATTCAAGATGTTTCGAAAAGCTTAGAAAACGCTCTATAACATGTCCAAAGATCCAGTCCAAGAACATGAAATGAACATGAACCCCCCAAACAATGTCCGAATTGTATTTCCTTCCCATTTGGTCGCTTGCCTTCTTTCCATTGTCATGCCATCAATCTTTTTAGCATTCTTTGCATCGTTTTGGCCTCAAAAGCATCGAGAGAGTTCCTAAACATAAAATCTACAAAATAAAGGAAAAACACATTAAACGCACAACGATACTTGAGTTTAATCAACAAAATGAGTTAGTTTATATCTGAATAATTGGTCATAAAAACCACTAATCAAAGCGTCGGGTACTGACCGATGATAGTTCAGCCATTGGCATAACTCCAGCGAAGCATCGGGCACTAATCGATGATAGTTCAGCTGTTGGCATAACCCCAGCGAAGCGTCAGGTACTGACTGATGACTGTTCAGTCATTGGCACAACCCTAGCAAAGTGTCAGGTACTGACCGATGACAGTTCAGCCGTTGGCACAACCCCAACAAAGCATCGGGTACAAACTGATGACAGTTCAGCCGTTGGCACAACCCCAACGAAGCATCGGGTACTGACCGATGACAGTTCAGCCGTTGGCTCAACCTCAGCGAAGTGTCGGGTACAGACCGGTGACAGTTCAGCTGTTGGCACAGCCCCAGCGAAGCGTCGGGTACTAACCGATGATAGTTCAGCCATTGGCTCAACCCCAACGAAGCATCGGGTACTGACCGATGACAGTTCAGCCATTGGCTCAACCCCAGCGAAGCGTCGGGTATTGACTGATGATATTTTAGCCGTTGGCTCAGCCCCAGCAAAGCGTCGGGTATAAACCGGTGACATTTCAGCCGTTGGCTCATCCCCAGCGAAGGGTCAGGTACTAACCTATGACATTTAGCCGTTGAAGGTCACTTCAGCGAAGGTCGGATGCCATGACATCTCAGCCATTGGCAAAAACTTCAGTGAAGCATTAGGAATGATCTGGTGGAAAAAATAGTATATCAATCTATCCCCATAAAGGACAGATGATGGAATCTGTTATACAAATTCTTAGAAGGAGCACTGAGAAGGATTGGTGATTCAAACCTTCTGTTGCAAGCCACCGGTGTAAATTATCGTCAGGATAGGCATCGAAAGCACCCACTGAGGTAACTCGGCAATAGAGGTATATCCCCAGCAGAGGAGCCTTCAGAAATGTACAACGTCATCAGCTGAAGGAGAATATGCCCTACGCAGAGTATCAACAGATATGGGAAACCATTAGTCTTAAACCAAGGTAGCATCAAGAGAATTCACCCATACTATCATGAAGGACATCATCCCCAGCAGAAAGTGATGAGAGCATGTCTGTGATAGCTTAATTGTGATAGCCTACCAACCCCAAGGGTTATCACGGATAACGTTATCCCCAGCAGGTAATGAAGTAAACAGTCAGTGATAGCCCTGGCCCCTCGAAGGTATATAACAGTCGTAACATATCCTGTCATGCATTGTCTTACCTTTGCATTTGCATTTGTAGTATCTAGCAATCTTTATCCTTTTCATTCTTCTTCCTTGCATGAATATGATAAAGAGGGGCATATGTAGACACTCGAAATTTTCTTTAGTCCTGTTGTAGACACTCCAAATTTGGCATTCCTGTTACTAATCCTACAGGAGGGCAAAACTGTCTTTTCAAGTCAACCCCGGTCTCAACCCTAGAGGACATCGATCATCTTGATCTTCATCAGGTCCTTTAATACATACTATCGTCGTTTGCTGAAAATATTTTTATTTGAAGCAAGTGTGAGCATTCAATTGCTCAGCAAGTCATATCAATTAAATATTAACAACTCAAGAATCAAAATTCTTTAAAGTCTTAAATAGCCGAACAATGGTTATGAAGTAGGAATACATTCTGATTCCTATCATTTTAAAACATACTTCACATATACTTTGTCATACATTCATCCTTCTACCTTTTTCATACACATTATGTCTGGCTAGAATCGTTAGCACAGACTTAACCAGAACAGTTCATAAATAAACTGAACCTTTTCACATTGAACATTTCATTTAATAGAAACACCGAAGTGTTAACATTATGGCACAAGGCCTCATACATATTACCATCTTATACAAATATCTCACAATTGCACATATGAAATACTTCCTCATGTTAAACATCTGAGGAAGTTAAAAAAATAATATTCATATAAAAATGAATGGAGTTGGGAAACTTGCATTCATCATAAAGGATGAAGGAAGTTTAGAAACTTGCTTTGCAATGCGTACTGCTTACGCCTTATCGTTCATCACAATCCCTATAAAGCATATAGAAAACACATACCAATTAGTCAAATACTTGACTTATGAATTAACTTAACTTCACTTTACTTCTTATGGTTTGCGTTCTTGTAAACTACGTTTACGCGACCAACTTTACTTTCACTTCTTCTATTCTTTTAATCATATTTTACTTATCACACATCGAGTCTCTAACAGTAGTCAAATATAGTACACTGAGTGGTTTCCCACAAACAACCAACAAACTAGTTTTTTGTCTCGTCTACATTGTCTTACACAGTGAGTTAGATCGGTTGCTAGTTCGTATTAACCGTCGCTCTCTGACGGAATTGTTTAGCCCAAATACTATATCTCGACCATTATAGACTATGATCGCATTACCATTCTTGACTTAACTTATAGGAACCATTATCACTATAATGTTTGTTAAGTTAACCTTCATTACATTCTTACAACGTCCGGTCCCCACAACTCGGAACGTTATTCACGTCCTTTCCATTAACTCAACTTTTCAATGTTATACGTTCTTCATTATTCTTCATTCTCTTTTTACCGTTCGTTACGGCTTATTAACATCTTACTATGCCAACATTCGATAACGTATAAGTCATACAACCAATGTATACTTAGAACGTTCACTCAACGCCAATACAATTCACGAGAATCATTCATGTATCTTGAGTTCATGTTACTCATCTTTTAATCTCATTGAACCTTTACTTAAGGTTTAAATCACTTATTTAAGTGTTACATTATGTGAATTATATGTTCACTATCATTCATGTTCCATTAATCGAGTCTCGTCGATCATCGTTAGACACTACGACAAGCGAAACCCTAATCGGTTCGATAGGTCGCACGTATTTCTGTTGAATTCCTGTTATCGGACTTCGTATAGAAATTACATAAGTTTTATCTTCATTTCTTAACATTCTCGCACGCCACACCTCTATTACATATCATTTAACCTTGAGGCGCGCATTGAACTCGACCATGATCCCTGGTTCACATTTTAGGGTTTTTGAGTTTTAAATTTAAATACATTTATTCAATGTTTAATTCTTAAAATCAATCTTAAACACATTATTTAAGTGATTTCTCTTCATAAATATTAATCATATACTTGCCCCATAATTACCATGTAAAAATTTGGGCTATAATTTTTCAACGTCGAAAATTTTTCCCCTTAAGGGCGCTGTAGCGCCGACCTAAGGCTTAATCTTGGCGCTGCGGCGCCAGCCTGCAGTACCCGGCTCCCCTGGTCTGGCGCTGCTGCGCCAGCTTTCTAGGCTTGGGCGGCGCTGCGGCGCTAACCCTGTTTCATTGAAATATTTTCTAAGTTTTTCAATTTCTGAAATTCTTGGGCTCATAACGCAATCGTTATAACTCGAAATTGGCTCTTTTCAAAGCCAATAGTTCACATATCTTACATTCTATGATTCCATCCAGTCAGAATTCATTTCTGAATCCGTTGATCGAAAATTGACTGTTTCGTCCATTTTTACGTTTTCGTTAAACGTTCGTGAACGTTCGACGCTCAATTCTTCATTTTAACTCTGAATTTGTTCGTTCTTGCTCTCGCAAGTCTTATTACCTAATTACACGTTACGCCATCAAAAACCAACGTTTTCGAATCAAACGACGACTTTTAACTTCTATTCCGAGAAAATTTACGATTCGACGATTAACGCCTAATCGCGTAAACTTTCCCCGAATCTTCGTTTCTCGATATTTTTACTCCAAACCAAATGGAATCATTCCATTGGTTATTCATTATTGATTCTATCCATTCTAAACATCTAAGTTTTAATGGTTCTCTTCATTAAGTTTCTTAACCATTTCATTACGATTTAACTTAACCATTTCAAGGTTTTTACGCATTTCTTCATTAACTTCTTAACCATTCACTTATGGTTTTACTTGTTCTTGGTTATTAGTGATGTCCACTAATATCAATCTTATTACTTCCTACCATTCAAGCTTTGTCAATTTTCATTTCTCTTTCAATTTAAGGATTGAAAGAATATGAAAATTCAAGGTAAACACTTATATCTTAAGTGTTCTTGAGTTTTTCCTTGACAAATCTTAGCTAGCTTCTTTGGCTTCTTTGAATTGCTCATCATAAGCTCTTCCCTTCTCTTCTCTTTTCTCTTCCTTGGTGATTTTTCCAAACACACAAATGAGCCTTAAGCTCTTCTTTTATAGGCAAGCAAGACCAAGGGTGGAATGGTCATTAGACCTAACCTCCTTAGCCCCCATCTCCCCCCACTTGCCTTCACATGCACCCTATGCCCTCCTATGTGTTAGCATATGCTAGCACATGCTAACCATGCGCTCTGCCATGTCTCCCATGTGTTATCATGGGTCATGGGTTTCCCCATGGTTTTACCCATCCGTTTACCCATCGGTTCGTCCCATAAGTTTAATTTTTAATTTAATTCAAATTGAATCTATTTACTTCGTATAAAATTTGAATTATACGTCGTATTAATTCTCGTATTCTCTTCGTATATACTTCGTATGATATTCGTATCATACGTCGTATTACCCTCGTATTGTCCTCTTATAATAACTAGTATTATACTCGTATTCGTTATATATAATAATCGTTATTATTACACTTAACCATTTTTAAAAATTTCTCAATATTTTTAAATATTCTGTCTTTCTTCTACCGACTAACTTTTACGCGTTTCTTGTGACACCACCAAATTGTGGTCCCTTTAACATCGGATCTGGTACGTTACAGTACTTCATCTTCGTACATATTCTATAACTATTGCGGAATATTCATACATACATTGTTCATTTTCAAATAATTCTACATCATCTCCCAAGATTTCTAACCTTAACTTACATATAACCTTTAGATTCACAAAAGGTTTATAAAATAACTTACATCAGATAACTAAATAGGTAACTTGCATAACACTCTATTCTTTTCCTTTGCTTGTGTCTTTGTCTTTCCTGGAACATTCGTCTTAATTTGAAATTTGTTATCATGATATAGCAAGAGTGAGCAACTACTTTGCTCAGCAAGTTTAAATACAATAAAGATATATCATGATTGAAGAAAAGAATATAGCTTTCTGAATTTTCAACAATATATAACTATTGTGAAAGATTGTGAATCAAATTTTAATAATTGAATGACTGAATCAATAATGATTGGTGGTCAACAATGACCATGAACAAATCTAACTGAACCTTATGGTAATGAAGGTGATCAGCCTTTCATACCTGATGAACATATGTAATTTGCACTAAATGCGAATCAATAATCAGATATGTGACATAATTGTAAATAATTAAACCACTAGCATGCTTGAAATATAATAACTCGAGTTTGAGTTAGAAAACTTGCCTGTTCGACAAGCTACAACTAACTAGCTTTAATTAGAACTCTTTGAACGACCTAGTATTGACAATGTTGGTCTATTAATTAGTACTGCGTATAATTGTATGTCTATATGCTTAATTATGCTATTATCTTGAAAATATTTTAATCACAAGGTATACATAATATAATGTACTATCATTAATCCTATAAGATATTTAATTGATCTTAGGTTAATAATTTAATTAATTAATAAACCTGAAGCATCACAACATCTCTAGAGGAAATCCTGGAAGGACCAAGTCAGCCTCAGAGATAACATTGAGGACAAACAGACTCGAATGAGATCCAATCCTTGGAAACAACCCCAAGAAGTCAACCGAAGGCCATGCCAACACTGAAGGCAACCCCAGGAGGGGTAAAATGGTTATTTTACCAACTCTAAGACAATTTGGTCAAACTCAAGCCGAATTGATGCCACCAAGGTCAGAACGAACTATAACAATGATCCCGAGTGCAAACAGCGCAAGACAGCTCAACGGACAAACTACGGAGAATCGAAGACCTGGTTATGAACCCGTCTTCTTGGACCCAAAAATTTTTTTATCCCATGTTATTGTGACACTCTCGACGAGGGCTTTTTGGAAAGGTACAGCACGCCTCAAACGGACGCTCCGATCAAAAGTTAAAAAGTTTTAAATCTGACCTCGAGTTGCTCAAAGTACACGTACTTTGAGACCACAGGTCCCGCCGCAGGACCCACGCCACGTGGAGCCGCACATCTACCTACGGCTGTCGTATGTAGAGTGGAGGCACGACCCCCATCTCATTTAAGAATTCAAAAATGCTCCGAACCCCTGCCCGTTTAGTTTTTCAGCTATTTTCTTGTCTTCCAAACCCAAAATTTTCCACTCTAACACGTAGATATACCCACATACTACCACATATCAAAAAATAACCGGTCGATTCGGACGTTTAAAGCCTACGATTCGGCAAAAAGCCCGTGTAGCAGTCCATTGTGAGTATTTTTACGATCAGCAAGTTTATATTACTTCATTACGCTATTATACACTTGCATATTAAGTTTCATTTTCTAAGTATGCCCGGAACTCAGTTTCGTGGCCCTTTTTGTTGACTTTTGGTACATTTTAGTACCTAAACGCATTTTTTGGCATTTCTACAACTCGGATTGACGATCCGTCGCTTCCAACAGCTTGTATAGACTAACATCTTTATTTTTAGCAACTTCCCCGAACTGGGTTATCATCCCAGTCCGGGTTTGACTTTTTTTATATATATTTAACTATATATATACTAATTTTTCAATTCTGTCAAGCCCGGATGTCAAATCCGCGATAGTTTACTGCTTTTATATATATATGCATATATATGCAACATTCACCACACTGGGTTATCTTCCCAGTCTTGGTTGACTACTTTTCTGTCTATCTTTAACTATATATATATTTACATTTTAGTTTGGCCTGGATCATTCTGTGGCCTTTTTACTATATATATATATATATATATATATATATATATATACATATATATGTAACATTCACCACACTGGGTTATCTTCCTAGTCTTGGTTTGACTACTTTTCTATCTATATTTAACTCTCTATATATATATTTACATTCCAGTTCGGCCTGGATCATTCTGTGGCCTTTTTACTACTTATATATATATATATGTATATATATATATATATATTTACATTTTCCAATCCGGTCCTCGGAGTGAAAACCCACCGCCCTTTATTATTTTTGTATATATATATATTTACATTCTATCCAGCCTGGATAATTCCGTGGCTTTTATACAGCTTTTATAAATATATATATATATATATATATATATATATATATCAATTCCAGTCCGGGCATCGGAGTGAAAACCCATCGCACTTTTACAACTTTTGTATATATATATATATATATATATATATATATTGCTTTACTCATTTTTATTAAATTGTTGCTTTAAATATTCATTTGATATGAATCGGCACTGACATTTCTGCGGGCGAACTAGATTTCTTTAAATCTCGCCAACTCTAGCTTTTAAAAGGTTCAAAATAGGTCAAGATAGAACCAGAAAGCTAGAATGGCTGAGATTTATTTAAATCTAGCAATTTTTTAGTTTCAGTTATGAAAGCAACCTCGCGACCCTTAGATCGCTTTCTAGTGGGAACGAGACACTTCGGCCATGTGCGAGCTAGGATTTACTGATGAATCCTTGGTTCTGGCGATATTTAGATATATTTCTGTATAAATTTGAGCTGTGCATGTTTATTGGCTTCCCTCAGTGAGCCTAGGAATCGTGGGATTCATGATTAAACTGATCAGAATCTGATTCTCACTATGGACAAACTCCACTTTACAAACGTACCCTACCAGTTTTTCTGTAAAAATGTACATACAAAAGACCTTAAAATGGTTATCCAGATTTAAGGTCTCAATATAGTGAAAAATATGGTTTGTCGTGTCAGAGTCACTCCGATGGCTGTCATGCCCATGAGAAGACCGACACTTGTGTATATTCTATGGTCGAGGATGCTTCGCAGCCCGATAATCACCATTCAAATTGTGCCAAAAGGTTGAAAAGATAAAACTAAAGTATCGCTATGCTTCAATTCCTATGATTAGCGTAAGGGTTTGAAACCTTCTTTCAAAACATCATTTCAATAATCTTATCGAAAAAAGAAGCTTTTGCAAATCAAATCAAACACTTTTGCAAATCAAATTAAAGACCTTTTTGCAAATCAAATTAAACCCTTCGTATATAGGTTCAACGATGCATAAACATACTTCCAATCAAGTATAGGCCCAATTTTCTTCCAGCATTCACACACACACATTGCAGATTTAAAAGGAAAATATTGAAAAGATGCGGTACCATGTTTACACGGGAGTTGTGGGGTGCCTAAAACCTTCCCCGCACTTAACCAAACCCCCGAACTCAAAACTTCGATTTCAAAGATCAAGTTTCTATAGTGTCTAGCAATTGGGCCTCTTTCAAACAAAACTCAGCTGAGTTGGTACAACCATTTCAAATCTACCAACTGGCGACTCTGTAAAATGTTCAAATCGTCGACATGACACATGTTGGCCTTTTCCTAAAAAACCCTTCAAAAACTTTTTCACAATAAAAAGAATGAGGGTAGACATAACTTAGGAAGAGAGAAAGATTCGGGTTGTGACCCGACTAGCGGATTTTTTCCCGACATCGATAGGTGGCGACTCTGCTGGGGACAGTAGATGGCTTAGGCCGCATTCAAAATCTTTTCAAAAATTTTCCTATTATATCTGTGTATGTGTGAACGCTGCGTCGTTACATTGAATGAATGCGTGAATGCTGTGTTTTTACATTGAATGAATGTGAAAGAAATGCTTTCCTGTTTTTTAGTGCTTTGCACCCATATTAGTGCTTTTCACCCATGTCATCATATGCATAACGGTGAGACACGATGTATGTGAATGTATGTTATGTGATTCCCCCACCAGGAGGCAAACCTGTTGATGAGAAGTATTGTCTTTAAGGGCGAATAAGTCTTCGGGGCTCAAGAAAATGCACCACCCAGATTCGCTCCAATTGAAAGATCGGATTAATTTCCCCTCTAGTAGATTGCGATGATCTGGGGACCTTCATGCCGAAAAGCCGCGAGAGTAGCCTAATATAGGTCAGCCTCTGATTAACCAAATCCGATGGAAAGGTTCTTCATGTCTTCCTCTTTCAATTCAATGTCAAGTTTTCAATTCCAATGTAAAAGAGCACAATGTAAATATCATAATAAAAATTTACATTCCCTGTCAAATACATCCTGCCATGTCATCCTGTCATCAAAACAACTGACCTCTGTTTTGCATGATAAGATTAAAAACCCATAAAAACACATCATGGCATGCATCCTATCCCTACCTACCTCAGGAAATTGGCATGCCTACGTTTTGTTGTAGGTAAAAAATTGGTCCTGTCACTAGATCTAAGTCTAAGAAAGGATTAAGTCCATCCACGGACATGACTTCAAGTGCTCAGCCAGAATCCACCCCTGTATCTAGGGAAGAGTTTAAAGGACTGAAGAACCAGATAGTTGAATTGGCCAATTTCCTGAGAGAATAGAGTAAGGCTCTTAAAGGGAAGCAAGCCCAAGCTCACACAGAACCAGGAACACCTGGTGGAAGTGGTGGTAGTGGTGGTAGTCAAGAGACCGAAAAGACATATACTTAGATCCCTGAACCACAAAACCAGGACACAACCAACAAAACCCCTTAAATCACCACCCTCAACAAAGAACAGGAATCTGGTGACATTCTGAAGAAAGTACAGCAGATGGAAGAAACTCTCTGGTCTATCAAAGAGACTGGGGCATTTAGCAGCGTTAATTATTCAGACCTCTGTATATTCCCTGGGGCTCGTTATCCTGAAAAGTTTCAAGTCCCCAATTTTGAGAAATACGATGGATTGGGTGACCCTTATACCCACCTGAAGGTATTCATTGGAGAGCTCGGATCCTATGTAGAGGACGAGAAACTCCGAATGTAGTTATTTTAGAAGAGTCTGACCGGAGAGGCCAGAGCCTGGTATGCCCGTCTGGACAACTCTAAAATTCATAGTTGGGAAGAGTTGGCCCATGCTTTCCTTAGTCAATACAGTTTCCAGTCTCAACTAACTCCAGACAGATACCAAATAACCAAAATCAAGAAACAGAACACTGAATCATTCAGAGAATATGCACAACGGTGGAGGCGAGTTGCTGCACAAGTCACCCCATCCATGACTGAGTCTGAGATAGTCATGACCTTCATCGATATTCAAGACGCTCCATATTATGAAAGGGTCCTAGCAGGCATAGGAAAACCATTCTCTGAGATGATCAAGCACGGAGAGATGGCTGAAATGGGGCTGAAGTACGGGAAGATCAAGGACCTGACCGCTTTAAAAGCTGTTGCCGAACATATTCAGTCCAGAAATTACCGGAGTAATCCCCGGAGGGTACACAAAAAGAAAGACAAAGAAGTATCCTTACTATTACAAGGACAAAATCAAAGGGGCGAGTCAAACAATATGCCCATTCAGAGAAGGAATTATACCCCTTTTTAAGCTCTAGCACAACCTGCAAACCCTCCATTTCAGAAGACTATAGAGGCCAAGCATCAAAGAACTTTCACCCCTCTAGGGGATTCACTCGAGAATGTGCTAAAGCTGTTAATGGCACAGAAAAAGATAGTGCAACTCCTTCCACCAACCAACACCGGGGGACGAAATTTCGACCCAAGCAAGAAGTTTGCCTACCATTCTGGATCTCCGTTCCATGACACCCAAGACTGTTGGTCTCTCAAGCACAAAATTCAAGACTTGATTGACAACGGAGAAATTGTGGTCACAAAGCCCGAGAAATCGTACGTACATGACAATCCCCTACCTCAGCACAAAGAGGAGAATGCCAACATGATCAACACAGGAAATGGAGAAGGATCCAAATACCTCCGTTATGTTGGAGAGTCGACTCTATCCAACAATAACAGCCCAAACAGTTTGGAAGTCTCAGAAAGATGATTCCTGATCAAACAAGAGATCAAGTCTATCAAAGAGCAGATTGGACAGTTAGCAGAGCTGGTCGTATACCAATATCAGATCACCATACAGATGATGAGCTAGACCAACCAATCTAATGCAAATCATCCTCCCACACCAGAGATTAGTTCCATTCCCATGAGGGATCACTACCGGGCTCATGAGCATAAACCCTGGGCCGACAAGATAGCCAAAGAGGAGAATTTCCAAGGTGGTAGGAAATTCGCCTTTCAAAGGAATTTCACTAACCTAAACCAGCCAATGCAGAAATCCTGCAAATGTTAATCAACGAGGGAATAGTTGTAGATCTATTACCTCCATTGAACCCTCGATCTAAGAAATTCAAGCCTGGCCAAAACTGTTAGTACCACTCTAATGCACCAGGCCATGAAACTGAGGATTGTTGGGCACTTCATAACCTGATTCAGAATATGATTGAAAGTGGTGAATTGATAAGGGGGAATCGGGATTATGACCTCCCAGATAAAGAAACTCTCTTTATTCCCACTGCATGGAATCATGATACAGCGGCTGTTATTTCCTGTAACAATGAACCAACCCTCACACCCTTATTACTGTAATACCCGAGAATTTCTGAATATTATTAAATAAATATATTAATGGAAATGAATATTTATTTGAATATAAATATATATGTGTTGCGAGATAAGCTCATTTAATGAATTCAAATTGAATATATAATAATTAAGGAAGAATGTAAAGTTTCTGTTAAACTCGTTGAAATGTCTTGTGTGGTACGAGAATAGAAATAATAACGAGCTTAATTAAGCTTAAGTGATAAACCTTGTGTGGCCCAACTAATTTCCTAATCTAGTTGGGTCATTGAATTAATAATGTATTGGACTTAGGATATATCCAAGCCCAACAACATTAATGTGATATGTTATAAGAATTAAGATGTGGCCCAATCAATTTATGTGCTAGATTAAATAATAGAGTCCATGTGCTTTAGTGTGCTTAGCCCAATTGATTTAATTTGATGTGGCCCAATGTGTAATGTATGATGATAGGAATATGTATATATATACATGTAGTTATATATATATGTAGTTGTATAATAGAGGTTGTAAAATGAAGTGTGACATTGGAAAGTAAATAAAACTATATGATAAAAAGGAAATGAGCCACATGGGTGGACTTATGAGAATACATACTATATGTACATTATACAATATGGACTCAAACAATATTATATAAAGTGTAGTGTGACACTTTAGTGAAACTATGCAATATGGAAACTATATTGTAAAAGTAATAAAATTATATGAGTTACATACATGAACTTATGTGACCATGTGATAGGTATAATACTTTAATGAATACTATATGGTATATTAAAGTATGTGAATAATTAATAGCAATAGTTATTTCAATAAGTTACATAATTGGAATAATGAAGTTGGTAATAATGTAGTATGTCACCATTCAATTAACTCATAATTTAACATTATTAAAATGTACATGGATTATATATCAATGTGTATACATGTACCCCAATGTGCTACCTTGAAATATTGTTGTGACATTTTAGGTCCATGTATACCCTAAGTATATATTTAACCTAAGGTGTACATATATGTGTATTAAGCATAGTGTGTGGAATTATTGCACAAATGTTGAGTTTAGCTTGTCCCATATTGAGTGTCCAATTGCTCTCCCAATTCTCATTCACGTGTAACACCAAAAGGCTAGAAGCCTATCCCTCCTTTTTCTCCCAAAATCATTTTAGCTCATCATTTTAGGGGGAGTGGGATTCATGATGGAGTATAACAACTACTCACAAACCATCTATTGCGCATTGATTTCTTCTTCCATCTCTTAGTTTGATTCATGGTGTAAAGCATTGGTATGGGTTTTTATTTTTCCTATAAATGGGAGCTTTCCCTTCTCATTTGGGTTGCTAGAAATCTGAAATTTGTTCAAGTAGAGAGTGAGTGAGTGAGTAATCAGAAGTTAGGGCCAAGTGTGAAGAGTTTCAAGCTATAGAAGGTAATATCCCCATTCTATGTTTTTGTATCATTTTTCTTCAAAGTCTTGAAATTTCTTGTTAGTTAGTTTGATAATGGATACCATGATGTTAGTCAAGCTCATATACTTGTTACTAAGATGTTGATCATGTTTTATGCTACTAAATTTCAAGTTTTACAAGTTTTTAGAAATGTCTTGAAATACTTGCTTTTAATGTCCAAATTGATGAACTAAGCTTGTGGAAATCTGTAAATGGTTGTTAGAATCATGATATGTATGTTGGGTAGTAAGTTTTTGGAGTTTATACATAGTGGGTATGCTTAAAATTGATGTTTGTTGTGATTTTGGGATGTTTGTTCGCAGAAGGGGAAAAGAATTTTTGAACTGCAACTGCTATGCCCGCCCCGGCGGGCTTCCTATAGGCCAAATTGCCTCCCCGACGGGGGGTGGCCAGGGAATACAAGGGCCTTGCCGCCCCGGGGGGCCTCCTGTGGCTCATTTACCCCCCCCCCCCCGGCGGGGGGTGGCCAGGGAACCAAAACTGTGCTGTTGATTTTCAAACCTTGTAACCTAACCTAACTTAACATAAGGAGCTTACATGATCCTTAAACATGTGTCAATGTGTATTGCAAGATGTGTTAGTAGGATTAGAGTTTGAGTTATAATCTTTTGAAAGAAAAGTTAAAGGACGAATACCATGTTTATAAAACCTTACGCCTTTTTGAAATTCAACCTTCTTAGCATGTATTCGCAACTTAGTTTGTTATAACATGAGATTTCTTTAGACAAATATGTACACTATTCAATGTTGCTTAAAACAAGTTTTCAAAGAGTAAAGTTATGACTTGGAATACATGAATCAAATACATACAAGCATGCGTAGTAAAGACTGTTTAGCATTATTATATGGTTTAATGAGTACTATGGTTAGTCGTTGACATAACAAGTTTTCTTGGCTTTGTAAAATGAAGATTTATGAATAGAACTATCCATTGTTGAAGGTAAATAGAAAAGACCAAACCTAGTTTAAAATTTCCTCAACATGTATGTATAAATGCCTTAAGCTATATTACATGGCTTAAGCAATGTTTTAAGTGTTCAAGCATATAGTGACTTTATGGAACTAAGTTTTGCCAAGGTGTTTCTAAGATTTTAGAAACAATGTGGATTATACATCTATGATTTTAAATATGTGTCGAATACATGGATAAACATATGTGTAATAAAAGTATGTTGATATATGTTTATAAACTTTTGAATGTTAAGTCCAAAAGGTATTTGCAAACTATAAAGCAATGATTAGAAACTATGTTATTTGACTTCATGGTGATTTATAAACTAAATTTTTGTGCTATAAGTACGCAAGATGTATAATGAAGTATGTAAAGAGTGTACAGCTAAGTTAGACGTTTATGTATGCGTTTAAACTTACAGATCATGTATGAGTATACGTAACTAATGAATATCCTATACGCATAACTATATTACTATAGGGATTCGAAAAGTGTTGATTTAGCTTTTCGTGGATAGACTACGCATAAGGCAAGTTTTCTGACTTACACTCATTTATTGTGCAAGTATCCTATCCTTGTGTTTACTCTATTCAAGGAACGTTGTAAGCAAGTTCCTAACTTTACTCTTTATTGAGCGTTCATTAAGCTTGTTCTATTATTGTCGTACAAGTAAACTTTTGAGATTGTAAGTCATGTATTATAAACTATATACTTCATGTATAAGATAAAAGTCGATTCATATTCTTCGAGCTTTAAATCTTGAGATTGAACTTATAATTGTTGTGATCTATGCCATTTGATTCGGCTAGACTTATATTGTTGAAAGGCGACCCAAACCAATCGATTGGTGCGGGATCTTGTGTTTGACTGAGATGAACAACCTTCTTTGAAGGGAAATTATATTTGTCGGGAGACCGACGTGCGCACTTTAGTACGATTGAACGATATGCATACCGTAGGGTACTTTAGGCTGATCACCTGTTGTACTTATTTTATTGGATTATCAGTATATTTTTGTTAATTCTAGTAGAAGTTCATAGTCCTTAGTGACTACTCAGTATTCAGTTATCTTGAAGTCTTAAATTGATTTAGTATCGAATCATATTGATATTATTATGTCCTTAGCGACTGTTATTGAGAACTGTTGATATTCTTGCTATCCTTGAACTATCATACCTTGTTATACCCTTTTTGAGATTCGAGAACTATAATACTCACTCTTGTTATATTACTTGCTGAGCAAACTTATTGCTCATTCTTGCTTTTTCCTAAAATATTTTAGTTAAGGCAGAGCAGGGCGGACCTTCGGGCACAGACAAGGGCAAGGGAAAGGCTACAAAGTAGCTTTAATTATATAGAACTTTATGATTGTAATAAGAACTTATGCTATTATGTATTAGTTAGCTTTATATATGCTTAAGGTATGTTTAAGCTATATAATCGATGTTTAAGTTACAAGACCTTGGGACATGAATAAATTATATTAATTAAATGTAATCTATTCGGTAGTAGTTATGTATTATTTCGCTGTGCAATGCGACATTTAGTCGTAATATTTATTGTGGTGTTAGATATTAGAACGTGACAATCCGAATTCAAGTGACCCTGTGGCGGTCCGAATTTGAGGGCGTCACAATTACTGCCAAAGAAAGGGGTCCAAGAAACACAAAATCCTATGAAGGTGGCCGCACCCGAGCCTTTAATCTTGCCCTTCAGACCTCAATATCCAGTTATCAGTCTGAAGAGGGTCCTATGGAACTACGGGAATGACGAAGGTTCTACCCTGACAATCAAAATATTAAGTTTTTAGTTACTACGTGATGCTAATCGATACTAGCGAGCACATAAGTAATCACATAAGAACATAAAAACTTTTATTATCTTCAATGAATTTCTTAATTCATTTCTTAGAACTCGATAGGAGTTAATCACCACTATGCTATCGATCTCTTAAAGGCTACTACCCTAAGGTTTCCCCACCTAAGGTTCATAACCTACAGCTTTGATACCAACTTGTGACACCCCCAAATCTGGGTACTTCAATTCCATAGGATTTGATGTTCAATGTTCAATAATAACGCATCTATCTACCCATAAATAAATTAACTCATAAATAAAATAAAAATCCTCCCCTTAGGGGGTTACAACATCTTAACAAATCAATCCTAGGTCAACTAACATTAATACATCAAGTGCAAAAATAACATAAACAATTAAGTCTCAAACATAACATCATAAGTATTAAACAAAACATTTTCAAATAATAATAACAAGTCTTCATCACTTGTTCATCTTTCCCTTGCCTTTACTAGTGAAAGGCTCTTCAGTTCTTTCAACTTTAGCTGCAATGTAATTATGCATGAGTGAGCAACAATTGCCCACAAGTATAACAATGTAATAATAATAACATGCGAGAATTCAATAAGTTCTGAATAATAGAAAGCTCGACTTTTGAATCAAGATTAGGAAATAAGAATCAAAAGTATATCTGAGAGTCACAAGACCAAGAAATATGTCTCAAGTTATCAAGTATTTCTACTTTTAACTTTTAACAGTCGTAAGACTATATGAACCGTACTTCTCGTACTTAGGGGGATCAGCCCTTAGTACCATGTATGTGCACAACATCTCAATGCTAACGTGTAAATAATCCCCTATAAAGGGTTGTTCATCTCAGTTTGACATCAGAGTCCGCACTAAAGGAAGTTTGGTTTGGATAAGTCTCAATAATAGTTCTAGAATTTAGAACGCACATCAACTATGGGCTAGTCGAATCAAGAAGGGTTCGCTAGTCATTCAAGGTTCAATAATAAAATTGATACTTAAATCAAATAATGAATCTCAAAAGTATACAATTGAATAAGCATTGTATAACTGAAGTGTTACTTTAAAAGAATTAGAACATCTCATTTGGAATCATGAACTTGAATAAACAAGAGTAAGAACTTGCTTAACATAAGAATAGGATTTATAAACTTGCGTAATTGTAATTAAGATGGGGTAAGAAAACTTGCTCAATTAAAAGTAGAGTTAAGAAACTTGCCTCGTGCGTAAGTTACAATTATAAATCACGTTCTCCAATTAATCTTATATACCATTTCAAGTCACAATACTAATTAATTACAACATAACTAGCACCTCGAGTATTCTATCTTAATTCTGAATCTAATTATATTAATTGGATCCACAAATGTTAAAGCTTAATCACATTATTAGACTTCATGAACAACAAGTTTAAAACACGTATTCAACTTATCAATTAATTACGTAAAACATCATTGACATGTTAATAATCTGTTTTAACATCTCAATATATGATTAACACATTTTCATATTCATTACATAAGGTTTTAAATTGCATTTCTGAACTTGAACACTTAAATAAAATTGTATTGGCCATTCTGCTAACCGGCGTTGCAGCGCTCAGTTTGAACTGGGGACCGGCGTTGCGGCGCTGAGCCACGTCAGCTGGTCAATGTCTTGGCACTGCAGTGCATGGTTCCTTCACAGAACCGGCATTGCGGCGCCATGACACGTCAGCCAGCACTGGGCCTGGCGCTGCAGCGCTCGATTTCTTCACAAAACCGGCGCTGCGGCGCTGAGACGCAGTGAGGCGCAGACAAAGTTGGCGAAAAACACTGAAAGAGCCATTTTATGCCAAAAATTAAGTTCAAACAACAAATTTAATGCTATCCATAAGTTATAAACTTAACATAAACATTATACAACAATCATGGCATGATTTTAACAACTTCAATTACATAAACAACTAAATTGGAACACATAATTTTCATTTTTTTGCTATTTTTCCAAGTTTTGTCAATATTCATGAAATCACACATTACAGATTCATTATAACACCAAATTAGTACGTTTAAGTTTCGTTCTCTTCGTTTTTACATGCATAAACATATTCAATCTTTAATTTATAGTTTAATATACAATTGAAGCATGAATTTTTGTACATATAAGCCATATTCGCATGTTCTTCCTCTGTAAGTTTCAAAACTCCAATTTAAACATGATTTCATGGATTAATTACTCTAAAACACATATAAATCATATACAAGTGAATTATGCATATTAATAAACACATATAATCAACTTCTTAACAATTCAAACATGAATTTCCATTTACAGAGAACTCAAGTGACTTTTCATGGAGAAAACTAAGAACGTAAATTTAAAACTTGAGATTAAGAATTTACCTTGATAAGTTGTTTAGATTATTCAAAGATGATAAAAGCTTTCTTTGATTCTCTAGACCTTCTTCTTCAAATCTCAATTTTCTCTCAAACTTTCTCCTTTTCTCTCTGAAAGTTTCTAACTGATATGAACTATGAATGAATGAATATGGATATAACATATACGTATAAACATAACCGGTGCAACATGGGTAGCGGTTAAGCGCATCAGGCCTTAACTGCTCCCATGTTCTTAAGACCATGTTTGGTTTTATTATAAAAACTCCTTTTCCATTTAATTTAATGAACTTGTTTATTATGTAGTTTATTTGTCACACTTTAATTAATCAATTAATGTTATTTAAATTCAATTAAATAAAAGCTAATATTACACATTAAATCAAATCATCACATAATTAAAATTATCATTTATTAATTATGACAAATCATTAAATCTCTAATTTATTATTAAATTAATTAGAATGAAATTATAATTATTAAACAACTCATTTAATTTAATAATATCAATTAAATTCACACTTTGAACTATAAAATTATTCCACATTAATTTAATTAATGTAACACATTTAATTAAATTAATCTACCATAATTCCATCTAATATTTATTTAACTCAATAAATAAATCAAAAAATATTTATTTAATTAAATAAATATTTTAAAATAAATTATAAAAATCTCGTTTGTCACAGATCCGAAGAAAGCAAGCTGAAGATAGAGCAAATGAGGATTGGTTCTGAAAAGTATTTGTTGACTAAAGAGAAGAAAGGGAGGAGATAGTACAGTAAAAATGTTCATTGTATATCTGTTGTAACATTTTCAAAAATTATACAAAAATTTTATACATTAATAAAACTCATTCTTTCGATGAAGAAAAAATAGTTTCTTACTGTATGATAAGGCATGTTTATTTATGTATTTTGCATCTTAGAATTGATGTTGTTCTTAAAACTACTAGTTTTTATCATCATCAAATAAAGGGAGATTGTTAGGAATTGTTAAGTCATGCATATTTAAATTTGATAATGTGATTATAATGTATAATTGTTCAGTAGTTTTGTAAAATCCTAATCTAAGATATATTTGTACAAGAACTTAAAATTAGAACGATCAAAATTGTTAGGTTGATCATTTGAGTTGATTCAATGTATATGTAATAGAATCAAATTGATCGTATAGTATTGGTAGACGATCGTACAGTTACTATGCCGTTTTGTAAAGTTAATGTTGTTGGCAGAGAAATCTACATTTTTGTAGAGCAATAGTTGGGTAAACGTAAAGCTGGAAAGAGATAGCGAAGTCTTTAGACAGTTCGAAGAGTTGACTTTGGAATCGTAGTGTTGCCAAAGTATTCGAAGAATAAAGAGAAGTCCACAAAGTCTGCTAAACAATAGTAAAGTGTTCCTCATAGAAAGCCAATCGTAGAGCAGATCGTAGAGCGGATGTTCGTAGAACAAGATCGTAGAGCTAAAGTCATAAACCAGGACGTAGAGCTCTGACTCTACGTTCCTCATCACTCTACTATTGAGCAAGTTCATAGAGCTTGTTAGAACTGTCATAGGATTGACAAATGCAGAGGGTCTCATAATGGAGATTTCAAGATGTTACTCACCATCTTCAAATTCAGATAAGAAGATTAGAAATTGGTTTGTCTAAATTGCTAGATTGAAGATGTGACACCACTAACATGTGGTACGTGAGACTGCAGTCTGATGTGACTTGATAGAGCCAAAAACAACTCCAGTACCCACCCTATAAGTCTACATCAGAGAACATCTTCGATCAAAGTATTAAATGCACTAACGGGAGCTCTCCAACAGTAGGATTTTCAAAAATCTATAAAATAGTATGAGGATTCAAATCCAAGTACGAATCACGAAGTAAAAAGCTGAAACTCTGTCAATTTATATCAAGCTCTACTCTACGATCTTGAATTTCTTATTTAAGCTGCTAAGTACCAGAAAGAAGTCAAGCTTAATTGCAAAGCATAGCAGCACATCAAACAACTATCATCCAACAATTATTCGATTATCTTAGTGACTTTCATCCAAGTCTAAGTGACTTAAAGAGGTCTAAGTGACCATTCCGAGACTAAGCGACTCGAAGGAACCTAAGTGGTTCAGTTGTAATATATCTTAGTAATCTGGTCTTAGTGACCCCATCCTTAGTGGATTTCCTAGTTGTTGAAGTAGAAGAGTGGATTAGGAGTTGTTTATGCTCCGAATCACTTAAATATACTGTGTCGTTTATTTTTTGTTATATCTGTGAAGTGACTAATATCCATAGGAATGAAATTTAGAACTGAGATTTCATTAAATCTGTAAAGGGAGTTTTCAAACTAAAATTTCGTTGTGCTAAGATTAATTAAACAAATTAATTATCTGGTAACTAATATTTAAATAAGCTAAAGTTTTTAAAGATCTATTAATGTGACGCCCCCAAAATAGGTCCACACAACCTATTCTGAGTCGCCAAATACATGGTACAGAATCTAAATACAAATCTTATTACATTAAACTGTCGTGCAAAATACGACCACACAGACTGTGAGCTTTAATACAGATATTATGTCGTACATAATACGAAAATATCAACACTAAAATTAAGTCCTCATTATAATTATTATCATACTATTTTACAAAATAGTGAGGACTACTATAGCACTATCTCGGACCATCACTCTATTTCCCGACTAGTCCCAGCTATATTCTCAGTTCCTGAAGAGAACAATGAAAGAAAAGGGTGAGTTCAACTAGCCCAGTAAAGAATATTATGACTAAGATAAAGAAGAAGAAATTATCATTAGCCGTCAATAAATCAGATAAAATATTATAGACAACAAGTTTTAGATCAACAACTGCAATGGAAATAACAATCCATTAGAAGAGTCAGGTAGAGAATGATGTCTACTATCTCCTATGATTTAAAAGTCCATCATCAATATTTTATCCTTGTAACACCAATCAATAAATATTTCCAATCAACGAATTATCTATCCACTACGGGCTAAAGATATTCATTTTATCGCCAGTGGTCATGATCATGCCAAACACTTGTCCATCTTTGCACTACGAGCCAAAGATATTCAGCGATCAACTATTCATCTTTGCACTACGGGCCAAAGATATTCATCACTCAACAGTTCATCTTTTCACTACGGGCCAAAGATAACTTTCACCCCAATTTAAGATTGAGGATGATGAAAAATGATATAAAGAATGAATCCAGTGAGATAAATGATAAATATTAGAGATTTGTAATTTAATTTATCTAGAGTTCAAGAATGGTCAAATTGTCAATATGATAATCAATTGTGGAGAAAAATTCAAGAATGATATTCATGTATCAAAAATAATTTGAACAGAAAAAGAAACCAATTTCATCGTGAATAAAACCCCGTGAATAGTACTCCTGTGAACAGTACTCGAATGAATAGTACCCGAATGAATAGTACGCCGACATGAAAAGATTAAATATTCAATAAGAAGTTCAGAACAATATTCCAGTGAAATAATATTTTATACGAGTATGTAAGAATATACGAAACTGTAAATGGATTTTCACCCGTCATGCGGTAATCCGCGTAGACAGATCATTTCTACAATTTAATAAAATGAATACGATAGGTTATTCACCATACATGTGGTAGTCTGCGTAGACAGGTTATTCTCACAGATTACTAAGGAATAGAATGAATACGAAAGGTTATTCACCAAGCATGCGGTAGTCCGCGTAGACAGGTTATTCCCGCAGATTAATAAAGAATGAATACGAAGGGTTATTCACCATGCATGCGGTAGTCCACGTAGACAGGTTATTCCCACAGCTTAATAAGGAATAGAATGACAACCCTTAAGAGTATTGAAAGAAAATAACATCCTTTACCTTAGTAGGAGGTTGAATACCGAAATATCATAGTAGCAGAATACTCTTCTTCTTTCTCTCTTATTTTCTCTCTATAGTTTCTCTCACTATATCTTGTAATTATAACTTTGCTCTTCAAAATGGTAGGAAATAATGAATGGATGGAGGAGTATTTATAGGCTAGGAAAAGGTGGCAAATTATAATGTTAATTACACTTTAGTACCTTTATCCTTTCCTCTATTTTTAATTTAGTCCCTCAAGTATTATCAGTCTTTCACCACCTCCCCTAATAGTACCAGAATGTGAACCAATAGTTCCTTGCATGTGAACCAATAGTTCCTTGCATGTGAACCAATAGCAATTAATTGCTCATTTATCCGATTAATTGCCCGTTTGGTCACTTTAATATCCAGAAATCAACTATTATCGAAATAAATTAAAAGTCAATTTTCACTAACATTAATATTCCCAACACAATGGAAATATTTATATCAATAATTCATTATTAATATTATAACTCGCAATATTGACAACCAAATCGTTCCCAGGAAAAGGGAGCTTTTCGATAAGGATTTCTCCTTACTGGCGCGCAATTAAATAACCTAACCCCTTTCCTTGACAGAACTTTCTAAACATTATCAATAAGGCTAATAATAATAATATGAGTAACTGTGTCGAGTTAATTATTGATTATATAATTTAATTTATTGTGCAGATGATACTGTGATAATAATTGAATCAATAATATGAGATACTATGCAGCAACTACTGTGGCAATTATTAAATAAAATACTGAGTGACTTCTTACGTAAGAATCAATAATCAGAGATACTGTGTAATACCGTGTGCTACTGTGCAACAATGCGTATTACTGTACCTTTATCACCGGGTATTTCAATAATTTAACGATAAAAGTATTGCCGTTATTTTTATAAAAAGGTTATTTCTGTCGCTTTCTATATCCGACGTTATTCCATTGTGGGGTCCACCAATGATTGCGCCGTCGTATGAATATTCTCCGACAAAAACGAATATTCCCCGACCAAACGAATATTCTCCGACACAATGAATATTTTATGACCACTTGATTACTTAATAAAATTTGCACAAATCACCCATAACTATAATATTTATATATCACCTTACTATTTAACAATAATATATAAAGAAAAATAAATCTTTGTTCATAAAAGTTGGGGTGTTACAACCTCTCCTCCTTATGAAATTTCATCCTCGAAATTAATGTACGTACCTGGTATTTCGAAGATGTTAGGATACCTTGCTTTTATTTCAGATTCTAACTCCCAAGTCATTTCCTCAATATCATGGTTTCTCCATAGAACTTTGACTTGAGGTATAACCTTTGAGCGTTAAATATGTTCCTTCTTATCCAAGATCTTGACAGGTGCCTCCTCATACGTTAAATCTTTGGCTATCTCGTCTGGTTCTATTTCAATGGTGTGGTTTGGGTCTTTCATATATTTACGTAGCATGGATATGTGAAAACGTTATAAACACGAGACATGCTTGGTGGTAAGGCGAGTCTATAAGCCACAGTTCCTACTCGATCGAAGATTTCAAATGGACCAATAAATTGTGGGTTGAGCTTTTCTCTCTTTTTGAATCTCGTAACTCCTTTCCATGGAGCAACACGTAACAATACATGGTCTCCGACATTAAATTCCACGTCCCTTCGATGAAGATCAGCATAACTCTTTTGTCGATCTTGTGTTATTTGTATACGTTGCCGGATTATTTGAATATTTTCCGTAGTCATACGTACTAACTCCGGTCCTAATAATGTTTCTTCACCCACCTCGTCCCAGCATACTGGAGAACGACACTTTCGTCCATTCAAAACCTCGAATGGAGTCATGCCTATACTTGCTTGATAACTGTTATTGTAGGAGAATACCACCAATGGTAAGTACTTGTCCCAACTTCCTTTGAAGTCTAGAACGCAGAGTCTCAATAGATCTTTAAGAGTTTGAATAGTCCTTTCCAATTCCCCGTCCGTTTGAGGATGATATGCAGAACTGAATCGTAAATCAGTGCCCATAGCTTTCTGCAAGCTGACCCAAAATCGTGAAGTGAATCTTGGGTCTCGATCAGAAACTATGGATACCGGCATACCATGCAGTCTTACAATCTCATTTATGTACATACGAGCAAGACGTTCAAGTGAATAAGTTTCTCGTATAGGCAAGAAATGAGCAGACTTGGTTAATCTATCGATAATAACCCAAATTGCATCTATGCCTTGAGAAACCTTGGGAAGACCCGTAACGAAATCCATGTTGATATGTTCCCACTTCTATTTTGGAATCTCAAGTGGTTGCAATGGACCCTTTGGTACTTGATGCTCCGCCTTGACACGTTGACACGTTAAACACCTCAAGATAAACTCCGCGATCTTTCTCTTCATGTTGCTCCACTAAAATGTATGTCGAAGATCACGATACATTTTGGTACTTCCAGGATGGATTGCAAATGGTGTGTTGTGTGCTTCCATCATGATTCTATACTTCAAATCAGAGTCGTTAGAAACACAAAATCTAGAGTTGACTCGAAGTATTCCCTCTTCGTCGATTTTTGCTTCTCAAATAGCACCTTCTTGCACCTTCTTCCTCATATTCATCAGCTCCGGGTCTGTAGCTTGAGCAGCTTTAACTTTATCAATTAAAGCTGGTTCTACGAGTATATTTGCCATCTTCACATGGGTCCCTGAAGTCTTTAACTCTATCTCCATCCTTTGTAAGTCATACAAAATGGGCATTTGTGTTGACAACATCGCACCCGTTCCCGCATATGATCTTCTACTCAACGTGTCAGCTACCACGTTCGCTTTTCCAGGATGATATTGAATGGTATGATCGTAATCTTTCAACAGCTCAAGCCAACGTCGTTACCGCATGTTGAGTTCCTTTTGAGTGAAGAAATATTTAAGGCTCTTATGATCCGTATAGATCTCCACTTTCTCCCCATACAGGTAGTGTCTCCAGATCTTCAACGCGAAAACGACAGCTGCCAACTCTAGATCATAAGTATGATAATTCCTCTCATATTCTTTGAGTTGTCGTGAGGCATAGACTTTCCCATGTTGCATGAGAACACGTCTTAACCCTTTGCCTGACACATCGCTGTAGATGACAAATCCCTCCGAACCAAATGGTATTGTCAGAACAAGTGCTGAAATGAGTCTTCTTTTGAGTTCCTGGAAACTCTTCTCACATTGCTCGCTCCATCCGAATTTTATATCTTTTTGAGTTAACTGAGTTAATGGAGTGGCGATTCGGGAGAATCCTTCTACGAATCTCCGATAATAACTAAGTAAACCCAAACTACGTATTTCGGTTACTGACTTTGGTTGCTCCCAACTTTGTATAGCTTCAATCTTCGCCTAGTCAACTGATATTCCATGTTTCGATACCACGTGCCCAAGGAATGCTACTTCCTCAAGCCAGAACTCGCATTTCTTCAACTTGGCATATAGTTTGTTTTCACGAAGCTTTTGGAGTATTAGCCTCAAGTGTTGCTCATGATCTTCATGGCTTTTGGAGTAAATGAGGATGTCATCAATAAAGATAACCACAAAATAATCCAAAAATTCCTTGAATATCTGGTTCATCATATCCATGAAGGCAGCAGGAGCATTAGTCAATCCAAAAGACATGACTAAGAATTCATAATGCCCGTATCGAGTTCTGAAGGCAGTCTTTGGAATGTCATCAGTTTTAATCTTTAACTGATAATATCCAGAACGAAGATTGATCTTTGAGAAGAATTTAGCACCATGCAACTGGTCAAACAAGTCATCAATGCGAGGTAACGGATACCTATTTTTGATGGTGACATGGTTCAACTCTCGATAGTCAATACAAAGTCGCATACTCACGTCTTTCTTCTTTATGAATAAAATAGGAGCACCCCAAGGCGATGTACTAGGACGAATAAAGCCGATGTCTAGCAATTCCTGTAGTTGGACCTTTAATTCCTGAAGTTCAATAGGAGCCATTAGATATGGGATTCTAGAAATGGGTTTTGTGCCGGGTTCAAGGTCAATAAAAAATTTAACTTCACGTTCCAGGGGTAGGCCAGGAAGTTCTTCGAGAAATACATCAGGGAATTTATTAACAACAGAAATATCATTCAAATCTGACGTATTCTTGTTTAAATCGGTGACATAGGCTAAGAAACCTTGACATCCGTTTTTCAATAAACGAATGGCTTTATGACTTGAAATGATAGTTATTGATTTTAGTGATTTGGTTGCTTGAATTCGCATAACAAGTTGGTTAGGAATATGAAAGTTAATGACATTGCGAAAATAATCAATTTTAGCATGATGAGTAGTTAACCAATCGATTCCTAAAATCACATCAAATGCAAGTATTTTCAAAGAGATGAGATCAACGGGTAATGTGAGGGTGCCAATTTGAATCAAACAAGATTTGTAAACTATGAATGTAACAAAGGTTTCTCCCAACGGAGTTTCAACAGATAAATCAAAGTCTAATTTCTCAGGGGTCAAATTCAAACGTTGAGCGCAAGTAGGTGAAATAAAAGAATAAGGTATAGACTTCACAAGAGTTTATGATTAGCTTACCCGTGATAAATTTGTTCGGGTTCCTCGCATTTTGGGAAGTCACGACAAATGCTCTCCCTTGAACCACCGACTTTGACTTGTCTGAGACAGCCTTTGGTGTCACCGTCCCAGCAGGACTTGACTTCGCTATAAGGCACACTCGAGCTATGTGACCTTCCTGCTCGTAATTGTAGTACACCTTGGATTGTTGTGTGTAGTTTGGACTGATGTGTCCCTCTTGTCCGCATTTGTAACATACGACCGGTGGTCGTTCCCCTCCCCTAGAA
This sequence comes from Panax stipuleanatus, assembly GCA_020205555.1. NCBI lineage: Eukaryota > Viridiplantae > Streptophyta > Magnoliopsida > Apiales > Araliaceae > Panax > Panax stipuleanatus. The sequence continues at coordinate 50,386,866 of CM035121.1, read as the reverse complement.
ACTGTTGTTGGTGCTGGTGCCGATGTTTTTCCGTTGTCGTTGTTGAATCTTCTCTTTTTAAAATTTTCACTTGACTCACTTCTTCTATTATCTTGGCCAAGATTACCACCAAAGTGGTTACCATTTCTGGCATGATAATTTTCTCCGCGCTGGTTATCATTGTACCGATAACTGTTGCCACCAGTACGACTATGGTTGTTGTTCTTTGGTTGAACAGTCTCATTATCTTGCTCCAACAACATCTGAATACAAATAAAGTTTATGAGAAATAAGATATTGACGAATTTCAGGTTTCAAACCTCTCAAAAACATTCTTGTCATTCGTTCCTCATTATCCACCAAATGAGATGCAAACCGGGATAATTCCGTAAACTTGGCCTCGTATTGTGATACCGTCATATTATTCTGTTCCAGCTTGAAGAATTCCACCTCCTTCATATGACGAATACTTTCTGGAAAGTACTTGTCGTTGAATAATTCCTGGAACTTCTCCCAAGACATCTTAAGTGCGGAAAGCTGAGTACGTTTCACATATTTCCACCAGTAATCTGCCTCTCCACGCAACATAACGGTGGTGAAGGGAACCTTTTGCTCCTCCGTGCATCCCAGGACATCAAATATTTTGGTGATCTGCTTGATCCAAGCTTTTACCTTGAGTGGCTCTGGCTTTCCCAAAAACTCTGGCGGTCCCAGCTCCTTGAATTTCTTAGCATTGACCTGCCGTGAGTTACCATTGTTTTGACCTGCATTTTGAATAGGAGTCTCTCTCGTCTGGTTTTACATTAATTGTAGAAAGCTCCTAAACACCCCATCGTTCATCGTTTGGTCGGTGGTGTTGTTTACAGGAGAATTATTGCCTTCCTGATGCACATTATCCTGGTTATTGATTGGCGGTGTCTCAATGGTCTCATATGCTCCATTGCTTAGATTTTCAGATGTCATTCTCAAATACTGCCACAAAACAAGGGTTAATTAAAGAAATTGACATACATATTATCCCTATATTTCGACTGACCAATTAAATAACAAATAAGCTTAGGTAGGACACACTAGCGAAAGTTTTACTCGTCTCTCTAGTCCTAGTTCTATTCCCAGATCTCCGCCAGAGATCATATTCCTAAGCTCTGATACCAACTGTGACGCCCCCAAAATAGGTCCACACAACCCATTCTGAGTCACCAAATACATGGTATAGAATCCAAATACAAATCTTATTACATTAAACTGTCGTGCAAAATACGACCACACAGACTGTGAGCTTTAATACAGATATTATGTCGTATATAATACGAAAATATTAACACTCAAATTAGGTTCTCATTATAATTATTATCACACTATTTTACAAAATAGTGAGGACTACTATAGCACTATCTCGGACCATCACTCCATTCCCCGACTAGTCCTAGGTATATTCTCAGTTCCTGAAGAGAACAATGAAAGAAAAAGGTGAGCTCAACTAGCCCAGTAAAGAATATTATGACTAAGATAATGAAGAATAAATTATCGTTAAGTCGTCAATAAATCAGATAAAATATTATGGATAACAAGCTTTAGATCAACAACTGCAGCGAAAATAACGATCCATTAGAAGAGTCAAGTAGAGAATGATGTCTACTATCTTCTATGATTTAAAATTCCATCATTAATATTTTATCCCTGTAACACCAATCAATAAATATTTCCAATCAACGAATTATCTATCCACTACGGGACAAAGATATTCGTTTGTATCGCTAGTGGTCATGATCATGTCAAACACATGTCAATCTTTGCACTACGGGCCAAAGATAACTTTCACCACAATTTAAGACTGAGGATGATGAAAAATGATATAAAGAATGAATCTAGTGAGATAAATGATAAATATTAGAGATTTATAATTTAATTTATCCAGAGTTCAAGAATGTTCAAATTGTCAATATGATAATCAATTGTGGAGCAAAATTTAAGAATAATATTAAGGTATCAAAAATAATATGAACAGGGAAAAAAACTAATTTTGTCGTGAATAGTATCCCGTAAATAGTACCCCTATGAATAGTACTCAAATGAATAGTACCCGAATGAATAGTACCCCGACATGAAAATATTAAAATTTCAATAAGAAGTTCAGAACAATATTCCAGTGAAATAATATTTCATACGAGTATGAAAGAATATACGAAACTGCAAATGGATTTTCAACCGTCATGCGGTAATCCGCGTAGACAGATCATTTCAGCAATTTAATAAAATGAATACGAAGGGTTATTTACCATAAATGTGGTAGTTCGCGTAGATAGGTTATTCCCACAAATTAATAAGGAATTGAATGAATACGAAAGGTTATTCACCAGGCATGCGGTAGTCCACGTAGACAGGTTATTCCCACAGATTAATAAAGAATGAATACGAAGGGTTATTCACCATGCATGCGGTAGTCCACGTAGACAGGTTATTTCCACAGCTTAATAAGGAATAGAATGACAACCCTTAAGAGTATTGAAAGAAAATAACACCCTTTACCTTAGTAGAAGGTTGAATACCGAAATATCACAGTAGCAGAATACTTTTCTTCTTTCTCTCTTATTTTCTCTCTATAGTTTCTCTCACTATATCTTGTAATTATAACTTTGCTCTTCAAAATGGTAGGAAATAATGAATGGATGGAGGAGTATTTATAGGCTAGGAAAAGGTGGCAAATTACAATGTTAATTACACTTTAGTACCTTCATCTTTTTCTCTATTTTTAATTTAGTCCCTCAAGTATCATCAATCTTTCACCACCTCCCCTAATAGTACCAAAATGTGAACCAATAGTTCCTTTCATGTGAACCAATAGCAATTAATTGCTCATTTATCCGATTAATTGCCCGTTTGGTCAATTTAATATCCAGAAATCAACTATTATCGAATTAAATTAAATGTCGATTTTCACTAACATTAATATTCCTAACACAATGGAAATATTTATATCAACAATTCATCATTAATATTATAACTCGCAATATTGACAACCAGATCGTTCCTAGGAAAGAGGGGGCTTTCCTATAAGGATTTCTCCTTACTGGCGTGCAATTAGACCTGACAAACGGGCGGGCTCGGCCCAAACGGGCCAGGCGTTGGCGGGCCGAGCCAAAAACGGGCGAGCCAAAAAGGCCCGAGTTTTGCTAGGCTAAAAAACTGCAGGCCTGGACCAATTTATGCCTATTTTTTGGGTTTAGCCCAAACGGGCGGGGCGAGTGGCGGCCGGGCCAAAAACGGGCGGGCCAAAAAAGCCCGGGTTTTGCTGGGCTAAAAATCTGCAGCCCAAAGCCCGACCCATGGCCTGCGGGCTGGCCTGGCCTGCAGCCCAAAGCCCGACCCAAAGCGAGATGACTCCTTATTCTTTTTTAGTATAAAGAAATATAGTTATCGCTTGATTTGATGTTAATAATTTTATAAGAAAGCAGAATATTGAGGATGAGTTATTTGCTCAGTAGGATTAAACTACCACAATTGATGAATATGATGAATGTTGAGATAGTTCACATGAATCCCATATCGGATAAATTCAAGAGTTTAGATGAGTTAATAAGTATGGTGAAACCTCAACCTAATAGGTTAACCTTTTAGGTAAGGAGGTGGTCTAACATGCTTATTGAGTCAGTCTGATGAATTTGATATGGGATGTGGATCGTACAATTTCACTACAAAATGGTATCAGAGCTCATGGTTTCGATGGGCCCAAGTATCAGGTACAGAGGAGCAAATAGAGTTGAATAAGGTGGTATGATTTGAGTCGGGTGGAGCGGGCTCGGGGATGGCTCTGGAAAAATTTCTCAGGGTCCCACGTGTTAATAAGTACGGTGGAGCCTCAACCTAATAGGTTAACCTTTTAGGTAAGGAGGTGGTCCAACATGCTTATTGGACCAGTCTGATGAATTGATGTGGGATGTGGATCGTACAATAACACTACAATGAACAATATGAAGAGAATCATGAATGAGAGCAAGATGCAGTGCAATGGGGCCCTTAAGGCGACAATATATGAACAATCTACGCAATCAAATTTCTCGTGAACTATAAAGTGACTTTGAAATTAATGTAATTGTAGTACTTTTATTATTATGTTGACACATTTGTTTAACCCATTACATTTTCTTTTTTCTATGAAACTTGAGTTAAAGTTATTTGAATTATTCAATATTTTTTTTGATAATTTGTTTGAATTATTTATTTTTATCTGTTGTACAATGAATATTGCATTAAATTTATTTTAATATGTCCAGACAAAATTATATACTTGTTCAATATAATTTAGAGGGATAAAATAATAAAAAATTATTATTCAAATATTTTAAATATATCAATTAATAAATAATTTTTTTCATTCACTATTCAATATTCAGCCCATTGAAATTGCTTAGAATATTAATTAAATCAAACACCCCAAGGTAAGAAAGTGAACAGGCTGGCAGTCAACAGCAGAAGGGAGCCACTGAAGCCCACCCAACTCAGACTCCTCATACTCCGGTCTAGATTTTTCGGGCCGGGTAAGGTCTGACCTCGGGCCTCGCAAGTTGCATCCAACGTGTGTTTTTTTAAAGTAACGGCGTGACCGATGAGCACCAGCTCAATTGGTAACAAGAGATCCAAGGTTGAATACCCCTCCCGAATTATTAAAAAAAAAAAAAAATGAAAAGTAACGGCAGCGACCTGTCGCCATAGCTAAATAAGTCAGAAAGGTCGAGAAGAAACCGCAGAACATAGAGACAGAAATGGGCTGCGCTTACCGGCCCTTCTTTGCAGCACAACCACCATTGCCTTATACAGCGTTAAAGTCACCGCCACCACCAACCACGGCAAGACATCTCTTTCTCTCACTCCGCCCCAAGTCTTACTCCAGGGCGGCATCGCTATTCAATTTTCAGTTACTTCATGCTTCAACTTTTGGTAGCCCTAATTCCTCCGGCGGATTTGGCGACGACAATGGAAATGGAGGCGATGGTGGTGGGGGTGAGAATAATTGGTTTAATTCCGATGAAGATGGTAATAGTAGTTCCCGTAATTTCTCTTTATTTTTAATCTGCTCGGTTGTACAATTAGCTTCTGCGGCGGCAAAAGCGAGAAATATTATTGAAGAGGAAGAAATTGTGTTATGGGAAGTGAAAGGAGGGAAAAAAACTAAGCTAATTCCGGATCATTTCAGGGATGTCTTTGTGGTTCCAAGTGTAGAATCATCATTATCGGTGCCATTTGGGAATTTTTGGGTGCAATGTAGGGATCTCTTCATGCGTTTGATGCTCCCGGAAGGATTTCCTCACAGCGTTACTAGTGATTACTTGGAGTATTCTCTTTGGAGGGGCGTTCAGGGTGTTGCGGCCCAAATTAGCGGCGTTCTGGCTACTCAGGTAAGTTAATGGACACAGAAAAATCTATGTTCCTTAGTTATATTGGTAGTAAGGGCATGTTTGGGATGACTTATTTTAAAATGGCTTATAGGTTAAAAGTTTAATTATAAATAAAAGTTTGACAACATTTTGACTTATAAGTCAGAAATTAAGTTAAAATAAAATGGGAAGACTTTGACTAAAATTAGTTATAAGTTAAAATATTACGTAAAGACTATTAAAATAAGGGTAAAAGGGTTTTTATATTTTGTTAAATTTACTTATTTTAAAATAACTTATAAGTTATTTTTTAAGAAATAAAAAATTGTTAATTGTCAGAAAGGTGTTTGGCTAAAATGACTTGCAAGTTAAAATAGTATGCACAAAACTACTAAAATAGGACAAAATAGTGTTTACATTTGGTCAAATCTACTTATTTTAAAATAATTTAGAAGTCAGTTTTCGAGAAGTAAGAAATTGTTAGTTCTCAAAAACTACTTGTGTCAATTTATAAGTTATCAATTAGTCTTGTTCTTAACATGTCGGATCGATCTTAGACATTAGCTTACAAAAATTATTGGCGGATCGATCTTTCTTGATGTTAGATTCAACAACTCTAGTTCTTAACATGTCTTCCTATGCATTCAACTTGCATTCTTTCTGTTTCAACCAATTTGTAGTTGATAATCAAGGTTCTGTAACTAATACTTGCCTCAATTTTTGTTTGTCCGGAAAGAGAAACCAATACATGACCCATGTGGCAAACATTTATAATTCAAATTAATCCTTAGATAAGCATCTAAATACCATGCAAAACAAGCAAATTTATTGAACAGTGTTGTATCCAGGCATGTCCCATGCATGCTTACACTTATGGTGCTTATGCTATTGTTTGAATTTTGAATTGTGGTGATATTGACATTACGCTTGTGTATAGGCTTTGCTTTATGCTGTTGGATTAGGTAAAGGGGCTATTCCAACTGCCGCGGCTGTAAATTGGGTACTTAAGGATGGAATTGGGTATATCAGTAAAATATTTTTGTCAAAGTTTGGACGCCATTTTGATGTCCATCCAAAGGGCTGGAGGCTGTTTGCAGACCTTTTAGAAAATGCTGCATATGGATTGGAGATTCTTACTCCAGCATTTCCCCATTTTTTTGTTCCTATTGGAGCTGCTGCTGGAGCAGGACGATCTGCAGCTGCACTAATCCAGGTAACTAGGAGGTGTCATCATTATTATCATTAGTATTATTATTTCGTATCATTAGTACTATTATTATTTCTTATATTTGTATATAACTATATAAAGCAACTAGTAGATGTAAGGTTTTAAATTGTACATGAAAAATTACCAGGAAAACAATTTTAAAACTCATAACAAAGTCATTTCAAGCGTACTTTACATATATTCAATCAAACATCAGAGAATAACAAAACTTTAAAAAAGGCCATATAAATCCACCTAGTCTTTGTAGACCGTCTAGGTGCCTAGGATGATTTCTGTAGCGATTAAGGCCAAATCGAGGCAGCGGAGGGCTGATTTTGTGTAGGCCAATTCCGCCTATGCCGATTTTAGAACACTGTTTTTGTTGTCTTCTATTAGAAAATTATTTAAAGATTAACTTGCACCACAGGCTAAATTAGTAAATTTTTTTTTAATCATCAAAACTTCACCTCATGCTTACATCATGAAAATAAGGGATATATCTCCTTTAGTTAAACAATGTTTTAAAAGGCGCTAGGCGGGTGGTCAGGGGGGCCTGAGATTTTTTATTTTAAGCCAATTTTAATATTTTATCTTACATTTATCCAAACAAAACAATAATATAAAGCAAAACAATGCATAAAGATAATAAAGATAATAAAAGCCTTTACTTAAAGTTCAAACACATATCTATATTGTCAATGTCAAAGTTCAAACACAAACATGCAATTGTTCAATGTTCAAACATATTTTTAACGTATTAGTTTTATTCATAAACAAGATTGCTATTAAATAATAAAATTTAAAATTTCAAGAATTCATTTCAATATTAAAACTTAAGAAACTAAATATAAATTTAAGAATTATATTGAATTAAACTAAATATTACAAATGTATCATCATTTATATAATTTGAAATTGATACAAGTTCAAAAAATTTCAACTATAATAAAATTATCCATTTTAACTTGATCTTGTTCACTTCTTGTTGTGATTTGATATGCTACAAACTGCATTATGAATATGATAAATCATTGGAAAAATAAATATATATCAAGATCTGGTTTGGGTAGTTATTAAAATAAAAAAAACCTCTCCGCCTAGGCTCCGCATAATTTCTTGGAGGGATTTTTTTGCCACCTTAGGCCTAAGTGAGGCGCCAGGGGAGCCTAGTGCCTAGGCGAGACGCTAGGAGGGGGCCTAGCGCCTAGACGGGGCCATGGGGGGCCTAGTGTCTAGGGGGACCTAGACGGGGATTTTTAGAACACTGTAGTTAAATATTGTTTTTGTTTCACTGTGGATTCAATTATTTTTATTGATCAATTACTATTACTGATTAAACATTTTGGCTGTTCACGTGATAGTTTCGGATATTTTTATTAATACGTATATTGATCAGTATAGAACTAAAGCAGTTCTAGTTATATACTGTTTTCTTTAAATAAAATTTATTTACTGATTTAATTAATTCCAACATATAGAATACTTCTTCATCCCCAAAGATGAGTCTCATTTGATATTTCAAATTTCATTTTTGAAGAAAAATTTGGCCTACAAATCTATCTCTGCTAACTCAAGTACAATGAACAACTGCATGTAGATGATGCATTAGAACGTGTAAATAGATGGTCAATTAGGAGCATTTTAGATTTTGGCAGCTTAAAACTTTTCAAAACAGTCTTTCTTTCCCCAAACTTATTGAAAGAATAGGTAGGACCAATGAATTGACGTGGAAGTAGTATATATGGTGCCTCAATGAATAAATCGTTACTTATCAGAAAAGAAAAGAAAAACAAAGTAATGTTCTGGAAGAAAAACAAAGTAATGTTCTGGAAAGAAAAACAAAGTAATGTTCTGGAAAGAAAAACATGATATTGTGAAGATTCTAATAATAAAAAAGGAAGCTGCAAGTAAGTTTTTCACCATGAGAAATCGATTCATAAATAAAATAAGCATTATCTTCGAGAGAAGTACTCCCTCCGTCCCATTTGTTGACAAAAATTTTCTTTTTGTGATGTCCAAAAGATGATAAAGTTAATAAGTATTTCATGGGGAGTTTAAAATACCATTGACCTTGTAATGCCGAGGAAATTTAGAGCGATTATTATAAATAAAGTGAGATTTTTTTTTTATAATTATGTGCACTTATATGTCATGTGTGATTTTGTGCTTAGTCAATTCAATGAAATTGAATCATGTGAGAATTATGAGAAGAATCTAAAATGGAATCATGATATATGTTGAACTTAAGTTATGAATTAATTAAGTTTGTAAGAATGAGCCCCGTGTGCATAATGATTCAGGATGATTCAATGAAGTGTTTAATTAAATGATGAAAGAGGATTGAGATAAATACAAGTTGGTACAAAGAACAGTAAGCTAACCGTGCACTATGAGATTAATTATGAATAAGGATGAATTGTTGAAGGATTAAGAGATGAATTGTTATCCGGATGCGAGTGCAAATATATAATTGTAGAGTTAAATTAAAATATGAAGCTAAGTATTATGGTAAGGTTAAATGATTTAACTGTGTAATGTGGTGGACTGCTGGTATTGACTTAGGTAAATAGTCCAATGGAGTGGTACCCCAATATGTTATCAGCCCAACCGGAATTGAAATGTTAAGCCCAAACCGCTGACCCGGAATAAAGGTCCAGATTTCAGCCATGTGATAATATGGATTAATAATGATTAAATAATAGGATATCAACAGTACTCCCTCCTGATCTGCCGAATGGCCTATAGCCACCCTAAGCTATTGTCTTAATCACAAGTAAAGCAAAAATGATTACTCTGTGTATGGTCTGAAAAAGAGTTGGTAAAATCTTTTTTACCTAACCCCTCTAAACCGTTGGACAAACCGAACTCATGCTGGACTAGTACAAAAACTGGTACATGTTGGCGGATAAAATACGTATCAGAATTCTCCTATAAATAGAAGCTTCCAATTCATTCCAAAACATTGCTTATCATCTGCTAAGTTAAAATAGAGAGAAATATAGAGAGCTTGAGAGATCTGAAGAATCAGTAGAAACTCTTGCAGTTTGGTAGTCAGAGAAGTCTAAGAAGGAAAAGGCAGAGGTTAATCTACTCAAGATCCCCACTAAAAGAAAAGGACTTCAAGAAGGTATAACCCTTTAACCTTAGAGCGTTGTCCTCTGTTTTGTGCATCTAGTACATTTCAGTTGTATTGCATAATGATGCATGCTTGCTTGTGGGAGCATTATATGTGGGAATCATGGTGGATTCCGAAGTTATAAGGTGATTTTGATGGAGGCTATGTACTGATGTGTTAAAATATGTAACAACTTAAAGTTGAATGAAAAGAATGTCATTAAAACACTTTACTGTGAGGGTCCTAAAACAGAGCAGAAACTTTAAATGAACTTAATGCCCTGTATGTTCATCATTTTGCAGTCTGCGAGTATGGGTTGTTAAATTTATGGACTAGCTTTAGTAAAACAAATGGAAATTTGTTAGCTTTGTCATGAGCTCAAACTGTCTGTCAACCCAGTCTTAGATTGTTGTCAATGCCCTACCCAACGAGTAAGTTAAGGTCACTTTAAATCCTGAAAAGTGCAAGTTATGACCAAATTCCAGAATCGTAGAGTGACAGACTCAAGTTGGTTTCTATATCAGATTCCAACTGTCAGGAGAACTGTTGTAGTCTCTTTTTCTCATTTCCTTGGACCAGTAAACCATGTTCAAAGTCATTACGCCATCCGAAGCCGAAGTCATAACGACGACCGAAGTCATTACACCATCCGAAGCCGAAGTCAACTGAACACTCTTTATGCTAATAGTGAATTAAGAATGCTTAATGGAAACAGCTAAAGGAAAGAAAAAAACAGTAAATAATCATGCACTTAAAATTTACTGGTAAAGGAGAACATAACAGATTTGTCATAATAGTAACAAGTGGAAGAAGACTAAATACACAAAGTGATAATGAAAACTTTACTGTTCATGCATCCTAGTTGTGGAATCAACTGAGATCATTAATTGATGTGCAACAGAGGTTAACCATTAGAACAATTTATGACCTATGTAGGTTATTTGAAGAAGAATTTAGAGTTAAACAGTAGCAACAATCTAGACAAATTTCTAACTTACACAACTTTATATACTGTGCAAGTTTCCTACCTTGTGCAAATTGCTTGTATATTATGCAAGTTCTTGAACAGATTGAATATAATATCATTTGGGTTATTATAAATTGATACACTGTTGTTGAATATATATATATATATATATATATATCTCATAGGAGATAACCTCTATTGAACATGCCTGTTCATGTATCTATTTTGGAAAATATTCTTAGATTAGAATTCATCAGTCTTGATAAACCTTGATTGGACATATTTGAGAATTCTTTCAAAACATCGATTCTTTTAAAGAGAAGTTGTGCATGAGATTATTGTGATAAATGTGTCTAAGCCATTTGATTCGACTAGACCAAGAAGTGGGATTGCTAATCAATCACATTCCCTTGAGAAAGCTATCCGAACCAATTACTTTGGTAAGGACTCTAATGTTGTGCTGAGATGAACAACCCTCATAGTAAGGGGTATTATTATTTGTCGGGGCACCGACTCGCGCGTTATGACTGAAGTTATGCATAATGTGGGTACGACGGGGCTGATCACCTTATGTACCTGTTTTCTGAGGTTGCAATGAACCGCTGTCAATAATCCTTCTAGGAGTTCATGGTTCTCAATTACCACTCAGTATTGGAAGTGTTTGACTATAATTTTGTACAGTCATTTATTCTAAAATCATTCAATTATCTTATAAACTGCTGTCACTTGATTAAACCTCAGAGATTATTGAAATTTGGAATATAGCTACCTATTATTGGCTCTATGCTTGCTGAGTAAATTTGTTGCTCACCCTTGTTTATTAGATATTGTACAGTTAAGGTTGAGCAAGGCAGTGGCTCGGGGAAGGACAAAGGGAAGATCAAGGTTACCGAGTAGCTTTAGCTTATTAGAAATTAAGTGATAATGCTAGTAATGTGTATTCAGACTTATATTAATTATTCGTATTTGTAAAACCTAAGCTAAGTTATGTATCAGTTAAGGTCGCGTGACCCTGGGAGGTTGATGTTTGGTTATATTATTAATTAAAACCTTATATTATTCCGCTGTGTATTGATATTTAGATATAGTATGAGTTGTATTGTGAAGCAACAAGTTCGAGGTAAAGGTACTTGAATTTGGGTGCGTCACATACCTTCTCTTGAGAGTGCACTTAATATGAGAAGATTGAGTCCAAGAAATATGACTAAAATATTCATATTTTATTTGACTTGCACATCCCACTACAAATAAACGGCTCTCGAGTTAAATTTGAATGTATAACTTCAAATTTAACAAGTGCAAAGCTGAAAATGTAAGTATTTTAATAATTAAAATGACCATTTTATTAAATTTGTGCGAGTCAATTTTTAGGCATATAAAATGAAACGGAGGGAGTACTTAATTTTTTTGTTGAACTGATTAATGAATCTCATTTAGTCATCGGAGCGAGTAGTGATTTCCAAAATAAGTCAGTAGCATTATTGGTATATTAAATTGTCCTTGTGACTTTCATAATTTTTAAGGTTACACTTTGTAGAAACTTAGAACCAGAGAATAGATTTCTTCATTCAAGTTAAGTTTTTCTATTACATCAATTGATATATATACAAAACATCCTAATAACCGTTATGGTAATTCCTAAATTATAGTAATGTGTACACACTAATTAGGAAGCTACAATTATGGTGTAACAATCTATCATATCTTCTAACACTCCCCCTCAAATTGGTGTATAGATGTCTCGCATTCCCAACTTGAAATATAGTGGATGAAACATCTTACTACTTAGACCCTTAGTCAAAATATCAGCAAGTTGATTTTCTGACTTGACAAAAGTTAAGCAAATAAGACCACTAATTAATTTTTCTTTGATGAAGTGTCTGCCAATCTCAATGTGCTTTGTTCTATCATGTTGCACTGGGTTGTTTGCAATACTAATGGCTGCCTTATTATCACAAAATAACTGCATAGGCCATTTAGTTGTAACACCCAAATCTTCCAGTAAAGTTCGAAGCCACATTAGTTCACATATACCCAAGGCGATAGCTCAATATTCCGCCTCAACATTAGATCTTGCTACCACGGACTGTTTCTTACTACGCCAAGTAACAAGATTACCTCCAACAAATGAACAGTAACCTGATGTAGACCGACGATCCTCTATAGAACCAGCCCAATTTGAGTCAGAAAAAGCTTCAACTCTCATGTGGTCCGAATAACAATCCTTTTCCAGGAGCAGACTTGAGATACCTCAGAATTCTGTAAACAGTTTTCATGTGACAATGTCGAGGATCATGCATATACTGACTCACTATTCTCACAACATAAGATATATCAAGTCTAGTATGAGAAAGATATATCAATCGTCCCATCAAACGTTGATATCTTTTTCTATCAACCGTAGGTTCTGTGCCACCTATTAGATGATGATTAACTTCAATAGGAGAAATTGGAGAATCAACAGGCTTACAACCCAACATGCTAGTTTCTGTTAAAAGATCAAGGACATACTTCCTTTGAGATAGAAAAATCCCTCTGGAAGATCTTGCAACTTCAATACCAAGGAAATATTTTAAAGGGCCAAGGTCTTTGATCTCAAACTCTTTGGCCAAACTTGCCTTGAGATTAACTATCTCTTCTCTATTATCCCCTGTCACCACAATGTCATCAACATAGACAATAAGAATGGTAGTCTTACCGTTTATCTGTTTGACAAATAGAGTATGATCTGTTCGACTCTGCTTGTACCCGAATCTTATCATTGCTTTGTGGAATCTACCAAACCAGGTTTTGGGAGATTGCTTCAAACCATACAAAGCCTTTCGCAGTTTACAAACCTTACCCTTGGTGGCAGATGAAGCAAAACCAGAGGTATTTCCATATATACTTCCTCCTCCAAGTCACCATGAAGGAACGCATTTTTCACATCCAACTATTGAAGATCCCAGCCAAGGATTTGCTGCACATGAGATTATGGTACGAACAGAGTTCATCTTCGCCATAGGAGCAAATGTTTTCTGGTAATCAATTCCATGCGTTTGGGTATACCCTTTTGCAACTAGCCTGGCTTACAGTATCTCAACTGTCTCATATGGCTTCTGTTTGACTGTATGTACCCATTTACAACCAACTGGTTTTTTTTCATAAGGAAGAATAACTAGTTCCCATGTATCATTCTTTTTTAGGGCATTCATCTCCTCAATCATAACTTGTTTCCAATTCTCATCACTAATTGTTTCTCTCCACTCCTGAGGAACAGATATTGATGACAAAGAAGAAACAAAGGAGTGGTAGGATGCAGATAATTTATTATAGGCTACGAAATTAGAGATAGGATGTTGAGTACAAGATCTAACCCTTTTTCTAATAGCAATAGGGATGTCAATATCATCAGAAGAATAAGTAGGAGAAGGATTCTCATCATTAGCATCATCAAGACTAAGTTCGGAGCAAGGTTGGTGTAGTGGTGCAGAAATGGTGATTTTATTTTTGCCCCTTCGAGAATAGGTCCTCAACTCGGGCTCAGACTCATTCTGTCTAGCACACGACTCTTGTAATTGTAACTCCCCCTGTGTAGAATTATCAGGAACAACAACAGGAAGAACAGGGAAAGTAGAACTTGTGATACCAGCTTTAGAAGGAAGCTTCTCTTCATCAATAACAGTCTCCCTCTGAGGAGAAGGTGAAGAAGAATAAAAATAAAAAGGTTCCATTTCCCAAAAGGTTACATCCCTAGTGACAAAGACTTTGTGAGTAGGAGGGTGATAACATTTATATCTTTTTTGAGTCGGAGAATAACCAATGAAAACACACCTAAGAGCCTTGGGATCTAATTTTTTCTGAGTGGGAGATTTATCATGAACATAGCACACAACCAGAAACTCGAGGCGAAGGAGAAGGGCTTGTTGTGTGTTGGAGGAAAGAAATAGGACTTTTATTTCCAAGAATTCTAGAGGGAAGCAGATTTATAAGAAATGCAGCAGTTAGAACGGCATCTCCCTATAAAAATTTAGGCGTGTTCATAGTGAACATAAGAGTACGTGCTACCTCTAGCAAGTGTAGGTTTTTTCTTTCTGCCACCCCATTTTGTTCTGGGGTTTTGACACATGAGGTTTGCAGTATGATGCCATGCTGAGAAAGATAAGATGCAAAAGTATTATTATTATTATATTTCCGACCATTATCACTATGGATAATCTTGATTTTAGCTTCAAATTGGGTTTTGATCATCTGATGAAAATTTTGAAAACAGCCAAAAACACCTCATTTTTGGAATGAAGAAGATAGATCCAAGTTGTACGAGAGTAGCAATCAATAAAAGTGACAAACCATCTATGACCAGAGCGGGAGACAACTCGAGAGGGTCCCCACACATCAGTATGTATAACAGAAAAAGATTCAGAATGTCGGCTATTAATAGCAGAATAAATAGAGCGTTTGTGTTTACCTAATTCACACGGTTCACACAAAAACGGAGTTTTATGACACTGCTTAATTAAAGAAGGAAATAAAGATCCTAGCACTGATAAAGGAGGATGTTCTAGACGTTGATGCCATTGATGAAGAGAAGTCAAGCTAGATTCAGAAGTAGATTGAAGAGCCTGAGTATCAGTCCCATCTGTGATTAGAGGCATGTCATATGTAGAAATATCCAAATAATATAGACCACCAACTGCACTACAACTGCCAATCTTCTGTCCATAACCAAGTCCTGAAAAACACAATGAGTTGGAAAAAAGATAACGGAACAATATAAGGATTCAGAAAGACGTTGAACAGATAGTAGATGTGCAGCAAATGAAGGGATATGGAGAACAGATGATAATTTTAATGAAGGGGTACAAACGACCGAACCACTCCCGAAGATAGAAGACAGGGAGCCATCAGCTACTCGAACCTTGTCTTTTCCAGAGCGGGGAGTGTATGAAGTAAACAGGTTGGAGGACCCATTCATATGCTCAAAGGCACCTGTGTCTATAATCCAACTAGGACAAGTAGATGAGACATTAAGTGCACAAGAGTTTATACCTGATTGTGCAAAATGAGAAATAGTACCAGCACTATTAATGGAACTGGATTCTGTCATGATGGAGAAATAAGTACATCCAAGGAAATAATAAAGGCTCAACAAATGACAGTGTAATTCCAGTAATCAAAGGTAGTAATTGTAACAGCCAGAAGGCTTAAGCACAAGGACTGCCAAAGAGATGGTGTAACAGCTTTGCAGGCAGAATTACCAACAGGTCACGAGCAGCCCAAGGCAACAAGTATTCAGCCAAATAGAGGCAACTAGGGTGCAATCCAACTACACACAACTAAAACAGCAGCAGCAGGGGCAAACAAACTTACTGTCTATTGTATTAACATAAAAAAAATTACAATTTCACAATCAAAACTATTAAATATTATTGATAATAAAAATTAAACCTCTATTAGGATCTTTGCTCATATCATACATTACGGCTCCCAAACTGTCCGCCATTTAGACATAACACAATTAAATTGTTGGCTGATTTTTTTTGTTGCCAATGTTTAGATCATGTAAGTTTCCTTTTATACTTTTATTCTTTGTCGTCGATGTTTTTTCTTAGCCGAAGTAAATCCTTGGTCGCATATTATTTGGGTATATTTGTTTGGATCTTTAATTGGGTAAGTTACTTGGTTATGGATCAATTGAAATTTGGAATTGAGTTGGGTAAATTAAAATTTTGGTTTGTTCCCAAGCTGTTCGACTAGATACCAAGTCGAGCAAATCGTCGACTTGAACTGACTAGGCGTCGACTAACTGCTAAGTCACACGACTTAGAGACGACAATTAAGTTGAGCTGTCAACTTGCACTTCCAACAGCGACTGGACGACTAGTCATTGCTTAAGCGATGATTGGTAACTATGCTCCACTTATCATTTTAATATCTCTTTTCTAAAATCTTCTTTTTTTAAACAAAAAAAACAATTTTTTTCTTCTGTACTCGATACTCAAATAATACTATGTCAAGTACATGTTAAACAAGCTCAAATGAGCTTGTTAGATTTAGTCAACTTGTTGAGCTCAAAAGAGCTCAAGTAGCTGGTGAGGCTCGTTCTGGGTCGACTTGATTAATGATTACTAAATGAGCTGAGTTCAGGATGGCTTTTTTTTTTTACCTCAGCTTGAGCTTGATTAATAGATGAATGAATCGAGCACGACAAAGCAAATCTCAAATCATTTAGCGGTTTATATAGAATAATTGTGCATACTCATTTCAAGAAACTCATTGCTATTAATGAAAATATGATACTCTGATATCCATGGCGTCACAGGGAATGTAATATATATTAGTGTGAAAAATGTTTCAGGGCCAAAATGTTGCACCAAGTTTGGGATCCCAAAGGATCTGCCCCTACCACAATAATTGACCACATAACTAATGATTGGCTATGTGGAAATATTATGTCTATTAAGAAAATTCATTTGAGATCCAAATTTGGTGGCATCACTAACATTTAAGCTTGATACAGAAACTAGTATATATATACTTCCCTTTTCACCAAAAAGATATGTTTGCAATTTGACGAAGTGCTATATAAGTTTTGTGGTTGCTAAATTTGAAGTCAAGAGTGAATACTTTCTGAATGAGAGGGAGTTCCATAAATCATGCGGATGTTTGGGTTTTCATTATCTATGTCCGTGATTTGTTTGGCAGACATTATACATTCCACGACGATGAAATCATTAGCGGGAGAGATTTGTATAGTGGAAACATCCTAATAGTAGCTGTCCACATCTGTTGATATCATTTTTCGACATGTATGCGAACCCATGTGGCAGCTTGCAGCTGAGGCTTTCATCTCTTTTCTGTCCCGAAGTTTCGCTAGATTTAATTCACTAAAACAAAATTGTATTTTTTTCCCAGTTTTCGTCTAGATATTCCCCAGTTTATTTTTATTATACCAATTTGGTTTAGCTGTCCTACTTTTATTATACCTGCTGTTGCCAGTGAGAGGAAAATGTAGAAATAGAATTACCCAAGGTACATGTGACCAATGCCTTCAGGATGTGCCGATGTGGCAAAGCTAAGTTGAGGCTGGTCCCTCTGCAAAGTAATAGAGATTGACGGGCTGTTCTCTTTAAAGGGTTTTGTACTTTGTTTCCAATTGTTCTAATTGTTTCCTCCCCTTCCTCTTGCTGGACAACTTGTCTGCCTATGATTTATCTCCTCTTTCTTTCTCTCTAATCCCCCCACCTTCTTGACTTCTTTAATCTTTAAAAATGGAACAAAGTAAAATTGTTATTACAATCAGCAACTGTATGTCTAGCACTTAGTTTGCTTTAACTTTTCTCGTATGTTTTTCCAATGTGTTTAGATACACCTGATGATGATGATTCAAGACGAGCCCGAGAAACTTGGTTAGAACAATATAATAGGCTTCGGAAGCCCATGGAATAAAAGTTTTATTTTAATTAGTTTTCTTAATTTATAATTTTCATATTATCTTATTAGAGTGCAATTTAGGTTAAAAAAGTTGTTTAGGATTATTATAATTAGTGATGTATTCTATTTTTTTAATGCATTGAATTATAAGATTAATTGAGTTTTGTATGAAAATTATTTGTATCAGATTTGTTTGTCTCAAATCCCCGTTCCCCATTATTTGGTATTAAAGCCAAGATTCTCTACCGACCATAGTCCATACCCTGTCCCAAAATTCTATAACACAAACCCCAAATCCATACCTGCAACTTTAGTCGTCTTCTTTCTAATCCCAAGCTAAACGCTGTCTTAGTACATATCCAAACCCCAACCACCACTTCCTGTCTTGAAACAACCAAACCAAGTTGTCATTGCCATACAAACCTTTAAATTAAACCAAACACCACCCTAGACCACCACCATCGTCGGAAAACATCACCTCATTGTCGTAGTCCCGAAACATCCACAGTAGCCGCCAGCCTCAAATTACACTGTCGAAGCCCTACACAAACCGTAACCTTGCTTTTGCTGCCCCTGTATCAACAAAAAAACAAACCCTAATCTATCGCCACACCTATATGAGACCCTACATCATTAATCGATCGCACAAAAGAGCAACAAGGCCCAAACCGCTCTAGCAACCACTTCACCCCTTTCCGTTCCTAACAGGGGAAAAGAAGAAACACAAAAGAAGAGGAGAAGAAGAAAAGTTGCTGCCACTGGCTTTTACTGCCTTGCCGCTACGCGCCGCTGCCTCACCTTGGTTATCTCTCTCTTCGCTGCTTGCTGCCCTTTCTCTTAAAAAATAAGAGTTGGTGCAACTATAAACCTATTATTATTCTATTTATACACACCTACCAAAATAACTTTTTAGTCCTTAATTTGCTTCCCCATTTAAGTTTTAGCCAATAGTTTATACACTTTTCATTCATACCATGTATACTTTTAAGGTAGCCCCCATAGTTTACATTATTTTCAAAGTAGCCCCAGGACTTTTATACTGTTCAGTTAGGTCCTTAGAGCTGAAAAAAAAGAGTAGAAAAAGAGAGTATTTTTTGCTTGTTTGTAGGAATTATGGGGAAATCAAAGCCAAACTTGATGTATATATGTTATGACCGATGCTTTTAGACCCGGATTGGTCATCAAATCGGAAAAATTACCGGGTGGGTGGATCGGTTCAACTAGTGGTTAAAACGGTTACATCATAAATATATAAAAATATATTATTAATAAGGCTTAATTAACTATTGCTACCGCTACCCTGAACTCTACAAGTCATTCCATTTCGGTACCTGACATTTCAATTTTTTCAATTAAGGGATTCATCTCTTAATTTTTTTAATGTTGACCAATTAGTAGTGCCACATCAAAAATTAATGACGTGACACGTAAAAGTGGGACCAAGGTGCATGTGGAAAATAAAAACAATTTCAAAAGGGCAAAACAGTACTTCAATAATTATACCATAACAATCCCCAAATCAGTTGAATAGTTTCCGATCTTCACCAAACAAAAACCCTAACGACCATAAAATTTCCTCCAAATCCCCTCCAATTGATGTAGAAAATAAAAAATTGAAGCTTCCATGGACTTCCTTTTTGTCATCTTTATACACTTCTTAGGGTTTAGCTATGCAAACTCAAAATCAAAGTAAATCCTTCATTCCAACACCACTCAGCAGCCACAAGCACCACTAACTCCATATCCGATCGTAACCCACTTCCCATCTCCGACCACTTAGTAACTTCGCACACCCGCCACCACCGGAACACAAACCAGAGATCCTAATTAGAGATGTATACCCCTTTCCCCCAATTTTCATCTCAACCACGAAACATATCACGAAAGAAAGAAGAAAAAACAAAAACAAACAGAAGAAGTGAGAGTGCTGCGACGGTGAAAGTGATGTGATAGTGTTGCGACACAGCCGCGATGAAAGTGCTCCGACATAGTCACAGTGAAAGGGCTGCGGCGGCAGTTTTGGGTGCTCAACTTCTTTTTTCTTTCGTTTTTCCCTCCCTTTTCTCTTCCTTTAGGTTTTGCAAGGTTGATAACGACTTGATGTTGGGATTTCATTCTTTTCCGGCGAGCTTATTGATAGGCGGCTGCGGCGGCTATGGTTTTCTATTATGTTGGCAGGGGAGAATGAAGTTTGGTGAATTGGGGAAAATGAAGTGGATTGTTTACAATTTGTTTTGTTCGAGTTAAAGTAAATTTTAATGTCAATTTACTGTAATGCCCTCTTAATTTGATGATAAATTATTTTTTTTTCCACATATATAGTCAATTGCCACATGCACCTGCCTAATGTTCTAAAAAGCGGAAAGCAGGAGGCGGGAGGCGGGAGGCGGGAGGCGGGCGGGTGGGCGGTCGGGGGTCTTAGGCGGGATTTTTTATTGTAAGCCAATTTTAATATTTTATCTTACATTTATCCAAACAAAACAATAATTTAAAGCAAAACAATCTATAATAAAGATAATAAAGGCATTTGCTTAAAGTTCAAACACATATTTTTAACGTATTAGTTTTATTCAAGAATAAGATTGTTATTAAATAATAAAATTTAAAATTTCAAGAATTCAATTCAATATTAAAATTTAAGAAACTAAACATAAATTTAAGAATTATATTAAATTAAACTAAATATTACAAATGTATCATTTATATAATTTGAAGTTGGTACAAGTTCAAAAAATTATAATTATAATAAAATTATCCATTTTGACTTGATCTTGTTCACTTATTGTTGTGATTTGATATGTTACAATCTGCATTATAAATATGGTAAATCATTAGAAAAATAAATTTATCAAGATCTGGTTTGGGTAGTTATTAAAAAAAAAAATCTCTCCGCCTAGTACCCCGTCTAATTTTCAGAGGAATTTTTTGGCCTAGGCAAGGCGCTAGGGGGGGCCTAGCGCCTAGGCAGGGCCTAGGTGGCCGCCTAGGCCGCTTTTTAGAACACTGCACCTGCCACGTTAATTTATGAGGTGGGACCATAGTTGTCATGGCGTCTCTATGGTGTCGTCTAGGCGACGACTAGGCGTCCTAGCGTTGGAGGAGGGTAATGCAACACCTTGGACGCCGAGCCGCCAAGGCTCACGCATTGGGAGCGGGCCCAAGTTAAGTGATCAAGTTATTTTTTTACCATAATTCGTCATAACCCATGGACTTTTCCAATTACCCAAGTGACTCAACCCATGACCTTAATCTAACCCATGACCCTACTCCTTTGAATGAGAGGAATGCTCGTGTGGGAGACGGAAATGACTTCATAGTTGATGACTTTGTTTGAGCTATGACTAGAAACAGAGTAGAGACTATGTTGGTTATTATGTTTTGGGTTTTAGGGTATATAAAATTTTATTGTGTAATATACTTTTGAAATAAAACAAATAATGTATAAATTGCACATTGTTAACGACTTGTCGCCATATGGACGCCATGGCGGGCGCCTTATCGCCTAGAAGTCCTGGCGGTCAACTACCGCTGTATTCCGCCTTTTGGCGCCGTGAGAACTATGCGTGGCACCTTTAATTGGCAACCATTGAAAAAAATTAATAAAAGAATCTCTTAATTGAAAAAATTGAAATGTCAGGTACCGAAGTGGAATGAGTTAGTTCAGGGTAGCAATATTTAATTAAGCCTATTAATAATTAATAAAATTTTAAAAACATCTCGTTTTTTATAAACCATATATAATGAAGTTGTGTTGTAATATTACTAAAAGTGGTTAATTTTAACATTAAAAACATTTTGGTACAAAAAAATATTCAAAAAAAATTAAAAATTGGTTCACTGGGTCAACTTAACCGGTTTTGCCTGTTGAACCACTGGTTCGACCTGTGGTCAACCGGTTCAATCTGGGTTTTGACTAGACTAGTTCAACCATGCCAAACCAAAATGGACATAAGACCGATTATCGGTTCAACCATTTGAATTGGTTGGGTTTTCAAAACAATGGTTACAATAAGATGAGCGTGTTAAAAGAATTGAAGATTCTATCACAACACTTGCTGCAAATGTAACAAATGTTCAAGTGTGTATACAACACTTGCAACAAAAGTTGACGTGCTTTCAGAACGCGTAAATAAAGGACAAGAAGATGCTCATGAAAATTTTAAAGATCCACTTGGGGATCCTTATTATATGAGACTTTTACAGCCTCATGGTCCCGATCTACCGATTAATCTTCATGTGCCAGACTTGAATGTAGTGGATAGAGGAGCGAAATTAGATGTTGGAGATTTTAATGGTGATCTTGGTCCCGAAGCATTCTTTGATTGGTTCACAATTTGGAAAATTTCTTTTGTTGTTATGAGCTTGTTAATGAGAGGAAAATTTTCTTTCTCGAATAGGGGACAACTTGAATTTGGTGGGATCAACATTAGCGAAATTTGTATACAACTGGGAGAAGATGGGAAGATATGAAAGTTGTTTTAACCCGACGTTTTGTGCCTTCTGATTATAAGCAAAATACATATTTACAGTTCACTAAGTGCAAGGAATTAAAGCCATTGTGAATGTACTTCAATGTTCTACAGTTTGGCTACATGGTCCGAATTCCTTTAGGTTGTAGAAGTGTTGATATCCATGTAACGTCGAGGACTGAATACAAAGATCACGGGTGGTGGAGCCTCAGGCAAACTCTTGCTCTTCGATGATGCCATTCAAGTTGTTACCCAACTAGATGATAATTTGAAGGATAACTTATGTTAGACCTCCAATGCCAGTCCAAACAGGGAGTGAGTGTACTTTTGTGGAGCCAATTAGAAGTAGGTCAGTAGAAAGATTGTCAAAGAGCCCTTCAATTACTAGCATGCCTAATTGGACTCTGGGTTTTTCGAATGGTAGTAACTATCCGACATCTAGGTGCTATAACTGTCATGGTTTCAATCACATCTTTTAACTGTCCTTCAAAAGTGAGTATTACCCCTTCTCCCTCTAGGCTAGTTGCTACTGTTGAAAAAAAATCGGGGAAAATTGATTTACATGAGAAGGTTTACAAGCCCACATATGTTAAATGCAAGCTTGATGACTGGGATTTGGATGATGATGCTCATTTGGATGGATGTTTAGGTGTTCTTTGACATTTATTTATTGTTCAGAACTGGAAGGATGATCCTAGAATCCATTACTAGCGAATTTTTTAGACGAGAGTTAAATTTGCAGGCCAGGTATACTCTCGTGATTGGTACGGAGAGTTGTATTGATGTTATCTCCGAGGAAGCATTTAAGAAACTTGGATTAAAGGTTGAGCCTCACCAGAAGTATATGATGTTGCATGGATTATCAATATAAAGCTATGTGTTACCTAAAGATGTTTGGTCACATTTTTTGTTGGCAAGCTTCATGATATCGTTATGTGATGTTTACCGCTAAAGATTTGTCACATTAATTTAGGGCGTGTATGGTTAATGGGATCGTCACACACAACATGGTGCTCGTGATAATACCTATTCGATTATTAACGGCAACACTACACTCACTCTTACTTATGCTCTCGACATACCAACTTTGAAGCTCGCAAAGAATTTCGTGGTGTTTCAGCGTGATTTTTCTTGCGTTGATGTTCTTCACTCGACAGAGTCGAGTTCTTTTCATTGAATTGATGCAGGATGAGCTCACGAGACTTGGTTAGAACCAAATAAAAGGCTTTGGAAGCTTATTTTAATTAGTTTCCTTAATTTATAATTTTCAAAGTTATCTTACTAGAGTCCAATTTAGATTAATAAAGTTGTTTAGGATTATTAGGAATAGTTATGTACTCTATTATTTTTAATACATTGAATCATAACATTAATTAATTGAGTTTTGTGTGAGAATTATTTTATGAGATTCTCCTTATCCCAAAACACCTGTTCCCCATTAGATGAGGTCCTGATGTATTCCCAAATAAATGTGGTGCTGAACATTGTTGAACTACATCAGTTCTCCAATGTAGCAGATAATAAAAAAATGCTGTTAATTTTCTAATAGTAATTCTTTTCGTGATAGGCTGCTACAAGGAGCTGTTTCTATGCTGGTTTTGCTGCTCAGAGGAATTTTGCCGAGGTAATTTTCTATTGGACTCTAATCTTTTTGGTTGATCGCGATGTAAATTTCTTTCACAAACAAGGAGTTGCGTACTCTTATTGATTGTTTTTATGTCGATCATGTATTGCTTTTTATGCTTTGCTTGTTATTCTTTTCCATGATTTCCACTATTTGGGCTAGTTTCCCAATCTGCATTTATTGAATTAAAAAGTCACTAATGGCAGGTAATAGCAAAGGGTGAAGCTCAGGGAATGGTGAGCAAATCCATTGGTATCATGCTTGGCATAGGAATAGCTAACTGCATACAATCTTCTACACCTCTTGCTCTTGCTACTTTTGGTGTGGTAACTTGGATCCACATGTTCTGCAATCTGAAGTCATATCAGTCCATTCAACTAAGGACTCTGAATCCATATCGCGCAAGTACTTACTTTCTCGTTATTTTGGTTCAATAAGTTTTCTGATTGCATAACTGATACCTATCTATATATTCTTCTTATATATATATGGGACATGATCCATAGTTATAGTTGGCTGTGGGTCATGTCCCAACCAACCCATCTTAAACCGTTCGTTGCAATACTGAATGGCCTAGATTAGAAAGTCCTCATTACTATCCGCAAGCACAGGAACTTCTTACGGATAGTTTTCTACGTTAAAAAGTCAGAAAGTTAGACTATTCATTCTCTCTCCTAACTCAATTTTTTCTCTTTCTTCAATCAA
Organism: Panax stipuleanatus; assembly: GCA_020205555.1. Classification (NCBI taxonomy): domain Eukaryota; kingdom Viridiplantae; phylum Streptophyta; class Magnoliopsida; order Apiales; family Araliaceae; genus Panax; species Panax stipuleanatus. The sequence goes on along the minus strand of CM035121.1, from coordinate 50,362,012 downwards.
ATTCTAAAATTCAATAATTCTTTTGTTACAAATTCAAAATTATCAATCTATATATCGTTTGAAAGCTCTCGTCAAGATCTTCAAAACAAGATCCATTGTTGATATGTTTTAATGTAGTTAAATATCAAAAAGATGTTAAAATATCAAAAAGTTAAAACCAAAGACTACAATAGTGTATTCCAAAATACAAAACTTTCTCCTCAATTTTTGTCATTTTAACTAAAAAAATATATATCAACAATGGCTCTTGTTTTGAAGATATTAACGAGAGCTTTCCAACGATATATAAATTGATAATTTTGGATTTGTATCAAAAAAGTTGTGCAATTTTAGAATTTGATTGAAAAAAGAGAAAAAGTTGGGTTAGGAGAGAGAATGAGTGCTATGACTTTTAACGTAAAAAGTTATCCGCAAGAACTTCTTGGGATACTAATTAGTATCCACAAGAAGTTCTTGTGGATACTAATCTTTTCACTTTTTTCTCAGCCATTCATTGCTATTTGAGATGAACAGTAGGAGATGGGTTGGCTAGGAAATGATCCATAACAGCCGCTGACTATGAATCATCTCCTTATATATATGCCTAGTTATGCATTTGTAATCATTTTTCTATCAAGTCTATGTTTTTTTGGGGTAATTATCACAGTTTGATTCTTTCGGGTGCTTATGGTTTAGTATTTGATTTGGAATTGGAGCTTGAAAAAGACGCAACTATGCTTGGTCCACGAATGTGATCTCTTGTATAATATTGCAGAATTTGATTTGATTTTCTGTACATATTTTGGTTTTTATATATACTTGGCTTTAAGTCTAGTTGGTCAACTGATCTTACATAGGCACTGAGGTGACGGGTTCGAGCCTAACCCTTCATGGTCCTTTTGAGAATATGCTTCTTTCCACAGAACGGGAAGCCAAGATGGTTCTATTAATTTAGTTGTTTATTTGTTGAAAAAATAAAATATTGTGAGTACACAGTGAGGGTAGCCTCTTTGACTCCTAGTTTGAGTGCTCCACATAATATGGCCAGGGAGGAAAAAGGCTTTTTCAATATTAAGATCTTTCATTCACTTACCAGTTGCAGTTTGTTTTTCTTAGTAAATTATACATTCCTTGTATTTCATTACACAATGAAAAATAAGGTGATTTGTTTCGACAGGCTTGGTTTTCGGTGAATATCTGCTTAGTGGTTTAGTTCCTTCTGTGAAAGAGGTCAACGCTGAGGAGCCATTTTTTCCTGCTGTGCCAATTCTTAATGTGAAATCTGAATATAAGGTAAGTTGAAGTCTTTTCACTTAATGTGATAAATAATCCTCTTTACAATTAAAATTGATTATGGAGAATCATTTATGTAGTTGACATGGAAATGCACTAAGTGGTAACCTGGGTACTTTTCAATGTCCTAAAGCTGCATCTGCAGGGATCTAAATCATGTGTTCAATAAATTTTTTTATGGTTGTGTCAATCTTTCAGTAAACTCAGTACCAAAAAGGGAGACAAAATATAAATTATAGCAGTTCTTTTTATCTTCAGCTATCCACTAGCCTTGCGACTCATGCAATGTCTGCTTGTGAACTTTATGTGGCTGCTTTATCATCGAGCTTCCGGCAATAACATTGTTATATTCTAAAAAAGAAAAATATCAATCAGAGAGACGAATATCAAGTTGAACAGAGATAGTAAAACAAAAGAGCTCCTTCATTAGTTATGTTTTGATTAGCTCTAGCTTTGCAAATATTTTCTATATTTGCTTCAGTGACGCAAGCGCTACAAAGAGATGGTAGGGTGCTCTAGCGACGTGGCTGCTTAAATATACTCTGGGGGTATTTGGTTGGAGAGGAAAGTTCAAATTTTTAGCGACCAGTTCATTTCCTCTCCTCTCATCTGGATTGAGTTATTATCTTTTACTTTATTTTTCTTATTTTTTGTTTTGCTAGTTCAAGACATAATTTAAACACACACACAACCTTTACCACTGCTAAGGTTTAGAACCCCACCCTCTTGGTACACGAGCTGGGGGTAACCATTGGGCCAAGATCCTTTGGTTGGATAGGGTTTTTATCAGCGTGATGGATGCTTTTAATGGGGGTGTGTTCAGATTTGCAGAGCTACTGGAAATCTGCCCTTTTCTGAGGGCATTGTATTTTTTCATTTCACTTGTTTAGGAGGATTTCTCATCCTTCCCATGTCTTTTTGTAAATCCTTTTTTTTTAATAAAATCTCTTTTTCTTTATGAAACAATTTGGAAAGTTAGACTTAGGGTTTTACTTGATAATAACACTATCTTTAGAGTTAATTGAAAGAATAACAGCTCACGTAATCATGGGTTTGAGTACATTTAGATTTTGATCTTAATGATAAGATAATAAATAAACCCAGTTCGTGTCGGATAAGTGTGAACCTTAAAAGGCATACTAGATACTAACAATAAGAAGGGTCTGTTGCTTCTTTACCTTCGAACTTCACATGATGAATTGTGCGTTTCATGTGATGTACCCTCTGATGACTGTAATTGACTTGTGCGCAAGCACATGAGAGCACAAATTAGCAAAACAAAGTAGAAAACACCGACCATTATCCAACTGACTGACACTGATGTTGAAGATGATATTATACGAGTGTATTTGATCGAGGAAGTTATCGTTACAAACTTCTTAAGTCTTTGCCAACAATTCGTTAAAATTTCACCGTCCGGTGTCCACTTAAACTAATTTACGTTTCTTAAAAGTATATAGTGTATTGTTTATTTAATTTTTTTTATAAAAGAAAAGAAAGGATTAAATAATCGGGGGACAAGAAGTTTACCCTCTCCGGACTAATGTGAAGCAAGATCAAAAGAGCACTTAATAAAGTGCCAACCTCCGATCTCTTACCCAAGTTGGCTACATAGGTACTATAGAGGTCCCCATAGCAAAAGTGCAAAGAGAAGTAAGAAAAATACCCCTATAACTCGACAACTTAAAAATTAACATCTATCTAAACAGTTTAGCATTATGCTCATTTCAAATTTCTGAAAAAATTGAGAAGAAAGCACACTTCTATAAAATTTTTGCATCCATCTTTCTTCTGAATCCTTTCAAAATTGAGTTAACAACAAATCTTCCACCTCAAAGCACACCCACTCTTGCTCTAACACTCCAAAGAGAGACCACAAGCCCTAGCAGCATGATGATTCATAAATAAATGAGTATGCGTCTCATTAATCTGCTTGCTGCTTGCGCATAAAATAAATGTCTGGAGATAAGGCTTAAAAGGGTTTGCAATCCAAATAACGATCATTAGTATTCAATCTTTGTAAATCATAGACCACACAAAAGCCTTAACTTTGGAAGGGACCTTGGCTTTCCAAATGAAAAAAGCCAATGGGAACGGAGTAGGAACAACAAAGTGAGTCAAAAGAGAAGAATTAACTCTTTCAAAAAAATTTACTATTTCGATCAAAAGTGCTGATGTGCTTATCAAAGGAGAAGCATAACTTGACAGAATCAATCAAGAGAAGTAGATATACCATTTCCTTAGACTCCAAATTTGTTATAGACTTGAAGTGTTGAAAATCCTAATAAAAGGAGTTTGCATCACGTTTTGTGAAAATTGAAAAAGTACTATGCAAAGAACAAATGATATGCAAACAATTAATCGGTTGTTCCCCACTTGAGAATCCTCCAAATTTCGTTGATCACCCCTACCTCCATATTTAGATGCTAAGTAAAAGAAGTATATCATTGGGAGATGAATTTTGAAGGACTCGCAAGGCTAACAAAAGTCTCGGGCCAAGCATTTCACCCATTCAGCTGAACCGAACTTGCTCCCAATAACCTTCTTCCAAAGGAAGTGAAGTTCCAAATGAAATCTCCAAAGCTATTTACCCACCAGAGTAACATTATTAAGACCAAATTATCCAGTCCCAAACCCCCTCTTACTTGGATAGACATTGGTTTCCAAGGAATTAGCTATTGGGATCCTAAACATAGATAGATAATACAGGAGTATACTAGACAAATCAAACTGAATCAAAGTAATCCTACACCTTGAGGAAAGGTACGTACCTTTCTACTTTTCTAAACTTTAAGCCACTCTCAGCAACTGAGTCCCAAAATGAGACAACTCTAGGATTTTCCAACAAGGCCCCTCAAATAAGTAAGCAGGAAGTTCTCAATGTACACCTAGCGGACATGAATAGGCTAGAAGCTCCCCTATTCATGTTAAAGCCCACTTGAATGCAGTTATACAAGTTAACTATAAGTTAACTGTCATCCTAGAAATAACCTTAAACACTTGAAAAATTTGTTACACATTCTTAAAGCTTCGAAGCCGCTCTGAGAGAAAGAGACTAATATCATCAAACAAATTGCAAGTGAGAGATCCTCACCTCCTCGCGCCCCGCTATGTAGCTTACAAGGATACCGTACTCCTCTCACTATCTAATCATCCTATTCAATAAATCAAAAACTAAAGTAAATAAAAGAGCGACGAAGGGTACCCTTGCCTAAGCCCCTGTGATACCTTAGACCAAGATTTGGGTTCTCCATTTATAATCAACAGAAAAATAACAAAAATGAGGAGACAAAATGCCCTCCATCCAAGAACTCCACCTAGCCCCAAATGCTTCTCTCTCCGACACCTTATCAAAAGAAACTTAAATTAACCCTAGTATAAGATTTCCCAAAATCCAATTTAAGCACAAGACCCTTTATCCATCGCCTATGGACATCCTCCACAACTTCATTAGCCACCAATGCTGCATCAATAATCTGTCTATCTTCCAAACGGACACTTTGAGAATTTTAGAGGTATCCTCAAAAATATTATCCAATCTCTTAGAAAGAACTTCACTAAGAACTGTAGATTGTAGAACGTTATATAGTGTGGTGATTTTCTAAAGAGAAACTTTAGTGTTTAGATAATTTGTGATTCGTATGTGCTGGTATGGAGATGATAATCTAGCTAAATAGTTGGTGGATAATGATTCCACATATTTGTACATCATTGTAGTAGGACAATGCGTTATGAAAAACTATATCATCAAATGCATAGGTGTCTAAAATTGAGGTTGAGTCGTAAGTCGTAATAAAACTTCGGTATTACCTAAATGAAGCAGACACCAAGCCATAGGTTGGCTTAATAGGATGGTATAGATATCTTTCCTTTGTATCCTGCTCATGTCCCCTGTCACCGTCCATGGTGCTAATGCAAGGCAATCTAACATTTCATAGGTATTATGGACTAGAATGCGAGCCAGTTTTTTCGAGATAGTAGCTTTCAGTAATTTACAAATGAACAAAGGTGTTGTGAAAAACAGCTGCTCATTTTTTTACCATCTTTTTTCCACTTGTTATAGGGTGGGTGGACTCGTCCCCTCTCTGCTTATAATCTCTTTATTCTTCTAATAAAATATCTTTTTCTTATATATGGTTTTGAGCTGGCAATTTCACTGGAATCCAAACTAAGTTAGATATTTTGTGAAAACATAGATCGAGATGGGCTATAGAATGTCTGTCTGTCCAAAATTTATTTATCTGATCCTCGTGCATCATGTTTCTTGCCTTTCAGGCACAGTTGGCAGTACTGTCCTCAGAAGCTAAGGATGCAGCAGCTAATATTGAAAGTCGGTTGCAGCTGGGTTCCAAACTATCTGGTATTGTTATAAGCAAGGAGGATGCATATGCACTGTTTGACCTCTATAGAGAAGAAGGCTACATTCTTACTGAGCACGAGGGAAGATTTTGTGTAAGTGGACAATGTGTGTGTGTGTGTATATATGCATGTATTTATCTCGTATATTCTCCTTGCCTCTTTTTTTCTTTTCTCTTGGTCTTCCCACTTTCGGAGGGAGAAGGAAAAAAATGGGTTTGGGCTGGGGAGAGAGGATGAGCTATATGACTTTGAGAGTCGTTTTTTCTTTTGCTTTTTGTGCCTTCATGTAGTATATCTATTACTGCAGAGCCATATTTTGCTCGATTCCTTTTTCTCTTGGACAATTATGCACACCTTTGTCATAAAAGAAAATCATAGAGAGATGTTCCATTTGATATATATGTGAATGATCCACTTATATATATGAATGATACCAAGCCACAATTCCTATGGGCCATTTTTCAACTAACTCGTCTCTCATTGTCCGTCCAAATTTTCTACTATCTACAAGCTCATTAAATCTTCCGCCAAATTGTTCCATATGATCAAATAATCATTTTATGCCCATTTTAAAAATATTTAAACGCCTCTTACCTGCTGCAAAGAATTTTGGCGGATATTCTTTAGCAGACGATTAGTATTGGAAAATTCTTACCACAATGCGTACAACTGAGTTATTCTTTAACCGTATGATCACCATCATTCTTTCTGCTGAGAAGTGAAAGGTCTAACAATGTTGTTCATCTGTTTTTAGTAAACTTTAATATTTGTAGTAAGTTGTATGATGGTGATTGGATGAGATTGTGCAGCAAGAGATGGAGGTAGATTAGGCTATTATGACCTATGAGCTGCTAGGAAAAAGAAAGAATTAACCCTAGAGAAGTAGAGAGTGAAGAGAGATAAAAGCCGTGAATGATTTACTTATTACAGGGAATATTAGAATAAAAAAGTATAGATTACTGATATCAGCATAGATTGCATTTGATTAGCTAAAATAAAATAAAATAGTAAGAATAGGGGGGGAAAATTTACTCGTTCACCCAACAGAATAGACCCAGCTTGAAAAATCACCTCCAAGCCTCTATCATCAAGGTTTACACCAAAAGCCTAGATCATGATTTCGGCAGATTCGTATCTATTTATTGATTGAGATTTGTGTCTTTGTTTTGGGGGGTGGGGGTGGGGGTGGTTGGGGGGAGGGAACATTGTAGAAAAGAACGATATCCGAACTTTATTTGGGGAAGGATTGTAAAGATTAAGAATTTTTAACCATGTCTATCTATCTATCATCTATCTATCTATGTATATATATAGCATAGTGTTCTGAAGCCTCTCAAAACAATCAAGTAGAGCTAATATGAAACCAAATAAGAAAGCCCATACCTTATCTGCTGTTCTCTTGCCTAAGTGCCCCAACTCTAATGAAACTCCATTTGGTAAACCAAACATATCACAGTTTACTTAATTAAGTTACCTAATTAATAACAAAAAAATAAAACAATAAGATTTACAATAAGAAAGTCCATACTTTATCTGATATGTTTAATGAAACTTCAAATCTGTTATAGACTTGATGTGAAATGGTAATATGCCAATCCGTGTCCTATTTTGCTACTTGGTAGGTTGTCTCTTAATTTTGTCTTTGGTACATTATCATGTTAAGGAGGGTAATTTTATCCATTTGGGGTGGATGTGTAGGTGGGATTGTGGGAAATGTCCCTTTTCCTTTCGCCTTCTCACGTCTTTTTGATCGTTTAGCATGTCATAACTTGTCCCTTGTAAAATATTCTTCTCACACATCTGATCTTCTTGTTATATTTATTTTTAGAGTAAATTTCACTTAACCACTTGATATTTACACGTTTTTGCACAGCACTACCTCAGTTTCAAAATTTGACAAGAACGCTTGTAGTGTTGAGCTTAAGCGAAATCTATGAGATTTTCCATCCAATTTAGAGATTTTCCATCCAATTTAACTATGCGTGTTTCTCACTTGCAGAAAGAGCTTGATCTCAAATTTTGCTCATGTGGCTTAAAGAAAATATCTTAGATTCTAGAATGCCCCTAGGTCATGCTTTATTTTATAAAACCAAGTTTTCTCACATCCTTTGATATTTAAATTATTCTTTTATCATTTTTGTATCTTAAAACATGGTTATTATATATTTAATCTGATTAAATTTTATCATTTTATTGAATTTGATTGTATAAAACCATTATTGTTATTATAATCCATGCATTTTGAAAATTTTAATTTTGTTAATCCAGCTTGTATATTATCATTTTTTAAATTAGATTTACTTTGTATCATATTCATAATCTTCTTTCCCCTTTAAAAGGTTACCAGCAGCTCACTTTCCCCAAATTTGATTCATAGCCCAGCTCCATCTCAGTAACATGTTGGTTGTTATCAATACCCCAGCATAATCAAATTCCTAACCTGAGGCTTATTATTCATCATCTCCACCCATCCACTGCTCTAAACCCTTGCCGCCACAATCGTAATCCAAATACAGTAAAAGCTAGTCACTACTGTTAAACACAATCAACCACCACCAGAAAATCTCTAGCACTCCAATTTAACCAACTTTAAACAATCCCGAACACTCCAATAGAAACCAGTTCAAACGTGAAAGGAAAGAGAAAGAAAATGGTGAGAAGTAGAACATGAAGATATCCAAGTCTCTCACGTGGCGAATCCCTTGTTCCAACACTGATAACCTCTTCCTTTAGTCTTATTTGACAGAAATGAAAATGTGATATTTTTGTTGGGTATATAAATTTAGACTGAAATACAAATTGCACCCCAAAGTTTATATGCCCTCAAAGGTTTGCACCCTAACCTTTAAAACGTGTCTACTTATTATTGTCAAATGTGACCGAATGTGACTACCACATGCTTTTAGAGGTTTTTTTTGACTATTATACCCTTCATCTTCTACAATCCAAGTCTGTTAAATAAACATAAAAGCCCCAACTTCATTCCAAATAGAGAAGTAGATTGAGAGAAGAAAGCATAGTTATAAATTAATTTGTGCGTATTATTTTGTGAAGTATTATTCCCATCTCAACCACCATTCAGCTGGGTGAGTCTCACAGTGACCCACTCCTTTCTCTTTCTCTATTTATCTATCTATTCTAAAAGAGTTGAGTGGGTATGTGAATCTCCATGCGAATTTGATTACAGCGTCTGCAAATAATCATAACAAGCAACAATTAAATTAATGGGAGGTGGTTTGATTACTAAGCAGCCGTTGTTTCATCATGTCATCATCAATGGTCTGGGTGTATAATTGATTGTATCCACACCCAAGCTCCACCAAGATGAAGGTATATCATAAGTTCAAACCCAAATCAATCAGTGTGTTGTGCTGGCCAATGGATAAATATGTGCTCGTATTTTGGTTTAATGGAACAGGAGATGTGTAATTCAATTCAAATAGTTTGTAGTAATAGTTTGTATGTATTATTTATTGATTATTAATTATTTTTACTTCTACCAAGATGAAGTTAAAACACCCAACTCAAGCCCAATCAATGTGTTGTGCCTACGAATAGTAATTATATACTCCTATTTTGGTTTTGGTTTTGGTTTAAGCAAACAGAGGATGAGTAATTCAATCCAAATGGTTTGGGACTTTGGGTGTAGAATTGATTGATGAATTGGGAATTAAGCGTAGGAGGGCATTAAGAGCGATAGGGAAGCGATTAGGGAAGAGGGATTTGGTTTTTAACAAGGATCCCTGTAGCAGGGAAGGGAATCATTTGGGTTGAGGATTGCTATTTGAGTATGGGTTAAAGGTTAATATTTGGATAGGGTTAGGTTTTGAGTAATGGGTTATATTTTTTAATGTTTTTAATTTTTTTAGATGGTGTACCTATTTAACTCTTTAAGAAATGGCTTTACTGGAACAACTAGTAATTTTTGACTGGCTGGATGTTCGGAGGATGCATCTTGTTTTACCAATTAAATGTTGCAAGGAGACTCGTTTTAAAGGTTATGATGCAAACCTCTGAGGGTATGTAAGGTTTGGGGTGAAATCTATATTTCAGTCCTAAATTTATTTACGAAGTGTATAATTCTTGTTAACACTCATTTTGTCCCAAAAGCTTGAATCACGATTATTGGACTTGATCCCTGCACAAAGAAACAGTAAACTTGAGCTTGACGGCAAGGTGCCGCTGGGTGATAGCTCCAGTGTGAAAATTAGTACAAGACGAATAGGTTAACAATGGAGGGTAGAGAGTTGAGTACGGAAAAGTGGCATTACCCGAGCTATTCATAGAGTTCGGCAGGCTATGGTCGAAGGACACGTGGCTTCCACTTACTCTCTTTCTATCCACTTACTTATCCTTTTGTATGACAATAAATGCTAGTGACTAAGAGAATGTTTAGTGGGTTTGCTTAGTGTTAAGCCCTTGAGACAATTGTCAAAATTAGGGACACTTGTCTGCTTAAGATGCTTAAAAATCACTTTCATGGTTATCTTGACAGATGTCAATAAATGGCATCTTCAGCAAGCATTGAAGAGACATGTTCTTCGATTTAAGCCAGGTTATGCCGAAGCCAAAGTGCCCTTCAGGAATCTTATCTGAAGGTGGCTTCGTCATCTGAAGGCAAGCCTACTTCGGCCCTGCTTTGGATATATACCTATCAATTCTCTTTGTACATTTTGTTTAACGGTGTTAAAATGATTAGTTGTTTCTCACTTAGCCTTAATACTTCAGGTGTTTATGTGTCGACTTTTGAAACGCAACTGGTGATGTGAATAAACATGTAGAACTCAGGTGGTGAAGTGAAAGTTACCTTATTTTTATTTATCAAGGTGATGAGGGGGGACATAGAACCTAACCTTGACTGTACAAGAACTGGACCGCTTACAAAGCTATGAAAGAAGGCCCTTACAAGCTATTGGAAATATCTTCAACAAGATAATATGATTCAGTCAAGTCCTTGATATGTTTTAACCCTACACCTCCCTGTTAGGGAAGAGAGGGGTAACCACTGGACTGAAGTCCTTTCGTTTCTTACACGTGATTAAATATATTATTATTATTTACCTTTATTTGAATGATATGGAGGCAGATGACTCTTACATCCTTCTCCTTAATTCTTGCAGCTTTTTCTGCCTCCCTTGATATCATTCATGGTAATTGGACTTTTCTAGAGTTACTCTTCAGCTCCTTTTCCCATCTTATTTTTCTCCATCCGCAAAGCCATTACCTGTCGTACATCCATTGGAAGGCAAGAGAATCTCCTCTAAAATTAGGACTTGTGCGTAGTCATTGGTTCTTGAAAGACTTACTACACATGATAAAAAGCTCTCTCTTGAATCTTGATGTAGGTGTGATGTCTATACAGGCTAGTGAGACTAGTTTTCACTTGTTTCTTCAGTCCTCTGGTGTGACTGTTGTGATGTTCTTAGATAGTTAGGTTGTTGGTTGAGAATTTTTTGGCTCCCCATCCTTGGTTTGCAACAACAAATCATATCAATTTTGAGTTTTAGGATTTCGTTAATTGACTTTGAAAAGTCAATATGGGACGTTTTTTTCTTGTATGGTGGGATTAATCATGGCGACAAACCCACAATGAAAATTTCTGCATTTCTTTTTAATCTTTCTCCTCTTTCTGTGTGGGGCCCATCTTTTCAACCTATTGAAACAGTAGATGTAAAAGTTACTTGTGATTTATTTCTCTTTACTTCACTATACGATTGGAATTTGGTATGGATCAGGTGGTCCTGAAAGAGAGCTCATCCTCACAAGATATGCTGAAGTCCTTGTTCCATGTCAACTATCTTTATTGGTTGGAGAAAAATGTTGGGATTAAATCATTGGGTGCATCTGATGACAGTAGACCAGGTGGGAAGCTGCAGATATCTCTGGAGTATGTGCAAAGGGAATTTAACCATGTAAAAGATGATGGCGAACTCGCTGGTTGGGTAACAGAAGGTTTAATTGCAAGGCCTCTACCTTATAGGATTCGTCCAGGCTATGAATCCTCTGCTGCCAAATGCTGACATGAAGTATAGAAAGTTTTCTTTGTGTGAATATTTCTGAGCAAGCGCGGACAAAGGAAATTCCTTCTGACCATCATATCACTGCTTGCATCTTCTGTTGTGGTTGCTGAGCTACCGAGTGCATGGAACCAAGTTTTACCAGACAAGGTCCTCGACTGAGACTTTTAGAAGCCGAAGTTTCATGAGAGAATTGGGGAGTGGTTGGACTTGTTAAACTAACTTGGTCGCCTTTGATAAAATGGCGTGTATCCATGGTGGATGGCGGATTAGAAGGTGCAAACTGACGAGACCGAAGAATAGAACTTGGTGATATCTTCATTTTGGTTCAGAAAATATTGGTTCATTATGTTTTATAAAATCATTGGTAGGCATTATTTCATGTAGCTCGGAACAATTATAAGTGTTTTTTTTAGGATTCAATAGATCGGTGGTGTAGTTCCTTGTTCTCGCTTGAATGCGCAGCGTTTTGTTTTTGGATACACAAAAATGATCCTCCAAACTAGGAAAGCAAAAGATTGTATTACTTGTTTTTGTTTTTCTTTTGTTACTTTTTGTTGTGTTTTTTCCATTGAGATGTAAGGTAACTGTGGATAAAAGGGTTTATAAGAGAAGATATTCTCTATTGAGGTATAGAATTTAGATTTTCAGGAGGGACCTTATAAACGAACTTTGTATTCATCTGAAGATGAAAGCATTTGATAAATCAGAAATACTTGTAGGTTTTAAACCCTTGTAGGAAATGATAAAATCTTTGCCAATCACCAACCGTTATGGTTGTTTTGTAATAGCTAGTGGTAATGTGGTGCCAATACGGAATTGATATTTGTACGAGGGAAGTTTGATATCTTCACAAAGTTTTATTTACATGAATGTATGTTCTATTTAATTACTATTCATGGAGGATAGACTTATAAATTCCCTTGAGAAAATATCTGATGGGTTACAAATATTTAAGTTTTGATGATAACAAAAATAGATAATAAAAACAGAAAACGAAAAAGAAAATAAAAGATTTCATTTAAAAAACCCAGGATGAAATTATCTCCATAGGAGCATAATTGCATTGCATATTATATGCTTAAATTATAATATTTTATTTATATATATTTAATAAGTATTTTCTTACAAATATAGATATTACTATAAAAACTACTCGCTGCATCCCAAATTATCTAATGTCTGTTCTTTTAGAGAATCTTTGTTGTATCAAAATAATTACATTGTTCTTTCCTAGACTATTAAAGTGGTTATATTACACATTTATCCTTCATTTATTCTTTTTCCTCATAAATGTATAATCCACAAATATGGAGAAGATAAAAGGTTTTTACTTTATGAAAATGTTGAGCATATTTCTACCAATAAAAAAAGAGGTATATATGGGGGTAATTTATTGTGTAACAATTTTAAAAGGGCTCTTGTTCCAAACAAACAATTCTGTGGGTGCTAAGTTTTGATGAGTAATTTTAAGTATGGGTATAATTGTACTTTTATTAATAAAATTGTCACAATAATTAAATTCCGTAATAAGTATGCAAATCCTTACAAATGCAGATAATAAGTGTACTTATAATTGATATTGGTTTGGGCCCAAAAATGAGTTACCTGCTTAATCTTTGTTTGGGCTGATGATATGTGCTTATATAATTATTGGTCTCTGTTTCGGCCAAGCATTACTAAATTTATAATTGGTCTTAGTATAGGCCTAACTTAAAGTTGCAATTTTAAAGCCCAATATTTATTGAATGGACCTAAAGACTTTAAAAACCAAACTTGGGCCGAAAGACATGCTTATGTGCTAAACAATTGTTTGTCATTTTGTATCTTTCGGCCAACAAAAAGAAAAAGGAAGCATGGATTACTTTATGCCTTAGTTGGCATAAAAATTAAGAACTACATGGTACAAATATATGCATATATTTTTATCAAAAAGTCTAGGGTACCGGTAGGTGGATCCAATTTTTTTTATGACTCCCAAATAATTAATGTGATTTATTAGAATTAAATTTTTTACAAAATACAGTGATTTATGTGTTATTTGGTTATGTGCCAAATTAAATAAGTAAGAATTTTGAAGACAAAAATAAATTTTTTATGAGAAAAATATTTTTTCGAAAAAAGACGAAATATGCATTATTCATCCGATGAAACCTAAGGGTTTGAATAACCTAAGCCTATTAGAGAGATTGGTATGTCCTAATGACATTTCGTTTTTAGGATTTGCCGGTAATATGTCATGAAAAGTCATATTATCCAATAAAATTTTTTCTCAAAAAACGTGCAGAAATCGAACCAAATAAAAGTGACGAAAAATATTTTTATCAACTTTTCGACAGTTTAACTATGTTTTAAAAAAACGTCGCCGAAAACACTATTCACTTAAAAAATGTTTTTTAGTTTTTAGATTTTTCGAAGAGCGCGCTAACGATAGAATGACGAGAAAAGATGGAATATCAAATAAAATTTGAGAAACGATAAACACAGTTTTTTTCACTATGTAATGAATTTAAGAAGATTAAAGAAAAGAATATTAGTATTGTCGACGTTGGGAAAAAATTCGCGGGTCGAGTCACAACCCGGATCTTTTTCTCTTCGTAAGTTATATCTACCCTTACTCTTTATTGTGAAAAATATTTTGAAGGATTTTTTAGAAAAAGGCCAACATATATCATGTCGACGATTGAACGTTTTACAGAGTCGCTAGCTGGTAGATTTGAAATGGTTGTACCAACTCAATCAAGTTTTGTTTGAAAAGAGGCATAATTGCTGAACACTGTCGAAACTTGATCTTTGAAACCGAAGTTTGAGTTCGGGGGCTTGGTTAAGTGTGGGGAAGGTGTTAGGCACCCCACAACTCCCTTGTAAACACGGTACCACATCTTTTCAATATTTCTCTTTTAAATCTGCAATGTGTGTGTGTGAAGGCTGGAAGAAATTGGGCCTATGCTTTGATTCGAAGTATGTTTATGAATCGCTGAACATATATACGAAGGGTTTGATTGGATTTGCAAAAAGTCTTTGATTTGATTTGCAAAAGTGTTTGATTTGATTTGCAAAAGCTTCTTTTTTCGATAAGATTATTGAAATGATGTTTTGAAAGCATGTTTTCAAACCCTTACGCTAACACATGAATTGATGCATATCGATACTTCAGTTCTATCTTTTCAGCCTTTTGGCTCAATTCGAATGGTGATTATCGGGCTGTGAAACATCCTCGATGACAACATATATACAAGTGTCGGTCTTCTCATAGGCATGACAGCCAACGGAGTGACTCTGATACGACAAACCATATTTTCACCATGTTGAGACCTTAAATCCGGATAACTGTTTTAAGGTCTTTTGTATGTACATTTTTTTACAGAAAAACTAGCAGGGTATATTTGTAAAGTGGAGTTTGTCCATCGTGGGAATCAGATTCTGATCAATTGGATCACGAATCCCACGATTCCTAGCTCACAAAGGAAAGCCAATAAACCTGCACAGCTCAAATTTGTACAAAAATATATTCAAATATCGCCAGAACCAAGGATTCATCAGTAAATCCTGGCTCACACATGGTCGAAGCGTCTCGTTCCCACTAGATAGTGATCTAAGGGCCGCGAGGTTGCTTTTATAATTGAAACTAGAAAAATGCTAGATTTACATAAATCTCAACCATTCTAGCTTTTCGATTCTGTCTAGACCTATTTTGAACCGTTTGAAAGCTAGAATTGACGAGATTTAAAGAAATTTAGTTCGCCCGCAAAAATGTCAGTGCCGATTCATATCAGATAAATATTTAAAGCAACAATTTAATAAAATGAGTAAAGAAATATATATATATATATATATATATAATTATATATACGAAAGTTGTAAAGGGCGAAGGGTTTTCACTCCGATGCCTGGACTGGAATGTAAATATATATATATATATATATATATATATATTTATAAAAGCTGTAAAAAAGTCACGGGGTGATCCAGGCTTGACAGAATGAAAAAAATATATATATATAAGCGGTAAAGGGCGGTGGGTTTTCACTTCGATGACCAGACTGGAATTGAAATATATATATATATATATATATATATATATATATATATATACAGAGAGTGAGAGAGAAGAAGAGAGAAGAAGAAGAAGAAGAAGGGAAATGCAAGAATCTTGAGAAATCAAAACAAACATCATCATCATCATCTTCTTCCTCACAAATCAAAAATGGTATAATTTCTAGCTTTATAGTTGTTAAAATTATGTTTGACATTCTTCAAGTTTAAATTCTCTGTATATATGAGTTTCATGAAAATTTATGTAAACATGAATTATCTGTATAAATTGTGTCCATAACATTCTTATATATGATTAATATGATAAATTTAGTTGTTTAATTCACGTGAACATGAAGAAATCATGTTCATCAAAAGTTACAGTGAATTAATTTTGAATAAATGGTTCTTTAAAATCAAAATTTATGTTTGATTGTATTATATTGTATAAATTAATTATAAATGAGGATAGCATGCTTAGAAACGAATTCAATATGCTTTGAATTATGTATTTTGATTTAGAAACAAACTCACAGTGTTAAATTTCATCAAGAACACTGAAAATGACTTTGTTCAAAATTAACAAAAGTAAGTGTTTTAAATTATGTGTTTTGATGTTATAAGTATTAGAACATGATTAGAAACATAAACTGATGTTTTTACAAAAGCTTATGTGAATTATGTATGCTAAATTCTGAATTTAGTGTGAAGAAATTAGTCAAATTGACTTTTTCTCTGCACAGTTCACGACACTGTCAGAACAGTCTGCGCAGTGGCACGGCCGCGCCGCTCCCAAGGCTTATTGGAGCGCGGCCGCGCTGGTCCTGCAGATTCTGTAGAAAGTTATTTTTTAAAAATGCAACTTTGTGAGATTAATGAAGTAATAAAATATAAAACATGTTAATAAAATTAAAATGCTAAATGGACAGTAATGAATTATATTATTAAAATATAATATGTAATTATAATTTTATTATTATAATTAAAGTAAATGTATAATTTAAATTATAATTCATTTAATTATAATTTAATTGATATGAATGCATAATTTAAGTTTGATTAATTATATGAACATATGATGTGATTATGTGATGTGATAATTAATTATTAAACCTAATAATTAAAGAAGAATGAGTTAACCTAGATGAGTTAACTAGTTATGTGAATTAGTTATATGATAACTAATTTATATTATTTTTGTTAATAACGTATATGTAGGATTAATTAAGGAACGTGAGTATAACTTATAGCTTGCACTCGAGGCAAGTTTTCCAAACTCAAACTTTACTTGAGCAAGTGTTCTATTCTTTCTTGATTTTATTTATGCGAGTTATTTGCATTCTCTATAATTTTCATATTGAGCAAATATCTTATTGAAGTTTATCTTTAAATTGATGTGACCTTGACTTAATTTGTAATACCCAGAGAATAAATAAATAAATAAATGACTTTTTTTTAAAATTTTTGTTTAAATATTTTAACTGGGCTTTTCTTGTGTTTGGGTCAAAATGTTTTTAAGTATGTGGACTACATTATTGAGCCTTAAAACTTATTGGGTCTAATTTATAATTGTGAAGTATTAAAATCCTAGTAAAATTTGAAGAGTTAATAAGATAACTAATAAATAAAACCTAAACCACATATGATGTACCCTACTTTTGTTCGTCTGAGAAAAGAAAAAGAAGAGGTCGTCGCTGCTACAGAGAAAAGAAGAATGAGAGATTGAATTGTACTTTGTATTGGGTGAAGGAACAAGAAACTTTACCTACTTTCGGATACATGTAAGTTTATATATATTGCAAAGTGAAGTCAGTAAATACCATTCATTCGGATGGTTATTTAAATTATTATATAAGTGATGTTATACTTTTAAGTTATGATTATTGAATCAAGTATGATATGTGATATGTTAATCAGAGAAATAGAAAAGCTTAGCTAGATTGATTATCAATTTGGATAAGAAAAACGGAAAGCATTGCCTGCAAAAGAAAAAGGAAAAAAACGTGAATCATGTCTGCTGCCACCTACAAACCAACTTTATATATATATATATATATATATATATATATATTATAATTTAATAAGTATTTGGCATGAAACTTATAAAAAGAACTGATAATTGTAAATTGAGTTCAAGCGAATTATCCAAGACTACTTAGTAAATTTAAAATATAAATATTTTTAATAATAATAATAATAATAATAATAATAATAATAATAATAATGTGAGTTTGTAAAATGGTTAAAGATGGAAGGAATAAATTGCAAACATACTTATAATTATTTATTCTTTTGTTTAGTTCGGACGGAAGAAGTTTAACGAGTTATAATTGGAATATAATTTGGGTATTACATTGCTTAATCCAGGTTTGGATTCTGTACTCCTTCAGTGATAATCCTTTATTTTTATTTGTTCGTTTTGCTTTTCGTTTAGAAGTTAGTTATTGTTTCGCATGATTGTTCGTTCTCAAATTCATGTGATAGTTTCGTTTTAATAGTAATCCTTGGAACTAGTGTTTGTACTTTTTGATCTAGTATATCATCTTTAGTATTTATTTTGATATTTGTAGAAAGTACATATTAATATTTTTGGAGACTCGTGTTGATTCGTTTGATTTAACATGTACATATTTGAACCCTTTGTGTTGATATTGTGTCGCATGTGTTGTGACATAATATTTTTGTTAGAATATACCATAGGGTATACCTGAGCTATAACCACCTGTGGGGGTACCACAGGCATGCCGTCTTGGCATGAGAGGCATGACACTTTCCGTGGCGGTGTGATCAGTCCACGGTGTCTCCGTTTTGTGCTCCGGTGGGAGTTGGCCATTTGGTGTTTTGTTGTGGGAGGCGTATGGGTCGACCCTAGTTTTTCTGTTCTGTTCTGTTCTGCAGATTGGTGATGTTTGTGCCAAACACACCTTCCAATTTTGCATGCATCTGGATTGCGCAGTTCGATGTGTGATTGTCTGTGTGACATTATTTTGATTGCTTGAGTGGCATTATTTGACTTGCCTATGTGGCGCGGTATACTTTTGAGCTCGGTATGAAATAACACCCAGCCATTTGATTGAGCCTATTATTTCGTTGTATTAGTTTTGTTCGTTACAGTTCAGTTCATTTATTGAGTTAGTTATCTTAGTTCTCTATTTTGTATTCTATATCCGTACTGGGCATTTGGCTCATGCTGTGTTTTTCTTCCGGCAAATAATCAGGGGGATCAAGGGCAAGTGTGATGAGAGCTCCCTTTTATCCAATTGGTTTAGATATTTTGTTTAGACAATGAGATGTCAGTTGTTTCGAGTTGTAATAAATAATCTAGATTGTGGTTTGGGCCAGCTTGACTTTTATTCTGATTTGACCTTTTGGTATTTATTGGTATAAATACTATTCTTTCGTGGCATAGAGCTTTCGTTCAGTTTTGTTGTATTTTGAGTAACCTCTCTTTCTATTTCGGAAAGGGGGTGTTACAGAGTATGGTATCAGAGCCGACTCTCGAAAGCTAGGGTCGGGACATCTGATCGGGTTGCCGGAGGTGGGGACACGAAGGCTGGTGGTATTATCCCATAATGGAGAGATGTCCGGAGGTGGGGACACGAAGCCAGTCGGTATTATCCCACAATGGCTAGAGAGGCAAAGATCTTTGGACCGTGTGTGTGATCGGTTCTGACGGAGACGTTAGAAATTTAAGTGGGGGAGTTTGTAACACCCCAGTCCCACATCGAAAGATAGGGGATAAATTTTTCTGTATATAAGGAAATAAGTTACTACCAATAGTACCTTCAGTCATAACTTTTGGGTGAGCCTGTGGTGGGCTAAGATGACCCAAGAAGATACTATTGGGCCAGTGGTTTAAGGCCTTATTTTGGATGGATTTGATTCGATTCGGACTTGGGATTTGACTCAAGATTTGTTCCGGACTCGAAATTTGATCCGAGTTGTTACATAATTGTTCAAGCAAGGTCTATATTATTTTTTAAATGCTTTAAGTTTAATTCTAAAGCATAAGTTAATTCGTAATTCTTTATTGTCCAATTATTATTTATTGTAAGTGATTCAACTACTCCTTAGTTGATGATAGTTGAACTCAAAATTTCCTTTTAAGCTTATCCAAACCAAACTTTCTTTGGTGCGGACTTGTTATCAAATACTGAGATGAACAACTCAATTTAATAGGGGATACCATGCGAAAGCGTTAACATGTTTGTGCACAATACATGGTACGAAGGGCTGATCCCCCTAAGTACGAGTTAAGAGTCCATATAGTCTAAAAGACTGTTAAAGGTTTTAAATAGAAATGTTTATAACCTAGGACATAGTTCAGGGTCTTATGACCCTCAGATGATTTCTATATTCGAATTCTAAATTTTGATGAAAGAATTATTATTCAATTCTTTACTATTGATGAAAGAAATATTATTCAAATCATTTGAAGTTATTTAGTTTATGTCATCACTACTTTTGTTGTTATTCTAAATGAGCTTCTGTTTGCTCACTCTTGCATTAATAACCCTTGCAGCTAAAGGCGAAAGAGTTGATGAACCATCAACTAGTAAGGGCAAGAGCAAGATGAACAAGTGAAGACTTGTTATGTTTTGATTATGATGTGAAATAAAATTTTATTGTGTTATGTTTTATTTTCTGCACTTATTTATTGACGTTAAGGTTAGCAAAACCTGGGATTGTTTTGATTAAGTTGTAATCCTTTTATAAGGAATATTTTATTATTTAATTAAGGTTATAATTTATTTTGCATTCCTTATTTATGGGTAGTAATTATGTTTTAATTAGTTAGTGAGCACCAAATCCCATGGAATTGAAGTATCCGGATTTGGGGGTGTCACAGGTTGGTATCAAAGCCATAGGTTATGAACCTTAGGTGGGGGAAAACCTTAGGCAGTAGCCTTGTAGGAGATCGAAAAGATAGTGTTGATAGATAAAGAAAATAAACTACCTTATGTGCTATGTGTTTACGTTTAAGTATTCGAAGAGTATCGATCGATGACACGTAATAATTAAACTTTAAAATTTTGTTGTCAGGATGACGAATGTTGGAGAGTCAGTCAGGCTTGGGAGGAGTTACCCTAGATGCCTAGAGACGAGGAGCCCCGTGACATCCAGGTTGTCTTGGAGAAGTTGGTTCAGAGAGAGCCATCTCCATTGGTCATCGTAGCTGGTCAAGAGCATGAGCCAGTGTTTGACCGAGATGACGAGGATGAGTCAGAGGAGGGGGAGGAGGATCCTGAAGAGGAATTTCCACCTCACTCGACTAACGCTAAGATGTACGAAGAGATCTACGACCGCAACGTGGAGCTTCATGGTCAAGTCGGAGAACTGGAGGAGCTGGTAAACGAGAGTCGGACTATCATACAAAAGAGAGATGAGATGATTTAAGAGCTGGACGATGAACTTGGAAACACAAAGTGGGATCTAGTCCACGCAGAGAGTGACAGAGATGATGCCCTGGCTGAACTAACGAAACTGAAAAATAACATTCAAGAGGAGTCAGCGAAGCGTGCCAGAGCAGAGGAAACGAGCTTGAGGGGGCTACTCAGCGTGCAGATCGAGCTGAAGACGAGGTTCAAATGCAAAAGACCAAGCTGAGGGAGACAGACTATGCTTTCCATACAGCTATAGATAGGGCCTAGGATCGTGTTTTTTATTACCCAGCTCAGTTCAAAGATTTACCATGGTACATGGTGGATTGCAGGACAGTGTTCCGGGTGATGGAAGAAGAATGTAGAGAGGCTGTGCGACGTCTTAACATGTCTAGATAGTAGAGTCATTAATTATGTGTTTTTATATAAATAAATGTAAATCCTAGAATTTGAGATAATAATGGGATAAGATGATAATGTAATCTTGTAACTTTTTTAGTTTAGGAAAGGTGATGTGAATAGCAGAGATGTTATCTATTCTATATTTTAAAACTAAGAATGAATAAAATAAAGAAGTTTATTGACGTGCTATGTGTTTAAGTGTGAATTGAGTTAATTTAAATGTTTAAATTGAACTTGAATATTTAAGAAATGAGTAAGGGATCTAATAAGAGTATGTCTTAACAGAAAGATGCCTCCAAGAAGAAAACCTACACGTCAAAACCTAGAGGGTTCAACTAATAACAACAACAACAACAATGACGGGACGAATCCCAATTTGGTCCAACAATTGGTGAATTTACTGACGGGAGCGCTTGCGAATCAGCCGAAAGTTCAGAACACTACATTTAAGGAGTTCAAGGGAGTAGGACCGTCAGAATTTCAGGGATCGGTGAATCGGATAGAGGCCCAGACGTGGGTAATGGAGATGGAGAAGGTCTTTGATGTGGCTAGAGTTAGCGAGAACCAGAAGATGGCTTTCGCGAAGTTCATGCTGAAGTCAAAAGCTAGCTTTTGGTGGCAGGCCAACAAGACTAAGGAAGGAGAAGGTGTTATAGCGTGGGATCATTTCAAAGAGATGTTCTTTGAAATGTACTTCCCAATAAGTTTGCAGAACCAGATGGAGGTTCAATTTCTAGAGCTAAAATAGGGAGGGAGACGGTGCCGGAATACGCCGCAAAATTCAACGAGCTGGCCAGGTTTGCTACGTACTAGGTCAGTACTGACGAGAGGAAGGTGAGAAGATTTGAGCAGGTATTGAAGCCCTGGCTCTACAGCAAGGTCTCCATGTTCTAGCTGAATACGTTTGCAGCTGTACTGGAAAAGGCCATCCTCGCTAAAGATGGAAGCGATGCGGTGACCAAATATAATAAGGATCAAAAGAAGAAGAAGAATGAGACAGAGAACAAGACTGGTGGTAGCAGTGCTATCAACCAGAAAAGGAAGTGGAACGACAATACATCTGCTGGGAGTCAACAGGGAATCCAACAGAAGAGGAGGATTGAAGCATGTGCTATATGTGGGAAGAATCACACTGGAGTGTGCCTGAGGGGGAAACGAGTATGCTTCAACTGTGGTCAGGAAGGCCACATTGTGCCGAATTGCCCGAATTCGAAGAAAGGAGCTTGCTACAAATGTGAATCCAAGGATCACATGGCTCGAAGTTTTCCTAAGAAGCCAGTTGGAGGGTCGGCAGGAGGGAGAGGAAATGGCAGCGACAACACTTTGGCTATCGCTGGACCACTGCAGGCGACCCAACCCACTGCCAGAACGTTCAACATGACGGTGCAGGATGCTGTGCAGTCAAAAGATGTGGTCTCAGGTATTATTACGGTCAATAGTATAAATGCATATGTATTATTTGATTCGGGTGCTACTTATTCGTTCATATCTGATGATTTTGCTAAGACCTTAGACTTACCTAAAGAGGAATTAGTTTACCCCTTGAACATATAGATTGCGAATAGGGAGGTTATTCCTATTAGGTTTGTTTACAAGAACTGTAGATTGGACATTAAGGGTCATGAATTGAAGGCTGACCTGTACCTCCCGGGTTGAGACCGGGGCTGATTTATACCTCTCGGGTTGAGATCGGGATTGACCTGTACCTCTTGGGCTGAGACCGGGGCTGACCTGTACTTCCCGGGTTGAGACTGGGGCTGATTTGATTACCTGATATTGAGATCGGGGTTGAATTTGAGGACCCGATATTGAGACCGGGGTTAATTTTGACGGCCCTGTATTGAGACCGGGGTTGAGTTGAGGGCCCGATATTGAGACTGGGGTTGAGTTGACGGCCTGGTATTGAGACCGGGGTTGATTTGATGACCCGATATTGAGACCGGAGTTGATTTGAGTGCCCGGTATTGAGACCGGGGTTGAGTTGAGGGTCCGATATTGAGACCAGGGTTGAGTTGACGGCCCTGTATTGAGACCGGGGTTGATTTGATGACCCGGTATTGAGACTGAGGTTGATTTGACGGCCTGGTATTGTGATCGGGGTTGAGTTGATGGCCCGATATTGAGATCGGGGTTGATTTGATGACCCGGTATTGAGACTGGGGTTGATTTGAAAAGAAAGTTTTGCCCTCCTACAGTGTTAGTAATAGGGAAACGAAATTTCGAGTGTCTGTAAGTATAATATGAATTATTATACAAGTATAATATTAAGAATGATATGAGTATAATATGAATTATTATAAGAGAAAAATACTTATATAATACAAATTATAATACGACATATAATAAAAGAATAATACAAAGTACAATACGCTTATAATACTAAAATTACGATATAAATATGAAAGTCAAAGTCAAAAAGTCTTGGTCAACAAAAGTGACTATTTTTTTTTACTTTCCCACCAATTAACCACACTTGAGTTAGAATTTAACCAAGGGTGGTTAAGGTGTTGTTAGGTTAGGCAAATGACCACAAGTTAAGGAGCTGGGAATAGTAAAAGGATGACTCAAAAGTTTTTATCATCATTTCATTTTAATGTGTGGTGGAAAATGAGGGGGTGGTTTGTAAGTTATGCAAACGTAAGGGTGTTGACTAATTAAGACCCTAAGTTAAGTGACCAATTCATATGGAAATCAAAGTTGATTTAATGACTAAAGTGCCCTAGCTCTTGCTTTTTCTATAAATAGCAAGCCATTTTCTTGAATGTGTTAGTTTATTCAGCTAACACATTCAAGAGCAAAGGCAAAATAATGAGAGGGAAGAGAGAGATTTCGGATGGAGAAAAAGAAGAAGGAAGAAAAAAAGCTAGCAATTTGCAAGCTTTGCCAAAAGGAAGAAGAACATTAGCAAGCTAATCAATCATCAAGTCTAATTAAAGAAGAAATGTAATACTAAAACCTAGTTTTAATCCATTTTTATTTTAAGTTTCATATGTAAAATTATATAACTTATTGTTTATGGAAGTAAAAGATGGTAGAAAATGATAATGAATATGGTTTAACCATAGAAATAAGTATGTAATAAGAACTTGAAATTTCTCTTCGTCTATTTCTTTTACGCCTTCATATGTTATATGGAGTGCTTTGGTAGTTGGAGGATTTAAATGAATTATATGAATGATCCGGTGGAATAAGGAAGAATTATTGGATTTAAAACACTAATATACATGGTAAAGTGAAATAGTAATCAAAATATCGGTTAAAACGAAGAACGAACGAAGAACACGAAGAACGAACACAGAACGAGTTGTTGATGGACAAATTTAAAATCATCCTAATTAGAGCTTGTTGTTAATGGACAAGTTTAAAACCATCGTGTATAAGTTAGTTGCCATATGCTTGGTTAGGAAATTTTAGACTTGATTAAATTGTGTAAATATGGGAACGTTCTTTTACTGATATTATTACCAGTATTCGTTTCATAGCATTACTATACCTTCCCTATTCATTATGGGTTGGTTATTCGTCAGCACCGATTTAGCTTACAATGTGTTTGGAAGCCCTCAGCCAAACGAGTATTTCACAGAGAACCGACAAGGAATTCCATTAATAACTGGCAGCAATAGGAATCCTCCGGAAGCAAGCCTAAAACGAAGGCTAGTGACCCTATCCCTGCCAGATGTTGAGAAAGTGGTTTTTGTTAACTAAACATGGCCTTCAAATTCATTTGATACGAAATTCGCTATCATGTGCTTCCTTAGCGCAAGTTGGAATAGATTAAGAATAAGCTATAACGAGGTTATGGCAAAATTTTGGTAAAAGACGTTAACCGTTGAAATCGAGTTTACTATGATTTCTAGATGAATATAGAAAGTAAGTTGATGAACATGACTAATTAGGGTTTTGTAAGAATGTTAGAAAACATAGAAAACGTGACTCATGGACTCAAGAACGAACTCATTTCGAGTTCGGATGAGTAAGTTACGGACAAACGAACGATAAATGCAAAGTTGAAAAACTAAGCGAGGGAGAATTTTTGAGCCAAAATTAAGACTTGTTAGAAACTTGTGAAAAATTTTCTGCCCAGGGGAATTTAAAGAGGACGTAGTAAGCTTTTCAATGCCTTAAGAATGGATTAATTCCGAGTTAAGACGAAGAAGTTACGAGTTAGCGAAGCGAGCGTTAGAAGCGTAGTTGAACACTTAGAAAAATTTTCTGGAAATTAGACCTGACATCGCAGCGCCGACTAAGGCTTGAAAGCGAGCGCTGTAGCGCTGGCTCCGGAGCTGCCTCTTTTCCCAGCAATGCCAACATTTGCACTGCATCCAGGCGCCGCAGCGCCGATGCAGGGCAAGGCCCAATGATGAGCTTTTAACTACTCAAAGCTTGGGGAAAATGTAATGAATAAATATAAACGTAAAGTACACGTAAAATAACACTTTAAGAAGTGATAAAAACCTTAAGTAAAGGTTAAAGGAATGTTTAAAGATTTAGAAATATGAATGTAAAATGCTTAAAAGCTGTAAATATAAATTATTCGCGACGGACGATCGTTCTTAGCATACAAAAGATCGTATGACTTAGACGTTAAGTAATGATAATGAACTTAATGTTCACATAATGTATCACTATTGTAAGAGATTAAAACCTTAAGTATAGGTTGGATGAAAGTTTAAAAATTAAACCATGCAAGCATTTAACACTTAAACTGATAATGACGTTTAGTGTAAGTATAAGATGAACTTGCTTAGTGATAAGTACATAATATTCTATGATTATTATTCCTTTATGTTTTAGTTTTACTACATGTTTTATAGTGTATATGGACTTATTAAGATGTTTATTGATTTCAGGAGGAATTAGAGCTAAAAGGGCTGAAATGATGAAAATGAATAAGTTTGTGGGCGTTTAAACCCAATTCGGAAATTGCATGCAAGAAGACAATTTAATTATCAAGTGGGCCACGAATTTCTTATGGGATTTAATTCCTAGTATGTAATTTCGTGGGTAGCTTGCATGGCAAAAGAAAGTAACTACTTGGATTCATAGTATATATTAGTATATATCATGTGGGCCAAGGAGATTTCAAGATATTCAGCATAAGTGGGCTAGAGAATTGATGAGCAGCTCACGAATTAATCCTAGCAACCCACAAATTGGGCAGTACATACAAAGGAAAGTTCAACTCCTAATTATCCTAGCATGTCATGGATTGGAATGCCAATTAAAGGATTGTTAACATATGGGACCACGAATTGAAGCTAGCTTGCAAGGAATTGGAGTGGGTCACGGTTGGCAGCAGCTTGGATTTAGGCAGCAATCACGGTTCAGCCCACACGAAATAGGCAG
Organism: Panax stipuleanatus; assembly: GCA_020205555.1. Lineage (NCBI taxonomy): Eukaryota > Viridiplantae > Streptophyta > Magnoliopsida > Apiales > Araliaceae > Panax > Panax stipuleanatus. Next base: position 50,335,200 of record CM035121.1, on the reverse strand, counting down.
CTTACAAGTACAAATTAGAGCAGCTCATGTCCACGTTTGTAGCAACTTTCGCACATGCCAAGTGGGTCATGCACATGAAAGCCTTTCATGCATCACTTCTATCATGCCGCCAACTTGTAAGCAGCTCACGCATGCAACCATTAATTGGATGGTTCAGCTGCTTGCTAAGGAGAATATCTTGGAGCGGCAATAATTAATTGGTTAGAAGGCTAGGTAGTGTGTTACCCCGCTGGGGCGGGGAAATTTGGCTTGAACACCCCGCTGGGGCGGGTTGGCGGCACGAGCAGCACGAGCAGCACTTCTCCTTTCATGACTTAGATTTGGTGCAAATATAGGATGATGATTAGGGCATGATTGTAAGGCATTATAAAAGGGGATCTTCTCTCTTGTATATTATCTTATTATTTTCTTTCATATTAGATCTAGGATTATTTGGAGTTATGAACTAATTTTTTCAATTCAGTTCGGAAGGGATGTTGAACCTTATTCATAATTAACGGTTTGATCAAGTTTATTTTATTTATTCCTTCTTGCATGAGATTTATTCTGATAATCTACTTTAACTTCTTGTATGCTATTCAATTTACTAACGTGATTCTGCAGGATTAAATTAGTGAATTGGTGTCATATGCTAGATCAAGGAATAGTATTATGTGTAATTAATATTGTTCCTAATCACAAGTAGCAATTAGTAATACCTGATTGTGGACAAACTTTTGAGTATTGCTATGATTATCAGAAGACAAGTTAAACAATCCGAGCTTATGTGTTTGTTACTTGGAATAGTCTAATTCCCTAGTTCTTAATGCTGCTGTTATATTAAATCTAGAGTGCTTGTTCTAGGTTATATAATAGTTAGAATCTTGTGAAGAGCTTGTTTCATTGAGTGACAATCTAAGGGGAGTTTCGGGTATCAGAGCTTGTTGTTACCTAGGGCTATTAGTTTCATTGAAGGGTAAATAATGTTACACTTGATTAATCTATTGTTGTGAAAAGGTGCTACTGAACTGAAGAGCTGAAGCTTTTTATTCATTGTTAATTCTTATTACTTTATTCTTGTTAATTTAGTTTAATCAATTCAAAATCCCCTTTAATTAGAAATCATAGGATAAATCTAAAACAAACTCACTTTCTGTGGGATCGATCCTTGCTTACTACTGTGGTAATTGTTTAAACTCGTGAAGTGAAAGTGAGGTTAATTTAGGAGTGTAAACGACAGCTCCCAATTTTGGTGCCGCTGCCGAGGAGTGTTATTTGTTTTTGTTTATTCTTTGTTTTCATTTATTTTTATTATATTCTTTTTTGTTTTATGACTAAATCCTCTCACTCTATTAACTTAAATTTTGATCAAGAGATAGAGAAAAATACAGATACAAAAGAAACTCTTGTTCCAACACTTAAAAAGAAAAAGATGGTGGTGCCGAACAACAACCAGACTTTAAAAGAACTGGATACTCCAGACCTCGATCAACCATCCTTGTGTATTGAATATTCTACCTTAGATGTTGCTTTTGAACTTAACTACGGTTTAATTTGCTTTTTGCCTATTTTTCGTGGTCTTACAGGTGAAAATCCATATATGCATCTAAAGGAGTTCCATGTGGTGTGTTCCACGATGCAATCAGAATGAGTGACAGAGGAGCAGATCAAGCTTAGACCTTTTCCATTCTCCTTAGCAGATTTGGCTAAAGACTGGTTATACTATCTTCCTTCAGGATCGATACGATCATGGACTGACATGCAAGGGTTATTCTTGGAGATGTATTTTCCTGCATCAAGAGTTGCTGATACAAGGAAGGAGATATGTGGAATCAGGCAGTTTATTGGAGAAACTCTCTACGAGTATTGGGAAAGGTTCAAGAAGTTGTGTTCTAGCTGTCCACCTCACGGGATTGATGAGCAACACTTGATTCAGTACTTCTACGAGGGACTGATAGCAATGGAAAGAAGTATGATAGATGCGGCTAGTGGAGGAGCATTAGTAGACAAGACACCGAAGGCTGCAAGAAATTTGATTGCAAATATGGCTGCTAACTCACAATAATACGGAACAAGGAATGATCATGCTCTACAAAGGGTAAGTGAGGTAAGCACGAGTGAATTGGTACAACAGATTTCTAACTTAACTACTGTGGTGCAACAATTAACAACAGAGAATATGCAAGTTGCAAAAGTATGTGGAATTTGCTCAAAATTAGGGCAAGCGACAAATGATTGTCCCATAGTGCAAGAGGATGTAATTGTTCATCAAGTTAATGCTGTGGGGACATTCTCCGGACAAAATCCACATCAATGTGATCCTTGGGAAGACACTCATAATTTCAGATGGAGAGATCATCCCGACCTGAGCTATGAAGGTACTAGGCCACCATTGTAACCTGTCTTTTCAAGTATGCTGCAAGATTTTCAGCAGACTCAAGCTCAGTACCCCACATATACCAAAGAAGTACTTACCAATTCGGGACCATCTCTTGAGGATATGTTCAAAGCATTCATGAGCCAAACACAGTAGTTCCAGCAAGAGACAAGGACTTCTGTTCAAGAATTGAGGAACCAAGTGGATCAACTTATAGCCACGGTAGGGAGGTTGGAATCTCAAAGCTTAGGGAGGTCACCTTCTCAAACTATTGAGAATGTAAGTGCAATTACCCTGGGATGTGAAGATGAGGAGTTCACTAGTGGAAATCAGTTGGAAGTATTTGAGGCTACTACTGAATTTGAAGAAGAAATCAGGTATTCAAAGTATGACAAGGATGAACAAGAGGAAGAGGAGAACAATTTGATAAGTTCTGCAGATCTTTATAAAGAGGATATAGACGATACATCGGTGCAAATAACGAAAACACTACATGATACATACCATGGGACCTTAACTATGGAATTGGATGAGACACATGTCCAGTTCAGCATATATGAAGTTAAAAGGTATCTTGGTAATATTAATTCTATTTTTTTCTACTGATGTTGATGACTCTATGGTACAGGAATATTTTGATCGAATACAATTATACAAGGAGGATTTGGTGGCTGGAAAGGAGCAGGATCATAAAGTACACAATGTTCCTTAATTAAGGCAGAAACTGTTACCAGTCCACTTGAAGTTCACAACTCCGATTACATAAAAGAGAGGATGATGTCAAGCCAATGACAATAAACATGGGCAGCTGCTTGGGAGGCAACCTAAGAATTCAGATTAGATCTTTCTATCCCTTTTCTTTTTAATTTGTTAGATGTAGTTCTTTCTTCTTTGCATGATTTTCTTACATTGGGGACAATGTTAAGTTTGAGTGTGGGGGGAAAGATTTAGGTTTTTATTTTATTTTTAGGGATATTGATCACTATGTTTTGATAGGAAACTTGAAAATTTGATGCCTTAAAATTTTTTGAAAAATTGGATTCCATAATTCTATTTGCCTATGTGTTCGAAGGTTAAAGTCAAAAAAAATTGGAAATCAATGCTGAAAATTCAAAATCTATTTAATGCTGAATTAGTTAATGATTGAGAAACTAAGTCATGATCCATAGTAATTGATTTAAATTGAATTTGTGTCTCATGAGTACTTTAACATGTGATATATGCTCATTTGGCTTAGTTATCTGTGGAGTTGTTTATGTGCACTAATCTCATGCTCTAGAACTATTGAACTGCGTATGCTTTTTGCAGGACCATATGAAAAAAAATCAAAAAAAAGTTAAAAATAAAAAAAATTGTTGAAAAAGAGAAAAAGAAGCAAAAAGAGAAACCATGTGGTGGGATGAGATGGAGCGTAAAACGCACTCTCCCATAAACACGTGCGAATAAGTGAGATGGAGCGTAAAACGCACTCTCCCATAAACACGTGTGAATAAGTGAGATGGAGCATAAAATGCACTTGCTTACAAAAGAATGATTGAGGAAGGTGAAACGGAGCATAAAATGCATTCACCGAAAGCAAATAAGAAATTGAAAAGGTTCTGGTAAAAAAATAAAGCAGGAAAAGAGTGTTTTGAGTTTTGAGTGGTGTGCACGGTTTTTGCTTCATGGTAACTGAGTTGAGTAAGTGTGTGGATCATAGACGAGATCTTATGTGGTTACAATTTCACTTAATGAAATTCATTGGTGAAGTGACAAGGTGGTTATCTTGATTTGATTGATGAAACGTTGATCAAAATTTTGTGGGTTTAGTGTTGGTAATCATTATTTGATCTTAAAATCTTTTGATATAATGGTTGAATAGAATTGTTCTAGAAATCAAATCTTTGGTTTACACGAGGACATGTAAAAGGCTAAGTGTGGGGGAATTTGATAAGTACATAATATTCTATGATTATTATTCCTTTATGTTTTAGTTTTACTACATGTTTTATAGTGTATATGGACTTATTAAGATGTTTATTGATTTCAGGAGGAATTAGAGCTAAAAGGGCTGAAATGATGAAAATGAATAAGTTTGTGGGCTTTTAAACCCAATTCGGAAATTGCATGCAAGAAGACAATTTAATTATCAAGTGGGCCACGAATTTCTTATGGGATTTAATTCCTAGTAGTAATTTCGTGGGTAGCTTGCATGGCAAAAGAAAGTAACTACTTGGATTCATAGTATATATTAGTATATATTATGTGGGCCAAGGAGATTTCAAGATATTCAGCATAAGTGGGCTAGAGAATTGATGAGCAGCTCACGAATTAATCCTAGCAACCCACGAATTGGGCAGTACATGCAAAGGAAAGTTCAACTCCTAATTATCCTAGCATGTCACGGATTGGAATGCCAATTAAAGGATTGTTAACATATGGGCCCACGAATTGAAGCTAGCTTGCAAGGAATTTGAGTGGGTCACGGTTGGCAGCAGCTTGGATTTAGGCAGCAATCACGGTTCAGCCCACACGAAATAGGCAGCTTACAAGTCCACATTAGAGCAGCTCATGTCCACGTTTGTAGCAACTTTCACACATGCCAAGTGGGTCATGCACATGCAAGCCTTTCATGCATCACTTCTATCATGCCGCCAACTTGTAAGCAGCTCACGCATGCAACCATTAATTGGATGGTTCATCTGCTTGCTAAGGAGAATATCTTGGAGCGGCAATAATTAATTGGTTAGAAGGCTAGGTAGTGTGTTACCCCGCTGGGGCGGGGAAATTTGGCTTGAACACCCCGCTGGGGCGGGTTGGCGGCACGAGCAGCACTTCTCCTTTCATGACTTAGATTTGGTGCAAATATAGGATGATGATTAGGGCATGATTGTAAGGCATTATAAAAGGGGATCTTCTCTCTTGTATATTATCTTATTATTTTCTTTCATATTAGATCTAGGATTATTTGGAGTTATGAACTAATTCTTTCAATTCAGTTCGGAAGGGATGTTGAACCTTATTCATAATTAACGGTTTGATCAAGTTTATTTTATTTATTCCTGCTTGCATGAGATTTATTCTGATAATCTACTTTAACTTCTTGTATGATATTCAATTTACTAACGTGATTCTGCAGGATTAAATTAGTGAATTGGTGTCATATGCTAGATCAAGGAATAGTATTACGTGTAATTGATATTGTTCCTAATCACAAGTAGCAATTAGTAATACCTGATTGTGGACAAACTTTTGAGTATTGCTATGATTATCAGAAGACAAGTTAAATAATCCGAGCTTATGTGTTTGTTGCTTGGAATAGTCTAATTCCCTAGTTCTTAATGCTGCTGTTATATTAAATCTAGAGTGCTTGTTCTAGGTTATATAATAGTTAGAATCTTGTGAAGAGCTTGTTTCATTGAGTGACAATCTAAGGGGAGTTTCGGATAGCAGAGCTTATTGTTACCTAGGGCTATTAGTTTCATTGAAAGGTAAATAATGTTACACTTGATTAATCTATTGTTGTGAAAAGGTGATACTGAACTGAAGAGCTGAAGCTTTTTATTCATTGTTAATTCTTATTACTTTATTCTTGTTAATTTAGTTTAATCAATTCAAAATCCCCTTTAATTAGAAATCATAGGATAAATCTAAAACAAACTCACTTTCTGTGGGATCGATCCTTGCTTACTACTGTGGTAATTGTTTAAACTCGTGAAGTGAAAGTGAGGTTAATTTAGGAGTGTAAACGACAGCTCCCAATTTTGGTGCCGCTGCCGAGGAGTGTTATTTGTTTTTGTTTATTCTTTGTTTTCATTTATTTTTATTATATTCTTTTTTGTTTTATGACTAAATCCTCTCACTCTATTAACTTAAATTTTGATCAAGAGATAGAGAAAAATACAGATACAAAAGAAACTCTTGTTCCAACACTTAAAAAGAAAAAGATGGTGGTGCCGAACAACAACCAGACTTTAAAAGAACTGGATACTCCAGACCTCGATCAACCATCCTTGTGTATTGAATATTCTACCTTAGATGTTGCTTTTGAACTTAACTACGGTTTAATTTGCTTTTTGCCTATTTTTCGTGGTCTTACAGGTGAAAATCCATATATGCATCTAAAGGAGTTCCATGTGGTGTGTTCCACGATGCAATCAGAATGAGTGACAGAGGAGCAGATCAAGCTTAGACCTTTTCCATTCTCCTTAGCAGATTTGGCTAAAGACTGGTTATACTATCTTCCTTCAGGATCGATACGATCATGGACTGACATGCAAGGGTTATTCTTGGAGATGTATTTTCCTGCATCAAGAGTTGCTGATACAAGGAAGGAGATATGTGGAATCAGGCAGTTTATTGGAGAAACTCTCTACGAGTATTGGGAAAGGTTCAAGAAGTTGTGTTCTAGCTGTCCACCTCACGGGATTGATGAGCAACACTTGATTCAGTACTTCTACGAGGGACTGATAGCAATGGAAAGAAGTATGATAGATGCGGCTAGTGGAGGAGCATTAGTAGACAAGACACCGAAGGCTGCAAGAAATTTGATTGCAAATATGGCTGCTAACTCACAATAATACGGAACAAGGAATGATCATGCTCTACAAAGGGTAAGTGAGGTAAGCACGAGTGAATTGGTACAACAGATTTCTAACTTAACTACTGTGGTGCAACAATTAACAACAGAGAATATGCAAGTTGCAAAAGTATGTGGAATTTGCTCAAAATTAGGGCAAGCGACAAATGATTGTCCCATAGTGCAAGAGGATGTAATTGTTCATCAAGTTAATGCTGTGGGGACATTCTCCGGACAAAATCCACATCAATGTGATCCTTGGGAAGACACTCATAATTTCAGATGGAGAGATCATCCCGACCTGAGCTATGAAGGTACTAGGCCACCATTGTAACCTGTCTTTTCAAGTATGCTGCAAGATTTTCAGCAGACTCAAGCTCAGTACCCCACATATACCAAAGAAGTACTTACCAATTCGGGACCATCTCTTGAGGATATGTTCAAAGCATTCATGAGCCAAACACAGTAGTTCCAGCAAGAGACAAGGACTTCTGTTCAAGAATTGAGGAACCAAGTGGATCAACTTATAGCCACGGTAGGGAGGTTGGAATCTCAAAGCTTAGGGAGGTCACCTTCTCAAACTATTGAGAATGTAAGTGCAATTACCCTGGGATGTGAAGATGAGGAGTTCACTAGTGGAAATCAGTTGGAAGTATTTGAGGCTACTACTGAATTTGAAGAAGAAATCAGGTATTCAAAGTATGACAAGGATGAACAAGAGGAAGAGGAGAACAATTTGATAAGTTCTGCAGATCTTTATAAAGAGGATATAGACGATACATCGGTGCAAATAACGAAAACACTACATGATACATACCATGGGACCTTAACTATGGAATTGGATGAGACACATGTCCAGTTCAGCATATATGAAGTTAAAAGGTATCTTGGTAATATTAATTCTATTTTTTTCTACTGATGTTGATGACTCTATGGTACAGGAATATTTTGATCGAATACAATTATACAAGGAGGATTTGGTGGCTGGAAAGGAGCAGGATCATAAAGTACACAATGTTCCTTAATTAAGGCAGAAACTGTTACCAGTCCACTTGAAGTTCACAACTCCGATTACATAAAAGAGAGGATGATGTCAAGCCAATGACAATAAACATGGGCAGCTGCTTGGGAGGCAACCTAAGAATTCAGATTAGATCTTTCTATCCCTTTTCTTTTTAATTTGTTAGATGTAGTTCTTTCTTCTTTGCATGATTTTCTTACATTGGGGACAATGTTAAGTTTGAGTGTGGGGGGAAAGATTTAGGTTTTTATTTTATTTTTAGGGATATTGATCACTATGTTTTGATAGGAAACTTGAAAATTTGATGCCTTAAAATTTTTTGAAAAATTGGATTCCATAATTCTATTTGCCTATGTGTTCGAAGGTTAAAGTCAAAAAAAATTGGAAATCAATGCTGAAAATTCAAAATCTATTTAATGCTGAATTAGTTAATGATTGAGAAACTAAGTCATGATCCATAGTAATTGATTTAAATTGAATTTGTGTCTCATGAGTACTTTAACATGTGATATATGCTCATTTGGCTTAGTTATCTGTGGAGTTGTTTATGTGCACTAATCTCATGCTCTAGAACTATTGAACTGCGTATGCTTTTTGCAGGACCATATGAAAAAAAATCAAAAAAAAGTTAAAAATAAAAAAAATTGTTGAAAAAGAGAAAAAGAAGCAAAAAGAGAAACCATGTGGTGGGATGAGATGGAGCGTAAAACGCACTCTCCCATAAACACGTGCGAATAAGTGAGATGGAGCGTAAAACGCACTCTCCCATAAACACGTGTGAATAAGTGAGATGGAGCATAAAATGCACTTGCTTACAAAAGAATGATTGAGGAAGGTGAAACGGAGCATAAAATGCATTCACCGAAAGCAAATAAGAAATTGAAAAGGTTCTGGTAAAAAAATAAAGCAGGAAAAGAGTGTTTTGAGTTTTGAGTGGTGTGCACGGTTTTTGCTTCATGGTAACTGAGTTGAGTAAGTGTGTGGATCATAGACGAGATCTTATGTGGTTACAATTTCACTTAATGAAATTCATTGGTGAAGTGACAAGGTGGTTATCTTGATTTGATTGATGAAACGTTGATCAAAATTTTGTGGGTTTAGTGTTGGTAATCATTATTTGATCTTAAAATCTTTTGATATAATGGTTGAATAGAATTGTTCTAGAAATCAAATCTTTGGTTTACACGAGGACATGTAAAAGGCTAAGTGTGGGGGAATTTGATAAGTACATAATATTCTATGATTATTATTCCTTTATGTTTTAGTTTTACTACATGTTTTATAGTGTATATGGACTTATTAAGATGTTTATTGATTTCAGGAGGAATTAGAGCTAAAAGGGCTGAAATGATGAAAATGAATAAGTTTGTGGGCTTTTAAACCCAATTCGGAAATTGCATGCAAGAAGACAATTTAATTATCAAGTGGGCCACGAATTTCTTATGGGATTTAATTCCTAGTAGTAATTTCGTGGGTAGCTTGCATGGCAAAAGAAAGTAACTACTTGGATTCATAGTATATATTAGTATATATTATGTGGGCCAAGGAGATTTCAAGATATTCAGCATAAGTGGGCTAGAGAATTGATGAGCAGCTCACGAATTAATCCTAGCAACCCACGAATTGGGCAGTACATGCAAAGGAAAGTTCAACTCCTAATTATCCTAGCATGTCACGGATTGGAATGCCAATTAAAGGATTGTTAACATATGGGCCCACGAATTGAAGCTAGCTTGCAAGGAATTTGAGTGGGTCACGGTTGGCAGCAGCTTGGATTTAGGCAGCAATCACGGTTCAGCCCACACGAAATAGGCAGCTTACAAGTCCACATTAGAGCAGCTCATGTCCACGTTTGTAGCAACTTTCACACATGCCAAGTGGGTCATGCACATGCAAGCCTTTCATGCATCACTTCTATCATGCCGCCAACTTGTAAGCAGCTCACGCATGCAACCATTAATTGGATGGTTCATCTGCTTGCTAAGGAGAATATCTTGGAGCGGCAATAATTAATTGGTTAGAAGGCTAGGTAGTGTGTTACCCCGCTGGGGCGGGGAAATTTGGCTTGAACACCCCGCTGGGGCGGGTTGGCGGCACGAGCAGCACTTCTCCTTTCATGACTTAGATTTGGTGCAAATATAGGATGATGATTAGGGCATGATTGTAAGGCATTATAAAAGGGGATCTTCTCTCTTGTATATTATCTTATTATTTTCTTTCATATTAGATCTAGGATTATTTGGAGTTATGAACTAATTCTTTCAATTCAGTTCGGAAGGGATGTTGAACCTTATTCATAATTAACGGTTTGATCAAGTTTATTTTATTTATTCCTGCTTGCATGAGATTTATTCTGATAATCTACTTTAACTTCTTGTATGATATTCAATTTACTAACGTGATTCTGCAGGATTAAATTAGTGAATTGGTGTCATATGCTAGATCAAGGAATAGTATTACGTGTAATTGATATTGTTCCTAATCACAAGTAGCAATTAGTAATACCTGATTGTGGACAAACTTTTGAGTATTGCTATGATTATCAGAAGACAAGTTAAATAATCCGAGCTTATGTGTTTGTTGCTTGGAATAGTCTAATTCCCTAGTTCTTAATGCTGCTGTTATATTAAATCTAGAGTGCTTGTTCTAGGTTATATAATAGTTAGAATCTTGTGAAGAGCTTGTTTCATTGAGTGACAATCTAAGGGGAGTTTCGGATAGCAGAGCTTATTGTTACCTAGGGCTATTAGTTTCATTGAAAGGTAAATAATGTTACACTTGATTAATCTATTGTTGTGAAAAGGTGATACTGAACTGAAGAGCTGAAGCTTTTTATTCATTGTTAATTCTTATTACTTTATTCTTGTTAATTTAGTTTAATCAATTCAAAATCCCCTTTAATTAGAAATCATAGGATAAATCTAAAACAAACTCACTTTCTGTGGGATCGATCCTTGCTTACTACTGTGGTAATTGTTTAAACTCGTGAAGTGAAAGTGAGGTTAATTTAGGAGTGTAAACGACAGCTCCCAATTTTGGTGCCGCTGCCGAGGAGTGTTATTTGTTTTTGTTTATTCTTTGTTTTCATTTATTTTTATTATATTCTTTTTTGTTTTATGACTAAATCCTCTCACTCTATTAACTTAAATTTTGATCAAGAGATAGAGAAAAATACAGATACAAAAGAAACTCTTGTTCCAACACTTAAAAAGAAAAAGATGGTGGTGCCGAACAACAACCAGACTTTAAAAGAACTGGATACTCCAGACCTCGATCAACCATCCTTGTGTATTGAATATTCTACCTTAGATGTTGCTTTTGAACTTAACTACGGTTTAATTTGCTTTTTGCCTATTTTTCGTGGTCTTACAGGTGAAAATCCATATATGCATCTAAAGGAGTTCCATGTGGTGTGTTCCACGATGCAATCAGAATGAGTGACAGAGGAGCAGATCAAGCTTAGACCTTTTCCATTCTCCTTAGCAGATTTGGCTAAAGACTGGTTATACTATCTTCCTTCAGGATCGATACGATCATGGACTGACATGCAAGGGTTATTCTTGGAGATGTATTTTCCTGCATCAAGAGTTGCTGATACAAGGAAGGAGATATGTGGAATCAGGCAGTTTATTGGAGAAACTCTCTACGAGTATTGGGAAAGGTTCAAGAAGTTGTGTTCTAGCTGTCCACCTCACGGGATTGATGAGCAACACTTGATTCAGTACTTCTACGAGGGACTGATAGCAATGGAAAGAAGTATGATAGATGCGGCTAGTGGAGGAGCATTAGTAGACAAGACACCGAAGGCTGCAAGAAATTTGATTGCAAATATGGCTGCTAACTCACAATAATACGGAACAAGGAATGATCATGCTCTACAAAGGGTAAGTGAGGTAAGCACGAGTGAATTGGTACAACAGATTTCTAACTTAACTACTGTGGTGCAACAATTAACAACAGAGAATATGCAAGTTGCAAAAGTATGTGGAATTTGCTCAAAATTAGGGCAAGCGACAAATGATTGTCCCATAGTGCAAGAGGATGTAATTGTTCATCAAGTTAATGCTGTGGGGACATTCTCCGGACAAAATCCACATCAATGTGATCCTTGGGAAGACACTCATAATTTCAGATGGAGAGATCATCCCGACCTGAGCTATGAAGGTACTAGGCCACCATTGTAACCTGTCTTTTCAAGTATGCTGCAAGATTTTCAGCAGACTCAAGCTCAGTACCCCACATATACCAAAGAAGTACTTACCAATTCGGGACCATCTCTTGAGGATATGTTCAAAGCATTCATGAGCCAAACACAGTAGTTCCAGCAAGAGACAAGGACTTCTGTTCAAGAATTGAGGAACCAAGTGGATCAACTTATAGCCACGGTAGGGAGGTTGGAATCTCAAAGCTTAGGGAGGTCACCTTCTCAAACTATTGAGAATGTAAGTGCAATTACCCTGGGATGTGAAGATGAGGAGTTCACTAGTGGAAATCAGTTGGAAGTATTTGAGGCTACTACTGAATTTGAAGAAGAAATCAGGTATTCAAAGTATGACAAGGATGAACAAGAGGAAGAGGAGAACAATTTGATAAGTTCTGCAGATCTTTATAAAGAGGATATAGACGATACATCGGTGCAAATAACGAAAACACTACATGATACATACCATGGGACCTTAACTATGGAATTGGATGAGACACATGTCCAGTTCAGCATATATGAAGTTAAAAGGTATCTTGGTAATATTAATTCTATTTTTTTCTACTGATGTTGATGACTCTATGGTACAGGAATATTTTGATCGAATACAATTATACAAGGAGGATTTGGTGGCTGGAAAGGAGCAGGATCATAAAGTACACAATGTTCCTTAATTAAGGCAGAAACTGTTACCAGTCCACTTGAAGTTCACAACTCCGATTACATAAAAGAGAGGATGATGTCAAGCCAATGACAATAAACATGGGCAGCTGCTTGGGAGGCAACCTAAGAATTCAGATTAGATCTTTCTATCCCTTTTCTTTTTAATTTGTTAGATGTAGTTCTTTCTTCTTTGCATGATTTTCTTACATTGGGGACAATGTTAAGTTTGAGTGTGGGGGGAAAGATTTAGGTTTTTATTTTATTTTTAGGGATATTGATCACTATGTTTTGATAGGAAACTTGAAAATTTGATGCCTTAAAATTTTTTGAAAAATTGGATTCCATAATTCTATTTGCCTATGTGTTCGAAGGTTAAAGTCAAAAAAAATTGGAAATCAATGCTGAAAATTCAAAATCTATTTAATGCTGAATTAGTTAATGATTGAGAAACTAAGTCATGATCCATAGTAATTGATTTAAATTGAATTTGTGTCTCATGAGTACTTTAACATGTGATATATGCTCATTTGGCTTAGTTATCTGTGGAGTTGTTTATGTGCACTAATCTCATGCTCTAGAACTATTGAACTGCGTATGCTTTTTGCAGGACCATATGAAAAAAAATCAAAAAAAAGTTAAAAATAAAAAAAATTGTTGAAAAAGAGAAAAAGAAGCAAAAAGAGAAACCATGTGGTGGGATGAGATGGAGCGTAAAACGCACTCTCCCATAAACACGTGCGAATAAGTGAGATGGAGCGTAAAACGCACTCTCCCATAAACACGTGTGAATAAGTGAGATGGAGCATAAAATGCACTTGCTTACAAAAGAATGATTGAGGAAGGTGAAACGGAGCATAAAATGCATTCACCGAAAGTAAATAAGAAATTGAAAAGGTTCTGGTAAAAAAATAAAGCAGGAAAAGAGTGTTTTGAGTTTTGAGTGGTGTGCACGGTTTTTGCTTCATGGTAACTGAGTTGAGTAAGTGTGTGGATCATAGACGAGATCTTATGTGGTTACAATTTCACTTAATGAAATTCATTGGTGAAGTGACAAGGTGGTTATCTTGATTTGATTGATGAAACGTTGATCAAAATTTTGTGGGTTTAGTGTTGGTAATCATTATTTGATCTTAAAATCTTTTGATATAATGGTTGAATAGAATTGTTCTAGAAATCAAATCTTTGGTTTACACGAGGACATGTAAAAGGCTAAGTGTGGGGGAATTTGATAAGTACATAATATTCTATGATTATTATTCCTTTATGTTTTAGTTTTACTACATGTTTTATAGTGTATATGGACTTATTAAGATGTTTATTGATTTCAGGAGGAATTAGAGCTAAAAGGGCTGAAATGATGAAAATGAATAAGTTTGTGGGCTTTTAAACCCAATTCGGAAATTGCATGCAAGAAGACAATTTAATTATCAAGTGGGCCACGAATTTCTTATGGGATTTAATTCCTAGTAGTAATTTCGTGGGTAGCTTGCATGGCAAAAGAAAGTAACTACTTGGATTCATAGTATATATTAGTATATATTATGTGGGCCAAGGAGATTTCAAGATATTCAGCATAAGTGGGCTAGAGAATTGATGAGCAGCTCACGAATTAATCCTAGCAACCCACGAATTGGGCAGTACATGCAAAGGAAAGTTCAACTCCTAATTATCCTAGCATGTCACGGATTGGAATGCCAATTAAAGGATTGTTAACATATGGGCCCACGAATTGAAGCTAGCTTGCAAGGAATTTGAGTGGGTCACGGTTGGCAGCAGCTTGGATTTAGGCAGCAATCACGGTTCAGCCCACACGAAATAGGCAGCTTACAAGTCCACATTAGAGCAGCTCATGTCCACGTTTGTAGCAACTTTCACACATGCCAAGTGGGTCATGCACATGCAAGCCTTTCATGCATCACTTCTATCATGCCGCCAACTTGTAAGCAGCTCACGCATGCAACCATTAATTGGATGGTTCATCTGCTTGCTAAGGAGAATATCTTGGAGCGGCAATAATTAATTGGTTAGAAGGCTAGGTAGTGTGTTACCCCGCTGGGGCGGGGAAATTTGGCTTGAACACCCCGCTGGGGCGGGTTGGCGGCACGAGCAGCACTTCTCCTTTCATGACTTAGATTTGGTGCAAATATAGGATGATGATTAGGGCATGATTGTAAGGCATTATAAAAGGGGATCTTCTCTCTTGTATATTATCTTATTATTTTCTTTCATATTAGATCTAGGATTATTTGGAGTTATGAACTAATTCTTTCAATTCAGTTCGGAAGGGATGTTGAACCTTATTCATAATTAACGGTTTGATCAAGTTTATTTTATTTATTCCTGCTTGCATGAGATTTATTCTGATAATCTACTTTAACTTCTTGTATGATATTCAATTTACTAACGTGATTCTGCAGGATTAAATTAGTGAATTGGTGTCATATGCTAGATCAAGGAATAGTATTACGTGTAATTGATATTGTTCCTAATCACAAGTAGCAATTAGTAATACCTGATTGTGGACAAACTTTTGAGTATTGCTATGATTATCAGAAGACAAGTTAAATAATCCGAGCTTATGTGTTTGTTGCTTGGAATAGTCTAATTCCCTAGTTCTTAATGCTGCTGTTATATTAAATCTAGAGAGCTTGTTCTAGGTTATATAATAGTTAGAATCTTGTGAAGAGCTTGTTTCATTGAGTGACAATCTAAGGGGAGTTTCGGATAGCAGAGCTTATTGTTACTTAGGGCTATTAGTTTCATTGAAAGGTAAATAATGTTACACTTGATTAATCTATTGTTGTGAAAAGGTGATACTGAACTGAAGAACTGAAGCTTTTTATTAATTGTTAATTTTTATTACTTTATTCTTGTTAATTTAGTTTAATCAATTCAAAATCCCCTTTAATTAGAAATCATAGGATAAATCTAAAACAAACTCACTCTCTGTGGGATCGATCCTTGCTTACTACTGTGGTAATTGTTTAAATTCGTGAAGTGAAAGTGAAGTTAATTTAGGAGTGTAAACGACAGCTCCCACTTAGCATAAACGCGAGTGTATGGTCTAGACGTAGAGTAATGAAGTTAGATGAAGGACATGTAAACATCGAGAAATTGAGTTATCTTAATAACTTTTAAGTGTTTCGAGTCGAATGAATCAGACATTGTATGGTATGTGATATAAGTAATGTAAAATCATCGTAGATGATGAATATAAGGATTATTATTAGAGTTAAGGCATCTCTGGACATCGTAATAATGAAAAGACAAGAAAGTCGTAGTAAACGATTACAAAATAATGACGAGGAAAAGAATTCGAGTTTAATAACCTGAATATAGAAGTGAATGAATAAAGTTAACATAAGCCATTGATTAATGATTTTACGTAACTAATGGATGTATTATCTTTATGTGATATATAGGGGTCTCAAAGAGCAGTATAGCGTAAACTATAAGCTATAGCTGTGCTTAAGATAAGTTTTCTAATTTCATTCATATTTTGATTGAATGCTAGTTTCTTTGACTTACTCAAACATTGTATCTGAGTAAGTTATAATCTATGCGCAAATGTGTTATATTTGTACAAGATATGTTTCATGAATTGTGCTACGTGCCAATTAATTGCACTTATGTGTTTTTAGGATGAATTGTTCTATGATTGAACTATTCAAGTTGTAAGAGTTCTGTTTATTCATGAACTATTTAAAGAATGAATTTTGTTGATTATTTCAACAAGGCAAAGGTAAGAATGGTAAGTTAAGTTAATTTAAGTTGTTGTACAATCGCACTCTTTAATCGTTGATGTATAGTATCTGAGTTAAACGACTCCTTTGTTATGGACAAAGGTTTAAGATGAATTAGTAACCGATCTAACTCGTTGTGAAAGACAGTGTAGATGAGACGGGAAACTAGCTCATTAGTTTTTGGTGGGGAACCACTCAGCTTGCTATATTAATAACTGTTAAAAAACTCGATGTGTGATGAGTGTTAGTTTTGTGTATACGTATGTTGAAAAGATGATTTTTTTCGCATATGTAGTTGTGTAGTATGAATTAAGTCATAGAAGTGTTAAACGAAATGTGTTATGTAAAGCTAATTGTTATTGATGTTTTAAATGATAGGAATTATAAATTATTCCTGTTGTTCATGCTGCTTCATAACTCTTGTTTAGTTATTGTAGTTTTCTAAAGAAAAACTATACGATTCTTGATTTTGTTGTTATGCAATTGATTGAACTTGCTGAGAAATCGAATGCTCACCCTTGCTTAAAATAAAAAACATTTTCAGCGACGATAGATGGACCTGAAGAATTCTGTGAATATCAAGTCGATAGGTGCCATTATAAGGTGCTATGGTATAACCAAGAGCGCAACAATTTGAAGAAAAAAAAAGATCAAGCCGAGTCTTGTAAATGTAATTAGATAAACTTATTTGAATCTGTTGTGGCTGATAAAAGTCACACTTGTAATAATGCAAAGAATAATGTAATTATCATTATTTTTTATGTAATGGAGATTTTAAGGTAATAAAATCTAGGATTTGAAGAAATATATTGTTAGAAATTAAGTTTTAAATTATATCTTAAGGATATTTGTATGTATGTATGGAATGAGATGTGACGCCCCCAAATCTATACACTCGCGATATTCGATTTGGTGCTCACACAACTATTCAATTAATGTAACGCCCCCAAATCTGTACACATGCGGTATCCGATTTGGTGATCACATCTAACTGAATCAATGATATTTACTCGATAAGATATAATTCCTATCCATCCAAGATTCACAGTATCCCATAACAGATGATGATCCTTTATCAGGACTATACATAGCTGTGTTTGGATACCTTCACTTGGATGTGTATAGACTGTATCTGATGAGTTTTTATTATTCATATTAGTTACACAACCGAAATCCAGAATATCGACAATAACATGATCAGTCCATATTGCCAATATCCTCACTCAGAATGTGTAAAGACTGCATCATATGAATATCTATTATCCCTAAGACTTATATAGCCGAAATCCAGAATATCGACAATAACATGATCAGTCCATATTGCCAATATCCTCACTCGGGTAGATCATTCTTAGGGATGCTGTATTAATTCTACTATACTATTCGATCATCTAAAAATATAAAGAAACACAATTGCGGAAATAAAAGATGATAATATATATAATAAGTTTGATTACATGGTTCTCAATATAGAGTACTGAATTACAAAACAAAGGTCTTTAAAAGACTTTACAACATTAAAATGATAATTTAAACTAATTAACACAAGGCATCTTCCCCTTATTTGTTCCAGATGTTCCAGGGTTACCGTCTAGCACTGCAAAGGAAATAATTTGCAAGAATGAGCTATGACACGCTCAACAAGTTTATAATTATAAACACAATGTTTGATTTGAAGAAATGATAGTTCAACAAGTAATTTTAACTGCGGGTTGATAACCGAATCAGAGTCATATCAACCATTTCTGTCAGTCACAAGGACTTAGAAATATATCTATTTCATTCGGATATGATATAGGGGATCAGCCTAGTCAATATCCTAGGAGTATGCATATCATCCTAACCGTGCCCACGTGCACTTCAAGTGTTTTACTAACACTATACAAGTCCCCTTTCAGGGTAATTTTATCTCAGTATAAGATGTCTTTCCAAAATAATTTGGTTTGACCAACAGTTTATGCTTAATAAATAATAATATAATATTGACTGAATAAGCAATTCATTTCTTAAGTCATGCTGAAACAATAGCAATAACATCACAATAACTGGTAACAACTTGGTTCAGTATAATATATTGAACAGAATTTAAATAGGGTTCAAGTACGTGCGTAAAGTAAATTAATAGGGTTTAGAATACTTGCGTAAAGTAAATCGATAAGGTTTAGAATACTTGTCTGACCGAAGAACGATTATAAAACGCTACTTGAAGTATTGGAAACACCTAGATATGTTAAAACATATTTATATAATTCGTTAGTATCGATAGCAATACCTAACTACTTAAACCATTCAAGTTCTGTCTAAGTTTGACATGATTTCGGGGTCCTAAAACATTTCTATGTATTTATTATGTCAACTTTATAGTTAAACTTTGTTTATAAGCTTTATTATTATTTTTGATAATTTATTTATCATTTATAATAATTTCTAGAAGCTTAAAATAATTTTTAAACATTTAATTATCTATTTAAATGATTTTTAAATCATTTATTTTATTTATAGATAATTAATATTTATTTTAAAATAATTTTTAAAACCTTAGTTTTATTTTTAAATTATTAATAGTCATTTATTATATTTTTTAGAATATAAATATCATTTTTAAATAATTTATTATTATTTATAAATGATTTATTTAATTAAATTATTAATAATTTAATTATAAATAAATAAAATATTTATTGAATTTTATGCTAAAATACCAAAAGTTAATTTTTATAATTTAAAATAATTTTTAAAACTGATTTTATAATTATTTCTATTTATTTTAATTATTTTAATTTTCTAAAAATATTTTTAATTCAGTCCGTCACTATAGGCCTTTAGCAACGGAAAGCGTAGCCTTAGGTGTTCTTCATTTCTGAAGAACCAACTTGGTCAACGCCGGGTAGCCCGTTTGACCATCATGAATCTTGTTGGTTTAATTTGTTTCTAAGTTGCTAAGTGCTTCAGTCGTGTAATATTCATGTAGTACTTGTTGGGTTTGTACGAAATCGTGACGCAATCAAATTGCAAAAATTAGCGGAAGCATGGTATATCAGAGTTTAAAAAATTTCTACAAAACCATTACCCGGATCATCCTTTATGCAAATTATTAATTTAAAATGATAAATAAGAAGTTATGGAATCATACCCTTGTAGAACGAAGCTTCCACAGGTACTAGTTCAACTCCTTGTTCTTCGTGATCTCCTTGAATTTCCGGATTAGATTCATTCCTTTGATCAACGTTAGCCACCCAAGTGTTTGGCCTCTAGAGGTGATCCACCAAGGAAGATGAATTATCAAGAAGGAGGGTGGTTGGCTTAGTTTTCTATCCTCTATAGAAAAGGAGTACTCTCCAACAATTGGAATTGCATCATCTAATATCTATTATAAGAATCCTCTTATATAGATATTAGTCAACCCTTCTAATCCTATTAGACATGGGATTTCTTTTAATTAATTAAACTCCTTTAATTAATTTAGGCTTCCCACCACATGGGAATAATTAATTAAATTCATTTAATTAATTTGTCTCCTAATCTTATTAGGAATAAATGAGAGTACTAAATATTAAATTAATTACTAAACTCCTTTAGAAATTAAAATAATAATAATTGTAATAATATTAATAAGACTCCTCTTATTAATTTATATTTAATATTTCCAAAATATTAAATAATAAACATTAAGCTATTTAATTTATTCTATCACCATAGATTAAATTAATTATACTTAATGCATTATTACGATTATGCCATTACCTTCTTAAATAATTATTCTTCCTTTTATGGTGTGACCCTTTAGGTTCTCCATATTAAACCGGTTGTGAATAAATCAATTAAAATAATTTTAATCTTATTTAAATAAATAAATTAAACTAATAATCTATTTAAATAAATAATATTTATTCTACAATAGGGATAAGCCTCCCTAGCGATCAACGACTTTCCAGATAATATAGATTTCAACATTAATCATAAAAGAACCTGTGAGTTAATAGTTACCATACAATTCAATCCTTCCACCATACAATGTCCCAATTAAATATAAGACATGGATTTACTGTCAAGTCTTATTTTATTTAATTATATGTATTTCGATTAGAAAATGCACAACTCCAAATAATGCAAATTAAAAACTCCTTTCTAATTTCATTTCACCTTGGCCAATGATTCCTGGGTTGTCATTTAACGAATCACATAGGACATATCTCCTCTTTTACTAGAGGTGGTAGATTCTTTATTGATCATTCATTATCTCCATATGTAACTCATTATACCCAAGCATACCCTATATATGCCTTAAAAGGTCTTAAGGAATAAGTCAAAGTATAATTTGTTACATACAAGATACTATGATGATCTCAAGTCCAAGGATCACTTGTACTACTATCACATTAGGAATTCCTATTGACATGCGAGTAAAACTCCATTAGGTATTCCATAGCGAATCACGTTCAGTGAACTTATTCTCCAATAAGCACCTACATACTTGCTTTAGTGTCTCCACACAAATGATCATGAGATCAATCATCCTCATCCAATGAGCAAGCAACATATGTACCAATCTATCCGGATTTACTAATCCCCTTTTTAGTAATCCCACTATTGAGAACTATTTAAGTTTTAAAACTTTCTAAGAATTTAGATCTCATTAGCATGATCATCATCATGATTCTAAAAGCATTGCTTAAAACTATGGGTTATTTACATATTATAAAAACAGCAACATGTAGATAATTAAATGCCTTTAATAAATGAATATTTCATTAATAAATAAATAAGATTGTTTACAAAGTACGTGCTTTATCATCATACATGATTGGCTTGTATGCACACTACTATCAATCTCCCACTTGCACTAAAGCCAATCGCCATGGTATCTCATACCCATCTTCTCTAAGTGACGATCAAACTGCTGTTGTGTTAAAGCTTTAGTAAATGGATCTGCAATGTTGTCTTGAGAGTCTACACGCTCCAAGGTGACGTCTCCTCTTTCAATGATCTCCCTGATCAAATGAAATCGCCGCAACACGTGTTTAGATTTCTGATGAGACCTCGGTTCCTTAGCCTGTGCAACTGCTCCTGTGTTGTCACAGTAAATGGGAACTGCTTCTCCAATGCTAGGAACCACACCAAGTTCAGTTATGAACTTCTTCATCCAAACAGCTTCCTTTGCAGCTTCACTTGCAGCTATATACTCTGCCTCTGTCACTGAATCAGCAACTGTTTGCTGCTTGGAACTCTTCCAACTCACTGCGCCTCCGTTCAAGGTAAAAACATACCCCGAAACAGATTTACTGTCATCTTGGTCCGTTTGAAAACTTGAGTCTGTGAAGCCCTCGAGTTTTAATTCAGACCCACCGTAGACATGAAAAATATCCTTAGTCCTTCTCAAGTATTTTAGGATATTCTTCACTGCCTTCCAGTGCTCTTCTCCTGGATTCGACTGGTATCTGCTCGTTACACTAAGTGAATGAGCAACATCCGGTCTAGTACATATCATACCGTACATGATAGATCCTATTGCAGAAGCATAAGGGATCTTACTCATACGGTCTCTCTCCTCAGGTGTCTTTGGGGCCTGTTTCTTGGAGAGATGTATTCCATGGCTCATCGGCATGAGACCTCTTTTAGAATCTTCCATGCTAAATCTTTAGCATTGCATCAATGTACGTTCCTTGGGATAAACCAAGCATCCTTTTAGATCTATCTCTATAGATCTTTATCCCCAAAATATAGGATGCTTCTCCCAAGTCCTTCATGGAGAAGTGTTTAGATAACCAGATTTTAATCGATTGTAGCATTGCAATGTCATTCCCTATCAGTAATATATCATCAACATATAATACAAGGAATGAAATTACGCTCCCACTAACCTTCTTGTACA
This sequence comes from Panax stipuleanatus, assembly GCA_020205555.1. NCBI lineage: Eukaryota > Viridiplantae > Streptophyta > Magnoliopsida > Apiales > Araliaceae > Panax > Panax stipuleanatus. The sequence continues at coordinate 50,312,786 of CM035121.1, read as the reverse complement.
CACATGGTTCATCGTCATTTTTGATAAAATCAAACTCTTTGATTGTCTCATCAAAACGAATGTTCCATCTACGAGAAGCTTGCTTCAATCCATAAATGGATCGTTGCAGCTTACAGACTTGATTTGTTCCAACCTTTGAAACAAATCCCTCTGGTTGTGTCATATACACATCCTCCTCAAGTTTCCCATTGAGGAAGGCCGTTTTCACGTCCATCTGCTAGATCTCATAGTCGTTATAAGTTGCAATCGCAAGCAAAATCCGAATGGACTTGAGCATAGCTACTGGCGAGAAGGTTTCATCATAGTCAACTCCTTGTCTTTGTTTGAAACCTTTTGCAACCAGTCGGGCCTTATAGGTCTCTACCTTGCCGTCCGCTCTAGTCTTTCTTTTAAAGACCCATTTACACCCAATAGGCTTAATGCCTTCAGGTGGTGAAATCAAAGTCCATACTTTGTTTTTCATACATGGAGTCCATTTCGAATTTCATAGCTTCAAGCCATTTCCCTGAGTCTTTATTACTCATAGCCTGTTCGTAATTCAATGGATCATCATCATTCATGATGTGTACCTCATCGCCATCCTCTATAACGAATCTATATCTCTCAGGTATCTTCGGTACTCTTCCAGATTTACGAACAGGGTGTGGTATAGTAGGTTCTTCTACTTTGTCAGGTACCTGACTTTGATCCGTGGTAATTTGTGGGTCTTGAACTTCTTCAAGATATATCTTACTCCTACTGACCCCTTCATGGATAAAATCCTTTTCCAAGAAGGCAGTATGTTTCGCAACAAACACCTTTTGATCAGTTGGATGATAGAAATAATACCCTAAAGTTTCTTTAGGGTATCCCACAAATCTACACTTATCGGATTTAGTCTGTAGCTTATCGTTTTCAAACTTTTTGACATAAGCTGGACAACCCCAAGTCTTAACATGCTTAAGATTTGGTTTCCTCCCCTTCCATATCTCATATGGAGTCTTTGGGGTGGATTTGGTAGGTACCTTGTTAAGTAGGTATGCAGCCGTTTCTAGGGTATATCCCCATAAGGAAATTGAAAGGTCGGTAAAACTCATCATAGATCGAACCATGTCCAACAGTGTTCAATTTCTCCTTTCAGATACTCCATTTAACTGTGGTGTACCTAGAGGAGTCCATTGTGAGATTATACCATTTTCTTTGAGATAATTGAGAAACTCACCGCTTAAGTATTCTCCACCTCAATCTGATCGAAGTATCTTTATACTCTTGCCCGTTTGTTTCTCTACTTCACTTCTGAACTCTTTGAACTTTTCAAATGATTCTGACTTGTATTTCATTAAATACACATATCCAAATCTTGAGTGATCATCAGTGAAAGTAATAAAATAAGAATACCCACCCCGTGCACTTGTTGTCATAGGCCCACAAACGTCTGTGTGAATCAATGCCAACAACTCTGTAACTCTTTCTCCTCTTCCACTAAAAGGAGATTTAGTCATTTTACCCATGAGACAAGATTCACAAGTTGGATATGATTCATAATCGGATAGCTCGAGGAGCCCATCTTTATGCAACTTGGATAATCTTGTTTCATTGATATGACCGAGTCTACAGTGCCACATGTAGGTATAATTAATATCATCTCTTTTCCTTTTCTTAGTTTGTTCAATTTGAAATATATTTTCTTGTAAGTCAAGTGTATAAAGTCCATTTCGCAAATTTCCAATACCATATAAAACATCGTCTTTATAAATAGAACAACTATTGTTCTTTATAACAATGTTAAATCCTTCCATATCCAATACAGAAATTGAAATAATGTTTTTAATAATATTCGGAACATAATAACAATTATTAAGATAAATGGACTTGCCCTAAGGCATTTGCTAAATAATAAGTTCCTACAGCTAATGCAGCAACCTTTGCTCCATTCCCTACTCGTAGGATCACCTCATCATTGTTCAGCTTTCTACTTCTGACCAGTCCCTTCACATTATTACATATGTGAGAACCACAGCCGGTATCCAATACCCAAGTAGAATTTTGACTTTCTGAAAAATTAATTTCAATCATGAACAAACCTTGATTGGAAGTCGAAGCTTCTCCAAGCTTCTTCTTTGCCAGAAACTTCTTGCAGTTCCTCTTCCAATGACCCGGCTCGTTCCAATGGAAGCACATTCCTTTGCTAGCTGGATCAGATTTCTTTTGTTCCTTTATGTTCACTTTGCCCTTGGTCATCCGAGATCAGAAGAGCTCCTTAGATATCTCATATCTAGCAGTCCTACTTTGTTCACCATACAACTCCTTGAGGTGAATCAACATAGTAGGAGCATCCATGTTTTCGTGCTGACGCTGAAGCTCGTTATTCATGGATGCGAGCATGATGCATTGAGCCACAGATGCATCATCTTGCCACTTTACAATGGTGGCAATCTCTTCCTCAGAGGCTGTTTCTGGAACAGTTCCAGGGACAGGTGAGTTTAGGACATAAGAAATCTTTTCAGCAGTGAGAACTATTCTCAGATTTCTTAGCCAGTCCGTATAATTCGGCCCGGTAAGCTTATTAGCATCAAGTATGCTTCGCAGTGAAATTAGTGATTTTGACATTTTTAAAATTTTGCATGTGAAAAACAACATTTTAGCAAACATTCATTTTATTAATTTTGCATACCAAAATAAATTTAGGTCTTTATTTTAAATTGGTATCTCCCACTATTTTTATCAAACTATAGTACCCTCACTTATATAGTTCGGCAACATCTAATTAAAGATTTGCTAGTGAGAATAAGGATCCCATTTCAAATGTATATAACCTTGTGGATAGCACAACAAGCGATATACAAATAAATAGGTAGACAACTCTTGTCAATTACATCACCATGTAATTCCTTTTATTTTGCCTCTTAAATCATAATGGTCAAGTGTGTGCACATCCGAACTAAAATAATTTAAGTTAAGTCCAGCCTAGCACTTCCATAAATTCAAAAAAGAAAAATGTTCGTCCTTGTGGATAGCATAACAAGACTAGATTGTTCAATTTTCTTGATAAGCATCAAATGTGATTAATTAACATCTTAAATATGCAATACTCGCCTTGTGGATAGCACAACAAGCTCATATTAAATATTTAATACTCTATAAATTTATCATGCTAGAAGGCGACGTTCGATATTCCAAATATCATTTGAACGCTTCGGACTTAATATTATTTCTTTGAGGGGTTTGTTATTATTTGTCTCATCTTGTTTAGCGCGCATGCACATATATATATAAAATACGCGTTATTTTATTAAACATGCGAAGCATGTTTGCATAAAATATAATATATATAATATTTAGCATGCAATATAGAATACTATATTCTACCCAGATTGATTATGGACTTTTATTCTAGTTTGGTTCACTAGAGCCACCAAGTGAACCAAAAGGTCAAACCTAGGATTGCAAGAATTTAAATTTAAACGTAATTATTACATTTAAACTCGGGCTCCATACAAACGGGTCTTCACGCGCTCCTTGGCTCCTTGGTCTCCAATTTTTTCAAGATAATTCTAACTATTTCTATTGGATTAAACTATTTAATTTAAATAGAAACCTTGATCAGCTGTCAAGGGGAAGTACATAGGAGGGAGATAGAATTTTACATCAAGAAAAAAATTAGAGAAGACGAGGTACGCATACCCCATTTAATAAAACCCATTCATTCAAGCATTCAACTAAAATAAAATCCAATCACATTGGTCAAATAGTCCATAATCAATCCCCATTTATTATCATACATATCACCATATATATCAATAAATAAATATTCATCTTATGAATTAAAACATTCCATATATATATGAGTATCATTTAATGGGCAATTTTAAATTGCATGAAATCCAATTTCAAGATTAAAATAAACTCTTTATTTTAATTATAAAATTATTTAGAATATAATATATAAATATATCATATTTATTTTTTTAAAAAGAAGTCACCTTCTTTTATTAAAAGAGTCCTGCAGGTTTATTAAAAGAGTCCTTTCCTGATGGGTCACATTCTTTTTGGAGTAAGAAAGAGATAACACATTTTCTTTGCAGAATTCAAGATTAGCACCCAAAAAAAAAATTTGTGATTCGTCCCAAAAAAAAAAAAAACGTCATTTTTTTTTCTTTAAAAAAAATAATTTTATACAATAAAATTATGCCCAATAAATTATTTTAAATATATACCCATATGTATATGAAATCAAAAATAAATTAATAATTGCATAAAAGTTTGGCTCTGATACCACTGTTGGGTTTGTACGAAATCGTGACGCAATCAAATTGCAAAAATTAGCGGAAGCATGGTATATCAGAGTTTAAAAAAATTTCTACAAAACCATTACCCGGATCATCCTTTATGCAAATTATTAATTTAAAACGATAAATAAGAAGTTATGGAATCATACCCTTGTAGAACGAAGCTTCCACAGGTACTAGTTCAACTCCTTGTTCTTCGTGATCTCCTTGAATTTCCGGATTAGATTCCTTCCTTTGATCAACGTTAGCCACCCAAGTGTTTGGCCTCTAGAGGTGATCCACCAAGGAAGATGAATTATCAAGAAGGAGGGTGGTTGACTTAGTTTTCTATCCTCTATAGAAAAGGAGTACTCTCCAACAATTGGAATTGCATCATCTAATATCTATTATAAGAATCCTCTTATATAGATATTGGTCAACCCTTCTAATCCTATTAGACATGGGATTTCTTTTAATTAATTAAACTCCTTTAATTAATTTAGGTTTCCCACCACATGGGAATAATTAATTAAATTCATTTAATTAATTTGTCTCCTAATCTTATTAGGAATAAATGAGAGTACTAAATATTAAATTAATTACTAAACTCCTTTAGAAATTAAAATAATAATAATTGTAATAATATTAATAAGACTCCTCTTATTAATTTATATTTAATATTTCCAAAATATTAAATAATAAACATTAAGCTATTTAATTTATTCTATCACCATAGATTAAATTAATTATACTTAATGCATTATTACGATTATGCCATTACCTTCTTAAATAATTATTCTTTCTTTTATGGTGTGACCCTTTAGGTTCTCCATATTAAACCGGTTGTGAATAAATCAATTAAAATAATTTTAATCTTATTTAAATAAATAAATTAAACTAATAATCTATTTAAATAAATAATATTTATTCTACAATAGGGATAAGCCTCCCTAGCGATCAATGACTTTCCAGATAATATAGATTTCAACATTAATCATAAAAGAACCTGTGAGTTAATAGTTACCATACAATTCAATCCTTCCACCATACAATGTCCCAATTAAATATAAGACATGGATTTACTGTCAAGTCTTATTTTATTTAATTATATGTATTTCGATTAGAAAATGCACAACTCCAAATAATGCAAATTAAAAACTCCTTTCTAATTTCATTTCACCTTGGCCAAGGATTCCTGGGTTGTCATTTAACGAATCACATAGGACATATCTCCTCTTTTACTAGAGGTGGTAGATTCTTTATTGATCATTCATTATCTCCATATGTAACTCATTATACCCAAGCATACCCTATATATGCCTTAAAAGGTCTTAAGGAATAAGTCAAAGTATAATTTGTTACATACAAGATACTATGATGATCTCAAGTCCAAGGATCACTTGTACTACTATCACATTAGGAATTCCTATTGACATGCGAGTAAAACTCCATTAGGTATTCCATAGCGAATCACGTTCAGTGAACTTATTCTCCAATAAGCACCTACATACTTGCTTTAGTGTCTCCACACAAATGATCATGAGATCAATCATCCTCATCCAATGAGCAAGCAACATATGTACCAATCTATCCGGATTTACTAATCCCCTTTTTAGTAATCCCACTATTGGGAACTATTTAAGTTTTAAAACTTTCTAAGAATTTAGATCTCATTAGCATGATCATCATCATGATTCTAAAAGCATTGCTTAAAACTATGGGTTATTTACATATTATAAAAACAGCAACATGTAGATAATTAAATGCCTTTAATAAATGAATATTTCATTAATAAATAAATAAGATTGTTTACAAAGTACGTGCTTTATCATCATACATGATTGGCTTGTATGCACACTACTATCAGTACTACAACTTAGTATCACTTCTGGACTCTAAGTGTAACATAACAATACGTTATTAATGGTCAAAGTCTCTGCCAAGCCTATTTATCAGTTTCTGGGTAACCCAGAAACGTGGTCAACATCGGTCAACGTTCTTATGACTCTTAGATCTTTCGGTCTGTGTGATATATTTGTGTTTTGATTATTTTGGGTTGTAGTCTATATACCAAGGTACATGTAGTTGACACTTATTTGGACATATTATGTTCCTAAGGTCTAGATCTAAGTCGGTCAAAGTACACCCAAGGGCTGTTCTTCGTGTTCTTCAGATTTCTGGAAAACCCAGAAAACCCGGTCAAGCTCGGTCAACGCTATTTGACCATTAATTCCGGTAATCCTATAATTTCCTTATGTACTAGAGTGCTTCAGTGGTGTACTCTACATGTCAGACTATAACATAGATATAATATACAACATAAACAACATAAAGATTGAGATATATATGTCGGTCAAAGTACCTTGCTCGGCTATTTATAAGATTTCTTGGTAACCCAGAAATCAGAAACGAGCGAATCGAGTAGGCACTTTGAATCGATCATATCTCTTAACTTGTTGATCCGTTTAACATGATTCCACTTCTAGTTTACTAAGCTCATGTAATACTACAATTACAATACAACTAACGCATCAATTCATTAACAAACACGGATCTACAGGCCCTGACATTTGACTGTCAGACCTGTTTTCCTAGAATTTTTAACTTGCTTAAAACTTCATTTTGATGCATTTAAACGTTATGAAAACATGTTCTATGAACCCATATCAATTACTAACATGTTATTATGTATTACTAAACATCTAAATAATAATTTTTTTATAGCATCAAAGATCTAGCGTAGAGTTAGGGTTTTTACCTTTCTTGCTTGATTTTCTCTTTCTAGCTACTGATTCTAATCTTGTGATTGCTTGGTCTTGTTATGGCTTGTACTATGAGTGTTGTAGCTTCAGAATTTCAGTAGGTTTTGGCCAGAATATGGGCTGCTATTTATAGAACTTGGTAGCTAGGGTTTTTGGTCTTTTTTTTCCTATTTGCCTCCAAAAATATCCTAGCCATGATACTTGTGCTGCTTTGGGGAGGATTTTTATCTGATAGCAAGTTCATTGCACCTGGTCCTATGTGTTGGCACCTACTTGTGAGCTAGTTCACCTTAATTAGTAGCTAAATCCTACTTTAATTAACCCTGATTGCAATTAGGGTTTTGTTTTTCATGATTAAGATGTTATAATTATGTAATTAACACCTAATTAGGGTTTAGTTAACATAATTAGAGTTAAGGATAATCTAATTTAGGTTTGTAACAACTAATTAGGGTTAAGGTTTAGTAATTAGGGTTAGGGTTTTCAAATTTAGGTTTAGGGTTTCCTAATTTAAAATTAGGGTTTCCTAAACTAGGGTTTGTATATATCCTAATAAGCACGACAAAGCATTTTGTCAGTGTAAGCATGACAAAGCAGCTTGAAAAAATGTACTGAAAAGTCCGAATAAGGAGAAAATTTTTTAAGCACGAGGTGTCAAGTACGTCAATTTTCGGACAAAATTTTATTTGACCTAATTCTTAAATAGAGTATATAATAACACAATATACATTCAGAACAGAGAGATTTTATTTAATAATCACATAATTTACATAACGGGCTTCTTATTAGGGTTTCAAGATCTTACATTCACCCCCACTAATAAGAATTTCGTCCTCGAAATTTACAGTACAAGTTATGTAAATAATTGGGGATAGTTCTCTCGCATTTTATTTTCGAGCTCCCATGTAGCCTCTTTAACGTTCTGATTTCTCCAGATCACCTTAACCGATGCTATGACTTTATTTCTTAAGACTTGTTCTTTCCGGTCGATGATCTGAACAGGTTCTTCTATGTAAGATAAGTCCTTCTCGATTAGAATAGGCTCTTAGTTGATAACGTGTTTATAATCAGGTTTATATGGTCATAACACGGACACATGAAACACATTATGGATATGGTTTAATTCAGGCTGGTAATGCTATTTCATAAGCTACCTCACCTATCCTTCGCAAAATTTCAAAGGGTCCGATGAATCTTGGACTTAATTTTCCTTTCTTGCCAAAACATATCTTTCCTTTCCAAGGGGATACTTTTAAAAATACGTGGCTTCCTACGCTAAAGTTTCGTTGTTGTCGGTGTGGATCCGCATACTTCTTCTGTCGATCTTGAGATGCTTGCAATCTCCCGCGTATAACTTGAATGGTCTCAGTTGTTTGTTGGATTATCTCGGGTCCTAACATTTGTCTTTCCCCGACCTCGTCCCAACACAAATGTGTTCTACACTTCCTACCATATAGGGCTTCATAGGGTGGCATACCTATGCTAGTATGATAACTGTTGTTGTAAGCAAATTCTACCAAAGGAAACTGATCTTCCCAACTTCCCTTAAAGTCCATGACACAGGTCCTTAACATATCTTCTAAAGTTTGAATGGTTCTTTCACTCTGGCCATCTGTTTGTGGGTGATACGCGGTACTTAATCTTAACTGAGTCCCTAAGTGTTTTTGAAGACTTCCCCAAAAATTTGAAGTAAACCTGGGATCTCTATCTGAAACTCTGGAAACAGGAACCCCATGCCTAGAAATAATTTCATTTATGTATATTTTATTTAATTTATCTAGATTATCAGTAATTTTAATAGGTAGAAAATGAGCTGATTTAGTGAGTCTATCAACTATTACCCAAATGGCCTTGTTTCCCTTTTGTGTAATAGGAAGACCTACCACAAAATCCATGGTTATGTGTTCCCACTTCCACTCGGGTATAGGTAAGGGTTGTAATAGTCCACTTGACTTTTGATGTTCAGCTTTAACCTTTTGACACGTGAGACATTTACTTACCCATTCTGCTATTTCTCTTTTCATATTTGACCACCAAAAATGTCGACTTAAGTCTTTATACATTTTCGTACTACCCAGGTGCACAGTAAATTTAGAATTATGGGCTTCTTTTAAAATTTCATCTTTTAATACTTGATTTGACGGAACCCAAATTCTATTTTCATATCTCAATACCCCTTCCTTATCTATTCTGAATTTAGCATTCTTGATGTGAGTTATTCCAGATTTACACTTTTGACATTCTTCATCCTTCTCATGAATGTCTTTGATTCTGTCTAGAAGATTTAAAACACCTTCTAGAATGAACAATTGTTGGGTAGAGGCAGTTGGATCTCTTACCTCTATCTCAAGTTTATTAAATTCCTCTATTAGAAACTTATTGATAGTTATTACGTTTAATTTCTCTTGGTTCTTTCTGCTTAATGCATCTGCAACTATATTGGCCTTTCCTGGATGATATAAGATTTCACAGTCAAAATCTTTTATCAATTCCAGCCATCTCCTTTGTCTCATGTTTAATTCCTTCTGTGTAAAAATATATTTCAGACTTTTGTGATCTGTGTATATTTCATACTTCTCTCCATATAGGTAATGCCTCCAAATCTTCAGGGCAAATACTACAGCGGCTAATTCGAGGTCATGAGTAGGATATTTCTTTTCATAATCTTTTAGCTGTCGTGATGCATAAGCTCACTTTTCCATGTTGCATCAACACACACCCTAATCCTTTGTGTGACGCATCACTATAGACTACCAGACCGTCGGTATCATCTGGTAAAGATAACACTGGTGCCATACTTAGTCTTTTCTTCAACTCCTGGAAGCTTTCCTCACATTTATCTATCCAGACGTATTTCACTGTCTTTCGAGTTAAATTAGTTAGCGGGGTTGCTATTTTTGAAAAATTTTGTATAAAACGCCGATAATAACCCGCTAAACCGAGAAAACTTCTTACTTCAGTTGGAGTGGTTGGTTATTCCCAATTCACAACTATTTTGATCTTTGCTGGATCCACCGAAATTCCATTTTTGTCAATTACATGACCTAAAAACTTAACCCGTTCTAACCGGAATTCACACTTAGAAAACTTTGCATAAAATTGTTCCTTGCGTAATATCTCCAATACGCTTCTTAAATGTTCAGCATGCTCTTCTCGTGTTTTCGAATATATCAAGATATCATCGATAAACACGACAACGAATTTATCTAAGCATGGTTTATACACTCGATTCATTATATCCATAAATGCTGCTGGTGCATTTGTTAATCCAAAGGACATTACAAGGAACTTATAATGTCCATAGCGTGTTCTAAACGCTGTCTTTGGCACATCTTCTTTTCTTACCTTTAACTGATGATAACCTGACCGTAGATCGATTTTTGAAAAATGTTCAGCTCCTTTTAACTGGTCAAACAGATCATCAATTCTAGGTAAAGGATATTTATTCTTTATGGTTAATTTATTCAACTCCCGGTAATCTATACATAACCTCATGCTTCCATCCTTCTTCTTTACAAACAACACTGGTGCTCCCCAAGGTGATACACTAGGTTGTATGTACTTTTTGTCTAAGAGTTCCTGTAATTGTACTAGCAACTCTTTCAGTTCCACTGGTGCCATTCTATATAGTGCTTTAAAAACTGGCGCCGTCCCCGGTGCAAGATCAATAACAAACTCGATCTCCCTATCGGGTGGAAGACCTGGTAAGTCATCTGGAAACACATCGGGAAACTCCTTAACTACAGGTATCTGTTCAAGTTGTACCTCTTCTTTCCTAGTATCTATGATGTAGGCCATATAACCCGTACAACCTTTTCTAAGTAATCTTTCGGCTTGGGTTATAGTCAGACATTGAGACTGCTTAGGTGAGCAATCTCCATTGAATACTACTTTTGACTTTGATGCGGGTTGATAGATTTACTCGCTTATGGTGACAGTCTATCATAGCATTATGAGTTACCAACCAATCCATTCCTAGGATTACATCAAATTCCCCTAGCTGTATTGGAATAAGGTTCACAATGAAACTTATGCCCTTTAATATCCATACTATAATTTCTAAAAATAGTTTTAACAGGAATTTTCTCATTATTCGCAATCTCTACGCAAAACGGTACATCTAAGTTTTCACATGGTATATTCAAATTTTTAGAAAAACTATTAGATACAAATGAACAAGTAGCACTAGAGTCGAATAACATATGCGTTTAAAGTGTTGATAGGGATGATACCTGTCACCACGTCCTGTGAAGCAACAGCATCCCTCACCGACATATTAAACGTTCTGGCAGTTGGTCGACTCTGCTCTCCAGCTGCAGCTACTGTTGATTTGTTGTTGTTTGTTGTCCGGTTTACCCACCCACTCTTGTCTTTTCGTTTTGGGAAGTTTCTAACTTTGTGATCCAAAGAACCACAGTTGAAACATCTAACCTTATTAGGACACTGAGGAGAATAGTGTCCTTCCTGACCACAGGTATAACACTTGTCCTTCTTCATCCGACACTCCCCTTTATGCATTTTTCCACAGGTGATACAAGGGTAAATTTTAACTTTATTGTTCTTATTGTTAAAGTTGTTATTAACATTACTCACTTTCTTCACAGAATTGCTTGAAAAGGTATTATCCCATTTCCTTTTGTTGTTATTTAACTTATCTGAATTGGGTTCTCCCTTATATTTTCCTCCTTCACTCTAACTTTTTTTTATCCTTGTGGAATTTAATAAGATTCTCATTTTCATTTTCAGCTATAATAGCTTTCTCTAAAATTTCTGGAAAAGTTTTTACTTGGAACACTGATATCTTGCTACGAATCTGAGGTTTTAAACCCTCTTCGTACCTTCGAGTTTTTCTTGCTTCTGTATCAACTTGATGCGAAGCAAATCTTGCTAACTCATTAAACTTTGTTGTATATTGGGATACAGTAAGTTTCCCTTGTTTCAATTCTAAGAAACGTACTTCCATACGATCTTTTAATGATTGGGGAAAATAGTTTTCAAAGAATAGTTCTTTAAACCTATCCCATGAAACTATATCAGTTCTTGCTCGAACTTTTGTAGTTTCCCACCAATAATTTGCCTCCCCTTTTAGGAAAAAGGTGGCATAGACAGTTTTCTGATTTTCACTAACATTTGTTACTATGAAGAATTTCTCTATTTCTGTTATCCAGGTTTGGGCCTCTACGGGCTCTGTTGTACCCTTGAACTCAGGTGGACCTACTTGTTTGAAGTCTTTAAACAGGGTATGTTGATTAGTTTGTCTACCCTAAACCGTTCCTAACAATAAGTCTACCAATTTCTATGTGGGGTTTTCCTTATTATCTACTTCCCTCTGAGGTCTTCTTCTTGGTGGCATATTATCTATAATCAAAAGATAAAAACAAGTATAAATACAAGTACAAGAAATTCACATAAGAGTCTGATATTTCACATAGAACTTTTATTTATATTACAAATAGGAAATTACATAACCGACTAGTGGTTTATATATATCACCACTAGCTAGTACACATCAAAATTCGTGCTCTTTATTTATACCACTACAGTAGTAGAGCACTTAGATTCCTGTTTTATACTTAGAAATCTATGGTTTCATCAAAGGAATCCTGGATCATGTGGCATACCACTGATCGATCTATCATGTAGGCAGTCTTGTTATTCTCTATCGGATATCTGACCACTCGTCGCTGCAAACCATCAAATGCATCCCGAGTCTCTCTAACATTCCTAGATACCCTTGTTAGCGCCTTCGCCTTCCCCTCTGAGCATTATGCAGTAATGTCCTCAGTCGGGTGGTATTACCCCTCTCATGCTCCAGCAAATTCTCAGCCACATGTGCCCTAAACTCAGCATTAGTAATGTAGATTTCAGATTGTAATTCTATTGCTGTAATTGCCTCATTGTGCGTTTCTATTCTCATTAATTGTCCAGCCATAGGATCTTGATCCTCTTCAGCATCTAACAATTCTTGGTCATGCACTATCTCCCCTTCTTTCGAATCACTATCTTGTTCTGTCATTATCTGCGGTGAGTTTATAACTTCTAGCATATCCTCGGTATCTGAGTTGGCCATCCTATAAAATAATTTAATTTTGTTACTAGTTTTTTTTAAAAGACTTTACACAAAATAATAGGCTTTTAATGTTATTTTCTATGTATTTAATATTTTTACGGACTCAAAGCTATATCCAAGATACCTCTAACTTAGAGCTATAGCTTACAGCTTTGATACCAACCTGTGACGCCCCCAAATCTATACACCCGCGATATCCGATTTGGTGCTCACACAATTATTCAATTAATGTAACGCCCCCAAATCTGTACACCCGCGGTATCCAATTTGGTGATCACATCTAACTGAATCAATGATATTTACTCGATAAGATATAATTCCTATCCATCCAAGGTTCACAGTATCCCATAACAGATGATGATCCTTTATCAGGACTATACATAGTTGTGTTTGGATACCCTCACTTGGATGTGTATAGACTGTATCTGATGAGTTTTTATTATTCATATTACTTACACAACCGAAATCCAGAATATCAACAATAACATGATCAGTCCATATTGCCAATATCCTCACTCAGAATGTGTAAAGACTGCATCATATGAATATCTATTATCCCTAAGACTTATATAGCTGAAATCCAGAATATCGGCAATAACATGATCAGTCCATATTGCCAATATCCTCACTCGGGTAGATCGTTCTTAGGGATGCTGTACTAATTCTACTATACTATTCGATCATCTAAAAATATAAAGAAACACAGTTGCGAAAATAAAAGATGATAATATATATAATAAGTTTGATTATATGGTTCTCAATATAGAGTACTGAATTACAAAACAAAGGTCTTTAAAAGACTTTACAACATTAAAACGATAATTTAAACTAATTAATATAAGGCATCTTCCCCTTATTTGTTCCAGATGTTCCAGGGTTACCGTCTAGCACTGCAAAGAAAATAATTTGCAAGAATGAGCTATGACACGCTCAGCAAGTTTATAATTATAAACACAATGTTTGATTTGAAGAAATGATAGTTCAACAAGTAATTTTAACTGAGGGTTGATAACCGAATCGGAGTCATATCAACCATTTCTGTCAGTCACAAGGACTTAGAAATATATCTATTTCATTCGGATATGATATAGGGGATCAGCCTAGTCAATATCCTAGGAGTATGCATATCATCCTAACCGTGCCCACGTGCACTTCAAGTGTTTTACTAACACTATACAAGTCCCCTTTCAGGGTAATTTTATCTCAGTATAAGATGTCTTTCCAAAATAATTTGGTTTGACCAACAGTTTATGCTTAATAAATAATAATATAATATTAACTGAATAAGCAATTCATTTCTTAAGTCATGCTGAAACAATAGCAATAACATCACAATAACTGGTAACAACTTGGTTCAGTATAATATATTGAACAGAATTTAAATAGGGTTCAAGTACGTGCGTAAAGTAAATTAATAGGGTTTAGAATACTTGCGTAAAGTAAATCGATAAGGTTTAGAATACTTGTCTGACCGAAGAACGATTATAAAACGCTACTTGAAGTATTGAAAATACCTAGATATGTTAAAACATATTTATATAATTCGTTAGTATTGATAGCAATACCTAACTACTTAAACTATTCAAGTTCTGTCTAAGTTTGACATGATTTCGGGGTCCTAAAACATTTCTATGTATTTATTATGTCAACTTTATAGTTAAACTTTATTTATAAGCTTTATTATTATATTTGATAATTTATTTATCATTTATAATAATTTCTAGAAGCTTAAAATAATTTTTAAACATTTAATTATCTATTTAAATGATTTTTAAATGATTTATTTTATTTATAGATAATTAATATTTATTTTAAAATAATTTTTAAAACCTTATTTTTATTTTTAAATTATTAATAGTCATTTATTATATTTTTTAGAATATAAATATCATTTTTAAATAATTTATTATTATTTATAAATGATTTATTTAATTAAATTATTAATAATTTAATTATAAATAAATAAAATATTTATTGAATTTTATGCTAAAATACCAAAAGTTAATTTTTGTAATTTAAAATAATTTTTAAAACTGATTTTATAATTATTTCTATTTATTTTAATTATTTTAATTTTCTGAAAATATTTTTAATTCTGTCCCTCGCTATAGGCCTTTAGCGACGAAAAGCGTAGCCTTAGGTGTTCTTCATTTCTGAAGAACCAACTTGGTTAACGCCGGGTAGCCTGTTTGACCATCATGAATCTTTTTGGTTTAATTTGTTTCTAGGTTGCTAAGTGCTTCAGTCGTGTAATATTCATGTAGTACTACAACTTAGTATCACTTCTGGACTCTAAGTGTAACATAACAATACGTTATTAATGGTCAAAGTCTCTGCCAAGCCTATTTATCAGTTTCTGGGTAACCCAGAAACGTGGTCAACATCGGTCAACGTTCTTATGACTCTTAGATCTTTCGGTCTGTGTGATATATTTGTGTTTTGATTGTTTTGGGTTGTAGTCTATATACCAAGGTACATGTAGGTGACACTTATTTGGACAGATTATGTTCCTAAGGTCTAGATCTAAGTCGGTCAAAGTACACCCAGGGGCTGTTCTTCGTGTTCTTCAGATTTATGGAAAACCCAGAAAACCCGGTCAAGCTCGGTCAACGCTATTTGACCATTAATTCTGGTAATCCTATGATTTCTTTATGTACTAGAGTGCTTCAGTGGTGTACTCTACATGTCAGACTATAACATAGATACAAAATACAACATAAACAACATAAAGATTGAGATATATATGTCGGTCAAAGTACCTTGCTCGGCTGTTTATAAGATTTCTGGGTAACCCAGAAATCAGAAACGAGCGAATCGAGTAGGCACTTTGAATAGATCATATCTCTCAACCTGTTAATCCGTTTAACATGATTCTACTTCTAGTTTACTAAGCTCATGTAATACTACAATTACAATACAACTAACGCATTAATTCATTAACAAACACAGATCTACAGGCCCTGACATTCGACTGTCAGACCTGTTTTCCTAGAATTTTAAACTTGCTTAAAACTTCATTTTGATGCATTTAAACGTTATGAAAACATGTTCTATGAACCCAGATCAATTACTAACATGTTATTATGTATTACTAAACATCTAAACAATAATTTTTTTTATAACATCAAAGATCTAGCATAGAGTTAGGGTTTTTACCTTTCTTGCTTGATTTCCTCTTTCTAGCTACTGATTCTGATCTTGTGATTGCTTGGTCTTGTTATGGCATGTACTATGAGTGTTGTAGCTTCAGAATTTTGTAGGTTTTAGCCAGAATATGGGCTGCTATTTGTAGAACTTGGAAGCTAGGGTTTTTGGTCTTTTTTTTTCCTACTTGCCTCCAAAAATATCCTAGCCATGATATTTGTGCTGCTTTGGGGAGGATTTTATCTGATAGTACGTTCATTGCACCTGGTCCTATGTGTTGGCACCTACTTGTGAGCTAGTTCACCTTAATTAGTAGCTAAATCCTACTTTAATTAACCCTAATTGAAATTAGGGTTTTGTTTTTTATGATTAGGATGTTATAATTATGTAATTAACACCTAATTAGGGTTTAGTTAACATAATTAGAGTTAAGGATAATCTAATTTAAGTTTGTAACAAGTAATTAGGGTTAGGGTTTAGTAATTAGGGTTAGGGTTTTCAAATTTAGGTTTAGGGTTTCCTAATTTAAAATTAGGGTTTTCTAAACTAGGGTTTGTATATATCCTAATAAGCACTGATATTAGTGTGCATACAAGCCAATCATGTATGATGATAAAGCACATACTTTGTAAACAATCTTATTTATTTATTAATAAAATATTTATTTATTAAAGGCATTTGATTATCTATATGGTGCTGTTTTTATAATATGTAAATAACCTATAGTTTTAAGCAATGCTTTTAGAATCATGATGTTGATCATGCTAATGAGATCTAAATTCATAGAAAGCTTCAAAACTAAAATAGTTCCCAATCGTGGGATTACTAAAAAGGGGATTAGTAAATCCGGATAGATTGGTACATATGTTGCTTGCTCATTGGATGAGGATGACCGATCTCATGGTCATTTGTGTGGAGACACTAAAGCAAGTATGTAGGTGCTTATTGGAGAATAAGTTCACTGAACGTGACTCACTATGGAATACCTAATGGAGTTTTACTTGCCTGTCAATAGGAATTCCTAATGTGATAGTAGTACATGTGATCTTTGGACTTGAGATCATCATAGTATCTTGTATGTAACAAATTATACTTTGACTAATTTCTTAAGGCCTTTTAAGGCATATATAGGGTATGCTTGGGTATAATGAGTTACATATGGAGATAATGAATGATCAATAAAGAATCTACCACCTCTAGTAAAAGAGGAGATATGTCCTATGTGATTCGTTAAATGACAATCCAGGAATCCTTGGCCAAGGTAGAATGAAATTAGAAAGAGGTTTCTAATTTGCATTATTTGGAGTTGTGCATTTTCTAATCGAAATACATATGATTAAATAAAATAAGACTTGACAGTAAATCCATGTCTTATATTTAATTGGGACATTGTATGGTGGAAGGGTTGAATTGTACGGTAACTATTAACTCACATGTTCTTTTATGATTAATGTTGAAATCTATATTATCTGGAAAGTCGTTGATCGCTAGGGAGGCTTATCCCTATTGTAGAATAAATGTTATTTATTTAAATAGATTATTAGTTTAATTTGTTTATTTAAATAAGATTAGAATTGTTCTAATTGATTTATTCACAACCGGTTTAATATGGAGAACCTAAAGGGTCACACCATAAAAGGAAGAAGAATTATTTAAGAAGAAAATGGCATGATAGTAATAATGCATTAAGTATAATTAATTTAATCTATGATGATAGAATAAATTAAATAGCTTAATGTTTAATATTTTAGAAATATTAAATATAAATTAATAAGAGGAGTCTTATTAATATTAATATTATTATTATTATTTTAATTCTAAAGGAGTTTAGGAATTAATATAATATCAGTACTCTCTCTCAATCCTAATAAAGATTAGGATATAAATTAATTAAATAAAACCCTATTCTAATTGGATTAGGAGGGTTAACCTAATATCTATATAAGAGAGTCTTATATCAGAAATAAGGGACGTGAAATTTTCCAAGAGTTGGGAGTACACATATTCTATAGAGATAGAAACAAGGGTTAAGCCAATAACCCATCTTCTTGAGTTCTTCATCTTCCTTGGTGGATCACCGTTAGAGGCCTAAACATTTGGGTGGCTGACATTGATCAAGGGAAGGAGCCACTACAGAGGAATCAAAGGAATCAAAGGAGTAGAACTTGTACCTGAGGAAGCTTAGATCTTCAAAGGTATAATTCCATGTTCTCTCTTTTCTGTTATTGATAACAAGCACAAAGCAGGATCATGGTTATGGGTTTGTATAAATTTTGAAAACCTAGTTTTTACGCTTCCGTCCTATTTATGTGATTTGATTGCATGATTGCGTTACGTACAAATCCAACAGTGGTATCAGAGCCTAACTTTGTGCTAATTATCAATTTTATAATTCCATGTATGAATTGATGTGAGAATTGGATCGTTTTTCTGGACAAAAATCGTTTTCTGCAAGTTTTTGCGGCGAACGGCGCAGCTGCGCAGCTTCCCAGTTCATTACTGGCGCAGCTGCGCCGGTCTGCAAAAACTGCTGCTTCCGTCTACATGCGCAGCTGCGCAGCTGCCCAGTTCATTACTGGCGCAGCTGCGCTGGTACCTGGACAGACCCTGAAAATTGATTTTAATTAATTAAGTAAACTGTTTATTTAATTGATAAAGTTTTAAAATAAAGAAGTTTATTTTATCTGAAATATGATTTCAGAATGCTAAAATTAAAGGAGTTTAATTTGGATTTATTTTTGATTAAAATAAAAGAGTTTATTTTGTTTCAAAAATAAAATTTAGCAAAACTTTTGTCCATTAAATAACATCGATCCATATATGGAATAACATTGTTATTCATGAGATGAATGGATATTTATTGATGCATATGTTGATGTGTATGATAATAAATGGGGTTGATTATGGACTATAACCAATGTGATTGGATTTTATTTTGGATGAATGCTTGAATGTATGGGTTTTATAAAATGGGGTCTCTAGTTTTATTCTCGATGTAAATTCTATCTCCTTTCTATGTACTTCCCCTTGACTGCTGATCAAGATTTCTATTTAATTTTAAATAGTTAATGTAATAGAGATAGTTAGAATTATTTTGAAGAAATTGGAGACCAAGGAGCAAGGAGCGCGTGAAGACCCGTTTGTATGGAGCCCGGGTTTAAATGTAATAGTTACATTTAAAATTTAAATTCTTGCACTCCTAGGTTTGACCTTTTGGTTCACTTGGTGGTTCTAGTGAACCAAACTAGAATAAAAGTCCATAATCAATCCGGGTAGAATATAGTATTCTATATTACATGCTAAATATTATATATATTATATTTTATACAAACATGCTTCGCATGTTTAATAAAATGACGCGTATTTTATATATATATGTGCATGCGCGCTTAAAAGATGAGACAAATAATAACAAACCCCTCAAAGAAATATTATTAAGTCTGAAGCGTTCAAATGATATTTGGAATATCTAACGTCGCCTTCTAGCATGATTAGTTAATAGAGTATTAAATATTTAATATGAGTTTGTTGTGCTATCCACAAGGCGAGTATTGAATATTTAAGATGTTAATTAATCACATTTGATGCTTATCAAGAAAATTGAATGATCTAGTCTTGTTGTGCTATCCACAAGGACGAAAATTTTTCTTTTTTGAATTTATGGAAGTGCTAGGCTGGACTTAACTTAAATCATTTTAGTTCGGATGTGCACACACATGACCATTATGATTTAAGAGGAAAAATAAAAGGAGTTACATGGTGATGTAATTGACAAGAGTTGTCTACCTATTTATTTGTATATCGCTTGTTGTGCTATCCACAAGGTTATATACATTTGAAGTGGAAACCTTAATCTCACTAGCAAATCTTTAATTAGATGTTGCCGAACTATATGAGTGAGGGTAATATAGTTTGATGAAAATAGTGGGAGATACCAATTTAAAATAAAGACCTAAATTTATTTTGGTATGCAAAGTTAATAAAATGAATGTTTGCTAAAATGTTGTCTTTCACATGCAGAATTTTAAAAATGTCAAAATTACTAATCTCACTACGAAGCATACTTGATGCAAATAAGCTTACCGGCCCGAATTATGAGGACTGGCTAAGAAATCTGAGAATTGTTCTCACTGCTGAAAAGATTTCTTATATCCTAAATTCCACTATCCCTGAATCTGTTTCAGAAACAGCCTCTGAGGAAGAGATTGCCACTTTCAATAAGTGGCAAGATGATGCATCTGTGGCTCAATGCATCATGCTCGCATCCGTGAATAACGAGTTTCAGCGTCAGCACGAAAAAATGGATGCTCCTTCTATGCTGCTTCACCTCAAGGAGTTGTATGGTGAACAGAGTAGGACTGCTAGATATGAGATATCTAAGGAGCTCTTCCGATCTCGGATGACCGAGGGCACTGCCGTCGAGACTCATGTTCTGAAGGTAATCAATTTGATTGAACGCCTTGGACAGCTTGGGTTCGTCATGGATGGGGAGTTGAGTCAAGACTTGGTCTTGCAGTCACTCCCTGAGACCTTCTCGCAGTTTGTGGTTAATTTTCACATGAATAAGCTAGATGTCAGCTTACCTGAGCTGCTTAACATGCTGAAAACTGCAGAAGGTCACTTCTCATCCAAGAAGAACCATGTCTTGATGATGGATTCTTCCAATAAAAGGAAGAGGCCCAAGGTGTCTTCTGAAAAGAAGAAATCTAAGAAGGCTAAGGGAAAAGGGAAAGAAAAGGAGCAAAAGAAACCTGAACCTAGCTAAAGGAATGTGCTTTCATTGCAATGAGCCGGGACATTGGAAGAGGAACTGCAAGAAGTTTCTAGTAGAGAAGAAGCTTGGAGAAGCTTCGACTTCCAATCAAGGTTTGTTTATGATTGAAATTAATTTTTCTGAAAGTCATAATTCTACTTGGGTATTGGATACCGGCTGTGGTTCTCACATATGTAATACTGTGCAGGGACTGGTCAGAAGTAGAAAGCTGAACAAAGATGAGGTGATCCTACGAGTGGGAAATGGAGCAAAAGTTGCTGCATTAGCTATAGGAACTTATTGTTTAGCAATGCCTTCGGGCAAATCCATTTATCTTAATAATTGTTATTATGTTCCGAATATTATTAAAAACATTATTTCAATTTCTGTATTGGATATGGAAGGTTTTGACGTTATTATAAAGAACAATGGTTGTTATATTTATAAAGACGATGTTTTATATGGTATTGGAAATTTGCGAAATGGACTTTATACACTTGACTTGCAAGAAAATATATTTCAAATTGAACAAATTAAGAAAAGGAAAAGAGATGATATTAATTATACCTATATGTGGCACTGTAGACTCGGTCATATCAATGAAACAAGATTATCCAAGTTGCATAAAGATGGGCTCCTCGAGCTATCTGATTATGAATCATATCCAACTTGTGAATCTTGTCTCATGGGTAAAATGACTAAATCTCCTTTTAGTGGAAAAGGAGAGAGAGTTACAGAGTTGTTGACATTGATTCACACAGACGTTTGTGGACCTATGACAACAAGTGCACGGGGTGGGTATTCTTATTTTATTACTTTCACTGATGATCACTCAAGATTTGGATATGTGTATTTAATGAAATACAAATCAGAATCATTTGAAAAGTTCAAAGAGTTCAGAAGTGAAGTAGAGAAAAAAACGGGCAAGAGTATTAAGATACTTCGATCAGATCGAGGTGGAGAATACTTAAGCAGTGAGTTTCTCAATTGTCTTAGAGAAAATGGTATAATCTCACAATGGACTCCTCCAGGTACACCACAATTAAATGGAGTATCTGAAAGGAGAAATCGAACACTGTTGGACATGGTTCGATCCATGATGAGTTTTACCGACCTTCCAATTTCCTTCTGGGGATATGCCCTAGAAACGGCTGCATACCTACTTAACAAGGTACCTACCAAATCCGTCCCAAAGACTCCATATGAGATGTGGAAAGGGAGGAAATCAAATCTTAAGCATGTTAAGACTTGGGGTTAGTCCAGCTTATGTCAAAAAATTTGAAAATGATAAGCTACAGACTAAATTCGATAAGTGTAGATTTGTGGGATACCCTAAAGAAACCGTAGGGTATTATTTCTATCATCCAACTGATTAATAGATGTTTATTGCGAAACATGCTACCTTCTTGGAGAAAAAGTTTATCCATGAAGGGGTCAGTGGGAGCAAGATATATCTTGAAGAAGTTCAAAAACCACAAGTTACCACGGACCAAAGTCAGGTACCTAACCAAGTAGAAGAACCTACTGTACCACACCCTGTTCGTAAATCTGGAAGAGTACCGAAGATACCTGAGAGGTATGGATTCGTTATAGAGGATAACGATGAGGTACACATCATGAATGATGATGATCCATTGAATTACGAACAGGCTATGAGTAATAAAGACTCAGGGAAATGGCTTGAAGCCATGAAATCCGAAATGGACTCCATGTATGAAAACAAAGTATGATCTTTGGTTTCACCACCTGAAGGTATTAAACCTATTGGGTGTAAATGGGTTTTTAAGAAAAAGACTGGAGCAGACGGAAAGGTAGAGACCTATAAGGCCCGACTGGTTGCAAAAGGTTTCAAACAAAGACAAGGAGTTGACTATGATGAAACCTTCTCACCAGTAGCCATGCTCAAGTCCATTCGGATTTTGCTTGTGATTGCAGCTTACAATGACTATGAGATCTGGCAGATGGACGTGAAAACGGCCTTCCTCAATGGGAAACTTGAGGAGGATGTGTATATGACACAGCCAGAGGGATTTATTTCAAAAGTTGGAACAAATCAAGTCTGTAAGCTACAACGATCTATTTATGGGTTGAAGCAAGCTTCTCGTAGATGGAACATTCATTTTGATGAGACAATCAAAGAGTTTGATTTTATCAAAAACGAGGATGAACCATGTGTATACAAGAAGGTTAGTGGGAGCGCAGTATCATTCCTTGTATTATATGTTGATGATATATTACTGATAGGAAATGACATTCCTATGTTACAATCCATTAAAATCTGGTTATCTAAAAACTTCTCCATGAAGGACTTGGGTGAAGCATCCTATATTTTGGGGATAAAGATCTATAGAGATAGATCTAAAAGGATGCTCGGCTTATCCCAAGGAACATACACTGATACGATGCTAAAGAGGTTTAGCACTGAAGATTCCAAAAGAGGTCTCATGCCGATGAGCCATGGAATAAATCTCTCCAAGAAACAGGCCCCAAAGACACCTGAGGAGAGAGACCGTATGAGTAAGATCCCTTATGCTTCTGCAATAGGATCTATCATGTATGGTATGATATGTACTAGACCAGATGTTGCTCACACACTTAGTGTAACAAGAAGATACTAGTCGAATCCAGGAGAAGAGCACTGGAAGGCAGTGAAAAATATCCTAAAGTACTTGAGAAGGACTAAAGATATTTTTCTTGTCTACGGTGGGTCTGAATTAAAACTCGAGGGATTCACGGACTCATGTTTTCAAACAGACCAAGATGATAGTAAATCTGTTTCAGGGTATGTGTTTACCTTGAACAGAGGTGCAGTGAGTTGGAAGAGTTCCAAGCAGCAAACGATTGCTGATTCAGTGACAGAGGCAGAGTATATAGCTGCAAGTGAAGCTGCAAAGGAAGCTGTTTGGATGAAGAAGTTCATAACTGAACTTGGTGTGGTTCTTAGCATTGGAGAAGCAGTTCCCGTATACTGTGACAACACCGGAGCGGTTGCACAGGCTAAGGAACCCAGGTCTCATCAGAAATCTAAACACGTGTTGCGGCGATTTCACTTGATCAGGGAGATCATTGAAAGAGGAGACGTCACCTTGGAGCATGTAGACTCTCAAGACAATATTGCAGATTCATTTACTAAAGCTTTAACACAACAGCAGTTTGATCGTCACTTAGAGAAGATGGGTATGAGATACCATGGCGATTGGCTTTAGTGCAAGTGGGAGATTGATAGTAGTGTGCATACAAGCCAATCATGTATGATGATAAAGTACATACTTTGTAAACAATCTTATTTATTTATTAATAAAATATTTATTTATTAAAGGCATTTAATTATCTACAGGGTACTGTTTTTATAATATGTAAATAACCCATAGTTTTAAGCAATGCTTTTAGAATCATGATGTTGATCATGCTAATGAGATCTAAATTCTTAGAAAGCTTTAAAACTAAAATAGTTCCCAATCGTGGGATTACTAAAAAGGGGATTAGTAAATCCGGATAGATTGGTACATATGTTGCTTGCTCATTGGATGAGGATGACTGATCTCATGGTCATTTGTGTGGAGACACTAAAGCAAGTATGTAGGTGCTTATTGGAGAATAAGTTCACTGAACGTGACTTACTATGGAATACCTAATGGAGTTTTACTCGCCTGCCAATAGGAATTCCTAATGTGATAGTAGTACATGTGATCCTTGGACTTGAGATCATCATAGTATCTTGTATGTAACAAATTATACTTTGACTAATTTCTTAAGGCCTTTTAAGGCATATATAGGGTATGCTTGGGTGTAATGAGTTACATATGGAGATAATGAATGATTAATAAAGAATCTACCACCTCTAGTAAAAGAGGAGATATGTCCTATGTGATTCGTTAAATGACAATCCAGGAATCCTTGGCCAAGGTAGAATGAAATTAGAAAGAGGTTTCTAATTTGCATTATTTGGAGTTGTGCATTTTCTAATCGAAATACATATGATTAAATAAATTTAGACTTGACAGTAAATCCATGTCTTATATTTAATTGGGACATTGTATGGTGGAAGGATTGAATTGTACGGTAACTATTAACTCACAGGTTCTTTTATGATTAATGTTGAAATCTATATTATCTGGAAAGTCGTTGATAGCTAGGGAGGCTTATCCCTATTGTAGAATAAATGTTATTTATTTAAATAGATTATTATTTTAATTTGTTTATTTAAATAAGATTAGAATTGCTCTAATTGATTTATTCACAACCGGTTTAATATGGAGAACCTAAAGGGTCACACCATAAAAGGAAGAAGAATTATTTAAGAAGAAAATGGCATGATAGTAATAATGCATTAAGTATAATTAATTTAATCTATGATGATAGAATAAATTAAATAGCTTAATGTTTAATATTTTAGAAATATTAAATATAAATTAATAAGAGGAGTCTTATTAATATTAATATTATTATTATTATTTTAATTCTAAAGGAGTTTAGGAATTAATATAATATCAGTACTCTCTCTCAATCATAATAAAGATTAGGATATAAATTAATTAAATAAAACCCTATTCTAATTGGATTAGGAGGGTTAACCTAATATCTATATAAGAGAGTCTTATATCAGAAATAAGGGACGTGAAATTTTCCAAGAGTTGGGAGTACACATATTCTATAGAGATAGAAACAAGGGTTAAGCCAATAACCCATCTTCTTGAGTTCTTCATCTTCCTTGGTGGATCACCGTTAGAGGCCAAACATTTGGGTGGCTGACATTGATCAAGGGAAGGAGCCACTACAGAGGAATCAAAGGAATCAAAGGAGTAGAACTTGTACCTGAGGAAGCTTAGATCTTCAAAGGTATAATTCCATGTTCTCTCTTTTCTGTTATTGATAACAAGCACAAAGCATGATCATGGTTATGGGTTTGTATAAATTTTGAAAACCTAGTTTTTACGCTTCCGCCCTATTTTTGTGATTTGATTGCATGATTGCGTTACGTACAAACCCAACAAGCACGACAAAGCAGCTTGAAAAATCAAATGTACTGAAATGTCCGAATAAGGAGAAATTTTTTTAAGCACGAGGTGTCAAGCACGTCAATTTTCGGACAAAATTTTATTTGACCTAATTCTTAAATAGAGTATATAATAACACAATATACATTCAGAACGGAGGGATTTTATTTAATAATCACATAATTTACATAACGGGCTTCTTATTAGGGTTTCAGGATCTTACATGGGAAGCACTCGTTATGCACCAAATTCGGGTTTGAAGATAGACCGAATTTGCAGGTGTTACATTTCCTATAGTTTTGCCTATATAAACCTTAACTATTTCTAACTTATTTTCTAATATAGCAAAAAGCAAATACTTTCCTAAATTCTTTCTCAAATTCTTTCTACTCTCAACTTTCTAGGTTCTAAGAGAGGTTAAGGAAGTTAATGAGCAAAAGTGTAAAAACAATTCATTTGATTTTCATACTAATATTCATAAAACACAAGGTTCTTGTGACACCCCCAAATTTGGGTACTTCATTTCCACAAGATTTGGTGTTCACTATCTAAATAAAACATAACTAACTATCCATAAATAAGGAATGCAAAATAAATTACAACCTTAATAATAAAAATCTTCCTTATAAAAGAATTACAACCTTGTCACAACGTTCCCAGGTTTCTAACCTTAAACAAACATCAAATGCGGAAAATAAAACATCGTATAACCGTTAAAGTCTTATTACAAAATATATCATAAATATAAACAAGTTTTTGCTACTTGTTCATCTTGCCTTTGCCCTTGCTGGTTGACGACTCGTCAACCTTCTCAACTTTGGCTGAAATGGTTATATATGAAAGAGTGAGCAAATAAAAGCTCACTTGAAATAACAATCAATAATGATGACATATTAATGAATAAGCTCAATAGAATTGAATAACATTTCTATCATCGATAATCAAGAATTGAATGTAAGATTTATAATTCATCTGAGGGTGTCAAGACCTTGAACTATGTCCCAGGTTATAAAAATTTCTATTTAAACCTTTAACAGTTGTTAGACTATATGGACTTTTAACTCGTACTTAGGGGGATCAGCCCTTCATACCATGTATTGTGCACAAACATCTTAACGCTTTCGCATGGTAATCCCCTATTAATAGGGTTGTTCATCTCAGTTTTAATTGACGAGTCCGCACCAAAGAAAGTTTGGTTTGAATTAGTTCAAAGGGAAATTTAGAGTTCAACTATCATTAACTAAGGAGTAGTTGAATCAACTTATAATAATTTAAGAGTTCGATAACAAAAGAATTATGAAATAACTATGAGTCATAACAATAGACATCATATTTAACAGTTATGCTTTAGAAATAACCTTAAAATATTTAAAGATATAATAGAACCTTGCTTGAACAATTAAGCCAAGGTCACATTATTTTCAATAATGAACTTCAATAAGATAATTGTCCAATACAGAACTAAAGAACTTGCTCAATTTAAAAAGTATAGTTAGAAAACTTGCTCAATTGAAAGTAGAGTTAAGAAAACTTGCCTCGTGCGTAAGCTAGCAATTAACAACTCGTTCCATAATTTATCTTACGTACACATAATTAACAATAGTAGCACAAATTAGTTACCATATAGCTACATCACATCCCTAGTTAACCAATCCAAGTTAACTCTAAACTCTTAATTATTAAGTTTAATCATTAGTTAGTTCATAACATGATCAAACCATTCATTCACATCAAACTTAAACTTATTAATAATCAACAAATTATAATTTAAAATCACACATTTCATATGAAAAATATGATTTCATACTGTCCAATTAGCATATAATTTTATTAACATGCTTTTATATTTATTACATTAACATTCTCAAAAAATTGTACATTTAAATATAATTTTCTAGCTAAACTGCATAGGTGGCACTGCAGCGCCACATACTGGACTACAGCTGGCGTTGCGGCGCTGCCTCGGCGCTGTAGCGCAAGTGAGATAGTATGGAACCGGTGCTGCCACGCCATGCCATGTCATTAGCTCTGCAAAACTGGACCTGGCGCTGCAGCGCTCCAGTTACACTCTGAACTGGCGCTGACGCGCCATGCCACGTCACCAGGTGTGGTTGCTGTCGTCTAGCACTACAAAATTTACCTTACTCTTTGTTCAACTAACTCAAGAATTAGTATTGTAATAAGCAAGGATCGATCCCACAGAGAGTGAATTGTCTTATATCTATCCAATGATTTCCAATGAATTGGGGGTTTTTAGTGAAAACAATTTAATTAACTAAAGTGAATTAATAAGAAAATATCAATGAGTAAAAGAGTTCAATTCCCCAGATCGGTATCCCCTTTTCTCAATTATGAATTAATCAAGTAATTACACTACTTACCCTTTCAATGAGATTAATAATCCTAGATAACCGCGATCGCAAATTACCCGAAATTCTCCTTAAGTGTATATCTAATGCGACGATCGCCAACAAAAGATTCTAACTAACATACAACCTAGAACTATCAGCCTAGATTTAATATGATAGAAGCATGAAGTATGAGAATTAGATTATTCCAAGCAATAATTACACAATCAGGAATTATTTAACTTGTCTTCTGAAAACTTTAACAATATTCAAAAGTTTGACCACAATCAAATATCATTAATTGCTACTTATGATTAGACATACATCGTTTGCTTAATATATATCTTAATCTAGCATACATGAAAGTTTATGTAGATAATCAGAATAAATCTCATATACGAAAGAATAAATAATATAAATTTGATCAAACCGTTAATTGATAATAAGGTTTAACATCCCTTCTAAATTGAATTGAAAGTGTTAGCCCATGTCTTCAAGTATTCCTAGATCCAAGATGAAAGAACAAAGATAAGAGAAAAGATCCCCCAAATCTAAGTTATAATGAAGTATTTATAGTCCTAAGAGAAACCCTAACACTTTAGGCATCCCAAAATCCTATTACAACTCAACTTTGGACACTAAAACACCTAAATAACTATTTTCCCGCCGCCTGGCGCGCCCCGCGCTGTCCCTAGGCCAATTTGGGTGCGCCCCGTGCTACAGTGCCAGAAAATCTGGTGTACTGGCACGTCCCGCGCTGTTTGGGCGTGGCCCGCCCCGGTCTGTTTCTACTGCTACGTCCTTTGGTAAAACTATCATAAATTTTGATCCGGAAGGAGTTACAGGGCCTGCTACCTATCAAATCAAAGCTATTGACGAGATCTACAACTTTTATTCTTTGAGCATTGACAGATTCTGATTGGATCAAGGTTGAAATCGTCTCCAAGTGACTGCTATATAAATTGCAATTTCCAAACTCTGAGGTTTCAACTTCTGCTTGGTAAAAAGGTCATAACTCTTCCATATGAACTTCGATTGGGACGATTCAAGATGTTTCGGAAAGCTAAGGAATATCTCTAAAATAAAATCCGAGTCCTAAGCCAAGACCATGAATCCAACTTAGCATTAAAAACACAACAATCTTTGCATTTCCTCGTTCCATCTTCATTTTGACCTGAAACCAATAAACAAACCTATTAAGCCCTTATTAACAACCAAACATGCAATAGACTACGCATAAAGGAATTAAAATAGATGAATATCATACACTCATCAAATTCCCCCACACTTAGCTTTTACACGTCCTCGTGTAAACCAAAAGTTTGATTTCCAAAAACTCTACTCAGCCATAACATCAAAAGATTTCAAGATCAAATCATGATTATCAACACTAAACCCACAAAAACATAATCAATGCTTCATCAATTAACTCAAAACAACAACCATGCTTTTTCACCATTGAATTTCATTAAATCAAATTGTATTCACATAATCACTCTTTTATGATCCATACACTTACTCAACTTAGTTACCATGGAGCCAAAATAGTGCACACCACTCAAGGCTCAATTCATACTTTTCTTAATTTATTTTTTTACCAGAACCCTTTCATTTTACTTTTTGTTTTTGGTAAATTCATTTTATGCTGCATTTTACCTTCCTCAATCTTTCTTTTGTAAGTAAGTGGATTTTATGCTCCATCTCACTTATTCGCACGTGTTTATGGGAGAGTGTGTTTTACGCTCCATCTCATCCCTCCACATGATTTCTGTTTGCTTCTTTTTCTCTTTTCCAACAATTTCCTTGATTTTCAACTTTTCTGATATTATTTTTTTTCATATGGTCCTGCAAAAAACATAAGCAGTTCAATAGTTCTAAAGCATTAGATTAGTGCACATAGACAACTCCACAAATAACTAAGCCAAATGAGCATATATCATATGTTCAAGTACTCATGCGACACAAATTCTATTTAAATCAATTATTATAGATCATGACTTAGTTTTTCTCAATCATTAACCAATTAAGCATCAAACATATTTTAAAATTTAGCATTGATTTTCAATTTTTAACTTTAACCTTCAAACACATAAGCAAATAGAATTATGGAACTCAAATTTTTCAAAAATTTTCAAAGGCATCAAATTTGTCAAATTTTTAAATTTATTATCAAAATCAGATAAATATCCCTAAATAAAATAAAAACCTAAATCTTTCTCCCCCACACTCAAACCTTACATTGTCCCCAATGTAAAAAAATCATGCAAAGAAAAAAGAACTACATGTAAATAAAAAAAACTAATAAGTAAAGGGATAGAAAAATTAAATATGAGATTTTGGGTTGCCTCCCAAGCAGCTGCCCTTGTTTATTGTTATTGGCTTGACATCTTCCCTCTCATTCTATGTAATTGGACTTGTGAACTTCAAGTGGACTGGTAACAGTTCCAGCTCTAAATTAGGAACATTTTGTACTTCATGATCCTGCTCCTTTCCAGCCATCAAATCCTTCTTATATAATTGTATTCGATCAAAAGATTTATGCACTGAATAATCCACAACATCAATAGCAAAAATAGATTTAACATTACCAAGATACCTTTTAGCCTCATATACGCTGAACTGGAACTTTGCATTGTTTACTTCCATAGTAAAGGTTCAATGGTGTGTATCACTCATTGTTTCTGTTGGTTGTATTGATGGAGATGAATCCACGTCTTTCTTGTAGAGATCTGCAAAACTTATCAAATCATTCCCCTCTTCATCTTGTTCCTTCTCTTCATCAAATTCTATATTATTATCTGTTCCTGAAGTAAGCACTGAATCCTCCTGCTCCTCTTCGTCACATCCCATTGCACTTAAGTTCTCAACAAATTGAGGAGGTAACTTCCCTAAGCCCTGAGATTCTAAACTACTAACTGTGGTAGCAAGCTGACTCATCTGATTCTCCAACCTGTGGATAGAATTCCCTGTCTCTTGCTAGAACTGTTGCGTCTGATTCATGAAAGCTTTGAACATATCCTCCATAGACGTTCCAGAATTAGTAGGTACTTCGTAGCTTAAGTCGGGATGATCTCTCCATCAGGGATTGTGAGTTTTTGCCCAGGGATCATATTGATGTTGATGATGTCCTAAGAATGTTCCCACGACATTGATATGTTGCACAGTTTCATCCTCATGAAATATTGGATTCTTCTAAGATTTTTTGGTCCATAGTGACATTTATTCATTCACTTGAAGTCGTTGAAACCTTTGAATGCTTTTGAAATATTTCAGTCCATAGTGGCTCTTTATTGTCTTCAAAGTATAGATTTGGAATCTTTGATAATTACTTTGTTCACAATAGCCGTATTTAGATTCCTGAGCTATTGTTGATTATGAACCTTATATACACCTGTTCGCACTTATTGTTATATTACTTACTGAGCAAATTTGTTGCTCATTTTTGCTTTTCTTAAACATTTCAATTAAGGCAGAACAGTGCGGAACTTCAGGCAAGGATAAGGGCAAAGGCAAGGCTATAGAGTAGCTTTATCCTTTTATGTGATAATTTGAATCTTATGACTATGTATTAAAAATTAATGATGGTTATGTAATAAGACCTAAGTGTGGTTATGTGTTTAGACTTAATTATTGTTATGGATTAAGTTATGAAGTGAATTAGTAATAGTTTCGAGACTTGGAAAGAGAATATTTATGTTATATCAATGTAAATAAATATATTATCCCGTTGTATGTATTATTGGTATGTTATTAGAGTTAGAACGTGAAGCACCAGATTTGAGGTGCAGGTATCTGAATTTGGGGACGTCACAAAGGCTCTTTTGAATACTAACCAGGTTAACTCTATTTATTTTAGTTCTATTATTTCTCTTATACGGGTGACGGATCACATACCCGGTGTTATCATTCCATACCGATTAGCTTATACTACTCTCAAGGAAACGACGGAGTTCCAAAGGCAAGTTAGAGAAGTGATGGAGAAAGGTATCGTGACAGAGAACATGAATTTATGTGCTATTCATGAGATCATAGTACCTATAAAGGGAAGGATATCGAGCTTGTGCGTTAATTTGCAATTGGTAAACAAGTATCATTATTTTGTTTGGTTAAGATAATATGCTTGATAAATTGTATAGTTCTTATGTTTTATCTAAATATGATGATCGTGTGATGACAATGTCTAATCAAATTTTCATGAGAGAATGTGATAAATGAAAATTTGTATTAACATGTGACTTGTATAGGTGGATAGTTATTTCGGTTAGATTAACTAATGCATCTAGTGTTTTCATGAGTTTGTTAAAACATGTTTTGCATGCTTCCATTGATAGATTTATTTATAGCTATTTTGATGCTAGAATTATCTTTATTGTAAACTATGGAGGATATATGATATTTGTTAAATTAGTTTATGATCATGATGTGTTTCTCATTCTCAATATTTTTACTTGTATGAAATTCATTTTAAGTTTTCTTATCCATATGTTGAGTTAGGTTTTCATGTTAGTCAATCTTTATATGAGTTGTCGTTAGTTAACAATGTTAGTGATCATGCTTGTCCATTTGAGCAACCTTCATTGCATGAGGTGCTATCATATGGTATTGAGTTGAACAGTTTTTATCGTCAAAATGGATTGAGATATGGTTTACAAGCATGTTTAGTTAAATCATTCAGATTAGTTAATGCATTAAGTGTTTTAACATTGAACCATATTTTGCAGTCTTTTATGAGAAAATTTGTTAATATCTGTTTTGATGATATTTCAATTTTTTTCAACAATTTGGGAGATTTTTTTAGCACATGTTGAGTTTGTTTGTGATTATGATAAATATGTTATTGAGTTTTCATCTTGTAAAGTGGGATGTGACCTTTTTATTCCATTGTTGCAATTATGTGATCTTGAATGTGTTAATGTCAATGGAAAGGGAAAGGTTGCCTATGTTTTGCAGGTTTGGGATGGGTTTATACTCATCGAGGATAACAGATTGGATCATTGTGCAAACCTTTCTATTCAATGCGTTGATAGTCTATAGGGAAGTGTCTTGATTTTTTTATAGTAGACTATGCATATGATTTCGAGTTTCATGAGTGTTCCTTGATTACAAAAAAGAGATATGTTGATTAGTTTTGTTTTGTGTTTAATCCAGCAGTATAAGTTTGTTTGCATATGCGGCGTGAGAAGTTTGAAAAGTTAATTTTTGACCCAGGTGCATTGAAGAATGTATTTATATGGATGGTCGAGATCATCAGATTAACTTTTGATCCGAGAATTCGTTATTGGGAGAATCTACCACATGAAGAGTTCTACATACTAATATTTCATCCAGGAGGAGATATAACTTTTCATAGTTTTTCTTACATTTATTTTACTACATATGCATTTGTTTTTGTGACGCCCCCAAAATAGGTTTAATACACAACCCACCTATTCTGAGTCCAAGAAATACATGGTACAAAATCCAAATATAAATCTTTTATAACCAATTATCGTACACAATACGACCACACATAAAGTGTGAGTTTTAATACGAATACAATACCCACACTCCTTATCAAGGATACGTTACCTAAAGATACAGTCAATAACTGTTTTAAGAATTAAAATCATTGGAAAATGCTCAAGGAAACCTTTGTACATGGGAGACCATGCTTCTAAGTTATAATAGATATCGTAGGACTTGAGAATTACCCTTAGTTGACCCAATAAACCCCAAAGAAAATGAGAAGATTACTATCTTATTCATTCCAATGGTGGGTATTCTCTAGCCATATAATTATCTCCATTGTCTCAAACTGAGAATTATATTCCAAACATACTCCAAGATTATATAGGTAGTGCTCATAGATATAATCAACAAGTGGATGCGCACAACCATGTCTTATGATAACACGAAGTCGTAAGTGATTAGACATCTTGAATGATAGTGGCAACCCACCCTTCCAAAGTTGGGTTCACCTCACCCTATTTGGTTCACCAAAATCAAATGTTAAATGAAGTATAAAATACGACACACATAATTATAGTTCTCAATATAATTATTTACATACTGTTTTATGGGAAACTTCAACAGTTATAGACCATCGTTCTATTCCCCTGTTATCCCCGCTCGACCTCACTACACTCTTATTACCTGAAAGGAATTGTGAAGCAAAAGGGTGTGCACAAATAGCCCAGTAAAGAATATTATGACTAAAGATAATTAAATTATCAATAGCCTTCATCAGTGATGAATCAGATATTTAGAACATATGGTAGATGATAAAACTTTTCAACCATAGTTGCAGCGGAACGAATAATCCATTAGAAGAGTCAAATAGACCATAATGTCTATTATCTTCTCCATATTAAAAGTCCACCAACAATGTTTTATCCCTGTAACATCAATCAACAGTTCCTGTTCACAATCATTTGAATAATTTATAATCATAATTGTGTTGATAAATTCCTCTTCGCACCTAGGACGGAGATAATTTTCACCACCTGTCTTCACCTGTAACACCAAAGATCATGGTATACCAAATCACAGTTCCTATTCATAATCATGCTAATAAATTCATCTTTGCACTAAGACCAAAGATATTCATTTGTAACATCAATGGTCATGATCATGCCAAATATCTGTCCATCTTTGCACTATAGACCAAAGATATTCAACCGTAACATCAATGATCATGATCATGCCAAACACTTGTTCATCTTTGCACTACGGGCCAAAGATATTCAAGTTTCATATTTCAAAGATAACGATTTAAAATTTTATAAGAAGATTTAGGTAGATAAAAATTCAAGTGAAATGATATTAGATGAAATGCACATCTCAAAGGAATATCAGATCATTTCAGCAATTATAGAAGCAATACTTATAACCATGTTGATCAATTCACCTTTGCACTTAAGATAAAGATATTCAATTGTAAAATCAATGGTCATGATCATACCAGTCAACAATTCATCTTTGCACTACTAGCCAAAGAGAACCCATAGTCATGGTCATACCAATAATCTACCCATCTTTACACTCAAGTCAAAGAGAACTTCCATCACCATGATTATAAAAATATTATATATGATGAATAGACATAGTAAGAACAATATGATCAAAATATGGATCTAATCAAAGATAAGAACTATAACAGATAACTTGGACAAAGAAAAGAAAAATTAATTTTTTTTCGTTAATAGTACCGTATTCGTGAATAATACTGTATTTATGAATAGTACCGTATTTATGAATAGTAACCCCGACATGAAAAGATAAAAATTTCATAAGAAAGTTTATACCAATATTCCGGTGAAATGATATTCAACCGTAACATCATTTACGAGAAAAAGAATATCCCTTACGAAAAATAATATCCTTTACGAAAATAATATCCTTTACGAATATTAAACGAAAATAAAATCCTTTACGAAAAATAATATTCTTTACCAAAACATCCTTTTACGAGAACAATTCTATCCTTTACGAGAATAAAATCACATCCTTTACAATACTAAAAATAATATCCCTTATAAGAAAATAACACCCTTTACGAGAACAATACTATCCTTTACCAAAATATCATTTATCAAAATATCTTTTACGAAAATAATACCATTTACGAAAATAATATTATTTACGAAAAATAACCTCCTTTACGAAACATAATAACATCCCTTACCTCAGTAGAATACTCGATCTGACTGGAATATCGGATATTATGATGAGATAAACTTGCACTGTTATCAACACTCAAAATATCTAAATACTCACAAGAAATACGCTTGATACTATAGAGCGAGAATTTTTTGATTCTGGTGTGATTTTCATTTCTAACTAAGCACCCTATTTATAGGAAAATGCTAGCACACCAAAGCTGACAAATAAATTTTTACGGATACAATTTTTGAAAACCAAACATCAACCAAAAAAAGGACAAGTGGGGCCCACCAAAATATGTTTTGCATGTTTTTGTTTCCAACAACATTTATAACACCAAAAACCATTTAGATCCAATTTGCTCTCTTCCACCTCATTTTATTCATATATCATGAATTTATTGTAAAAATATTACCATTTAAATTATAAAATTATATTATTATATTATCACATTATACACTTATAATGTAATAGTATAATAATATATTTGAATGAATTATTTTATCGAAGAAGATAAAATATCAACTTTCAACAATTGTCTCTTTTGCTAAAAATTTCTCCATTTATACCAAAATTAAATAAATATTTACTTATCATTTTTATCAATAATTAATTATTATTCCCAAATAATATTACCGAATCACAATAATGACAACCAGGTCGTTCCCAAGAAAGAAGGGGCTTTCCGATAAGGATTTCTCCTTACTAGCGCACAATTAGGTAACCAAACCCCTTTCCTAGACAGAACTTCCTAGATATTGTCAATAATTCTATCTAATAATATTATTCAAATAATATGAATTATTGATTTGATAATGTAAAATACGGTACAGTGGTTAAAATAGCAATTATTGAGTAAGTGACTTCTTACGTAAGAACCAATAATTTGAAATACTGTGCAATACCGTGTGCTACTGTGCAACAACGCATATTACTATTTTTTAACCATCGGGTATTTCAACAGTTTAACGGTAACAGTTTTGCCGTTATTTTTAGAAAACTCATTCTTGTCGTTTTATTCATCCGACAGTTTTCTGTTATGGGCCCCACTAATGACTGCACCGTCGTAGAATATTCCCCGAAAATAAGAATATTCCTCGACCAAACGAATATTCTTCGACACAATGAATATTTTATGACCACTTGCTGATGTGTGGTATTTATATCGCATATCAGATTCTCTAAAGCTTAAGACGTTGCTTGTTTTTTGTATTATTTGTTGTGCTTTTGTATAAATTCTGTTGTTGTTATGCTCTTCCTGTTTGATGCAGGGCTGTTTAGGTCATTTTCAGCTTGCAGGGGCAAAAATTGTCATTTTCTACACTCTGGCGCCGCAGCGCCAAAGCCCAGTCTTAGGCCCGCGCCGCAGCGCCAACTCCTGGTTCATGCTGACGTCATCTGGCGTTGCAGCGGCCCGGTCCTTCTTATTCTCGCGCTGCAGCGTGAGTGGCGCTGCAGCGCCACCAAGCAGTTATAGGCTCCGCGCCGCAGCGTCACCTCCGGTGCCTAGCCAGTGGTTAGCGTTTAATGACTTAAAAATAAAGGAGGAAAGAGTAGAATATAGCAGAAGAGGACGGCGGCTAGGACAAGACGATAGACAGTGAAAACAGAGAATATTTGTGGAGATTCTAGACCAGAAAGAAGCTGTGTTTTAGGGGAGAATAGTTATTGCTTCATAGATAGCTCAGGAGTTACACGGAGAAGAGAAGACTTGGAGACAGAAAACCTTACAACAGGAGTTTTCTTATTCTAAATCTCTCAGTTATTTGTGTATTACTGAGAAATGTTGAATGTGATAGAAATGTGTATTAGCACCATGGTTATGAACTAATTCCTTTTTAGGATTGCAATGTAACCTAGTGTTTAGCCTAATTAACTTTCTCTCCTATTTATATTAAGACGTTGCTTGTTTTTTGTATTATTTGTTGTGCTTTTGTATATATTCTGTTGTTGTTATGCTCTTCCTATTTGATGCAGGGCTGTTTAGGTCATTTTCAGCTTGCAGGGGCAAAAATTGTCATTTTCTACACTCTGGCGCCGCAGCGCCAGAGCCCAGTTTTAGGCCCGCGCCGCAGCGCCAACTTCTGGTTCTTGCTGATGTCATCTGGCGCTGCAGCGGCCCGATCCTTCTTATTCTCGCGCTGCAGCGTGAGTGGCGCTGCAGCGCCACCAAGCAGTTATAGGCTCCGCGCCGCAGCGTCACCTCCGGTGCCTAGCCAGTGGTTAGCGTTTAATGACCTAAAAATAAAGGAGAAAAGAGTAGAATATAGCAGAAGAGGACGGCGGCTAGGACAAGACGATACACAGTGAAAACAGAGAATATTTGTGGAGATTCTAGACCAGAAAGAAGCTGTGTTTTAGGGGAGAATAGTTATTGCTTCATAGACAGCTCAGGAGTTACACGGAGAAGAGAAGACTTGGAGACAGAAAACCTTACAACAGGAGTTTTCTTATTCTAAATCTCTCAGTTATTTGTGTATTACTGAGAAATGTTGAATGTGATAGAAATGTGTATTAGCACCATGGTTATGAACTAATTCCTTTTTAGGATTGCAATGTAACCTAGTGTTTAGCCTAATTAACTTTCTCTCCTATTTATATTAATGAATCATTTTGGGAATGGGTTGTTGTATTTCTTACTTATTAACTAAATGCTTGACAGAGTTTTTGGCAGTGATATTAATGGATATTGAATATTGGACATTAATATCTGGCTTTTAAAATACAATAACACTTGTTATGCCCTTGCCTAAAGAAGTGTGTGCATAAGCTGCTTAATAGGATAAACATATCTCTATTTGCCTTGTGTAGCCTGGAGACTGAGCTTAATGACCCTAGCCTAGTTATTTTCATCGATAGATATATTGTGATTCATCTAGCTAGGGATGTGCATTTGGCCTTCGACAGAAGCATATGCATAGTTCTATTCTCGGCTGACCATTCCTTGATTTGTTTGTATTGTGGAGAGTTAGGAGATTAGGCGACGCATTAGGGAAATTGTAATCCTAGCTTGTCTCCCTATTACTTCAATTTCTCCCGCTTCCTTTAGTTGTAATCGCATAGTTTAAAATACCACCTCCAATCATTTGTTTAGATAAGATAGTGTATAACTTACATTAGTATTTGATTTGCATTTAAGACTTCGTCCTCGTGGGTACGACACCCTACTTATCTTATATTACTTGTTGACCGCGTATACTTGCGCGTTAATTGTCGTTACATAAATACAACAACACTTGCTTACTTTGTAAATTTGCATATACCACTCTTAACTTTAACCTTTTATCAATTTAACCATTTACTGAATAATAATTATAAGAAAAATTGAATACTTCTATTTCATAAAATTCTGGGTCTTACAGTTTTAGTAGGTAGTAGTTTTGCTTACATCTGAATTTTAGTTGCCAGGTCACCAGAAAGTCTATAGGAGAAGCGCGGCCCGCACCATGGCTATGCCAATTTCAACGCGTCCTGTGCCAGGGCGGCAGAACTTCGAACGCATTTTTTTGAGGCAACGCGTGTTTGATCAGATTTCTTCTTTTAACCAGATTTCATTCATATTTTTTAGGGATTTCTCATATCTTTCATAGTTCTAATGTATCTAAGATACTTTTAGATAAGATTTTGATTCCAAATTAAATTTTTGATTCCATATTGGATTTTTAGGTTTCTTAGCTAGTATAAAAAAGCTTTAAGAATGTAATTTATACAACATTCAATAATATTCAGATTTTATATTCTTGTGAGATTATTCTCTACTTTTGGGTTTTTGAAGAATTCCTAAGGTATTTTATTAGTTTTTCTTTGAGATTCAAGTTTGACTTATCATACAACAATACATAATTGTTTGTGGTGTCTTCTGCAGCATCAATCATTGATTGTACCGAGATTATTGTTTCAATATAAGCGAGGGGTCAAGGTGTCATTGGTGTCCATTCAACGCATAATTTCTAACACGAGCAATTGTACCGAGATTACCGTCTACAAATAGGCGAGGGGTTAAGGTGTTGTGAGCGATTCATCCTAAAACTTTGCTAGAAACGATTCGAGCGACGACCACCTCACGCAAGCATGTCGTGGAGTCTATCACCCCCACTACAGTGGATCCACTAACCATCCAATTAAGATTTCAAAATTTTTGTCAATTGCACTTGTGTCTAACCATGAGTTTCCATGAGATTTAAACCAGCGAGTTACCAATGAACTACAAATCTCTCCTTTTTTTAGTTGATCTTAAATCTGGTTATAGAGTTTAATAGCAATAATATAGGCTTTAAAATCACTCTCAATATGCTTATTTAAGAGATAGTTTTATTGATTTTTGAGCACCCTCGTAGCTGAAGCTGGAACTTCACTTTGGTAATTATAATTGTTAACATTCTCCCAAAAATTACCAATGAGCGGTGCACTTAAGGTACACAAATCAATAGGACCATTGATCACATTTATTCCAACCAAGTACCCCATGCTTCTTTGAAGATCGGAAAGAAACCCCATGGAAACATTCACATTATCTGAAACTTTGGGATTAATTTTCACATCCACTTCTAAAACTATAAAAAAACTATGATAAGGATGAACTTTTCCTTTAATCAAGCAACAATGTTTCAACAAATCGACCTTCTGATCCACATAGAAGTCCATAACAAAGTTCGTTAAAATTTTCTCGCTCTTTTCTTCTTTCAAATTCCCACAACGAGAGCACATCGCAGGTGACAGTGATAGTTCAATCCAATTCCCTTGATTAGAAAAAAAAATAAAAATTCCAAAGTCATGTGTAATGCAGGTTGCAATATCACAGTATTTATAGCTAGTAGAAATATTTCTTCTGTTTCCTTCCTGAAATAAATCATCAAACATTTTAATGTACCCAGATTTATCAGATGTCCTATTACAAATATCTCCTTTTTGGCCGTTCATCGAACATCTTGCAAACAACTTATTCTCACTATTGGCGGTGGTTTTGGTGCTATCTGTGCTCCATGAAACTCTTCTTTGCACAAGCTATTCAAATTGAAAGAACACTCAACGGTTGAGACAAGAACACTGTTCGAAATTATGGTTAGATATGGTTGTTGATTATTAGTAGCAACACTTTTAGGAGATGGATATATGGATTCCTCAGTTTCTAGTTGAGCTGGTGCATTGAATCCATAAATAATCGGATCGTTAAGAGAATCATACACATCTGGTGGCTTAGGGTTAAGGCAAGCAATGTATCCATTTTGTTTGGGACTTTTGTTGAACACCTTGTCCGCAATATTGTGCCCATTTTGATTTACGGAGAATCTCTCTACAACAATGTTGTCTATGGTAAAGGAGATAATAAATCTCTTTTGGGAACATAAATTACCTTATCTTGAATTAATTCAGCGCAAACTTGATTGACGAGTGAACTTGGGTCTTCAATTTCTGCCAGAAAATCCTCATGATCTCCAATCTTAAGAACAATTGAACCACCAGTTTTTTAAATCTAAAATTATTTTTGATGACTCTCTTCGTCCTTAAAATCCAGATCCACATCATCTTCATCATTAATGTCTTAGTATATTGAATTTAAGGAATTTGTTATTTTACATAAGCAATCCTCCTCTTCCGTATAGCCACAAATAAGGACTTTTTGATCATGCTTTGGATTAGAAGCTCTTAAGTCATCAAATTTCTTCATGACTTGCTTTAACTTTTCATCCATAGAACTCTACAACTCTTTCATAGATTCTCAAAATTTCTCGAAATGGTTTGCTGTGGTTGTAGAATTTTGATTTCCAGTTGCCATTATCCCTAGGATTGGGACAACTCTGATACCAATTGTAAGGAACAGAGAAGTAGAATAAGGATTTGAGAAGAATTAAGCAAGAATTTAGGGAAGAAGAAGACAAGATAGAGACGGGAAATTGGGAGAGAAAATCGTAGAGAGAGAAAGAAAAACTTCACATTATCATTCACTATCAAAAAAATAATTACAACCCAAATTATAAAACTAGCTTAGAATATTATTATTACAACTATGCCCTTACTAATCCTATATTTACTTTTATATCCTGCCTATTCCTTACAGTATGACGCAAAAGGCAACATCTCGCACTTGATTCATCATATCTTCAAGAAAATTATGAGATAAATTGAAATTGTGACGCCCCCAAATCCGGGTCCATTTTTACCTCGGATCCGGTGCAGTCACGATACTACTATCATCAAAC
Organism: Panax stipuleanatus; assembly: GCA_020205555.1. Lineage (NCBI taxonomy): Eukaryota > Viridiplantae > Streptophyta > Magnoliopsida > Apiales > Araliaceae > Panax > Panax stipuleanatus. Next base: position 50,270,624 of record CM035121.1, on the reverse strand, counting down.
TATTACATCTTTTATTCATAACTTAAAGAATAAACTTGCTTTATTGTAATTTAGAATATAAATTCTTTTCATTATCAGGATCTCGTATAATGATCCCAAACTTTTATAAGTTACAATCTTGGTCATTTACCATTCCTGTCTTATATCATGTTCGATATTATAAAAATGCGGAATAACTTAAACTTTTTCAATCTTCCTTGAATAAAATCTTTTATTGATTTCATAATCTTAAATCAATTACAAATCCTGAATCAAACTATATTATGATTCACTCTAATCAAATTACTGTATAAACATTTATATCTCAACTTGATATCCTCTATGTATTAACTAATACATCTTTATAATATGACGAGTATTAACCATCGTAAACAACAATCAAGTACAACTCCTAGAACCTAAACATGGTTCGAGAGCATATATCTAAATAAACATAAATCTTCGAACTCTATCACTTAGCACGCTACTCTTATCGTGAGTCCTTAACCTGCAAAAGTGGATATTTACAAGAGTGAGCTCGACAGCTCAGCAATTCCAACAGTTTTCATGCCTCACATAGCATATAACATCATACTCAGTTCATGCATTTATAATCAATTTATATTTACTAAGCATGTTACTTCTCACATAATAAGCATATCATCAAAGATCAACTTTCAATCTCATGTATATCTCATATACAGTTCATATATAAGTTCAAATCATCATAGCATAATATAATTCAACTAACAGTTATTGAATTCATATATCAAATAGGAACTGAAAGACTTGCCTGATTCGTAGTTTAACAACTACGACTTAACTGCTTATAGATATCTGTACTTTGTGTAATCCTACACAGTTATATAATCGTAGATTCATACTCATCAGTTATACACATCCGTACATTCTCAATATAATAAGTATTACATTATTTTCTATCTTGGTTCTTAGAACCCTGTTTCACTTTCTTCATATGCTTAGTATAGCTAGGTATGTATAGGTATACCTTAACCATACTTAATATTAATATTAACACACTTAACTATCTAAATGTTCGACACATATTTAAAACTCATAAATATATAATCTATATTGCTCTTACGTTTCTCCAACCTTATCGAAACCATTACATTCAAACTTACTAAGTTTCACCTTTTAAAATCCTTGTCATATTTAAACTAGTCATGCAAGGCTACTATGTCCATCATGTATACATGTTTATAAGGTTACTAACGCAAGTTTGAAACCTAGCATGCACATTCTACTCCGAGTCAAAATCATATAATTTTCATGCCGGACTTTCATATACCTTAAGTAAATCGAGTTCATGCCTCAAGGGTCAATCACTAATGTCATATTACCACATAAAGAGGCTAAACAATACTAAGTAGTCATACTTGTGCTTATACTACATGTGTATACCTTAACCCACATTAGTTCATGCCTTAGAATTTCATCACTTGAATACGTGTGCATAGGTGGTATTCATGTTTCAATCAAATGATGTTCATGTCAACACATCTATAGACATAATGACATCCTAATGTATACGCTTGCATGATCATAACATAATTCATATGGTAATTGATGTCCTTAGCTTTCACACTCTAAGCTTTTCATTGGAAATCACACTAGGTCAACAAAGGCATCGTAGTACATGTAAGGCATCTTGATATATATTTCATATGCACTAGAAAAATATATTTAAACCACATAAACTTTCTCATATGTTCAGAATCTAAAAGACATTAGTCTTGGTCATGTTTGTTTTCGAAAGTCTTAAGTTTCTTATTTCAGAAATTGTCTTAACTTCCAATACTAGTGTACGATTAATACTTTAAACATGCATTTCATGTCAATATAAACCATACTATCATGTTTAAAATATCAGAATATATACATATTACATATGTGTCTAAGTTCACAACTGAAACTATAAGTTTCATTTCAAAATCATAAGTTTTTCGTCAATCGTGTACACTATCATGATTATTCATGCTTATGTCATGTAATGTACTAATATTTATAGTTTAATCATGTTCACATGCTTGTTCCAAGTGAGGCCACATGCTAACACTTAACAGAACTGAAACAGAAATAAAAAACTGATTACAGGAACCTGCGCAGCTATCATGCATAAACCCGGCGCAGCTGTGCTGGGGTCTGACCAAAAACAGAACCTGAACTGCATCGGCAGTTCTTAGCCCAACTCAGAAATTTTTATACGAAAATTAACTTAACTGACTCACATTGTACTACTAACATAATTACTAACTTATATAACAAGTTGATAACAATCCTTAGTCCAACTAACACGAATTCATGTATGATTAAGAATATAGAATTTTGAAAATTAAGAATAATGTGTAGGAAGATTACCTTTGCTAAAGCTTTGATGAATTCCTATGAATTATCAGTTTCCTCACTTCACTGATATACTCTCTCTAAATGCTTAGCTAGCAGAAAAAAACTCAGCAAAAAGAAAAGAAGAAGGAAAGCTGTATTTATAGAATTTCTAATACACAGTCCATGACTTTCTCCACCAATTCAAACCAACGGATAGCAAGATTGTATAATGGTTTAGGAATGGTAGGTGAGAGTTGGTAATTCTCATCATGATCTCCACTCCTCCCATGATCATTGGCTCTATATTGCTGAAATTGAGAAGAGGGTAGCTAGCTAGGGGGTTCACGTGAGGAAGAAATGAGATGGGCACTCAATTTGGGCCAAGCCAATTACTCAGCAATTAGACAACTAGCAAGTGTAGGTACTTAGGTTATATAAAATATGCACATTACATTTCATACACTTGGTATAATATAGTCACAATGTAGTCCCAATAAATAATTACTATTACCAAGTAGGGGTATACATATAATCCATGTACATCTTATTAACACCGAATATAATTTGATCGGATATTATCATATTACATTATCTCCTTTATTATTAAATTTTATTAATTCAATAATTGTTTACAATATATCCATGATATATTATTTTATTGTATACTTATATACACATTGTCACACACACTGTAAGACCCCAACTTTTATGAATAAAGATTTAATTTTCTTTATATATTATTTCGAAATAGTAATGTGTTGATTTGATAAATATGAAAAGTTATGGGTGAAATATGCAAATATTTTAAAATGAGCAAGTGGTTATAAAATATTCTTGTTGTCGGGGAATATTCGTTTGGTTGTGGAATATTCTTGTTGTCAGAGAATATTCGTACGACGGCGCAGCTATTTGTGGGCCCCACAACGGAATAACTGTCGGATATAGAAAGCGACAGAAATAACCTTTTTATAAAATAACGGCGTAGTTATTACCGTTAGTACTGTTGAAATACCCGGTGGTTAAAATACAGTAATACACGGTGTTGCACAGTAGCACACGGTATTGCACAGTATTTTGAATTATTGATTCTTACGTGAGAAGGCACTTACTCAATTATTGTTACAGTAATTACTGTTCAATATTTTATATTATTGATTCAATAATTGCATGATATTTTATTGATTCAATAATTGCTACGTTGCTATTTTATATGATTGATTCAATAATTGCTACAGTTGATATTTTGTATTATTGATTCAATAATTGTCACTGCACGGTATTTCACATTATCAACTCAATAATTCATATTATTTGAATAATATTATTAGATAGCATTATTGACAATGTCTAAGGAAGTTCTGTCTAGGAGGGGTTATTTAATTGCGCGCCAGTAAGGAGAAGTCCTTATCGGAAGGCCCCCTCTTTCCTGGGAACGACCTGGTTGTCAATATTGTAGTTCTATAATATTATTTGTGAATAATTAATTATTGATTTATATGATAAGAAAATATTTATTTTGTGAATATAAGAGAAGGAATTAGTGCTGATGTGTTTTTATCAGTATTTTGGTGTGGAAAATCATCCGTTTATGGATTTCGGATAATTTATGTTTGGAATTTGGAAAAACTTCCTTCTACAAAGTTGTAGAGAATTAAATTTCCTATAGAAGGACATAGAATTTGTATTTTTCTGACAAAAGGGCTATTTATTATGAATTATTGAAGTTTCAAAAAATAAATATTTTTTAATGGGTGGGCCCCACTTTTGTTGTTTTGTTGAAATTTTTTGATTTTTTTGAAAGCAGCCGGCGGCGAAATTTTTTTTAAAAATATATTATTTTATTAATTTAGTCTACTTTGGCATCCTAAGCTTTTTCTATAAATAGGGTGCTTAGGTTAGTTCTCTCTCTATAATATCGAGCGTATTTTTGTGAGTATTTAGATACTTTGAGTGTTACTATTCAGTGCAAGTTTTCTTCGGTATTATATCCGATATTCCAGTCAGAAGTACTATTCTTTTGAGGTAAGGGATGTTATTTTCTTTCGTAAATGATGTTATTCTTTTCAATATCATTATACCAAAATATTGTCATGGATTTTATTATGAAATTCTTACTTTTTTCGTCGGGGTTACTATTCACGTATACGGCACTATTCACGTATATGACACTATTCACAGAAAAATTAAATTTTCTTCTATTTGTCCAAATTGTCTGTTATGGTTACTATCTTTGATTGGATCTAAGTTTTGAGATTTATTCTTGAATTTTGCTCCACAAAGTATTATTATAGAATATTCTTGAACTTGAATAAATTAGATTACGAATCCTTAATTTTTGTCCTTTATCTCACTGGATTCGTTCTTTAAAATATTTTTCATCATCCTCAGTTCTAAAAGGTGATATAACTGAATATATTTGGCCTGTAGAGCAAAGATGAATGATTACCTGATGAATATCTTTAGCCGTAGTGCAAAGATGACAGGTGTTGAGATGAACATGACCATTGGTGATACAAATGAATATCTTTGGCTCGTAGTGCAAAGATGAATATTTGATTTGAGATATATATTGATTGATGTTACAGGGATAAAATATTAATGATGGACTTTTAAATCATAGAAGATAGTAGACTTCATTCTCTACTTAACTCTTTTAATGAATTGTTATTTCCGCTGCGAATATTGATCTAAAATTGGTTGTCCATTATATTTTATCTGATTTATTGAAGGCTAACGATAATTTATTTTTCATTATCTTAATCATAATATTTTTTACTAGGCTAGTTGAGCTCACCCTTTTCATCTATTGTCCTCTTCAGGAAATGAGAATGTCGCAGGATCTAGTCTGGGGACAGAGTGATGGTCCGAGTTAGAGCAGTAGTAGTCCTCGTTATTTTTGTAAAATAGTGGGATAATAATTGTAATAAATAAAGAATGAATTTGAATGTTGATATTTCGTATTATATACGATTTGTATTGACACTCACAGTTGTGTGGTCATATTTTGCACGACCGTGTGATATAAAAGTTTGTATTTGAATTCTGTACCATGTATTTGGCGACTTAGAATGGGTTGGGTTGACTGGACCTATTCTGGGGGCGTCACAGTTGGTATCAGAGCTTAGGGATATGATCTCTGGCGGAGATCGGGGAATAGAACTAGGAGGGGAGAGACGAGTAAATCCTTCACTAGTATGTCATACCTAAGCTTATGTGGTATTTAATTGGTCAGTCGGAGCATAGGGTTAATATGTGATATGTTAATTTGTTTAATTAACCCTTGTTTTATGGCAGTATTTAAGAATGGCAGCTGAGAATGTTAACAACGAAGTGAATGAGACCCTGGAAACACCTTTAATCACCAACCAGGAGAACGTGCAATAGGAAGGCAATGTTCATCCTGAAAACAACGCTGATCAGACGATAAACAATGAGATGTTTAGAAGTTTTTTGCAGTTCATGCAAAACCAGACGAGGGAGACTCGTGTGCAAAATACAGGTGGAGATAATAACAACTCGCAGCTTGTCACTGCCAAGCAGTTCAAAGAATTGGGACCACCAGAGTTTCTGGGAAAGCCAGATCCGATCAAGGCGGAGATGTGGGTTAAGCAAATTACCAAGATATTTGATATCTTGGGCTGCACAGAGGAACAGAAGGTTCCATTCGCCACGTTTATATTTCGTGGAGAAGCAGATTACTGGTGGGAGTCTGTGAAGCGTACCCAGCCTGCCGCACTCAAGATGTCTTGGGAAGCATTCTAGAAATTATTCAATGACAAGTACTTTCCTGAAAGTATTCGTCATATAAAGGAGGTAGAGTTTATCCGACTAGAACAAAATAACATGATGGTGTCCCAGTACGAGGCTAAGTTCGCAGAGCTGTGAAGCCCCCAAATTCAGACCGTCATTGATCTTGAATTCGGTTCATCACGTACTAATTCTAATAATAACTAAAATCTCAAACAATGGAATAACAGAATAATTTACATTGATATAACATAAATATTCTCGTCCCAAGTCTCGAAACTATTACTAATACACTTCATAACTTAAACCAAACATTTTTTAATACATAACATTAAATAAGTCTTAACATAACAGAAACATCCTAATATAGAAAAGCACAGCTACTCCATAGCCTTGCCTTCGCACTTGTCATGTCCTGGGTTTCCACTTTGCCCTGCCCTAACTGAAATGTTTATGGGAAGCAAGAGTGAGCAACAAATTTGCTCAACAAATAATATGCCAATAAATGTGAACATGAATATATACAGTTCTAAATCTCAAGGGTAAAACGGTAATTAATTGCTCAGGATTTCAAATAATAATGTTGTGAACAAAATAAATAGCAATGACTTCCAAATCTATTCCATGAAGTTGAATAAGGACCACTACGGGTCGAGAAGTTACTAAAGGTTTCAAGAGTTTCAACAATTTCAAGTGAATGAATAGATATCACTGAGTGTCGCTGCGGACCAAAGATTAATAAAGAATCCAATGAATTCAAAGTTTCAAATTAATAAATACTGGATACTGAGTGGTCGCTAAGAACCACGAACTTCTACTAGAGTCACCAAAAATATTTCTGGTAACCCAACCAAGTACAATTAGGGGATCAGCCTATCGTACCTGGAGTTATGCATAACCTACCACACCACTGTCGGCACCCCGACTATATAGTTCCCCTTTTTACAAGGGTTGTTCAACTCAGTCAATTTATAAAAGTCCGCACCAAGGCAATTGGTGTGGATTGCTTTCTAATTCATGATATTGGTCTAGCCGAATTAAATGGCGTAGACTATTTCAACAATGTATATAAGAACAATTTATGAGTTCAGTATTCGCAACAATAATTCGAAGAATATAATCGTGATTTAAATTAAACTATGAAACATAATTTTGTAAGGCAAGAATTATTCTAGCACCTATTTACTCGTACGACCAAAGTTAGTACAAGCTCGAATATGTGTTCAATAAAGAGTATGAATCAAATACTTGCTCAATAAAAGAGAAGTCAGATACTTGCAATTAATATACAAGAACGGTTTCAAAGAAACTTGCACAATGAAAGAGTATAAGTTAGGGAACCTTCTTACGACGTTCCTCGAATAAGTAACCACAAGGGTAGGATACTTGCAACACAATAAAAGTAGAGTTCAGATACTTGCACTATAAATGAGTGTAAGTCAGGAAACTTACCTTATGTGTAGTCTATCCTTGTTAAATAAACCAACACCTTTCGAATCCTATTATAACATAGTTACATATATAGGATATCCATTAGCTACGCACATTTGATACACAACTTGTCGTGTAAATTAAATATACACATATGATTCTAACTTATTCATATAACCCTATACATACGTTATTACGTACTTATACACATGTAGCATAAAATCAGTATATAAGACATCATGAAATCAAGTAACACGTATGGCATCATAATGCTTATTCGGTTATGTCTTTATTTACCTTTGGAATTCCTTTTTACAAATTTATAATCTTTATACCATATCATCATCACATTTGAATACGATCAATATCAACCAAACTCTTTTTTAATGGTTTAGAGTATCATTATAGACCAATCAACAACATCAGAAAGCAAGCAGAATACTCAGACAAGATTTCAGGCTGGCGCAGCTGCGCCATGGCTAAGCCTAGGGCCGGCGCAGCTGCGCAGACCTCTGGCCAAGCCAAGGCTGAGCTGTTGCCTTGTGGTTTCTGTACGATCATGAACGCAATAATATAATAACACATTAAAGGGTCTTGCATGCTTTTATTGCGTTCTTACACTTATTCTTGATACGTTATGGTTTTTAACTTATGATGTCAAATGAGCTAAGACTAATCAAGATCATGAAATCACAAAGGATATAACGTTTGCCATGCATACATGTGAGGTAGTCATGATATCAGTTTGTATGTATCCTTACATAGGTCCTCATTTAGTATTAATTATTTCCTCCAAATATCTCTAACTCAAGCTTAAGTAACTTTTAATGTATCTAACGCATTGTGTGTACATATAGACTAGATTAGTGATGTTAAGAGTATTATCATGCATAACAAAATTTCAGAATGCATTCTTTAACATGCTCATGAACATTGGTTCTTTAAAACTTTCAAGTTTCTCTTTAAAAGTCAACTTGAACTGACTTAACACATGTAAACTATATTTCACTCATAACCTACCCACATATACATGTTCACAAGGTTAGAACATCTCTCATATGGTATTCATAGATATTAGTTTCAATTATATCAAGTTTCCTTTGAAAAACCATTTAGTTTAAAGTTAAACAATTGGACACGAGCAAGGAAACTATGTATTACTAATCATGCTAGCTTATGGTCATAATTAGTCATATAAGTATATTATAATTCTCATATGGTTAAAATATGAATATCATACTTATATGTCAAAGTCTCTTTTTAAAACGTATACTTTCTTTAGTAATTATATACTAACATAACCAAATATACTCATGCTACTTCATGACACATATATATACACATGTCATCATGATCTTCATATATATCTAGACCACCCAAACACGCTTACAAGGTTAGAGCATATATCGTGTAATATTCATGCATATTAGCTTTGATATCGTCAAGTTTCTTTTCTTTGAAAAAAAGTTCGCTAGCTCAATGCTTACCCACTTGGTCATGAACAAAGGACCACAACTCATGCTTATTTATTTTCAGAAATCATGCGTATGCTATCTTATGTACACATGTTTACAAAAATTATAACTTAAGTTCATTAGTTTCATTCAAGCCTATTTTCATATATACTAACACCAACCAACTCATTCATGCTATGCCAAGGAACCTAAATAGTCTTGTTAAACTTATTCCCATGCATGATCAAATTATATCAGTATGCTAGAATTGATCAGATTAAGAAACAAAATCAAAAGTTGGTGCAGGGTACCGGCGCAGTTGCGCTGCGCCGCAGTGTAATGCCGGCGCAGCTGCGCCGTAAGCAGTTCAAGCCAGAATTTTTCCTGCTTCGGCAGGTTTCTGGCCAAACTTCAAAATTCCTTCACAACAATAGTTTTAAGCAACCATATTGTAATCCCAAAATGCATATAAGTTCATATAACAACTATATATGTGTTCTATAACCCAATTACAATCCAATTTGCATAATCAAGAAATTAACATTCAAGAATATGAAGTTTTGACTGAGAATGAAAATGAAGAACAAGGAAGGTATATTATACCTCTGTAACATGAATTAGCTTGGTAATGCTGCAATAGAAATCCTCCCTCAACTCAATAGATAATCACAGTATACTAACCTCACTTGGAATTCTCAGCAAATGAATTTAGAAGGAGAAGGGGCTATATATATAGGAAAACCAATTTCCAGACAAAGCCTTAATCCCTTGAATTAAACTAACATAAATATAAATTGTATGAAGGTTAAGGAGGAGTAGGTAATTAGTTGGTGAAGGCAATCATGAAAGCCACTCCCCCATTGATGATTATAACTATAATGCTGATTTTGAGAGAAGAGGTAGTAGACTAGCTTGGAGTTTTCACGTGAGAAGGATTGTGACTCTCACATTGGGACAAAGCAAAAATAAACTCAGCATTCTAGCAACATGCATATATACATACTTAGGCTATACTTTTGTTAGAGTCACAATGTATATTTAATTAATCAACATGGCAATATAGTACAATTAATTTACACATATAAAGTCCATGTACACTTGGGTTCTTAAAAATATTATTGCAATGTAATAAGTTGGGATATATATAGTCCATGTACATTTTATCTTACCGATATAATTTAACCGGATATTCTCACATTATATTATCTCATGTATAATTCAATTAAATTCTATTAGTCAATAATTGTTTACAATATATACATAAGGTTTTATTTTAATGTATACTTACATACATATTGTCACATAAGCCTCATGATGTATTCATAACATATAGTTTTAATATGTACAGTCACATTGCCTTATATAATATAGTTTATATATAATTGCATGGTCACACTTAAGTATTGCACTACACACGTATCATACTATATGTTATATTTCTAATTATCACATCCTTTGCACATAGCAATTAATTGAGCAAATAAACTCTACTCGATTATTATTCACAATGGCAATTAATTAATATTAATTAATTCTTCCCTCATCAATCAATGTAATTATCAATCTCCATAACAATTAATTTTATATGATTAATTATCACATTTAAATAAATATAAGTCTTTTTATAGACATAAACAAATTGCTTATTATCATTCTATTATTCGCGATAATAATAATTAACACATTATCAATTAATCATTATTAATATTCTATTTTCTCATAATAGAAAGTAAATAACAATTAATATCAATTAATTGTTCACGAAGTAATTCCTTCATTACTTACCCTTATCGATTATTATTATACGATAAATAATCACATTCCTCAATAATATAAATCCTATTATATTTATAAACCATGTTCTTAGTATCAAATCGTTACTTGCAAAAATACTAACTCAACAGATTATTATTATATTTCTTATAATAATAATTAACAATTAATATAGATTAACTGTTCACTTAATAATTCATTTATTCTATAACTGATTATTATTCATAATAACACTTAACAACGTTATTGTATGATTAACTATCACATGTATTGCACACAACAATTAATTGAAGAAATATAACTCTTATAATATTCATCAATTATTTACTCATAAATGTTTTGTTACTCGCAATAACATATTATTAATAAATACTCATTAATAGGCTATCACATATAATAACAATTAATTAACAATGTAATATTAATTAATTATTCACTTATTGATTTCTCTCATCATCATTTCCATTCTCATGCCACACAAGGCATTCTACGAGTCGCAATTCTCTATATTTCCTCAATTATTATAAATTCAATTTAATATAATCGAATCACTTTTCTCATAACTAATAAACACTTATATTCTAATAAGTATTCATTTTCTTATTATAAAATAAAAAAAATTATTCATGAAATTCACGGTTCTTACATTCTCCCCCCCTTATAAAAATTCCGTCCTCGGAATTGGTACAAGGTTACACAAATAGATGGGGATAGTCCCTCCTCACCCTATCTTCTAATTCCCACGTGGCCTTCTTGGCATCGTGGTTTCGCCAAAGCGCTATCACAAAAATATAATTTTATTTCTTAAGATCTATTCTTTCCTATCTAGTATTTGGACATGAATTCTTCATCTGTCGGATTCTTCCCTACTTGAATGGGCTCATAGGGTATCACACGCTTATAATTAGGCTTATATGATCGTAAGACAGAAACATGAAACATATTGTGGATATGTTCCAGTTCAAGAGGTAAGGCTACCTCGTACGCCACTTTGCCTACTCTCTTTAATACTTCAAAAGGTTTCACGAACCTCAGACTCAATTCTTCTAATCTTATCTTCCCTTCATAGGGAAACATTTAAGAAATACAACTATCGTCTTCAAAATCTTGATTATGACGATGTCAATCTGTGTATTTCTCATGTTGATCTTGAGCTGCTACTAATCTGGCTCTTTTTGACTTCACATCGTCTGCCATTCGTCATACTAAATCCGGTCCCAATTGAAGTAGTCGTTCTCTGACCTCATACCAATGTAGCGGTGTTCTGCATTTTCTTCTGTGGAGAGTTTCGTACGATGGCATACTGATATTCGTATAATAATTATTACTATAAGCGAATTCTACTAAGGGTAAGTGATATTCCAAGTTACCTTTGAAATCCATTACGCAAGCTCTTCCAAAACTTTGAAGTGGAGCGCGGGTCTCGATCAAAATTATTAACACAGATATTTCGTGTCGCTAAACGATTTCCTTTACGCATAATTTCGCTAACTGATTGAAATTGAATCGAACATCTATCGGTAGGGAGTGCGTTGTCCTCTTTAATTGGCCGATGCATTCTACAACTTCTCGTCTTATATTGACCACCAATAGTGTCTTCGAAGGTCCCGGTACGTTTTCATGCTTCCTGGGTAAACAAAATATGTCCAACTATATGCCTCATGAAAACTCTTATCTCGCAATTTTAGTTATGGTTGACTCTCACGCTCGATCTACAATTCTCAAGATACCATTATTATTGCTTCTGAACTTTTTCTCTTTACCTTCTAGCACTTTTTGTCTTTATCTTGTTATCCCTTCACTCTATCTAACAACACTAGACAAACCTCTGCTATAAACTTCCCTTTGGACTCTCTGGGTCCCTTCACTTCTATTTCCAATCTCTTCATCTTCCTGATTAGTTCCTCTCGAGTTATCAACTTGAATAATTTCTCCATTCCCTTTTCCTACTTAGCATATCGGCTACTACGTTTGTCTCTTCCAGGTAATAGAGAATTTCGCAATGGTAGTCTTCGTCTACTCCCAATTACTTACCGCCTTCAACTCTGCCAGATCTGACGTGCCCTAAAACTAATCTTCTCCTTGACACATAACACTGGTGCTCCCCAAGGAAAAACACACTCGATTGAATATTTCCTTAATCTAACATTTCTCGCAATTGTATTAATAATTCTTCATTTCTACCGGTGCCATAAGATAGGTGCTTTCGAAATCAGTGCAGTCTCCGATACTAAATCTATTACGACTTGTTTTCTCTCTCTGGCGGAAGGCCGGGCAGATCGCCTGGGAATACATTTTGAAATTCTGGTTCTACTAATACATTATTTATTTCTACTTCCGTTCTCTTAGTATCTATAATAAAAGTGAAACGATTTATACCAACTTTTCTTAACGTATCTTGGCCTGCATCATCGTAAGGCAACACAATTGCCTAAACGACGAGCTACCATAAAACACTTCCTTAGACCGATTTGGAGTCTAAAGGTTCACATTTTTCTTCTAACAGTCAATTATCGTAGTATGGTTATATAATCAGTCCATTTTTAGTATCCCATCACACTTTCCAAATTTTATCGGAATCCTAGTCTATGCTTAGCTTACGTTCCCTAATTTATGCGCAATAATATCGACAAACAAATTTCTACGAAAATTACTTCCTTATTCGCAAGTTCTATGTTTAAAGGATCTTTTAATCGTTCTTAGGGTAACTTAGTCGTCTCACAGTTCTTCAGATGCAAAAGGGAAAGATAGCACTCAGATTAGATAATATATACGCATTTATATTATAGATTAAGACAACACCTGACATCACGACTTGGAATGCCACTGCATCATGTATCATAATGTTAGTCGTACTTGGCATTGGTTCACTCAATTGAGCTAGTTCGATTATTGCCGGCTTCCCGCTATGGCTTCCTTTGTTGCTGTCTTCTTCCTTCCTTCCTTTCTTTGGACAGTTCTTAACCTGATGATCTGTTGACTTACAAGCAAAGCATCCTCTGATCTTCTTCAGGTTTGGGCAATTCGGGGAAATATGCCCTTCCTGGCTGCAGTTATAGTAAACGCCTCGTCCCTTCCAGCACTCTCCTTGATGGCTCTTTCCATATTTCAGGCAAACCTTGTTCTTTTTCTTGAGTCCTTCTTGGTGACTTCCCCTCGGATTGCTGTTGATGTTGTTGTTGTCCCATCTTCTTTTGTTTCCGTTTCTCTTCTCGTTTGTTTCCTTCTGCCGATAACGTATTTGACATTTTTCAGGTCCATACGCAAAACAATCTATGGTTTTCTCCTCCCTAGGACAGTTAGGAGAAATATGACCCTTCTCACCGCACTTATAACATACATGTTTTCCTTTCAAACACGCTCCCATGTGGTTCTTTCCACATTCCTTACAGGCTTCTATCTTCTTCTTCCATAGTTGTCCTTCTCCTCGTACATACTTATTCTCATTCCACTTCCTCTTGAAATTCTTACTGCTACCACTACTACTCTCTTCCATCCTACCTTCGTTCGCTTTCTTTGAATTATTAACCTCTCTTTCTTTAGTCAAATTAGTATCTTTTCCTACCTCAGAAGTTTTCGTCTGCCTCTTCTTATAATCATTGATTCCTTCTTCAAAAGCATTTACTATAAGGTCTACTAATTGTTGTAAGGGTTCTTGATTCAATTCCCTATCTCCATTCTCTGTTTCTTGATGAGTCTCTCCTCCTTGGGGTATTGACATTTCTCTACGTAGAAATAAAATGGTATTATCATCTCTTTGTTAAACATCTAATACTTCTTAAGACGTATAAGTTTTATGTCTATTCTCCCTTATTATTATATAACATAATCTGGTTACTACACGCACGTTTAATAAAAACATGCCACAAGAAAATATATCACATCGTATAGCATTCTGCTAGTCTCAATACATACCCCTCTCGGGTACCACTAAAGTTGGGGTTAAAAAGATACTTCCCACATTATCCCTAAAATTGGGATCTATAACACTGTTTCGCATCTATAAATATTTATCGTATCATTTGCGACACTTATTCCACTATCTACCTACTACCTTCACTATGTCTATATCTGTTAGTTACTAATCTGAAGGTCTGGAACTTCGCCTCCCACTATTGTATCTTATTTTTCATTTTAAAGAAACTCAAACACGTCTCAATCCTAAAAGAAAACTTCCACCGTGGATTTCCGGTTATATTCTGATTCCATCTCCTCCTAGGTTAAGGTTACTGCTGTAAAAGGCTTAACTTCAAGGGGTGTTGCGGACATCACATGTATATCACATGGTTCCTCCTCCATGACCCTACCAGGTTTACCTATCTCTAACATTCATAATCACAAAACTAATAAACTTTATTATTATCTCAAAATAAAATATAATTTCATTGTATGGAATGAAAATATATTTCATACCACTACTAGCTTTCTAAGAAAACTCTACATGAGTTTTATCTCCTTCTATTCTATAAAATCTTCTAAGGTTATAGTCTAAGGACTCGCTCCTAAGGTTTATAACCTACAGCTTTGATACCAACCTGTGACGCCCCCAAATTCAGACCGTCATTGATCTTGAATTCGGTTCATCACGTACTAATTCTAATAATAACTAAAATCTCAAACAATGGAATAACAGAATAATTTACATTGATATAACATAAATATTCTCGTCCCAAGTCTCGAAACTATTACTAATACACTTCATAACTTAAACCAAACATTTCTTAATACATAACATTAAATAAGTCTTAACATAACAGAAACATCCTAATATAGAAAAGCACAGCTACTCCATAGCCTTGCCTTCGCACTTGTCATGTCCTGGGGTTCAACTTTGCCCTGCCCTAACTGAAATGTTTATGGGAAGCAAGAGTGAGCAACAAATTTGCTCAACAAGTAATATACCAATAAATATGAACATGAATATATACAGTTCTAAATCTCAAGGGTAAAACGATAATTAATCGCTCAGGATTTCAAATAAGAATGTTGTGAATAAAATAAATAGCAATGACTTCCAAATCTATTCCGTGAAGTTGAATAAGGACCACTACGGGTCGAGAAGTTACTAAAGGTTTCAAGAGTTTCAATAATTTCAAGTGAATGAATAGATATCACTGAGTGTCGCTGCGGACCAAAGATTAATAAAGAATGCAATGAATTCAAAGTTTCAAATTAATAAATACTGGATACTGAGTGGTCGCTAAGAACCACGAACTTCTACTAGAGTCACCAAAAATATTTCTGGTAACCCAACCAAGTACAATTAGGGGATCAACCTATCGTACCTGGAGTTATGCATAACCTACCACACCACTGTCGGCACCCCGACTATATAGTTCCCCTTTTTACAAGGGTTGTTCAACTCAGTCAATTTATAAAAGTCCGCACCAAGGCAATTGGTGTGGATTGCTTTCTAATTCATGATATTGGTCTAGCCGAATTAAATGGCGTAGACTATTTCAACAATGTATATAAGAACAATTTATGAGTTCAGTATTCGCAACAATAATTTGAAGAATATAATCGTGATTTAAATCAAACTATGAAACATAAGTTTGTAAGGAAAGAATTATTCTAGCACCTATTTACTCGTACGACCAAAGTTAGTACAAGCTCAAATATGTTTTCAATAAAGAGTATGAATCAAATACTTACTCAATAAAAGAGAAGTCAGATACTTGCAATTAATATACAAGAACGGTTTCAAAGAAACTTGCACAATGAAAGAGTATAAGTTAGGGAACCTTCTTACGACGTTCCTCGAATAAGTAACCACAAGGGTAGGATACTTGCAACACAATAAAAGTAGAGTTCAGATACTTGCACTATAAATGAGTGTAAGTCAGGAAACTTGCCTTATGTGTAGTCTATCCTTGTTAAATAAACCAACACCTTTCGAATCCTATTATAACATAGTTACATATATAGGATATCCATTAGCTACGCACATTTGATACACAACTTGTCGTGTAAATAAAATATACACATATGATTCTAACTTATTCATATAACCCTATACATACGTTATTACGTACTTATACACATGTAGCATAAAATCAGTATATAAGACGTCATGAAATCAAGTAACACGTATGGCATCATAATGCTTATTCGGTTATGTCTTTATTTACCTTTGGAATTCCTTTTTACAAATTTATAATCTTTATACCATATCATCATCACATTTGAATACGATCAATATCAACCAAACTCTTTTTAATGGTTTAGAGTATCATTGTAGACCAATCAACAACATCAGAAAGCAAGCAGAATACTCAGACAAGATTTCAGGCTGGCGCAACTGCGCCATGGCTAAGCCTAGGGCCGGCGCAGCTGCGCAGACCTCTGGCCAAGCCAAGGCTGAGCTGTCGCCTTGTGGTTTCTGTACGATCATGAACGCAATAATATAATAACACATTAAAGGGTCTTGCATGCTTTTATTGCGCTCTTACACTTATTCTTGATACGTTATGGTTTTTAACTTATGATGTCAAATGAGCTAAGACTAATCAAGATCATGAAATCACAAAGGATATAACGTTTGCCATGCATACATGTGAGGTAGTCATGATATCAGTTTGTATGTATCCTTACATAGGTCCTCATTTAGTATTAATTATTTCCTCCAAATATCTCTAACTCAAGCTTAAGTAACTTTTAATGTATCTAACGCATTGTGTGTACATATAGACTAGATTAGTGATGTTAAGAGTATTATCATGCATAACAAAATTTCAGAATGTATTCTTTAACATGCTCATGAACATTGGTTCTTTAAAACTTTCAAGTTTCTCTTTAAAAGTCAACTTGAACTGACTTAACACATGTAAACTATATTTCACTCATAACCTACCCACATATACATGTTCACAAGGTTAGAACATCTCTCATATGGTATTCATAGATATTAGTTTCAATTATATCAAGTTTCCTTTGAAAAACCATTTAGTTTAAAGTTAAACAATTGGACACGAGCAAGGAAACTATGTATTACTAATCATGCTAGCTTATGGTCATAATTAGTCATATAAGTATATTATAATTCTCATATGGTTAAAATATGAATATCATACTTATATGTCAAAGTCTCTTTTTAAAACGTATACTTTCTTTAGTAATTATATACTAACATAACCAAACATACTCATGCTACTTCATGACACATATATATACACATGTCATCATGATCTTCATATATATCTAGACCACCCAAACACGCTTACAAGGTTAGAGCATATATCGTGTAATATTCATGCATATTAGCTTTGATATCGTCAAGTTTCTTTTCTTTGAAAAAAAGTTCGCTAGCTCAATGCTTACCCACTTGGTCATGAACAAAGGACCACAACTCATGCTTATTTATTTTCAGAAATCATGCGTATGCTATCTTATGTACACATGTTTACAAAAATTTCAACTTAAGTTCATTAGTTTCATTCAAGCCTATTTTCATACATACTAACACCAACCAACTCATTCATGCTATGCCAAGGAACCTAAATAGTCTTGTTAAACTTATTCCCATGCATGATCAAATTATATCAGTATGCTAGAATTGATCAGATTAAGAAACAAAATCAAACGTTGGTGCAGGGTACCGGCGCAGTTGCGCTGCGCCGCAGTGTAATGCCGGCGCAGCTGCGCCGTAAGCAGTTCAAGCCAGAATTTTTCCTACTTCGGCAGGTTTCAGGCCAAACTTCAAAATTCCTTCACAATAATAGTTTTAAGCAACCATATTGTAATCCCAAAATGCATATAAGTTCATATAACAACTATATATATGTTCTATAATCCAATTACAATCCAATTTGGCATAATCAAGAAATTAACATTCAAGAATATGAAGTTTTGACTGAGAATGAAAATGAAGAACAAGGAAGGTATATTATACCTCTGTAACATGAATTAGCTTGGTAATGCTGCAATAGAAATCCTCCCTCAACTCAATAGATAATCACAGTATACTAACCTCACTTGGAATTCTCAGCAAATGAATTTAGAAGGAGAAGGGGCTATATATATAGGAAAACCAATTTCCAGACAAAGCCTTACTCCCTTGAATTAAACTAACATAAATATAAATTGTATGAAGGTTAAGGAGGAGTAAGTAATTAGTTGGTGAAGGCAATCATGAAAGCCACTCCCCCATTGATGATTATAACTATAATGCTGATTTTGAGAGAAGAGGTAGTAGACTAGCTTGGAGTTTTCACGTGAGAAGGATTGTGACTCTCACATTGGGACAAAGCAAAAATAAACTCAGCATTCTAGCAACATGCATATATACATACTTAGGCTATACTTTTGTTAGAGTCACAATGTATATTTAATTAATCAACATGGCAATATAGTACAATTAATTTACACATATAAAATCCATGTACACTTGGGTTCTTAAAAATATTATTGCAATGTAATAAGTTGGGATATATATAGTCCATGTACATTTTATCTTACCGATATAATTTAACCGGATATTCTCACATTATATTATCTCATGTATAATTCAATTAAATTCTATTAGTCAATAATTGTTTACAATATATACATAAGGTTTTAGTTTAATGTATACTTACATACATGTTGTCACATAAGCCTCATGATGTATTCATAACATATAGTTTTAATATGTACAGTCACATTGCCTTATATAATATAGTTTATATATAATTGCATGGTCACACTTAAGTATTGCACTACACACGTATCATACTATATGTTATATTTCTAATTATCACATCCTTTGCACATAGCAATTAATTGAGCAAATAAACTCTACTCGATTATTATTCACAATGGCAATTAATTAATATTAATTAATTCTTCCCTCATCAATCAATGTAATTATCAATCTCCATAACAATTAATTTTATATGATTAATTATCACATTTAAATAAATATAAGTCTTTTTATAGACATAAACAAATTGCTTATTATCATTCTATTATTCGCGATAATAATAATTAACACATTATCAATTAATCATTATTAATATTCTATTTTCTCATAATAGAAAGTAAATAACAATTAATATCAATTAATTGTTCACGAAGTAATTCCTTCATTACTTACCCTTATCGATTATTATTATACGATAAATAATCACATTCCTCAATAATATAAATCCTATTATATTTATAAACCATGTTCTTAGTATCAAATCGTTACTTGCAAAAATACTAACTCAACAGATTATTATTATATTTCTTATAATAATAATTAACAATTAATATAGATTAACTGTTCACTTAATAATTCATTTATTCTATAACTGATTATTATTCATAATAACACTTAACATCGTTATTGTATGATTAACTATCACATGTATTGCACACAACAATTAATTGAATAAATATAACTCTTATAATATTCATCAATTATTTACTCATAAATGTTTTGTTACTCGCAATAACATATTATTAATAAATACTCATTAATAGGCTATCACATATAACAACAATTAATTAACAATGTAATATTAATTAATTATTCACTTATTGATTTCCCTCATCATCATTTCCATTCTTATGCCACACAAGGCATTCTACGAGTCGCAATTCTCCATATTTCCTCAATTATTATAAATTCAATTTAATATAATCGAATCACTTTTCTCATAACTCATAAACACTTATATTCTAATAAGTATTCATTTTCTTATTATAAAATAAAAAAAATTATTCATGAAATTCACGGTTCTTACAAGAGCTGTCCAGGTTTGCACCTCATTTGGTGGAGAATGAGGAACATATGACGCGGATGTTTCTGAGAGGTTTGAAACCCGAAATACGTCAATACCTCATTTCTCATAATTTTTCTCTATATTCGGATGTAGTGAACAGGGCCCAGTTGTTAGAACGAGATAGTGATTATATTCAACCAATGGACAACAACCAAGGTTGTGCCAGTGGCAGTAGTCATCGGAGCAATGACAACCAGCGGGGAGAAAAGTATGACAGAAGCGGTAACCACTCCGGTCGTAATCGTGGCCATGATAGTAGAAAAATCAAATCGGGAGGAGATTTCAAGAAGAGAAGGTATAACAATGAGAACGTGAAGATGTCAACATCAGCACCAGCATCAACTGTTTCTAGGGGAGGAGAATGACCACCGGTCGTACGCTATAAGTGCGGGAAAGAGGGACACATCAGCCCAAACATGCCCACAATAATTCAAAGCATGTTATAACTGTGGAAAAGAAGGATATATAACTCGAGATTGTCCTGTTGCGAAACCAAATCCAGTGGGGGTGGTGATTCCAAAGGCGGTTTCGGACAAGTCAAAGTCGGTAATTCCTGGAAGAGCGTTTGTCGTGATAGCCCAAAACGCGAGGAACCCACACGAGGTGATTACGGGTAAGCTGATCATAAACTCTTGCGAAGTTTACACCTTGTTAGATACCGGTGCTACCCATTCCTTTATTTCACCTCCTTGTGCTCAACGTTTGAACTTGACTTCTGATAAATTAGACTTTGACTTATCTGTTGAAACTCCGTTAGGAGAAACCTTCGTTACATCCATAGTTTACAAATATTGCTTGATTCAGATTGGTACCCTTACCTTACCCGTTGATCTTATATCTTTGAAAATACTTGCATTTGACGTAATTTTAGGAATTGACTAGTTAACCATTTACCATGCCAAAATTGATTATTTTCGTAAGGTTGTTAGTTTTTATATTCCTAATCAACCTGTTGTGCTAATCCAAACCACCAAACCACTAAAATCAGTCAATATCATTTCAAGTTATAAAGCTATTCGTTTATTGAAAAACGGATGTCAAGCTTTCTTAGCTCATGTCACTGATCTAAACCAGAATACGTCAGATTTGAATAATATTTCCGTTGGTAATGAGTTTCCTGATGTATTTCCCAAAGAACTTCTCGGTTTACCCCCAAAACGTGAAGTTGAATTCTTTATTGACCTTGAACCCGGTACAAAACCTATTTCTAAAACCCCATATCGAATGGACTCCTATTAAACTTCAGGAGTTAAAGGTCCACTTACAGGAATTGTTAGACATCGATTTTATTCGTCCTAGTACGTCTCCTT
This sequence comes from Panax stipuleanatus, assembly GCA_020205555.1. Lineage (NCBI taxonomy): Eukaryota > Viridiplantae > Streptophyta > Magnoliopsida > Apiales > Araliaceae > Panax > Panax stipuleanatus. The sequence goes on along the minus strand of CM035121.1, from coordinate 50,248,835 downwards.
GGGGTGCTCCTATTTTATTCGTAAAGAAGAAAGACGGGAGTATGCGACTTTGTATTGACTATCGGGAGTTGAACCATGTCACCGTCAAGAATAGGTATCGCTACCTCGTATTGATGACCTGTTCGACCAGTTGCAAGGAGCACAATTCTTTTCAAAGATCGATCTTCGTTCTGGATATCATCAGCTAAAGATTAAAACTGAGGATATTTCGAAGACTACCTTCAGAACTCGGTACGGGCATTATGAGTTCTTAGTCATGTCTTTTGGATTGACTAATGCTCCTGCTGCTTTTATGGATATGATGAACCATGTATTCAAGGAGTATTTGGATCAATTCGTTGTTGTCTTTATTGATGACATCCTCATCTATTCTAAAAGCCGTGAAGATCATGAGCACCACTTGAAGTTGGTACTTCAAAAGCTTCGTGAGAATAAGCTATATGCCAAGCTGAAGAAATGCGAGTTCTGGCTTGAAGAAGTAGCATTCCTTGGACACGTGGTATCGAAACGTGGAGTATCTGTTGACCAGACAAAGATTGAAGCAATACAAAGTTGGGAGCAACCTAAGTCGGTGACCGAAGTACGAAGCTTTTTGGGCTTAGCTGGTTATTATCGGAGGTTCGTAGAGGAATTTTCTCGAATCGCTACTCCATTAACTTAGTTGACTCAGAAAGATACAAAATTCGTTTGGAGCGAGGAATGCGAGAAGAGCTTCCAAGAGTTCAAGAGAAGACTTATCTCGGCACCTGTTCTGACAATACCATCTGGTTCGGATGGATTTGTTATCTACAGCGATGCTTCGGGCAAAGGGTTAGGATGTGTTCTCATGCAACATCAGAAAGTCATAGCCTATGCCTCGTGGCAACTCAAAGAATATGAGAGGAATTATCCTACTCATGATCTAGAGTTGACAGCTGTCGTTTTTGCGTTGAAAATCTGGAGACATTACCTGTACGGAGAGAAAGTGGAGATTTATACGGATCATAAGAGCCTTAAATATTTCTTCACTCAGAAGGAACTCAACATGCGGCAACGACGTTGGCTTGAGCTGTTGAAAGATTACGATCATAACATCCAATACCATCTTGGAAAAGCGAACGTGGTAGCTGACGCGTTGAGTAGAAGATCATATACGGGAACGAGTGCGATGATGTCAAGTATACATGTAGAACCAGCTTTGATTGATAAAGTTAAAGCTGCTCAAGCTACGGATGCGGAGCTGATGAAGATGAAAAAGAAGGTGCAAGAAGGTGCTATTCCAGAAGCGAGAATCGATGAAGAGGGAATACTTCGAGTTAACTCCAAACTTTGTGTTCCTAACGATTCTGACTTGAAGTATAGAATCATGATGGAGGCACACAACACACCATTTGCAATCCCTCCTGGGAGTACCAAAATGTATTGTGATCTTCGACATACATTTTGGTGGAGCAATATGAAAAGAGAGATCGCGGAGTTTATTTCGAGATGTTTAACTTGTCAACGTGTAAAGGCGGAGCATCAAGTGCCAAAGGGTCCATTGCAATCACTGGAGATTCCGAAATGGAAGTGGGAACACATTACGATGGATTTCGTTATGGGTCTTCCCAAGGTTTCTCAAGGCATAGATGCGATTTGAGTTATTGTTGATAGAATAACCAAGTCTGCTCATTTCTTGCCGATACGAGAGACTTATTCCCTTGAACGTCTTGCTCATATGTACGTGAATGAGATTATGAGATTGCATGGCATGCCAGTATCCATAGTTTCGGATCTTGATCCAAGATTCACTTTACGATTTTAGATCAGTTTACAGAAAGCTATGGGCACAGATTTACGATTCAGCTCGGCTTATCATCCTCAAACGGACGGACAATCAGAAAGGACTATTCAAACTCTTGAAGATCTATTAAGACTCTGTGTTCTAGATTTCAAAGGGAGTTGGGATATGTACTTACCATTGGTGGAATTCTCCTACAACAACAGTTATCAGGCAAGTATAGGCATAGCTCCATTCGAAGCGTTGTATGGGAGAAAGTGTCGTTCTCCAGTATGTTGGAACGAGGTGGGTGAAACAACATTGTTGGGACCAGAGTTAGTATGTATGACGACGGAAAAGATCCAAATGATCCGGCAACGAATGCAAACAGCACAAGATCGACAAAAGAGTTATGCGGATCTTCATCGAAAGGACGTGGAATTTAATGTTGGGGACCATGTGTTATTACGTGTTGCTCCGTGGAAAGGAGTTACGAGGTTTGGGAATAGAGGAAAGCTAAATCCATGATTCATTGATCCATTTGAGATCCTTGACCGAGTAGGAAATGTGGCCTATAGACTCGCTTTACCTCCAAGCATGTCTCGTGTTCATAACGTGTTTCACATATCCGTGTTACGTAAATATGTGAAGGATCCAAACCGCATTATTGAGTTAGAACCAGACGAGATAGCCGAAGATTTAACGTACGAGGAGGTACCTGTCAAGATCTTAGATAGGAAGGAGCATGTCCAACGCTCAAAAATTATACCTCAAGTTAAAGTTTTGTGGAGAAACCATGCTATTGAGGAAATGACCTGGGAGTTGGAATCTGAAATGAAAGCGAGGTATCATCCCCTTTTCGACATACCAGGTACGTACGTCAATTTCGAGGACGAAATTTCATAAGGACGAAATGGGTGAAATGTGCAAAAATTTTAAAATGAGCAAGTGGTTATAAAATATTCTTGTTGTCGGGGAATATTCGTTTGGTCGTGGAATATTCTTGTTGTCGGAGAATATTCGTACGACGGCGCAACTATTTGTGGGCCCCACAACGGAATAACTGTCGGATATAGAAAGCGACAGAAATAACCTTTTTATAAAATAACGGCGTAGTTGTTACCGTTAGTACTGTTGAAATACCCGGTGGTTAAAATACAGTAATACACGGTGTTGCACAGTAGCACACGGTATTGCACAGTATTTTGAATTATTGATTCTTACGTGAGAAGGCACTTACTCAATTACTGTTCAATATTTTATATTATTGATTCAGTAATTGCATGATATTGTATTGATTCAATAATTGCTACATTGATATTTTATATCAATAATTGCTACGTTGCTATTTTATATGATTGATTCAATAATTGCTACAGTTGATATTTTGTATTATTGATTCAATAATTGTCACTGCACAGTATTTCACATTATCAACTCAATAATTCATATTATTTGAATAATATTATTAGATAGCATTATTGACAATGTCTAAGGAAGTTCTGTCTAGGAGGGGTTATTTAATTGCGCGCCAGTAAGGAGAAGTCCTTATCGGAAGGCCCCCTCTTTCCTGGGAACGACCTGGTTGTCAATATTGTAGTTCTATAATATTATTTGTGAATAATTAATTATTGATTTATATGATAAGAAAATATTTATTTTGTGAATATAAGAGAAGGAATTAGTGCTGATGTGTTTTTATCAGTATTTTGATGTGAAAAATCATCCGTTTATGGATTTCGGATAATTTATGTTTGGAATTTGGAAAAACTTCCTTCTACAAAGTTGTAGAGAATTAAATTTCCTATAGAAGCACATAGAATTTGTATTTTTCTGACAAAAGGGCTATTTATTATGAATTATTGAAGTTTCAGAAAATAAATATTTTTTTAATGGGTGGGCCCCACTTTTGTTGTTTTGTTGAAAAAATTCTGATTTTTTTGAAAGCAGCCGGCGGCGGAAATTTTTTTTAAAAAATATTATTTTATTAATTTAGTCTACTTTGGCATCCTAAGCTTTTTCTATAAATAGGGTGCTTAGGTTAGAATTGAAAATCACACCAGAATTAGAAGTTTTCTCTCTATAATATCGAGCGTATTTTTGTGAGTATTTAGATACTTTGAGTGTTACTATTCAGTGCAAGTTTTCTTCAGTATTATATCCGATATTCCAGTCAGAAGTACTATTCTTTTGAGGTAAGGGATGTTATTTTCTTTCGTAAATGATGTTATTCTTTTCAATATTATTATACCAAAATATTGTCATGGATTTTATTATGAAATTCTTACTTTTTCCGTCGGGGTTACTATTCACATATACGGCACTATTCACGTATACGGCACTATTCACGAAAAAATTAAATTTTCTTCTATTTGTCCAAATTATCTATTATGGTTACTATCTTTGATTGGATCTAAGTTTTGAGATTTATTCTTGAATTTTGCTCCACAAAGTATTATTATAGAATATTCTTGAACTTGAATAAATTAGATTACGAATCCTTAATCTTTGTCCTTTATCTCACTAGATTCGTTCTTTAAAATATTTTTCATCATCCTCAGTTCTAAAAGGTGATATAACTGAATATCTTTGGCCTGTAGAGCAAAGATGAATGATTACTTGATGAATATCTTTAGCCGTAGTGCAAAGATAACAGGTGTTGAGATGAACATGACCATTGGTGATACAAATGAATATCTTTGGCTCGTATTGCAAAGATGAATATTTGATTTGAGATGTATATTGATTGATGTTACAGGGTTAAAATATTGATGATGGACTTTTAAATCATAGAAGATAGTAGACTTCATTCTCTACTTAACTCTTCTAATGAATTGTTATTTCCGCTGCGAATATTGATCTAAAATTGGTTGTCCATTATATTTTATCTGATTTATTGAAGGCTAACGATAATTTATTTTCCATTATCTTAGTCATAATATTCTTTACTGAGCTAGTTGAGCTCACCCTTTTCATCTATTGTCCTCTTCAGGAAATGAGAATGTCGCAAGATCTAGTCGGGGGACAGAGTGATGGTCCGAGTTAGAGAAGTAGTAGTCCTCGCTATTTTTGTAAAATAGTGGAATAATAATTGTAATAAATAAAGAGTGAATTTGAATGTTGATATTTCGTATTATATACGATATGTACTGACACTCACAGTTGTGTGGTCGTATTTTGCACGACCGTGTGATATAAAAGTTTGTATTTGAATTCTGTACCATGTATTTGGCGACTCAGAATGGGTTGAGTTGACTGGACCTATTCTGGGGGCGTCACACACACATTTCATGTAACTCTTACAACTCAATTAACTTTATTATATAGTTTATATACCTAAATAACATAGTCACATCACACTTTACACTTCGTATAATATATAGTTAACTACCATACGTTATACTTTTAATATCGCGTGCTTGCACATAGGAATTGATAAATTACTTATCTTATCAATTAATTAATAATAATATTAATTAATCCCTTCTTCGTAAACCAATTATTAATCTCTATAACAATTGGTTAGCATTTACATTAAATAAATATAAATCTTATTATATTTATAAATCATTTACTTGTTAATCAACATATTATCAAGTAATTACTTGATGCTAGTACATTGTTCATAACAATAATTAATATTATAAGATAATATATCTCATCCCTCATCAATACCATTTTGATTATATTTATAATCAAATTCCTTATTATTATACTATCACTAGCCATAATAATAAATCAACATATTATTATAATAACAATTAATATAGATTAATTGTTTTATTAATAATTCTTCCGTCCTTGAATTAATTAATTCATCATCGAATTTATTATTGTGTCACACAAGGCATTTCTCACAAGCTCAATCTCAAGCTTATTATCACTACCACCATACTACTTATCCACCACATGTTCAATTTACTTAGAACTATTAAATCACAAGGTTCACATATATAAATATATCGTGAATGGAAATATTCAAATATTCTATATAACATTTACGGTAAGCTATTAAGATGCTAAACTACCTCAATTAATTATACTTATAATAAGTTTAACCTTTACGCTTATAATAATTAATATATACTCTATTAATTATTTAAATGATAACATCCATGATAAAATAATAACTTAAGTTATTTAATATATTAAAATAACTTAGTTTTCTTTCATTAATTAACTCTCTTAAAAATACATTAGAAATTTTATATTTTGCCATAATATAAAATATTATGTTTTCTCCGAATAAAGACATTCATTATTAGAAAATAATTTATTTATTGTCTCAAGATATTATTCTTATTATAATATTAAATAACTACATGTACGACACATGTACATATTTTATATATAGAAAATAGATAATGAGTTTATTTTCTATTATAATAAATTGTTTCCATCAATTTATTTTCATATAGCAAATACGTTTTAATATATTTACTATATTAATCAATCATACATATTACCTTATACAAAAACATATAAGGAAATATTATTATTCAAAAATAATATTTTCTCCTTTTATTAAAATAATTCAATATTAGAAATTATTTTAATATCCTTTATTAGAAACATATAATAATTATTTCTCTTTATTTTTTATAAATTATCCCCAAAACAATTTTCTCAAATATTAAATATTCATTTAAATAAAATAATGATTTACATCCCCCTTTTAATAACGTATATATATTTATTAACATTATTCGCACATTAGACTTTCTCACATATTACTATTCTAAGTAATATATAAAAGTACCAACTATACTTTCATATCCAACACATATATTAATTCACTCCTTTACCTAAGTAAATTAAACCCTATACTATATCACCTTAGTTAATTAAGGTTCGATACCCACATTATATTTTTCCATAATATAACTCTTAACTATCAATTAACCAATATTTATTCTTATTAGCTAATTCTCTTAACTAACTCATGTTTCACTATCCAAACCCATTCACAGATAGCTTAAGTACTATCAATAACGTATATTATAAACATACTAGTTATTAGTATACATACACAAGAAAATGGTGATTATACATTAAAGATATTTAATGTCACCAACTTCCTATGATAAAATAATCCTATAAATTATGTAATATCGATAGGAAATTTTATCCAATTCCTTTATCTCAACTGAATTGTCTCTACGATAAATAACAATGTATATTTATTAATCACATATTACATAGTTCATATTACCCTATGTAACACAATACTACATAACTTGTATCACATAAATGTTCTTATTCAAACCCATCTCACACTTTAAGAATTTTATTTATTAAATCCTTATTTTATTAATTTCTTGAAAATTCAGGTTCTTACAGAAATCGTGGTAGGAGATGTTCCTCCTCCATCATACCCACTACGGCCATAAAGTTGCCATAACGACTCGAGTTTTGCAGTTTGTTATTCTTGTAAGCAGATTTGTTGATAGTTTTTTCTCTCTAAATCTTCTTCTTTCATAGTCACTTTCGCATGTTTGAAATTTATTGGTTTATTTAGAGACTAAGTTAGGGCTACATATTGAGAATACTTGGATAACTAATCAATTTAGGAGAAATAAGTTAGGAATTTATTTTGGGAAAATTTGTGTACAAATAGGTCTTGATATCTCTTACAGTCTTGCTTCCATTTGGATTTGGTTTCCCGCTATTAAGTTTTTCTTTCGATTTCATCTAATAGATCATATTTTTATAATTGTAAATAGTGTAATTAAAATCGATACCAGTAAATTAATTTATTATATTGAATAACATAATTATTTCAAAAATAAAACAATTTGACACTTTTTCATTCTTCATCAAAATTTAAATGGATAAAAAATTCTAACTTTTAACCGCGCAAATATTTTTTATGATTTTAATTTGTTATAAGATTGATCTTAATGTTATCAATTATCTATTAACATATTTTGATCATTACTAATAAAATTATTAAGATAAAATAATTAGTGTATTGAATAAAATTGGACAAAATGTGCAATTTAAGGGAGTCGAATCCCTTGGTTTGGTTCTGCTTTTTTTTAGCAGCATTGTTGATTATGCCAGAGGAGGTCTGAGTATTTATGCGATATGGAATTTTTGTATTTAAACCTTTCATATTTTAATATAAATTGGTCCAACTAAAATTAGTGGCGCTTTTTGCCATGTTAATATTAATTCCCTAGAAAAAGTGTTGATAAAACTGAGTGTTAAGATCTGAACAGTTTAGACATCTGAATAATTAAAGCCTCTGTCCAGAATTTTGTCTGAATGAAAAAATGTTGTTTGATAACTAATTTTTTCAAAATATCTGAATAACAGTATTTTACCATTTTAACCCTTTGAACAGTTTAAGCAAAACATGTTTGATAATCAGAAAGGTCTGAATATTATTTTAAATACATATTTATAATATTTTGACCACAATATGATAAAATAAAATGTATCATGTCCAATGAAAACATCAACATAGTATAATAATTCAACCATACAAATTAAATTAACTTTAAACAGTTGTTAAGAGTTGAGCTGCAATTTGTTCACATAGATTAACCATAACTTCTATTCCTTGATCACCCTATTGCGGTTCATCTTGTCTCTCTTCTTCGTTTCCTTCATTTTGCTCCGCTTCATCGTCAAACATGTTATCTCGATCATATTGAGCAAATAATTCATCCTCAATGTTATGCTTCCTTATGAAATTATGGAGTGCGAAGCAAGCGATAACTATATCCCTTTGTACTGTAAAAGGGTAAGGAGCCATTCATTTTAAAATTGAGAATCTTGCTTTCAACAAACCTTAAGCATGTTCGATAACATTTTTGAGTTGTGCATGAGCATGGTTGAATTTTTCATCTTTATTCAAAGCGCGTCGGCATCAAAAATGAAAGCCATAAAGTATGCCCGAGCACCACACATAGATGATTTTCATTATTACGGGGACCTTAAATTCGGATAACTGTTTTAAGGCCCTGGATTAAAAATTACAAAATTTGCAAGCTGACTGTAAAACTCAAAAGGGTCCATCACGGGAATCAAATCTAGATCCATTGGACTGAAACGTAGATCCTGTAGCTCCTAAGCTCACAGGATATCACATAAATAGTCTGCATAACGAATATACACAAAATAAAACATACTATACTAGACATCGCTAAACGAAGGATTCATCAGTCAAATCCCCGTATGCGAGTAGCTCATAGCTTCCTGTTTCCTTTAGATGTAGATCTAGGGTCATATGGTCCCTAAATACTTACAAAAACTATAAAGAAAACTAGATCTGTATAGATCTTAGCCATTCTAGCTTCCAGGTTCAAGTTTTATAACTTTTGAACCAGTTAAAAGCTAGATCTGGCTAGATCTAATACAGATCTAGTCAATAAAGCTTAAATATTAACTATTTACAAGAAATAAAAGGTTAAAACTTCATATCCAACAAATATAAGCCACTAAATATATGTATATAACATTTATATACGTATTAGAGTAAGTGGAAAGGACAGATCTGGTGAAATCTTACAGTATTTCGCGAGAACAGCTCTTGAACGGCTTTTGGCACCTCGATACTCATTTCTCACAGGTTAAAATTTGATTTGTTGTAGTATATATGTATACGAGTATTTACAAAGAATTTTTACAGAAATCGGAGTAACATAGAAGCTCCATTTAGCTATTCTAGCCTCTATTTCTCTCTCCTCGGCCCTCTTCTTCCTAATATTCTCTGTCAAGCTAAGAGGGGGGAGGGGTATTTATAGGCCTGGGTTGTCACAATTCTACCTATGGCAACCCAAAGGTGGGCCCCACTTTCTAGGTATTCGTCCTGGTAAGGTAGGTTTTCATATTCCGCACTGGAATGACCATAACTCTCAATCTGAGAGGAGTTAGAAGACGTGTCATATCAATCCGGAAATCTCTTTCTGATAGCTTCGGAATGGTATATCATTCACCCCATTATGTGTTCAGTAAGATGGGTAAAAAGGGGAAAAGCCACCCCTAGGTAGATGCCAACTAGCCATTCACTTTGTTGTGCGTTGGGAAGCTTGCTCCTTCCAATCTGGGAATCCTATGGAGGTGTGCCATGCCATTCCGTAATGTTCTTTCAGAGGGCTATGCAATGACATTGGGCTTAAATATTTTTGAATCTAGAAAGATGGGTCCATGACCAGAATAGCATCTTTAGGTCTTCGTAGGTAGTCTGTTGAGCTGTCTTGCATAGTTTGCACTCGGGATTGCTGTGATGGCTCTGTTCGAACTTATCCAGAGTGGTTTGATCATATTGTTGTTGAGTTGGAAAAATTACTCTTTTGCCCTTCTGGGTTGGTTCCGGGCTTGATGTAGCTATCTTTCTCGGGGTTATATTCGGGGTTCGACTGAAGTTGACTTCTGTCTATCTTTAGGGTTATCTTTGAAGCTAATTTGATGATTTCTTGGGGCTGTCTTTGGGGTTATAGTTTGATGATTTCTCGGGGCTATCTCCGGGGGTCCAATTTGGTGATGTAATCCTCCAGGGCTATCTCTGGAGTGTGAAAAGATTCTTTTGCCCTCTTACAAAGTTAGTATAAGGGAAGCAAAATTTTGAGTGTCTACAGATGCCCCTATTTATCATGTTTATGTAATGTAATAGAATGAACATGATAAAGATTACTAGACATTTGAAATATGACAAGATAGGTTTAATGATGCAATGCAATGAATGTTATGATGAATGATAAAACATTTTCACAAATCACACTTTGCAAATCGCACTTCGCACTTCGCAAATCGTATTTCGCACTTTGCACATCGCACTTCGCAACTAGCAAATCGCACTCCGCATGTCGCAAATCGCACTTCGCACATCGCTCATCGCACTTCGCAAATCGCACATTGCAAATCGCACATCGCAATTCGCAAATCGCTTTACCATTACCGGTTATTGCTGACGTATATTGGGGCTAATTCAAACGGTTGTGTTTCATTAGTGCTGTTGATGCTTATGCTGGTGTTGACTCCAACAGTTTTGATTTTCGTCGGTGTTGCCAATGCTTGCTTGATGAAGATAAATTGAGATGTTTTCTACATCACTGCTGGGGATGATGTTCTGAAATCATCGAACCTTCCGGATATCTATGTTGGTAGTTTACAACGGTGCCTACCCTGTTGGTAGTTAACAAAGGTGCCTACCCTGCTGGTAGTCAATAATGGTGCCTACCCTGCTGGTAGTTCACAACGGTGCCTACCCTGTTGGTAGTTGAAAACGGTGCCTACCCTGCTGGTATTTGACAACGGTGCCTACCCTGCTGGTAACTGACAACGGTGCCTACCCTGCTGGTAGTTGAAAATGGTTCCTACCCTGCTGATAGTTAACAACGGTGCCTACCCTGCTAGTAGTTGACAACGGTGCATACCCTGCTGGTAGTTGACAACAGTGCCTACCATATTGGTAGTTGAAAACGGTGCCTACCCTGCTGGTAGTTGACAACGGTGCCTACCCTACTGGTAGTTGACATCGGTGCTTACCCTGCTGGTAGTTGATAATAGTGCCTACCCTGTTGGTAGTTGACAACGGTGCCTACCCTGCTAGTAGTTAACAACGGAGAAATTTTCTCGAGTCTGGACATTTAATGCGCATGCATGTTTAACTCTACTGGGGATGCATGCTAAAAAATTTTATGAAGATGTGCGCTGATTTTGTAACAAACGAGATTTTTGTATATTAATTTTAAATATTTATTAAATTAAATAAATATTTTAATTAATTTATTTATTGAGTTGAATAAATAATTGGCGTGATTGTGTTGTGGAGTAATTTAATTAAGTGTAATATATTAATTAAATGGATGTTTAATATTAAATTGACGTGTAAGTAATTTTGTGATGAAGTTCTAATTTAATTAAGATAATTACATTAGATGAATATTATGTGGTATTTGGTTATAACGATTTAATGAATAACTATAGTAATGTCTAATTTAATTTAATAATTAAATTAGAGATTTACTAATTTGTTACATAGAATTATGATTAATGAGTACATTATAATTGTATAGCAATTTAATTTATGTGGCAATTTTATTTAATGAATGGGTGTTGGCATTAATTTAGAATATTGTGATTTAATTAAATAAAGTGTGACATTTAAAACTATGTAGTAAAATAGTTACTAAAATAAATTAAAAGGGTTTTAATTCTGTTTTACCAAACTAGGTCATTAAGTCTATTTTAATGTGGTTTTACCAAACAAGGCCTTAGTCCTAAAAATCTATTTTTTTTGGAAAGGGTTTTTGCCAAACAAAGCCTTATGGCTTTTGATTTTCAAAAAAAAATAGTAACTGATATCTACTTATTAAGAGAGTAAATAGTTATCAGGTTATATTTTATATTATATACATATTATATCTATCAGTTATATATTTTATACTACGTTAGAATATCAGAGAAGAAGAAAGAAAGAGAGAAGAAGAAAGAAAGAAGAGGAAGAAGATTTGAGAAATCAAAAGCAAGAATCAAAACACATAAGCACCATCATCACCATCTTCATCTTCTTCCTCTAGCATCAAATGTATGATTTAATTTAAGTTTTTGTTCTTCATTATTTTCATGGTTTTAAGTTCTCTATGATTAAAGTTTTCATGAAAATAATGTGAATATAATTTATGTGTTAGATTATGTATATAAACTATTATATATGAGTTATATGATAATTTAAGTGGTTCATCTCATGTAAATATGATGAACATGAAGAAATCATGTTAATAGCAATGTACAGTGAACTATTTTGAAAAATGGTGTTTTCTAAAAAATCATAAATGTAGACACTCGAAATTTCATTTTCCTGTTACTAACTTTGCAGGACGGCAAAATCGTCTTCTCAGCCCCGGTCACCAATATCGGGATGTCAACTCAGCCCCGGTCACCAATATCGGGATGTCAACTTAGCTCCGGTCACCAATACCGGGATTTCAACTCAGCCCCGGTCACCAATACCGGGATGTCAACTCAGCTCCGGTCACCAATACCAGGATGTCAACTTAGCCCCGATCTCAATACCGGGCCATCAGGTCAACCCCGGTCTCAATACCGGGACCTCAGGTCATCCCCGGTCTCAATACCGGGCCATCAGGTCATCTCCGGTCTCAATACCGGGCCATCAAGTCATCCCTAGTCTCAATACCTGGCTGTCGGTTAACCCCGATCTCAATACCGGGACATCAGGTCAACCCCGGTCTTAATAACGAAATATCAATTCAGCCCTGGTCACAACCTGAGAGGTACAATTAAGCCCCGGTCACAACCGAGATATCCAGTTCAGCCCCAGAGATAACCCTGGGAAGCCAATTCAACCTTCAGAGACAAACCCGAAGCATAACCTCATCCCCAGAGATAACCCAGGAGAATAAGTCAACCTCAGAGATAACCTTGAGGGAGAATCGAGTCAGATGGGATCAAAACCTATGAGACGATGTCAGGAAATCAACCAAAGGCTATGCCAAGATTGGAGGCAACCCTGGGAGAGGCAAAATGGTTATTTTACCAACTTGAATCCAATTCAGTCAAACTCAATTCAAATTAATGCCGTGGAGGTCAGGAAGAACTATAACGTTAATCCCGAGTGAAAATAGTGCAAGACAGCTCAACGGACAAACTGCAGGGAAACGAAGACTTGGTTATGTACCCATCTTTTTGGACTCGAAAAAGGTTTAGTCCCATGTCATTGTGCTGCTCTCGACAAGGGCTTTCTGGAAAGGTATAGCACGTCTCAAACGGACGCTCCGATCAAAAGTTAGAAAGTTTCAAATCTGACCTCGCATTGCTCGGAGTGCATGTACTTCGATGCGACAGGACCCGCCACGTGGACCTTGTTACGCGGAGCCGCAGGTAGAGTGGGGGCAGCCGCGGTTAGACTCGCTTCCACCGGGTCTATAAATATAAGTGCACCCCCAGGTTATTTGTAATAGAAAAACGCTCTGAACCTCTGCCCGTTTGGTTTCTCAGCCCCACTCTTATACTCCAAACCCAAATTTTATTACTCTAACACGTAGATATACTCATATACTACCACATATCAAAAATTAACTGGTAGAAACGGACGTTTGAAGCCTATGATTTGGCAAAAAGATCGTGTAGCAGTCCATTGTGAGTATTTTTACGATCAGAAAGTTTATATTACTTCATTGCACTTTTATATACTTGCACGTTAAGTTTCGTTTTCTGATTATGCCCGGAACTAAGTTTCGTGGCCGTTTTTGCTTACTTTTTGTACATTTTAGTACATAAACGCATTTTTTGGCATTTCTACAACTCAAATCGTCGATCCGTCACTTCTAACAGCTTTTATATACATATATCTTTGTTTCTAGCAACTTCGCCGGACTGGGTTATCTTCCCAGTCCGGTTTTGGCTTTTTAATATGTATATTAACTGTATATATACTAACTTTTCAATTCTGTCAAGCCCGGATATCAAATCCGAAGTAGTTTATTGCTTTTATATATATAACTATATATATATATATATATATAAATTTTTCTGACTTATTTGGGCTTGGATTTATACTTCGTGACCTTTTTATTTCTTTAATATATATATATATATATATATATATGTATATTAACTATATATATTATTAATTACATTCCAGTTTGGCCTGGATCATTCTGTGGCCTTTTTACTGCTTTTATAAATATATATATACTTACATTTTCTGTCCGGGCAAAGGATAGAATGTTCGTCGCCCTTTACAGCTTTTATATATATATATATATATATTTACATTCTGTCTAGCCTGGATCACTCCGTGGCTTTTATACAGCTTTTATAAATATATATATATATATTTTCATTCTAGTCTAGGCATCGGAGTGAAAACCCACTGCCCTTTACCGCTTATATATATATATATATATATATATATATATATTTCCATTATGTCAAGCTTGGATTACTTCGTGGCTTTTTACAGATTTTATAAATATATATATATATATATATATATATATATATATATATTTACATTCCAGTCCGGGCATCGGAGTGAAAACCCGTCGCCCTTTACAGCTTTCGTATATATATAATTATATATATATATATATATATATATTTCTTTACTCATTTATAATTAAATTGTTGCTTTAAATATTCATTTGATATGAATCGGAACTGACATTTCTGCGGGCGAACTAGATTTCTTTAAATCTCGCCAACGCTAGCTTTCAAAAGGTTCAAAATAGGTCCAGACGGAATCGGAAAGCTAGAATGACTGAGATTTACTTAAATCTAGCATTTTTTCTAGTTACAGTTCTGAAAGCAACCTCGCGGCCCTTAGATCACTATCTAGTGAAAACGAGATGCTTCAGCTACGCGCGAGCCCTGATTTACTGATGAATCCTTGGTTCTGGCGACATCTGGATGTAAATATATATTTTCTGTGCATATTTGAGCTGTGAAGGTTTATTGGCTTCTCTATGTGAGCCTAGGAATCATGGGATTCATGATCAAACTGATCTTAATTTGATTCTCGCGATGGACAAACTTCACTTTACAAATGTACCCTGCTAGTTTTTCTGTAAAAATATACATCAAAAAGACCTTAAAATGGTTATCCGGATTTATGGTCTCAACATAGTGAAATAATAGTTTGTCATGTCAGAGTCAGTCTGATGGCTGTCATGCCCATGAGAAGACCGACACTTTTATATATTTTGTGGTCGAGGATGCTTCAAAGCCCGACAATCAACATTCAAATTAAGCCCAAAGGCTGAAAAGATAAAACGGAAGTATCGACATGTTTCAATTCCTATGTTAGCGTAAGGGTTTGAAAATCAAACTTTCAAAACATCACTTTCATATCTTGCCTTGAAAATGACTTTTGCAAATTAAATCAAACCCTTCGTATATAAATTCAACGATGCATACACATACTTTCAATAATCAAGCATAGACCCAATTTCTTCCAGCATTCACACACACATTACAGATTTAAAAGGGAAATATTGAAAAGATGCGGTGCCGTGTTTACACGGGAGTTGTGGGGTGCCTAACACCTTCCCCACACTTAACCAAGCCCCCGAACTCAAAACTTTGGTTTCAAAGATCAAGTTTTGACAGTGTCCAACAAATTGGGCCTCTTTTCAAATAAAACTCAATTGAGTTGGTACAACCATTTCAAAACCAACAACTGGCGACTCTGTAAAACGTTCAAATCGTCGACATGATACATGTTGGCCTTTTCCTAAAAAACTCTTCAAAACCTTTTTCACAATAAAAAGAATAAGGGTAGACAGAACTTTGGAAGGGAGAAAGATCCGAGTCCGACCCAACCCGAAAATTGTTTCCCGACATCGACAGGTGGCGACTCTGCTGGGGACAACTGCGTTCAAATCTTTTCAAAATTGCCCTTTCATATCTGCATATGTGTGAATGTTGCGTATTTACATTGAATGAATTCGTGAATGCTGCGTCTTTACATTGAATGAATGCGAATGAATGCTTTCCTGGTTTATATTAGTGCTTCGCACAAATATTAGTGCTTTGCACCAATGTCATCATATGCATACGATGAGATGCGATGTATGTGAATATATGTTGTGTGATTCCTCCACTAGGAGGCAAACCCGTCGGTGACATAGTAATGTCTTCGAGGACGGCTAAGACTTCGGGGCTCATGAAAAAGCACCACTCAAATTCGCTCCAGTTGAAAGAGCAGATTAATTTCCCCTCTAGTAATTGCGATGATCTGGGGAGCTTTATGCCGAAAAGCCGCGAGAGTAGCCTAAGATAGGTCAGCCTCTGATTAACCAAATCTGAAGGGAAGCTTCTTCATGCCTTCCTCTTTCAATTCAATGACAAGTTTTCAAATCCAATGTAAATGTCATAATGTACATTCTATGTCTTGTAAAACTTGTCATGCTATCCTATCATTAAAACAACTGACCTCTGTTTTATAGGATAAAATTTAAAAACCCCTAAACATGACACATTGCATAACATCTATATGGTTAGTGTCTATCAAGACTAAACTACCAACCCGTCTTGTAGATAAGAGTGGTCTCATTACTAGATTATAAACTAAAAAGGCCCAAAGCCTATCCACCGACATGGCTGAAAGTGGCCAACGCGAATCAGGTTCCGTATCTCGAAAGGAGTTTGAGGGACTTAAGAATCAAATAGCAAAATTGGCTATCCTCCTAAAAGAACAAAGTAAAAGCACTCAGGGCCAGACAACGCTCACTAAAACAGAGACTTCCTCATAGGGTGGCAATCAAAGTGCTGACAAAAAGGGGGAAATGCAGATCCCTGAACCTCGATTCAGCAAAATAACCAACAAAACCCCTGAAATCACAAATCTCAGGGAAGATCGGGAAACTGGCGATATCCGAAGGAAAGTCCAACAAATGGAAAAAACCATCCGGGCTATCAAAGGGACTGGAAACCTTGGAAGTGTCACCTATTTAGATCTCTGCATATTCCCAGGGGCTAGATATTCTGACAAATTCCAAGTCCTAGAGTTAGAAAAGTACAATGGGACAGGCGATCCCTATACACATTTAAAAGTATACATTGGCCAGCTAGGGTCTTATGCTGAAGATGAAAGCCTCAGAATGCATCTTTTCCAAAAGAGTCTCATTGGAGAGGAAAGGACATGGTATGCCCAACTTAATAATGCAAAAATCCACAGTTGGGAAGAGCTAGCTCATGCATTCCTAACTCAATACAGCTTCTAGTCTCAAATGGCTCCGGATCGGTATTAAGAGACTAAGGTCAAAAAGAAAAATAACGAGTCTTTTCGTGATTATGCCCAAAGATGGAGACGTTTGGCAGCACAAGTCAGCCTGCCTATGACAGAAACTGAAATGGTGATGACCTTCATAGACATCCAAGAGGCACCTTACTATGAGAGGATCTTAGCTGAAATAGGAAAGCCATTCTCAGAGATGATCAAACACGACGAGATGACAGAGATGGGCCTAAAAGAAGGCAAGATTAAAGATCTCATGGCTTTGAAAGTAGTCGCCGAGCATATACAGTCTGGAAACTATGCAAGTGATCCCATGAGGATACCCAGGAAAGGCGATGATGATGTATCCCTCATTATACAGGGGTAATCTAGGAGACCCAATTGTAGTCCCTTCATTTGGAAAAAGGAAGACAATCTGTCATTTCAACAACAGGCCGTATTCAACCAATGCCAGGACAGAAAGGGAAAATTTGAAAGAACGAAAAATTGGGTATTCACTCCACTAGGCGATTCCCATGAAAACATATTGGTGATATTAATAGATCACAAGAAAATTACCGAACTGGCTCCACCTCTAGATCCAAAAAGCAAAAGATACAATCCTAGCCAGAGATGTGCTTACCATTCAGGATCTCCAAGACACGATACACAAGATTATTGGTCCTTGAAGCATAAAATCCAAAACCTGATCAAAAACGGCGATGTTGTGGTCCAACAACCTGACCATCCAAATGTCAACACCAACCTTCTGATGCCGCATGATACGGAGGGTGTAAACATGATCGGTAAGGAAGAGATGAAATGCATCCAAATCGTAAATACATACGAAGGATGGAGGAATACCCCCAAAGGAACAGAATAAATGTCCTAGAGATGGAAAAGGCAGTGGAGGGTATGACAGTGATGCAAAAATTGGATGCGATCCAGCATCAAGTAACTCTATTGGCTAATTTGATAGTGCGCCAACATCAGGATACTAGGCAGCTTTTCACTCAACTATCAGAAAGCCAAGAGAAAGAGGAGGTTCTTCAGAATGTAAGCCTATCTCCCTTCCAAGATTAGCCAGCTAAATGAAGAAGGTCAAAGTATACTGAATAGACAAGAAAGGAGGAATGGTATAATTACTAGAATATCTTGCCAAAGGAAAAATTATCTGGAGGAATGTGAATTCCCAAATAAGAAATATCAAGCAACATTTCAAACACTAGCAAACCCTCAAAATCCTACCGCACCGAGAGTTAGGGAGAGTAGGCGGAGAAGGGTATTCACACCTTTGGGGGACTCATTGAAAAATATGTTAGCATTGTTGGTTGCGCAGAAAAAGATTACTAAGTTGTTGCCTCCTGCCAAGCCCGAGATAAAAAGTTATGATGCCACTAAGATATGTCTCTACCGTTCTAACTCACCTGGACATGCAACTGAGAAATGCTGATCTCTAAAACATAAAATTCAGGATCTCATTGAAAATGGAAAACTGAAGATAGAAGTCCCCATGACCAGAAAAGGTGAAATGAAAATAAAGAGCTTAAGATGTCCACTCGAGACAAGCAGTTCAAAGGATGTGATGGCAATGAGCACCAATCCTGATAGAACACAAGGAGGACTGATCTTAATGTCAAGAGTAACAGAGGAGACAAGAGAGTCCTCTAAGGAAATTCATCCGCCATCATCAAATATCTTGTTGGCCAAAGCCAACAATCACATTCCTGATTTTACCTTCCTAGATGATGAAGAAGAAATACTGATCCTTCCCCGTATGGAAAAAGCCCAAAAGGAAAGTTCCTTGCAAGAAATACAACAACAGTGCGAGAGTGATTTCATACTTAAATCTTCTCAAGCCTATAAGAAAGGTGAAGGAATAGATAAAGGAAAAGGTCGTGAAGTTCTCGAGGAAGCAAACCCATCGAGGACTCTAAAGTTCATCCCTTTCTGTGATAAGTATAGTTTGAGCCTCCTTAAGGGATTTGCTGATTCAGGAGGAGATCAATTTATGGCAGTGATTGAAGATATTCATGACCGGGAGGTAACCTCTATCACAAGCCTCGAAGGCAACATAACCACTGACAACTGAACTATCAGGCCTCAGCTAGCCAGGAGGACCTAGATCTAGAGGAAAGTTGCGAGATCCAGGAGATGCTGGGACATTATCATTTTTTTAGCATCATGCCTTTTATTTTCCATGCATATAAAATCAAAAAAATCAAAAAATCAAAAAATTAAAAAATCGAACCTTTCAGAGCACGAACTACGAATGACCTGATCTTCTTCCACACAGAAGTATGTAGGCAACCATTTCTTGTGCGGTCAAACCAAAATAAAAAGTTCAAAACCCATCAAACCAAACTCAAACCCAAAAAAAAGAGACTCTTCTCAAACCTCTCACACAAAATTTGAATTACGAATGACCTGATCTCCCTCAACCCGAGAGTACGTAGGCAGCCATTTATGGTGCGGTATGAATTTCAAAGAAAAACAAAAGCCAATAAAAACCAGTCCCAAGACATCGAAACCCGATAAAACCTAAATACTATCAAGCCTCCCTGATCAACAGGCCCTACTGAGGTACTCTCCGACTTTTTAATATCAATCTATCAAGGAGAAGCTCATGATACATCAACAACAGCAATGAAAGAAGTGGAAAAACATAGACAGTCTATGAACCTATGGACAAGCGGGATAGCAGTGCCAACATGGCATCTCTCTCAAAAAATAGAGGGGTAGCTGCAAGCACCTGACCCTCGATCTCCATACAGGAAAGAACATCCATAACCATCGACATAGTGCTGCTATGGCCATCTATAAAAGCACTCATGTCTGCAACCAAGCTGTGTGTATATGATTTGAGCGCAGTGCTATCAGCAATATAAACATCTCGAGTAGCTACGACCTCATCCCTAGCATTATAAGCAGCGTCCCGGGCCACTAATACCTCCTTAATCTCCTCAAAAGTCGCATCTCGGGTAGATCGAACCTCATCTCTCTCAACCAATGTTGTATCCCTAGTAGCTGTTGCCTCGTCTCTAGCGATAAAAGTTGTATCCCTGCTAGAAAGGGCTGTCAATATCAACGCCCTAGCCTGATCTCTCTAGAGAGTCATCCGAGCTAATGAATCAACAATAGATGGATCTGTCTCGGTAGGGATGCTCGGAGGGTCACTAACCAAAGCGCTGTCAAATCGATAAATAAATCATCCTCGGTGGGAGAATTAGGATTCCCCATAGGCTCCTCCTCATCAGAATCAATGCTCGGAGCTGATTGGATAACCGCAACCAATGCAATATTCGCCTTCAACCACGCCAAATACTCTGGAGAATGATCTGGATGGCTAGTAGAGAAATCATCACTCTCCCTACGAGTCCAACACTCATAAGTCCTGGTAAGGTCAGCTGATGACAAAGACGAAGATAATATCCACTGATGCATAGCCCCCTCATAGTGGTGGATGATATGTGGTCACCCCTCTAAAACCCGTAAGGGGCAGATAATCAATGCCAACTACATGAGTGATAAAGCTGTAGAGGGAACTCATCCCTGAGCATGGCAAGTTCAAAAATGGATGATCAATCTCCATCAAAAAGGCCAACCAAGATGCCGTATTTGTACACTCTGCCAACCAAAAAGAGTAGGACATGGCTATCTCATGGGTAAAGCAGTACCAATGGTGTCTGAAGGTGTCGATTGGACTCAAGTGTGTCATGAACCACATATATACAGTTGAACAGTGCTGCCTCTGAAAAATCTCCCTGAATGGCACTGCAGAAAGTAGCCAACCTCAAAGTCTCGGCTAATACCATCGGCAGAATCGTACAACCCTGTCTGAGGGCACAAACCACTACAATCAAGCTCGTGTCCAGGTAGTCCCTATAGGGGCATGTACAAACAAGCAGTGACGCACATTAGCAGAACATCTACACGTGTAAAATGCCACTTATCTGTGGGGATGATAAAATCTCTTGACTATCGCTCGGAGCTGTCCAGTTGGCCAAAGAAATTGATCAAAAAGTCCAGGGACACCGCATGCCCCGCAGTAATCTCCTCCATGACGACTCTATATCTCAGACCAGTCATGGTCATGAATGGTCATCTCATGTCACTAATGGTTGTCCTGACATATGGCAGATCTAACGTTAAACCCGTGAGGCGCTCATACTCCTCCAGCATAGAAGTCAAATCATGAAGGCCAAACCTGAAAAGCCTACATCCAAGAAAAACCCTCAAAGTCAGCGACCCATGTTGAGAGGACCCAACGGCACCTCAATATTGTTCCATTAAATCCGAAGTAAGTCTTAAATGGAAGAGACATCTATACATCAAGACGACCAGTCATAGGGATAAAATGACAATTATCATAGGATGCAACCTATCAGCAACTCATCACTCCTGATGTACGAGAAGGCTTGATCTCCTTTGACCAATAAAAGCACATAGGCTACCGTGATGGCAAAGTCTATCTCATGTCCGACGACCTGTTC
This sequence comes from Panax stipuleanatus, assembly GCA_020205555.1. Taxonomy (NCBI): domain Eukaryota; kingdom Viridiplantae; phylum Streptophyta; class Magnoliopsida; order Apiales; family Araliaceae; genus Panax; species Panax stipuleanatus. Next base: position 50,226,913 of record CM035121.1, on the reverse strand, counting down.
CTTGAGCAAAAGGCCATAAATTAAAGCTCACAGATCAAACCAAATCCGGTTAAAGCCATCACGGTAGCTTATTAATGAATAAATTAAAGAAAATAAATATTTATTTGAATATAAATGATTATGTGTTGTGTGGTGAGTTAATTCAATTATTTCAAAACCGAATTTATAATAATTGAGAAAAATGTGGAGTTTATGATAAGCTCGAAGAATGCCTTGTGTGGCATAGTGGTGAGAATTATAGTGATTTAATTTAATTGAAGAAGGGATTAATGAGTGGATGATTAATTAATAATATATTGTTAATTAATTATTATTATGAGTAATAGCATATTAATGAATGAATAGTTAAATAATATTTTGAGATTATTATTTGTTCAATTAATTGCTTAGTATATAGTTATGTAATCGCATATTGTATAGTAACTACATCTATATAATATAAAGTATAGTGTCACATTGGGTTATGACTATGTAATATAAAAAATATATGGTAAAAGGAAGTGAGTCACATGATTGGACCTATGAGAATACATGTTATGTGTACATTGTGCAATATGGAACCAAACTATATTACAAAGTGTAGTGTGACACTTTAGTGAGACTATGCAATATGGAAACTATATTGTAAGAGTAATAATTGTATAAGTTACATAAATGATGCTTATGTGACCATGTGATAGGTGTAGTACATTAATGTATACTATATGGAATATTAAATTAAAGTATGTGAATAATTAATATTAATAATTATTTCAATAAGTAACATAATTGGAATAATGAGGTTTATAATAATGTAGTATTTCACTATTCAATTAAATCATAAATTAGCATATTAAAATGTACATGGATTATATATTGAGGTGTTTATATGTACCCCAATTTGCTACCATGTAATATTGTAATGTCATTAAAATCCAAGTATGCACCCAATTGATTTTCAAAACCTAAGTATACATATATGTTTATTAACTTAAAGTGTATATTATATGTAAATGGTTATAACCTAAGTGTATATAAAGTAACCTAAGTATACATAGTGGGCTTATATATGTAACCTTAGTGTGTGGTATTCATGTTGCTGAGCTTTGTATTGCCTTGTCCCAATATGAGAGTCACTTTCTCTCCTCACAGTGAATGACAAAAGGCTAAGGCCTATTCTTTCTTCTTCTCCCAAGCTCAACAACTAGCTCATCATTCTAAGGGGAGTGACCTCAATAGTGAAGCTCAACAACTAATCACCAACTATCTAATGTCCATTGAATTCTTCTTCCTTCCAATAGTTTGATTCATGGTGTAATAACTTGGCATGGTTAACAATTCTTCTATAAATAGAGCCTCCCTCTAATCATTTGATGTTGCTAAGATTTAATTCCTAAGTGCTATAGAGAGAGTTGAGAGCAATCTGATATTTGAGAGCAATTCTTATGCAACTCAAAGCTTTAAGAGGTATAATTCTTATCCAACTTTGAAGTTTAGCAATTTCAATTCATAGGAATTGGCATGAATTAGTTACAATTGCTAATGTGAAATGGTGTTAATGTGTTAGGATAGTCTATGTACATGTTATAAATGAAATGTGTCTATTTGAAAGCATGTTTCAAGAAGAATTGCAAATTAGTTTAGAAGCTCTGCTCTAGCAGAAAACTGTCTGGGTTGGAACCGAAGTGGCGCGGCCGCGCCACTCCCTAATACAAACAGGGGGTGGCCGCCTATGGGTGTAAACGGATATATACGGATTCGGATATAGTAGTATCCGTATTTATTTATTTGCGAATACCTTTAAATCAAATACGGATAATATCCGCTTTTTTTCGAATACGAATAATAACCGCTTTTTTTTTTAATATGGATGCGGACAAGTACGGATTTTTCAGTGACCATTTATAGTCCTAACTATAACTAGAATAAAAAAAATAATGAGTTTTAAAATATAGTTTATTAATGAATGAATGTTAATTTATTTATTTTTAATAAATATTTAAATACAATAATCAATGTTCTTAATTATAATTCAAATAAGTTTTCATCATTTTTGAAATCCTAAATTTCAATACTACTTATTAATGTTTAGATGTCCAATATTGTAGTGTGTATGAATATTTATTATTTATAATTAGATTCAAAAGTTTACATTAAATATTTAATTATTTTTTCTCAAATACTTGATTAAAATTTTAATAATATGTTTATGGGAACTTTTATTTTAAATTTATCCTCAATACATAGATTACAATTTACATAGTTATAAAATTTTTATTTTATTTCATTATATTTATGGAGAGTGCGAGTTATAATGTATATATGACAACTGACAACTAGTTAATCTAACTTCATTCAAAATTTACTTTAGACTTGCTTTAAATATTTGGACTTCTAATTTTTAAATAATTGGGCAAATAAAAGTGATAAATACTCCCTCCACCCGAAAATTCATAAAATTGAATTAATTATTCAACTCCATTCTAGATTAATTCTAAGTTAATTCAGACTTCACACATTTTAACAATAAAATTATATTGTTCATTGTTCCCGTCTCTCAACATTGCAAGTAAGTTTTGAAAGTAAGAAATTTTTAACAAGTTAATAACTATAGTTTTGTTCTTCTAGTATATAATTTTCTTGGTAAATGATACATTTTAGATATTTTAACTTTATAATTGTACAAATCTATTGACTATATTTAAATCAATTTATTTTAGTTTATTAATATTAAAATAAAAGTGTTATTTCCTACTTTTTAGAAGTGAAATGATATATTTTTAAAATAATTTTTGTATGATAGTGAAAATTAATTATTATATAAGGAATGTCACTTTAAAAAATTAATTTGCTTATTATATAATATATATAAGTTATTTAGATACGAATTTCGAATACGGATCCGAATCCGGATATTCGCTATCCGTCGGATATATTTACGGTCGGATGTTAAATGAATACGAATACGCCTATATCCGTATTCGTATCCGTTTATTTGCGGATACCTTTAAATCGAATACAGATATATCCGTTTTTTTCAAATGCGAATAATATCTGCTTTTTTTCGAATACGGATGCGGACGGATACAAATTTTTCAGTTACCATTTACAGCCGCGCCCTTCTGCAAAATCAGTTGATGATTTTGTTATGCTTTCTGATATAGGGAGCATGCTAGTATAACTTCATTATGACTATTTGAGCCCCTGAGCTGCTGACATAAGTGACCTTGCATATTATCACATTCCATAACTTGATTTTTATGACTTTCTAAATGAAACTTAAGTTTTCAAAAACAAACTTGACAAACTAAAAATACCTTGAGTTCTGAAAATTCAAGCATGTTTATGTGGTCTATTTATATGTATATGAAAGCATGCTATAAGATGTATGGACTTATCTCACATACTTGAATGGTTTTGACAACTTCTAAGAGGAAACGTAGAGTTTCAAATACGAACTTGATAAACTATGTGCCCTTTAAATTCTGAACTTGTGAGCATGTTTAGGTAGTATAATTATGTATATACATGAGCATGCCATATGATATATGAAGCTACTTTGTATGATTAGTTAAACATGAGGTTTTTCGAAGAAACCTTAAGAGTTTATGAAACTAGTTGGTTGATAACCACCTTGCGTGTATTCTGAAAATTTTGACTATCTTGATAGGGTCTCATATGCCTCTAGACATGATAGAAATGAATGCCTAGCTACTTATATGCATTGTAAACTAGTTGAGCATGAATTAAGACAAGTTGAACAAACTTCATAACTTGAAATACATGACTAAGGTAACCTGAGCATATGTAGTTGAGACATATGGACCTCATTGCATGTGTATATTGAGTAAACATGAGGAACATTATAATCGAACACGTTAAGTCTCGTTAATTGGAAATTGTTAAGACTATGTGGAAAGCATGACATAAGAATCAAACTTATCACAACATGTATGTTTTTGCATGTGTTATCACATATATATGTAGGTGTGCAAGCTAGGCCAGGCATTGTGTAGCTCAGCTCTGATCTGAACTGCCACTCCCTAGTTCAAATCAGGCGCGGCCGCGCCACCTTGCAGAGAAGTCTGACTATCCAGTTTGTAATCTGAGATTGATGTATGCTTGTATTGTTATCCTAATTTGTAATACATGTCCAGTACAGTATTTAAGTAACAATGAACATGTTATGATGAAACCATATTGAATTGATAAAGTGTTTATAAACTTTCAAGTGTTAAGATAACGATTACGAACTATGTTATGTGATTTCATAGTGTCTTATTAACAAATGTGGTGCTATGTGTACGTAAAGTATGTAATGACGTACGTATAGGATTATACGACTAAGTTAGAATCATATGAGTATACTTGAATTTCGTATCGAGCTTATGTATTGAATGTACAATGCTAATGAATATCCTATATACGTAAATATGTTATAATAGGATTCGAAAAGCGTCGATAAGCTATAATTTGGTAAACTACGCTTAAGGCAAGTATCCTAAACCCTTGCATTACTTTATTTAACGGATATTTTAAGTAAGTATTCTACTCATATTGAACATGTATTGAGCTTGTACTATTATTCCTTATACAAGTACGCTATTCGCATTACGATTCATGACTTGTTGCTTCATAGCTAAGATAAAGTCGATTATATTCTTCAAACTTTAATATCAAGTATTGAACTTATAAATAGGGGTCTATGCCATTTGATTCGGCTAGACTTATATTATGAATTTGAAAAGCAATCCAAACCAATTGATTGGTGTGGAATCTTGTATTGACTGAGAAGAACAACCTTCCTTGAAGGGAAAATATAATTGTCAGGAGACCGACGTGCGCACTTGAGTACGATTGAATGTTATGCAAAATATAGGGTACTTTAGGCTGATCACATATTGTACTTATTTTATTGGATTATCAGTATATTTCTGTTAATTATAGTAGAAATTCATAGTCCTTAGTGACTGCTCAGTATTCAATTATCTTGAAATTTTGAATTGATTTAGCATTGAATCTTATTGATATCTTTCTGTCCTTAACGACTGTTATTGAGAACTGTTGATATTTCTTGCTATCCTCGAACTATCATATTCTGTTATACCCTTTGGGATTTAAAAACTATATTACTCACCCTTATTGCTTTATTACTTGCTGAGCAAACTTGTTGCTCATTCTTGCTTTCTGTAAAACATTTCAGTTAAGGCAGAGTAGGGCGGACCTTCGGGCATCAATAAGGGCAAGGGAAAGGCTACCGACTAGCTAGTCCCTTTTATGTTTTAGACATTCTCGTGTTATATTATGACAACTATGATGATGTATTAAGACTGATTCAGAACTATGTTTAAACTTAAGTAGGGTTATGTAATAAGTCTCTATTTGATATTATTATGTAATCTATTAAGTAGTGTAGGTTGCGAGACTTGGGGGAATAAATATAATAAATCATTGTATATTATTCTAGATTATTCGCTGTGATTGTATGATTTTAGTTATTATTGTTAGAACGTGACGAACCGAATTCGAGGCATCATGGCCCAAATTTGGGGGCGTCACAGGTTGGTATCAGAGCTGTAGTTATAAACCTTAGGAGCAAGTGTCCTTAGATTATAACTTAGGAGAACTTAGAAGTTAGAAAGGGATAGAACTCACATAGAGTTTTTCCTTGAGAGACTTAGTGTGTTATGAAATGTAACTTCATTCTATACAATGAACTTATGTTTTATTTAACATTCTAATGGAGTTGCTGTTTGTTTGTCTTGTATTTGTGATTGTAGGATGTCAGACATGGAAGTACCTAGTAGAGTGGCAGAGGAGGAGCCCAAAGATATACACGTCATAAATGAGGCACCTCTAAAGGCTGTGCCAGTGCAGGCTGTTGCACCATTTGAGTCTGACGACGAGGATGAGATCGAGGTGGAGTTTGATCCAGAGGAGGAGCTTATAGAGGATGATCCTGTTGAGGACGAGCCTACAAAGGAAGAGCCAATGGAGGACTCTTACGAGCCTAACCTGGAGGAGCATATGCTGGGAGAGTACTGATGAATGTAATCTAGAGTTGGACTGTAGAGTGCAGGAGCTGGAGGCTGAGGCCCAAGAGAGAGAGTCCGAGTTCCAGAAGCTGAGGGATGAGGACCATCAGAGGAAGCTAGCGATGCAGGAGTTAGAGGTGGAGATTGTGACGCCCCCAAATTCGGGAACGCCACTTGGTCACTCGAATTCGGTTCGTCACGTTCTCACAATAATATATAACAATAATAATATGACTATTTGTCGCATTGCATAGCGGAAATATAATACACAACTATTACCGAATAGATTACATTTAAATAATATAATTTATTCATGTCCCAAGGTCTCGTAACTTAAACAGTGATTACATAGCTTAGAAATATCTTAAGCATAAATAACCTTAAGTAGTTCATAATATCATAAGTTCTTTATTACAACCATAAGTCCTACATAATTAAAGCTACTCAGTAGCCTTTCCCTTGCCCTTATCTATGCCCGAAGGTCCACATTGCTCTGCCTTAACTGAAATGTTTTAGGAAAAGCAAGAATGAGCACAAATTGCCCAGCAAGTAATATACAACAAGGGTGAGTAATAAAATTCTCAATTCTCGAAAGGGTATAGCAAGGTTTGATAGTTCAAGGATAACAAGAATATCAACAATTCTCAACAACAATCGCTAAGGACAAAATAATATTAATGTAATTCAATAATAAATCAATTCAAGATTTCAAGATAACTGAATACTGAGAAGTCACTAAGGACTATGAACTTCTACTATAATTAACAGTATTAAACTGATAACCAAAATCAAAAACAAGTACAACAGGTGATCAGCCTAAAGTACCCTACATTATGCATAACAATCAATCGTACTCAAGTGCGCACGTCGGTTCTCTAACATCTATATATTCCCTTCAAAGAAGGTTGTTCTTCTCAGTCAAAAACAAGATCCCGCACCAATCAATTGGTTTGGGTCGCTTTTCAACAATATAAGTCTAGCCGAATCAAATGGCATAGATCACAACAATTATAAGTTCAATCTCAAGGTTTAAAGTTCGTAGAATATAAATCGAGTTTTATCTCATATATGATTCATAATATTTGAATTCCAATCTCAATAGTTTACTTGTACGACAATAATAGCACAAGCTAAATGCATGTCCAATAAAGAGTAGAGTTAGGAACTTGCTTACAACATTCCTCGAAATAAAACAAACACAAAGATAGGATACTCGCACTATAAATGAGTGTAAGTAAGGAAACTTGCCTTTAGCGTAGTTTATCAACGAAAAGAAAATCAACACTTTCGAATTCCTATCGTAATATAGTTACATATATATATGATATTCATTATTCATATAATTTAATGTCACATCTTATCTTTGGATATACGATCAACACACAAGCTAAGTCTTAGCCTAGCTACACAGTTATATATTAATATAACTTCTATTCTTAAAGTTGTTCTTTTTGAGTTTAAACTTATTCTCATATCATTAATATCACATAAGAATCACAACAATTAGCAATATACTCTATTTAGCAAGTTATAGCATTATAGCATGTCAACCGTCAAAATTAAATTCAAGTATCAACGTATGATATCAAATAACATATATATGAAAGTAGTATGGATACAAGCCAATCATGTATGATGATAAAACATATACTTTGGAGACAATCTTATTTATTTATTAATATTCATTTATTAAATGCATTTAATTATCTACATGGTGTTATTTTTATAATATGTAAATAACCCATAGTTTTAAGCAATGCTTTTAGAATCATGATGAGATCATGCTAATGAGATCTAAATTCTTAGAAAGCTTAAAAACTAAAATAGTTCCCAATCGTGAGATTACTAAAATGGGGATTAGTAAATTCGGATAGATTGGTACATATGTTGCTTGCTCATTGGATGAGGATGACTGATCTCATGGTCATTTGTGTGGAGATACTAAAGCAAGTATGTAGGTGCTTATTAGAGAATAAGTTCACTGAACGTGACTCACTATGGAATATCTAATGGAGTTTTACTCACCTGTCAATAGGAATTCCTAATGTGATAGTAGTACAAGTGATCCTTGGACTTGAGATCATCATAGTATCTTGTATGTAATAAATTATACTTTGGCTTATTCCTTAAGGCCCTTTAGGGTATATAGGGTATGCTTGGGTATAATGAGTTACATATGGAGATAATGTATGATCAATAAAGAATCTACCACCTCTAGTAAAGAAGGAGATATGTCCTATGTGATTTGTTAAATGACAACCCAAGAATCCTTGGCCAAGGTGGAATGAAATTAGAAAGAGGTTTCTAATTTGCATTAATTAAAGTTGTGCATTTTCTAATCGAAATACATATAATTAAATAAAATAAGACTTGACAGTAAATCCATGTCTTATATTTAATTGGGACATTGTATGGTGGAAGGATTGAATTGTACAGTAACTATTTACTCACAAGTTCTTTTATGATTAATGTTGAAATCTATATTATCTGGAAAGTCGTTGATCGCTAGGGAGGCTTATCCCTATTGTAGAATAAATATTATTTATTTAAATAGATTATTAGTTTAATTTATTTATTTAAATAAGATTAGAATTGTTCTAATTGATTTAGTCACAACCGGTTTAATATGGAGAACCTATAGGGTCACACCATAAAAGGAAGAATAATTATTTAAGAAGGTAATGGCATAATCGTAATAATGCATTAGGTATAATTAATTTAATCTACGGTGATAGAATAAATTAAATAGCTTAATATTTATTATTTAATATTTTGGAAATATTAAATATAAATTAATAAGAGGAGTCTTATTAATATTATTACAATTATTATTATTTTAATGTCTAATGGAGTTTAGTAATTAATTTAATATTAGTACTCTCATTTATTCCTAATAAGATTAGAAGACAAATTAATTAAATGAATTTAATTAATTATTCTCAATGTGGTGGGAAGCCTAAATTAATTAAAGGAGTTTAATTAATTAAATAAAATCCCATGTCTAATAGGATTAGAAGGGTTGACCAATATCTATATAAGAGAAGTCTTATAATAGATATCAGTTGATGCAATTCCAATTATTGAAGAGTACTCATTTTCTATAGAAGATAGAAAACTAAGGCTAAGCCAACCACCCTCCTTCATGATAATTCCTCTTCCTTGGTGGATCACCTCTAGAGGCCAAACACTTGGGTGGCTAACGTGATCAAAGGAAGGAATCTAACCCGAAAATTCAAGGAGATCACGAATAACAAGGAGTTGAACTCGTACCTGTGGAAGCTTCGTTCTACAAGGGTATGATTCCATAACTTCTTATTTATCGTTTTAAATTAATAATTTGCATAAAGGATGATCCGGGTAATGGTTTTGTGGAAATTTTTAAACTCTGATATACCATGCTTCCGCTAATTTTTGCAATTTGATTTCGTCACGATTTCGTACAAACCCAACAGTGGCATTAGAGCCAAACCTTTATGTAATTATTAATTGTTTTGATTCCATATATGTATGCGTATGTATTTAGAATAATTTATTGGGCATAATTTTAATTGTATAAAATTATTATTATTATTATTATTATTATTATTTTTTGAAAGAAAAAATAATAATAATCGCGAATTCCTTTTCTTTTTTTGGGACGAATCGCGTCAATGCTACAAAGGTGATTCACGAATGATTCTACAGGATTTACTTTCTAGATAAAGTTCATTTTTTTAAGGGAATGTGATTACCCTTTTAAAACCCACCTGCAAGATGTTAAAGGATTTCAAAAGTTGATTCCTGCATGGTTTGAAAAGGTTAGTCAATGTTAGATTATATATATATATATATATATATATATATATATATATATATATATGATAAATGATCCGAATGGTTTTAAAAAGCCACATGTTACTTTTTTTTTAAAAAGAACGTAAAGTTAACGTTATATATATATTTATTATATATACGGTTATATTATATATATATATATATATATTCTTAATAATTTTATAATTAAAATAAAGAGTTTATTTTAATCTTGAAATTGGATTTCATGCAATTTAAAATTGCCCATTAAATGATACTCATATATATATGGAATGTTTTAATTCATGAGATGGATACTTATTTATTGATATATATGGTGATATGTATGATAATAAATAGAGATTGATTATGGACTATTTGACCAATGTGATCGGACTTTATTTTAGTTGAATGCTTGAATGAATGGATTTTATAAATGGGGTCTGCGTACCTCGTCTTCTTTGATTTTTCTTGATGTAAAATTCTATCTCTCTCCTATGTATTTCCCCTTGACTGCTGATCAAGGTTTCTATTTAATTTTAAAATAGTTAATGTAATAGAAATAGTTAGAATTATCTTGAAGAAATTGGAGACCAAGGAGCAAGGAGGGCGTGAAGACCCGTTTGTATGGAGCCCGAGTTTAAATGTAATAGTTACGTTTAAATTTAAATTCTTGCACTCCTAGGTTTGACCTTTTGGTTTACTTGGTGGCTCTAGTGAACCAAACTAGAATAAAAGTCTATAATCAATCCGGGTAGAATATAGTATTCTATATTGCATGCTAAATATTATATATATTATATTTTATGCGAACATGCTTCGCATGTTTAATAAAATGACGCGTATTTTATATATATATGTGCATGTGGGCTAAACAAGATGAGATAAATAATGACAAACCCCTCAAAGAAATAATATTAATTCCAAAGCGTTCAAAGATATTTGGAATATAGAACGTCGCCTTCTAGCATGATAAATTAATAGAGTATTACATATTTAATATGAGCTTGTTGTGCTATCCACAAGGTGAGTATTGAGTATTTAAGATGTTAATTAAGCACATTTGATGCTTATCAAGAAAATTGAACGATCTAGTCTTGTTGTACTATCCACAAGGACGAACATTTTTCTTTTTTGAATTTATGGAAGTGCTAGGCTGGACTTAACTTAAATCATTTTAGTTCGGATGTGCACACACTTGACCATTATGATTTAAGAGGCAAAATAAAAGGAGTTACATGGTGATGTAATTGACAAGAGTTGTCTATTTATTTATTTGTATATCGCTTGTTGTGCTATCCACAAGGTTATATACATTTGAAATGTGATCCTTAATCTCACTAGCAAATATTTAATTAGATGTTGTCGAACTATATAAGTGAGGGTAATATTGTTTGATAAAAATAGTGGGAGATACCAATTTAAAATAAAGACCTAAATGTGGATAATCATTATATTCATCCTCTCTCTCCTTCTCATGTATATCCGACCACTTGGTCATTCTTATCTCCACTTTTGTTTTCATTATACACTTTGATTAATGACTAAACTAACCTTCCACAAGTGGGCTTAAGCTTGGGCTTGTAATTAATTCCTTTAGGCTTGCACTTTTAATTAATTTCACTTAATAACTGAATTGGGCTTGGGATTCTACAATTAATTAAATTGGGTCATCACAATATTTGCCCTATACATGATATATTGGGCTAGTTTAATAACTTAAATTACTATTAAATCAATTAGCTATAAGTCCCATGCTTAAATAAATAATTGTGCTACTTAAATAATTCTTTGGGCCATAAAATCAACTTAGCTCCATACTTTTATTTTTTTTTCTTACCCTAATCATTTAATTAGGGTTTCAATTACACACCTTTATAAATAAATTTCTTACTCATATATCTTTAATTTCATAATCTAATTAGACTTGGTTTACTTAAGTTATAAAATCAATTATTTAAGATGTACAAAATAAATCTCTTAGAGTATTTAATTACTCTACCTAACATATATATTAGGTTATATTTTTTTATTCTTATTTAAATAGTAAACCTTATAGGTTCTTCTTAAAAATTTTAAATCCACCAAAATCCTTCACAAAAATGTCAAATCCGTACACTTATTTTCTGTCTAGGTCTATTATTTAACCTTAATTTAATCATTTAAGATTTTAATAAATTGTCTAAATTCTCGGGTTGTCACATTCACCCCTTCTTCTAAGAATTTCATCCCCGAAATTTACCTTACACCTTACACCTTTCATACTCATCACCACATGCTACCCAAAACATCACTCACCGGAGTTAAAATTTTCAAATCATGCTGAGGAGTCATATAGACTACGAACTTTTATTTTCAAAAAGGTTATACAGAAATTCATCCGCTAACCGTTATAACTTACGGACACAGAGGGTAATTAGCTTATTATGCCATGTACTTTTTAAGTACTGCTGGTCAGAACAATTTTTCCCCGTTCCTCTTATCCGCCTTAGGCGCACAAAATTTTTCCAAATTTTGGGATGGTTACCTCAGTCTTATCGGATTCAGCACCAAAACAATTTGGTTCGGGAAAAGTTTCAAAGAACGCTCAGAATTTTTATAAACGTTGGTATACCTGAATCAAATAGCTAAGACTCATACCAATAATTCAATTTCAATCGAAATATTTATGTATAGCCAAACCTCGTTGGCAATTACTTATAAAAAAATAATTTGAAAATGACGTCATGATACCGTACTGTATTTACAGCCCGTTTGGGGATTCCGTCATTATGTGACTTTGTTATAACACATCATACCATAGTGGGACAACGATTTTTAGATCGAATTCAACACTAAGTATTCCTATATTTACAACTTCATCAACTTTTTTTCATCTCTGCACCAGGTTACATGATGCATCAATGATAAATAAAACACATTTTGATATTTCAAATCATTGTCGTCTAGCCGAAACAATTAGCATAGACTATTCTTTAAACGGTTCAAAAATCATTGTAAATCAGTTTTATCATCTCAACAGGTAACGATGTGTCAGTGTCCCGAAGTCCACACATATATACTAGTCACCAGGAGTTGAGAATAAAAATTCATTTTTAAAAGGCACATCATGCGTATTTAGCTTAATGTCAAAAATTTTGAAGTCTAGCATAGCTAGAAGATTTAGAATACCTACACTTCTACTAATGATCCAATGCTTAATCAGTCTATCTATTCTTATTATCCTTAATACTCTATTCACACTTAATTATACCCAGTTCGTCAAACTTACCACACGTTATGAGTTCAGAAACTTTCCACAATCATATGAGTTTAAGAACTTGTCCTAGACAAACCATTGGCGTCCATTCGCTGAGGGGTTCAAAACATTTCATATAATTATGAGTCACGAACTTACCATAAGTATGAGTTTTAAGAACTCGCAACTTAACCTTATATCCTCTACCTATACTCTATCTATCTGTTATACACATGAGAAAAGAATCACCTTCTCAACATATATATAGCAAATAGCGCGACACAAATATTTCAATGATTATCACTATCAGAAACTAAATGGTCGTCAAACCAAACACAATCCCCTGCCCATACAAAGAATTGGTCAACTCGGCCTCTAATCAATATAGGAAGCTAAGAGATTTTTACATCAAGGACAAATTCCCTGCCCATACAAAGAATTGTTCAACTTAACCACTATATCGATCAAGAAGCTAAGCGGTTCTAAAACCAAGTACAAATTCCCTGCCCATACAAGGAATCATACAACTCAGCTGCTGACATGAGTCCTCAATTGAAATCCCCACTTAATATCCTAGCCCCATTCTTTCTCTATAGGAATTATTTTCAATCCGTATTGCATCAACCCCAACCTTTTTTCTGAATTGGCACAATACCAATTCATAGTACAACTGACACACAACAACTTTGCCATAAAATTTTCAATCATTCGATTGATCCACCTGTTGGATTTGTACGAAATCGTGACGCAATCAAATTGCAAAAACTAGCGGAAGCATGGTATATCAGAGTTTAAAAAATTTCTACAAAACCATTACCCGGATCATCCTTTATGCAAATTATTAATTTAAAACGATAAATAAGAAGTTATGGAATCATACCCTTGTAGAACGAAGCTTCCACAGGTACTAGTTCAACTCCTTGTTCTTCGTGATCTCCTTGAATTTTCGGGTTAGATTCTTTCCTTTGATCAACGTTAGCCACCCAAGTGTTTGGCCTCTAGAGGTGATCCACCAAGGAAGAGGAATTATCAAGAAGGAGGGTGTTTGGCTTAACCTTAGTTTTCTATCCTCTATAGAAAAGGAGTACTCTCCAACAATTGGAATTGCATCATCTAATATCTATTATAAGACTTCTCTTATATAGACATTGGTCAACCCTTCTAATCCTATTAGACATGGGATTTCTTTTAATTAATTAAACTCCTTTAATTAATTTAGGCTTCCCACCACATGGGAATAATTAATTAAATTCATTTAATTAATTTGTCTCCTAATCTTATTAGGAATAAATGAGAGTACTAAATATTAAATTAATTACTAAACTCCTTTAGAAATTAAAATAATAATAATTGTAATAATATTAATAAGACTCCTCTTATTAATTTATATTTAATATTTCCAAAATATTAAATAATAAACATTAAGCTATTTAATTTATTCTATCACCATAGATTAAATTAATTATACTTAATGCATTATTACGATTATGCCATTACCTTCTTAAATAATTATTCTTCCTTTTATGGTGTGACCCTTTAGGTTCTCCATATTAAACCGGTTGTGAATAAATCAATTAAAACAATTTTAATCTTATTTAAATAAATAAATTAAACTAATAATTTATTTAAATAAATAATATTTATTCTACAATAGGGATAAGCCTCCCTAGCGATCAACGACTTTCCAGATAATATAGATTTCAACATTAATCAAAAAGAACCTGTGAGTAAATAGTTACCGTACAATTCAATCCTTCCACCATACAATGTCCCAATTAAATATAAGACATGGATTTACTGTCAAGTCTTATTTTATTTAATTATATGTATTTCGATTAGAAAATGCACAACTCCAAATAATGCAAATTAGAAACTCCTTTCTAATTTCATTTCACCTTGGCCAAGGATTCCTGGGTTGTCATTTAACGAATCACATAGGACATATCTCCTCTTTTACTAGAGGTGGTAGATTCTTTATTGATCATTCATTATCTCCATATGTAACTCATTATACCCAAGCATACCCTATATATGCCTTAAAAGGTCTTAAGGAATAAGTCAAAGTATAATTTGTTACATACAAGATACTATGATGATCTCAAGTCCAAGGATTACTTGTACTACTATCACATTAGGAATTCCTATTGACAGGCGAGTAAATCTCCATTAGGTATTCCATAGCGAATCACGTTCAGTGAACTTATTCTCCAATAAGCACCTACATACTTGCTTTAGTGTCTCCACACAAATGATCATGAGATCAATCATCCTCATCCAATGAGCAAGCAACATATGTACCAATCTATCCGGATTTACTAATCCCCTTTTTAGTAATCCCACGATTGGGAACTATTTTAGTTTTAAAACTTTCTAAGAATTTAGATCTCATTAGCATGATCATCATCATGATTCTAAAAGCATTGCTTAAAACTATGGGTTATTTACATATTATAAAAACAGCAACATGTAGATAATTAAATGCCTGTAATAAATGAATATTTCATTAATAAATAAATAAGATTGTTTACAAAGTACGTGCTTTATCATCATACATGATTGGCTTGTATGCACACTACTATCAATCTCCCACTTGCACTAAAGCCAATCGCCATGGTATCTCATACCCATCTTCTCTAAGTGACGATCAAACTGCTGTTGTGTTAAAGCTTTAGTAAATGGATCTGCAATGTTGTCTTGAGAGTCTACACGCTCCAAGGTGACGTCTCCTCTTTCAATGATCTCCCTGATCAAATGAAATCGCCGCAACACGTGTTTAGATTTCTGATGAGACCTCGGTTCCTTAGCCTGTGCAACTGCTCCTGTGTTGTCACAGTAAATGGGAACTGCTTCTCCAATGCTAGGAACCACACCAAGTTCAGTTATGAACTTCTTCATCCAAACAGCTTCCTTTGCAGCTTCACTTGCAGCTATATACTCTGCCTCTGTCACTGAATCAGCAACTGTTTGCTGCTTGGAACTCTTCCAACTCACTGCGCCTCCGTTCAAGGTAAAAACATACCCCGAAATAGATTTACTGTCATCTTGGTCCGTTTGAAAACTTGAGTCTGTGAAGCCCTCGAGTTTTAATTCAGACCCACCGTAGACAAGAAAAATATCTTTAGTCCTTCTCAAGTACTTTAGGATATTTTTCACTGCCTTCCAGTGCTCTTCTCCAGGATTCGACTGGTATCTGCTCGTTACACTAAGTGCATGAGCAACATCCGGTCTAGTACATATCATACCGTACATGATAGATCCTATTGCAGAAGCATAAGGGATCTTACTCATACGGTCTCTCTCCTCAGGTGTCTTTGGGGCCTGTTTCTTGGAGAGATGTATTCCATGGCTCATCGGCATGAGACCTCTTTTGGAATCTTCCATGCTAAACCTCTTTAGCATCGTATCAATGTACGTTCCTTGGGATAAACCAAGCATCCTTTTAGATCTATCTCTATAGATCTTTATCCCCAAAATATAGGATGCTTCTCCCAAGTCCTTCATGGAGAAGTGTTTAGATAACCAGATTTTAATTGATTGTAGCATAGGAATGTCATTCCCTATCAGTAATATATCATCAACATATAATACAAGGAATGAAATTACGCTCCCACTAACCTTCTTGTACACACATGGTTCATCGTCATTTTTGATAAAATCAAACTCTTTGATTGTCTCATCAAAACGAATGTTCCATCTACGAGAAGCTTGCTTCAATCCATAAATGGATCGTTGCAGCTTACAGACTTGATTTATTCCAACCTTTGAAACAAATCCCTCTGGCTGTGTCATATACACATCCTCCTCAAGTTTTCCATTGAGGAAGGCCGTTTTCACGTCCATCTGCCAGATCTCATAGTCGTTATAAGCTGCAATTGCAAGCAAAATCCGAATGGACTTGAGCATAGCTACTGGTGAAAAGGTTTCATCATAATCAACTCCTTGTCTTTGTTTGAAACCTTTTGCAACCAGTCGGGCCTTATAGGTCTCCACCTTGCCGTCCGCTCCAGTCTTTCTTTTAAAGACCCATTTACACCCAATAGGCTTAATGCCTTCAGGTGGTGAAACCAAAGTCCATACTTTGTTTTCATACATGGAGTCCATTTCGGATTTCATGGCTTCAAGCCATTTCCCTGAGTCTTTATTACTCATGGCCTGTTCGTAATTCAATGGATCATCATCATTCATGATGCGTACCTCATCGTCATCCTCTACAACGAATCCATACCTCTCAGGTATCTTCGGTACTCTTCCAGATTTACGAACAGGGTGTGGTATAGTAGGTTCTTCTACTTGGTCAGGTACCTGACTTTGATCCGTGGTAATTTGTGGTTCTTGAGCTTCTTCAAGATATATCTTACTCCCACTGACCCCTTCATGGATAAACTCCTTTTCCAAGAAGGCAGCATGTTTCGCAACAAACGCCTTTTGATCAGTTGGATGATAGAAATAATACCCTACAGTTTTTTTTAGGGTATCCCACAAATCTACACTTTTCGGATTTAGTCTGTAGCTTATCATGTTCAAACTTTTTGACATAAGCTGGACAACCCCAAGTCTTAACATGCTTAAGATTTGGTTTCCTCCCCTTCCACATCTCATATGGAGTCTTTGGGGCGGATTTGGTAGGTACCTTGTTAAGTAGGTATGCAGCCGTTTCTAGGGCATATCCCCAGAAGGAAATTGGAAGGTCGGTAAAACTCATCATGGATCGAACCATGTCTAACAGTGTTCGATTTCTCCTTTCAGATACTCCATTTAACTGTGGTGTACCTGGAGGAGTCCATTGTGAGATTATACCATTTTCTTTGAGACAATTGAGAAACTCACCGCTTAAGTATTCTCCGCCTCGATCTGATCGAAGTATCTTTATACTCTTGCCCGTTTGTTTCTCTACTTCACTTCTGAACTCTTTGAACTTTTCAAATGATTCTGACTTGTATTTCATTAAATACACATATCCAAATCTTGAGTGATCATCAGTGAAAGTAATAAAATAAGAATACCCACCCCGTGCACTTGTTGTCATAGGCCCACAAACGTCTGTGTGAATCAATGTCAACAACTCTGTAACTCTTTCTCCTCTTCCACTAAAAGGAGATTTAGTCATTTTACCCATGAGACAAGATTCACAAGTTGGATATGATTCATAATCGGATAGCTCGAGGAGCCCATCTTTATGCAACTTGGATAATCTTGTTTCATTGATATGACCGAGTCTACAGTGCCACATGTAGGTATAATTAATATCATCTCTTTTCCTTTTCTTAGTTTGTTCAATTTGAAATATATTTTCTTGTAAGTCAAGTGTATAAAGTCCATTTCGCAAATTTCCAATACCATATAAAACATCGTCTTTATAAATAGAACAACTATTGTTCTTTATAACAACGTTAAATCCTTCCATATCCAATACAGAAATTGAAATAATGTTTTTAATAATATTCGAAACATAATAACAATTATTAAGATAAATGGACTTGCCCGAAGGCATTGCTAAATAATAAGTTCCTACAGCTAATGCAGCAACCTTTGCTCCATTCCCTACTCGTAGGATCACCTCATCATTGTTCAGCTTTCTACTTCTGACCAGTCCCTTCACATTATTACATATGTGAGAACCACAGCCGGTATCCAATACCCAAGTAGAATTTTGACTTTCTGAAAAATTAATTTCAATCATGAACAAACCTTGATTGGAAGTCGAAGCTTCTCCAAGCTTCTTGTCTGCCAGAAACTTCTTGCAGTTTTTCTTCCAATGACCCGGCTTGTTGCAATGAAAGCACATTCCTTTAGCTGGTTCAGGTTTCTTTTGTTCCTTTTCTTTCCCCTTTCCCTTAGCCTTCTTGGATTTCTTCTTTTCAGAAGATACCTTAGGTCTCTTCCTTTTATTGGAAGAATCCACCATCAAGATATGGTTCTTCTTGGATGGGAAGTGACCTTCTGCAGTTTTCAGTATGTTAAGCAGCTCAGGCAAGCTGACATCTAGCTTATTCATGTGAAAATTAACCACAAACTGCGAGAAGGTCTCAGGGAGTGACTGCAAGACCAAGTCTTGACTCAACTCCCCATCCATGACGAACCCAAGCTGTCCAAGGCGTTCAATCAAATTGATCACTTTCAGGACATGAGTCTCGACGGCAAGTACCCTCGGTCATCCGAGATCGGAAGAGCTCCTTAGATATCTCATATCTAGCAGTCCTACTCTGTTCACCATACAACTCCTTGAGGTGAAGCAGCATAGCAGGAGCATCCATTTTTTCGTGCTGACGCTGAAGCTCGTTATTCATGGATGCGAGCATGATGCATTGAGCCACAGATGCATCATCTTGCCACTTATTGAAAGTGACAATCTCTTCCTCAGAGGCTGTTTCTGAAACAGATTCAGGGACAAGTTGAATTTAGGACATAAGAAATCTTTTCAGCAGTGAGAACAATTCTCAGATTTCTTAGCCAGTCCTCATAATTCGACCCGGTAAGCTTGTTTGCATCAAGTATGCTTCGTAGTGAGATTAGTGATTTAGACATTTTTAAAATTCTGCTTGTGAAAAATAACATTTTAGCAAACATTCATTTTATTAATTTTGCATACCAAAATAAATTTAGGTCTTTATTTTAAATTGGTATCTCCCACTAATTTCATCAAACTATATTACCCTCACTTATATAGTTCGGCAACATCTAATTAAAGATTTGCTAGTGAGAATAAGGATCCCATTTCAAATGTATATAACCTTGTGGATAGCACAACAAGCGATATACAAATAAATAGGTAGACAACTCTTGTCAATTACAACACTATATAACTCCTTTTATTTTGCCTCTTAAATCATAATGGTCAAGTGTGTGCACATCCGAACTAAAATGATTTAAGTTAAGTCCAGCCTAGCACTTCTATAAATTCAAAAAAGAAAAATGTTCGTCCTTGTGGATAGCACAACAAGACTAGATCGTTCAATTTTCTTGATAAGCATCAAATGTGATTAATTAACATCTTAAATACGCAATACTCGCCTTGTGGATAGCACAACAAGCTCATATTAAATATTTAATACTCTATTAATTTATCATGCTAGAAGGCGACGTTCGATATTCCAAATATCATTTGAACGCTTCGGACTTAATATTATTTCTTTGAGGGGTTTGTTATTATTAGTCTCATCTTGTTTAGCGCGCATGCATATATATATATATAAAATACGCGTTATTTTATTAAACATGCGAAGCATGTTTGCATAAAATATAATATATATAATATTTAGCATGCAATATAGAATACTATATTCTACCCGGATTGATTATGGACTTTTATTCTAGTTTGGTTCACTAGAGCCACCAAGTGAACCAAAAGGTCAAACCTAGGGGTGCAAGAATTTAAATTTAAACGTAACTATTACATTTAAACCCGGGCTCCATACAAACGGGTCTTCACGCGCTCCTTGCTCCTTGGTCTCTAATTTTTAAAGATAATTCTAACTATTTCTATTACATTAAACTATTTAATTTAAATAGAAACCTTGATCAACAGTCAAGGGGAAGTACATAGGAGGGAGATAGAATTTTACATCAAGAAAAAAAAATTAGAGAAGACGAGGTACGCAGACCCCATTTAATAAAACCCATTCATTCAAGCATTCAACTAAAATAAAATCCAATCACATTGGTCAAATAGTCCATAATCAATCCCCATTTATTTTCATACATATCACCATATATATCAATAAATAAATATTATCTCATGAATTAAAACATTCCATATATATATGAGTATCATTTAATGGGCAATTTTAAATTGCATGAAATCCAATTTCAAGATTAAAATAAACTCTTTATTTTAATTATAAAATTATTTAGAATATAATATATAAATATATCATATTTATTTTTTTAAAAAAAAAAATCACCTACTTTTATTAAAAGAGTCCTGCAGGTTTATTAAAAAAGTCCTTTCCTGATGGGTCACCTTCTTTTTGGAGTAAGAAAGAGACAACACCTTTTCTTTGCAGAATTCAAGATTAGCACCAAAAAAAAAATTGTGATTCGTCCCAAAAAAAGTCTTTTTTTTTTTTTCTTAAAAAATATAATTTTATACAATAAAATTATGCCCAATAAATTATTTTAAATACATACCCATATGTATATGAAATCAAAAATAAATTAATAATTGCATAAAGATTTGGCTCTGATGCCACTGTTGGGTTTGTACGAAATCGTGACGCAATCAAATTGCAAAAACTAGCGGAAGCATGGTATATCAGAGTTTAAAAAATTTCTACAAAACCATTACCCGGATCATCCTTTATGCAAATTATTAATTTAAAACGATAAATAAGAAGTTATGGAATCATACCCTTGTAGAACGAAGCTTCCACAGGTACTAGTTCAACTCCTTGTTCTTCGTGATCTCCTTGAATTTTCGGGTTAGATTCTTTCCTTTGATCAACGTTAGCCGCCCAAGTGTTTGGCCTCTAGAGGTGATCCACCAAGGAAGAGGAATTATCAAGAAGGAGGGTGTTTGGCTTAACCTTAGTTTTCTATCCTCTATAGAAAAGGAGTACTCTCCAACAATTGGAATTGCATCATCTAATATCTATTATAAGACTTCTCTTATATAGACATTGGTCAACCCTTCTAATCCTATTAGACATGGGATTTCTTTTAATTAATTAAACTCCTTTAATTAATTTAGGCTTCCCACCACATGGGAATAATTAATTAAATTCATTTAATTAATTTGTCTCCTAATCTTATTAGGAATAAATGAGAGTACTAAATATTAAATTAATTACTAAACTCCTTTAGAAATTAAAATAATAATAATTGTAATAATATTAATAAGACTCCTCTTATTAATTTATATTTAATATTTCTAAAATATTAAATAATAAACATTAAGCTATTTAATTTATTCTATCACCTATAGATTAAATTAATTATACTTAATGCATTATTACGATTATGCCATTACCTTCTTAAATAATTATTCTTCCTTTTATGGTGTGACCCTTTAGGTTCTCCATATTAAACCGGTTGTGAATAAATCAATTAAAACAATTTTAATCTTATTTAAATAAATAAATTAAACTAATAATTTATTTAAATAAATAATATTTATTCTACAATAGGGATAAGCCTCCCTAGCGATCAACGACTTTCAGATAATATAGATTTCAACATTAATCAAAAAGAACCTGTGAGTAAATAGTTACCGTACAATTCAATCCTTCCACCATACAATGTCCCAATTAAATATAAGACATGGATTTACTGTCAAGTCTTATTTTATTTAATTATATGTATTTCGATTAGAAAATGCACAACTCCAAATAATGCAAATTAGAAACTCCTTTCTAATTTCATTTCACCTTGGCCAAGGATTCCTGGGTTGTCATTTAACGAATCACATAGGACATATCTCCTCTTTTACTAGAGGTGGTAGATTCTTTATTGATCATTCATTATCTCCATATGTAACTCATTATACCCAAGCATACCCTATATATGCCTTAAAAGGTCTTAAGGAATAAGTCAAAGTATAATTTGTTACATACAAGATACTATGATGATCTCAAGTCCAAGGATTACTTGTACTACTATCACATTAGGAATTCCTATTGACAGGCGAGTAAATCTCCATTAGGTATTCCATAGCGAATCACGTTCAGTGAACTTATTCTCCAATAAGCACCTACATACTTGCTTTAGTGTCTCCACACAAATGATCATGAGATCAATCATCCTCATCCAATGAGCAAGCAACATATGTACCAATCTATCCTGGATTTACTAATCCCCTTTTTAGTAATCCCACGATTGGGAACTATTTTAGTTTTAAAACTTTCTAAGAATTTAGATCTCATTAGCATGATCATCATCATGATTCTAAAAGCATTGCTTAAAACTATGGGTTATTTACATATTATAAAAACAGCAACATGTAGATAATTAAATGCCTGTAATAAATGAATATTTCATTAATAAATAAATAAGATTGTTTACAAAGTACAGTGCTTTATCATCATACATGATTGGCTTGTATGCACACTACTATCACCACCTCCCTGCTATGACCTAATCAGATCACGGTGTGATCTCATCATGTATATTACGATTCATTCCTATGTTATGATCGTTTTGTTATACGATCTTCTTTCCCCGTACTTTTAGTCTTTTAGACTCTATCTATTCATTACTACTGTTCATCTTTATTATCAGAGTTAGGTAACTCTGGATCTTTTATAATTTATCAAGATTCGTCTTTGAATCTTACCAACGCACTAACTCTATTTGAGTTAGTTCTTAGCCTTATCCCACTGCGGTTAATAACCTAAGGTAACCCTACCTAAGGTTTATAACCTACAGCTTTGATACCAACTGTGATATCCCAAATTCGGCTCCCCATAACCTCGGACCTGGTACATCATTTCTATAACTATTGCGGAAGCTATAAACATAAATTATTTATACAATAACTTATTACAACATAATCCCCAAGGTCTGTAACCTTAACTTAATACCTGCCTTCAATATACGACATACCATGTCATTTGCATTCAATACTATTACAAGTTTAACATGCATCCAAATCCAATTCTGGAGTTTGTCTTTGTCTTTGCCTGTTTCCGAAGTTTCGTCTAAAACTGAAATGTTTATCATAATATAGTAAGGGTGAGCATGAAGTTTGCCCAACAAGTTTAAGTACAATAAAGTATATATCATGATTGAAAGAATTGAATAATAAGGTAACAAACTTTCAACAATATAGGAATTGTGAAAGAACATGATTCAATAATGCTGAATAGCCAACAATGAACATGAATAAATTCAACTGACCATGAATAAATTCTACTGAACAATATGGTAATGAAGGTGATCAACCTTTCATACCTGATGGACATATACAATATGCACAACGTGCGAATCAATAAATCATAGATGTGACAAAATCAACAATGATTAATCACGAACATGCTTTACAATAACAACTCAAGTTCAAGTTAGGAAACTTGTCTGTACCGTCGATTACTGCTACGCAATTTAAGTTAATCGCTTTATTAAAAAGACCTAACAGTTATAAAATTGATCTTTCAATTAGCATAACATACCTTATAAGTAAACTATTTAACATTTAAACACATAGTCAAATATTAGATAACCTTAACACTATACATACACAAGTCTAATCTTAGCACACATCGAGTCTTTAATAGTATTCAATATAGTATACTGAATGATTTCCCACAAACAACTAACAAATTAATTTCCGTCTAGTCTATACTATTTTCATAGTTAGTTAGATCGGTTACTAATTCGTAGATCCCTTTCACATATAAAGGAGTCGTTTAGCCCAGCTACTATACATCAACCATTAAAAGGTACGATTGCACTACCTTAGACTTAACACTTACTCATTCATTTATAAGTTATTATTATAACTCGGTAAACTATTTATTATTCAAGAGACTTAATATCTCATTTCAGTAAGCAGAAACCAAACTGTTTCTTATTCCTGACTTTTCAATTTCCATTTCAGCAACCTGAAATGTTCATTTTAGGAAGCTGAAATTTCTTTTTCACGAAAATATCAAAATAGTGTATTATTTATCTATCCTTTGGCCAATCATATATACATATATTCCATACACAAAAAGTATTTTTTTTTGGAATTTTTCAACTCCCTTAAATATTTTTAAAAAATCTATTTCTAGTTAATTCTTTAAGAAAATAGCTACCTCATGCTTAACTCCAAAAGTTCCCAACTCTTGACGTGATCTTATACATGTTAACGTGGACTTACAGTCTAAATTTCGTGGCCATCGGAGTTATACAACTCCGGTTATAGCGATTTCTGTCGAAAAAAATATAAATATTGAAATGGTCATAACATGCTCAATTTAAGTCGGAATGAGTTCATTTTCGGACACAAGCTAGTTTATAACATATATTTTAAAATCCCAAAAGGCCTAATTTTATTTCATAACATATGTGGCCGAAACTGCCCTTGGAAATCCCGGACAGCCTACTTTTTGGCTATTTTCAGTTTTGGCGTTCTTTGCTAATTTCAGTTCCCACGAAAATCTGTAACTCCTTTTTCAGTGATTCCACTTGAAAAAGTTAGAAGACTTATAAATATAACTCCAAAAATTGACCACACCCAAAAATTCGAAATAGAATAGGAGATATGGTCATTTAAATTTCATACTTGGTTTTCCAAAGATCTAATTTTTTCATACTTGATGATTTCTAAGAAAACTTTCATATTCCCACCTAATAACCAACATAATCCATCATCAAACATCATAACACAAACTAATACCAAATATATTCATGGATCCATCATAATCCATGATCTATTTCAACAATCTATCACAAAATCCAAACAAAACACAAGTAAAGTTAAGAAATATTAGG
Organism: Panax stipuleanatus; assembly: GCA_020205555.1. Lineage (NCBI taxonomy): Eukaryota > Viridiplantae > Streptophyta > Magnoliopsida > Apiales > Araliaceae > Panax > Panax stipuleanatus. The sequence goes on along the minus strand of CM035121.1, from coordinate 50,201,461 downwards.
TTTTCTACTTTTGAAAAACTTATTTCCTATTTCATGCTCTAGATCCAACTTTTGATCCTTAAAAGGGTTAGATCCAAACATGAAACACTAATAAACATATAGATCTAAAGTTTTAAACCTTAAGATCATAGTTTTACAAAATCAAAACTTAAATCTATCAGAGAAGAAAATTGATTATATAAGTAGAAATTCTTTATAATATCTTATCTTTAATCTTCTTTTTCTTCTTTTTCTTCCATGGAACCCTTTCTCCTTCCTCTCTCCCTTCATGGGGATGCCGTCCCTCCTTCTCCCTTCTCTCTTTATCTGAACTCTCTTCTCCCACCGAATCCCTCTCTTGATCTCTCTCTAAAATCTTTTATTTCCTCTCTCTTTTACTTGGTAAATGAAAGAAAATCCAAATGAGATATTAAGTTAGATATATTATATCTATCCTTCATATCTTGTATATCCAATTAAATCTTCCATCCACTCTCTCTCTCCTTATCATGATAGACTAGCTTACTTGAAATAAAGAAAAATGTATTGTCTCCATTAAAGGAGTGACACATAAATGGGAGTGGGTGAACCACTAAAGTGGATAATCATTATATTCATCCCCTCTCTCCTTCTCATGTATATCCCGCCACTTGGTCACTCTTATCCACTTTTGTTTTTATTAGACACTTTAATTAATGACTAAACTAACCTTCCACAAGTGGGCTTAAGCTTGGGCTTGTAATTAATTCCTTTGGGTTCGCACTTTTTATTAATTTCACTTACTAACTAAATTGGGCTTGGGCTTCTACAATTAATTAAATTGTGTCATCATAATATTTGCCCCATACATGATATATTGGGCTAGTTTAATAACTAATTACTATTAAATCAATTAGCTACAAGTCCCATGCTTAAATAAATAATTGGGCTACTTAAATAATTCTTTGGGCCATAAAATCAACTTAGCTCCATACTTTTTTTTTCTTACCCTAAGCATTTAATTAGGGTTTCAATTACACACCTTTATAAATAAATTTCTTACTCATATATCTTTAATTTCATAACCCAATTAGACTTGCTTTACTTAAGTTATAAAATTAATTATTTAAGATGTACAAAATAAATTTCTTAGAGTATTTAATTACTCTACCTAACATATATATTAGGTTATATTTCTTTATTCTTATTCAAATAGTAAACCTTATAGGTTCTTCTTAAAAATTTTAAATACATCAAAATCCTTCACAAAAATGTCAAATTCATACACTTATTTTCTGTCTAGGTATATTATTTAACCTTAATTTAATCATTTAAGATTTTAATAAATTGTCTAAATTCTCGGGTTATCACATATAACCCGATCGTAAGTCAATTTTTGAAAAATGCTCCGCTCTTTTTAACTGATCAAACAAATCGTCAATCCTTGGTAAAGGGTACTTATTCTTAATGGTCAACTTATTTAACTCCCGATAATCTATACACAATCTTAATGACCCATTCTTCTTCTTTACAAACAACACAGGTGCTCCCCATGGTGAAACACTAGGTTGTATGTACTTCTTATCTAAGAGTTCTTGTAACTGAACATACAACTCCTTCAATTCTACCGGTGCCATCCTATATGGTGCCTTTGAAACTAGTGCCATACCCTGTGCAAGGTCAATTACAAACTCAATCTCTCTGTTAGGTGGAAGACCAGGTAGATCACTTGGAAACACGTCCGGAAACTCATTTACTATAGATATTTGATCTAACTTTCCCCTTTCTTTCCTTGTATCCACCACATAGGCTAAATACCCTGTACCACCCTTTCGAAGCAATCTCTTAGCTTGCATAACCGTTAAACATCGAACTTGCTTTGGTGAACAACTTCTTTTGAATACTACCTTTGTTTTCAAAGATGTCCTTAAACTTACTTGTTTCTGTTTGCAATCAATTACTGCCTTATGCCTACCCAACCAATCCAACCCCAATATTACATCAAACTCCCCTAGTTGTATAGGTATAAGGTTTACCGATAACGTATGTCCCTGAATTTCTACACTATAATTCTTATGTACTGTATGAACATGAATTATTTCTTTGTTAGCAATTTCTACGTTTAAAGGTGCATCTAAATCTTCACATGGCATTTTTAATCTTTTAACAAAATCCACAGATGCAAACGAACAAGAAGCACTAGAATCGAATAATACATAAGCATTTACAGCATCAATTGGTAGGATACCTGTCACCACATCTTGTGCCGCCACCGCATCCTTCACTGTCATGTTAAAAGTCCTTGCATTCGGACGATTCTGAGCAACTCCTGCAGCCGCTGCTCCTGGGTTATTGTTGAAATTTTGAACTCCTCCCACATTCACCTTCTTGGGTTTTGGACAAAACTTAGACACATGACCCTCTTCCCCACAGTTGAAACATTTGACATTCTTGCTCTTCTCCTTCTTTTTAGGACACCAGTTAGAATAATGCCCATCTTCTCCACAGGTATAGCAAGTCGTCTCTTTAAAATAACATGCCCCTTTATGATTCTTTCCACAAGTCTGACAGCGCTCCATCTTTTAGTTGTTGTTGTTACCTCCTTTGTTGGCATTATTGTTAGGGTTATACCCTCCTTTTCCAGGGTTGTTTGGAAAAGCTACCTCCCACCTTTTCTTGTTGTTGTTGCTGTTATTATTGTTGTTGCTGCTCCCACTCGTGTTTCCCTTTTCGGTAATAACCCTCTTCTCCTTATTGAACTGCAATAAAGCTTCTCCTTCCTTCTCTATTATAATGGCCTTCTCCAGTATCTCCGCAAAAGTCTTTACCTAAAATGCCGATACTCTGCTCCTAATTTGGGGTTTCAACCCTCCTTCAAACCTCCTTGTCTTTCTTGCCTCGGTATCTACCTGATGTGATGCAAACCTAGCCCACTTGTTGAATTTGGCTGCGTATTGTGACACCGTCATCTCCCCTTGTTTCAATTCCAAGAATTGAACTTCCATATGATCCTGCAAAGAAAAACTCTTTGAACTTGTCCCAATTAGTGGTACCTTCTCCAGCACTCCTCTTATTTGCTTCCTCAGTGGTTAGCTTCATCCTTCAAAAAGAAAGTGGAAAAATCTACCTTTTGGTCATCATTCACCTTTGTTACTTTAAACATCTTTTCCATCTCGGTAACCCAAGTCTGAGCTTTTATGGGTTCATCAGTTCCTCTAAATTCTGGTGGTCCCACTAGTTTAAAAGCCTTAAACTGAATTGTGGTTGGGTTATTGGGTGCAGCTGGTATCGCGTTAGCTTGCATTCCTTGTAAAGCTCCTACCAAAATATTTACCAGGGTTTGGGTTGGATTTTCCTATGTCTGTTCTTGCTCAAGTTCTCCACGAGTTCTTCTTCTGTATGCCATTTATCTAAATATAACAAATAACTAAGCATGAATATAAGTTCAATAATTAAACATCCCAATTTGATAGACAGAAATTTGTATTTCACATTGAAAGTCTATATATACATATCTAGTGACTCATTTTAGATCACTAGTTATACACATAACATAAAATAAACTACATAGCCTATCCGACTAGCGATTTATCCCTATCGCTAGCTGTATTATGAAACTTCCTTAGTCTAAAGTTCTTTCTTCTTTGTTACTATCTTCTTCTTCAGCTTTGCCACCATCTTCTCCAACTTCAAAAATCTCTCCTCTAGAAATTTGACCTCTTGAGCCACTCTAGATCCTGATTGGGAACTTGAAGACCCTGTCCCTTCTATCTAGGCATGGCGAGGGAGTACTATCTGCAATGGTATCGCATCTATGACTGGCTCTGCCATAATTAATTGACGTTCTTCTGACATCCTACAATCAGATTTATAAAATCGATTAGTATCTAAAAATCATAACTTAATAATTTATTAGTATTCTTATCTATTAACTTTCCTAACAACTTTCCCTCTCTCGTAATAACTCTATTTGAGCTTATATCCTTTATCGTCTAAATACTTCCGAGGTTATAGCCTAAGGGTTTCCTCCTAAGGTTTCTAACCTAAGGCCTTGATACCAAATTATGACGCCCCCAAATTCTCTACATATCCTGTAGTAGATTTGGTGCTCACATAAATATTCTATAAGATAATAACTTCTATAAATCTAAAATTCACTGTATCTCAATCAGTTAAGAGTTCTCGTTAGAACAATTTTCATATCGGGATACCCTCACTTGGATGTATAGATTTATGATATTACATATATTTCTTGCATATCAATAATTTCTATCTATCTGACATTCACAATACAAATGATAAGATTATTCTTGGAACTGAGGAGCAACCTTAGTTTTTACAGAACTCCCAAGATCATTCAATACCCTCATTCAGATGTATAGATCATATAGATACTGTACTTGATACTATTCACTATGAATAAGGTAAAACCATTCAACTAATAACTTAACAACATAATAATATCTGATTACATATTGTTTAACTATTTCATCAAAGATATACCAAATGACATTCGTTCTTATAAACTGATTTTTACCCACAAGTATTATTTCCTAAACTTCCTGAGATATTCGACGTAGCTGCAAAGGAAAAGAATATTTGCAAGAATGAGCTTTAAAATGCTCAACAAGTTTTAAACAATTACAGTTTATACTCACACAATATCTGAAATGAAGGAACATTTATTCCAGAGTATTTTTCCACATATATATACTGAGGTTTGATTTGCCAAACCTTACATATTACGAGTTTCTGTCAGTCATAAAGACTTAGCAACCCGAGTTGATTTGGCAAACAATACCAGCTAGGAGTATGCATATCATCCTATACAACCACCCAGTCAGTGTAAAACTGTCGGTCATTAATAACCACCCAGACAATATAAAACTGCCGGTCATTGATAGTATCATTATATATAATTGTACCAAGCAATATTGGTTTCACCACAGTCTATGCTTTGATATCAAATCAAAAATAATTTACACAAGTAATGGTACATATGTCTTAGTTATGCTTGAACAATAAGTCATAACCTTTTTTAAATCACAGATATCATGAATAAGGTTTATAACAATTTCGTATATCAATTTATAAGACTTACATTTAATATTGAAATTAAATGAAGTTAGAAAAACTTGCCTTTTATCACGATCGTTTACTTAAGTTATTTGAAAGTATAATGGCAACCTATATATGTTATAACAGTCATTAGAAATGATAACAATTAATTTCTAATTAAACTAGTAGTGTCTGGGTTGATTTTGGAGTCCGTTCAGTATTTTATAGCTTCATTGAATAGCTATTGAATTAGTTTTTCAATAACTTTATTTAAAAGTTTTAATATCTTATTTATATGCTTTAGATATTATTTATCATAATTTTCAAATGCTCAAAATAATTTTTAAATGATTTACTATCATTTAAAATGATTTTTAAGTTATTAATATTATTTTTAAATATTTAATAACCATTTACAATGATTTTTAAATCATCAACATTATTTTTAAATAATTTATTTTTATTAATAATGATTTTTAAATCATTAATATTATTTTTAAATAATTTATTATTATTTAAAATGATTTTTAAATCATTAATATTATTTTAAGTAATTTATTATTAATTACTTTTATTATCATTAATATTTAAATAAAGTAAATATTAATAAATTTTATGTCAAAATATTAAATATAATTTATTATAATTAAAAATGAATTTTTAGATTTTTTTATTAATTATTTAGTAATTATTTCAATTTATTTTAATTAATAAAACTAATTTTCAAAAATTGCCTGTCGCTAAAGACCTTTAGCGACAGAAGTGTCGCTATAGGTGTTCTTCATCGCCTCAAGAACACGATGGTCAATGTCCAAGGGCTCAGTTTGACTCAATTTTTCTGGCAATAACTTTGGTTTCTGGGCAATCTAATCCAATGAAAGTGTAGTACTAATGTAGTAGTACACGTCTATGGTCACTTCACTGCTTAAAAACATATCTACAAGTTCACACGGCCGGTCAAACCAACCCACCAAGGCTGTTCTTTCTTTCTGGGCTGCCCAAAAACGCCTAGTCAATGCCGGTCAACGACCTTTATGGTCTTATATCTTGCCGGCCGGTTACTGTTTGGGTGTTCTAGTCGTCGGGCTCTATAGACTAACTACCAGAGTACATTGTTTGAGCAGTCACAGAGTCCATATATCAACAAGAAGCAAGATCTAAGCCTTTAAAAATCTTGTCAGACACTGCTTATGAGTTTCCGGGTTACCCAGAACACTCAAGCTGAACGGTCAATGAGTTTTGACCGTTTATATCTTCCGGCCAGTGATTATCTAGGGCTTGAAAGTGCTATGGTTGTGTCGTACTTATGTCAGTGTATAACATAAACACAAATTAACCTCCTAACAACTTGTTAGTAGCGAGATCAAGGCCGGTCAAACGGTCTGTCAAGCTTGTTCTTAAATTTTCTAGGTTACCAGAAAAGGCTTGGTCAAGCTCGGTCAACGGGTTTTGACTGCTTATAACTCCCGATCCGGTGTTCTAATGTCTAATCAATCACTTCCAATCTATTAACAACATTACATACTACAACTACCAACTTTAAACACACCTAAACAATAGACAGTTAGCGAGATACAAAGGCTGACATTCGTTGTCAGACCCGATTTTTCAGCTTTGACAGTTTTGCTTAAAACTCTATTTTGATGCTTTTAAATGTTATGGATCCATGTTTTAGCAACCCAGATCACCAAATAACTTAGTAATGAACATTTTTAACCAATAACAACAACAATTAAATATTCAGAAATCAAAAATTAAGTTAGGGTTAGGTTTCTACCCTTTTTGTGCAATTTTTGTTGTTTCTTTTTCTGATTCCTTTTCTGGACTGCTAAGTGTTGTTTGTGAGTCAGTTGGTTGTCTATAATGAGTAGAAAATTCGTGGCCCTTAGTCCTTATGACCTTTCCTTATATCCAAAGCTCAAGTACGTTTAAAACTTAAGTTTCTCTACATTTTTAACAACTAAATCTACTTAATCTATGAACTAGGTTGTGTTGTCATGCCAAGAGAGTGTTAGGCCATGTGACAAATCTTTTGCTTGCAAGCAAAAGATTTGTTCCTATCTTGTTTTAATAAGAGAATAAAATAAGGGTATTTTGGTCATTTCGCATATACTAAGGGTATTTTGGTAATTTTCCACTTTAATCCAAGGGTAATTTAGTCATTTCATATTATTCTTAGAAAATTTAAAAATAATAATGAATAATTAGGTTTTGTTGGTTTAAAATTAGGGTTTATAATATAAATTAGGGTTTATAGTCAGGGTTAGGGTTTCCTAATCCCTAATTAGGATTTTTTAGAAATATTTTGCAATTAATTCCTCATATATAAATATATAAATGTATATATATATATATATATATATATATATATATCCATCATCTTATATAACATTATCAATGTATTATGTTATAATTCCCATTTATTATAATAATTAGGGTTAAGATTCCTTATTTAGCTAAATTCTTAAATTAGGGTTTTACTTATAAAACCTTACACATCTATTTACACAGTTATATCTTATGTGTTGATATAGAATTATATATAAATACACATCACACAAGATATTAAACATATTTATATTTACTATTTATATTAATATTCTTATCTAAAGTTTGGAATATTACATCAGCAAAAGATTCAGCAGTGGTGAAAAGAAGTACACCCCGATTGAGAAGACATGTTTTGCGTTAGCATGGGCCGCCATGAGGTTGCAACATTATCTGCATGGGCACACGACCTACCTCATATCCCGCATGGATCCGCTGAAATACGTACTCAACAAGCCAATGTTAAATTGTCAACTTTCCAAATGGCAGTTGATCCTACAGCAGTTCGACATTGTCTACATAACTCAAAAGTCCATCAAAGGTCAAGGCATTGCAGATCAACTAGCCGAAGCACCGTCAGGAGGGTTTGAACCTCTGAAAACTTACTTCCCGGATGATGGGATCATGGAGATTCAGCAAATTCGATAAGAAAATGCAGTCTAACCATGGAAAATGTATTTCGATGGAGCAGTAAACATGGAAGGTACTGGAGCTGGGGCAGTCCTTATCTCGGGTACAAGAGAAAAATATCCTGTAGCTACCAAGCTGCAGTTTGTCAACACCAACAACACGGCTGAGTATGAAGACTGCATAATGGGGTTGATATTAGCCCAATCCATGGGTGTAAAGCATCTATTGGTCTTTGGAGATTCTGAATTGGTCATCAGACAAACCAATGGGGTATATAACACCAAAGAACTGCATTTGCTACCCTATCATCGGCAAGTAGTTAAAATATCCATGGAGTTTTAAGACATAACCTTCATCCATAATCCTCGGGGTAGGAATGACTTCGCTGATGCATTGGCGACTTTGGCTTCCTTGATCCGCATATTTGATAGGAGTGGGATTCCCTACATTAAATTCACAAACCAAAAGACCCCGACCTACGGGAGTTACATTGGAGAAGTATCAGATGAAATACCTCCTATAAAGCAGTCTTGGTATGAAGACATCAAGGAATATCTTCTAGATAGGTCTATACCCATTGGGGCAAGCCAATCCGAACGAAAGAGAATTCACAAGATGGCTATGAAGTTCTATCTGAGTGGAGATGCACTCTACAAATAGGATGCTGGAATAGGTCTTTTAAGATGTCTTGATAAAGAGCAAGCTCAGAGACTGATGGATGAAGTACACGGTGGAATCTGTGATCCACACATGAGCGGTTAGCTGCTGGCCAAGAAGATATTAAGAACAGGATATTATTGGATCTCTCTCAAAGCTGACTGTGATGATCATGTCAGGAGATGCTTTCAATGCCAAGTCCATGGAAAAGTTATTCATGCTCCTCCAAATGAGCTGCATAACAAGAGTTCGCCATGGCCTTTCTCCATGTGGGGAATGAATGTGATAGGCCCAGTAGAACCCAAAGCTAGCAATGGACATCGATTCATCTTCACCATGATTGATTACTTCACCAAGTAGGTTGGAGATGCCTCTTTTCCCAAAGTCACCAAAGAGGTGATCATTGGGTTTATCAGAAATAATGTAGTCTGTCGATATGGACAACCGGAGGTGATCGTATCAGACAATGCCAAGAACCTAAACAATCAGATGATGAGAGAACTATGCAAAAAGTTCCACATCAAGCATCTCAATTCCGTCATCTATCGGCCAGAAGATGAATGGTGTTGTTAAAGCAGCCAACAAGAACATAAAGAAGATCATGTAGAAAATGTTTGCCAATTACAAAGAATGGCCTGACTTGTTGCCTCTAACCCTGTTAGCATACAGGAAGTCAATGCGTACTTCTACTGGGGCTACCCCCTACTCATGGGTCTATTGAATGAAAGCAGTTATTCCTATAAAAGTAGAAATGGAGTCTTTGATAGTGTTGATAGACGCTCAGATGGAGGAAGACCGGTGGTTGCTAGATCGATACCACCAACTGTCCCTGATAAATGAAAAGAGGGCTATAGCCATTTTCCATGGGCAGTTATATCAATAAAAGATTGCTCGATCATACAACAAGAAAGTCCGAATCTGGCAATTCAAAGAAAATAATTTGGTGCTGAAGAAAGTTTTGGCCAATCAAGATGAAGCCAAAGGAAAGTTCGCCCCAAATTGGGAAGGCCCTTTTATTGTCAAGGAAGTGTTGACAGGAGTAGCTATCAGATTGCAAGAGATGGACTGGAGCAAATTTCCCCAACTTATCAATTCAGACACAATGAAAAGGTACTGTGTCTGAAACACATGCACACCAGCATCCTGGTCCTGTGAATGAAATCAGTTTTGATTTTCACTAAAAGACTGTACTACGAATGACCTGATCTCCCTCAACCCGGGAGTACGTAGGCAGCCATTCCTGGTGCGGTTAAACCAAACAAAAAACTCAAAAAACTCATCAAACCAAATTTAAGACCCAAGATAAATAATTCTTAAACCTCTCTCACACAAAACGAAACTACAAATGACATGATCTCCCTCAGTCCGGGAGTACGCATGCAGCCATTCACGGTGCGGTTTGACCTTCAAGAAAATACAAAAAACTAATAAAAACTAGTCCCAAGACACCAAAACATAAATCCTATCAAGCCTTCCTGGTCAACAGGCCCATCTGAGATATTCTTTGACATCTCAATGTCAATCCATCAAGGAGAAGATCTTGACACATCAACAACAGCAAGTCATGAAAGAAGTGGTAATCACTCAACAATGACAATACATATCCAAACAGGAAAGTGAATCAAAATATATTTCTATGATACATAACACTGTTTAATATATACAATGTGTCCTGTACATGACAAAAAATGGCTGATCTAGTATATGCAGGAAAAACAAAGCTAGTTTATGAACCCATGGACAAACGGGACAGCAGTGCCAACATGGCATCTCTCTCTGAAGATGGAGGAGCCATTGCAAGCGCAATACCCTCAGCCTGTATACGGGACAAAACATCCACAGCCATCTGCATAGTGGCACTATGATCATCAATGTAAGCACTCATATCGGTAACCAGGCCATGAGTATATGATAGGAGAGCAGTACTATATGAAATATGGAGATCTCGGGAAGCTATTGCCTCATCCCTCTCTACAAAAGCAGCATCCCGGGAAATCAAAGTCTCCTCAATCTTGACAAAAGTAGCATCTCGAGAAGATCGAGCCTCATCTCTCTCAACCAATGCCGTATTCCGAGTGGCTCGAGCCTCATCTCTATCAGCAAAAGCTATATCTCTGCCAGATAGGGCATTCAACTTCAGCGCCCTAGCCTGATCTTTCTTGAAGGTCATCCTAGCTAGTGAATCTGCCAAAGCTGGATCTGTCCCTGCAGAAATGATCGGCGGGTCACTAACTAACGCTGCTGTCAGACCCATAGACAAATCATCCTCCTTAAGAGAGTCAGGATCCTCCATAGGCTCCTCCTCATCTGAATCCACAATCAAAGCTGACTGGATGAATGCAGCTGATGCTATATCGGCCTGCAACCATGTCGATTACTCTAAAGAATGATCCGGATGGGTAGTAGAGAAATCAACCCTCTCCCTATAAGTCCAACACTCATAAATCCTGATCAGGTCGACTGATGACATAGAAGAAGCTAACATCCGTTGATCCATGGTCCACTCAAACTGGTGCAGGCTCTGGAACTGATCAAACTGACATATATCTGCCAACGGATGGTAGGTGGTCACCCCTCTAAATCCCGCTAGGGGCAAGTAGTTCATGCCAGATGCATGGGTGATGAAGCTATAAGGGGAGACTAGCCCTGAGCATGGCAGAATCGAAAAAAGATGCTCAATATCTGACAGAAAAGCTGACCATGTCTCTGCATTTGAACACTTCGCTGGCTAAAAGGAGTAAAACGTAGCTATCTCGTGGGTAAAGCAGTACCCCTAATGTCTGAAGAAGCCAATCGGACATAAATTGTTAGGTTTGTACAAAATTGTAACGTAATCAAATTGCAAAAATTAACGGAAACATAGTATATCAGAGTTTAAAAATTTCTACAAAATCATTACCTAGGTCATCCTTTATGCAAATTATTAATTTAAAACGATAAATAAGAAGTTATGGAATCATACTCTTGTAGAACGAAACTTCCACAGGTACTAGTTCAACTCCTTGTTCTTCGTGATCTCCTTGAATTTTCGGGTTAGATTCCTTCCTTTGATCAACGTTAGCCACCCAAGTGTTTGGCCTTTAGAGGTGATCCACCAAGGAAGAGAAATTATCAAGAAGGAGGGTGATTGGCTAAACCTAGTTTTTTATCCTCTATAGAAAAGGAGTACTCTCCAACAATTAGAATTGCATCAACTGATATCTATTATAAGACTCCTCTTATATAGTTATTGGTCAACCCTTCTAATCCTACTAGACATGGGATTTCATTTAGTTAATTAAACTCCTTTAATTAATTTAGGCTTCCCACCACTGTGGGAATAATTAATTAAATTCATTTAATTAATTTATCTCCTAATCTTATTAGGAATAAATGAGAGTACTAATATTAAATTAATTACTAAACTCCTTTAGAAATTAAAATAATAATAATTGTAATAATATTAATAATACTCCTCTTATTAATTTATATTTAATATTTCTAAAATATTAAATAATAAACATTAAGCTATTTAATTTATTCTATCACCATAGATTAAATTAATTATACTTAGTGCATTATTACGATTATGCCATTACCTTCTTAAATAATTATTCTTTCTTTTATGGTGTGACCCTTTAGGTTCTCCATATTAAACCGGTTGTGAATAAATCAATTAGAACAATTCTAATCTTATTTAAATAAATAAATTAAACTAATAATCTATTTAAATAAATAATATTTATTCTACAATTGGGATAAGCCTCCCTAGCGATCAACGACTTTCTAGATAATATAGATTTCCACATTAATCATAAAAGAACCTGTGAGTAAATAGTTACCGTACAATTCAATCCTTTCACCATACAATGTCCCAATTAAATATAAGACATGGATTTATTGTCCAGTCTTATTTTATTTAATCATATGTATTTCGATTAGAAAATGCACAACTCCGATTAATGCAAATTAGAAACCTCTTTCTAATTTCATTCCACCTTGGCCAATGATTCCTGGGTTGTCATTTGACGAATCACATAGGACATATCTCCTCTTTTACTAGTGGTGATAGATTCTTTATTGATCATTCATTATCTCCATATGTAACTCATTATACCTAAGCATACCCTATATATGCCTTAAAAGGCCTTAAGGAATAAGTCAAAGTATAATTTGTTACATACAAGATACTATGATGATCTCAAATCCAAGGATCACTTGTACTACTATCCCATTAGAAATTCTTATTGACAGTCGAGTAAAACTACATTAGGTATTCCATAGTGAGTCACGTTCAGTGAACTTATTCTCCAATAAGCACCTACATACTTGTTTTAGTGTTTTCACATAAATGACCATGAGATCAATCATCCTCATCCAATGAGCAAGCAACATATGTACCAATCTATCCGGATTTACTAATCCCCATTTTAGTAATCCCACAATTGGAAACTATTTTAGTTTTTAAGCTTTCTAAGAATTTAGATCTCATTAGCATGATCTCATCATGATTCTAAAATCATTGCTTAAAACTATGGGTTATTTACATATTATTAAAAACAGCACCATATAGATAATTAAATGCCTTAAATAATATTTTATTAATAAATAAATAAGATTGTTTACAAAGTATGTGCTTTATCATCATACATGATTGGCTTGTATGCACACTACTATCAATCTCCCACTTGCACTAAAGCCAATCGCCATGGTATCTCATACCCGTCTTCTCTAAGTGATGATCAAACTGTTGTTGTGTTAGAGCTTTAGTAAATAGATCTGCAATGTTGTCTTGAGAGTCCACACGCTCCAAGGTGATGTCTCCTCTTTCAATGATCTCCCTGATCAAATGAAATCGCCGCAACACGTGTTTAGATTTTTGATGAGACCTGGGTTCCTTAGCCTGTGCAACTGCTCCTGTATTGTCATAGTAAATGGGAACTGCTTCTCCAATGCTAGGAACCATGCCAAGTTCAGTTATGAACTTCTTCATCCAAACAACTTCCTTTGCAGCTTCACTTGCAGCTATATACTCTGCCTCTGTCACTGAATCAGCAACTGTTTGTTGCTTGGAACTCTTCCAACTCACTGCGCCTCCGTTCAAGGTAAACACATACCCTAAAACAGATTTACTGTCATCTTGGTCTGTTTGAAAACTTGAGTCTGTGAATCCCTCGAGTTTTAATTCAGACCCACCGTAGACAAGAAAAATATCTTTAGTCCTTCTCAAGTACTTTAGGATATTCTTCACTGCCTTCCAGTGCTCTTCTCCAGGATTTGATTGGTATCTTCTCGTTACACTAAGTGCATGAGTAACATCCGGTCTAGTACATATCATACGGTACATGATAGATCCTATTGTAGAAGCATAAGGGATCTTACTCATACGGTCTCTCTCCTCAGGTGTCTTTGGGGCCTGTTTCTTGGAGAGATGTATTTCATGGCTCATCGACATGAGACCTCTTTTGGAATCTTCCATGATAAACCTCTTTAGCATCGCATCAATGTACGTTCCTTGGGATAAACCAAGCATCCTTTTAGATCTATCTCTATAGATCTTTATCCCCAAAATATAGGATGCTTCTCCCAAGTCCTTCATGGAGAAGTGTTTAGATAACCAGATTTTAATCGATTGTAGCATAGGAATGTCATTCCTTATCAGTAATATATCATCAACATATAATACAAGGAATGAAACTGCGCTCCCACTAACCTTCTTGTACACATATGGTTCATCGTCATTTTTGATAAAATCAAACTCTTTGATTGTCTCATCAAAATGAATGTTCCATCTACGAGAAGCTTGCTTCAATCCATAAATGGATCGTTACAGCTTACAGACTTGATTTGTTCCAACCTTTGAAACAAATCCTTCTGACTGTGTCATATACACATCCTCCTCAAGTTTCCCATTGAGGAAGGCTGTTTTCACGTCCATCTGCCAAATCTCATAGTTGTTATAAGCTGCAATCGCAAGTAAAATTCAAATGGACTTGAGCATAGCTACTGGTGAGAAGGTTTCATCATAGTCAATTCCTTGTCTTTGTTTGAAACCTTTTGCAACCAGTCGGGCTTTATAGGTCTCTACCTTGCCGTCCGCTCCCATCTTTCTTTTAAAGACCAATTTACACCCAATAGGCTTAATGCCTTCAGGTGGTGAAACCAAAGTCCATACTTTATTTTCATACATGAAGTCCATTTCGGATTTCATGGCTTCAAGCCATTTCAGTGAGTCTTTATTACTCATAGCCTATTCGTAATTCAATGGATCATCATCATTCATGATGTGTACCTCATCGTCATCCTCTATAACGAATCCATACCTCTCAGGTATCTTCGGTACTCTTCCAGATTTATGAATAGGGTGTTGTATAATAGGTTCTTCTACTTGGTCAGGTACCTGACTTTGATCCATGGTAACTTGGGGTTCTTGAACTTCTTCAAGATATATCTTACTCCCACTGACCCCTTCATGGATAAACTCCTTTTCCAAGAAGGCAGCATTTTTCGCAACAAACACATTTTGATCAGATGGATGATAGAAATAATACCCTAAAGTTTCTTTAGGGTATCCCACAAATCTACACTTATCGGATTTAGTCTGTAGCTTATCATTTTCAAACTTTTTGACATAAGCTGGACAACCCCAAGTCTTAACATGCTTAAGATTTGGTTTCCTCCCCTTCCACATCTCATATGGAGTGTTTGGGGCGGATTTGGTAGGTACCTTGTTAAGTAGGTATGCAGCCGTTTCTAGGGCATATCCCCAGAAGGAAATTGGAAGGTCGGTAAAACTCATCATAGATCGAACCATGTCCAACAGTGTTCGATTTCTCCTTTCAGATACTCTATTTAACTATGGCATACCTAGAGGAGTCCATTGTGAGATTATACCATTTTTTTGAGACAATTGAGGAACTCACCGCTTAAGTATTCTCCACCTCGATCTGATCGAAGTATCTTAATACTCTTGCCCGTTTGTTTCTCTACTTCACTTCTGAACTCTTTGAACTTTTCAAATGATTCTGATTTGTATTTCATCAAATACACATATCCAAATCTTGAGTGATCATCAGTGAAAGTAATAAAATAAGAATACCCACCCCGTGCACTTGTTGTCATAGGTCCACAAACGTCTGTGTGAATTAATGCCAATAACTCTGTAACTCTTTCTCCTTTTCCACTAAAAGGAGATTTAGTCATTTTACCCATGAGACAAGATTCACAAGTTGGATATGATTCATAATCGGATAGCTCTAGGAGCCCATCCTTATGTAACTTGGATAATCTTGTTTCATTGATATGACCGAGTCTACAGTGCCACATATAGGTATAATTAATATGATCTCTTTTCCTTTTCTTAGTTTGTTCAATTTGAAATATATTTTCTTGTAAGTCAAGTGTATAAAGTCCATTTCGCAAATTTCCAATACCATATAAAACATCGTCTTTAAAAATAAGACAATCATTGTTCTTTATAATAACGTCAAAACCTTCCATATCCAATACAGAATTTGAAATAATATTTTTAATAATATTCGGAACATAATAACAATTATTAAGATAAATGGACTTGCCCAAAGACATTGCTAAACAATAAGTTCCTACAGCTAATGCAGCAACCTTTGCTCCATTCCCCACTCGTAGGATCACCTCATCTTTGTTCAGCTTTCTACTTCTGACCAGTCCCTGCACAGTGTTACATATGTGAGAACCACAGCCGGTATCCAATACCCAAGTAGAATTATGACTTTCAGAAAAATTAATTTCAATCATAAACAAACCTTGATTGGAAGTCGAAGCTTCTCCAAGCTTCTTCTCTGCTAAAAACTTCTTGCAGTTCCTTTTCCAATGTCCCGGCTCATTGCAATGAAAGCACATTCCTTTAGCTGGTTCAGGTTTCTTTTGTTCCTTTTCTTTCCCATTTCCCTTAGCCTTCTTGGATTTCTTCTTTTCAGAAGACACCTTGGGCCTCTTCCTTTTATTGGAAGAATCCATCATCAAGACATGGTTCTTCTTGGATGGGAAGTGACCTTTTGCAGTTTTCAGCATGTTAAGCAGCTCAGGCAAGCTGACATCTAGCTTATTCATGTGAAAATTAACCACAAACTGCGAGAAGGTCTCAGGGAGTGACTGCAAGACCAAGTCTTGACTCAGCTCCCCATCCATGACGAACCCCAGCTGTCCAAAGCGTTCAATCAAATTGATCACCTTTAGGACATGAGTCTCGACGGCAGTACCCTCAGTCATCCGAGATCGGAAGAGCTCCTTAGATATCTCATATCTAGCAGTCCTACTCTGTTCACCATACAACTCCTTGAGGTGAAGCAGTATAGCAGGAGCATCCATGTTTACGTGCTGACGCTGAAGCTCGTTATTCTTGGATGCGAGCATGACGCATTGAGAAACAGATGCATCAACTTGCCACTTATTGAAAGTGGCAATCTCTTCCTCATAGACTGTTTTCGAAACAGATTCAGGAACAGTTAAATTTAGGACATAAGAAATCTTTTCAGCAATGAGAACAATTCTCAGATTTCTTAGCCAGTCCTCATAATTCGGGCCGGTAAGCTTATTTGCATCAAGTATGCTTCGTAGTGAGATTAGTGATTTTGACATTTTTAAAATTCTGCATGTGAAAAGATAACATTTTAGCAAACATTCATTTTTATTAATTTTTGCATACCAAAATAAATTTAGGTCTTTATTTTAAATTCGTATCTCCCACTATTTTCATCAAACTATATTACCCTAACTTATATAGTTCGGTAACATCTAATTAAAGATTTGCTAGTGAGAATAAGGATCCCATTTTAAATATATATAACCTTTTGGATAGCACAATAAGCGATATACAAATAAATAGGTAGTCAACTCTTGTCAATTACATTACCATGTAACTCCTTTTATTTTGCCTCTTAAATCATAATGGTCATGTGTGTTCACATCCGAACTAAATTAATTTAAGTTAAGTCCAGCCTAGCACTTCCATAAATTCAAAAAAGAAAAATGTTCGTCCTTGTGGATAGCACAACAAGACTAGATCGTTTAATTTTCTTGATAAGCATCAAATGTGATTAATTAACATCTTAAATACTCAATACTCGTCTTGTGGATAGCAGAGTAAGCTCATATTAAATATTTAATACTCTATTAATTAATCATGCTAGAAGGCGACTTTCGATATTCTAAATATCTTTGAACGCTTTGGACTTAATATTATTTCTTTGAGGTGTTTGTTATTATTTGTCTCATCTTGTTTAGCGCGCATGCACATATATATATAAAATACGCATCATTTTATTAAACATGCGAAGCATGTTTGCATAAAATATAATATATATAATATTTAGCATGCTGTATAGAATACTATATTCTACCCGGATTGATTATGGACTTTTATTCTAGTTTGGTTCATTAGAGCCACCAAGTGAACCAAAAGGTCAAACCTAGGAGTGCAAGAATTTAAATTTAAACGTAACTATTACATTTAAACCCGGGCTCCATACAAACGGGTCTTCACGCTCTCCTTGCTCCTTGGTCTCCAATTTCTTCAAGATAATTCTAACTATTTCTATTACATTAAACTATTTAATTTTAGCAGAAACCTTGATCAGCAGTCAAGGGGAAGTACATAGGAGGGAGATAGAATTTTACATCAAGAAAAAAATTAGAGAAGATGAAGGTACGCAGACCACATTTAATAAAACACATTCATTCAAGCATTCAACTAAAATAAAATCCAATCACATTGGTCAAATAGTCCATAATCAATCCCCATTTAATATCATACATATCACCATATATATCAATAAATAAATATTCATCTCATGAATTAAAATATTTCATATATATATATGAGTATCATTTAATGGGCAATTTTAAATTGCATGAAATCCAATTTTAAGATTAAAATAAACTCTTTATTTTAATTATAAAATTATTAAGAATATATATATATATATATATATATATATATATATATATATATATATAAAGTAAAAGTGAATCCTGATTCACTTTAATCATTCACCTTTCAAAACCAAAACCGTGGCTCACCATCTTTAGAAACTTGCAGTAGCCCACGACTCAATTGATAAAGCGGCGGAAAAAAAACAAGTATTCGCATAACTTTTTTTTTGCTTTAATGACACGGATGCAGAACGAAGAAAAAAAATAAAAATTTCGTTTTCGTTTTTTTTCATAAAAAATAATTTTATACAATAAAATTGTGCCCAATAAATTATTCTAAATACATACTCACATGTATATGAAATCAAAAAATAATTAATAATTGCATAAAGGTTTGGCTCTGATGCCACTATTAGGTTTGTACAAAATTGGGACGCAATCAAATTGCAAAAATTAGCGGAAGCATGGTATATCAGAATTTAAAAATTTCTACAAAACCATTACCCGGATCATCCTTTATGCAAATTATTAATTTAAAACGATAAATAAGAAGTTATGGAATCATACCATTATAGAACGAAGCTTCCACATGTACTATTTCAACTCCTTGTTCTTCGTGATCTCCTTGAATTTTCGGGTTAGATTCCTTCCTTTGATCAACGTTAGCCACCCAAGTGTTTGGCCTTTAGAGGTGATCCACCAAGGAAGAGAAATTATCAAGAAGGCGAGTGATTGGCTAAACCTAGTTTTATATCCTCTATAGAAAAGGAGTACTCTCCAACAATTAGAATTGCATCAACTGATATCTATTATAAGACTCCTCTTATATAGTTATTGGTCAACCCTTCTAATCCTACTAGACATGGGATTTCATTTAGTTAATTAAACTCCTTTAATTAATTTAGGCTTCCCACCACTGTGGGAATAATTAATTAAATTCATTTAATTAATTTATCTCCTAATCTTATTAGGAATAAATGAGAGTACTAATATTAAATTAATTACTAAACTCCTTTAGAAATTAAAATAATAATAATTGTAATAATATTAATAATACCACTCTTATTAATTTATATTTAATATTTCTAAAATATTAAATAATAAAAATTAAGCTATTTAATTTATTCTATCACCATAGATTAAATTAATTATACTTAGTGCATTATTACGATTATGCCATTACCTTCTTAAATAATTATTCTTTCTTTTATGGTGTGACCCTTTAGGTTCTCCATATTAAACCGGTTGTGAATAAATCAATTAGAACAATTCTAATCTTATTTAAATAAATAAATTAAACTAATAATCTATTTAAATAAATAATATTTATTCTACAATTGGGATAAGCCTCCCTAGCGATCAACGACTTTCTAGATAATATAGATTTCAACATTAATCATAAAAGAACCTGTGAGTAAATAGTTACCGTACAATTCAATCCTTTCACCATACAATGTCCCAATTAAATATAAGACATGAATTTATTGTCAAGTCTTATTTTATTTAATCATATGTATTTCGATTAGAAAATGCACAACTCCGATTAATGCAAATTAGAAACCTCTTTCTAATTTCATTCCACCTTGGCCAATGATTCCTGGGTTGTCATTTGACGAATCACATAGGACATATCTCCTCTTTTACTAGTGGTGATAGATTCTTTATTGATCATTCATTATCTCCATATGTAACTCATTATACCCAAGCATACCCTATATATGCCTTAAAAGGCCTTAAGGAATAAGTCAAAGTATAATTTGTTACATACAAGATACTATGATGATCTCAAGTCCAAGGATCACTTGTACTACTATCACATTAGGAATTCCTATTGACAGGCGAGTAAAACTCCATTAGGTATTCCATAGCGAGTCACGTTCAGTGAACCTATTCTCCAATAAGCACCTACATACTTGTTTTAGTGTCTCCACATAAATGACCATGAGATCAGTTATCCTCATCCAATGAGCAAGCAACATATGTACCAATCTATCCGGATTTACTAATCACCATTTTAGTAATCCCACAATTGGGAACTATTTTAGTTTTTAAGCTTTCTAAGAATTTAGATCTCATTAGCATGATCTCATCATGATTCTAAAATCATTGCTTAAAACTATGGGTTATTTACATATTGTTAAAAACATCACCATGTAAATAATTAAATGCCTTAAATGAATATTTTATTAATAAATAAATAAGATTGTTTATAAAGTATGTGCTTTATCATCATACATGATTGGCTTGTATGCACACTACTATCATAAATGGGTAATGAGCCAAACATACAACAAGAATCTGGATGGGTGCTGCAATAGGTAGCTGACCTTAATGTCTCGGCCAGTATCATCGCCACAATAGTGCAACCCTGTCTATGGGCACGAACCACGACCATTAAGCCAACGTCCAAATGGTCCAAATAAAGTGGCAAGTATACGTAGGCCACGATGCACATCCGCAAAACATCTATCCTGGCTGAATGCCACTCCGCTGCTAAGATAATAGTCACTAGCATGTCGATCGTAACTATCCAGTCTGCCGAAACGATCCATCAAAAAGTCAATAGAGATCACACATTCGAAAATGATCTCATTCGTGACTAAACTCTGACGTAGACTCGACATTCGCAAGAACGGTCTCCTCATATCACTAATAGCGATGAATGTACAAGGCAAGTCCAAAGCTAAACCGGTAAGCCGCTCATAATCCTCCAAAGTCAGAGTCAGCTCATGCCCCTCGAAGCGGAAAACCTGCCTCTCAGGTATCCAATAGGATAATAAACCATCTAGGAATCTATATGGAACCTGGAAGTCCACAAGGGCTAATGAATGCCCTAACATCCGATCCACTATCCCTCTAGCTGGGAAGGGCAAGATCTCATACCACGACATCAAGGACGATGCTACACAGATGGTGGTAAATGCTTGATGCAGCTAACTTTCGAGGACGACATCTGTATCACCGTATCACAAGACCATCTAGGGGTCAAATCTGAAATCATCTGTCTAAGTGCATATCCATGACATAATACATGCATAATGACAATGATAAATATGATGTAATAGATAGGAAATATCATGCATATCTATAATAAACTATCTACTGCAAGCATCATCTATGTCTGCTAATAAAATATAAAATTAAAAGTACAGGGATATGGAGCACATCTGCCCAACTACTAACAGTGGTCTCTCAAAATGGGGCACAGCCGCCCTATAGCCAAAATAGTAGCCTATCAAAAGAAATAGCTAGAAAAGCTATCTAGAAAGGTCAAGATAATCTACACTCAGGCTGTTAACCTGCTGCATCTCCTTCGTGGACACAAAGTCTCGGCCATCAGGAATGTCAGGGCGGTACAAGGGAGGATCAGCCCCTATAAAACTGCTGGAAAATGAACCTATGGAAGGGCTAGCTCCAGAGCCGGATGGATCAAAAGAAGATGCCTCTGTTGGATCTCGGCCAAGATGCCTGATAAACAAATGAGATGTCTCCAACTTCTGCGTCAATCCTGTAATCTGGTCCAAGTGGGTAGTTTCTCGAAGGCATGCTATCCAGTCTGTCATCATCACAAACCCAGGCACCATATCTTCCATGAACTGGGTAGCACGAGTTTGAGCCCCAATAGTGCGAGGACTCCACTAGCTGCTAAATGCCTCCTGACTGTACGGACCCTCTGACAAGGTAAAGTCATCTATTCCCTCCATCAGAATGTCTGTGAGTGGCTAAACTAGTGGCCAATGATGCCAAGCAGGAGGAACAAAGGGAATGCGGATCTGCCCTATGATGCTCTTGATAGCATGCTCTCCTAAATAGAGCTTCTAACCTCCCTCTGTCAAAAATGGGACTCTACGGGTAGATAATGCATACTCCCGGCCAGTGGGGAAATCGCCCTCAAACTCGACTGTCAAAAAGTCTGAGGTATACGGTACCCATAAGATCGATCCGGCTTTCAATAGCTCATGCTGCAGGCGGGAGTGGGTGAATCCCTCAGCTACAGGGACCTCTGTCAGTGTGGAATGGTGCCAATGCCGTCCCCGAGGATAAGTCTCTAGGCCTAAAGTAGTGGCGAGTCGTAGGCAAGGAAGCTTCTCATATACCCATAACTGGCTATGTAAATATCAAAAGTCCTCAGTAACCAAGACTGACAAATGTAAATACAAAAATCAAAAAGGTATAAGAAAAATGTACTCACCGACAAAAATGGTTATAACCCTAACCAAGCCTCCGTCACTGAGGTGCTCCACATGTCGGGTGGCACTGACAAAGGAAAAGGACACCGTCACAGAGTTGTCTGCCAGAAAACAACCCATGATGATCACCAAAAATATTCGCCTCAAGATGCAACCTCTAACCCTCCGATCGTCAGGCAGAGGCTCAAGCAAAGTCCTACTCTGGGCATCTACGCTCAAGGGACCAGAACGGACTGTCCGACCCTTGATGGCCGTCACAGGAACTTTTAAAAGGGACTGAACGACAGTGGGTATAATGTTAACCACAACAGGCACTGGCTCACCCTCAAACTCTATCCTAGTGATGAACCTCCAATCCATCGGCGTCATAATCACCTCGCAATCCAGCAAGTGGAGAGACTGAGTCGGGTGGAACCAGCGCTTGGACAAAGCCCTCATATAACCCCAAGGGCAACGTCGGGGAATGATAGAAAAGAACGCCTGAAACCCCAAGGTGTCAACAATATCCTTGTAATCCTGGTGCAGAGTGTGATAAAGAGAATGCACATTAAACCAGTTTCATTAAGGCTGCCTGAAGCCAGGAACCTGCGTCAAAAGCCAACCCATATCAAACTTGTGCCTCGAGAATGGCAAAAAAAATAAAAAAAGTCCAGAAAGAAGGAAACTTCAGTCACCTCATAGGCATGAAGGAATCTCGATGGATGATGACTCAAATCTCCCAACAGATCCTGGAGTGGCACAACAATGCCTGGAAGCTCCGCACGTGGAGCCTGAGCTGGGGCAGGAGCAACAAATGGAGCCTCCTTATCATCTATGTCAACTGGCAGCTCAGCCCGGATCGGACGGATCACTGACTTAGCCAATCTACGAGGTGGACGGGCTGGCCGTGGCTGAGGAACATCGGAGACTCTCCTCCGTCTAACTCCTGAAACAACCTTGCTAACACTCCCTGGTCTATCTTGGTCCATCATCTGGATAAAGTCTCCAAATCACCTTAGAAAGGGTGTGGTAAGCCTAAAGTTTGTGGCTTATTAATTTAAATCAATATTTTATGCATTTTTAAATCCTAAAACATGCTTGGGTCAGTCAAAATCCCCAATAGAGTCAAAACTGCATGTTTATTAAGTGCTCAGGCTTTTGAAAATTTTTACCAGAGTCTCCTTTGTAAAATGGAATGTCTGCATGCACACAGGCATGTCTAGGTGGCCATTCAGTAGCACACCTTTCCAAAATCAAAATTTGTTCATATTTCAAAAAAAAAATTAAAAATAAACTTCACACAGTAGCCAAATTACCATAGATATTTTTTAATTGAAAATCCAGGCTCACTAGGCCTAAAAAAGGATGAGTAAACTGATCAAAAAGAGCAAAAATTGACTGTCTCAGAATTCAAATTTTCTTACATTAAAACGTGCATTGCAGTAAAATATACATACTTAAGAAGTCAAAAAAATTTTAGCAAGTCATATAAGCATACATTGTTGATACATTACATTCAAAAGCACCCTACATGGTTTACATACTTCTCACGGTCAAAACTTGAAAAAAAGGATGTAAATGTTACCTGAGATGTGCAGAACGCGTGGTCGCTGACGGAATCTAACAAAAGTTGCCCAAACTCTGTAGATCTGAAAAAGAAAATCGGATTTCGTTTGAAACTCAAAACTAAAAATGAGATTATGAGCCCCCCGCTGCCCAATATAAATCCACAGGAAGGAGCAGGCCCACCTACGGCTGTCGTAACCCTACCTACGGCTCCCTAGGGTGAGCCCCACTCCCTCCAGCTCGAACCAGTTAGAGTTAAAACGGAGTTTACATGAGCTAAAAAGTCAAATCTGAGAAAAAACTGCTACGCGATTGAGCGGATTGGCCTGAAATCCCGCTTTTAAGCAGTGATTTACTGAAAGAAAGACGAACTTTAGGAAAAACATGGGTTATCATCCCGAAGCAATATCCGGGGACTAATGATGTAAACTGCCAAAAAAACTGCACAAAACTGCTGAAAACTGCAACTTTGGAAGCATCGAGTACAGACCGATGACAGTTCAGCCGTTGGCACAACCCCAGCGAAGTGTCGGGTATAGACAGTTCAGCCATTGGCACAACCCTAGAGAAGCGTTGTGTATAGACCGATAACAGTTCAGCCGTTGGCACAACCCCAACGAAGCGTCGGGTAAAGACTGATGACAGTTCAACCGTTAGCACGACCCCAACGAAGCGTCGGGTACTGACTGATGACAGTTTAGCCGTTGGCACAACCCCAACAAAGCGTCATGTACAGACCGATGACAGTTCAGCTGTTGGCACAACCCTAGCGAAGCGTCGGGTACAGATCGATGTCATTTCAGCCATTAGCACAACTCCAGCGAAGCCTCAAGTACAGACCAATGACAGTTCAGCCATTGGCAAAACCCCAAAGAAGTGTCGGGTACAGAACGATGACAGTTCAGCCGTTGGCACAACCCCAACGAAGCGTCGGGTACAGATCGATGATAGTTCTGTCGTTGGCACAACCCTAGCGAAGCATCGGGTACAGACCGCTGACAGTTCAGTCATTGGCACAACCCCATCGAAGCATCGGATACTGATCGATGACAATTCAGTCGTTGGCTCAGCCCCAGCAAAGCGTCGGGTACAGACCAGTGACATTCAGCTGTTGGCACAACCCTGGCAAAATGTCGGGTACTGACCGATGATAGTTCAGCCATTGGCTCAACCCCAGCGAAGCGTCGGGTACTAACCTATGACAGTTCAGCCGTTGGCACAACCCTAGCGAAGCATCGGGTACAGACCGATGACAGTTCAGCCGTTGCCATAACCCCAGCGAATCATCGGGTACAGACCGATGACATTCAGCCGTTGAAGGTCACTTCAGCGAAAGTCGGATGCCATGGCATCTCAGCCGTTGGCAACAACTCCAGCGAAGCATCGGGAATGATCTGATGGCGAATACAGTATATCAATCTATCCCTGTAATCCACAGCATACTCGTACTTTCCCTTAGGGCTTAGGTACGGGAACGATGTTTGACAGCCACTCCAGGTATGACAAAGGGGGAGAGAAATTATGATATGTTAAAACAGATTGAGGTACAGGAAGTTGGAAGCTTTGAGTTCATATTGAATATCTCTTGTCTAACTTTATGTTCTTATTCTATCTTGTCAAGAATATTTTAATATATGCATGGTTTTAGGGGGAGCCATAATTATTTTATTGTCATCATCGAAAAGGGGGAGAATGTTGACTTGGTCATATTCCAACCTTAGGTTTTGATGATGACTTTCCTATTGTACTAAAATGTTTACTCATGCATTTACAGGATATTAAAAGAATTCTTGAAGCTTTTATTTATTAAAGGATTGAAAACATGAAGGCTTGAAGAATTGCTTGAGTCATTAGGAAATAAATGTAAGATCCTAGCTTTAATTATTTCTCAATCAAGGCTCTAGGATTTGCATTGCATTATTAATTAATTGTGGAATAAATTAAAATGATTAATTAATTAAAGATTAATTATGAAATAAAATTAATTAAGCTTTCAAAATTAATAAGGATCAAATATTAATTGGAGTAATTTTTGAAAAGCTAATTTTGAAGCCTTCCCATAATTAAAGGATTTAATTTAAAATAGATTTTGATAAATCTATACCACATATCTTGGGATTGAGTTATTCATTATGTTTTCCATGATTTATTAATTGATTAAGCTTCCCATAATTAAAGGATTTAATTTAAAATAGATTTTGATAAATCTATACCACATATCTTGGGATTGAGTTATTCATTATGTTTTCCATGATTTATTAATTAATTGAGCTTTCTATAAAATTGATTGAGCAAATCAAATTTCATATCTTTAGAATCAATTAGCATGAATCAAATAATTGGAGGAATTTTTGGAAAGCTAATTAGTGAGGGAAAATCTAAATAAATTGGGATTCCAAAACAAATATGGAAATGTGTTTAAATATTGATACTTCCCATAATTGATGGAGTTGGTTAGTAAATGAGTTTTAAAAAGATCATTATCTTTCTTATCTCTAACCAAGATTGTTTCCATAAATATGGATTTTTTTTTAAATATTGAGACTTCCCATAATTGAATGGAGTTGGTTAGTAAATGAGTTTTAAAAAGATCATTATCTTTCATATCTCTAACCAAGATTGTTTTCATAAATTTTGGGATATGGATTTTTCATTATTGTAATTGCCATAAATTATGCTACACATAATTGCATAATCTAAGGGATGTAATTAGATTTCCCACCAACCTTATTAATGCTAAATCTTATATATGAAAATATCTTAATGATACCAGTAGCCACGAGATTGCATGGAAAAATGGAAAGTAAATCAATGTGGTCTTAATCACGTGATATTGTGTTTCCAGTTTATTAGGCTACGAATATATTGCTATGTACATAAATCTAGCTAATCCATTAAATCACATGATTGCATATGTCAGCGCCTTATAAAAGCTATATGACTGGGAATATTAGTGGATCTAAACATATCACGTGATGGGCATATAAGAATGATATAAAATCAGAAGCTTTGAATTAACACATATAATATGCACTGATTATGTATTCTGTCTAAATCATATCAAACGGTCCAAGAGAAAATTAAGTAAATCAGCAACGGTAATATATTCAGTACATCTATAAAAGAGAATGGACTGGTATTGAGCAAAGACACGAAAAACATACAAAGCTTATTATACATAGAGAATACTCAACTATTTTTCGACTGCTTCTTCCTCACACTACCATTGAGATTATCATTGAAGAAGTAATCTGTCTTTAATATCAGCACTGGTCTTGGAATGTGAAACTGGTAATATCTTTCTTATTCATCATTGCATACTAGAGCCTTGCATTGTTAAGTGATTAATTGCTTTGAACAATAGACCTCTATTTTGTATTTTAATTTTCATAGAATTGGTACTATCTAAATCTTTGTGGCAACCTGGTTTGGGTTACAGTGGTGTTGCAATCAAGTTTAAGGAAGCATAAGTGCTTAAGAGTGCATAGGTGCACAAGGAGCAAGGGTGCTCAAGTGTAATCCGGTGTGGATTAGGGTTTTATTACAAAACGGGTTCAAGGAAGCATAGGTGCTTAAGAATGCATAGGTACACGGGGAGAAAAGGTGCTCGGAGAGTATAAGTACTCAAAGGTTGTGAAACTTATTTTTGTAAAGGGATTTAATTATAAACCAATTTATTTAATAAAAGTGAGTCTCCAATACTAGTTGGTACTGGACGTGGATTAGGCTACTATTATAGAGGGTAGTAGTTGAACCGCGTAAAAATCCTTGTGTTCGTGTGATTACTTACTGTGTTGAATTCTCTCTTCATTTAGGCTAATCATAAATCCAGCAGCCTGAATTCAGAATCTATCTAGCAAAGTAATCCAGCAACCTGCATTCACATAATTGCTATATCCAGTATTCTGAGGATTTTGCAAACTTACGAAATCAATTTAACATTCTATTTTAATAATTTGGTATACAAGGATTTTTAATCCAGTACCCTGCATTGAATAAACGAAAGAATTTTTATTTGTTCAAAAGTTTGACATTGTTTGGTCCCACACTTATTCAACCCCCTTCTAAGTGTGCCTACTTAAATTTCACATCGACAGCCCGGACGACCACATGACTAGTTTTGATCCGGTTTGGGTTAATCTTCATTCTCTCCAAGGTATCGTAGGGACAGATGTTGAGGGATGATCCTCCATCTATGAGCACCCCTCCGATCACATACCCGGATGACATTACTGCTATGTGTAATGACTTACGATGACCCATTCCCTTCGTAGGTATGTCATCATCAGTGAAAGATATCACATTGCTATTAAAGATGTGTTCTACCACGTGACGGAATTTCTCGGCATCCACTGTCTTTGGAATATGGGCTTCTTCCAGTACTCTCACTAGAATGTTGCGATGATCCACCAATGATAAGACCAGATCTAGGATGGGCATCTGCTTGGGTGTGTCTTTCAAGCTCTGCACCACTTTGATTTTATTGTGTCCCATTTTACTGAGGAAATCTTTGATTTTCTCTTCAGTCACCTTACCTTTGACCTTGATGACTGGTTTGATCACCCGCTGAGGCAGGTACAATGGATTCTCCTTTGGTATGATGGCAACATTATTTGAGGTGGGACCTCCATCATTCTTATAGTTCCATAGGACTCTCTTCAGAATGATAACTGGATACTGAGGTCTGAAGGGTAGTATCAAGGGTTCGGGCGCTGCCACCTTCACAGGATTCTGTGTTCCCTAGCTCCCTTTCCCTGGTAGCATTAGGGGTGTGAGGGTTGGTTCCTTATCACAGGAAATAACAGCCACTGTATCCTAATTCCATGAAGTGGGAATAAAGAGAGTTTCTTCATCTGGGAGGCCATAATCCTGATTCCACCTTATTAGTTCACCACTTTCAATCATGTTCTGAATTAAATAACGAAGTGCCCAGCAATCCTCAGTATCATGACCGGGTGCATTGAAGTGGTACTGGTAGATTCTGTCAAGCTTGAATTTCCTGGATCAATGGTTTACTAGGGGTAACAAATCTGTGACCATCCCCTCATTGATCAACATCTGGAGGATTTCCTTCATCGGCTGGTTTAGGTTGGTGAAATTCCTTTGGAAGGTGAATTCTCTATCAGCCTGAAATTTTTCTTCTTTGGCCATCTTGTCGGCCCAGGGTTCATGTTTATGAAAACGGTAATGGTCCCTCATAGGAATGGGACTGATTTCTGGTGTGGAAGGATTTGCATCAGACTGGTTGGTCTAGTTTATCAGTTGTCTGGTGACCTGATGTTGGTATACAACTAGTTCTGCTAACTATCCAATCTATTCCATGATAAACTTGATCTCCTGTTCTATTAGGAATCGCCTTTCTGAGACTTCCCAACTGTCTGGGTTGTTGTTGCTAGGTGGAGTTGACTCTCTGATGTATCGAGGTACTTGGACCCTTCTCCATTTTACGTGTTAATCATATTGACACCTCTTCTTTGTGCTGAGGGAGGGGATTATCCTGCACGTGCAGTTGCTCGGGCTTTGCCACCACAATCTCTCCGTTGTCAATCAAGTCTTGAATTTTATTCTTGAGAGACCAACAGTCTTGTGTATCATGTCCTGGAGCTCAGGAATGATAAGCACACTTTTTGCTTGGGTCAAAATTTCGTCCACCGGTATTGGTGGGTGTAAGGAGTTGAATGATCTTTTTTTGGGCCATCAATAATTTCAGCATATTCTCGAGTGAATCCCCTAAGGGGGTGAATGTTCTCCGACGTCTGGCCCCCATAGTTTTCTGAAATGGAGGGTTTGAAGGTTGTGTAGGAGCTTGGAAAGGGGAATAGTTCCTCCTCTGAATGGGTATGCTGCTTGAATCACCCCTCTGATTCTATCCTTGCAATACTAAGGATACTTCTTCGTCTTTCTTCTTGTGTGCCCTTCGGAGATTACTCCCATAATTCTCGGACTAGATATGCTCGGCCACGGCTTCCAAGGCAGTCAGGTCCTTTATCTTACCAGGCTTTAGCTCCATTTCAGCAATCTCTCCGTGTTTGATCATCTCTGTGAATGGTTTTCCTATGCCTACTAGGACCCTCTTATAATACGAAGCTTCTTGAATATCGATGAAGGTCATGACTATCTCAGACTTAGTCATGGATGGGGTGACTAGTGCTGCAACCCGCCTCCATCGTTGAGCATATTCTCTGAATGATTCAGTACTTTGTTTCTTGATTTTGGTTATTTGGTATCTGTTTGGAGCCATTTGAGATTTAAAGATGTATTGACTGAGGAAGGTATGCGCTAACTCTTCCCAACTGTGAATTTTGGAGTTGTCTAGACGGGCGTACAATGCTCTAGCCTCTCCGGTCAGACTTTTCTAGAATAACTACATCCGTAGTTTCTCGTCCTCTACATAGGATCCGAGCTCTCCAATGAACACCTTTAAGTGAGTGTAAGGGTCCAATCCATCATATTTCTCAAAATCAGGGACTTGAAATTTTTCAGGATAACGAGTCCCAGGGAAAATGCATAAGTCAGAATAATTGACACTACCAAATGCCCTAGTGCCTTTGATAGACCCGATGGTTTCTTCCATCTGTTGGACTTTTTTCAGAATGTCACCAGCTTCCTGCTCTTTGTTAAAGACGGTGATTTCAGAGATTTTGTTGGTAGGACCCTGGTTCTGAGGATCAGGGATCTGAGTGTCTGTCTTTCCAGTCTCTTGACCGCCACCGGGTATAATTGGCTCTATATGACCCTGTGCTTATTTCCCTTTAAGAGCCTTACTTTGTTCTCTCGAGAAACTGGCCAATTCGGCTATCTTGTTCTTTAGTCCTTCAAACTCTTCCCTAGAAACATGGGTGGATTTTGGCTGACCACTGGAAGCCATGTCTGGAGATAGACTTAGTGCTTTCTTAGACTTAGATCTAGTGACAAGACCAATTTTTCATCTACAACAAAATGTAGGCGTGTCAATTTCCTGAGGTAGGTAGGGATAGGATGCATGCCATGATGTGTTTTTGATGTTTTTTAATCTTATCCTGCAAAATAGAGATCAGTTGTTTTGATGATAGGATAATATGACAAGATGTACAAAACATGGAATGTATATTTACATTATGCTATTTACATTGGAATTAAAAACTTGACATTGAATTGAAAGAGGAAGGCATGAAGAAGCTTCCCTTCGGGTTTGGTGAATCAGAGGCTGACCTATCTTAGGCTACTCTCACGGCTTTTCGGCATGAAGGTC
The DNA here is from genome assembly GCA_020205555.1 of Panax stipuleanatus. Lineage (NCBI taxonomy): Eukaryota > Viridiplantae > Streptophyta > Magnoliopsida > Apiales > Araliaceae > Panax > Panax stipuleanatus. The sequence continues at coordinate 50,169,973 of CM035121.1, read as the reverse complement.
CCCAGAACATCGCAATCTACTAGAGGGAAAATTAATCTGATCTTTCAACAGGAGTGAATCTGAGAGGTGCTTTTTCATGAGCCCCGAAGACTTAGCCATCCTCGAAGACATTACTCTGTCACCGATAGGTTTACCTCCTGGTGGAGGAATCACACGACATACATTCACATACATTGCATCTCACCGTATGCAGGAAAGCATTCATTCACATTCATTCAATGTAAAGATGTGGCATTCACGCATTTATTAAATTTAAAGACGCATCATTCATACATATGCAGGTATGAAAGGGAAATTTTTGAAAAGATTTGAACGCGGCCTAAGCCCTCTACTGTCCCCAGTAGAGTCGCCACCTGTCGACGTTGGGAAAAAACTAGGGTCGGGTCAAACCCGAATCTTTCTCTTTTCCTAAGTTTTGTCTACCCTTATTCTTTTTATTGTGAAAAAGGTTTTGAAGGGTTTTTTTAGGAAAAGGCCAACATGTGTCATGTCGACAATTTGAACGTTTTACAGAGTCACTAGTTGGTAGATTTGAAATGGTTGTACCAACTCAACAGAATTTTGTTTTGAAAGTAGGCCCAATTTCTGGACACTGTCGAAACTTGATCTCTGAAACCGAGGTTTTGAGTTCGGGGGCTTGGTTAAGTGTGGGGAAGGTGTTAGGCATCCCACAACACCCGTGAAATACGGTACCGCATCTTTTCAATATTTCCCTTTTAAACATGCAATGTGTGTGTGAATGTTGGAAGAAATTGGGCCTATATTTTATTAAAAGTATGTTTATGCATCATTGAACCTATATACGAAGGGTTTGATTTGATTTGCAAAATTCTCTCTTTTAGACAACATTTTTTTAAAATGATGTTTTGAAAGCAGGTTTTCAAACCCTTACGCTCACATAGGAATTGAAGCATATCGATACTTTAATTTTATCTTTTCAGCCTTTGGGCTCAATTTGAATGGTGATTGTCGGGCTGCGAAGCATCCTCGATTACAGAATATATACAAGTGTCGGTCTTCTTATGGGCATGACAGCCATCGGAGTGACTCTGACATGACAAACCATATTTTCACTGTGTTGAAACCTTAAATCCAGATAACCGTTTTAAGGTATTTTGTATGTACATTTTTATAGAAAAACTTGCAGGGTACATTTGTAAAGTGGAGTTTTTCCATCATGGGAATCAGATTCTGATCAGTTTGATCATGAATCCCACGATTTCTAGGCTCACATAGAGAAGCCAATAAAACCTGCACAGCTCAAATATGCACAGAAAAGATGTATATATATCCAGATGTCGTCAAAACCAAGGATTCGTCAGTAAATCTTGGCATGCGTATAGCCGAAGCATCGCGTTCCCACTAGATAGCGATCTAAGGGCCTTGAGGTTGCTTTTAGAACTGTAACTAAAAAAAATGCTAGATTTAAGTAAATCTCAACCATTCTAGCTTCCCGGTTCCGTCTGGACCTATTTTGAACCGTTTGAAAGCTAGAGTTGGCAAGATTTAAAGAAATCTAACTTGCCTGCAGAAATGTCAGTGCTGATTCATATCAAATGAATATTTAAAGCAACAACTGAATCATAATGAATAATAGCATATATATATATATAGTTATATATATATATACGAAAGTTGTAAAGGGCGATGGGTTTTTACTCCGATGCTCGGACTAGAATGTAAATATATATATATATATATATATATATATATATATATATATATATTTATAAAAGCTATAAAAAAGCCACGGAGTAATTCAACCTTGACATAATGGAAATATATATATATATATATATAAGCGGTAAAGGGCGGTAAGTTTTCACTCCAGTGCCCGGATTAGAATGCAAATATATATATATATATATATATATATTTATTTATTTATTTTTAAAAGCTATATAAAAGCCACGAAATGATCCAGGTTGGACAAAATGTAAATATATATATATATATATATATATATATATATATATATATATAGAAAAGCGGTAAAGGGCGACGGATATTCTATCCTTTGCCCAGACAGAAATGTAAATAAAAGCGGTAAAGGGCGACGGATATTCTATCCTTTGCCCAGACAGAAATGTAAATATATATATATATATATATATATATATATATTAAAGCAATAAAAAGGCCATAAATTATTAATCCAGACCAAATAAAGTCAGAAAAATGTATATATAAGCAGTAAACTACCTCGGATTTGACATTCGGGCTTGACAGAATTGAAAAGTTAGTATATATACAATTAAATATATACAAAAAAAAAAAACGAAACCCGGACTGGGAAGATAACTCAGTCCGACGAAGTTGCTAGAAACGAAGATATATGTATATAAAAGCTGTTAGAAGCGACGGATCGACGATCTGAGTTGTAAAAATGCCAGAAAATGAGTTTATGTACTAAAATGTACCAAAAATTAGCAAAAACGGCCACGGAATTGAGTTTCGGGCATATTCAAAAAGTAAAACTTAACGTGGAAGTGTATAAAAGTGCAATGAAGTAATATAAACTTCCTGATCGTAAAAATACTCACAATAGACTGCTACACGGGCTTTTGCTAAATCGTAGGCTTCAAACGTCCATTTTTACCGGTTAATTTTTGATATGTGGTAATATGTGGGTATATCTACTTGTTAGTGTGAAAAAATTTGGGTTTGGAAGACAAGAATATGGCTGAGAAACGAAACGGGCAGAGGTTCGGAGCGTTTTTTGATTATCAAATGAGCTGGGGCTCACCTCATATATATAGACCCGAGAGAAGCATCTCTACATATGGAAGCCACAGGTAGAGGTGCGGCTCCATGCGGCGGGTCCTGTTGCATCGAAGTACGTGAACTCCGAGCAACGCGAGGTCAGATTCGAAACTTTCTAACTTTTGATTGGAGCGTCCGTTTGAGGCGTGCTTTACCTTTCTAGAAAGCCCTTGTCGAACGCGTCGCAATGATATGTGAGAAAACCTTTTCCAAGTCAGAGAAGACAGGTTCATAACCAGGTCTTCGATTCCTCGTAGTTTATCCGTTGAGCTGTCTTGCGCTGTTTCCACTCGGGATCATTGTTATGGTTCGTTCTGACCTTAGTGGCATCAATTCAGCTTGAGTTTGACCGAATAGGCTTTAAGTTAGTAAAATGACCGTTTTTCCCCTCCCGAGGTTGCCTTCAGTGTTAGCATGGCCTTCGACTGCCCTCCTAGGGTTGTTTCCAAGGTTTGGATCCCAGTCGATTCTGTTTGTCCTCAGGGTTATCTCTGAGATTGACTTTGTCCTTCCAGGCTTTCCTCTGGAGATGTTGTGAGGCTTCAGGATTGTTTTCGAGGTTGACCTGACTTCCCGGGTTGAGACCGGGGCTGACCTGTACCTCCCGGGTTGAGACCAGAACTGGCCTGTACCTCCCGGGTTGAGATCGGGGCTGACCTGTACCTCCCGGGTTGAGACCAGGGCTGGCCTGTACATCTCGGGTTGAGACCGGGGTTGACCTGTACCTCCCGGGTTGAGACTGGGGCTGACCTGTACCTCCCGGGTTTAGATCAGGGTGACCTGTACCTCCCGGGTTAAGACCGAGGTTGACCTGTACCTCTCGGGTTGAGACCGAGGCTGACCTGTACCTCCCAGGTTAAGATCGGGGCTGACCTGTTCCTCCCAGGTTGAGACCGGGGCTGACCTGTACTTCCCGGGTTGAGACGGGGGTTGACCTGTACCTCTCGGGTTGAGACCGGGGCTGACCTGTACTTCCCGGGTTAAGACGGGGGTTGACTTGTACCTCCCGGGTCGAGACCGGGGCTAACCTGTACTTCTCGGGTTGAGATCGAGGTTGATTTGATGGCCCGGTATTGAGACCGGGGTTGATTTGATGGCCCGGTATTGAGAAAAGGGTTGATTTGATGGTCCGGTATTGAGAACGGTGTTAATTTAATGGCCCGAAATTGAGACCAAGGTTGATTTGAGTGCCCGATATTAAGACTGGGGTTGATTTGATGGCTCGATATTGAGATCGGGGTTGATTTGATGGCCCAGTATTGAGACCGGGGTTGATTTGATGGCCCGGTATTGAGACCAGGGTTGATTTGATGGCCCGATATTGAGACCGAGGTTGATTTGAACAGACCGACTTGCCCTCCTACAATGTTAGTAACAGGGAAACGAATTTTTTAGTGTCTACAATGCGGTCAAACCAAACAAAAAAATTCAAAAATATATCAAATCAAGCTTAAACCCAAAAAAAACACTTTTCAACCATTCAGGCCAAGCCTGAACTACGAATGACCTGATCTCCCCATCCATGGGAGTACGTAGACAGCCATTTATGGTGCGGTCTAACCGTCAAAAGAAAAAAACAAACACAAACAAAACCCAATAGTAAACCAGTCCCAAGACACCAAAACCCATATAAAACCCAAATACTATGAAACCCCCAGATCAACAGGCCCTTCTGCGGTACTCTTCGACATCTCAATGTCAATCCATCAAGGAAAAGTTCATGATACATCAAGACAGCAAGTCATGAAAAAAGTGGTAATCAATCAGCAATGACAAAACATATCCAAAAGGAAAGTGAATCAAAATATATTTCTCTGTCACATAATACTATTTAATATATACAATGTATCCTGTACATGACAAAAATGGATGACCTAGTCTATGCAGGAAAATAAAATCTAGTCTATAAACCCGTTGATAAATAGGATAACAAGTCCAACATGGCATCCCTCTTAGAAGATGGAGGTATATCTGTAAGCTCCTGCCTTAAGATCTCCATGCGAGCTAGAAGATCCACAGCCATCTGCATAGTGCTACTATGATCATCTATCAATGCACTCATATTTGCAACAATGCTATGTGTATAGAACCTAAGTGCAGTACTATCAGCGATGTAAACATCTCGGGTAGATAGAACCTCATCCCGCTCAACAAAAGCAGCATCTCGGGCAACTAAAGCCTCATCTCTCACAACAAAAGTTGCGTCCCAAGTGGCTCGAGCATCACCCCTATCGATAAAAGAAGCATCCCTACCAGAAATGGCTGTCAACATCAGTGCTCTCGCCTGATCCCTCTCAAAAGTCATTCGAGCTAACGAATCTATAAGAGATGGGTCCGCAGCAGTAGGAGTGCTCGGGGTGTCACTAACCAAAGTTGTTGTCAAACCAACAAATAACTCATCCTCAGTGGGAGAATCAAGGCCCTCCATAGGCTCCTCCTCATCAAAATAAATACTCGGAGCTGAGTGAACAACCTTAGCTAATGCAATGTTTGCCTCTAGCCATGCAAAATACTCTAAAAACTGACCCAGATGACTAGTCAAAAAATCAGCCCTCTCGTGACGAGTCCAACAATCATAAATCCTGGTCAAGTTAGCTGATAACAAAGACGAAGCTGATAGTCATTGATCCAAAGCCCCCTCTAAGTGGTGAATATCCTAAAACTGATCAAACTGTCCCATGATAGTCAGTGGATAATATGTGGTCACCCCTCTCAAACCTTCCAAGGGTAGATAATCCATGCCAACTAAATGAGTAATGAAGCTATATGGAAAGCTGAGCCCTGAATAGGGCAAGATCGCAAATGGATGCTCGATCGTCATCAGAAAGGCCAACCACGATGCCGCATCTATACACTCAACCAGATGAAATGAGTAGGACATGGCTATCTCATGATTAAAATAATACCCATAATGTCTAAAAAGTGTCGATGGGTCTCAAGTGTGTCATAAACCACACGTACAATAAAACGACACTACCCCTGAAGAACCCCACAGGATGGGTATGGCAGAATGTAGCCGACCTCAAGGTCTCTGTCAGTATCATGGGCAAAATGGTACAACCCTATCTAAGAGCACAAATCGCTATGATCAAGCCGATATCCAGATGGTCCATATACAATGGCATGCATAGATAAGTTGTGACGCACATCAACAAAATATCTATGCCTGCAATATGCCAACCCCTGCAGTGATAGTAAAATCTAATAAATATCGTGTATAGCTGTCCAGCCGGCCAAATTGATCAATCAAGAAGTCCAGGGACACCACATGCCCCGAAGTAATCTCATCCATGATAACTATGTGCCTCAAGCTAGTCAAGGTCATGAACTGTCGTCTCATATCACTGACGGCCATCCTAGCACAAGGCCGATCTAATGGCAAACCAGTGATGCGCTCATACTTCTCTAACGTAGGATTCATCTCGTAGATCCCAAATCTGAAAACCTATCGCTCAGGTATCCAGCAAGATAACATGTTCTCTACGAAGCCCAGTTGTACCTGGAAAGCCGAGATGGCAATGGAATGCCCCAACATCTAATCAACTGTCGCCTTATCTGTGGGAGGCAAACTGTCATACCATGATCTCAAAGAAGAGTCTATCAATGTGGGTGGCATGTGCTTAATACAGCTGACGGTAGATGAAGACATCTATAGAACCGTATCATGAGACCATCCAGGGGTCAATGCTAAACTCACCTATCTGAATGCATATCCATGACATAATGCATGCATCATAGTAAATGATAATGATAAATGACAATAGAATGCAATAGATAGGAAATATCATGCATTTCTAAATACATTGTCTACTGAAAGCATCATCTTTGTCTGCTACTAAAATGCAAAATAAAAAGTACAGTGAAATGGGGCACAACCGCCCAATGACTAACAGAGGCTTATCAAAAGAGATAACAAGAAATGGGGCACAGCCTCCCAATATCTAAAGAGGCCTATCAAAAGATATAACGAGAAATCTATCAAAAGAAGTCTATGATATCTGCATCTAGACGATCAACCTACTGCAACACCTCCTAAGTCATTGAATCTCTGCCAGAAGGAATGTTTGTTCAATAAAGGGGGGTATATGCACCAGTATAACTGCTAGAATATGGACCTCTTGAGGGGCCAGCTCCAGAGCTAGAAGGATTAAAAGAATCTGCCTCTAAAAGATACCTGCCAAGGTGCCTGATGAAAAATTATGCCCGCTCCAACCGATGGGTCAAATTGGAAATCTTCTCCAAATGAGTAGGCTCTCGAATGCAAGCTATCCAGTCTGTCATCGTAACAGACCCAGGAACCATGTCTGCCATGAACTGAGTGGAACGAGTCTAAGCCCCAATAGTGTGAGGACTCCACCAGCGATAAAATGCCTCATGACTATGAGGACTCTCTAATAGGGTGAAGCCATCCAAGCCCATCAAGGGAATGTCTATGACCGATTGAAATAGGGACCAATGACGCCTAGTAGGAGGAGGGAATGGAATACGAATCTCTTCCGTAACACTCTTGATAGCCCGCTCTCCCTAGTAGAGCTCCCAGCCTCCATCAGTCTAAAGGGGAATCCGACGAGTGGACAATATAAACTCTACCCCGTTCGGGAATCCACCCTCAAAACCGACTGTTAGATAATTCGGGGTATAAGAAACCCACGTGATGGAACTGGCGGTCAATAGCTCCAACTGCAAGCAGGAATGAGTAAACCTCTCTGCTATAGGGACATCTGTAAAGGTGGAATAATGCCATCTCCGTCCTCGAGGATAGGTCTCTAGACCTAGAGTAGTAGCCAGGCATAGGCAAAGGAGCCTCTCATATGCCCAAAACGGGAAGTGCAAAGATCAAATGTCCTTAGTGATAAAGATTGGCAATCCAAATGAGAGAAATTGAAAGTTGAAAGAGAAAGTACTCACCAGCAAGAAGGTATAAAAACCCAGCCAAGCCTCCAGTCACTGTAACGACCCCAAAATTCATACAATACAACTCTCGACATCGGTCGTTAACAATACATCCTTATTCAGACTTTACATCATTAATCAATGATACAATCATTAAAAATATGAAATATTTAAAACTTTTATATTATTTCTTTTTTATTTCCCTGAACCTCAACCTTTATCATTACATAACTTTGATTCAACTTTATTTCATGAATCGCTTCGTCAGAGTTATTATAAACATGTCCCCCTTTTATAGGGTTGTTCACTTCAGCTTCTTAACATCTGAATCCGTATCAAAACAATTTGGTTTGGCATAGTTTGACCAAGAACGCTCGAATTTCATAAACATCTTTCAATATTTGTCTAGCTGAATCAAGTAGCATAGACCTCTAGCAACAATTCGGACATCAATCGATATATATATATATATATATATATATATACATATATATTTTTAACCAACAAAATAAATATTTATTTATTTATTTAAAAAAAATGTTTTTTTTTGTAGTCTAAGGAAACAAAAGTAGATAAATCTCTTTTTTTTTATAGTTTAAGGAAACAAAAAATAGTAAGTAAATCTTTTCATAATATCCTGATACTGTACCGTAATAATAATACGTTGAGGATTTCGTCATTGCATGACGTCGTCATACTACATCATACCATAGCGGGCTGACAATCATACGATCACATCCAACACTAGGTTTAACTGCATTGATAACTTCCTCGATTATTGTCTCTACACCATATCAAATGATGCATAGAACACATAAAATACATTTTGAAAATTTAAAAATATTTTTATCTAGCTGAAGCAATTAACATAACCATGCGAATAATAACACTATTTTAAAAAAAAATTCGTTGGTTCCATCATTTGATCCAATGTTTTTCAAGAAAACAGAAGTGCAACATCAGCACGAAGTCAATAAATTTCAAAAATGTAGCAAAGCTAGGAGATTTAGAATATAAAACTTTCTCCATCAATTAAATCTTTACTCTATCATTACTTAATCATTCTATTAACCTTAAACAACATCAATGCTTCCTACACCATAACCTTTCTATTCCTAGTATAGTTCATCAAACTTTCCACACATTGGAAGTCAGGAACTTTCCACAATAATATGAGTTTAAGAACTTTTTAGTCAGACCATAGGCGTCCATTCGCTGAGGAGTTCCAAACATACCATATGATTATGAGTCATGACCTTACCATAAGCATGAGTTATAAGAACTCGCACTTAATCCTAACAACATCTTACTAATCTTAATAGTCTCTAACTATCAAATATATACATGAGAAAAGAATCACCTTTTCACCACAAATATATTGATAGCGTGACACCAACATTCCAATGATTATCAATGTGATAAACTAAGTGCAAGCACAAAACCCTCGCCTATACAAAGGTTTATACAACTCAGCCATCACATGATTCTTCAATTAAAATTCCACCGAACTCTATCTTGCTCATAACTTGCTCTTTACTCGATACGAATTTTCAGCATCTCATCATTTATAACTCCTCGTGAGTTAACCTCGTACAATATCATAGTACATTCTTGTTATAGCATCAAATTATAACAATTCAATCATTACTGACCATCTGTCTTTCAACTTTAAAAGATCATGTCGTAACCTTATTCTATAATCATCTCCCTTATGATTCTTTCTTATCTCATTATCGTTTTGTTTTAAAAACTTCTTATCTCTACCTATCATTATGTCATATCATGATTTCCTTTACGCTTTTAATATTATAGACTTTGTCTATTCATCGTTATTCGGCATCTTTGTTATTGGAGTTAGGTAACTCCTGATTCTCATCTTCATATCTCTTCAAGATTCTTCTTTGAATCCTCTTGTTTATTTAACAACTCTTCTTTTAAGAACTTTTAACTTCGTTCATAAAGTCAAAATTTTATTCGAGTTTTATTCCTCGTTATTATCATCTTCTTCTTATAACATTTCTAAGATTTAACTCATCCTATACTTTTACGTATGTGAAAGGAATCACCTTTTCATTATACATAACTTAACTTCTCATTCTCTAAGGTCATAGCCTAAGGTACTCTTACCTAAGGTGTATAATCTATCAGCTCTGATACCAACTGTAACGACCCCAAAATCCATACAATACAACTCTCGACATCGGTCGTTAACAATACATTCTTATTCAGACTTTACATCATTAATCAATGATACAATCACTAAAATTACGGAATATTTAAAACTTTTATATTATTCCTTCTTTATTTCCCTGAATCTCAACCTTTATCATTATATAACTTTGATTCAACTTTATTTCATGAATCGCTTCGTCAGAGTTATTATAAACTAAAACTTACAACCACGTTCAATAACCCTTATACATCGGGTAAAATTTAAACTTTATAACTCAACATCTGTTAACCATCATACATTCTCAAATACATTGCCTGAAACCTTAAACAGGTTCCAAAATAATAACAATTTAGCCAAAGTATATAAATCTTCATGCATTACATCTGATTCATTTCTTTCAAGTAGCACATCGCGTTACCTTGAATCCTTAACCTGCAAAAGTGATTATTTGCAAGAATGAGCTCGACAGCTCAGCAAGATCTAACAGCTTTCATGCATCACATAGCACATAAATACATGCTCAACATACATCTCATAATAATTAAAGTAACATGGCATACATGCTTTACTTCACATAACAAATATAAAGATTGAGTTCCTTACTCAATCAACATTCTTTAATCAATCAATGTAGTCATAAATTGACTTTAACATTTCATGCTTACAACATATATACAACATATCATACTCTTTGCAAAAAAATTTAAAACAGTTCATCATCAAGTTCACGTAGAAAATTGGAACTGAAAGACTTGTCTTGATCGTTATTTACCAATAACAGTTTAACAGCTTACAGATATCTGCACTTCACGTGCCCTACACAATTATATAATCATGCACATCAACTATTAGTCACATAGCAATGCATATTAGTTGTAATATAAATGTTACTCTACATCTCATAACCCTTCCTATTATCAATACACAACGTTCAATTTGATTGTGTTAACTATCGACTTATATTTCACTATATTTCTTTTTCGTAATATTCAAACTTCATTCAAGTATTTAAGTTTTGCTAGGACTACTTATTGGTTTTATACTAACCCCATGTCATATCTTATAACGTTCATTTCATTTGACTTGAAACACTTTTTACATTCATTAACACTTGTCACGGCGTTTCGACGTTCATTCGTCACCCGCCCGAATTGTCTCTCTTGTGCATGCTTAGTGTGCTTATACAACTAATCTAATACATCATTTATTAATTTTAAGCATCATTATTTTTACTAACATTCATGTTTTATAACATAGGGCAACATCTTTTAGCGTCCGAAGCACTACACTTGCATACGTGCATGCCCGACGCCCTCCGATTGCCTCTGAATACACATCAGTCCTAAAAATGACCATTTTGACCCTTTCTACTGACCTCAAATTGAAAAACTTAAAGAACAAAGTTGTAGGTCTACTCGTGCTCATTCCGAAGCATCTTAAATCTCCTCAATCAGAGTTCGTATGAAAAAGTTATGGCTGTTCTACCACAGCAGGTGAAAATAGTGTTTGTTTATTTGTTTTTTCTGACCATGACCAATGCAGCTGTGTCCCAAATGGCCTTGGGAGCTGCGCAGCTACTCCACAAGGGGCGGAGGGAGGTTCCAGGCTTGGTTCTTCGCGAATTTCTAACCCTTTCCTCCTTCTAATCTTCATAAATCAAGCTACGCACATCCGATTGAGTCCGTTTTCGACTCTATGGATTCGTAATTCATAGAACTACACATCTATATGATAATTATAACACTTCAAAAATATTAACAATTCATTATAAGGGTTCTAATTTAGTGGTCATACTACTTTTTCATATTTTACACATATTTAGCGAATTCATTCACCACGGATTCAATTCCTAACCAAATCAATCTATTTAAAATTCATTGTTTTTGTTTTTCATCACACTAACAACACCTCTTATCAATTTCATAGTCTATCCATGAACTAACCCTCAATTTTTGACTCCAACTAAGCCATAACATACATATTTCATCAATAACTCAATTTCCTCTTCTTCATCATATTTTTCATGATTTTGATAACCCAAAAACAATTATAGATTACATATAATGGATTATTCATACCCATAAACATATCAAGAAATTCATCATCAAAACTCAATTACAGTGAAGTAATTTTAAGAAAAACACAACTAGAGTTTAAAACCAGATTATTACCTTTGATTAGATAGAAAACTCAAATAATCTTCTTGTTTTTTTCTTTGATTCTCCATCCTTCACATACAACCTCTTCTTCTCTTCCTCTCTTCTCCTCTGTTTTCTAACTCTTAGCCTTAAAAATATAGCGTAAACATATCTGAAGCTTAACTTAGACGTGGCTTGCTAGTTACCAATAAAAAGAGTCACGACTGTTGCAAATACAAAGGGCCTCTAGACCATGTTTGGCTAGAACCCAAACAACCTCTTACTAATTTATTTTGATAATCCCCCTTATCATATGGTTCACAAATGTCACACTCCGTTTAATCAAATTCTAATATTTTAAGTTGAATTAAATTAAACTTAAATTCTTAAGAAAAATATTGATCTTATCAGCCAAATTATAATTTCTATTCAACCATTATAATTATAACTTTATTTAACAAATTCTCACTTCTCTAATTTAATTATTTAATTAAATTAGAGTATTTTTATTCCATTAGCGTAATAAAATACGCACTGATTACAAAATCATTTCACATTATTTTATTCTATATTCTCATACTTGAATAAATTATTCCATAATAATTTTCATCGAATATTTATCTTATTTCATAAGTATTCAACTAAAATATTTATTTAATTCATCTAACACCAATATTTATTTATAATTATATTGGTTCTTCTCATTTTCATACTCATTTACATACACTTGGCTAAATATAATATATTAAGCCACTACATAAACGTATTACTCTTTAAGGTAATATATTACCTTCATATTTTATTAAAATAATTATTTTCACATGACTTCATTATTTTTCATTAAGTGAATTACTCACATTATTTATGAAATTTAATTAATAACCATTATAGTGCCAACAAGGCATAATAATCAAATTATATTATTTTATAATATAATTTATAACTTAATTAAATTAACTAATAATATTCAGTTAATTTTCTTTTCGTAATAACTTCATTTAATTTCTTCAACAGTTAAATTAAATTAACTATTAAACCTCATTCTTCCAACATATGAATATATATATATATATATATATATATATCTTCTATGTTCACACCACATCATATACTTCACAACATATAACACATATATACACATATCCAAACTCAAAACATCTCGTAATAAGAATTTTATTTATTAAATTCTTATTATAATAATTTTTGAAAATACGGGTTGCCACATACTTCCCTCCTTATAAGGATTCCGTCCTCGGAATCACCGAAACTACCTTACTCAGGTTTTCATCAAATCTCTTTAAAAACATTTATCGTTTAATAACTTCAACACATTACCTTAATATAGGTTATACATATATATTCTACTACATTCAGTTCTTCAACAAATTTTAGGTTTTATTTCATAACCTTCAATTAAACACAATTATGTTTCAAATATTATATATTCTCTAACTCGTTCATTTCCTTTCTAAGGATCATTGCCATATACTTTATTCGTCGAAGACATATACTTCATAATTCACTATCTTATGAGTATTCGGGTTATCACATTCACCCATTCTTCTAAGAATTTCGTCGTCAAAATTTTTATTAATCTTCATTCATTCAATCTATCAAAGTAGATTTTAAGTTAATCTTATTCACTAACTTGTTGTGTTCTACAACTATTTCTTTCTAAGGAATATCATTCTTGCCACCTTCACTTTCAAAATAATAAGAATCTTCCACTATTGCTCAATTATTGGGAAGCGATATGAATAACAGGAAATTAAAAGATTCCAATTCATGTTGAGGGGTTATAAGACCTTGAACTCTTCTCCCGATTCAATAGTGCATCACCACTGTAAACCATCTTTAACAGAAAGTTTAGCAATCACACAGACTAAAAACACTCTCTGCAAGTACTCTACCTGATCAGCCTATCGTACCCCTACGTCGTGTATACGTATTACATCTTAACATCGTAACGACTATATGCATTACTTTCGGAACCATTGTCTATGATAACATGTCCCCCTTTTATAGGGTTGTTCACTTCAGCTTCTTAACATCTGAATCCGTATCAAAACAATTTGGTTTGGCATAGTTTGACCAAGAACGCTCGAATTTCATAAACATCTTTCAATATTTGTCTAGCTGAATCAAGTAGCATAGACCTCTAGCAACAATTCGGACATCAATCGATATATATATATATATATATATATACATATATCTTTTTACCCAACAAAATAAATATTTATTTATTTATTTTAAAAAAAAAATGTTTTTTTTTGTAGTTTAAGGAAACTAAAAATAGTAAGTAAATCTTTTCATAATATCCTGATACTGTGACACCCCCGAATCCGAGTCCTCTGACCCCGGTCCGGTCGCCACGATACAATTCTAACATCTACCTCTAACAACATACGATAACTAAAAATGCGAAATATAATAAACGTACGTCGTTCATTCAAAAAGTGTTACTAGTCCCAAGATTCGATAACCTTAATACATCAATACAAACATACCCTAGAATAAACATTAGGGTTCATATTACATTAACAGTAATTAAACAAATCACAAAGACAAAGTCTGCTTCTTGCAAACCATCCTAAATCTTTCCTTTACCCTTGTCCTTCCCTGAGGGCTCGGGCTTAACTGCAATATAAGTCATGATATAGCAAGAATGAGCAACAAGTTTGCTCAGCAAGTTTAAATACAACAATAAAGAATATATCATGATGAATGAAAAAATATCTGACAATGATTTCAACAAAATGAATATCTTAAAGATTCAACAATATGAATATTAGAACGATTCAATAATATGAATATATGAACGATTCAACAATATGAATATCTGAACGATTCAATAATATGAATATTAGAACGATTCAATAATATGAATATTAGAACGATTCAATAATATGAATATTAGATAGGTTCAACGATATGAACATCTGAATAATTCAACAATATGAATATTAAAAGCAAAGATAATAATTACCTTTAGAATGACTGATAGTCGAGTAAACTCTGAACTATAACTTTCCAATGGGTTCAATAGCTAATTGACCATTTTAGAATTACTGGCTTCTGGCTATAGAAACTAAGTACCTCGAGGAGATCAACCTCTGGCACAACGTGAATATGCATAACACTTAAATCTTCTTACTCGTATCATATATATTAGATACCTGGGCACACTCCTACATATAAGGGGTGTTCTTTTCCGTCTAAGAATCCTTACCATCAATTGGTTTGGATAGTTTCAAAGAAAACTTCATACACTAGTCTGACCGAGCAAAGGTTCAGACTCTTACTGACATGGTTCAAGAAATTTAGAACCTTGAATAATGTACAAGTGCAAGACTGTACGAGCTCAAATGCACTAGGTGCGGACATCAATAATATCAATGTGGAATAATTGATAAGTAATTAAACCACTAAATAACATGCTTGGAAATAAAGTTCAAGCAATTAAGTAAACAACTTTCGATTCAACAATAACCTACTCAATACAATATGAGAATGATAGAGAACTTGCACAAAGTGAAGTTTAGAATTTGCACAATATAGGAATTTGTGTAAGTTCGGGGAACTTGCACAATACTCAACGTGTGAAGTTCGGGGAACTTGCACGATAATAGATTCCTTGCATAAAATAAATGCATAAGCTTAGACACTTACAACATTGAAAAGTGAAATTCTGGGAATTTCACTATAATAGATCCCTTGCATAAAGTAAATACATAGGGTAGGACATTTGCTTACAACATTTTTTGAGTAAAGTAAACACAAAGATAAGATACTTGCACAATATACGAGTTTGTATAAGTTTTAGAGAACTTGCATAATAAAGAAATGAAGTTCGAAAATTTGCAAAATAACCAAAGTGTGAAGTTCAGGGAACTTTCACAATAACCAAAGTGTGAAGTTCGGAAAACTTTCACAATAACCAAAGTGTGAAGTTCGGGGAACTTTCACAATACTCAAAGTGTGAAGTTCGGGGAACTTTCACAATATAATAATAACCTGCTCAATACAATATGAGAAGGGTAGGAAACTTTCACCAAAAACAAGTGAAGTTAAGAAACTCGCTTACACGACTCATTGAATAAAGTAGTGCAAGAATTTAGAATACTTGCACAATAGGGTCCGAATACTTGTACAATAAATAAGTATAAGTCAAGAAAAACTTGCTCAAATAAAAGAGTAGTTTAGGAAAACTTGCAATATAATACTATCCTGCTCAATATAAAATTGAGTAAAGTTAGGGAGACTTGCACAAATAATAAGTGTAAGTCAGGGAACTTGCCTGTTTGCTCAGCTACAAATAAATTCTAGCTTTAATAAAACTGCGTTGGAACGACCTAGCATTAACAAGTCGGCCTCTCCAATTAGTATATATAAACTAATATAAGTTCACACATACAAGACTCTAGTCATTATATAATTCTATCACATAAGATCACGTTCAATATCAAACATACCATTTATATCATCATAATATGTTAACTGTTAAAATCCGACTTAAGCAAATTGTTCGAGTCTGAAAGTGTCCCGATGTAACTCTAGCATGCAACTATTGCCATTAAACCAATACACATGCTTATCAAGTTATAATCTCCCATTCAAAACTAGCATGCTCATCCTAATCCAATTTCGAAGTCATATGTTTTCATGCCAGTAAACCTTAAGTTAAACAAGTTCATGCCCCAAGGTCAACTATTAAAGTCATAATACTACATAACGAGGCTAATAACACTTAGTAAACATGCTTATGCGAATACTACTCATGCATACTTGAACCACATAGTTCATGCCTTATAAATCCACTTTCTATGAATATGTGCACATATGCAAAATCTGTATATAATGCTCGTGTCAACATATCTATAGGCATAATGAAATCTTAATACTCATGCTTGTATGCTCATAACATGACTCACATGATACTCGATGTTATTATCTTTCACATTCAATGTTTTCATAAAATTGCACTAAGTCGACAAAGGTAACATAGCACATGTAAAGCACCTCGTAGCCACGACTCACATGTATTAGAACACATATATAAACTACTTATACATGTTCAAATGGTCAGAATGTACAAGACATAGTCTTGGTCAAGTTTGCTCGAAAAAGTCTTAAGTTCTTCTTTGAAAATGTTTGAGTCTCTCAATCATATATGCTAGTGGTTGATTTGTACTTTAAACATGCATTTCACGTCATTATAAACATGTTTGAAAAATCAGAATTCATATCTCAATGCAACATGTCAAGTCCATGTTCAACGCTCACGTTTCGTTAGTAAGTTTTCCCTAATGAGGTCTAACATGACCGTGCATATGATTACACATGTATATACTAATTAACATGCTCTTCATGCCTTTCTAGGTCATACTAACATGCTCATTATACAATACTTTCATGCTAACGTTCACCTTTGAAACTTATATGTTTCGTTAGAAATGTTCACTAACGAGGTTCATATGCTCATATTCTATTATGAAACCCGTATACCTAAGTCAATATGTCTCCCATATAATTCTAAGTCATGCTATCATGCTTGCAAGGTCAGAATACTATCATGGCAAATATACATATCGAGTTTGTTTCCATATTCGAAGTTAGTTTATGAAATGCTAAGTTTATTTCAAACTATAATTATTTGTGCAACTATTAGTGAAACATGCTTACATTGCCTCAATACATCCATATATGTATATCACTCATGCTAGTATGCTTAATCCAAACTAGTACCATAAGTTAGCATGAACAGATTGCAAAAAAAGAAAAATTTTCTGCAGACAGGCACTGGCGCAGCTGCGCCGCTGGCCAGTGTAATACTGGCGCAGCTGCGCAGGCTGGCGGCCAGGCCTAAAGCAATGCAGTATTCGGCAGACTGGAATTCCAACTCAAAATTTCTCCAACGAAAATCATTCTAACAATTTCTAACATAATTCTAACATGTATAATAACTTATATGCTACCTAACAATCAAGTTCCAATCAACTTAAAAATCAATCCATGCTCAATTTACAGAATCGAGAATTAAGAAATTTACAGGAAATGATGAACAAAAATAGAAAATAGAGATTATACCTCTGATAATGGAACTGAGTTTGCTTGATACAATGATTCTTACTATGCTACTATAATACTCCCTCCTAACTTAATTGAATCTCCCAGCAATTGAAATGAGAAGAGGATGAGTTCATTATATAGATAATTTCTTACCCGGTTCATGCTATTGCTCACCAAATCAAACCAACGAATTACATGATTGTATATTGGTTGATGAATGGTAGTTGAGAAACACTGTGTTGCCCACTCCCTTTGAAATCATTGGCTATTTTTATGGAAATTGAGAAGAGTTATAGGGTAGCTAGCTAGCTCTTCACGTGGGAAGAATGAGATGGGCACATATATGGGACAAGGAATCCTCAGCAATATGCAAGGTGAAATACAACACTAAAGTCATATAATATATACACACATAGTATAAACTTAGGCTATATATATTCATTCTAAATACATTTAACTCCCAATGTTACTCCAAATAAGAAATCAATAATATCATGTATCACATAGGTACATATATACCAACATATAATCTATGTACATTTTTCTACTAACACCAAATATAATATAATTGTGTATTGCTCATTATTCAATACCATAACTGTTATTATTATAATAACTTAATGAAATCATTATCAATTAATAATTTTATTGATAAAATATTAAGTAATAGGGTATACATATTATTGTCTTTCCACCCATATCATGTCACATAAGCCATATTATGAGGTAACTCTAATAATGTCATTAGTCTTACTATATAGTCTATACATATAATATAGAGACACATTAATATGTTACCTTATACTATAAATAATATATAGTTAACTACCATATATAAAAAGTTTACATATCACATGCTTGTATATAATAATTAATCAATTAAATATAATATTATTATATTTATTAATCTCTTACTCATTAATTATTATTTATTCATAATAATAATTAATCATCACATTATCAATTAATTACTCCCAATTCATTAACTATTATTTATTCATAATAATTATAAATCAATCAACAATAATAATTTCATAAATTATCGATTAATTACACCAATATCAATTAATCAATCATGATTAAATCTCTACACTATATTCACGTAATTTGATTATATAATTACTAACACTTTTATCAATATTCTAATATAAAAGTCTCAGGGTTAATCTACTAATTTAAAATAATCATTAGTGATTCCCTTTAAATAAATAAAAAATCCTAGCATTTATTCGCATAGGTTAAATTCACATAACCACATAACAACATCAGGTTTAAATAAGTTTGAAAAATTAACTCCTAAAAATTTTAAATCACATATAAAATTAATAAGGAGCCTAAAATTCCTAGTCGTTACAGATATCGTACCGTAATAATAGTACGTTGAGGATTTCGTCATTACATGACATCGTCATACTGCATCATACCATAGCAGGCTGACGATCATACGATCACATCCAACACTAGGTTTAACTGCATTGATAACTTCCTCGATTATTGTCTTTACACCATATCAAATGATGCATAGAACACATAAAATACATTTTAAAATTTTAAAATTACTTTTGTCTAGCTGAAGCAATTAACATAGACATGCGAATAATAACACTATTTTAAAAAAAATCGTTGGTTCCATCATTTGATCTAATATTTTTCAAGAAAACAGAAGTGCAACATCAGCACGAAGTCAATAAATTTCGAAAATCTAGCAAAGCTAGGAGATTTAGAATATAAAACTTTCTCCATTAATTAAATCTTTACTCTATCATTACTTAATCATTCTATCAACCTTAAACAACATCAATGCTTCCTACACCATAACCTTTCTATTCCCAGTATAGTTCATCAAACTTTTCACACTTTAGAAGTCAGGAACTTTCCACAATAATATGAGTTTAAGAACTTCTTAGTAAGACCATAGGCGTCCATTCGCTGAAGAGTTCCAAACAAACTATATGATTATGAGTCATGACCTTACCATAAGCATGAGTTTTAAGAACTCGCACTTAATCCTAACAACATCTTACTAATCTTAATAGTCTCTAACTATCAAATATACACATGAGAAAAGAATCACCTTTTCACCACATATACATTGATAGCGCGACACCAACATTCCAATGATTATCAATGTGATAAACTAAGTGCAAGCACAAAACCCTCGCCCATACAAAGGTTTGTACAACTCAGCCATCACATGATTCTTCAATTGAAATTCCACCTAACTCTATCTTGCACATAACTTGCTCTTTACTCGATACTAATTTTCCGCATCTCATCATTTATAACTCCTCGTGAGTTAATCTCGTACTATATCATAGTACATTCTCATTGTAGCATCAAACTATAACTATTCCATCATTACTGACCATCTGTCTTTCAACTTTAAAAGATCATGTCGTGACCTTATTCTATAATCTCCCTTATAATTCTTTCTTATCTCATTATCATTTTGTTTTAAAAACTTCTTATCTCTACCTATAATCATGTCATATCATGATTTCTTTTACGCTTTTAATATTATAGACTTTGTCTATTCATCGTTATTTAGCATCTTTATTATTGGAGTTAGGTAACTCCTGATTCTCATCTTCATATCTCTTCAAGATTCTTCTTCGAATGCTCTTGTTTATTTAACAACTCTTCTTTTAAGAACTTTTAACTTCATTCATAAAGTCAACATTTTATTCGAGTTTTATTCCTCGTTATTATCATCTTCTTCTTATAACATTTCTAGGATTTAACTCATCCTATACTTTTACGTATGTGAAAGGAATCACCTTTTTGTTATACATAATTTAACTTCTCATTCTCTAAGGTCATAGCCTAAGGTACTCTTAACTAAGGTGTATAACCTATCAGCTCTGATACCAACTGTAATGACCCCAAAATTCATACAATACAACTCTCGACATCGGTCGTTAACAATACATTCTTATTCAGACTTTACATCATTAATCAATGATACAATCACTAAAAATACAGAATATTTAAAACTTTTATATTATTCCTTCTTTATTTCCCTGAATCTCAACCTTTAACATTACATAACTTTGATTCAACTTTATTTCATGAATCGCTTCGTCAGAGTTATTATAAACTAAAACTTACAACCACGTTCAATAACCCTTATACAACGTGTAAAATTTAAACTTTACAACTCAACATCTATTAACCATCATACATTCTCAAATACATTGTCTGAAACCTTAAACAGGTTCTAAAATAATAACAATTCAGCCAAAGTATATAAATCTTCATGCATTACATCTGATTCATTTCTTTCAAGTAGCACATAGCGTTACCTTGAATCCTTAACCTGTATTTGCAAGAATGAGCTCGACAGCTTAACAAGATCTAACAGCTTTCATGCATCACATAGCACATAAATACATACTCAACATACATCTCATAATAATTAAAGTAACATAACATACATGCTTTACTTCACATAACAAATATAAAGATTGAGTTCCTTACTCAATCAACATTCTTTAATCAATCAATGTAGTCATAAATTGACTTTAACATTTCATGCTTACAACATATATACAACATATCATGCTCTTTGCAAAATAATTTAAAACAGTTCATCACCAAGTTCACGTAGAAAATAGGAACTGAAAGACTTGTCTTGATCGTTATTTACCAATAACAGTTTAACAGCTTACAGATATCTGCACTTCACGTGCCCTACACAATTATATAATCATGCACATCAACTATTAGTCACATAGCAATGCATATTAGTTGTAATATAAATTTTACTCTACATCTCATAACCCTTCCTATTATCAATACACAACGTTCAATTTGATTGTGTTAACTATCGACTTATATTTTACTATATTTCTTTTTCGTAATATTCGAAATTCATTCAAGTGTTTAAGTCTTGCTAGGACTACTTATTGGTTTTATACTAACCCCATTTCATATCTTATAACGTTCATTTCATTTGACATGAAACACTTTTTACATTCATTAACACTTGTCACGGCGTTTCGATGTTCATTCGTCACCCACCCGAATTGTCTCTCTTGTGTATGCTTAGTGTGCTTATACAACTAATCTAATATATTATTTATTAATTTTAAACATCATTATTTTTACTAACATTCATGTTTTATAACATATGATAACATCTTTTAGCGTCCGAAGCACTACACTTGCATACGTGCATGCCCGACGCCCTCCGATTGCCTCCGAATACACATCAATCCCAAAAATAACCATTTTGACCCTTGCTACTGACCTCAAATTGCATAACTTAAAGAACAAAAGTTGTAGGTCTACTTGTGTTCGTTCCGAATCATTTTGAATCTCCTCAATCAGAGTTCGTATGAAAAAGTTATGGCTGTTCTACCACAGCAGCTCAAAATAGTGTTTGTTTATTTGTTTTTTCTGACCATGACCAATGCAGCTGTGTCCCAAATGGCCTTGGGAGCTGCGCAGCTGCGCCACATGGGGCGGAGGGAGGTTCCAGGCTTGGTTCTTCACGAATTTCTAACCCTTTCCTCCTTCTAATCTTCATAAATCAAGCTACGCATATCCGATTGAGTCCGTTTTCGACTCTATGGATTCGTAATTCATAGAACTACACATCTATATGATAATTATAACACTTCAAAAATATTAACAATTCATTATAAGGGTTCTAATTTAGTGGTCATGCTACTTTTTCATATTTTACACATATTTAGCGAATTCATTCACCACGGATTCAATTCCTAACCAAATCAATCTATTTAAAATTCATTGTTTTTGTTTTTCATCACACTAACAACACCTCTTATCAATTTCATAGTCTATCCATGAACTAACCCTCAATTTTTGACTCCAACTAAGCCATAACATACATATTTCATCAATAACTCAATTTCCTCTTCTTTATCATATTTTTCATTATTTTGATAACCCAAAAACAATTATAGATTACATATAACGGATTATTCATACCCATAAACATATCAAGAAATTCATCATCAAAACTCAATTACAGTGAAGTAATTTTAAGAAAAACACAACTAGAGTTTAAAACCAGATTATTACCTTTGATTAGATAGAAAACTCAAATAATCTTCTTGTTTTTTTCTTTGATTCTCCATCCTTCACATACAACCTCTTCTTCTCTTCCTCTTCCTCTCTTCCTCTCTTCTCCTCTGTTTTCTAACTCTTAGCCTTAGAAATATAGCGTAAACATATCTGAAGCTTAACTTAGACGTGGCATGGCCAGTTACCAATAAAAAGAGTCACGACAGTTGCAAATACAAAGGGCCTCTAGACCATGTTTGGCTAGAACCCAAACAACCTCTTACTAATTTATTTTGATAATCCCCCCTTATCATATGGTTCACAAATGTCACACTCCGTTTAATCAAATTCTAATATTTTAAATTGAATTAAATTAAACTTAAATCCTTAAGAAAAATATTGATCTTATCAGTCAAATTATAATTTCTATTCAACCATTATAATTATAACTTTATTTAACAAATTCTCACTTCTCTAATTTAATTATTTAATTAAATTAGAGTATTTTTATTTCATTAGCATAATAAAATATGCACTGATTACAAAATCATTTCACATTATTTTATTCTATGTTCTCATACTTGAATAAATTATTCAATAAGAATTTTCATCGAATATTTATCTTATTCCATAAGTATTTCAACTAAAATATTTATTTAATTCATCTAACACCAATATTTATTTATAATTATATTGGTTTTTCTCATTCTCATACTCATTTACATACACTTGGCTAAATATAATATATTAAGTCACTACATAAACGTATTACTCTTACATGTAATATATTACCTTCATATTTTATTAAAATAATTATTTTCACATTACTTCATATTTTTCATTAAGTGACTTACTCACATTATTTATGAAATTTAATTCATAACCATTATAGTGCCAACAAGACATAATAATCAAATTATATTATTTCATAATATAATCTGTAACTTAATTAAATTAACTAATAATATTCAGTTAATTTCCTTTTCGTAATAACTTCATTTAATTTCTTCAACAGTTAAATTAAATTAACTATTAAACCTCATTCTTCTAATTTATGAATATATATATATATATATATATATATATCTTCTATGTTCACACCACATCATATACTTCACAACATATAACACATATATACACATATTCAAATTCAAAATATCTCGTAATAAAAATTTTATTTATTAAATTCTTATTATAATAATTTTTTGGAAATCCGGGTTGTCACAGTCACGCCCTTAAAGCGTAGGCTCATCCCACGAAGAAAATAGGCAAAGGTGAATGTGCCCAGTCAAAATCCCTGATGCGCTCCACATCCTGAGTCTCGCTAACCAGAGCAAAAGAGACCGTCAAGGATTTGTCTACTATGAAACAACACTTGATGATGGCCAAGAACAGTCACCGAAGAATGCGATTTCTAACCCTCTGATCATTAGGCAGAGGCTTAGTCAAAGCCCCACTCTAGGCATCCACACTCAAGGTCCCAGAACAGACAGTCCGATCCTTGATGGCCATCGCAGGAACTCCCAAAAGGGATCGAATGCCAGCAAGAGAAATACTAGCCACCAAAGATACTGGCTCACTTGTAAACTCCAACCAGGTGATGAACCGTCAATCCATCGATGTCATCATAATCTCAGAGTCCAACAAGTGGAGAGACTGAGTCTGGTGGAATCAGCGCTCAGATAAAACCCGCAAATAACCCCAAGGGCAACGACGTGGAGGAATAGAGAAGAAGGCCTTGAAACCCCAAGAGTTGACGATGGCCTAGTACTCCGGATGAAGAGTATGATACAAGGAGTGGACGCTAAACCAATTCCCCCTAGGCCAAGTAAAGCCGGGAACCTGCAAAAAATTGCAAATCCAGATTGAACCATTGTCCTGAAATGGCAAAAGGAAGAAAAGTCCAGAATAAAAACTTCGATCACCTCATTGGCATGAAGATAGATCGAAGGATGACGCCTCAAATCATCCAAAAGCTCAGGAATCGTCACAATGATGGCTGGAAGCTCCCGACGCGAAGTAGTCGGAGCTGGAGTGGGATCCACAATAGGGACATCCACCTCGTCATCCACATCATCTGGCCTATCAACCTGGATAGGACGAATCACTGACTTAGCCAACCGGAGAGGCTGCTGGGCTGGACGAGGCTGAGGGACATCAGAAGCTCTCCTCCTCCTCACACCTGCAGAGACCTTGCGAGAGCTGACTGGTCTATCTAAATCCATAAGCTAAACAAAATCTCCAAATCACCTCAGAAAGGGTGAGGTAAGCCTTAAACTTACAACTTATTAAAATTAAATCATTATTTCATGCATATTCTAAGTCTTAAAGCATGCATTAGTTAACATATATCCCTAGTAGAGTTAAAATTGCATGTTCATTAAATGCTCAGGCTTTTGAATTTTTTTTGCCAGAGTCTCCTTTATAAAATAGACTATCCGCATGCACATAGGCATGATTAGGTGGCCATTCAATAGCACACCAACCCCAAATCATGATCATTTCATATATATGAAAAACATCAAAATCAAACTCCCCATGGCAGCTTAATTACCATATGTATTTTTATTTTGAAAATCCAGGCTCATTTTTCCTCAAATAAGATGAATAAACTGACCAAAAAGGGTGCCAAATGACTGTCTTAGAAATCAGTTTTTTCACATCAATACGTTCAGCATGATAAAACATACACATTTACTAAGTCTAAAATTTTTTATAAAGTCATATAAGCATGCATATTCACTATATTGTGTTTAGAAGCATTCTATATGAAATCTAACATTCTAACGATCAAAACATGAAAAGAAACGATGTAAACATTACCAAAGTTGTGCAAAACGATTGTACGGTGACGGATTTTGAAAAAAGTAGCCCGAACTCAGTAGATCTAAAGAGGAATTTTTGGATTTTTTATAAAGTTCAACTTAAAAATGACTTGTGAAAGCCACGAGGGGACTAAAATAGACCCACATGGAGCTGAAACTCGACCTACGGTAGCCACAGGTAGACCTGCGGCACCCCAAGGTGTGTCCCACCCCCTTCGCTTTGGTCCAAATGAGGTTAAAACGAAGTTCCAAGAGGCTGAAAAGTTAAATTAGGAAGAGTCATATATGTACTAACATATCAAGTTTTAATCGGTGGAAACGGAGTTTTCAAGATTCAAAAGTGATTTAAAGCCTCTATCGCTGCACACTATTGATAAGTGGTCTTTATGACCACTTATTCGGATAGTAACTAGCTTGTTCTGTTGCCGAAACTCAAGTACTTTTGTACTTTTCATGTGTTTTTCCTTTGTTTTGTGATTTTCAGGTTCAGGAACTCTCTTAGCGCATATTGAGCTTAAAAGGATAAAATGAGGCCAAAAGGGGTAAGAATGGAATAATGGCATGACAATGGGAAGGAAATGCAATCCGGACATCGTTTGGGTGGTTCACGTTCATTTTATGTTCTTGGATTGGAACTTGGTTCATATTGTATAGCATCTTATAAGCTTTCCGGAACATCTTGAATCATCCAAATCGGAGTTCGGAGGCGAGAGTTCTGCCCCTTATACCAACGGACGTCAAACATCACGGTTTTGGGTTTTCATTGCATAGCTGTCACTTGGAGCTCATTTTCAGCCTTCATCCATCCATTATTTCTCAATGCTCAAAGAATTAAAGTTGTAGAGCTCTTCGATAGCTTCGATTTGATAGGGGACAGGCCTCATAATTCCTCCCAGATAAAAAGTTATGGTCGTTCTACCAGAGGACTCTACAGCAGAAAATCCTTGGCGCGGGCGCACGGATTTCTAGTGTATTTTGGGCGCGACCGCGCCAGTAAAAAATGCTGCCAGACTTGACTTCTCAAGTGCACGGGACTTGGCTAGAGATTGAGATATAAGGGGCTTGGTTTTGGCAAGAAAGACATCACATTTTGGGCCTTAAGCCCTAGCCATAGCTCTCTTCTTTTTCCTTTACATTTCTTGTATAGCTTAGGCGTAGATTAGTTGTTAGTAGTTAGTTTTCTATGGTTAGATTAGACTTGATGGTTGAAACAATTGGAGGACATCAAAGATCCAAGCTTGGAGAAGGAACACAGATTTGCACTCTCTTACTTTAACTCTCCTTGTTATTCATTTGTATTCGGATGATGTGTATTCCTTTTGTGGATGATATACTTGAGTCATTCATGACTTAGGTTTTATTTTGAGATTCCAATGGAACCTTTTGAGTAATTGATATTGATTTGCTTTCGTGTTGGTTATTGTTAATTGCTATGTGATTGTCTATTGCGATTCATGCCTTCATTGCTTAATTGCTTAGCTAACAATTACTGTGATAACCTATGTGGACTTGAAAGATGAAATGTAGGTTTAGATCAAATCGTAATAGCAGGCGATTGTGTGTTTACATGGAGTTAGACATATGATTTGTGCTTAGGATAGACATATACCGAAGCGCCACTCGTAGTCAATAGAGAACTTGACCTTAATCCCTAATTATTTGTAAACACCATAGACATATAGGGGTTTAGATAATGTGGGTGTCCACGTGCGTTCTATCATCTGTGGATTGCACGTGGTATGGAGTAGGTGCATCAAAAGATGGCCTTCTCTCACTTTCGTGTTCTCGTCTAACAACCATGACGGTTAACTTGAACTAATTGGGAGTTTATTGATTTAGATGAATCATTAGGGGAAATTGGGATCTCATGCCTTCATTATCTGATTTTACTCTAGGAATATTTAGTTTAAGTTTAATTCCTTGTCTAGTTTAATTAGTTTAAATTCATTCTCTTTACCACTCATTTAAATAAGACTGAGATGATTATGTGCTAGTGCTTTGGCCACCTTTTATCCGTTATTTCCTCGTGGGAACGATATCTGTACTTACACTTTATTACTTATTGACCGTGTATACTTGCACAAATATATTGATCAGTAAAACGACCAACAAGTTTTTGGCGCTGTTGCCAGGGAATTAATTGGATAACTATTTGCCAACATTAGTTTAAATCAAATTAGTCTTAATTTAAACATTTTTTTATTATTTTGTTTAATTCTCTTCCTATATTCTCTTTTCACGAACAATGGATCTAAATTTCTATCCATGGAACTACACAAGGCAAGAGCAACCAAGGGAAGTAGGGAATGATGATTTCGACCCAATTGCTTCACTTTCAGCACAGTTGGAGGTTCTCTCGAGGAAGTTGGATCCTGTTTCAGCCCAGCAGAGTCGAGAGACGGCAATGACTCATGACTATGGTGCTGGGAGCTATACAAGCCATCAGGATCCCATCAGTTATGGACAAGAGCAGTATGGGGGTGAGTACTTCCACAACGAATATCCTAATTATCAGCAGGATTGGGAGTATCACCCAGAGCCTTCAAAAAGCTACTATCAAGATCACTATTGCGAGCCAAGTCCAATGTACGCACCAGAATGCACCTTCCTGACTCCAACTCATGAGCCTCAATACATAGATGTGGAGGATGACACAGAAAAGGCAATCCTGGAGGAAGGAGGTGACATAGCATCATTAAGAGATACCTTAATTGATCAATCACAGTCAATCGAGAATCTTCAGTATTGGGCAAATTAGATTAATATGGCGTTGATGAAAGAGGAGTTGATTGAGCAAGGGATACAGACTCAGAATATTCAGAATCAACTCTCTCAAGTAGTGGATGTCGTGAGCAAAGGGCCTCAGAATTCCAAGGAGATTCAGTACATGGATTCTGAGGATGAAGCAGAAAAGGAGATCTTGATTGAGCGAGAGGAGTCGATTGAGGATCTTCAGACTTAGGTAGAGCAAATTAGCACATCTTTAAGGAATGAGGAGGTGATTGAGGAAGGAACCGAAGCTCAAGATCTTCAAAGTCCAATGCCTCAGATGGCTGAAGCCGTGAGTAATGATCCCCAGGATACTTGGTGCTATGAAATGGATGCAGAAACTGATGGAGATTTAGAAGTGCACTTGCAACTGGACGACCATAAGGCAATGGATATAAAGGAGACGCTTGGGGACGTGAAGATCTATGAACCAACCTTGACAATACCCCAAGAGCCTTCTCAGCCTAAGTGGAATAAGCCAGCAAAGTTTACACACCCTTGCCCCCTTGGTAGCCACATCACAGAGCCGGATCTCGATGATATGAGAGAGTCCACAATTTTGAAACCATGGTGGTCAGTAAAAGAGAGAATAGAAGAAGAGTCTGTTGTGTTCGATGTACCTCAATACCCTAATCATTTCACGAACACAACAGAACCATTGCCTAGCTCCCCAACCTTAAGGACGGGGAATTTATATACTCATAATGTCCTAGGTAGTTTAAATCCGAGTTCTCTCATGATGGAAAGCCTCCAAGCTCACATGACAATTCTAATGGATGGAGGATTTCTCCAATATCGTCGGGGGGTCGGATAGTGGTGTCAGACACAGTCCAGCTAGAGGACTATAAATCAAGCGCTCGATAGGAGGCACCCCATCATTTTTCTCTCTCCCTACTTATTTAATTCGCCATTACCTCCTTTCTATCACATTTCCCTCCGCTTGTTTAATTCGTAGTAATTTAAATATAGTTGAAATTTTTTGAATATAGTTCAACAGTTTAGTTTTAGGATTTCATTGCCTACATTTTTGGACTTAGGCATTAATGCGTATATTTTTAGGACTATAAAGCTTATTGCACATATTTTGATGCACTTGCACATTGCGTATACGCACATAGAGAATTTTTTGGAAATTTAAATGCATATATCTTTTCATGTTTAATTCTCTTAATGTAAATAGTTGCTATTTACATTTGATAGTTAAGAGGGCTTAATAAGGTTATATGCTTTTCTTAGGGTCACTCCATGCAGCATGAAGCAAAGTTCGAATGCCACAGTAGCTTCATGAAACAAATTCTGCAGAAAACCAAATCTGGCATCACACGCGATCGCGCCTGATTAAGCTTGTTGGGGCGCGCGGCCGAGCCGCACACAGACTATGCCTGACTTAAGTAATTTTCAGCCCATACTTCTATTGCATTATCAGACGAGCTTGCCACAAATTTCCCCCATCACAAGCCATAATTTTAATTGAAAAAAAAACCTCCTATCTCCTAATCACAATCGACCAACCCACCCATCACTCCCATCTTCTCAACCTGATCAATTGAGATAGTGTGTGGGGGTTCGATAGCATAGCAAGATTTCTGAATTGGTTGGGTTAGTTGAGTTCAGTATTGGATTGCATCGTCTATTCTAATTTCATATGGCATCCAAGAGGAGTAAGAGGGATTCTGCATCCATGGGCAGCGATTCTGAGCACTGGGGAGATGGCATCGACTACGATGCAGTTCGAGTCCTCCCACACTGTATATGAGCATATTGATAGGATGGAGAGACGACGACGAAGCCGAATAGGGGAGTTTCTTTCTTTTTACCTTTACCTTCAATGAGGACATTGAACATTTTAAGTTTGGGGGTATTAGTTTTGTTTTACCATGTAGTTAGTTCATTTCATGTTTTGCATATAAGTAGTTCATTTCATGTTATGTCAGTTCATTTAGTGTATGTAGTGTTAAAATTTGTCAAAATTTTAAAATTTTTGCATTCTGTTTTGCATTCTGTGTTAGGACATTTCGCATGAATCCAGTTTCAGTAGGTAAGTTATGTGTTTGGCCTATGAAGAAATTGAATTCACTTGATTTTCAAACGGATTTGAGACTTAAGCTTGATAGTATTGTCATATATGTAAATCCTTATCTGTCAGATACTGTGTAACCAGGTAGCATGATAAAGTAACCATCATGATATGCTTAGTTTAAATTTTCACATACTTGTCTTCTGGTGGGAAATCTGTGTTTTAATAAAAGAGTTTCAGTGATCATATGATAATAGCTAGACTGTAAGAAGCTTAAGTTTGGGGGAAATAGGGGGTATGCATGCTATGTGGGGAGATGGAGCGTAAGACGCACTCCCCTTTGAAAGAAAAAGAAAACAAAAGAAAAGATTCAGAGAAAGAAAAAAATAGAATAAACACTTCAGCTACGTCGAGTTCTGTGTCCTTTGATATTCGAGCAAGTAAGCCCTCAGAGTGTTTCTACACCCAGCACCCTAAGGTCGTCTGGTCTTGGAGTCGTTGGTCGAAAGCTCGCTACATGGGTATTATTGAAAAGCCAAAAAGGACTAGACATTGCACAGTTAAATGTGTACATGGGAAAGTGCGAATACGCCCTCGTGAGTAATAAAAGCTTAATGAAATCCCCCTGTTGACTCTTAACTTTAGTAATGCATGGTCTTGGTTAGAAATTATATGATTTACTATTTTTCTTAAGTTGAACCTTGTTTTCCCCTAAGAAGCGTAGTAAGTGATTTATTATTCCAAAGCATGTTTAATGGTTGCTAGGCACACAACGCACAATACATCAGTGCTGACAGTTTTGGATTTGCAAAGATATGCCTTATAATCTTGTTTTTGGTATCTCTCTGTTTGATAATCTTGTGGTTTTCTGAGGCATTGTTTAGAAAGTTCAATACTGACTGAGACATGGATTCGCATTCATAGTAGTATAGGTTGCATAGATTGTAGATATTGCATTGCATCTTGTGTTTAGTTTTGTTTGGGTTGCTTGAGGGCATGCAACGTTTAAGTTTGGGGGTATTTGATAAGTGGTCTTTATGACCACTTATTCGGATAGTAACCAGCTTGTTCTGTTGCCAAAACTCAAGTACTTTTGTGCTTTTCACGTGTTTTTCTTTTGTTTTGTGATTTTCAGGTTCAGGAACTCTCTTAGCGCATATTGAGCTTAAAAAGACAAAATGAGGCCAAAAGGGGAAAGAATGGAATGATGGCATAACAATGGGAAGGAAATGCAATCCGGACATCATTTGGGTGGTTCACGTTCATTTCATGTTCTTGGATTGGAACTTGGTTCATATTGTATAGCATCTTATAAGCTTTCTAGAACATCTTGAATCATCCAAATCGGAGTTTGGAGGCGAGAGTTATGCCCCGTATACCAACGGACGTCAAACTTCACGGTTTTGGGTTTTCATTGCACATCTGTCACTTGGAGCTCATTTTTAGCCTTCATCCATCCATTATTTCTCAATCCTCAAAAAATGAAAGTTGTAGAGCTCTTCGATAGCTTCGATTTGACAAGTGGCAGGCCTCGTAACTCTTCCCGGATAAAACGTTATGGCCGTTCTACCAAAGGACTCTGCAGCAGAAAATCCTTGGTGCGAGCGCGCGGATTTCTAGTGCATATTGGGCGCGGCCGCGCCAGTAAAAAATGCTGCCAGACTTGACTTCTCAAGTGAACGGGACTTGGATAGAGATTGGGATATAAGGGGGCTCGATTTTGGCAAGAAATACATCACATTTTGGGCCTTTAGCCATAGCCCTAGCTCTCTTCCTTTTCCTTTACATTTCTTATATAGCTTAGGAGTAGATTAGTGTTAAATTAGTTGTTAGTAGTTGAAAATTTTGGAGGACATCAAAGATCCAAGCTTGGAGAAGGAACATAGATTTGCACTCTCTTACTTTAACTCTCCTTGTTATTCATTTGTATTCGGATGATGTGTATTCCTTTTGTGGATGATATACTTGAGTCATTCATGACTTAGGTTTTATTTTGAGATTCCAATGGAACCTTTTGAGTAATTGATATTGATTTGCTTCCGTGTTGGTTATTCTTAATTGCTATGTGATTGTCTATTGCGATTCATGCCTTCATTGCTTAATTTCTTAGCAAACAATTACTGTGATAACCTATGTGGACTTGAAAGATGAAATGTAGGTTTAGATCAAATCGTAATAGCGGGCGATTGTGTGTTTACATGGCGTTAGACATATGATTTGTGCTTAGGATAGACATATACCGAAGCGCCGCTCGTAGTCAATAGAGAACTTGACCTTAATCCCTAATTATTTGTAAACACCATAGACATATAGGGGTTTAGATAATGTGGGTGTCCACGTGCGTTCTATCATCTGTGGATTGCACGTGGTATGGAGTAGGTGCATCGAAAGATGGACTTCTCTCACTTTCGTGTTCTCGGCTAACAACCATGACGGTTAACTTGAACTAATTGGGAGTTTATTGATTTAGATGAATCATTAGGGGAAATTGGGATCTCATGCCTTCATTATCTGATTTTACTCTAGGAATATTTAGTTTAAGTTTAATTCCTTGTCTAGTTTAATTAGTTTAAATTCATTCTCTTTACCACTCGTTTAAATAATACTGAGATGATTATGTGCTAGTGCTTTGGCCACCTTTTATCCATTATTTCCTCGTGGGAATGATATCTATACTTACACTTTATTACTTGTTGACCGTGTATACTTGCACGAATATATTGTTAGGTAAAACGACCAACAACTATGAGATTTCTCTTGATCTGAAGCTTTTTATTGCTTTAACATATATATATATATATATATATATATATATATATATATATATATTTATACCTTCGAGTTTTGCCTGGATTTCAAATCCGTGGCCTTTCTGGCTTCAATCTATGTATATATAAGTATATACATACATTTATAAGTGTTATTTCGGCCTGTATTGCAAATCTGTGGCTTTTATCGCTTTAATATATATATATATATATATATATATATATATTTATAAGAATACAAATAACACTTATATATATAATAATATAAATAAAAACTTATATATATATATATATATATATTTTATAAGAATGTGAGAATATAAATAACACTTATATATATATATATATATATAAGTATTATTTAGCCTAGATGGTTAATATGTGCCATTTTCGGCTTTAATATATATATAACTATATATATATATATATATATATATATTTACATTAATTCAGTCATGCCTGGATTGTAAATTTGTGGCTTTTTTTGCTTTAATATATATATAACTATATATATATATATATATATATATATATATATTTCCATTAACTCCATTAGCCTGGATTGCTAATCCGTGACTTTTTCTCGCTTTAATTTATATATATACACTTAAACTACCTCGTTTGGCCTATATTGCTAATCTTTGGCCTTTTCAGCTTCAATATATATAAGCATATATATATATATATATATATATATATATTTACATTGATCAGTCACGCCTGGATTGGAAATCTGTGGCTCTTTCAACTTTAATATATATATAAGTATATATATATTATTTATTCAATGTGATTAAATATCTGTTTTAACTGTTCATTTGAAGTAAATATGTCCTCATGTAAAGTTTATTGACTAGATTTATCTAAATCTAGCCATATCTAACTTTCAATTGGTTCAAAAGCTGTAAAGCTAGAACCGTTAATCTAGAATGGCTAAGATTTATTTAAATCTAGATTTCTTTCTCGTTTTGTAAATATTAAAGAAAATGCGCGACCCTATATCAGTATCTAGAGGAAACAGAAAGCTTTAGCTACGCGCATGCTAGGATTTAACTAATGAATCATTTGTCTTACGACGTTTAGATTTTAATTTGCATTTTATTTAAATATATCTGTTGTGCAAGCTTTTTGATGATATTTTGTGAGCCTAGGAATCATGGGGTCTACGATTAATCATGTGGATCTAGATCTGATTCCCACGATGGACAATTTTAAAATGTAAATACGGTTTTCCTGTCTTTTTGAAAATGTAAATTAGAGGAACCTTAAAATGGTTATTCGAATTTAAGGTCTCAACATAGAAAATTGTGGTTTGTAGTGCTCGGGTTACTTCGATGGCATTCATGCCCATAAGGAGCCCGACACTTGTATATATATTATTTGGTCGAGGATGCTTCGCATCCCAACAATAAAACCAAAATCAGTCGAATGCAGAATAAAATGGAACATTACAAAAAAATGAACATTTGGCAACGATTTTTGGGGTAACGACTTAAAAAATCGTTGCCAAAAATGTATGTTTAGCAACGAAATTTG
This sequence comes from Panax stipuleanatus, assembly GCA_020205555.1. Lineage (NCBI taxonomy): Eukaryota > Viridiplantae > Streptophyta > Magnoliopsida > Apiales > Araliaceae > Panax > Panax stipuleanatus. Next base: position 50,134,991 of record CM035121.1, on the reverse strand, counting down.
TCATTTGTTGCAGTTTGTGAATTGCTTTCATTTTTCGTAACAAAATTCATAAGTTGTTGCAAAATTTTGTTGCCAAATCGTATGTGGGAAAACAAAAACCCCTGCCTATTTACTTTTTTGTTGTTGATGAGATATTTCTCCTCATCGTCGGCAACGAAAACTTTTTTGTTGCTATATTTCGTTGCCTAATATGGGCCACATTCATTGTCAACAATTTTTTTTCGTTGCGTATTTTATACATATTTTTTGCAATGACTAGTAAATTGTTACCCAAAATTAAGATAAACCCAATAAATAAATTTCAACCTCTTCCCCCCCCCCCCCCCCCAAATGCATCATTTTATATTTTAAAATTTTTATTTATTTAGACCCAATTTTATAGCGTCAAATGTTTCACTCCCTCCATCTCAAAATAAATGCTAATTTTAATTGTTTTTATCAGAGTTATAATTTTTAAAATTAAAATTGAGCACATATAGATACATTTTCTAATTTACAAAAATTAGAGTTTGTAGCAAATTGGATGTATTTTAAAATGATCAACTCTTGTGGGCAACAAAAGATTTTTGGTTGCCATATTTCGTAGCCTAATATGAACCATATTCATTGTTAACAAATTTTATTTCGTTGCGTATTTTGTACAATGTTTTGCAATTACTATTGAAATGTTTTGCAACGACTATTAAAATGGCACCTTAACTACATCTAACTTTCAAACTGCATATTTCGCTAATGACATCTTTGATTCTACTCCTAAGATATGTCATATGAGGCCACTATCATGGATCAATCATATAAATAAAGTTAAATTGTACTTTATGCTAAGTGAACAAAAAATGTAAAACAAATAATAAAAATCATCAAACTTAAAGGGTATAAATTATCATAGTGATATGTTCCTAGCAAATAACTTAAAATTAAATCTTCTGAAGGACCATTTATTCCGTTTCCAAGAAAGAATTTTTAATCAATATGATATATTAAACATATTAGAACGGCATAATTAGTACTACTATGAGTGTTTTCAATAGCTCTTGTTTTATATTACATGAAAACTTTTTGAAATGAGAAAACTATATAACTAATTGAAATAAAGCTAAAAGAGCATTTTTAATGTATCCAACATGCCTGATTCATTCTCAAACATTATATTAAAAGAGTTGTTTGCCCAACTAATATTTGGCCTAAAAACTGTTAAGGACTGTAACAATAGCAACACACCAACTACAACAATAGATTACCTAAATTTTAACTTTCCATCATATTTAACCAAAATAAGAAAATCAAAATTCAAATACCATTCATTGTACTTTACATTAATGATTTACCAAGTGTTAACGCCTGATTTTGTACGCCTAACGAAATCACCAAAACAGCTGGCCAAAACAGCTCCAACGGTTGATTATATCTTTGTGAGATCAAACCCACGAAATACACTCACATAAACATAAATAAAGAAATATAAAGTATGAACACAAGGAATTACGTGGAAACCTAATTGGGAAAAAACCACAGGGAGAAAGAGAAATCTAGTATAATAATATTGGGGGTACATATGGTGTATCGTATGATATATTGTGATCTATCTCCTATGCTGTATCGTGATGATCTTGTTGTATGATGATCATGACCCTTTCAACCCTTACTTGTAGCCGTATTTATAGAAGTGTTGTCTGCCCCAATCCAATTAGGAGTAGGAGTCCTGTTCAGAATCCACTTGTAACTGCAATTGCTTCCTTCCCAAGCAAGATCTCCTTATCGCACCAAATAAGGGAACCCCAATCCTTCTCTAATAAGGACTCTCCCACTAAAATAGATAATAAACATATATGGGCCAACATTAAATCCGGCCCATTAAATAGATTGGGCTACATCATGGCTAGAACCAAATAATCACATTCCAACATTGCCCCCCAGTCTCTTATTTATAAGGAACTGAAAATAAGATAGTATACAAAAAGTCCACCATACCCTCCAACTGTCATGTTGGTAAAACTACTGAACCCACCACATCTCGTTTGTCTTTCGGAAGAACAAAACCTTCCTGAAGGATGCTTATCCGAAGGATTTTTATCCATATGATTTTTATCCGTAGGATTTTTATCGTTTTGGGAGAATCTAAGCCTTCCCGAAAGATGTTTATCCACCCTTATACCCCCAATACGACCTTTACCCCCATCTACACTCCTTTGCACCCGATGATCCGAGTCTAGCAAATTCGCAGCATGCCCACGAAACACACTTTTTGAAGCCTCGAGGAATGTCATGAGTAAATTTGGTCCGAGTGCCGAAGTCAGTCCCAATTTCCCCATCCTTTGAAGGATTTTTGAGTTCCAGTGTTCCTGCTTGCATTGCATCCTGAAGTTCTTTGGGATAAGTCCTGAATATCCTAGCCTTTTGTCATTGCGCTAGCAAGGAATAAGGCATTCGTCGTTCCCGGAGGCTTCGCCGTCGGTGATGGCATGATTCATCCTAAAAAACAAATCTACCAGCACCATTAATTAAGTCATTAATTAAATCGAGTATGCATATGCTCGTGTATTAATGCAAGTAATATGAATCCCAGCTGCTTGAAATTTTAATATGCCCAAAACAGCAGGTACACGTGCTTCAACTCTACTTCAGGAATCGGGATATTATTAATGCTTACCCACTTGGAAATTATTTTAACATACCCATATGAATATAACATTTTTAAATAATGTATCAACATATTAGTACATGAGTGTGACGTATTACTCTGGAAAAAGGAACTTAAATATGTACGTGACACATAAACAAGACTACATGAATTCGAATGTCAAGTCATATGACATGAATATAAAGATTAACAACTATATGATATAATTTGAAACTTATCTTGCGTTCGAGGACGGGTAACAAATTTTAATGCCACAGTTGATCTTGATGATTTACTGAATAGAATTTTTTGTTCCCACAGACGGCGCCAATGTTAACGCCTGATTTTGTACGCCTAACGAAATCACCAAAAAGGACAGGCCAAAATTGTGCTAATGGTTGATTGTATCGTTGTGAACTAGACTCACGAAATAAACTCACATACACATAAATAAAGAGATATAAAGTATGAACACAAGGAATTACGTGGAAACCCAATTGGGAAAAAAACCATAGGGAGAGAGAGAAATCCACTATAATAATATTAGGGGTACATATGGTGTATCGTATGATATATTGTGATCTATCTCCTATGCTGTATCTTGATGATCTTGTTGTATTATGATCATGACCCCTTCAACCTTGCTTGTAGCCGTATTTATAGAAGTGTTGTCTGCCCCAATCCAATTAGGAGTAGGAGTCCTGTTTAGAATCCACTTGTAACTGCAATTGCTTCCTTCCTAAGTTATCCCACCAAATAAGGAAACACAATCCTACTCTAATAAGGACTCTCCCACTAAAATAAATAATAAACATATATAGGCCAACATTAAATCTGGACCATTAAATAGGTAGGGCTACACCATGGCCAGGCCCAAATAATCACGCCCCAACATTGCCCCCCAGTCTCTTATTTATAAGGAACTTAAAATAAGATAGTATACAAAAAGTCCACCATGCCCACTAACTGTCATTACCAACTTCGAAACCCACCCCATCTACTGTCACTTATCTTTCGGGAGAACAAAGCTGTGACGCCCCCAAATTCAGACCGTCACTGATCTCGAATTCGGTTCATCACGTACTAATTCTAATAACAACTAAAATCTCAAACAATGGAATAACAGAATAATTTACATTGATATAACATAATTATTCTCTTCCCAAGTCTCGAAACTATTACTAATACACTTTATAACTTAAACCAAACATATCTTAATACATAACATTAAATAAGTCTTAATACAACATAACGGAAACATCCTAATATAGAAAAGCACAGCTACTCCATAGCCTTGCCTTCGCACTTGTCCTGTCCTGGGGTTCCACCTTGCCCTGTCCTAAATGAAATGTTTATGGGAAGCAAGAGTGCGCATCAAATTTGCTCAACAAGCAATATGCCAATAAATGTGAACATGAATATATACAGTTCTAAATCTCAAGGATAAAACGGTAATTAATCTCTCAAGATTTCAAATAAGAATGTTGTGAAAAAAATAAATAGCAATGACTTCCAAATCTATTCTGTGAAGTTGAATAAGGACTACTACGGGTCGAGAAGTTATTAAAGGATTCGAAAGTTTCAACAATTTCAAGTGAATGAATAGATATCACTAAGTGTCGCTGTGGACCAAGGATTTATAAAAGAATCCAACGAATTCAAAGTTTCAAGTAAATAAATACTGGATACAGAGTGGTTGCTAAGAACCACGAACTTCTACTAGAATCACCAAAAATATTTCTGGTAACCCAACCAAGTACAATTAGGGGATCAGCCTATCGTACCTGGAGTTATGCATAACCTATCACACCACTGTCGGCACCCCGACTATATAGTTCCCCTTTTTACAAGGGTTGTTCAACTCAGTCAATTTATAAGAGTCCGCACCAAGGCAATTGGTGTGGATTGCTTTCTAATTCATGATATTGGTCTAGCCGAATTAAATGACGTAGACAATTTCAACAATGTATATAAGAACAATTTATGAGTTCAGTATTCGCAACAAAAATTCGAAGAATATAATCGAGATTTAAATCAAACTGTGAAACATAAGTTTGTAAGGCAAGAATTATTCTAGCACCTATTTACTCGTACGATCAAAGTTAGTACAAGCCCGAATATGTGTTCAATAAAGAGTATGAATCAAATACTTGCTCAATAAAAGAGAAGTCAGATACTTGAAATTAATATACAAGAACGGTTTCAAAGAAACTTGCACAATGAAAGAGTATAAGTTAGGAACCTTCTTGCGACGTTCCTCGAATAAGTAACCACAAGGGTAGGATACTTGCAACACAATAAAAGTAGAGTTCAGATACTTGCACTATAAATGAGTGTAAGTCAGGAAACTTGCCTTAAGCGTAGTCTATCCACGTAAAGTAAATCAACACTTTCGAATCCCTATTGTAATATAGTTACGTATATATATATGATATCCATTAGTCATATAGTTTAACATCATATCATATCTAGGATACACGATCAATACATAAGTTAGGTCTTAACCTTACTACACAGTTATAACACATATAGCATTGTATTAAATCATAATGCTTAACCGATTAGGTCTTTATTATCTATGGAATCCCTTCTCTCAAGTTAAACATCAACATATATTATTACTATCACATAAGACCACAACTAGTACCAAACATACTTTATTTAGCAAGTTATGGCATTGTTATAACTTAACCGTCAAAATCGATTTCAAATAACAACATATAATATCACATAGCATGTATTCAATTTAAAGGATACTTTCATGCTCGTTCAACCCTTTCACGTTCAATCCTTTCACGTTCAATTTACATGATATAGGTTCTAAGTTAATACCCTTAATAACTTAAGTCCGTTCAAGGTTATAAAGTCACAAAGTCTAACATGCTCGCCTTTTAAACAAATAAGGTAATCATATAACTTGTATTAAGCATACTCATGAATATTCACATCGCATACATGTAACTATCTTGTTATTAGTTCGAAAACATGCTTTAATTATGCTTAACTTGATATCATGGCATCTAGCATGGTATATATACATGTATGATACATGAGTGGGTCTACGAGTATTATCTCATATGTCCGTAAACTCCAGAATAACATGTTAAGGTTCTCAATCAAAACTTATATTTTTATTAGTAAGGCTTACTAACATGTTTGTGTTACATCATAGAATCCGTATACATAAGTCAATAGGTCCGACATGCATTTCAAGGTTATACAAACATGCCCGAAAAATTAGAATGTATATATGGTCTTTTCATGTCAATATCAACCTTCATAACTTGCATTTTTGTTAGAAATGTTTGCTAGTGATGTCTAACATGCTCTTGTCATACTATGAACTATATATACATAAGTTAATATGTCTTTTATGCGTCTTTACCTCATACTAACATGCCTCAAAAATCAGAAATATCAATGTGTTACACATGTCAAAAGTTTGTTTATAAAACTTATATTTCCATTACTAATGAGGTTTGCACGTTCGTATTTTGTTATGAAACTTATCTACACAAGTGAACATACATTTCATGTGTTTCTAGGTCATACAAACATGTCTCAAAAGTCAGAATTTCTAAAATGGATATAAATAGTAAATGTTCATTTTGAACTCTAAGTTCGTTGTGATATCTATAACTTCACCATTCAAGCAAGCGATCCTAATATATCATGCTCACATTAGTTTAACATGCTCATATATAGACACTACACATGCTTGCATGCTCATTTAGGTTATAACAATAAGATAACACTTGACAGATTTTAGCAGATTGCAGAAATCAGCAGCAGGACACAGAGGCCGGCTCCACAGTGTTATACCGGCGCAGCTGCGCCGCGTCTGGTTCGTGCCAGACTGCAGTCTGCTTCGGCAGTTTCCAGCCCAACACAGAAATTACTTCCCGGAATCAGTTCCAATCAACCACATTTTAGTTTTAACATGTTTCTAAGGCTATATATCAATCAAATAAACATTATCAAATCATCAATTCATGAATTTCCAACTCAAACCAAGAATTTAAGATTTATAGAAATTTCAGAATACCAACAAAAAATGGAAATAAAGGACATGGAAGTTATGTAGTAATTCCATCATGTATGTATATCTATATAACAACAATAGAAGGGTTCTACAATCCAAACACAATCTAATTTGGCAAAATTAAGAAATGAGATTTTTGACAGAAAATGAAAATGATGAACATGAGAGATATACTATACCTCTGTTATGTATAATGAACTTGCTGCTACAATCTCATTAAATTCTCAGACTCTGCACTATAATGATATGCTACCTCTCAATCCTCACTTAATCAGTAAATTCCCTAGCAAAAGGAATGAAGAAGGAGATGAGCTTATTTAAAGAAAATCCATTATCCAGTCCATTGCTTTGCTCTCCATTTTCAACTTACGGAAGAATGAATTGTATGCTAGATAAGAGGGAGTTGGTAACTTAGTTGGTGAATGAAATCATGAAAACCACTCTCCATTGATGATTGCTATGAAGCTATCCTAGTTTGCTGAGTTTGAGAGGAATGGTAGACTTTAGCCTTTCACGTGTGTAGGAGAGTTGTGACTCTTATTATGGGACAAGGCATACTAAGTCAGCATTTGTATCACACAACACTTGAATTATTATACACACATATCATATACTTAATTTATAATTTGAGTCATAATGTACTTTAATTTAGACAATAAGGTATGTAGTAAAAATAATTTACACATATAAAATCCATGTACACTTGGGTCCTCATAAAATAATATTGCAAGGTAATAAGTTGGAATATATATAATCTAGTTGGGTATTACCTTTCCACATTACTATATTATTTCAATTATTTATATTTATTGAAATAATTATTATCTCAATTTCACATTAATATTAAAATAGATAACCATTTATTATTTCCTCTCATATATTTAAATATACACTTAGTTCAACTTAATAATCCATAAGATACACCTCTAATGTATCCATACATATATGTTGTTACATAATGTCATTACAATTCTATTATTTCTAATTATATTAATCTATTGAAATAATCATTAAGTAACAATTGTTTATTTAATACACATGAGGTACATTTTCAATGTAATCTCATACTCATATTGTCACATGACTTCATTATGTACTCATGTAATTTATTTAGTCATATTATATAGTTTCTATATATAATATAATCACATTAAACGTCACATTATAATATAGAGGTAACTACTATATCTAATATGTTTAATTATCGCATACTATGCACATAACAATTAATCGAGTAAACATAATCTTATTATAATTATAAACAATTTACTTATTATTATACTATCACTCGCCATAATAATAAATCAACATATCATAATAACAATTAACAATTAGTATAGATTAATTGTTAAATTAATAATTCCTCAATCTTTGAATTAATCAATTCATTACCGAATCTATTATCGTGCCACACGAGGCATTTCAACGAGCTTATCATAACTCCGTATCTTTCTTATCTATTATAATTTCCATTCGAATTCATTTGAATTAACTCATCTCATAACACATAGATATTTATATTCAAATAAATATTCATTTACTCTTTAACCAATTATTATTCATAATAACACTTAACAACATTATTGTAGGATTAACTACCACATGTATTGCACTCAACAAATAATCAAATAAATAAAACTCTTATTATATTCATCAATTACTTACTCGTAAATGTTTTGTTACTCAGAATAACATATTATTAATAATTACTCATTAATAGGCTATCACTAATAACAAAAATTAATTAACAATGTAATATTAATTAATCTTTCACTTATTAATTTCCCTCTTTAATTATTATTTCCAATCTCATGCCACACAAGGCATTCTACGAGTTTGTCGCAATTCTCCATATTTATAAATTTAATTTAATTTAATCGAATTACTTATCTCATAACTCATAAACATTTATGTTCCAAAATGTATTCGTTTTCTTATTATATCAAATAAATAATATAATAATAATAAATAAAAAAAATTATTCATGAAATTCATGGTTCTTACATCCTCCCCCCCCCCCCTTATAAAAATTACATCCTCGAAATTGGTACAAGGTTCCACAATAGATGGGGATAGTCCTTCGCCGTCCTATCTTCTAATTCCCACGTGGCCTCCTTGGCCGGTTTTTGCCAAAGCACTAACACAGAAGATATAATTTTTATTTCTTAATATATGTTATTTCCTATCTAGTATTTGGACAGGAATTTTTTATATGTCAGATTATTCCCTACTTGAATGGGCTCATAGGGTATCACATGCTTCTAATTAGGCTTATATGATCGTAAGACAGAAACATGAAACACACTGTAGATATGTTCCAGTTCACTAGGTAAGGCTATCTCGTACGCCACTTTTCCTGCTCTCTGCAATACTTCAAAAGGTTTCACGAACCTTAGACTCAATTCTTCTTTCTTACCTAATCTTATCTTCCCCTCACAGGAAAATATTTAAGAAATATGAAACTACCGTCTTCCAAAATCTTGATTATGACGATGGCAATCTGCATATTTCCCATGTTGATCTTGAGCTGCTACTAATCTGGCTCTTTTTGTCTTCACGTCGTCTGCCATTCGTCGTATTAAATTCGGTCCCAATTGAAGTAGTCGTTCTCTGACCTCATCCCAATGTAGCGGTGTTCTGCATTTTCTTCCGTGGAGAGCTTCGTACGATGGCTTATCGATATTTGTATGATAATTATTACTATAAGCGAATTCTACTAAGGGTAAATGATATTCCAAGTTACCTTTGAAATTCATTACGCAAGCTCTTCCAAAACTTTGAAGTGGAGCGCGGGTCTCGATCAAAATTATTAACACTGATATTTTGTGTCGCTAAACGATTTCCTTTACGCATAATTTTGCTAATTGATTGAAATTGAATCGAACATCTATCGGTAGGGAGTGCGTTGTCCTCTTTAATCGGTAGATGCATTCTACAACTTCTCGTCTCATATTAACCACCAATAGTGTCTTCGAAGGTCCCGGTACGTTTTCGTGCTTCCTGGGTAAACAAAATATGTCCAACTATATGCCTCATGAAAACTCTTATCTCGCAATTTAATTACGGATGACTCTCACGCTCGATCTACAATTCTCAAGATACCATTATTATTACTTCTGAACTTTTTCTCTTTATCTTCTCGCACTTTTTGTCTTTATCTTGTTATCCCTTCACTCTGTCCAACAACGCTAGACAAACCTCCGTTATAAACTTCCATTTGGACTCTCTGGGTCCCTTCACTTCTATTTCCAATCTCTTCATCTTCCTGATTAGTTCCTCTCGAGTTATCAACTTGAATAATTTCTCCATTCCCTTTTCCTACTTAGCATATCGGCTACTACGTTTGTCTCTTCCAGGTAATAGAGAATTTCGCAACGGTAGTCTTCGTCTGCTCCCAATTACTTACCGCCTTCAACTCTGCCGGATCTGACGTGCCCTAAAACTAATCTTCTCCTTGACACACAACACTGTTGCTCCCCAAGGGAAAACACACTCGATTGAATATTTCCTTAATCTAACATTTCTCGCAATTATATTAATAATTCTTCATTTCTACCGGTGCCATAAGATAGGTGCTTTCAAAATCAGTGCAGTCTCCGATACTAAATCTATTACGACTTGTTTTCTCTCTCTGGCAGAAGGCTGGGCAGATCGCCTGGGAATACATTTTGAAATTCTGGTTCTACTAATACATTATTTATTTCTACTTCCGTTCTCTTAGTATCTATAATAAAAGTGAAACGATTTATACCAAGTTTTCTTAACATATCTTGGCCTGCATCATCATAAGGCAACACAATTGCCTAAACGACGAGCTACCATAAAACACTTCCTTAGACCTGTACGGATTCTGGAGGTTCACATTTTTCTTCTAACAATCAATTATCGTAGTATGGTTATATAATTAGTCCATTTTTAGTATCCCATCACACTTTCCAAATTTTATCGGAACCCAATCTATGCTTAGCTTACGTTCCCTAATTTATGCGCAATAATATCGACAAACGAATTTCTACAAAAATTACTTCCTTATTCACAACTTCTACGTTTAAAGGATCTTCTAATCGTTCATGGGGTAACTTAGTCGTCTCACAGTTTCTTCAAATGCAAAAGGGAAAGATAGCACTCGGTTTAGATAATATATACACATTTATATTATAGATTAAGACAGCACCTGACATCACGACTTGGAATGCCACTGCATCATGTATCATAATGTTAGTCGTACTTGGCATTGGTTCACTCGATTGAGCTAGTTCGATTATTGCCGGCTTCCCGCTATGGCTTCCTTTGTTGCTGTCTTCTTCCTGCCTTCCTTTCTTTGGGTAGTTCTTAACCTGATGATCTGTTAACTTACAAGAAAAGCATCCTCTGATCTTCTTCGGGTTTGGGCAATTCGGGGAAATATGCCCTTCCTAGCCGCAGTTATAGCAAATGCCTCGTCCCTTCCAGCACTCTCCTTGATGACTCTTTCCACATTTTAGGCAAACCTTGTTCTTTTTCTTGAGTCCTTCTTGGTGACTTCCCCTCGGATTGTTGTTGATGTTGTTGTTGTCCCGTTTTCTTTTGTTTCCGTTTCCCTTCTCGATTGTTTCCTCCTGCAAATAACGTATCTGACGTTTTTCAGATTCATACGCAAAACAATCTTTGGTTTTCTCCTCCCTAGGACAGTTAAGAGAAATATGACCCTTCACACCGCACTTATAACATACATGTTTTCCTTTCAAACACGCTCCCATGTGGTTCTTTCCACATTCTTTACAGGCTTCTATCTTCTTCTTCCATAGTTGTCCTTCTCCTCGTACATACTTATTCTTATTCCACTTCCTCTTGAAATTCTTACTGCTACCACTACTACTCTCTTCCATCCTACCTTCGTTCTCTTTCTTTGAATTATTAACCTCTCTTTCTTTAGTCAAATTAGTATCTTTTCCTACCTCAGAAGTTTTCATCTGCCTCTTCTTATAATCATTGATTCCTTCTTTAAAAGCATTTACTATAAGGTCTACTAATTGTTGTAAGGGTTCTTGATTCAATTCCCTATCTCCATTCTCCGTTGCTTGACGAGTCTCTCCTCCTTGAGGTATTGACATTTCTCTGCATAGAAATAAAATGGTATTATCATCTCTTTGTTAAACATTTAATACTTCTTAAGACGTATAAGTTTTATGTCTATTCTCCCTTGTTATTATATAACATAATCTTGTTACTACACGCACGTTTAATAAAAACATGCCACAAGAAAACATATCACATCGTATAGCATTCTGCTAGTCTCAATACATACCCCTCTCGGGTACCACTAAAGTTGGGGTTAGAAAGATACTTCCCACATTATCCCTAAAATTGGGATCTATAACACTGTTTCGCATCTATAAATATTTATCGTATCATTCGTGACACTTATTCCACTATCTACCTACTACCTTCACTATGTCTATATCTGTTAGTTACTAAATTGAAGTTTAAGAACTTCGCCTTCCACTATTGTATCTTATTCTTCATCTTAAAGTAACTCACACATGCCTCAATCCTGAAAGAAAACTTTCACCGTGGATTTCTGCTTAGATTCTGATTCCATCCCCTCCTAGGTTAAGGTTATTGCTGTAAAAGGCTTAACTTCAAGGGGTGTTGCGGACACAACATGTATATCACGTGGTTCCTCCTCCATAACACTACTAGGTTTACCTATCTCTGACATCCATAATCACAAAATCAATAACTTTATGATCATCTTCGAATAAAGCATAATTTCATTGTTATGGAATGAAAATATATTTCATAACACTTCTAGCTTTCTAAGAAAACTCTACATGAGTTTTATCTCCTTCTATTCTCTAAATTCTTCTAAGATTATATCCTAAGGACTCTCGCTCCTAAGGTTTATAACCTACAGCTTTGATACCAACCTTTGACGCCCACAAATTCAGACCGTCCCTGATCTCGAATTCGGTTCATCGCGTACTAATTCTAATAACAACTAAAATCTCAAATAATGGAATAACAAAATAATTTACATTGATATAACATAAATATTCTCGTCCCAAGTCTCGAAACTATTACTAATACACTTCATAACTTAAACCAAACATATCTTAATACATAACATTAAATAAGTCTTAATACAACATAACGAAAACATCCTAATATAGAAAAGCACAGCTACTCCATAGCCTTGCCTTCGCACTTGTCCTGTCCTGGGGTTCCACCTTGCCCTGTCCTAACTGAAATGTTTATGGGAAGCAAGAGTGAGCATCAAATTTGCTCAGTAAGCAATATGCCAATAAATGTGAACATGAATATATACAGTTCTAAATCTCAAGGATAAAACGGTAATTAATCGCTCAAGATTTCAAATAAGAATGTTGTGAAAAAATAAATAGCAATGATTTCCAAATCTATTCTGTGAAGTTGAATAAGGACTACAACGGGTCGAGAAGTTATTAAAGGATTCGAAAGTTTCAACAATTTCAAGTGAATGAATAGATATCACTAAGTGTCGCTGTGGACCAAGGATTTATAAAAGAATCCAAAGAATTCAAAGTTTCAAGTAAATAAATACTGGATACAGAGTGGTTGCTAAGAACCACGAACTTCTACTAGAATCACCAAAAATATTTCTGGTAACCCAACCAACTACAATTAGGGGATCAGCCTATCATACCTGGAGTTATGCATAACCTATCACACCACTGTCGGCACCCCGAATATATAGTTCCCCTTTTTACAAGGGTTGTTCAACTCAGTCAATTTATAAGAGTCCGCACCAAGGCAATTGGTGTGGATTGCTTTCTAATTCATGATATTGTTCTAGCCGAATTAAATGGCGTAGACAATTTCAACAATGTATATAAGAACAATTTATGAGTTCAGTATTCGCAACAATAATTCGAAGAATATAATCGTGATTTAAATCAAACTATGAAACATAAGTTTGTAAGGCACGAATTATTCTAGCACCTATTTACTCGTACGACCAAAGTTAGTACAAGCCCGAATATGTGTTCAATAAAGAGTATGAATCAAATACTTGCTCAATAAAAGAGAAGTCAGATACTTGAAATTAATATACAAGAACGGTTTCAAAGAAACTTGCACAATGAAAGAGTATACGTTAGGGAACCTTCTTACGACGTTCCTCGAATAAGTAACCACAAGGGTAGGATACTTGCAACACAATAAAAGTAGAGTTCAGATACTTGCACTATAAATGAGTGTAAGTCAGGAAACTTTCCTTAAGCGTAGTCTATCCACGTAAAGTAAATCAACACTTTCGAATCCCTATTGTAATATAGTTACGTATATATATATGATATCCATTAGTCATATAGTTTAACATCATATCATATCTAGGATACACGATCAATACATAAGTTAGGTCTTAACCTTACTACACAGTTATAACACATATAGCATTGTATTAAATCATAATGCTTAACCGATTAGGTCTTTATTATCTATGGAATCCCTTCTCTCAAGTTAAACATCTTCATATATTATTACTATCACATAAGACCACAACTAGTACCAAACATACTTTATTTAGCAAGTTATGACATTGTTATAAGTTAACCGTCAAAATCGATTTCAAATAACAACATATAATATCACATAGCATGTATTCAATTTAAAGGATACTTTCATGCTCGTTCAACCCTTTCACATTCAATTTACAAGATATAGGTTCTAAGTTAATACTCTTAATAACTTAAGTCCATTCAAGGTTATAAAGTCACAAAGTCTAACATGCTCGCCTTTTAAACACATAAGGTAATCATATAACTTGTATTAAGCATACTCATGAATATTCATATCGCATACATGTAACTATCTTGTTATTAGTTTGAAAACATGCTTCAATTATGCTTACCTTGATATCATGGCATCTAGCATGGTATATATACATGTATGATACATGAGTGGGTCTACGAGTATTATCTCATATGTCCGTAAACTCCAGAATAACATGTTAAGGTTCTCAATCAAAACTTATATTTTTATTAGTAAGGCTTACTAACATGTTCGTGTTACATCATGGAATCCGTATACATAAGTCAATAGGTCCGACATGCATTTCAAGGTTATATAAACATATCCGAAAAATCAGAATGTATATATGGTCTTTTCATGTCAATATCAACATTAATAACTTGCATTTTTGTTAGAAATGTTTGCTAGTGAGGTCTAACATGCTCTTGTCATAATATGAACCATATATACATAAGTTAATATGTCTTTCATGTGTCTTTACCTTATGCTAACATGCCTCAAAAATCAGAAATATCAATGTGTTACACATATGTCAAAAGTTTGTTTATAAAACTTACATTTCCGTTACTAATGAGGTTTGCACGTTTGTATTTCGTTATGAAACTTATCTACACAAGTGAACATACATTTTTTGGGTTTCTAGGTCATACTAACATGTCTCAAAAGTCAAAATGTAAAATGTCTAAAATGGATATAAATAGTAAATGTTCATTTTGAACTCTAAGTTTGTTGTGATATCTATAACTTCACCATTCAAGCAAGCGATCCTAATATATCATGCTCACATTAGTTTAACATGCTCATATATTGACACTACACATGCTTGCATTCTCATTTAGGGTATAATAATAAGCTAACACTTGACAGATTTTAGCAGATTGCAGAAATCAGCAACAGGACACAGAGGCCGGCGCAGCTGCGCTGCGCCCCAGTGTTATACCAGCGCAGCTGCGCCGCGTCTGGTTCGTGCCAGACTGCAGTCTGCTTCGGCAGTTTCCAGCCCAACACAGAAATTACTTCCCGAAATCAGTTCCAATCAACCACATTTTAGTTTTAACATGTTTCTAAGGCTATATATCAATCAAATAAACATTATCAAATCATCAATTCATGAATTTCCAACTCAAACCAAGAATTTAAGATTTATAGAAATTTCAGAATACCAACAGAAAATGGAAATAAAGGACATGAAAGTTATGTAGTAATTCCATCATGTATGTATATCTATATAACAACAATAGAAGGGTTCTACAATCCAAACACAATCTAATTTGGCAAAATTAAGAAATGAGATTTTTGACAGAAAATGAAAATGATGAACATGAGAGATATACTATACCTCTGTTATGTATAATGAACTTGCTGCTACAATCTCATTAAATTCTCAGACTCTGCACTATAATGCTATGCTACCTCTCAATCCTCACTTAATCAGTAAATTCCCAGCAAAAGGAATGAAGAAGGAGATGAGCTTATTTAAAGAAAATCCATTATCCAGTCCATTGCTTTGCTCTCCATTTTCAACTTACGGAAGAATGAATTGTATGCTAGATAAGAGGGAGTTGGTAACTTAGTTGGTGAATGAAATCATGAAAACCACTCTCCATTGATGATTGCTATGAAGCTATCCTAGTTTGCTGAGTTTGAGAGGAATGGTAGGCTTTAGCCTTTCACGTGTGTAGGAGAGTTGTGACTCTTATTATGGGACAAGGCATACTAAGTCAGCATTTGTATCACACAACACTTGAATTATTATACACACATATCATATACTTAGTTTATAATTTGAGTCATAATGTACTTTAATTTAGACAATAAGGTATGTAGTAAAAATAATTTACACATAAAATCCATGTACACTTGGGTCCTCATAAAAAAATATTGCAAGGTAATAAGTTGGAATACATATAATCTAGTTGGGTATTACCTTTCCACATTACTATATTATTTCAATTATTTATACTTATTGAAATAATTATTGTCTCAATTTCACATTAATATTAAAATAGATAACCATTTATTATTTCCTCTCATATATTTAAATATACACTTAGTTCAACTTAATAATCCATAAGATACACCTCTAATGTATCCATACATATATGTTGTTACATAATGTCATTACAATTCTATTATTTCTAATTATATTAATCTATTGAAATAATCATTAAGTAACAATTGTTTATTTAATACCCATGAGGTACATTTTCAATGTAATCTCATACTCATATTGTCACATGACTTCATTATGTACTCATGTAATTTATTTAGTCATAACATATAGTTTCTATATATGATATAATCACATTGAACGTCACATTATAATATAGAGGTAACTACTATATCTTCTATGTTTAATTATCGCATACTATGCACATAACAATTAATCGAGTAAACATAATCTTATTATAATTATAAACAATTTACTTATTATTATACTATCACTCGCCATAATAATAAATCAACATATCATAATAACAATTAACAATTAGTATAGATTAATTGTTAAATTAATAATTCCTCAATCTTTGAATTAATCAATTCATTACCGAATCTATTATCGTGCCACACGAGGCATTTCAACGAGCTTATCATAACTCTGTATCTTTCTTATCTATTATAATTTCCATTCGAATTCATTTGAATTAACTCATCTCATAACACATAGATATTTATATTCAATTAATTATTCATTTACTCTTTAACCGATTATTATTCATAATAACACTTAACAACATTATTGTACGATTAACTACCACATGTATTGCACTCAACAAATAATCAAATAAATAAAAATCTTATTATATTCATCAATTACTTACTCGTAAATGTTTTGTTACTCACAATAACATATTATTAATAATTACTCATTAATAGGCTATCACTAATAACAAATATTAATTAACAATGTAATATTAATTAATCTTTCACTTATTGATTTCCCTCTTTAATTATTATTTCCATTCTCATGCCACATAAGGCATTATACGAGTTCGTCGCAATTCTCCATATTTATAAATTCAATTTAATATAATCGAATTACTTATCTCATAACTCATAAACATTTATGTTCCAATACGTATTCGTTTTCTTAATATATCAAATAAATAATATAATAATAATAATAATAATAAATTTATTAATGAAATTCACAATTCTTATAAAGCCTTCCTGAAGGATGTTTATTCGAAGGATGTTTATCCGTAGGTTATTTATCCGTAGGAGGTTTATCTGTTCGGGAGGTCCTACTCCTCCCCGAAGGATGTTTATCCGTACGAGATTTATCCGTTCGGGAGATCCTACGCCTCCGCAAAGGATGTTTATCCGTAGAATTTTTAACATGTTCGGGACGCCTCCCTGAAGGATATTTATCCATAGGATGTTGAACCGTAGGATGTCTATCCGAAGAATATTCATCCTTTCGGGAGAATAAAGTCTTCCCGATAGACGTTTATGATAGTAGTGTGCATACAAGCCAATCATGTATGATGATAAAGCACATACTTTGTAAACAATCTTATTTATTTATTAATAAAATATTTATTTATTAAAGGCATTTAATTATCTACATGGTGCTGTTTTTATAATATGTAAATAACCCATAGTTTTAAGCAATGTTTTTAGAATCATGATGTTGATCATGCTAATGAGATCTAAATTCTTAGAAAGCTTTAAAACTAAAATAGTTCCCAATCGTGGGATTACTAAAAAGGGGATTAGTAAATCCGGATAGATTGGTACATATGTTGCTTGCTCATTGGATGAGGATGACTGATCTCATGGTCATTTGTGTGGAGACACTAAAGCAAGTATGTAGGTGCTTATTGGAGAATAAGTTCACTGAACGTGACTCTCTATGGAATACCTAATGGAGTTTTACTCGCCTGTCAATAGGAATTCCTAATGTGATAGTAGTACATGTGATCCTTGGACTTGAGATCATCATAGTATCTTGTATGTAACAAATTATACTTTGACTAATTCCTTAAGGCCTTTTAAGGCATATATAGGGTATGCTTGGGTGTAATGAGTTACATATGGAGATAATGAATGATCAATAAAGAATCTACCACCTCTAGTAAAAGAGGAGATATGTCCTATGTGATTCGTTAAATGACAACCCAGGAATCCTTGGCCAATGTAGAATGAAATTAGAAAGAGGTTTCTAATTTGCATTATTTGGAGTTGCGCATTTTCTAATCGAAATACATATGATTAAATAAATTAAGACTTGACAGTAAATCCATGTCTTATATTTAATTGGGACATTGTATGGTGGAAGGATTGAATTGTACGGTAACTATTAACTCACAGGTTCTTTTATGATTAATGTTGAAATCTATATTATCTGGAAAGTCGTTGATCGCTAGGGAGGCTTATCCCTATTATAGAATAAATGTTATTTATTTAAATAGATTATTAGTTTAATTTGTTTATTTAAATAAGATTAGAATTGTTCTAATTGATTTATTCACAACCGGTTTAATATGGAGAACCTAAAGGGTCACACCATAAAAGGAAGAAGAATTATTTAAGAAGAAAATGGCATGATAGTAATAATGCATTAAGTATAATTAATTTAATCTATGATGATAGAATAAATTAAATAGTTTAATGTTTATTATTTAATATTTTAGAAATATTAAATATAAATTAATAAGAGGAGTCTTATTAATATTATTATTATTATTATTATTATTATTATAATTCTAAAGGAGTTTAGGAATTAATATAATATCAGTACTCTCTCTCAATCCTAATAAAGATTAGGATATAAATTAATTAAATAAAACCCTATTCTAATTGGATTAGGAGGGTTAACCTAATATCTATATAAGAGGGTCTTATATTAGAAATAAGGGGTGTGAAATTTTCCAAGAGTTGGGAGTACACATATTCTATAGAGATAGAAACAAGGGTTAAGCCAATAACCCATCTTCTTGAGTTCTTCATCTTCCTTGGTGGATCATCGTTAGAGGCCAAACATTTGGGTGGCTGACATTATTCAAGGGAAGGAGCCACTATCAGAGGAATCAAAGGAATCAAAGGAGTAGAACTTGTACCTGAGGAAGCTTAGATCTTCAAAGGTATAATTCCATGTTCTCCCTTTTCTGTTATTGATAACAAGCACAAAGCATGATCATGGTTATGGGTTTGTATAAATTTTGAAAACCTAGTTTTTACGCTTCCGCCCTATTTATGTGATTTAATTGCATGATTGCGTTACATACAAACCCAACAGTTTATCCACCCTTATACCGCCAATACGATCTTTTACCGCCATCTACACCCCTTGGCACCCGATGATCCGAGTCTAGCAAATCCGCATCATGCCCACGAAACACACTTGCTGAAGCCTCGAGGAATGTCATGAGCAAGTTAGGCCCGAGTACCAAAGTGTCATGGGTGAACATCTCGAACTGTCAAAAATAAGACTTGCAGAAGCCGATCTTGATACTTGATGGCCAAAAAGCAGAGGAATAGTAGGGTGATTGAGAAACGGACTTGAAACGTGGTACGTCCAAAAATCATTGTCATCTGTCCCATAAAGAAGTAGCCTATTGCAAGAATCAACTAGCCACGGGTAATTGTGAAGGAAAGACGAATGGAGAGTGGCGTTTTGGGCTAGGGTATGATTTCGAATTTGGATAAAATTTGAGGAATGGAGAATTGGGTTCTTCTGAATTCCCTTGAGAAAGATTACTAGGCCGAAGGAGGTCGTTAAAGGTCTTGATAGGCGTAAGTGACTGATGAAGTTGCGCCACTTTTTGGAGATAGATTTTAGCCTGGTGCAACCTTTAATTGGGACGCGACACAAAAATTCTTCAATCAGTTCTTCACTCAAGTCTCCTAATTTCATGATTTCTTTCTCCAACAAGTTGTCCAATGCCGCCATGATTTCTTGATTAATTCCCTGCCTCGAGAAAAAGAAAGAGGTTGGATAAAGAATCTGGCTGCTCATAATATGTCGATGTGTAAAGTAATATACAATTACATATGAATTGGCATACATAATATGTCCATGCGTAAAGTAATATCAATGAGATGATGATGCAATTTTAAGTTAGCATGAACATATTACCAACAGAGGGCTTAACCCATATTGCACATATAATAATTGACGAAAAGTCACATTAATATGTTGATATATATATACATATATATATATATAACGTTGATTTTATGATTCCTTGTGTTCATACTTAATATTTCTTTATTTATGTTTATGTGAGTGTATTTCGTGGGTTTGATCTCACAACGATACAATCAACCGTTGGCGCTGTTTTAGCCTGTCCTTTTGGGTGATTTCGTCAGGCATACAAAATCATGCGTTAACACCAAGTCTAAAATAAAGTTCAACATTAATATCCAAATTTTTGTAGTGTCCACAACAAAAGTTCAACAATTTGAATGTCCATAAATAATGATCAAGAGTTGTTTTCAGCTTATCTGTCCCCGAGCTGATGCGGCCTTGAATCAACTGTTGAAATTATGGATTGTCGACCAACTTGTTCATTATATTCTCAAGATTATCAATCTGTTTGTCTTGTGCCCGAATGGTTGATTGAAGCTCTTCATTCTTAGAGCGAGACGCTTCTAACTTTGCTGCCAATATTTTTTCTTTCTCGCTAGATGAAGACTTCTCTACTCGAGGACCAAATTCAAAACAAAGCAATCTCTATGCCTTCTTACCCAACACTCAAGGGCGGAACCAGGGGGGTCAAGGCGGGGGGCATCTGACCCCCCAACAAAATGTTCAACAGCCTATATATATATATATATTAATACATATATTAATAATCAAAATCATATATATTAATAGTCAATATATATATATATATACACATGTATATATGCATAATAAGAGTAGTTTATAATAGCAGTCTAAAATTTTTTACATGCGTTCCATAAATTAAAAAATAGAATAAATTTTATTTTATAATGAAATTCAAATGAAAGAACTTAAAACGCAATCAAATCTAGGTCGCTACTTGAGATTGAAAAATGATCACAAAAACCAAGTTCTTTATTTACAAAATTATTTCCTACAAACATTTTATATTTTTAAACATCATGAATTTACTTCGAGACTCTCCCCTTTTGTTGATTTTTTTTCTGGATTAATTTTTTTTGTTCTATATAGAAAATTGATATTTTCACATAAAAAAAATTAATATTTCTACATGAATCCTTCTCACGTATTTCTACATGAAATAAAAATAATAATATTTCTACATAAATTTTGATATTGACCAAAAATTTGAGACGTTTTTCAAACTATGCAGAGTCGCAAGATACAATTGTCTCCTCTCAGTCGTACAACCGAAAGAAGCACTCCAAGCGTCAATAAATAAATTTTTTTACTGATGTATTTTGACCCCCTCTAAAAACGTTCTGGTTCCGTCACTGCCAACACTCAAGTCATAATCTCCCTTTTGTCATTACTGTCAACAGTTCCAGATTCTGCTTTCATCTCAGAGATGCTTTCAACCTCAAGCAATTTCATTTCATTATGTGAAATTAACAACAAATGCAAATAATTCAAATGTAGATTCTTTAACTTTAGTTAAAAGATTGCAATATAAATCAAGACTAATGCCTAAATCATGTCTGACTACCTCTATTATTAAAAATATGGTAAGGTTTGTATAACATACGTATGCAGATTTATTTTCAGGTTGTACCCCTCGTTTGTTTGATTTTTTGATGTGTGTTTTTGTAACCTTCAATTGGATTTCCCTAAAAATCAAATTAAAATAACTAATAATGAGAGCATTATTGAGGGATAAGTTGAGATTAGGGTCATATGCTTAATCTCAACTCAAAAAATTGCATCCATTCAAATTACTATCTAAATTCTATTTACTCTTTAGCAACAAAATTCAAATATGAAATCACTGCTGATCACAATTATATACATAGGGTCACAAAAACCAATGCAATCAAATTAAAAAGTTCAACTATGTCGGTGTAAAGTCCTTTCTCCAAATTTGACAGTAAAACTAAATTACAACTTCCTGATTATAAGCAGGAAATAATGGTCATGGAGATTTTGAACCCCCACAACTTTATGAAAGAGGAGACACAAATACAGAGACATGTTGATCATGCAAATATAATAAAACAACATGAAACTCCAAGAACCAATGAAAAATGCAATACTTAAGTAATATAAAAAACTTAGATCATTCACGAAAAAATAATAAACCACAAAAGAGTAGCATGAATGGATGTCTCTTAAAGCTTTATCTAAATATGAACCGCATGTTATATGATTCAAAAAAACCAGAATATCAATCATAGTCAATATGGTATCCATGATAATGCCGATGACCCTACTTTGATCATACATGACCTTAAACAGATGCATTATAGGTACACACGGTGGATAGATTTTTATGGACTTCAAACAGATGCATCATGGGCATGCTTGAAGAACAAAAAACTGTAGGCGTGCTCGAGTGTTGACTAGCCAATGATGATTTCAGTTTTAAATTCATTATTGATTGCATACAAAAGCACATTTCACAAAATAATCTCATATTTTTTTAGTACCAAACTTGTCGTATGTTAGTGTGGCTCATC
This sequence comes from Panax stipuleanatus, assembly GCA_020205555.1. NCBI lineage: Eukaryota > Viridiplantae > Streptophyta > Magnoliopsida > Apiales > Araliaceae > Panax > Panax stipuleanatus. Next base: position 50,111,973 of record CM035121.1, on the reverse strand, counting down.
TTTGTCCAACGCCCACCACAATTGCCACGAAAAAAAGATGATGACCTACTTTTTTTTAAAATCTATGCAAGTATATCTTCAAGTCCAAACTCTTCAACAGTATTGATTGCAAATGCCACTATAAATGCATAAAGAAGATAATCGCTTGCCATGTCTTATTTTTAGTAATGTCAATTCCATAGTAGTCTTGTATCAACTATATGCAATCACTTTATCTTTTATTTTTCTAAAGGACAGTATAGTTTTTTGGGCTTAATAGCCTGTTAGTTTTAGAGAATCGCACATTTTGAAATTTCATAAAAAGTAAAGCATTACATTTAAAGAGAAATGGTGAGAGTAGTACTCTCAACCTCAGACATCGCATAGCACTCTTACAATATTCGTTGTACTTAAAGATTTTATTTAAAGAAATAAAACATTTGTTTGATTTCCCAGGAATTACTTGGCTGGTGCATGGTTTAAGTAATCAAAAGGTTATTACTATGTCAATTTATACAGTATTAGCGTTTTCTATGGTGGACGGAGGTAAGGAGGTTTTCCAGCAGCTTAGTATATTTTTTTTATTTGTAAGCCTTCGAAATTTGAAGTTAGAATTTCAAATACTCCCTCCGTCCCAAAATAACTGCTCAATTTTAATTTTTTTTAGTCAAATTGATTATTTTTAAAATTAATAATTATGTATAAATATATTTTTAACATTATAAAAATTGGTATTAGTAATAAATTGTATATACTTTTTTTTGTTATAACATCTTCACTTATATTCTGTAAAAATGGTACAAAAAATAGCTTTAAAAAATAGTCAATTTGACTTTAAAAAGTCAAAACTAAACAGTTATTTTGGGACGGAGGGAGTAGTTTCTTTCAATGTGTTTCTTAGTGGATGATTAATACATTTGTTGTATTCTCCAGTAACTGAAGTTGTATGGGAGGGTGATGAGGGTGATGAGGGTGATGAGGCAGAGGCAGAGGCAGAGGCAGAGGCTAATAGTAATACAATGAAGAAGGACAACAATAATACAGTAATCACTGATAACACGTAATTACATTAGCAACTTCGTTGACCGTTGATTATATAATTTTTCTTTCTAGAACTTGTATTTCACACCTAAATTGTATATTAGTTCACACATGATGATTCAGAAAATTAGTTATTGCTTACAGTAGATCTGTAAATGAACTTCATGTACGAGGACATAAATTTTCTCTACTATATCAGATTGCATTATTTTTATCGCCTTCATATTGCTAGAAGTTAGATTCTTGGTTGATACTGCCGTCTAGATTATCCTTGTCAAGGAGAGAGATGTTATATAGTTTCTGTTAACGCCACAATTTCGCCAAGCGTCTCAACCACGAAAAGTGCGCCTAATCCTGCACAATGAACACGTCAGCACCGGATCTCGACGGTTTTGGGCCGTCGGGGATCCCTCCGGTGTGAGAATAAGTACAGGTCGAAAAAATGGATTAACAATGGAGGTTCGTGCTCTAGTGTCTGGAGAGAAAAGTAAAGTTTGTTACCCGCCTTGTGTAGTACCCTGTCTCCATATATCATCTCACCAACTTGCATGTTTTCCCCCAAGACTTACGTTAGCTGGCTGCATGCAGGCTTTTTCATACTTGATCTCTACCCAGACAATATTATGTCAACTCCACATTAATGAAGGAGGCTAAAGATGGCTGGGCCCATCACCTCAATCAGCCGCCTGCTAATCCCACAGATTAGGGATAATTTTTAGTTCATAAGTTGCCACCTGTCACCCATCACCAGCTCCGGCCCAGACCAAATACCCATTTAGAAATATAATCCAATGCACCAAGGATAAAAGGGGTTTGACACGAAAAGTCCAAAATAAATTAGACCGGCCCAAATCTCCACAGCCCAACATTGCCCCCTAGTCTTTTATTAAACAGTATGTTTGATGAAAGAGTATAAGGGTCCGATCCAAACACCAAAAAGAATTCGAACAGATTCGATGAAGCCTACTTGATAAAAGGTCCATGACCGGATACAGATCTCTCCAATTCAAAAGTAAATATAAGCTTTTCAAATTCAAAAGTTAATGACGGTTTCTTCAATTCCAAGAACAGACGCTAGCCTTTCTCATCATTATCTCTATTAAATGTGCCGCCTTTGGGTTTCGTGAGCCTTCAAAAAGACAACTCTATAAAATCTTCAAACCCCCAAATCAGATAGCTTTACTTGTTTGTTTGAAATTCAAAGACTCTCTAGCTTTTCTTCCTCCTCTGATTTTCTTTCTTAGTTTGTCTGTCAACAATGGCTGCCCGAAAACACTGATAACACCATCCCAACTTCTGAGACCCCTGAGACCTCCATTCCAACCGTTCAAAATACCACCCAATCTATCCTGGCTGCAAGACCCAAACCAAAATCCTCCTCCAACAAGTACCTTCCCACCGACTCGTCTAAAGATGTTCCTTCAGAAACCCCTTTTGACTTCACCGATTCTAAGAAATTCGCCCATGCCAACACTCCTTCCTCGGTTGTCGATTCAGATATCTTAGCCATCCGAGATCGGTACCAGATCCCCCCCAATTATCAATTATGAGCCCCTTTGCCCACTGAACGCATGTACCAACGTCCAGATGGTTACGCTGCTATGCCCCTCACTCTTTTGGAGAAGGGGCTTTGCTTCCCTCTTCATGCTTTCATTTTGAACATGTTAGGGTTTCTGGGAGTTGGGCTGGCCCAACTGGTCCCCAACTCCTATATTTACATCCTTGCATTCGCTGCTTGGTGCTTTGAGCAGAGTATCCCCCCGTCTATAGACTTCTTCTTTTCCCTCTTTGTGGTGGGTCAATCCAGGGAGAAAGGCTTCAAGGGGATAAGCAAACCGTCTAGCATCAAGATTGAAAGAAGATCTTTAATAGACACCCCTTCAAGCAATCGAGGGTGGCATAAGGACTGGATCTTTATCAATGGACCAGATATCTCCTCCATCCCCGACTGGACCACTACCTCTATTCTTTCTCCAGACTTTGGTGATATCACACAAGAACGGGGAAACAAAATGGTGAAGCTGTTGAATAAGCTTCCTCTGAAAGAATGGAGCTTCAGACTCCTCAACAAACAAGCATGGTTGTACAACCATAAATGTAAGTGCGAAATCATCGTCTGTGTAGCTTCTTCAATCTTATTTTAATATCTAATCTGAAATTCATCTTTCAATTTTGCAGTATCTCTTATTAAGCCTACCTCCTCCGATTTGAAAGAATTAGAGGAGTTTCTTTTTGCCGAATCAGCTCAGGATCCTCCTAGAGCTCAAGATATTGAACAAACGGCCGAAGACCAAACTGTTGACCCCCCAGCGGCTGATTCAGACCCTGTCGAAGGGGTCAACCAGCTTCGTTGAAAGAAAAGGGCTGTTAAAAAGTCCCAACATGTCCCAGTCCCAGCCCTTACTGAAAGCCTCTTAGATATGCCTATCGAAAAAAGAACCAAGATCCTTCACACCAAAAAACGGAAAGCCAAGGAAAAAATCATCCCCCTCACCGCCGAAGAGCTAAGAGTACCCCATACTACAACTAACCAATCTTCTTCCATTCCTGCCGAAACTGATGAATTCGAGGTCGAACCCAGTTCTCCTCTTATTCGAAAGAAGAATCATACCTCTGACAGTCAATCATCTTTACCAGCTGACCCTTCTATAATTTCCGATCTTCCTCCACCCAACCAAACAGTGCCTTCTCCTCAACGATCAACCCCTCCTTACTTTGGATCGACGCCTGGAGCCTCTCGATCTCCCAGCCTATGGCCTGACCAGAACGAAGACTTCCCCCTGCACCTCTATAATTCTTTCGTTCTGGATACAGATGACCATAGGTTCGGCAACAATACCATTGCTGATCTGATGGAAGAAGGCTTGGCAAACCAGGCTAGAGTAAGTTTTTGACCATTTCTGCTTATAAATATCTTCTTTAAGCATTTTGTTAACTCAGGATAACTGCAGGCAAATGGAATCTTAGGGCGTCTCTATCAGAGGTATAAAGAAGCCGAAGCCGAGGAAGAGAAAACGTTATTTTAAAGTCTGCACTGGCCAGGGAAAGAAGCGAACACGAAAATATCCGCTTCAACTGTAAGGGTTTTCAAAATGACCTTGCCAGGATGAAAGAGCAACTAGTCGCGTCTGAAGCTTCACAAAACGTAATTATGCAACGGAATGAAGCTCTTCAGCGTGCCAATGAACAATTAATCGATAATAATCGGAATCTGGCCTTGGCTGTGTCAGATGCTAAGAGATCCGAAGAACACCATCTTGATCTCCGAGGGAAGGTTGAAAGGGAGCTTCGTGATCTAAAGTTAATGGGCCCCCCTTACAGAAGAGCTTCGCAAGGAGATTCAGAATGAATATCGGAAATCTCCTGCCTTAACCAATGAAATAGTTCAAATGTATGCAGAAGGTTACAAGGCGGCTCGAAGTAAGGGTAAATCGAAATTGGCTGCTGCTTCTCTGAATCCCTTGCTCCTCGACTCTTCCGACGACGAAGATCAACAGTGAAGGTGAAGATAATCCATCCTTTATGGATTTGTATAAATTTCAATAATAATGTAATTTCTTTGCCATGTTTAATGAAATATATTTTATCCTTTTTTACAGTCTAAGTTATATTGTTATCCGATCAGCATGTGATTTAACTTCAATACTTCGACAAAAGTCAAGTAATAACATAAAACGAGACTTACTTATTACCGAGGAGTGCCATATTCCATTGTTAGAATGAATAATTCACTGATCTATTAAGAATATTAGTTCCGAAGAACTTGTAATGTTATTCGGCTTCACAACAATTGGATAATCCCATCCTTCTCAGAGAGCCGAAGAGGTTCAACCCAAAAGATATTCCACTTCGCTACGAGGAGTTGAAGGGATCCAACTTTATAACTGGTGACCACGTTCTCCCCGAGGGCCGAACGGGTTGGACCATCAATAGTTCGCTTCGCTACAAGGAGACGAAGGAATCCATCCTTATACCAAGCTGGCAACCTCGTTCTCTCCGAGAGCCGAACAGGTTCAACCCAAAAGATATTCCGCTTCGCTACGAGGAGTCGAAGGGATCCAACCTTATAACTGGCGACCATGTTCTCTCCGAGAGCCGAACGGGTTGGACCATCAATAGTTCGCTTCGCTACGAGGAGACGAAGGAATCCATCCTTATACCAAGCTGGCAACCTCGTTCTCTCCGAGAGCTGAATAGGTTCAACCCAAAAGATATTCCGCTTCGCTACGAGGAGTCGAAGGGATCCAACCTTATAACTGGCGACCACGTTCTCTCCGAGAGCCGAACGGGTTGGACCATCAATAGTTCGCTTCGCTACAAGAAGACGAAGGAATCCATCCTTATACCAAGCTGGCAACCTCGTTCTCTCCGAGAGCCGAACAGGTTCAACCCAAAAGATATTTCGCTTCACTACGAGGAGTCAAAGGGATCCAACCTTATAACTAGCGACCACGTTCTCTCCGAGAGCCGAACGGGTTGGACCATCAATAGTTCGCTTCGCTACGAGGAGACGAAGGAATCCATCCTTATACCAAGCTGGCAACCTCGTTCTCTCCGAGAGCTGAATAGGTTCAACCCAAAAGATATTCCGCTTCGCTACGAGGAGTCGAAGGGATCCAACCTTATAACTGGCGACCACGTTCTCTCCGAGAGCCGAACGGGTTGGACCATCAATAGTTCGCTTCGCTACAAGAAGACGAAGGAATCCATCCTTATACCAAGCTGGCAACCTCGTTCTCTCCGAGAGCCGAACAGGTTCAACCCAAAAGATATTTCGCTTCACTACGAGGAGTCAAAGGGATCCAACCTTATAACTAGCGACCACGTTCTCTCCGAGAGCCGAACGGGTTGGACCATCAATAGTTCGCTTCGCTACGAGGAGACGAAGAAATCCATCCTTATACCAAGCTGGCAACCTCGTTCTCTGCGAGAGCCGAACATGTTCAACCCAAAAGATATTCCGCTTTGCTACGAGGAGTCGAAGGGATCCAGCCTTATAACTGGCGACCACGTTCTCTCCGAGAGCCGAACGAGTTGGACCATCAATAGTTCGCTTCGCTACGAGGAGACGAAGAAATCCATCCTTATACCAAGCTGGCAACCTCGTTCTCTCCGAGAGCCGAACAGGTTCAACCCAAAATATATTCCGCTTTGCTAAGAGGAGTCGAAGGGATCCAACCTTATAACTGGCCTGAAGAAAAATCATTATTGGAGAGAAAAAGAGAGCCACTTTTATTGATAATTGTCGTGGTAGTTACAGACTTCCGGACTTTGATACTAGCTCTACTGAAAATATTTGCGGAGCCTTCCAGCATGCCAAGTATTCTTAATTTCAGACCCATCTAAGGCTCGCAACCGGTAAGTTTCGGGCTTTGGTACGCTAATGACTTCATAAGGGCCCTCCCAATTTGGCATGAGTTTACCCATATTCTGAGGCGTAGAAGCTTCCACCTCCCGAAGAACAAAATCCCCGACTTCGAATCTCCGAAGCTTTTCCCCTTTGTTGTAGTACTTAGCAACACGACGTTGATATGTGGCCAATTTTATCAAGGCTGCCTCTCGGACTTCTTCGAGCAGATCTAAGTTAGCTTTGAGTCCTTCATCATTGTATAATTCTTTAAATTGACTTACCCGAAGACTTGCAGATCCAATTTCCACCGGAACTAGAGCATCAGAACCGTATGCCAATCTAAATGGGGAATCTCCCATTGTAGTCCTTGGCGTAGTTCGGTAAGCCCATAACATACTAAGTAATTCTTCAGGCCATCTCCCTTTGGCGTCATCCAGACTTTTCTTGATCCCATTCAGGAGTATTCTGTTAGTCACCTCAACTTGCCCATTAGATTGTGGATGGGCAACCGAAGTCTTTCGATGCTGAATCCCTAACTTCTTCAAGAACGTCTCAAATTTTGATCTCACAAACTGGCATCCATTATCTGAAATTACCACCATAGGAGTTCCAAATCGGAATACTACTGACTCCTTGAGAAACTTCAAGCATTCTTGTTCCGTTATCAGCCGAAGAGGCTTCGCCTTTACCCACTTAGTCATATAATCAATTGCCACTATAACAAAACTGACTTGACCTTTTACTTTTGGAAGTGGACCCTAGTATATCTACCCCCCAAACAGCAAACGGTATAGGAGATAAAACCGAGTATAGCTCTTCTGGTGGCTGATGTGGGATTGAACTATTCAGCTGGCATTTCGGGCATTTTTTAACATAATCAGTAGCCTCTTTGAAAATTGTCGGCCAATAAAAACCTTGACGAAGCACTTTATATGCTAACGACTTCGCGGCCATGTGATCACCGCAGATACCTTCATGAACCTCCCAAAGGGCATATTCAGCTTCAGATGGGACCAGACACTTCAGTAATGGAGAGGAATAAGCTCTTCGATACAGATCTCCATCAATAAGTATAAAGTTCACACTTTTGTATCTCACCTTTTTAGCCAACATCTGATCTGAAGGTAGTACGCCATCTGCTAGATAGTTTATGTATGGAGTCATCCAACAATTAGACTACTCTACGCACATCACTTCCCCATTCTGGATGCTAGCTTGCTTCAGGGTTTCTAAGTAAACTGTTCCTTCAAAGGCGCTTGATTCAGTAGTAGCCAGCTTCGACAATGCATCAGCATTGGAATTATCAGTTCGATCAACACCTTGAAATTCACATGAGCCGAAGTGTTGAAGTCGATCTTTCAATTATCCAAGATACTTAACCATTTTAGAGCCTCGAGCTTCATATTCCCCCGAAACTTGCTTGATGACCAGTTGAGAATCACTGTAAATAATCAACTTCTGAACTTCTAGACTCTGGGCCAGACGCAATCCTGCTAATACCGCCTCGTATTCAGCCTCATTATTCGTTGCCCTGAATTTAAATCTGATGGCTTGCTGCACTTTGAATCCCTCCGAATTCGTCAGAATTACCCCTGCTCCACCAAGGTCCGAAGTAGAAGATCCATCGACATATAAGGTCCAATAATTGTGCACCTGCTGAAGTGTAGCCACCGTCTCCGTAGATCCCTTCTCTTCGTCTAGACTCCCATCAACTTCAGAAAATGAGCATTCTATCACAAAATCGGCCAATGCTTGACCTTTAATGGCCGACCGTGGGTAGTATTCTATGAAAAATTGAGATAATTCCATTGTCCATGCAGCGAGTCTCCCCGAAACCTCTGGCTTTCCCAACACCTTCTTCAGTGGTTGATCTATGTATACCACTATTATCCGACCTTGGAAGTACTGTCGAAGCTTTCTACTGGCAATGATCAAAGCAAAAGCAAACTTCTCAAGGTTTGGATACCTTGTTTCAGCGTCTCTAAGGGCATGATTCACATAGTAAACCGGATGCTGCTTACCCCCAACTTCCAGCACCAAAACCGATCCCACTGCCAATGAACTTGCAGCTAGATACAAATACAAAGGCTCAGTAGGAACTGACTTCACCAACAGAGGTGCCGAAGATAAGTACCTCTTGTTTCCTTGGAAAGCTTCCTCGCACTCCGAAGTCCACTGAAATGTCTTCGTATTCTTCGGCCTTTTCAACGAGTTAAAGAACGGTAAGCACCTTTCTGCCGATTTAGACATGAACCTCCGCAACGATGCTATTCTACCAGTTAAACGCTGGACATCCTTGTACGACTGTGGTGATTTCATGTCTAAGATAGCCTGGATCTTCTCTGGAGTGGCTTCGATACCTCTCTTACTGACCAAATATCCCAAAAACTTGCCTGCCCCCAGTCCGAAAGTGCATTTAGTGGGATTCAGCTTCAACTCATAACGGCGAACAGTCTGAAAACATTCTTCTAGATCATCCAGATGACCACGAACTGACATGCTCTTAACAATCATATCATAAACATAAACCTCCATATTCTTACCTAGCTACTTCGTGAAGATGTGGTTCATCATCCTCTGATACGTAGCTCCCACATTGATCAAACCGAACGTCATTTTTTTTATAGGCATACACCGACCGATGAGTAATGAAAGCTGTCTTCGGTATATCTTCCTTGCACATAGAAATTTGATGATATCCTGAGAAAGCGTCCATGAAGCTAAGCAAAGCGTATCCCGAAGTTACATCAATGAGTTGGTCAATATGAGGCAGAGGATAGAAATCCTTCGGGCACGCCTTATTTAGATCGGTATAATCTATACAAACTCGCCATTTGCCATTATGCTTTTGTACCAGAACTACGTTTGCCATCCACTCAGGATAATCAATCTCGAAGATGAAGTTTGCATCCAGCAACTTGGTGATCTCCTCATCAATTATTCTTTGTCTCTCCGGTGCGAAAATCCTTCTCTTCTGTCGAACTGGTTTCTTATTGGGATCCACTTGCAATCTGTGTTTAGCCACTTTCGACTCACTCCCGGCATATCACTGGGAACCCAAGCAAAGACATCGGCATACCACCGAAGCAACTTCATCAGACTTGTCTGAAAAGGCTCTGGAAGCCCCGAACCGATTTTCACTATTTTTTCTTTCCTTCCCGGAATCAACTCGATCTCCTCGGTCTCCTCTATGGGCATGACTAAGGGTTCTGTTCCACTCTCTGTGAATGGCTCTATTTCAATGGCCATGGTGTGTTTTTGTTTACTGATTCCTACTCCCGAGGTGATTAGAGCATTTCGATAACACCTCCTCGCCAAGTCTAAATCTCCTGTGACTTCGCCAACTCCATGGGGCGTAGGAAATTTAATCTTGAAGTGGGGAATTGAAGTAACCGCCTGTAGAGCTGTCAAAGTAGGTCTCTCCAAAATAGCATTGTAAGCCGAATCAACATGTACAACGTAAAATTTACAGATGATTTGAACCTGTTGGGGAACTGTCCCGAAGACAACCGGCAGCTCGATGGTTCCTGCCACTTTGACTGGATCGTTGCTGAAACCATACAAAGGGGCTTCCTGCCCAATCTCCATCTTCTGACCATCTAGAGGCATTCGATGATAAGCATATAGTATATCCACCGAAGAGCCATTGTCGACATCATCCTCTTCATATCCACCGAACCAACTTGTGCAGTGATCACCAAGGCTCCTTCGTGTGGTTCGATGGGTTTCGAAGGGAAATCTTCATCTTTGAAGGAGATTATGGAGCCCGGATATGCCCTTTCGGCCTTCATAGGCTTATCTACCAGAGACATCACCGAGTCCAGATATCCTCGTCTCTTCTTACCTGCAACCTTTCCCATGTTTCCCCCAGATATCACATCTACAACATGCCGCACCGCCTGGTTCGGCACTGGTTTGAACAGGCTGGGCGACTTGAGCTAACTCCCTATTCCTCGGCTGATCCCTTTGTTGTTCTCGCCCTACTACATACTGTATCAAAGTACCACTTTGAACTTTTCTCTCAATGAATTCTTTCAAACTCCAGCAGGAATTCGTATCATGTCCGACCGTCCGGTGGTAATTACAGTACAAAGAAGGATCTCCGGACCCTGGTCGGGGATGGTTTTTGGGCGGTTCGAAGTACGGTTGGTTCTTTATTTGTTCCAAAATGGTGGCCCGATCCGTGTTGAGTTGCGTATACACCTTATTCACCTTCTGAGTCGGAATGGGCTGGCGATCTCCCCTGGGTATCCAGTTATTGTTATACCTTTTTTGATTCCCTTCGAACCGATCATTGCCGACACTACTCTTTCTCTGATTAATGTCTGGCTTCTCCTTGTATTTCTCTTTTGCTTTTTTCGAAGAGCTCTGCTTCAAGCTAGCCATCGCCTCTTCCACCACTACAAATCCTTCGGCCTTTTCAAATGCTTAGGCCAGACTCTTCGGATGTTTGAACATCAGCTTCTTTACTAATTCTTCTGATTTCACCAGATCTAAACCATTCTGGAATAGCCCTACTGCCTGAAGATCATTAAGATCTGAAACGTGCCCCACAGCTTTTAGGAATCTCTTCACATATTGCCCCAGAGTCTCACTCGAATATTACCTTATTTGGGCCAACGATCCCGTGGGTCTTCCTCTTCTCTTATTGCTCCCGAAGCGAGCATGGAACTTGTCACACAAATCCGCCCATGACACAATCGAATCCAAAGCCAGAGCCCTCATCCATTGCCTTGCGTCCTTTCTTAACGTCAGTCTTAATGTCTGACATTTAGCTACATCTGAATAGTAGTAATAGTCCATCAATCTATCAAATGCTTGGCTGTGGTCGAATGGATCTCCAGAGCCGTCATAACTTTCCATATGAGGTAGCTTTTTACTGGGATCCGCTTTCTCCTTAAGAATTTCCGATGAGAAGGGAGACGTCTTTTTGTCCGAAGTTTTCTTCCCTTGTTAAACCTCTGTTAGCTGCTTCCGAAGCTCTTTTATCTCTTTCGCTAGGTCCTCCACCATCCCGGGTGAAGAAGCAATTTCCTTTCTGGAGAATTCGTCTTATTGTGTTTGATCCGATCTTTTCCATCCGGGCTAAACGATGCCGAAGGACTACGTCTGTTACTTCGGCCGGAGCGAGAACTCCCTGTGTGGTGTACCTTCTTCGGACTCTCTGGAGAATGACTTCTTGACCGGCTTCGTCGTCCATATCTTCTACTGTCTCTATGATACTCAATACGAGGCGTTCTTTTCGAAGACTCGGGAGAATATTCTTGTGGCACACTTCGTTTCCTGTCAGGGGAATGTCTACAAGACCCGCTATCATCCCGCCTGGAATATTCATTCCTCCTTGCTCTTCGACCATGTGACCTACTCCGTCTTTTCGGTCGAGTGTAACTGGAAGCTTCGTCTTTTTCCTCCGCCACAAGAACCATCTGTTTAGAAATCTCCTCCCTCTGCTGCAGAAGTGCTTTCAAGGCCGTGTCGGTTTCTTGTGCCATCTTTGTCAAGGTAGAAATTTTGTCCGCTTGGCCTTCTTGGTATTGGGTCTTAGGCGGTGTGCCCACCACCCTTTTTCGATCGTTGTCAGGACCTTTGCTAGCAGTAGAAAATAGCTTCCTCTTGGTATCACCATGGTATCTAGCCTGAGAATCTCCTAGAACTTTCTGTGACCCAAGTCTATCATGAGTACTTTTGGAGGGTCCCAGTCTGTCTTTCACTGAAATTCTTTGCGAAGAAGAGCTAGCATTCGTCGGCTGTCCTTTAGCCGTGACTGTTTTACTCTTCGCCATGGCTTCCAATGTAAGTCGTTCAGTAAGTTGTGATTGAAAACCAGAAACACTAAAGAGCCCTCCTTCTAGCGCCAATGTTAACGCCACAATCTAGCCACGCGCCTCAACCACGAAAAGTGCGCCTAATCCTGCACAATGAACACGTCAGCACCGGATCTCGACGGTTTTGGGCCGCCGGAGATCCCTCCGGTGTGAGAATAAGTACAGGTCGAAAAAATGGATTAACAATGGAGGTTCGTGCTCTAGTGTCTGGAGAGAAAAGTAAAGTTTGTTACCCGCCTTGTGTAGTACCCTGTCCCCATATATCATCTCACCAACTTGCATGTTTTCCCCCAAGGCTTACGTTAGCTGGCTGCATGCAGACTTTTTCATACTTGATCTCTACCCAGTCAATATTATGTCAACTCCACATTAATGAAGGAGGCTAAAGACGGCTGGGCCCATCACCTCAATCAGCCGCCTGCTAATCCCATAGATTAGGGATAATTTTTAGTTCATAAGTTGCCACCTGTCACCCATCACCAGTTCCGGCCCAGACCAAATACCCATTTAGAAATATAATCCAATGCACCAAGGACAAAAGGGGTTTGACACGAAAAGTCCAAAATAAATTGGACCGGCCCAAATCTCCACAGCCCAACAGTTTCTATAATCCATGAACTAGGTACTATTCATCTCCTTCACTGAAAATAGTTATATAACTCAATTTTAATTTACATCATATCACAGATTCACAATAATACCAACCTTTAACTTATATCTTTTTGGGATTAAACTTTGCTACAAATTAAGGTGCACAGTGCACTTATACTATCTCAATGGAATATCTTTGTTGGGGAGGTAGGACTTGTAAAATAACAATAATTCAATGTGCTACAGTTGGAGTTATTGCTCCATCAAACCCACCAGGTAAAGCAGGAAACAAGAAAGTGGGGAACACAGATCCTAAACAGGGTAATATTCTATCATTCTTCAAGAAGGTTTAAAGATTGAGAATTATAGTTTTGGTTGTTTGGTTATGTAGCTTTTATATGTAAGTTGGTGTAGTGTACGTACTTGTCAAAACTCTTAGCAACGTTGTTCGCAAAATTTGTTGAATTTGATGAGAAAAAGAGAACTTACAAAGATCACTGTCCTCAACAAATTTAGCCAAATTGAAACATATATACATACATACATACCTTCTCTGAATGATGAACAAGAAATAGTTTTGATCCTCCACTGGGAATGCCCTTATTGCCTCGATTTTTCTTATTTACTTGTGAGCGATGCTGAAAAAAAGAACAAATCATTGAACAAATAATACAAATCTAATATTCTTTGATAACAAAAAATAATATGCATATAAAATAAAGGATTAAAGTTAGAATAACCATACAATAAATTTTGGCGATTGTTTCTGCAAGCTTCCCATTTCTCTCTTTGTGTGTGTGACAATGTTTATTGGACAAGAGAAAGTATTGGGACAGAGGCCTTTGTGAGTCTATTTATATTGTGTGTACAAGTAGTAAATAAATTAAAGGTGATTGAAGTTTCGGTTGTAATAGGCATGAAAATGAAAACATTTTAACTTAGTAGTCCAACCATTTCCTTGCATTCAAAATGGCTTAGATTCAATAACATGCAATAAGTTGCAGAATGTAAGCAGCAGTTGTGCAATGTTACAATGGATATGCTGGTAAACATTAAGAAGTTATACATGTTTATGCCAACTAAAGTAATAGTTTGGGATAGAGTGATATATGCGCACCTAAGGTGACAGATCATAAATCCAACCTAACAATCTTAATAAGGACTGACATATTAGAAGATCTACATTACAATCTGAAAAGTTTGAGCCTCTACTATCATGGGACATCAACAATTATAATTTGTGCCTTCCAAATTGAGATCATAATAGACAAGTTATGATGTAAATAAATGTTTTTGATATTCAACATCTGGATAAGTATCAATGTACCCACTAATCCCCACCCCTTTTAAGGGAAGTAATAGTCTAAAATTTACTCTATGTTAACAAAAGATGGTACAATCAATCTTACTTCCTAGTTCCTACCTTAGTAGCTACTTTCCATAAACTTTGATTCGCATACTAGAACCAACTACATTTAAACAAATGAAACAGCAAGGAACAAACTTTACCCTTTTAAAACAATACTACTTTTAACTAGAGCAATCGATTACTTTAGTAAGCTCAGTTAATTTAGGGATCAAAACAACACATAAAACAAAAACTTACTGCCAAAAGGACAAATGCAGACCCAACTAGGAATCATTTGAAAGGCTGCCAAATCCCAAGGGAAAATCATTTGTCAACTGTGAAAGCATTGCTACCATGCCACAAATTTCTTTTGTGATAGGAGGTAAATCCTTCACCTTCTCTCCAGAATAGGTGTGCTTTTTGTTGTATCATGTCTTTCAGCTTGTATAGTCCAGGTTATGGAAAAAAGAGTCATTTTCTTTGTAAATTACACAAAAAATGATACTCTTTTTTTGGACATACTGTATTTTGAAATGATGAAGCACTTAAAAAGTTCCAAAGTCAATGAAAACATATCATACTTTAAACTTTCACACTCAAGATCTACCTATCGTTATAAAATGTAATTATAGAGGTAGAGGGCTCTATTTTTCTATTGAAACTAGTTATTCTGTTACGTATTAAATAATTGGAAATAATTGGTATTCTCTCGATTGAAAGTTTCTTATTATTCTGTTACGTATGAAATAATTGTTATATGTATGTGAAAAATTGTATGTCAACACATTTTTTCAAGTTGTATCCATGGGGAGGAAGGAAGCGAGACGTAAGATGTATTCATTCACTCATTTAATTGGAGAGTTTTATTAAAAGAGTTATAAATAAGAATAAAACGCTAACCCCTGATATCAAGGATTCCCATATTGAACCCCCATAGTCCAAGATAACTTTTTGACATTCAAAGCTCACAATACCATCTGCTCCAATGGCGTGGCTGAATTAAGCCCTAAAAGACAGTAGAATAAAGGAAAGTAGATGACAACAAACAACACACTGGTTGTCTTTAAGTTACCATGGCATGTGATAGACACATAAAATTGGCAATACTAGACAATTGCCCCATTGAAATACAAAACAACTAAAAATAATATATGATATACCGAACTCTCAGAAAGGCTTAGGTTATTCAAACCCTAACCCTTAGGGTTCGTCATGTGAATAGTGCCTATTTCGTCTTTTTCTCGAAAATATTTTTATTCCCGAAAATCTTTTATTTTCGTCTTGAAAATTCATTCTCGTTCATTCTAGCTCACAGCCAGAATACTTTTGGCTTATTATCATCTAGGTCATAGAATGAATAATAAAAACATAATACAGAATATAAATAATAAAAATCTATTTTATTAATTAATAATTCTTTAAACCTAATTTTTGGACAATCCAATTTTCCAGGTTGTCACATTCTTCCCTTCTTATAAAAATTTCGTCATTACAATTTCTAAAACCACATTCATACTCGGATGCTTCATCCTTACAACCTCATCCAAAGGTTTTAATATTACTTCCTTAATTCATAAACATCTTTTTTCCTAAGGATCATTTGTTGACATAATCGTCATTAGTTAAATACCATGTCTAACCATACCGAGTTGTCACATTCTTCCCGCCTTATAAAAATTCCGCCCTCGGAATTTCTAAAGCCATATTCATACTCGGATGCTTCATCCTTACAACCTCATCCAAAGGTTTTAATCTTACTTCCTTAACTCATAAACATCCTTTTTCCTGAGGATCATCTGTTGACATAATCGTCATTAGTTAAACACCATGTCTAACCATACTTTCAATCTCTCGGGATATCACATTCACCGATTCTTCTATAAATTTCGTCCTCGAAATTGTTAACATACTCTTCTTCTCAACTTCTCTTCCAAGAAGTTCTCATCTTCCCCACATTCCACAGTCTTCACAATTTACAAACTAATTATGAAGTTAAATGAATGACTAGGAATATAAAGATT
Organism: Panax stipuleanatus; assembly: GCA_020205555.1. NCBI lineage: Eukaryota > Viridiplantae > Streptophyta > Magnoliopsida > Apiales > Araliaceae > Panax > Panax stipuleanatus. Next base: position 50,095,818 of record CM035121.1, on the reverse strand, counting down.
CCTTTAATACATTTTTCATTTTTGTTGAGGGGTCTTATAGACTATGAACTCTGAACTTGATTCAACGGTATTTACCGCAAACCAGTTCTTCCTTACCCAGTACGTTTACAATCACAAAGAAAGTAAACTACCTCTTTCATACGTAGGTGATCAACTTATCGTATAACCCCATTTCAGGGTTTGTTCTCCTCAGACTTAATCATTAGATTCCACACCAAGTGAATTTGGTTTGGCATATCTTCTCAAAGAAAGCTTGATTTTCTTTTAAACATGACATAACATTTGTCTATCCAAATCAAATAGCTTAGACCATACCAATAAATTGGACATCAACTGAAACATTCTTCTAGTCAAATCAATTAACATCGACTACTTCATTAAATTCTTTCACAATACTTCAAAAAGTTTTTATGATGTCATGATACCGTTCTGTTTCACAGTACGTTGAGGACCTCGTCAGTTCGTGACTTCGTCATTCTACATCGTATCATAGCGGATTGATAATCCAAAGATCACATCCACCACTAGGTTCAATTGCATTAATAACTCCATCTTTTTACCATCTCTTCATCAAATGCACTGATGATATAAAATTCATTCTTATATTTCAAATCAATTTCTGTCTAGCCAAAAAAATTAGCATAAACATACAAAGAATAGTTCTTTTAAAATCCATTGATTCCAAAGATTTGAACTAATATTATTTTTCTCAAACATGTACACATTAGCACGATGTCAATAAACTTTGAAATCTAGCATAGCTAGATAACTTGGAATTTTCTATTTTCTTCATCTTCCTTCATTGTCATACTTGCGACAATCCTAACTTCTTCTAGCACCTTCAATGCTCACTATACTAAAAATAGTAAATTTTTAGTCTACCACATTCTTATACATTAGTATAGTTCATCAACTTACCACACTTTATGTGTTCAGGAACTTTCCACAACCATATGTGTTTAAGAACTTATCTTCGCAACATGTAATTCAAGAACAAATCAAGGACTTTCCATACGCTTAGAGGCTCGGAAACATAACATATAACTATGAGTCACAAACTTTTCATAAGTATGAGTTTCAAGAACTCGCACCTATCTTAATACATTCTACTATCTAATATACACATGAGAAAAGATTCACCTTCTCGTCATATACATATTGATAACGTGACATTACTATTTCAATGACTGTCACTGTAATAGACTGAGTGGTTGTTACACCAAAGCACAAACCTTTGTCCGTAACAAAAGTTCATATAACTCAGCTATCACATGAGTCCTCAATTGAAATTTATAACATTCTTACCTTCTTTTACTTAATACAAATTTTCTTTAATTCTTACCTTATCCTCTACAACTCTTCTAAGTTCTTCTTCTCGTACTACTTCATAGTACCATTCCATTATAGCCTTTAGTTATAATTCATCCATCGTTTAACAGAAAATCTATTATTCATGATTTAATGAGACCATGTAATGATCTTCTTCCTTAATCGTTTAACTCAACAATTTTCTTATCCTTCTCTCTCAGATTATAGCCTTAGGTACTCCTGACTAAAGTTTATAACCTATCAGCTCTGATACCAACTTGTGACACCCCGAAATCCGATCTATCTTCACACCCGGATTTCGTACATCACTAGTACATCTCATTCCAAACATACATCATTATATAATTAAATATAACCACATACATCTGTAAAATCCCAAGTTTTATTACCTTAAAGCTTTCATTCATTCAAATAATGATAATTACATTATTCTTTATTTCTTACAAGAGTGAATTTTATCCGCCACAAAATATTCGTAACAGTTCATTAAACTAATCTATAGTTTAATTAACTATTCTACATTACAAGTCTTAGCTTTATTTTCACGCTTGTACATATAATGACCAACACTTGCGCAGGACACCAGTCATCTTGATCTTTACAGGATTCTTAAGTTCTTTCTAACATCGTCCGCTAAAAATATTTTTATTTAAAGCAAGTGTGAGCATTCAATTTCTCAGCAAGTCATAGCGGTTGTATAACAACAAAATCAAGAATCATGCATTTTTTTAAACTTTGATAACCGAACAAAGGTTATGAAGCAGCTCGAATAATAGGAATACGTTTTGATTCCTATCATTTTAAAATATTCATCACATTTACTTTGTCATACTTTCATTTTTTTACTCTTTCATATACATTTTCTCTGGCTAGAATCATTAGCACAGACTTAACAATAACGGTTCATGAATAAACAAAACTTCTTAACATTGAACAGTTCAATCACAGAACAATTCATTTCACCAAAACACCGAAGTGTTAGAAATTGTGGCGCAAGGCCTCATACATTCTATCACCTTGTACAAATATCACACATTTTCACATACAATATACTTTCTCATGTTCAACATCTGAGAAAGCTAAGAAACTAACATTCATTTGAAATATGAATGAAGTTATGAAACTTGCCTTAAGCACAGCTACAACTTAGTTTATGCTGAACTATTTACCACAATCCCTATATCACATAAGGAATAGCACATACCAATTAGTCATATATTTGACTTCAGCATTGGTTTAAACTTAACTTTACTTCCTATGGCTCGTGTTCTTGTAATCTAAGTCTACGCGACCAACTTTACTTTCATTCTATTGGTATTATGACATACGGAAATGGCATAAACCTTACAATCATCTTTACGATAGATTTACATTCTCATCTTCTTCTATAACATTTATACCTAGCACACATCGAGTTTCTAACAATATTCAATATAATACGCTGAGTGGTTTCTAACAAACTAGTTTCTCGTCTCGTCTGCACTGTCTTTCATAATGAGTTAGATCGGTTGCTAGTTTGTATATACATCCGCTCTCTGAAGAAATCGTGTAGCCCAAATACCATATATCGACCATTACAGACTACGATTGTACCACAACTCAAACTTAACCTATTCGAACCATTAAAAGTTATAATGTTCGTTAAGTTAATTCTCATTTCATATCTTACAATGTCCGGTACATTTGACTCAGAACATTATTCAAGTTATTATCATTAACTCAGCTTTCCAACATTTAGACGTTATTCATTACTCTTCGTTTCTTTACGTTCAAACAATATATGGCGTGTATGCTAAGCACGTTTAACTTACGTGTACACTTAACACCTTCACGTCGGTTTAAGTGTTTTTTTACGTTCACTTATCTTCCTACATTCATATCGTTCGTCTTTTACTTTCATTCAACCTTTACTTAAGGTTTTAATCACTTTCAATAGTGATTCATTACGTGAACATCATGTTCATCTCCCTACCTTAATGTCTAAGTCATACGGTTCGCTGTATGCTAAGACCGCTCATTCATCACAACTACGTCGCATTTACAGCGTTTATGCGCTTTACACTTAACTTTCATTACGACATTATAACATCGAAATGTTATAAGTCACCCTCTACATTAAACGTCCAAGGAATTACAATTATAGCAATCCCACAAGTTCATTTTAATGCGAACATTGTCCCCGGATATCAATTACGTATTACACGTTCGTCGTTTTATAACCTTTATTCGACGTTTCATCGTCAAACTCAAGGTTTTACTCATCATTCTAGCTATTTTTTTTTCATGAACATTGCATTCATGCTTGCTGTTGGGTTTGTACGAAATCGTGTTGCAATCAAATTGCAAAAATTAGCGGAAGCATGGTATATCAGAGTTTAAAAATTTCTACAAAACCATTACCCGGATCATCCTTTATGCAAATTATTAATTTAAAACGATAAATAAGAAGTTATGGAATCATACCCTTGTAGAACGAAGCTTCCACATGTACTAGTTCAACTCCTTTTTCTTCGTGATCTCCTTGAATTTTTGGGTTAGATTCATTCCTTTGATCAACGTTAGCCACCCAAGTGTTTGGCCTCTAAAGGTGATCCACCAAGGAAGAGGAATTATCAAGAAGGAGGGTGTTTGGCTAAACCTTAGTTTTCTATCCTCTATAGAAAAGGAGTACTCTCCAACAATTGGAATTGTATCAACTGATATCTATTATAAGGCTCCTCTTATATAGATATTGGTCAACCCTTCTAATCCTATTAGACATGGAATTTCTTTTAATTAATTAAACTCCTTTAATTAATTTAGGCTTCCCACCATATGGGAATAATTAATTAAATTCATTTAATTAATTTGTCTCCTAATCTTATTAGGAATAAATGAGAGTACTAAATATTAAATTAATTACTAAACTCCTTTAGAAATTAAAATAATAATAATTGTAATAATATTAATAAGACTCCTATTATTAATTTATATTTAATATTTCCAAAATATTAAATAATAAACATTAAGCTATTTAATTTATTCTATCACCATAGATTAAATTAATTACACTTAATGCATTATTACGATTATGCCATTACCTTCTTAAATAATTATTCTTCCTTTTATGGTGTGACCCTTTAGGTTCTCCATATTAAACCGGTTGTGAATAAATCAATTAAAATAATTTTAATCTTATTTAAATAAATAAATTAAACTAATAATCTATTTAAATAAATAATATTTATTCTACAATAGGGATAAGCCTCCCTAGCGATCAACGACTTTCTAGATAATATAGATTTCAATATTAATCAAAAAAGAACCTGTGAGTAAATAGTTACTATACAATTCAATCCTTCCACCATACAATGTCCCAATTAAATATAAGACATGGATTTACTGTTAAATTTTATTTTATTTAATTATATGTATTTCGATTAGAAAATGCACAACACCAAATAATGCAAATTAGAAACTCCTTTCTAATTTCATTCCACCTTGGCCAAGGATTCCTGGGTTGTCATTTAATGAATCACACATGACATATCTCCTCTTTTACTAGAGGTGGTAGCTTCTTTATTGATCATTCATTATCTCCATATGTAACTCATTATACTCAAGCATACCCTTTTATATACCCTAAAGGGCTTTAAGGAATAAGTCAAAGTATAATTCATTACATACAAGATACTATGATGATCTCAAGTCCAAGGATCACTTGTACTACTATCACATTAAGAATTCCTATTGACAGGCGAGTAAAACTCTATTAAGTATTCCACAGCGAGTCACGTTCAGTGAACTTATTCTCCAATAAGCACCTACATACTTGCTTTAGTGTCTCCACACAAATGATTATGAGATCAATCATCCTCATCCAATGAGCAAGCAACATATGTACTAATTTATCCGGATTTACTAATTCCCTTTTTAGTAATCCCATGATTAGGAACTATTTTAGTTTTTAAGCTTTCTAAGAATTTAGATCTCATTAGCATGATCATCATCATGATTCTAAAAGCATTGCTTAAAACTATTGGTTATTTACATATTATAAAAACAGCAACATGTAGATAATTAAATGCCTTTAATAAATGAATATTTTATTAATAAATAAATAAGATTGTTTACAAAGTACGTACTTTATCATCATACATGATTGGCTTGTATGCACACTACTATCACTTGCCCCTTAATTACCATAAAAAAGTTGGAAAATAAAAAGCTCCAGTCGGAGAAAATTTCCCTAAGGACGCTGCGATGCCACTCTTAGGCTTAAACTCGGTGCTGTGGCGCCGGGTGGCAGTGCTTGGCCTCCCAAGTAGGCGTTGCGGTGCCAATTCCTTAGGCTTGGGCGGCGCTGCAGCGCCGACCCTGAGCCCTTGAATTTTTTTAAGTTTTTCATTATGGTTTCTTACCGGGCTCATAACGCGATCGTTATAACTCGGAATTGGCTCGTTCAAAAGACAATAGCTCACATATCTTACGTACTTCGATTCTATCTGGACAGAATAAGTTTCTGAATTCGTTAACGATAAATCCACCGTTTAAATTTTTATTATGTGTTCGTTAAACGTTCGTGAACGTTCATAGCTCATTTCTTCATTTTAAGTCAGAATTCGTCCGTTCTTGAGTCTGCAACTCTTAAATACATAGTTCTAAGATACTCCATCGAAAACCAAGGTTTTTGAGTTAACTGCGATTTTTGAATATCATTCTGGGAATTCTACGATTTCGACAATTAATGTCTAATCCCGTAAATTTTGTCATTACTTCGTTACTCGAGATTTTTACGCCAAACCAAATGGAATCAATCCATTGGTTATTTATCTATGATCCTAACCAACCATAACCATCTAACTTACGATGATTTTTAATTTGTCCATCAACAACTTCTTATTATGTTCTTCGCGTTCTTCGTTCATTCTTCGTTTTTAATCGATATTATGATTACGATTTTACGTTTTATCGCATTTTAAGGTTATAAGTTCGATAATTCATCCTTAAAACATCAGAGAGTTCATATAACTCATCCCATTAACATCAAGCGATTCATACTTCATATGAAAAGCTTTTAGAAAATTTTTAAACTAACTTTTAATTCTTATTTATTCATTTCCTTATGATTCAACCATAAGGAAATTGTAAGACCCCGAATTTTATAAATAAAGATTTAATTTTTTTTATATATTATTTTAAAATAGTAAGGGGTTGATTTAATTAATGTAGTAAATTGTGGGTAAAATGTGCAAATATTTCAAAATGAGCAAGTGGTTATAAAATATTCATTGTTGTCGGGGAATATTCGTTTGGTCGTGGAATATTCTTGTTGTCGGGAAATATTCGTACGACGGCGCAGCCATTTGTGGGCCCCACAACGGAATAATTGTCGGATATAGAAAGCGACAGAAATAACCTTTTTATAAATAACGGCAAAACTGTTACCGTTAAACTGTTGAAATACTCGGTAATAAAAATACAGTAATACACGTTGTTGCATAGTAGCACACGGTATTGCACAGTATTTCGAATTATTTATTCTTACGTAAGAAGGTACTTACTCAATTACTGTTACAGTAATTACTATTCAATATTTTATATTATTGATTCAATAATTGCTACGTTGATATTTTATATGATTGATTGTCACTGCATAGTATTTCGCATTATCAAATCAATAATTCATATTATTTGAATAATATTATTAGATAGCATTATTGACAATGTCTAAGAAAGTTATGTCTAGGAGGGATTATTTAATTGCGCGCCAGTAAGGAGAAATCCTTATCGGAAGGCCCCCTCTTTCCTGGGAACGACCTGGTTGTCAATATTGTAGTTCTGTAATATTATTTGTGAATAATTAATTATTGATTTATATGATAAGGAAATATTTATTTTGTGGATATAAAAGAAGGAATTAGTGCTGATGTATTTTTATCAGTATTTTGGTGTGGAAAATCATCCGTTTGTGGATTTCAGCTATTTTCAATTGGGATTTTGGAAAAACTTCCTTCTACAAAGTTGTAGAGAATTAAATTTTCTATGAAAAGGACATAGAATTTATATTTTTCTGACAAAAGGGGCTATTTATTATGAATTATTGAAGTTTTGAAAATAAATATTTTAATATATATATATATATATAATTATATAACATGTGGGGACTTTAATTTTAAATGAGGTGGCTGCAGAGTTCAAAGTTGGTATGCTGCCAACCTTTGAAGAAATTGCTCCGTGGTTCCTTTTGTCAATCTTGGCATCCTAGCATTTTTTTGTAAATAGGGTGCTTAGTTAGAAATGAAAATCACACCAGAATCAAAAAATTTTCTCTCTATAATATCGAGTGTATTTCTTGTGAGTATTTAGATACTTTAGTGTTGATAACAGTGCAAATTTTCATCCACATAATATCCGATATTCCAGTCAAAACTACTCTCCGGTTAAGGTAAAGGATGTTATTTTTTTTCATAAACGATGTTATTCTTTTCAATATCATTATACCAAAATATTGTCATTAATTTTATTATAAAATTTTTACTTTTCCCATCGGAGTTACTATTCACATATACGGCACTATTCACGTATACGGCATTATTCACGGAAAAATTAAATTTTCTTTTATATGTCCAAGTTGCTTGTTAATGTTCCTATCTTTGATTGGATCCAAGTTTTGAGATCTATTCTTGAATTTTGCTCCACAAAGTATTATTATGGAGTATTTTTAAACTTGGATAAACTAAAATGCGAATCCTTAATCTTTGTCCTTTATCTCACTGGATTCGTTATTTATATTATTTTTCATCATCCTCAGTCCTAAATGGTGATATAACTGAATTTCTTTGGTTTGTAGAGCAAAGATGGATGATTACCTGATGAATATCTTTGGCCGTAGTGCAAAGATGAACAGGTGTTAAGATGAACATGACCACTGGTGATACACATAAATATCTTTGGCCGTAGTGCAAAGATGAATATTTGATTTGAGATATATTGATTGATGTTACAGGGATAAAATATTAATTATGGACTTCTAAATCATAGAAGATAGTAGACATTATCTCCCACTTAACTCTTCTGATGCATTGTTATTTCCGCTGCAGTTGTTTATTTAAAACTTGTTGTCCATAATATTTTATCTGATTTGTTGAAGACTAACGATAATTCATTTTCCATTATCTTAGTCATAATATTCTTTACTGGGCTAGTTGAGCTCACTCTTTTCATTTATTGTCCTCTTCAGGAAATGAGAATGTCGCAGGAACTAGTCGGGGGACAGAGTGATGGTCCGAGTTAGAGCAGTAGTAGTCCTCACTATTTCTAATAAATAGTGTGATAATAATTGTAATGAGGACTTAGTTTGAATGTTAATATTTTTTATATATTTGTAACGACACTCACAGTTGTGTGGTCGTATTTTGCACGACCGTGTGATATAAAGTTTGTATTTGGATTCTGTACCATGTATTTGGTGACTCAGAATGGGTTGGGTTGACTGGACCTATTCTGGGGGCGTCACAGTTGGTATCAGAGCTTAGGGATATGGTTTCTGGCTGAGATCTGGGAATAGAACTAGGAGGGGAGAGAAGAGTAAATCCTTCACTAGTATGTCCTACCTAATCTTATGTGGTATTTAATTGGTCAGTCGGAGCATAGGGTTAATATGTGATATGTTAATTTATTTAATTAACCCTTGTTTTATGGCAGTATTTCAGAATGGCAGCTGAGAATGTTAACAATGGAGTGAATGAGACCGTAGAGACACCTTTAATCACCAACCAGGAGAACGTGCAGCAGGAAGACAATGTTCATCCTGAAAACAATACTGATCAGATGATAAACAATGAGATGTTTAGAAGCTTTTTGAAGTTCATGCAAAACCAGACGAGGGAGACTCGTGTGCAAAATACAAGTGGAGATAATAACAACATGCGAATTATCACTGCCAAGCAGTTCAAAAAATTGGGACCACCAGAGTTTTTGGGAAAGCCAAATCCGATCAAGGCGGAGACGTGGGTTAAGTAAATTACCAAGATATTTGATGTCTTAGGATGCACGAAGGAACAGAAGGTTCCATTTGCCACCTTTATATTCCATGGAGAGGCAGATTACTGGTGGGAATCTATGAAGCGTACCCAGACTGCCGCACTCAAGATGTCTTGGGAAGCATTCCAGAAACTGTTCAATGACAAGTACTGTCCTGAAAGTATTCGTCATATAAAGGAGGTAGAGTTTATCAGACTGGAACAGAACAACATGACGGTGTCCCAGTACGAGGCTAAGTTCGCGGAGTTATCCCAGTTTGCACCTCATTTGGTGGAGAATGAGGAACGTATGACGCGGATGTTTTTGAGAGGTTTGAAACCCGAAATTCGTCAATACCTCATTTCTCATAAATTTTCTCTATATTCGAATTTAGTAAACAGGGCCTAGTTGTTAAAACCAGATAGTGATTATGTTCAACCAAGGGACAACAACCAAGGTCGTACCGGTGGCAGTAGTCATCGGAACAATGACAACCAGCGGGGAGGAAAGTATCATGACAGAAGCGGTAACCACTCCGGTGGTAATCGTGGCCATGATAGTAGAAAAAGTGAATCGGGAGGAGATTTCAAGAAGAGAAGGTACAACAATGAGAACGTGAAGACGTCGACATCAGCACCAGCATCAACTGTTTCTAAGGGAGGAGAACGACCACCGATCATATGCTATAAATACTGGAAAGAGGGACACATCAGCCCAAACTGCCCATTACAATTCAAAGCATGCTATAACTGTGGAAAAGAAGGACATATAGCTCGAGATTGTCCTGTAGCGAAACCAAGTCCAGCAGGGGTGGTGATTCCAAAGGCGGTTTCGGACAAGTCAAAGTCGGTGATTCCTGGAAGAGCATTTGTCGTGATAGCCCAAAATGCGAGGAACCCACACGAGGTGATTACGGGTAAGCTAATCATAAACTCTTGCGAAGTTTACACCTTGTTAGATACCGGTGCTACCCATTCTTTTATTTCACCTGCTTGTGCTCAACGATTAAATTTAACACCTGAGAAGTTAGACTTTGACTTATCTGTTGAAACTCCGTTAGGAGAAACTTTTGTTACATCTACAGTTTACAAATATTGATTGATTCAAATTGGTACCCTCACCCTACCTGTTGATCTTATATCTTTGAAAATACTTGCATTTGACGTGATTTTAGGAATTGATTGGTTAACCACTTACCATGCCAAAATTGATTGTTTTCGTAAGGTTGTTAGTTTTTATATTCCTAACCAACCTGTTGTGCGAATTCAAACCACCAAACCACTAAAATCTGTCAATGTCATTTCAAGTCACCAAGCTATTCATTTATTGAAAAACGGATGTCAAGCTTTCTTAGTTCATGTCACTGATCTAAACCAGAATACGTCAGATTTGAAGAATATTTCCGTTGTTAATGAGTTTCCTGATGTATTTCCTAAAGAACTTACCGGTCTACCCCCAGAACGTGAAGTTGAATTCTTTATTGACCTTGAACCCAGTACAAAACCCATTTCTAAAATCCCATATCGAATGGCTCCTATTGAATTTTAGGAGTTAAAGGTCCAACTACAGGAGTTGCTAGACATCGGTTTTATACGTCCTAGAACGTCTCCTTGGGGTGCTCCTGTTTTATTCGTAAAGAAGAAAGACGGGAGTATGCGACTTTGTATTGACTATCGGGAGTTGAACCATGTCACCATCAAGAATAGGTATCCGCTACCTCGTATTGATGACCTGTTCGACCAGTTGCAAGGAGCACAATTCTTTTTAAAGATCGATCTTCGTTCTGGATATCATCAGTTGAAGATTAAAACTAAGGATATTCCGAAGACTGACTTCAGAACTCGGTACGGGCATTATAAGTTCTTAGTCATGTCTTTTGGATTAACTAATGCTCCTTCTGCTTTCATGGATATGATGAACCGTGTATTTAAGGAATATTTGGATCAGTTCGTTGTTGTCTTTATTGATGACATCCTCATCTATTCTAAAAGCCGTGAAGATCATGAGCACCACTTGAAACTGGTACTTCAAAAGCTTCTTGAGAACAAGCTATATGCCAAGCTGAAGAAATGCAAGTTCTGGCTTGAGTAAGTAGCATTCATTGGGCACGTGGTATCGAAACGTGGAGTATCTGATGACCCGACGAAGATTGAAGCAATACAAAGTTGGGAGCAACCTAAGTCGGTGACCGAAGTACGAAGCTTTATGGGCTTAGCTGGTTAATATCAAAGGTTCGTAGAGGGATTTTCTTGAATCGCTACTCCATTAACTCAGCTGACTCGAAAAGATATAAAATTCATATGGAACGAGGAATGCGAGAAGAGCTTCCAAGAGCTCAAGAGGAGGCTCATTTCGGCACCTGTTCTGACGATACCATCTGGTTCGGATGGATTTGTCATTTACAGCGATGCTTCGGGCAAAGGCAATATGGGAAAGTCATAGCCTATACCTCGCGATAACTCAAAGAATATGAGAGGAATTATCCTACTCATGATCTAGAGTTGGCAACAGTCGTTTTTGCTTTAAAAATCTGGAGACACTACCTGTATAGAGAGAAAGTGGAGATCTATACGGATCATAAGAGCCTCAAATATTTCTTCACTCAAAAGGAACTCAACATGCGGCAACGACGTTGGCTCGAGCTGTTGAAAGATTACGATCATACCATTCAATACCATCTTGGAAAAGCGAACGTGGTAGCTGACGTGTTGAGTAGAAGATCATACGCGGGAACGAATGCGATGCTATCAAGGCCTATTTTGTGTGATTTACAAAGGATGAAGATAGAGTTCAAGACTCCGGGGACCCATGCGATGATGTCAAGTATACATGTAGAACCAGCTTTGATTGATAAAGTTAAAGCTGTCCAAGCTACAGACTCGGAGCTGATGAATATGAGGAAGAAGATGCAAGAAGGTGCTATTCCAGAAGCAAAGATTGATGAAGAAGGAATACTTCGAGTCAACTCCAGACTTTGTGTTCCCAACGATTCTGACTTGAAGTATAGAATCATGATGGAGGCACACAACACACCGTTTGCATCCATCCTGGGAGTACTAAAATGTATCGTGATCTTCGACATATATTTTGGTGGAGCAATATGAAAAGAGAGATCGCGGAGTATATCTGGAGGTGTTTAACGTGTTAACGTGTCAAGGCGGAGCATCAAGTGCCAAAGGGTCCATTGCAACCACTTGAGATTCCAAAGTGGAAGTGGAAACACATTACCATGGATTTTGTTACGGGTCTTCCCAAGGTTTCTCAAGGCATAGCTGCAATTTGGGTTATTGTCGATATATTAACCAAGTCTGCTCATTTCTTACCGATACGGGAGACTTATTCCCTTGAACGTCTTGCTCGTATGTACGTGAATGAGATTGTGAAATTGTATGGCATGACAGTATCCATAGTTTCGGATCGTGACCCCAGATTTACTTTACGATTTTGGATCAGTTTGCAGAAAGCTATGGGCACGGAGTTACGATTCTGTTCGGCATATCATCCTCAAACAAACGGACAATCAGAAAGGACTATTCAAACTCTTGAAGATCTATTGAGACTTTGTGTTCTAGACTTCAAAGGGAGTTGGGATAAGTACTTACCATTGGTGAAATTCTCCTACAACAACAGTTATCAGGCAAGTATAGGGGTGGCTCCATTCGAAGCGTTGTATGGACGAAAGTGTCGCTCTCTAGTATGCTGGGATGAGGTGGGTGAAGCAACATTGTTGGGACCGGAGTTAGTACATATAACTACGGAAAAGATTCAAATGATCCGACAACGGATACAAATCGCACAAGATCGACAAAAGAGTTATGCAGATCTTCATCGAAAGGACGTGGAATTTAATGTTGGGGACCATGTGTTATTATGTGTTGCTCCGTGGAAGGGAGTTACGAGGTTTGGAAAGAGAGGAAAACTCAATCCACGATTCATTAGTCCATTTGAGATCCTTGACCGAGTAAAAAATGTGGCCTATAGACTCGCTTTACCTCCAAGCATGTCTCGTGTTCATAATGTTTTTCACATATCCGTGTTGCGTAAATATGTGAAAGATCCAAACCACATTATTGAGTTAGAACCGGACGAGATAGCTAAAGATTTAACGTATGAGGAAGTACCTATCAAGATTTTGGATAGGAAGGAGCATGTCATACGCTCGAAAATTATACCTCAAGTTAAAGTTTAGTGGAGAAACCATGCTATTGAGGAAATGACTTGGGAGTTAGAATCGAAAATGAAAGCGAGGTATCCTCACCTCTTCGACACCCCAAGTACGTACGTCAAATTCGAGGACGAAATTTCATAAGGAGGGGAGGATGTAAGACCCCGAATTTTATAAATAAAGATTTAATTTTCTTTATATATTATTTTGAAATAGTAAGGGGTTGATTTAATTAATGTAGTAAGTTGTGGGTAAAATGTGCAAATATTTTAAAATGAGCAAGTGGTTATAAAATATTCATTGTTGTCGGAGAATATTCGTTTGTTCGTGGAACTTGTTGTCGGGGAATATTCGTACGACGGCGCAGCCATTTGTGGGCCCCATAACGGAATAACTGTAGGATACTAGAAAGCGACAGAAATAACCTTTTTATAAATAATGGTAAAACTGTTACCGTTAGACTGTTGAAATACTCGATAATAAAAATACAGTAATACACGTTGTTGCACAGTAGCGCACGGTATTGCACAATATTTTGAATGATTGATTCTTACGTAAGAAGGCACTTACTCAATTACTGTTACAGTTATTATTATTTAATATTTTATATTATTGATTCAATAATTGCTACGTTGATATTTTATATGATTGATTCAATAATTGTCACTGCACAGTATTTTGCATTATCAAATCAATAATTCATATTATTTGAATAATATTATTAGATAGCATTATTGACAATGTCTAAGGAAGTTCTGTCTAGGAGGGGTTATTTAATTGCGCTCCAGTAAGGAGAAATCCTTATCGGAAGGCCCCCTCTTTCTTGGGAACGACCTGGTTGTCAATATTGTAGTTCTGTAATATTATTTGTGAATAATTAATTATTGATTTAAATGATAAGGAAATATTTATTTTGTGGATATAAAAGAAGGAATTAGTGTTGATGTATTTTTATCAGTATTTTGGTGTGAAAAATCATCCGTTTGTGGATTTCAGCTATTTTCGATTGGGATTTTGGAAAAACTTCCTTCTACAAAGTTGTAGAGAATTAAATTTCCTATGAAAAGGACATAGAATTTGTATTTTTCTGACAAAAGGGGCTATTTATTATGAATTATTGAAGTTTTGAAAATAAATATTTTAATATATATATATATATATATAATTATATAAGATGTGGGGATTTTAATTTCAAATGAGGTGGCTGCAGAGTTCAAAGTTGGTATACTGCCAACATTTGAAGAAATTGCTCCGTGGTTCCTTTAGTCAATCTCGGCATCCTAGCATTTTTCTATAAATAGGGTGCTTAGTTAGAAATGAAAATCACACCAAAATCAGAAAATTTTCTCTCTATAATATCGAGCGTATTTATTGTGAGTATTTAGATACTTTGAGTGTTGATAACAGTGCAAATTTTTATCCACATAATATCCGATATTCCAGTCAAAACTACTCTTCGGCTAAGGTAAAGGATGTTATTTTCTTTCGTAAACGATGTTATTCTTTTCAATATCATTATACAAAAATATTGTCATGAATTTTATTATGAAATTCTTACTTTTTCCGTCGGGGTTACTATTCACGTATACGGCACTATTTACGGAAAAATTAAATTTTCTTCTATATGTCCAAGTTGCTTGTTAAGGTTCCTATCTTTGATTGGATCCAAGTTTTGAGCTCTATTCTTGAATTATGCTCCACAAAGTATTATTATGGAGTATTTTTGAACTTGGATAAACTAAAATACGAATCCTTAATCTTTGTCCTTTATCTCACTAGATTCGTTATTTATATTATTTTTCATCATCCTCAGTCCTAAATGGTGATATAACTAAATATCTTTGGTTTGTAGAGCAAAGATGAATGATTACCTGATGAATATCTTTGGCCGTAGTGCAAAGATGAACAGGTGTTGAGATAAACATGACCACTGGTGATACACATGAATATCTTTGGCCGTAGTGCAAAGATGAATATTTGATTTGAGATATATTGTTTGATGTTACAGGGATAAAATATTGGTTATGGACTTCTAAATCATAGAAGATAGTAGACATTATCTCCTACTTAACTCTTCTGATGCATTGTTATTTCCGTTGCAGTTGTTGATCTAAAACTTGTTGTCCATAATATTTTATCTGATTTGTTGAAGACTAACGATAATTTATTTTCCATTATCTTAGTCATAATATTCTTTACTTTGCTAGTTGAGCTCACCCTTTTCATCTATTGTCCTCTTCAGGAAATGAGAATGTCGCAGGAACTAGTCGGGGGACAGAGTGATGGTCCGAGTTAGAGCAGTAGTAATCCTCACTATTTCTAATAAATAGTGTGATAATAATTGTAATGAGGACTTAGTTTGAATGTTAATATTTTCTATATATTTGTAACGACACTCATAGTTGTGTGGTCGTATTTTACACGACCCTGTGATATAAAATTTGTATTTGGATTCTGTACCATGTATTTGGCGACTCAGAATGGGTTGACTTGACTGGACCTATTCTGGGGGCGTCACAGAAATCGTTTCTTAACATCTTTTACTTCTATTATCCATAATTTATATGATTTCCATATAAAACTTAAAGAAAATTTAGATTGAAGTTAGGTTTTAGGGTTACCTTTCTTCATTAATCTTCTTCCTCTTAACAAAGTTTGCTCACGAGCTAGCTTTTCCTCCAATTCTTCTCTTCCACCTGAGCTCTCAAGCTCTATTTCTCTCTCTCTCTTGAAATGTGTTAATTGAAAAATCAACTAACACATTCAAATGAGGTGCCTTAAATAGATTTTCAAGGCTAGGGGTAAAATAGTCATTTTGCCCCAAAAAATACTATTCACACCTCCTTAACATATTCATTACTATTCATGAAGCTTCTCATAGAAGCTTCGTGGTTTCGTCTTCGGAATTCGTCCGACAATTTGAAAAACTGACTTTCTCGGAAACCAAATATTTTTTTATATTCCGTCATTCCTCTACAGATTAACTTTTACTTTTTCTTCAGAAATTTGAAAAACTAAAAAACACTTTTTGATGATTAGTGTTTTCCGTCATGTTACCCCACAGCATAGTTAAACGAATGAAAAGTATATAACAGTACTTTTCGTCTTTTTTATTTCGTCCGATTTTTACATGTTTTTCGAGAAAAACTTTTATCGGCTAACATAACTTTTCACGGCATATTACTGGAAAATCTTCACACAGAAATTCATTACGACATACCGAACTCTCATAAAAACTTTGGTTATTCAAACCCTAACCCTTAGGGCTCGTCATGTGAATAGTGCCTATTTCGTCTTTTTCTTAGAATTTATTTTTCCCGAATATCTTTTATTTTCGTCTTGAAAATTTATACTCATTCATTCTAGCTCACCGCCAGAATACTACCTGCTTATGATCATCCTAGGTCATAGAATGAATAATAAACACATAACACATAATATAATTAATAAAAATCTATTTTATTAATTAGTAATATTTTATACCTAATTTTTGGACAATCCAATTTTTCGGGTTATCACAGCCTCTTATAAACCAAACGCGACGGGAAAGCTCTTCATACCTTTCCCTTTCAATTCCATTTATTAAATCTTTATCAAATATCAAATCCTGTCATCTTGTCTATCATTAAAACAACTGACATCTGTTTTGCAGCAAAACAATAAAAACCCCTAAAAACTGACACATTGCATAACATGCATATCAAGACTAAACTACCTACTCGTCTTGTAGGTAAGATTGGTCCCATTGCCAGATCGAAATCTAAAAAAGCACAACGCCTATTCACCGACATGGCTGAAAGTGCCGAACACGAATCAGGTTCTGTATCTCGACATGAGTTTGAGGGACTTAAGAATCAAATAGCAGAGTTGGCTATCCTCCTAAAAGAACAAAGTAAAAGCACTTAGGGCTAGACAATGCTCAATCAAACACAATCCTCCTCATAGGGTGGCAATCAAAGTGCTGACAAAAAGGGTGAAATGCAGATATATGAACCTTATTCCAATAAAGGAACCAACAAAACCCCTGAAATCATTAACCTCAGGGATGATCGAGAAACTAGGGATATAAGAAAGAAAGTCCAACAAATGGAGAAAACCATTCGGTCAATAAAAGGGACCTGAAACCTTGGAAGTGTCACCTATTCAGATCTTTGCATATTCCAAGGGGCTCGATATCCTGACAAATTCTAAGTCCCAGAGTTTGAGAAGTACAATGGGGCAGGCGATCCCTATACGCACCTGAAAGTATACATTGGAGAACTGGGGTCTTATGCAGAGGATGAAAAGCTCAAAATGCAGTTATTCCAAAAAAGTCTAATTGGAGAGGCTAGAGTCTGATATGTCGGACTTGACAATGCTAAAATCCACAACTGGGAAGAGTTAGCCCACACCTTCCTAAATCAGTACAGTTTTCAATCACAAATGGCACCGGATCGATACCAAGTGACTAAAGTTAAGAAACAGAATAATGAGTCTTTTTGAGAATACTCTCAAAGATGGAGACATCTGGCAGCACAGGTCAGCCCGCTTATGTCAGAAACTATAAAGCTTTTAAGAAATTTATAAACTGACTTTTAATTCTTATTTCTTTATTTCCTTATGATTCAACCATAAGGAAATCGTTTCTTAACATCTTTTACTTCTATTATCCATAAGTTATATGATTTCCATATAAAACTTAAAGAAAATTTAGATTGAAGTTAGGTTTTAGGGTTACCTTTCTTCATTAATCTTCTTCCTCTTAACAAAGTTTGCTCACGAGCTAGCTTTTCCTCCAATTCTTCTCTTCCACCTGAGCTATCAAGCTCTATTTCTCTCTCTCTTGAAATGTGTTAATTGAAAAATCAACTACCACATTCAAATGAGGTGCCTTATATAGATTTTCAAGGCTAGGGATAAAATAGTCATTTTGCCCCAAAAACCACTATTCATACCTCCTTAACATCTTCATTACTATTCACTGAAGCTTCACATGGAAGCTTCGTGGTTTCGTCTTTCGAAATTCGTTCGATAATTTAAAAAACTGACTTTCTCGGAAACTAAAAAACACTTTTTGATGATTAGCGTTTTCCGTCATGTTACCCCACAACATAGTTAAACGAATGAAAAGTATATAACAGTACTTTTCGTCTTTTTTATTTCGTTCGATTTCTACACGTTTTTCAAGAAAAACTTTTATCGGCTAACATAACTTTACAAGGCATATTACTGGAAAATCTTCACACAAAATGTCATTACGACATACCGAACTCTCAGAAAAACTTTGGTTATTCAAACCCTAACCCTTAGGGTTCGTTTGTGAATAGTGCCTATTTCGTCTTTTTCTCAGAATTTTTTTTCCCGAATATCTTTTTTTTTTCGTCTTGAAAATTCATACTCGTTCATTCTAGCTCACAACCAGAATACTCCTTGCTTATGATCATCCTTGGTCATAGAATGAATAATAAACACATAACACATAATATAATCAATAAAAATATATTTTATTAATTAGTAATTTTTTATACCTAATTTTTGGACAATCCGATTTTTCGGGTTGTCACAGCTCTGATAAACCAAACGTGACGGGAATGCTCTTTATACCTTTCCCTTTCAATTCCATGTAATAAATCTTTATCAAATATCAAATCCTGTCATCTTGTCTGTCATCAAAACAACTGACATCTGTTTTGCATGAAAACATTAAAAACCCCTAAAAGCAGACACATTGCATAACATGAATATCAACACTAAACTACCTACTCGTCTTGTAGGTAAGATTGGTCCCATTTGCCAGATCAAAATCTTAAAAGGCACAAAGCCTATCCACCGACATGGCTGAAAGTGCCGAACACGAATCAGGTTTTGTATCTCGAAAGGAGTTTGAGGGACTTAAGAATCAAATAGCAGAGTTGGCTATCCTCCTAAAAGAACAAAGTAAAAGCACTCAGGGCTAGACAATGCTCAATCAAACAAAATCCTCCTCATAGGGTGGCAATAAAGGTGCTGACAAAAAGGGGGAAATGCAGATACTCAAACCTCATTCGAATAAAGGAGCCAACAAAACTCCTGAAATCATTAACCTCAGGGATGATCGAGAAACTAAGGATATAAGAAAGAAAGTCCAACAAATGGAGAAAACCATCCGGTCAATAAAAGGGACTTGAAACCTTGGAAGTGTCACCTATTCAGATCTCTGCAAATTCCAAGGGGCTCGATATCCTGACAAATTCTAAGTCCCAGAGTTTGAGAAGTACAATGGGACAGGCGATCCCTATACACACCTAAAAGTATACATTGGAGATCTGGGGTCTTATGCAGAGGATGAAAAGCTCAGAATGCAGTTATTCCAAAAAAGTCTAATTGGAGAGGCTAGAGTCTGATATGTCGGACTTGACAATGCTAAAATCCACAACTGGGAAGAGTTAGCCCACACCTTCCTAAATCAGTACAGTTTTCAATCACAAATGGCACCGGATCGATACCAAGTGACTAAAGTTAAGAAACTAGAATAATGAGTCTTTTTTAGAATACTCTCAAAGATGGAGACGTCTGGCAGCACAGGTCAGCCCGCCTATGTCAGAAACTATAAAGCTTTTAAGAAATTTATAAACTGACTTTTAATTCTTATTTCTTTATTTCCTTATGATTCAACCATAAAGAAATCGTTTCTTAACATCTTTTACTTCTATTATCCATAAGTTATATGATTTCCATATAAAACTTAAAGAAAATTTAGATTGAAGTTAGGTTTTAGGGTTACCTTTCTTCATTAATCTTCTTCCTCTTAACAAAGTTTGCTCACGAGCTAGCTTTTCCTCCAATTCTTCTCTTCCACCTGAGCTCTCAAGCTCTATTTCTCTCTCTCTTGAAATGTGTTAATTGAAAAATCAACTACCACATTCAAATGAGGTGCCTTATATAGATTTTCAAGGCTAGGGGTAAAATAGTCATTTTGCCCCAAAAACCACTATTCACACCTCCTTAACATCTTCATTACTATTCACGAAACTTCTCATGGAAGCTTCGTGGTTTCGTTTTTCGAAATTCGTCCGACAATTTGAAAAATTGACTTTCTCAGAAACCAAATATTTTTTGATATTCCGTCTTTCCTCTACAGATTAACTTTTACGCATTCTTCAGAAATTTGAAAAACTACAAAACACTTTTTGATGATTAGTGTTTTCCGTCATGTTACCCCACAACATAGTTAAACGAATGAAAAGTATATAACAATACTTTTCGTCGTTTTTATTTCGTCCGATTTTTACATATTTTTCGAGTAAAAGTTTTATCGGCTAACATAACTTTTCAAGGCATATTACTGGAAAATCTTCACACATAATGTCATTACGACATACCAAACTCTCAGAAAAACTTTGGTTATTCAAACCCTAACCCTTAGGATTCGTCATGTGAATAGTGCCTATTTCGTGTTTTTCTTAGAATTTATTTTTCCCGAATATCTTTTATTTTCGTCTTGAAAATTCATACTCATTCATTCTAGGCTCACGGCCAGAATACTCCCTACTTATGATCATCCTAGGTTATAGAATGAATAATAAACACATAATATAATTAATAAAAATCTATTTTATTAATTAGTTATTTTTTATACCTAATTTTTGGACAATCCAATTTTCTGGGTTGTCACAGCCTCTGATAAACCAAACGCGACGGGAAGGCTCTTCATACCTTTCCCTTTCAATTCCATTTATTAAATCTTTATCAAATATCAAATCCTGTCATCTTGTCTATCATCAAAACAACTGACATATGTTTTGCAGGAAAATAATAAAAAACCCTAAAAACTGACACATTGCATAGCATGCATATCAATACTAAACTACTTACTCGTCTTGTAGGTAAGATTGGTCCCATTGCCAGATCGAAATCTAAAAAGGCACAAAGCCTATCCACCGATATGGCTGAAAGTGCCAAACACGAATCAGGTTCCGTATCTCGAAAAGAGTTTGAGGGACTTAAGAATCAAATAGCAGAGTTCGTTATCCTCCTAAAAGAACAATGTAAAAGCATTGAGGGCTAGACAATGCTCAATCAAACAAAATCCTCCTCATAGGGTGGCAATCAAAGTGCTGACAAAAAGGGAGAAATGCAGATACATGAACCTCATTCCAATAAAGGAACCAACAAAACCCCTGAAATCATTAACCTCAGGGATGATCGAGAAACTAGGGATATAAGAAAGAAAGTCCAACAAATGGAGAAAACCATCCGGTCAATAAAAGGGACTTGAAACCTTGGAAGTGTCACCTATTTAGATCTCTGCATATTCCAAGGGGCTCTATATCCTGACAATTCTAAGTCCCAGAGTTTGAGAAGTACAATGGGGCAGGCGATCCCTATACGCACCTAAAAGTATACATTGGAGAACTGGGGTCTTATGCAGTGGATGAAAAGCTCAGAATGCAATTATTCCAAAAAAGTCTAACTGGAGAGGCTAGAGTCTGATATGCCGGACTTGACAATGCTAAAATCCACAACTGGGAAGAGTTAGCCCACGCCTTCCTAAATCAGTACAGTTTTCAATCACAAATGGCACCGGATCGATACCAAGTGACTAAAGTTAAGAAACAGAATAATGAGTCTTTTCGAGAATACTCTCAAAGATGGAGACGTCTGGCAGCACAGGTCAGCCCGCCTATGTCAGAAACTGAAAAGCTTTCAAGAAATTTATAAACTACTTTTAATTCTTATTTCTTCATTTTCTTATGATTCAACCATAAGAAAATCGTTTCTTAACATCCCTTACTTCTATTATCCATAAGTTATATGATTTCCATATAAAACTTAAAGAAAATTTAGATTGAAGTTAGGTTTTAGGGTTACCTTTCTTCATTAATCTTCTTCCTCTTAACAAAGTTTGCTCACGAGCTTGCTTTTCCTCCAATTCTTCTCTTCCACCTGAGCTCTCAAGCTCTATTTCTCTCTCTCTTGAAATGTGTTAATTGAAAAATCAACTATCACATTCAAATGAGGTGCCTTATATAGATTTTCAAGGCTAAGGGTAAAATAGTTATTTTTCCCCAAAAACAACTATTCACACCTCCTTAACATCTTTATTACTATTCACGAAGCTTCTCATGGAAGCTTCGTGGTTTCGTCTTTCGAAATTCATCCGACAATTTAAAAACTGACTTTCTTGGAAACCAAATATTTTTTGATATTCCGTCTTTTCTCTACAGATTAACTTTTACGCATTCTTCAGAAATTTGAAAAACTAAAAAACACTTTTTGATGATTAGCGTTTTCCGTCATGTTACCCCATAACATAGTTAAACGAATGAAAAGTATATAATAGTACTTATCGTCGTTTTTATTTCGTTCGATTTTTACACGTTTTTCGAGACAAACTTTTATCGGCTAACATAACTTTTCACGGTATATTACGAGAAAATCTTCACACAAAATGTCATTACGACATACCGAACTCTCAGAAAAACTTAGGTTATTCAAACCCTAACCCTTATGGTTCGTCATGTGAATAGTGCCTATTTCGTCTTTTTCTCAGAATTTTTTTTCCCGAAAATCTTTTATTTTCGTCTTGAAAATTCATACTCGTTCATTATAGCTCACAACCAGAATACTCCTTGCTTATGATCATCCTAGGTCATAGAATGAATAATAAACACATAACACACAATATAATCAATAAAAATATATTTTATTAATTAGTAATTTTTTATACCTAATTTTTGGACAATCCAATTTTCCGGGTTGTCACATCTCTGATAAACCAAACGCGACGGGAAGGCTCTTCATACCTTTCCCTTGCAATTCCATTTAATAAATCTTTATCAAATATCAAATCCTGTCATCTTGTCTGTCATTAAAACAACTGACATCTGTTTTGCAGGAAAACATTAAAAACCCCTAAAAGCTGACACATTGCATAACATGAATATCAAGACTAAACTACATACTCGTCTTGTAGGTAAGATTGGTCCCATTTGCCAGATCAAAATCTAAAAAGGCACAAAGCCTATCCACCGACATGGCTGAAAGTGTCGAACACGAATCAGGTTTCGTATCTCGAAAGGAGTTTGAGGGACTTAAGAATCAAATAGCAGAGTTGGCTATCCTCCTAAAAGAACAAAGTAAAAGCACTCAAGGCCATACAACGCTCAATCAAACAAAATCCTCCTCATAGGGTGGCAATCAAAGTGCTGACAAAAATGGGGAAATGCAGATATATGAACCTCATTCCAATAAAGGAACCAACAAAACCCCTAAAATCATTAACCTCAGCGATGATCGAGAAACTAGGGATATAAGAAAGAAAGTCCAACAAATGGAGGAAACCATCCGGTCAATAAAAGGGACTTGAAACCTTTGAAGTGTCACCTATTCAGATCTCTGCATATTCCAAGGGGCTCAATATCCTGACAAATTCTAAGTCCCATAGTTTGAGAAGTACAATGGGGCAGGCGATCCCTATACGCACCTAAAAGTATACATTGGAGAACTGGGGTCTTATGCAGAGGATGAAAAGCTCATAATGCAGTTATTCCAAAAAAGTCTAACTGGAGAGGCTAGAGTCTGATATGCCAGACTTGACAATGGTAAAATCCACAATTGGGAAGAGTTAGCCCACACCTTCCTAAATCAGTACAGTTTTCAATCACAAAGGGCACTGGATCGATACCAAGTGACTACAGTTAAGAAACAGAATAATGAGTCTTTCCGAGAATACTCTCAAAGATGGAGACGTCTGGCAGCACAGGTCAGCCCACCTATGTCAGAAACTAAAATGGTGATAACTTTTATAGACATCCAAGAGGCACCTTACTATGAGAGAATTATAGCTGGAATAGGAAATCCATTCTCAGAGATGATCAAACACGGCAAAATAGAAGAGATGGGCTGGAAAGCAGGCAAGATTAAAGACCTCACTGCTTTGGAAATAGTCGTCGAGCTTATACAGACTGGAAAATATGCGAGCGATCCTAAGAGGGTACCCAAGAAATGCGATGAAGATGTATCCCTCATTTTACAGAGGCAATCTAAGAGACCCAACCATAGTCCCCCCCCCCCCCATTTGGAAGGAGGAAGACTGTCATTTCAACAACATGTCGTATTCAACCAATGTCATGACATAAAGTGAAAATTTGAAAGAATGGAAAATCGGGTGTTCACTCCACTAGGCAATTCCCTGGAAAATGTATTGGAGTTAATAATGAAGCAGAACAAAATTATCGAATTGGCTCCACCTCTAGATCCAAAAAGCAAAAGATACAATCCAAGCCAAAGATGTGCTTACCACTCAGGGTCTCTGGGACACGATACACAATATTGTTGGTCCTTAAAGCATAAAATCCAAAATTTGATCGAAAGCGGCGATGTTGTGTTCCAACAACCTGATCGTCCAAATGTCAACACCAAGCTTCTAATGCAGCATGATACGGAGGGAGTAAATATGATCGGGTCAGGAAGCGCTGAAATGTGTCCAAATCAAAAGTACATACGAAAGATGGAGGAATACCCCCAAAGGAACAGAACGAATGTCCTAGAGTTGGAAAATTCAGAGGAGGGAATGAAAATAATGAATTTTTTTTAAAATGATCCAGAATCAAATAACTCTACTAGCTAAGCTGATAGTGCGCCAACATCAGGATACAAGACAGCTTTTCACTCAACTATCAGAAAGACAAAAGGAAAAAGAGGTTAGCCAGAATGTAAGCCTATCTCCTTCCAAAATAATCCAGCTGACTGAAGAAGATCAAAGAGGCTGAAAGGACAAGAAAAGTGGAATGATAAAATTACCAGAAGATCTCGTCAGCAAAAAAATTGCTCGGGGGAATGCGAATGCTCAAAGAAGAAAGATCAAATAACCTCCAAAAGAGACCGAAAATTCACCCCTTTGAATAAATCAAATAAAGAGATGCTAATATTTCTTATAAGCGAAGGAAAGATTACTGAGTTGCTGTCTCATGTAAATCCCGACATGAAAAGTTATGATTCCACCAAGATATGTCTCTACCATTCTAACTCACCTGGATATATAACTGAGGAATGTTGGTCTCTAAAGCATAAAATCCAGGATCTCATTGAAATGGGAGAGCTGAAGATAAAAGTCCTCATAACCAGAAAAGGCGAAAGGGAAAGGAAGAGTGTAAGAGGTCCACTCGTGACAAATAGTTCAAATGAAGTAATGGTTATAAACATCAATCCTGGCAGAACACAAGGTAAACCAATCATAATGAGGGGAGTGGCAGAGGAAACACGACAGTCCCCTAATGAAATTCCTCCGCAACTTTCAAACATCCTGTTGCCTAAATTTAACAACCAAATTCCTGATTCTACCATCCTGGATGATGAGGAGGGAATACTGATCCTTCCTAGTGTGGAAAAAGCCAAAAAGGAAAGTTCCTTACGAGAAATACAACAACAGTTCGAGAGAGATTTCATAGTTAAATCCTCTCAAGCCTATGAGAAGGGTGAAGGAATAGATGAATAAAAAGGTGGTGAGGTTGTCAGGGAAGCCAACCCATCGAGGAATCTAGAGTTCATTTTTTGCGACTAGTCCAGTTTGAGCCTCCTTAAGGGATATGCTAAACCAGGAGATGATCAAGTTAGAGCCGTGACTAAAGATATTCATGACCAAGAGGTAACCTCTATCATGAGCCTCAAAGGTAACATAACTAATGACAACTGGATTATCAGGCCTCCGCTAGCCAGGAAGATGTAGATCCAGAGGAAAGTTGTGAGTTCCAGGAGATGTTGGGACGCTATCACTTTCGTAGTGTTATGCCTTTTATTTTCCATGCATGTAAATATTGAAAAAAAAAATTAAAAAAAATCCAAAAATCCAAAAATCCAAAAATCCAAAAATCCAAAAATCAAACCAATCAGGTGTTGTCCAAGCTTGAACTACGAATGACCTGATCTCTCATTTATGAGAGTACGTAGGCGGATGGTGCAGTCAAAACAAACAACAATTCCAAAAACCCTTCAAACCAAACACTTGTCAAATTTACAGAATACTTCTCTCCTTATACAGAGTACCAGTCTCAAACCAATCAAGCCGAGCCTAAACTACATAGGACCTGATCTCCCTCATTCGTGGGAGTATGTAGGCAGCCATTTATGGTGCAGTCTAACCCTCAAAAGAAAAAACCAAACACTCTACCTCTCAACACAAAATCCAACCCAAATATAAACCCAGAGACTAGGCTCAAGATACCAAATCAAACCTGAAAGCCTACACCCAAGAAAAACTTTTAAAATCAGTGAGCCATGTTGAGAAGACCCAACGACACCTCAATGTCATTCCATCAAATCTGGCATAAGTCCCGGAAAGGAAGAGATATCGATACATCAAGACGACAAGTCACATGGATGAAATGACAATCATCAGAAGATGCAACATTTCATCAACTCATCACTCCTGAAGTGCAAGAAAACTTGATCTCTTTTAACCCACAGAAGCACATGGTCTACCGTCGTGGCAAAGTCTATCTCAAACCCGACAACCTGTTCCCTGAGAAAAAGGCCACGGATTAAACCTCAAAGATCAAACAAAATCCGGTTGAAGCCATCACATCACCAACCAAGCTGAGCTCTTAGGTCCAATTTATTGGAGTTCGAAGGCATCTCGATATCAATCATCAAAGTTGGAACAACACATCGATATATCAAGCATGATCATCAACAAGGACCTTTTAAAAGCTGATATCCTAAATCTGAAACCTTCATCAAATTAGAAGAAGAAATTCATAAAAGTCAATTGCGCCTACAAGTCAAAATGAGGACTGGGGCAAACCAAATGTCAAAACTCCACTACCGGTTCACCATGTGGGTCATGAGGTAAAAGACTCTTGCATCTCGGCATCTGACCATCCCATCCGTCAATCATACAAAAAAGCGATTACCCTGGATAACAAGCAAGACTGGGGCAATTTTTAAAGCAGAGACAACTTAAACACTGGGGCATTTATCAACCATCCAATGAAAATGCACCAGTCGACACCATCAGCATGGTCCGTCATCATCAAAACTTCTATTATTTCACTGGCGATCCGGTATTATCAATCAGTCTTTTCCAATCATAATTTTCTTAGAATACAACAATCCACATATGAGGTACGACTCTTTCATCTCTTTATGTGCTTTCAATTTCCATTTACATGCATTAGCAATAATATACATGATAAATATAGATAAGTCTTGCATTAGAATCTTAGAAAAAGGTTTTAAAAAAAAGAGATTCGTTTAAATTGTTATAAATTGGATTAATTTCGATGAGCGTCCGTGGAGCAAGAATCACGGGAACGATCAAAAAAATTAAAACTTTTCAAAATTCTAGTTCAAAGTGTTGTTTGGAGTAGAATTGATCTCATATGCGTGTCTGCACTTTGCAGTTACCTGACTCTTAGTTATGGGGTATGAAACTATGGCGAAGGAAATGGCAATTAATGAGAAGATAAAAGATAGGTAACGGCCATCTTATTGTCTCAAATCGTTGCTTAAGTTACTCGAGTAATTACCCCCGAGGGGTGTCTTTACACCTGGTGCCCTATAGCCGTCTAGTTTGGGAGTCACCGGCCCAACGCTCGCTACATGGGTAACTTAGAGCCTAAGAAAACGAGCATTATGAGGAAGAAGAAGGCGAGACCTGAGCAGATTCGAATCGTGTTCTTGGTTACTCAAGCAATTAAGCCTGAGGGGTGTCTTCACACCTGGTGCCCTAAAGATGTCTTTTTTGTAACAAACGAGATTTTTGGATTTTAGTTTTAAATATTTATTAAATTAAATAAATATTTTAGTTGATTTATTTGTTGAGTTGAATAAATAATTAATGTGATTATGTGGTGGAGTAATTTAATTAAGTGTAATATATTAATTAAATTAATATTTAATAATTTTGTGGTTGAAGTTTTAATTTAATTAAGATAATTAAATTAGATGAATTATTAAGTTTTAATTTTGTAGTAATGATTTAATGAATTGATGAATAATTATAGTGGTGTCTAATTTAATTTAAATATTTAAATTAAAGATTTACTAACATGAAACTATGATTAAAAAATAAATTATAATTGTGTGGCAATTTGATTTATGTGGTAATTTAATTTAATAAAGTGATATTAACTTTAATTTAATTGAATTTGAATATTAGAATTTAATTGAATAAAGTGTGATATTTAAACTATGTAGTAAATGAGTTATTAAAATAAATTAAAAGAGTTTTAATTTAGTTTTACCAGACAAGGCTTAAGGCTTTTAAAATTCTATTTTTAATCTAGTTTTGCCAAACAAGCCTTAGTGGTTTTTGATTTTCAAAAATAAGTAAATGATATATTTAATAAGGAGATATTATTCTGTCAGTTTATATTATGTATTATATCAGTTTTATATTACGTTAAGTTAGTAGAGAAAGAACATAGTTAGAAAGCTAGAGAGAAAAGAGAGAAGGAAGAAAAGAAGAAGGAAAAAGTTCTCTATGAAAATAAGGGGAATCCATCATCTTTTTTAAAAGCTAACAAGAAATCAAAGGTAGTAATCTAACTCTATAATTATTAATTTATGTTCTTCATTGTTCTTCATAAAAATATATTTTCACTTCTTCGTAATTTGAGTTTCATGATGTTTTGTGAGAATATGATTTAGATATGTTAATTTGTATATATAAACTGTTTATATCTGATATGTATGAGAGTTTAAGTTATTTAATTCATGTAAATATAATGAACATGAAGAAATCATGTTCATAGCAATTTACAGTGAAGTATTTTGCAAAATGGCTTCTTTTATACAAAATTGATGTCTAATTCATGATATTATATGTAAATTGATTATAGATTGTGATAATATGTTAAGAAACAAAAACAATATGATTTAAACAAAGTGATTCGGTTTAAAAATAAAGTCATAATGTTTGTTTTTGTCAAGAACGCTTAATAATGGGGTTTTTTCTTACAAAAACATGGAATTAAAAGGTTTTAAATTGGTTGTTGTGTTGTTTATATGGGTAAAATCATGTTAGGAACAATAATTTATGTTTCTGTTAAGTTTTGTATAATTATGTGAGTTAAAATTTGTTATTTGAGAAGAGTTAATAAGCCAAATTGGTTTTTCCTGTATTTTTCGCGAGGCTATCTGCGTCCCACAGTGTTGTGGCGCCGTATCTCCTGTTCGGTGAGTAAACAGAGCGATGCAGCGCCATAGAAGAGTTTGGTGATGTGGCACGATGCCTCAACGCCGGTTATGTGTATTAACTGCAGCGCTGCAGCACCGAGACCGGACTGTAGAGCCTTGATGACGTGGCACGACGCTGCAGCGCCGACTACAGTTCATTATGTGGCACTGCAGCGCCACTTGAGCAGTTTATCCAGAGATGGTTATTTAAGTGTATAATTATTTGAGAATGTTGATTTAATAATTATAAGAGCATGTTAATGGAATTATATATGATTAAACAGTATGTAATCATATTTATAATATGAGATGGTTGATTTTAAATTATAACTTGATTAATGATTAACAAGTTTAAGTTTGATATGGATAATAATAGTAAGTGTGGTTTGATCATGTTATGTGCTAACCAATGATTAAACCTAATAACTAAGAGTTGTAAGTTAACTTAGATTGGTTAACTAACTATGTGACCTAGCTATGTGATAACTAATTTGTGTTGCTATTGTTAATAACATAAGCGTAGGATAATTGTGGAATGAATTATATTTGCTAGCTTACGCACGAGGCAAGTTCCTAATCCTTACTTTTACATTACACAAGTTTTCTATCCTTGACTTGTTATCGATTACGCAAGTTCTTTAATTCCATATTGGACAAGTATCTTATTTAATTTTCCTTATTGAAAGAGATTGCAAGCTTGGCTTATTATTATTGTTCAAGCAAGGTTTATTATATCTTTCAAATGCTTTTAAGTTTAATTCTAAAGCATGATTTTTAAGTATGATGTCTATTCATTTGTGACTCATAATTATTCCATAGCTCTTTTGTTATCGAATTCTAAAGTTATTGTTAAGTTGATTCAACTACTCCTTAGTTGTTGATTGTTGAACTCTAAATAACCCATTTAGCTAATCCAAACCAAATTTTCTTTGGTGTGGACTCGTTAATTAAAACTGAGATGAACAACTCTATTATAGGGGATTACCATGCGAAAACATTAAGATGTTTGTGCACAATACATGGTACGAAGGGCTGATTCTCCTAAGTACGAGTTAGAAGGTCCATATAGTCTAACAACTATTAAAGGTTTAAGTAGAAATATTTATAACCTGGGACAAAGTTCAAGGTCTTGTGACCCTCAGATGAATTCTAAATCTTATTTTCAATTCTTGATTATCGATGATAGAGAATGTTATTCAATTCAATTGAACTTATTATGTGACAAGTTATCATTATTTATTGTTATTTTAAGTGAACTTTTGTTTGCTCACTCTTACATATATAACCATTGCAGCCAATGTTGAGAAAGTTGACATGCCGTCAACCAGTAAGGGCAAGGGCAAGATGAACAAGTAGCGAAGACTTGTTCAAAGTTATTATATGGTTTTCTAATAAGACTTAACTTGTTATATGATGTTTTATTTTCACACTTTATGATGGTTGCTTTAAGGTTAGAAACCTAGGGAACGTTTAACGATTTTATAATCCTTTTATAAGGAAGATTTTGACTAAAGGTTGTAATTTATTTTGCATTCATTTATTTATGGGAAGTTAATTATGTTTTATTTAGATAGTGAACACGAAATTCTGTGAAAATGAAGTACCTGGATTTGGGAATGTCACAAGTTGGTATCGGAGCTTTAGGTTATGAATGTGACGCCCCCAAAATAGGTTCAATACCAACCCATTCTGAGTCGCCAAATACATGGTACAGAATTTCAAATACAAATCTTTTATAACAAAAGGTCGTGAGAAATACGACCATATAACTGTGAGTTTCAATACAAATCGTATATAATACGAAATATAAACACTTAAATTCAGTCATCAATAATTATAATTATTATCACACTATTTGTATCACACTATTTTACAAAAATAGTGAGGACTACTACTGCTCTACTCTAACCATCACCCTGTTCCCCGACTAGTTCCCGCAACATTCTCATTCCCTGAAGAGGACTGTGACGCCCCCAAATTCGAACCGCCACCGGGTCACTCAAATTCGGTTTGTCACGTTCTATAATCTAACATCATGATAATAATAGTACGACTAAATGTCGCATCGCACAACGGAATAATACACAACTCTACTACCGAATAGATTACATTTAATTAATATAATTTATTCACGTCCCAAGGTCTCGTAACTTAAACACTAATTGCATAGCTTAGACATGACTTAAGCATACATAACCTTAACTAGTACATAATAGAATAAGTTCTTATTACAGTCATAAGTCTTACATAATATTAAGCTACTCAGTAGCCTTTCCTTTGCCCTTGTCGATGCCCGAGGGTCCGCACTGCTCTGCCTTAACTGAAATGTTTTAGGGAAAGCAAGAATGAGCAACAAGTATGCTCAGCAAGTAATATAACAACAAGGGTGAATAATATAATTTTTGAATCTCAAAAAGGGTATAGCAAGGTATGATAGTTCAAGGATAGCAAGAATATCAACAGTTCTCAATAACAGTCGCTATGGACAGAATAATATCAATATGATTTAATACTAAATCAATTTAAGATTTCAAGATAACTGAATACTGAACAGTCAGTAAGGACTATGAACTTCTACCAAAATTAACAGAAATATACAGATAATTCAATAAAACAAGTACAACAGGTGATCAGCCTAAAGTACCCTACAGTATGCATATCGTTCAATCGTACTAAAGTGTGCACATCGGTCTCCCGACAATATATAATTTCCCTTCAAAGAAGGTTGTTCATCTCAGTCAAACACAAGATCCCGCACCAATCAACTGGTTTGGGTTCCTTTTCAACAAAATAAGTCTTGCCGAATCAAATGGCATAGATCACAACAATTATGAGTTCAATCTCAAGATTTAAATTTCAAAGAATATAAATTGACTTTTATCTTAACCATGAAGTATATAGTTTATAATACATGACTTGCAATCTCAAAAGTTTACTTGTACGACAATAATAGCACAAGCTTAATGAATGCTCAAGAAAGAGTAAGGTTAGGAACTTGCTTACAACGTTCCTTGAATAAAGTAAACACAAGGATAGAATACTTGCACTTTAAAATAGTGTAAGTTAGGGAACTTGCCTTATGCGTAGTTTATCCTCGTTAAGTAAATCAACACTTTCGAATCCCTATTGTAATATAGTTACGTATATGAAACCCATTAGTCATATAGTTTAACATCATACTTTATCTCATATATACCATCCACATATAACTTAAGTCTTCAATCTTACTATATAGTCATACCATGTATAGTATCACATTAATTCACAAGTCTCGACTAATATAACTTTTATCCTTAACGTTCTTCTTTTTTAGTTAAACATATTCTCATATCATTATTATCACATAAGACCACAGTCAATACTAAATATATGTTATTTTAGTAAGTTATGGTATTTCAATAAGTTAACCGTTAAAAATCGGATTCAAGTATCAATATATGGTATCACACAACATATAAACATCTCAAAGGGTTCTTTCATGCTTGTACCACCTTTCCTCGTTCAATCTTTCATGATATAGGTTCTAAGTTAATACCTTTAATCACTTAAGGCCCCTTAAGGTCATGAAACCACATTAGCTATCATGCTTGTTATTTGAAACATATGAGGTGATCACATAACTTGATTTAGGCATGCTTGTAAGTTTATATTTCATATACACATAGCTAGTATTGTTACTAGCTTAAATCATGTTTCACTTATGCTTAACTATCTTTCATAGTATTTACCTAGTGTGTGCACATGTATGATATATTAGTGAGTCTAAGAGTACTATCAAACACGTCCATAAATACCTGAATCCAAATCTCAATGTAATATGTCGACGTTCACGTTTAAAGCTTATATTTTGTTAGTATTGTTCACTATTGAGGTCCACATGATCATGGTACTTTATGAAACCTATATATATAAGTCAACATGCCTTTCATGCATTCTCAAACCATACTATTATGCTTGCAAGAGTCAGAATGTTAACATAGCATGCATACATATTAAGTTCATTTCCAAAATTTGAAGTTTGTTTATAAAATGCCAAGTTTATTTCAAAACTATAAGTATTCGTGCAAATCTTAGTAAAACATGCTTACATTGTCTCAATATATTCATTTATATGTATTACTCATGCTAGCATGCTTGTTCTAAATCATCTTAACAACTAACAAGTAACAGAATCAAGCAGCAAGCAAGCAACTATTTTCAGAGACCGGCTGCGCCTCAGTGTTTTACCGGCGCAGCTGAGCCACGTCTGGTTCGAACCAAAGAGTAGCCGGCTACGGCAGAAATCCAGGCCAACATCAGAATTACTTCACAAAATTCGTTCTACACTACTACATTGCTTTACTAACATGCTTATAAGACTATATAACAATTAAACAAGCATTCTAAAATCTAATTGTCATCTAATTTTACATGATTAAGAAATGGAATTTTGATAGAGAACAAGAACGGAAAACAAGAATGAAGAACATGAACTTGCTGTTATTATACCTCTGCTAAATTGCTTGATAGGCTTGCTACAAATTGAACTTCTTGAAATTCTTATACTTCTCACTAACAGGCTATGCTCACTCTCAATTCAATACTTGGAAAATCTCAGCAATGTAAAAGAGAAGAAGAGATGCTACATTTATAGAGGTTTCAATATACAGTTAATGCATTTATCTCCCAAATCAAACTAACGGAAGAAACAAAAGCATCGTGGTTAAGAAGAAGTTGGTGGATAGTTGGTGAAGGAAATCATGAATCCCACTACCTTGCTCCTCATGAGCTATGAAATATTGAGTTTGAGGAAGAATAGGCTTAGGCTAGCCTTTGAGTCTTTCACGTGTGCAAGGATTGTGACTCTCACATTGGGACAAGGCATACTAACTCAGCATTTGCAACACACAACACTTAAATTATTATACACACATAACATATACTTATGTTATAATTTGAGTCACAATGTACTTTCAATAGGTAACTAATATTACAATGTAGCAAGTAGGGATACATATATTCAACATATAATCCATGTACATTTTGTTAATACCGGATATAATCACATTACATTATCTCCTTTATTATTATATTCTTTTAATCTATAATTGTTTACAATATATTCATGATGTATTATTTTAATGTATACTCACATACAATTGTCACATAACCTCATAATGTATTAATTAGTCATAACATATAGTTTCAATATGTATAGTCACATTGTATTAATCATGTAGCGTTCACAATTCAATAAACTTTACTATATAGTTTATATATAATTGTATGGTCACACTTAATTGTTGCACTACACTTCATATAATATATAGGTAGCTACTATACCTTATACATTTAATTATCACATGCTTGCACATAACAACTAATTGAGCAAATGTTATCTACTCATTCATATATTATTATTCTCAATGGTAATTAATTAATTACTCATCTTATCAATTAATTAATAATATTAATTAATTCCTTCATCATAAATCAATGAAATTATTAATTTCTATAACAATTGATTAACATTTATATGATTAATTATCATATTAAATAATTATAAATTTATTATCTTTCTCATAATAATAATTATCAATTAATATAGATTAATTGTTCGTTTAATAAAATCCTTTGTTAATTAATATAATCGTTATTATTTCTCATCACTGTGCCACACAAGGCATTCAACGAGCTTATCACAAACTCCATATTTTCTCAATTATCATAATCATTTAATTTAATATAATTGAGTTACTCATCTCATAACACATAAATATTTATATTCAAATTAATATTCATTTCCATTAATATATTCATTTATTAATATCCAGAAATTCTCGGGTATTACATCCTCCCCCCCTTATAAAAAATTCCGTCCTCGAAATTGCTACAAGGTTACACAAATAGATGGGGATAATCACTCATCATCCTATCTTCTAACTCCCACGTAGCCTCCTCGACATCGTGGTTACGCCAAAGTACTTTTACAGAATGAAATAACTTTATTTCTTAAGGTTTGCTCTTTCTTATCTAATATCTGGACAGAAATTTCTTCGTAAGCTAAGTTCTTCTCCACTTGAATGGGCTCGTAAGAAATCACGTGCTTGTAGTCGGCCTTGTATGGTCGCAACACGAAAATGTGGAACACGTTGTGGATGTGCTCCAACTCGGGTGATAATGCAACTTTGTATGCCACTTCACCCACTTTCTTCAGTATCTCGAACGGTCCTATAAATCTTGGACTCAACTTTCCTTTCTTGCCGAAACGGATCTTTCCCTTCCATGCATGGAGATACCTTCAAGAATACGAAACTGCCGATTTAAAATCTCGGTCCTGCCGATGCAAATCTGCGTACTCTTTCTGGTGATCTTGAGCTACTACTAATCTGGCTCTTATCACTGTCACCACGTCTGCGGTTTGTTGTACTAACTCTGGTCCGAGTATTCGTCGCTCTCCGACTTCGTCCCAACATAATGGCATTCTGCACTTTCTTCCGTAAAGAGCTTCGTACGGTGGCATGTCGATACTCGCATGATAACTATTGTTATACGTAAATTCAACTAAAGGTAGGTGGTCGTCCCAATTTCCCTTGAAGTCAATCTCGCAAGTCCTAAGTATGTCCTCCAGCGTTTGTATTGTTCACTCACTCTGTCCGTTTATTTGAGGATGATAAGCGGTACTCAACCTCAACTGTGTTCTCAATCTCTCTTGCAAGCTTTTCCAAAAATTTGACGTGAAGCGCGGATCTCGATCAGAGACAATTGACACTGGCACTTCATGTCGTGAAACAATCTCTTTTTTGTAAAGGTTCGCTAACTTATTCAAACTGTATCGGATCTTGATCTGTAGAAAATGTGCGGTCTTTGTTAGTTGATCCACGATAACCCAAATGACATCATATCCCTTCTGTGTGACTGGAAGTCCTACCACGAAATCCATCGTAATATGCTCCCATTTCCACTCTGATATTTCCAACGGTTGTAGTAACCCACTCGACCGCTGGTGCTCTGCTTTAACGTGTTGGCATGTCAAACATTTACTAACGCACTCTGCGACTTCCCGTTTTAGATTGGGCCACCAAAAATGTTGCCTCAAATCTCGGTACATCTTAGTGCCTCTCGGATGAACGAAATACGTCGTATTGTGTGCCTCGTACAAAATTTCTTCTCTCAACTTGGTTACCGTTGGTACCCACACTCTTCCTTCGAATCTTAAGATACCGTCTTTATCCATTCGGAATCTTTCTTCTCCATTTTCTGTGATCCTCTTTCTGATTTTCTCGCACTCCTCATCTTTCTCTTGTGCTTCTTTTACTCTATCCAACAAGGTTGGACGAGCTTCCATTACAAATAACTTCTCTTCAGACCTCTCCGGTCCCTTTGCCTCTATTTTTGATTTCTCCATTTCCCTTATTAACTCCTCCTGAGTTGTCAAATGAAATAATTTCTCCCTTCCTTTCCTGCTCAGAGCGTCGGCAACTACGTTTGCCTTATCCGGGTGATAAAGAATATCGCAGTCATAGTCTTTGATCAATTCTAACCACCTTCTCTGACGCATATTCAACTCCTTCTGTGTGAAGATATATTTCAGACTTTTGTGGTCTGTGTATATCTCACATTTCTCTCCGTATAAGTAATGCTTCCATATCTTCAACGCAAAAACTATTCCTGCTAACTCTAGGTCGTGAGTAGGGTATCATTTTTCGTAATCCTTCAATTGTCGTGATGCATACGCAATGACTTTGCTGTGCTGCATTAGCACACAACCAAGTCCCTTGTGCGATGCATCACTATACACCACCAAATTTCCCCACATCATCAGGTAGTGACAACACTGGCGCCTCACTTAATCTCTTCTTCAACTCTTGAAAACTCTCTTCTCATTTGTCTGTCCATGCAAATTTTTCCGTCTTCCTCGTCAGATTGGTCAACAGGGTTGCTATCTTAGAAAAATCTTGGATGAATCTTCGATAGTACCCAGCTAACCCAAAGAAACTTCTCACCTATGTTGGTGTTCTCAGTTGGTCCCAATTACTTACTACCTCGACCTTCGTAGGGTCTACTGAGATTCCATTCTTATCCACCACGTGACCTAAGAATTGAACCTTCTCCATCCAAAATTCACACTTAGAAAATTTCGCATACATCTTCTCTTTCCTTAGTGCCTCTAAAATAATTTTCAGATGTTCGGCGTGTTCTTCCTCTATCTTCGAGTAGATCAAGATGTCGTCGATAAAGACTACTACGAATTTGTCCAAGTAGGGCTTGAAAACTCGGTTCATCAAGTCCATGAATGCTACCAGAGCATTAGTCAATCCAAATAACATTATCAAAAACTCGTAATGTCCATAACAGGTTTGAAACGGAGTCTTTGGTATGTCCTCATCCCGTACCTTCAGTTGGTGATATCCTGTCCGTAGGTCTATCTTTGAAAAATACTTCACTCCCTTCAGTTGATCAAATAAGTCGTCTATCCTGGGTAATGGATATCTGTTCTTGATCGTTACTCTGTTTAATTCTAGATAATCGATACAGAGCCTCATCGATCTATCCTTTTTCTTAACGAATAACACTGGTGCTCCCCAAGGAGACACACTCGGTCGAATGTAACCCTTATCTAATAACTCTTGCAGTTGTATCATCAACTCCATCATTTCTACTAGCGCCATACGATATGGAGCTTTTGAAATCGGTGCCGTTCCCGGTGCTAAGTCTGTTACGAATTTAATTTCTCTGTCTGGCGGAAGACCAGGCAGATTGTCCGAAAATACGTCTTGGAATTCATTCACTGCGGATATATCTTTAATTTCTACTCCCTTTTTCTGACTATCTACGATGTAAGCTAAATAACCTACACATCCTTTCCTTAACAATTTCTTGGCCTGCATCATCGTAAGACAACACGATTGCTTAAGAGATGAGCTACCATAAAACACTACCTTAGACTTACTCGGAGTCTGAACATTCACACATTTGTTCTGACAGTTAATTATTGCTGCATGGTTATATAACCAATCCATTCCTAGTTTTATGTCAAATTCTCCCAATCTAATTGGAATCAAGTCTATGCTCAGTTCATGTTCTCTAATGTTTGTGCGATAATTTCGATAAACGTATTCTACAGGGATTACTTCCTTATTCACAACTTCTATTTTCAAGGGATTTTCTAGTCGTTCTCGGGGTGTATTAAGTTTACAAGAAAATTCTTCAGATACAAAAGAACAGGTGGCACCCGAATTAAATAATACATAAGCATTTATATCATTGATTAGGATTATACCTGACACCACGTCCTTCACAGCCACTGCGTCCTAGACGGTCATGTTAA
The DNA here is from genome assembly GCA_020205555.1 of Panax stipuleanatus. Classification (NCBI taxonomy): domain Eukaryota; kingdom Viridiplantae; phylum Streptophyta; class Magnoliopsida; order Apiales; family Araliaceae; genus Panax; species Panax stipuleanatus. The sequence goes on along the minus strand of CM035121.1, from coordinate 50,056,873 downwards.
AGGTTCTGGCGGTTGGGCGGTTAGATTGTGTCGGTCCGTCGATCATCAATTTGTTCCCTCCTTGTTGGCTGCTACCTCCGCCACTTTCCTTTTTCGGGCAGTCCTTAATTCGGTGCTCCGTCGAGCCATATGCAAAGCATCCTTGTATCTTTTTCGATTTTGGGCAGTTGGGCAAAATTTGTCCCTCCTGGCCGCAGTTGTAGCAAGTGCCGCATCCCTTCCAGCACTCGCCCTGATGATTCTTTCCACATTTTGAGCATCCCTCAGCCCTCTTCTTAAAACTTCCACAAAAATTTCCTGACTGATTGTTGTTATTTTTGTTGTTGTTGTTTTCCCACTTCCTTTTTCCTAAATTACTTGCTTCACTGCTGCTACCTCCTCCACGATTTTCTCATTCCATGTTCTTACCCTTCTTCTCCTTGTTATAAAGACTTAAGGCCTCACTGCCACCTTTCACAATGATCGCCTTCTCCAGCAATGTTGCAAACAAATCGATTTGAAGAACTGACACCTTATTAAACAGCCAAGGCTTCAGTCCTTGTTCAAAACGTCTCGTCTTCCTCTCTGCATCTCTAACTTGGTGTTCTGCAAATCGTGCTAGTTCATTGAACTTAGCTGCGTACTGCGCCACCATCATATCACCTTGCTTAAGTTCTAAGAACTTTTCCTCCATCCTATTCTTCATGCTTTTCGGGAAGTAGTTCTCGAAAAACAGAGTCTTGAATCTATCCCAAGCTATTATCCCTTCTCCAGCTCTTTGTTGATTAGCCTCCCACCAGTAGTTGGATTCTCCTCTCATCATATATGTAGCGAATACAGTCTTTTGGTCTTCACCCACACGAGCGATAGTGAAGGCCTTCTCGATATCCTTAACCCATGTCTGCGCAATGATTGGGTCGATAGTACCCTCGAACTCTGGGGGTCCTGCACTCCTAAAGTCCTTAAAGTTTGTGACTGGTACTCCTTGAGGATTGGGGCAAACGGGTTTGTTGTTCCTTTCCCTAAGGGCCTCTCCTAACAGATCTACTAGCTTCTGGATCGGGTCTACTTGTTCCCTCTCATTGTTCACTGACTCCTCAGGTGCAGTCAATCTACGTCTGGGCGGCATTATCTACATCACAAATTTTCATTTTATTATTACTCAGTTATATTACTAAGTATTTCTTTTAATACTAAAAGAATAAATTTATAACACGTTTCTGAAATAAGCTTCATTTATATTTATATGCCAAATCGTTTCATTACATGATCATCCCTAGTATATTTCTTTAAATGTTATAACATATCCCCTAATATCAAAAAAGACGGGGAATACTAACATACTACCCCTCTAACAAAAGCTTACTCGGGATTTACATCACTATCCTATATCTTACACAAAAGATTAGGATCTCAACACAGTATACTCATCACATAAAAGACACTCCTAATATTATGGCTAGATAGACTAAGGAAAGCTCATCCCATCAGCCCACGCTCCACAGCGCTCTTGTACTCGATCTGTGCTATGTATGCTATCAGCTCTCGGCTCAAAGTATGTAGGGTCTGTCCTTGATCCGCTGGGTAGTGGTATACACCATCGATCACCCTCTCAAAAGCTGAACGGAACACATACCCCAATCTTGTTCATCTTCCTTTTCTTGCACCTGACCTCATCCTCTAGGTCGTCAGCTCTCTCGTTAGCCGCTTCCCACTTCTCCTCGAAGTGTATCCTATCCATAACCTCCAACTCTAGCTGAGTACCGAGTGCTTCCTTCTCAGTCTTCTCACTCAACTCCCTCTGCTCGACCTCTTCTATCTTCCTTGCCAGATCTACATTTCTGGATACCGACCTGTGGAATAAGGTTCCCATCTGGATCCTTGCCTCCTTGCGGTATTCAATCTCTACCTCTAACTCTTGTATGGCCAGCTTTCTTTGATGGTCTTCGTCCCTCAGTTTCTGGAACTCCGACTCTCTCTCCTGGGCCTCAACCTCCAACTCCTGGACTCTGTAGTCCAACTCTAGAATATGCTCCTTGTACTCTCCCAGCATATGCTCCTCCAGATTAGGCTCGTAAGAGTCCTCCATGGGTTCCTTCTCTGTAGGCTCGTCCTCAACAGGATCGTCCTCCATAGGCTCCTCCTCTGGATCAAACTCCACCTCAATCTCATCCTCGTCGTCAGACTAGGATGGTGCAACTGCTTGCACAAGCACAACCTCTAAAGGTGCCTCGTATACTACGTGTATATCTCTAGGATCCTCCTCGGCCACTCTACTAGGTACTCCTGTGTCTGCCATCCTACAATCACAAACACAAGACAAACAAATAGCAACTCCATTAAGATGTTAAATAAAACATAAGTTCATTGTATAGAATGAAGTTACATTTCATAACACGCTAAGTCTCTCTCTAGGGAAAACTCTATGTGAGTTCTATCCCTTTCTAACTTCTAAGTTCTCCTAAGTTATAGTCTAAGGACACTCGCTCCTAAGGTTTATAACTACATCTTTGATACCAGCCTATGACGCCCCCAAATTCGGACCGCCACAGGGTCACTCGAATTCGGTTTGTCACGTTCTATATTCTAACATCATGATAATAATAGTATGACTAAATGTCGCATCGCACATAGAAATAATACAAAACTCTACTACCGAATAGATTACATTTAATTAATATAATTTTTTCACGTCCCAAGGTCTCATAATTTAAACACTGATTACATAGCTTAGACATGACTTAAGCATACATAACCTTAACTAGTACATAACAGAATAAGTTCTTATAACAATCATAAGTCCTACATAATATTAAGCTACTCAGTAGCCTTTCCCTTGCCCTTGTCGGTGCCCGAGAGTCCGCACTGCTCTGCCTTAACTGAAATATTTTAGGAAAAGCAAGAATGAGCAACAAGTTTACTCAGCAAGTAATATAACAACAAAGGTGAGTAACATAGTTTTTGAATCTCAAAAAGGGTATAACAAGGTATGATAGTTCAAGGATAGCAAGAATATCAATAGTTCTCAATAACAGTCGCTACGGACATAATAATATCAATATGATTCAATACTAAATCAATTTAAGATTTCAAGATAACTGAATACTGAGCAGTCACTAAGGACTATAAACTTCTACCAGAATTAACAGAAATATATAGATAATCCAATAAAATAAGTACAACAGGTGATCAGCCTAAAGTACCCTACGGTATGCATATCGTTCAATCATACTAAAGTGTGCATATCGGTCTCCCGACAATATATAATTTCCCTTCAAAGAAGGTTGTTCATCTCAGTCAAACACAAGATCCCGCACCAATCAATTGGTTTGGGTTGCCTTTCAACAATATAAGTCTAGCCTAATCAAATGGCATAGATCACAACAATTATAAGTTCAATCTCAAGATTTAAATTTCGAAGAATATAAATTGACTTTTATCTTATCCATGAAGTATATAGTTTATAATACATGACTTGCAATCTCAAAAGTTTACTTGTACGACAATAATAGCACAAGCTTAATGAATGCTCAATAAAGAGTAAGGTTAGGAACTTGCTTACAACGTTCCTTAAATAAAGTAAACACAAGGATAAAATACTTGCACTTTAAAATAGTGTAAGTTAGGGAACTTGCCTTATGCGTAGTTTATCCTCGTTAAGTAAATCAACACTTTCGAATCTCTATCGTAATATAGTTACGTATATGATACCCATTAGTCATATAGTTTAACATCATACTTTATCTCATATATACCATCCATATATAAGTTAAGTCTTTAATCTTACTATACAGTCATACCATGTATAGTATCACATTAATTCACAAGTCTCGACTAATATAACTTTTATCCTTAACGTTCTTCTTTTTGAGTTAAACATATTCTCATATCATTATTATCACATAAGACCACATTCAATACTAAATATATGTTATTTTAGTAAGTTATGGTATTTCAATAAGTTAACCGTCAAAAATCGGATTCAAGTATCAATATATGGTATCACGCAACATATAAACATTTCAAAGGGTTCTTTCATGCTTGTACCACCTTTCATCGTTCAATCTTTCATGATATAGGTTCTAAGTTAATACATTTAATCACTTAAGGCCCCTTAAGGTCATGAAACCACATTAGCTATCATGCTTGTTATTTGAAACATATGAGGTGATCACATAACTTGATTTAGGCATGCTTGTAAGTTTATATTTCATATACACATAGCTAGTATTGTTACTAGCCTAAATCATGTTTCACTTATGCTTAACTATCTTTCATAGTATTTACCTAGTGTGTGCACATGTATGATATATTAGTGAGTCTAAGAGTACTATCAAACACGTCCATAAATACCTGAATCCAAATCTCAATGTAACATGTCGACGTTCACGTTTAAAGCTTATATTTTGTTAGTATTGTTCACTATTGAGGTCCACATGATCATGGTACTTTATGAAACCTATATATATAAGTCAACATGCCTTTCATGCATTCTCACACCATACTATTATGCTTGCAAGAGTCAGAATGTTAACATGGCATGCATACATATTAAGTTCATTTCCAAAATTTGAAGTTTGTTTATAAAATGCCAAGTTTATTTCAAAACTATAAGTATTCGTGCAAATCTTAGTAAAACATGCTTACATTGTCTCAATATATTCATTTATATGTATTACTCATGCTAGCATGCTTGTTCTAAATCATCTTAACAACTAACACGTAACATCAAGCAGCAAACAAGCAACTATTTTCCGAGACCGGCTGCGCCTCAGTGTTTTACCGGCGCAGCTGAGCCACGTCTGGTTCGAACCAAAGAGTAGCCGGCTACGGCAGAAATCCAGGCCAACATCAGAATTACTTCACAAAATTCGTTCTACACTACTACATTGCTTTACTAACATGCTTATAAGACTATATAACAATTAAACAAGCATTCTAAAATCTAATTGTCATCTAATTTTACATGATTAAGAAATGAAATTTTGATAGAGAACAAGAACGGAAAACAAGAATGAAGAACATGAACTTGCTGTTATTATACCTCTGCTAAATTGCTTGATAGGCTTGCTACAAATTGAACTTCTTGAAATTCTTATACTTCTCACTAACAGGCTATGCTCACTCTCAATTCAATACTTGGAAAATCTCAGCAATGTAAAAGAGAAGAAGAGATGCTACATTTATAGAGGTTTCAATATACAGTTAATGCATTTATCTCCCAAATCAAACTAACGGAAGAAACAAATACATGGTGGTTAAGAAGAAGTTGGTGGATGGTTGGTGAAGGAAATCATGAATCCCACTCGCTTGCTCATTATGAGCTATGAAATGTTGAGTTGGAGAAACAAATAGGCTTAGGCTAGCCTTTGAGTATTTCACGTGTGCAAGGATTGTGACTCTCACATTGGGACAAGGCATACTAACTCAGCATTTGCACCACACAACACTTAAATTATTATACACACATAACATATACTTAGGTTATAATTTGAGTCACAATGTACTTTCAATAGGTAACTAATATTACAATGTAGCAAGTAGGGATACATATATTCAACATATAATCCATGTACATTTTGTTACTACCGGATATAATCACATTACATTATCTCCTTTATTATTAAATTCTATTAATCCACAATTGTTTACAATATATTCATGATGTATTATTTTAATGTATACTCACATACAATTGTCACATAATCTCATAATGTATTAATTAGTCATAACATATAGTTTCAATATGTATAGTCACATTATATTAATCATGTAGCGTTCACAATTCAATAAACTTTACTATATAGTTTATATATAATTATATGGTCATACTTAAGCGTTGCACTACACTTCATATAATATATAGGTAGCTACTATACCTTATACATTTAATTATCACATGCTTGCATATAGCAACTAATTGAGCAAATGTTATCTACTCGTTCATATATTATTATTCTCAATGGTAATTAATTAATTACTTATCTTATCAATTAATTAATAATATTAATTAATCCCTTCCTCATAAATCAATGAAATTATTAATTTCTATAACAATTGATTAACATTTATATGATTAATTATCATATTAAATAATTATAAATCTTATTATCTTTCTCATAATAACAATTATCAATTAATATAGATTAATTGTTCGTTTAATAATTCCTTCGTTGATTAATATAATCATTATTATTTCTCATCACTGTGGCACACAAGGCATTCAACGAGCTTATCGCAAACTCCATATTTTCTCAATTATTATAATCATTCAATTTAATATAATTGAGTTACTCATCTCATAACACATAAATATTTATATTCAAATAAATATTTATTTCCATTAATATATTCATTTATTAATATTCAGAAATCTCGGGTATTATAAGGACAATAGATGAAAAGGGTGAGCTCAACTAGCACAGTAAAGAATATTATGACTAAGATAATGAAAAATAAATTATCGTTAGTCTTCAATAAATCAGATAAAATATAATGGATAACAAGTTTTAGATCAATATTCGCAGCGAAAATAACAATTCATTAGAAGAGTTAAGTAGAGAATAAAGTCTACTATCTTCTATGATTTAAAAGCCCATCATCAATATTTTATCCCTATAACATCAATCAATATACATCTTGAATCAAATATTCATCTTTGCACTACGGGCCAAAGATATTTATTTGTATCACCAGTTAATCATGTTCATCTCAACACCTGTCCATTTTTGCACTACGAGCCAAAGATATTCATCAGGTAATCATTCATCTTTGCTCCACAGGCCAAAGATATTCAGTTATATCACCATTTAGGACTGAGGATGATGAAAAACAATATAAATAACTAATCCAGTGAGATAAATGACAAAGATTAGGGATTCGTAATTTATTTTATCCAAGTTCAAGAATACTCCATAATAATCAATTGTGGAGCAAAATTCAAAAATGAAGTTCAAAACATGGATACAATCAAAGATAGTAACCATAACAGACAACTTGGATAAATAAAAGAAAATTTAATTTTTCTGTGAATAGTACCGTATTCGTGAATAGTGCCGTGTATGTGAATAGTGTCGTATACGTGAATAGTAACCTCGACATGAAAAGGTAAAAATTTCATAATAAAATTAATACCAACATTCCAATGAAATGATACTAGATGAAACACAAAATTCGAAGAATTTCTAATCATTTCAGAAATTATAGAAGCAATACTTACCATAGTAAGTTTAAATTTGGGTATATGAAATGAAATATTATCGCTTTTATAATATGGAATATGAAAGAAAATAATATTCTTTATGAATATTGAAAGAAAGTAACATCATTTATGAGAAAAATAATATCCTTTACCTTAAAAAGAGAGTATTTTTGACTGGTATGGCGGGGATATTCTTGAAAAAAACTTGCACTATTTGCAACACTCAAAGTTTCCTTAAACTCAAAAGAAATACGCTCAATATTATAGAAGAAGATTTCTCTGATTCTGGTGTGATTTTTATTTCTAAGCTAAACATCCTATTTATAGGAGAATGGCAGGATACTATTTAGGAAATAATCACGGACGCACAGTAAGGGAATGTCACGGGCGTTCGGTGAATTCGTTTGAAAAAATTTGATTTTACTATGCAGCACTATACAGTACTATGCAAACACTATGCAGTACTATGCAAATAATAAAATATAATATATTCTATTTATATATATATATATATATATATATTCACACACCCACACACACACATAAACACACACACACATTATATATATATATATATATATATATATATATATAAGTAATAAAACAAAACTGAGATAACTTTCTACCGACGATTTTAAAAAATGAGTAAGTGGGGGTCCATATAATAAGCAAAATTTACAACAAATACTTCATAAAAAAAACCCATCTATTTATCTCAATTCACTTGGCTTCACCAAACACATTTTTAATAACAATTATTCATCATTAATATTATAATTTATAATATTAACAACCAGATCATTTCCATGAAAGAGGGGGCTTTCCGATAAGAATTTCTCCTTATTGACGCGCAATTAAATAACCTAACCTCTTTCCTCGACAGAATTTTCTAGACATTGTCAATAATGTAAATAATAATATGAATAACTGTGTCGTCTCAATTATTGATTTAATAAAATAAATATTATGCAGATGATGCTGTGACAATAATTGAATCAATAATATGAGATACTATGCATCAAATACTGTGGCAATAATTGAATAAAACTGAGTGGCTTCTCACGTAAGCATCAATAATCAAAGATACTGTACAATACCGTGTGCTACTGTGCAACCACGCATATTACTGTTCTTTTATCACCGGGTATTTCAACAATTTTAACGGTAAAAGTTTTGCCGTTATATTTAGAAAACTTATTCTTATCGTTTTCTTCATCCGATGATTTTTCATTATGGGGCCCACAACAGATTACGCCGTCGTATGAATATTCTCCTACAAAAAGAATATTCCTATAACCAAACGAATATTTCCCAACACAATGAATATTTTATGACCACTTGTTTGCTTTGTAAAACTTGTACAAATCACCCCATAACTTACCACATTCATCAAATCAACCCCTTACTATTTCAAAATAATATATAGAGGAAATTCAATTTTATTCATAAAAGTTGGGGTCTTACAACCTCCCCTCCTTATGAAATTTTATCCTCGAAATTGACGTGCGTACCTAGTATGTCGAAAAGGTGAGATACCTCGTTTTCATTTTTGATTTTAACTCCCATGTCATTTCTTCAATTCTAACTAGGACTCTCATGGTGCTTCAACCATAATACCTCACAATGGTACCTATCAGTTTGCCACCGCACAAAAACGGCATCCCTTACGGAGAGTTTGGCTTCGGTGCATCCCACACAAGAAGTCACCAGCGAGAGGCTCGGGGCTCTTCACGCCTTATGGCTCTTGATGCTTTGCATTGACACGTTTACACGTTAAACGCCTCGAGATAAACTCCACGATCTCTCTCTTCATGTTGCTCCACCAGAATGTATGTTGAAGATTACGATATATTTTGGTACTTCCAGGATGGATTGAAAATGGTGTGTTGTGTGCCTCCATCATGATTCTATATTTCAAATCAAGATCGTTAGGAACAAAGTCTGGAGTTGACTCGAAGTATTCCTTCTTCATCGACTCTTGCTTCTGGAATAGCACCTTCTTGTACCTTCTTCTTCATCAGCTCCGGGTCTGTAGCTTGAGCCGCTTTAACTTTATCAATTAAAGTTGGTTCTATGCGTATACTTGACATCATCTCGTGGGTCCTTAGAGTCTTTAACTCTATCTCTATCCTTCGTACGTCATATAAAATAAGCCTTTGTGTTGATAGCATGCACTCGTTCCCGCATACGATCTTCTACTCAACGTGTCAGCTACCACGTTCGCTTTTCCAAGATGGTATTGAATGGTATTTTCATAATCTTTCAACAGCTCGAGCCAACGTCGTTGTCGCATATTGAATTCGTTCTAAGTAAAGAAATATTTGAGGCTTTTGGAATATATTAGGATGTCATCAATAATGACAACCACGAAATGATCCAAATATTTCTCAAATATTCGGTTCATCATGTCCATGAACGCAGTATGGACATTGGTCAATCCGAAAAATATAACTAGAAATTCGTAATGCGCGTGTCGAGTTCTAAAGACAATCTTTGGAATGTCATTAATTCTAATCTTTAACTGATGATATCCAGAACGAAGATCGATCTTTGAGAAGAATTGTGCACCTTGCAACTGGTCGAACAGGTCATCAATGTGAGATAACAGATACCTATTCTTGATGGTGACGTGGTTTAACTCCCGATAGTCAATACAAAGACGCATACTCTCGTCTTTCTTCTTTACGAATAAAATAGGAGCACCCCAAGGAGATGTACTAGGACGAATAAAACCTATGTCTAACAATTCCTTTAGTTGGACCTTTAACTCCTGAAGTTCCATAGGAGCCATTCGATATGGGGTTTTAGAAATGGGTTTTGTACCGGGTTCAAGGTCAATAAAGAATTCAACATCACGTTCTGGGGGTAGACCGGGAAGTTCTTCTGAAAATACATAAGGAAACTTATTAACAACAGAAATATCATTCAAACTTAACGTATTCTGGTTTAAATCAGTGACATGGGCTAAGAAAGCTTGACATCCATTTTTTAATAAACAAATAGCTTTATGACTTGAAATGACATTTATTGATTTTAGGGGTTTGGTTGTTTGAATTCGCATAACAGGTTGGTTAGGAATATGAAAACTAACAACCCTACGAAAAAAAAATCAATTTTGGCATGATAAGTGGTTAACTAGTCAATTCCTAAAATCACATCAAATACAAGTATTTTTAAAGATATAAGATCAACAGGTAGGGTGAGGGTACCAATTTGAATAAAGCAAGATTTGTAAACCGTGGATGTAATGAAGGTTTTACCCATAGGAGTTTCAACAGATAAGTCAAAATCTAATTTCTCCGAAGTGAAGTTCAAATGTTGAGCATAAGCAGGTGAAATAAAAGAATGGGTAGAACCGGTATCTAATAAGGTATAGACTTCGTAAAAGTGTACGATTAGCTAACCTGTGATAAATTCGTTCGGGTTCCTAATATTTTGGGAAGTCACGACAAACACTCTTCTAGGAACCACTGACTTTGACTTGTCTGGGACAACCTTTGGTGTCACTATCCCCGCTAGACTTGGTTTCACTATCGGACACACTCGAGCTATGTGACCTTCCTTTCCACAGTTATAACATACCTTGGATTGTTGTGTACAGTTGGGACTGATGTGTTCCTCTTCTCCGCATTTATAACATACGACCGGTGGTTGTTCTCCTCCCCTAGAAACAGTTGATGCTGGTGCTGCTGTCGACGTCTTCACATTCTCATTGTTGTTATAATTTGAGTCACAATGTACTTTCAATAGGTAACTAATATTACAATGTAGCAAGTAGAGATGCATATATTCAACATATAATCTATGTACATTTTGTTAATACCGGATATAATCACATTACATTATCTCCTTTATTATTAAATTCTATTAATCCATAATTATTTACAATATATTCATGATGTATTATTTAAATGTATACTCACATACAATTGTCACATAACCTCATAATGTATTAATTAGTCATAACATATAGTTTCAATATGTATAGTCACATTGTATTAATCATGTAGCGTTCACAATTTAATAAACTTTACTATATAGTTTATATATAATTGTATGGTCACACTTAAGTGTTGCACTACACTTCATATAATATATAGGTAGCTACTATACCTTATACATTTAATTATCACATGCTTGCACATAGCAACTAATTGAGCAAATGTTATCTACTCGTTCATATATTATTATTCTCAATGGTAATTAATTAATTACTTATCTTATCAATTAATTAATAATATTAATTAATCCCTTCCTCATAAATCAATGAAATTATTAATTTCTATAACAATTGATTAACATTTATATGATTAATTATCATATTAAATAATTATAAATCTTATTATCTTTCTCATAATAACAATTATCAATTAATATAGATTAATTGTTCGTTTAATAATTCCTTTGTTGATTAATATAATCATTATTATTTTTCATCACTGTGACGCACAAGACATTCAACAAGCTTATCGCAAACTCCATATTTTCTCAATTATTATAATCATTCAATTTAATATAATTAAGTTACTCATCTCAGAACACATAAATATTTATATTCAAATAAATATTATTTTCATTAATATATTCATTTATTAATATTCAGAAATCTCGGGTATTACAAGGACAATAGATGAAAAGGGTGAGCTCAACTAGCACAGTAAAGAATATTATGACTAAGATAATGAAAAACAAATTATCGTTAGTCTTCAATAAATCAGATAAAATATTATGGACAACAAGTTTTAGATCAATATTCGCAGCGAAAATAACAATTCATTAGAAGAGTTAAGTAGAGAATAAAGTCTACTATCTTCTATGATTTAAAAGTCCATCATCAATATTTTATCCCTATAACATCAATCAATATACATCTTGAATCAAATATTCATCTTTGCACTACGGGCCAAAGATATTTATTTGTATCACCAGTTGGTCATGTTCATCTCAACACCTGTCCATCTTTGCACTACGAGCTAATGATATTCATCAGGTAATCATTCATCTTTGCTCTACAGGCCAAAGATATTCAGTTATATCACCATTTAGGACTGAGGATAATGAAAAACAATATAAATAACGAATCCAGTGAGATAAATGACAAAGATTAGGGATTCGTATTTTAGTTTATCCAAGTTCAAGAATACTCCATAATAATCAATTGTGGAGCAAAATTCAAGAATGAAGTTCAAAACATGGATACAATCAAAGATAGTAACCGTAACAGGCAACTTGGACAAATAAAAGAAAATTTAATTTTTCTGTGAATAGTACCGTATTCGTGAATAGTGTCGTGTACGTGAATAGTGCTGTATAAGTGAATAGTAACCCCAACATGAAAAGGTAAAAATTTCATACATTCTAATGAAATGATACTAGATGAAACGCAAAATTCGAAGAATTTCTGATCATTTCAAAAATTATAGAAGCAATACCTACCGTAGTAAGTTTAAATTTGGATATGTGAAATGAAATATTATCTCTTTCATAATATGGAATATGAAAGAAAATAATATTCTTTATGAATATTGAAAGAAAGTAACATCATTTACGAGAAAAATAATATCCTTTACCTTAAAAAGAGAGTATTTTTGACGGGTATGGCGGGGATATTCTTAAAGAAAACTTGCACTACTTACAACACTCAAAGTTTCCTTAAACTCAAAAGAAATACGCTCAATATTATAAAAGAAGATTTCTCTGATTCTGGTGTGATTTTTATTTCTAAACTAAGCATCCTATTTATAGGAGAATGGCAGGATACTATTTAGAAAATAATCACGGACGCACAGTAGGGGAAGTTCACGGGCGTTCGGCGAATTCGTTTGAAAAAATTTGATTTTACTATGCAGCACTATGCAGTACTATACAAATACTATGCAGTACTATGCAAACAATAAAATATAATATATTCTATTTTATATATATATATATATATTCACACACACCCAAACACACACACACACATTATATATATATATATATATATAGGTAATAAAACAAAACTGAGATAACTTTCTACCAACGATTTTGAAAAATGAGTAAGTGGGGGTCCATATAATAAGCCAAATTTATAACAAATACTTCATAAAAAAAACCCATCTATTTATCTCAATTCACTTGGCTTCACCAAACACATTTTTAATAACAATTATTCATCATTAATATTATAACTCACAATATTAACAACCATATTGTGACGCCCCCAAATCCACGTTCCTTCGAAACCTCAGATTCGGTGCAGTTACGATACTACTATCGTCAAACTATTACATCTTTTAATCATTAGTAAAAGAATACAACTTTGTTTATTACAATTTAGAATATAAATTCTATTCATATCCAAGATCTCGTCTTTACATCATATTCGATATTACTAAAATACGGAATAATTTAAACTTTTCAATCCTCCTTGAATAAAATCTTTTATTGATTTCATAACTTGAATTAATTACAACCCTTGAATCAATTATAAAATATGATTCATTATATTTGAGTTATCGTATAACGTTTACAACTCGACTTGATATCCTCTATGTATTAACTAATACATCTTTTTTTAACACAATATGTATTAAACAGTGTAAACAACTATCAAGTACAACTTCTAGAATCTAAACAGGGTTCAAGCAATAATCTAAATAGTACTTCTTCAATTCGATACTATCTATCTTTATCAATCAAGAAGCACGAAGTCTTTATCGTAAGTCCTTAACCTGCAAAAGTGGTTATTTGCAAGAGTGAGCTCGACAGCTCAGCAATTCTAACAGTTTTCATGCATCACATAGCATACAACATTATACTCAGTTCATGCATTTATAAACAATTTATATTTACTACGCATGTTACTTTTCACATAACAAGTATATCATCAAAGATCAACTTTCAATCTCATTTATATCTCATATACAATTCATATATAAGTTCACATTATCACAGCATAATATAATTCAACTAACAGTTATTGAATTCATATATCAAATAGGAACTGAAAGACTTGCCTGATTCGTAGTTTAATAACTACGACTTAACTGCTTAAGAATATCTATACTTTGTGTAATCCTACATAGTTATATTAACCATAGAGATCACACTCATCAGTTATATGTATCACACATTGTCAATGTAATAATAAAGGTTACATTGTTGTCTAACTTGGTTCTTAGAACCTTGTTTCACTTTCTTAACATACTCCTATAATAGCTAGTATAAGTATACTTTTAATATCAACATTCATACACCTTTACTCGACTCGCTATGTGTTCGACACGTATTTAAAGCTCATAGATGCATGATCTATATTGCTTTCATGTTTCTCAAACCTTATCGAAATCATTACATTCAAACTTTTCTATGTTTCACCTTTCAAAATCCTTGTCATATTTTAAACTAGGCATGCAAGGTTATTATGTTTATCATATAGTCATAAACCAGTAGGGGTCAGACCATGATTTGCAGTTTAAGTAATAATACAATTCTACTACAAAAACCAAGAACAAACAGACTGCACAAATCTTGAAAACAGGCTGGCGCAGCTGCGCAGGTATTGGCCTTAAGAGTGGCGCAGCTGCGCCACTCACTGATCAAACCAGGAATGAAATTTCATTCTGCTGGACCACCCGAGTTCAATCAATATCATTCAAGTTACTGATATTAATCAATACGCATGCTCTATGGTTATAATTTCAAGTTCGAACCTAGCATGCTCATCCTAATCCAATTAAGGCCATATGCCGATAAACTTTAAACAAATCAAGCCCACGTTACTAATGGTCCATTACTAAAGTCATATCAACACACCACGAGGCTAAACAATACTAAGTATACATGCTCGTGCGTATATCACACATGTATATGTTAATCACATAGTTTATGCTTTAGAAATTCATTTTCTATGAATATGCGTGCATAGGTGAAATCCATGTTTCATCATATGATGCTTATGTCAACATGTCTATAGGCACAATGAAATCCTAATATACATGCTCAAATAATCAGAATGTGGACATCCTATATTTATGTCTAAAAACTCAAAGTTTGTCTTTTGAAATCAATGTAGTCTTCAATCATGTATGTTAATGCAATCATAACACCTTAGACTATCTTTTCATGCTTAACCACCCATATAAATATGCTTTCAAAAATCAGAATATGGGTATGGTACATACGTGTCAAAGTTTGTTTTCAAAACTTACACTTTCGTTAGAAATGTTCACTAACGAGGTCCGACATGCTCATGTTATACTATGAAACATATATTCGTAAGTTAATACGCTTCTCATGCATTCCTAAATCATATAGTCATGCTTGAAAAATCAGAATGTCGACATGGTTCGGATAAGTCAATTTCGTTTATAAAACTTTACGTTTACTATTGGAAATCATAACCGTCCGTTAATCATGCATATAATCATAGTAGAACATGCTCATATTATGTCTACATATCCATATATATAATTTATTCATGCTATTATACTTGTTCTAAGGTAGTACTATACGTTTGCACTTAACAGCATTGAAGCAGGAAAACAAAATCAGAACAGGCTGCTGGCGCAGCTGCGCAGCGCCTGGGTATAAACCCGGCGCAGCTGCGCCGTGTCCAGTTCATGCCAAGAAAAAGCCTGCTTCGGCAGGTTCCAATCCAAACTCAGAAATCCATATGAATTCGATCCAATACTAGCTATCATGTATTTCTATCATGCTTAACAACATTTTCCAAACACTTAATTAATCAATCCAATTCAACCTAATCAAAAATTTAGAATTTCAAGAATATAAAGTTTGACAGAGAACAAAGATGGGAAGTTTATACCTCTGCTATCTCAATTTTGCAAAGCTTGCTAAATGGTTTCTACTACACTGCCATATTGCTTTCTTCAACTCACTAGAAAATCTCTCTCAATATACTTACCCAATTTACTTCATTTTGAATTCTCAGCAAATTAAAAAGAGAAGAGAGGAGCTTGCATTTATAGACAATCCATTACCTAGTCCATGAATTTACTCACCATTTCAAACTAATGGAAGGAACAAGAATCTAATGGTTCATGGAGATTAGGTAGAGGGTTGGTAAATCACATCATCAAACCCACATCCCTTGAAATCATTGGCTACAATTGTGAGGAAAATGAGAAGAAGAGTAGTGTAGACTAGGGAGTTCACGTGAGAGGAAATTGAGGGGTGACTCACAATTAGGGACAAGAAATAATCTCAGCTTTGCATTCCTTTGGGCAATATACATATGTATATTATATATATCAATGTATAATTGTACACTTAGGTTAAAAATGGGGTTACCATGTAATCCTAATAAATAAATACTACTATCATGTAGTAAATTTTAACTCACACATATAAAATCCATGTACAGTTCATCCCACCGAATATAATTCTTTCGGGTACCATCACAGTGTATTGTCTCCTTTATTATTAAATTTTATTAATTCAATAATTGTTTACCATATATTCATGATATATATTATTTTATTGTATACTAAATATACACATTGTCACACCCACATTTCATGTAACTCACATAGTTTAATTAATCTTGATACATGGTCCCTATATATAGTATAGTCAAATAATTGTTGCACCACACTATATAATATAATTGCACTACACTTCACACTTCATATAATATATAGTTAGTTACTATACGCTATACATTTTATTCGCATACTTGCACATAGAAGTAAGTAATTTACTTATCTCATCAATTAATTAATAATAATATTTAATAATCCATTTCTCATTAATCAATGGAATTAAAATTTCCATAACAATTAATTAACATTTATATAGTTAATTTTCACAATAAATATAAATCTTATTATATTTATAACAAATATACTTATTATCATGCTATCACTCGCAATAATAATAATTCAACATATTATTATACTAACAATTAATATAGATTAATTGTTCAATTAATAATTCTTCCATCTTTGAATTAATCAATTCATTACTGAATCTATTATCGTGCCACACAAGGCATTTCTCACAAGCTTAATCTCAAGCTTATTATTATTCCCATCACTTACTACTTATAACATGTTCAATATAATTAGAACTATTAAATCACAAGGTTCACATATATAAATATATCGTGAATGAAAATATTCAAATATTCTATATAACCTTTACGGTAATATAATAACTCTAGCTATTAAAATGCTAAACTACTTCAATTAATTATACTTATAATAAGTATAACTTTTACGCTTATAATAATTAATAAATACTCTAATAATTATTCAAATAATAATATTCATGATCAAATAATAACTTAAGTTATTTAATATATTAAAATAACTTAGTTTCCTTTCATTAATAAACTCCCTTGAAAATACATTTAACATTATGTATTTAGCCATATCATAAAACATTATGTTTTCTCCAAGTAAAGATATTCATTATTAAAAAAAATACTTTATTTATTTACTCAAGATATTATAATATAATATAATATCGAATAATTACATGTACAACACATGTACATATATTATATATAGAAAATAGATAGTAAGTTTATTTTCTATTATAAGAAATTATTTCTATCAATTTATTTATATATAGCAAATATGTAATATATCTATCATATTAATCAATCACACCTTATACAAAATATATAAGGTAATGTTACTATTCAAAAATAACATTTCCTCCTTTTATTAAAATAATTCAATATTAAAAATTATTTTAATATCCTTTATTAAAATATATAATAACCATTTCTCTTTCTTTTCTATAAATTGTTCCCAAAACAAGTTCTTCAAATATTCATTTAAAGATATAATGATTTCCATCTCCCTTTTAATAACGTGTATATATATATATATATATATATATATATATATATATATATATATATATATATATATATATATATATATATATATTTAACGTTATTCGCACATCAAACTTTTTCACATATTACCACTCTAAGTAATATATATAAAAAGTATCAACTATAATTACATAATCAACACACATATTAATTCACTCCTTTACTTAAGTAAATTAAACACTGTACTATATCATCATAGTTAATTAAGGTTCAATACTCTCATTATATTATTTCATAATATAACTCCCAACTTAAATTAACTAATATTTATTCTTATTAGTTAGTTCCTTAACTAACTCATGCTTCACTATCCAAACTTATTCATGGATAGCTTAAGTGCTATTAATAACCTATATTATAAACATACTAGTTATTAATATACATACACAAGAATATGGTGATTATACATTAAAAATATTTAATGTCACCAACTTACTATGATAAAATAATTCTATAAATTATTTAATATCGATAGGAATTTATCCACTCCCTTTATCTTAACTGAAACGTCTCTACGCTAAGTAATAAATATATATTAATAATATATTTATAAAACACATATTACATAGTCCATATTACCCTATGTAATATAATACCACATACCTTATATCACATAAAAATACTCTTATTCGAACCCATCTCACAGTTTAAGAATTTTATTTATTAAATCCTTATTTAATAATATCTAAAATTCGGGTTCTTACACATATCATTCCCATGAAAGAGGGGGCTTTTCGATAATGTTTTCTTCTTATTGGCGCACAATTAAATAACCTAACCCCTTTCCTCGACAGAATTTTCTAGACATTGTCAATAATGTAAATAATAATATGAATAACTATGTCGTCTCAATTATTGATTTAATAATATAAATATTATGCAGATGATGCTGTGACAATAATTGAATCAATAATATGAGATACTATGCATCAACTACTATGGTAATAATTGAATAAAACTGAGTGGCTTCTCACGTAAGCATCAATAATCAAAGATACTGTACAATACCGTGTGCTACTGTGCAACCGCGCATATTATTGTTCTTTTATCACCAGGTATTTTAACAGTTTTAATGGTAAAAGTTTTGCCGTTATATTTAGAAAACTTATTCTTGTCGTTTTCTTCATCCGACAATTTTTCATTATGGGGCCCACAAATGATTGCCCCGTCATACGAATATTCCCCGATAAAAAGAATATTTCCCAGCCAAACGAATATTCTCTGACACAATGAATATTTTATGACCACTTGCTTACTTTGTAAAACTTGTATAAATCACCCCATAACTTACCACATTCATCAAATCAACCCCTTACTATTTCAAAATAATATATAGAGGAAATTCAATTTTATTCATAAAAGTTGGGGTCTTACAACCTCCCCTCCTTATGAAATTTTATCCTCGAAATTGACGTGCGTACCTGGTTTGTCGAAAAGGTGAGATACCTCGTTTTCATTTCTGATTTTAACTCCCAGGTCATTTCTTCGATTCCAACTGTGACTCTCATGGTGCTTCAACCATAGTACCTCACAATGGTACCTATCAGTTTGCCACCGCACAAAAATGGCGTCCCCTACGGAGAGTCTGGCTTCGGTGCATCCCATACAAGAAGTCACTAACGAGAGGTTCGGGGCTCTTCACGCCTTATGGCTCTTGATGCTTTGCCTTGACACGTTTACACGTTAAACACCTCGAGATAAACTCCGCGATCTCTCTCTTCATGTTGCTCCACCAGAATGTATGTCGAAGATCACGATATATTTTGGTACTTCCAGGATGGATTGCAAATGGTGTGTTGTGTGCCTCCATCATGATTCTATACTTCAAATCAGGATCGTTAGGAACACAGTCTGGAGTTGACTTGAAGTATTCCTTCTTCATCGATTCTTGCTTCTAGAATAGCACCTTCTTGTACCTTCTTCTTCATCTTCATTAGCTCCGGGTCTGTAGCTTGAGTAGCTTTAACTTTATCAATTAAAGTTGGTTCTACGCGTATATTTGACATCATCACGTGGGTCCCTAGAGTCTTTAACTCTATCTCTATCCTTCGTACGTTATACAAAATAGGCCTTTGTGTTGACAACATGCACTTGTTCCCGTATACGATCTTATACTCAACGTGTCAGCTACCACGTTCACTTTTCCAAGATGGTATTGAATGGTATTTACGTAATCTTTCAACAGCTCGAGCCAACGTCGTTATCGCATGTTGAGTTCGTTTTAAGTAAAGAAATATTTGAGGCTTTTGGAATATATTAGGATGTCATCAATAATGACAACCACGAAATGATCCAAATATTTCTCAAATATTCGGTTCATCATGTCTATGAACGCAGTATGGACATTGGTCAATCCGAAAAATATAACTAGAAATTCGTAATGTGCGTGTCGAGTTCTAAAGACAATCTTTGGAATGTCATTAGTTCTAATCTTTAACTGATGATATCCAGAACGAAGATCGATCTTTGAGAAGAATTGCGCTCCTTGCAACTGGTTGAACAGGTCATCAATGTGAGATAACAGATACCTATTCTTGATGGTGACGTGGTTCAACTCCTGATAGTCAATACAAAGTCGCATACTCTCGTCTTTCTTCTTTACGAATAAAACAGGAGCACCCCAAGGAGATGTACTAGGACAAATAAAACCAATGTCTAACAATTCCTGTAGTTGGACCTTTAACTCCTGAAGTTCAATAGGAGCCACTAGATATAGGGTTTTAGAAATGAGTTTTGTACTGGGTTCAAGGTCAATAAAGAATTTAACTTCACGTTTTGGGGGTAGACCGGGAAGTTCTTCGGGAAATACATCAGGAAACTTATTAACAACAGAAATATCATTCAAACCTGACGTATTCTGGTTTAGATCAGTGACATGGGCTAAGAAAGCTTGACATCCGTTTTTTAATAAACTAATAGCTTTATGACTTGAAATGATATTTATTGATTTTAGGGGTTTGGTTGTTTGAATTCGTACAACAGGTTGGTTAGGAATATGAAAACTAACAACCCTACAAAAATAATCAATTTTGGCATGATAAGTGGTTAACTAGTCAATTCCTAAAATCACATCAAATGCATGTATTTTTAAAGATATAAGATCAACAGGTAGGGTGAGGGTACCAATTTGAATAAAGCAAGATTTGTAGACTATGGATGTAATGAAGGTTTTACCCAACGGAGTTTCAACAGATAAGTCAAAGTCTAATTTCTCCGAAGTGAAGTTCAAATGTTGAGCATAAGCAGGTGAAATAAAAGAATGGGTAGAACCGGTATCTAATAAGGTATAGACTTCGCAAAAGTGTATGATTAACTAACCCGTGATAAATTCGTTTAGGTTCCTCGTATTTTGGGAAGTCACGAAAAACACTCTTCTAGGAACCACTGACTTTGACTTGTTTGGGACAGCCTTTGGTGTCACTATACCCGCTGGACTTGGTTTCACTATCGGACACTCTCGAGCTATGTGACCTTCCTTTCCACAGTTATAATATACCTTGGATTGTTGTGTACAGTTGGGACTGATGTGTCCCTCTTCTTCGCATTTATAACATACGATCGATGGTCGTTCTCCTCCCTTAGAAATAGTTGATGCTAGTGCTGCTGTCGACGTCTTCACGTTCTCATTGTTGTACCTTCTCTTCTTGAAATCCCCCCCCCCGACTCACTTCTTCTATTATCACGGCCACGATAACCACCGGAGTGGTTACCGCTTCTATCATAATAATTTCCTCCTCGCTGGTTATCATTGTTCCGATGACTGCTGCCACCGGTACACCCCTGGTTGTTCTCCTTAGGTTGAACAGACTCATTATTTCGTTCTAATAATTGAGCCCTGCTCACAACATCTGAATATAAAGAAAATTTGTGAGAAATGAGGTATTGACGAATTTCGGGTTTCAAACCTCTCAGAAACATCCGCGGCATACGTTCCTCATTTTCCACCAAATGAGATGCAAACCGGGATAACTCCGCGAACCTAGCCTCGTACTGGGACACAGTCATGTTGTTCTGTTCCTAGTTTGATAAACTCTACCTCTTTCATATGACGAATACTTTCAGGAAAGTACTTGTCATTGAATAGTTTCTGGAACTACTCCCAACATATCTTGAGTGCGGCAGGCTGGGTACGCTTCACAGATTCCTACCAGTAATATGCCTCTCCACGGAACATAAACGTGGCGAGTGGAACCTTCTGTTCCTCCGTACATCCCAAGACAACAAATATCTTGGTAATTTGTTTAACCCACGACTCTGCCTTGATTGGATCTGGCTTTCCCTGAAACTCTGGTGGTCCCAACTCTTTGAACTGCTTGGCAGTGACAAGCCGCCAGTTGTTATTATTTCCACCCGTATTTTGCGCACAAGTCTCCCTCGTCTGGTTTTGCATGAACTGCAAAAAGCTTCTAAACATCCCATCGTTCATCGTCTGATCAGTGGTATTACCTTCCTGTTGCACGTTCTCCTGGTTGGTGATTAAAGATGTCTCAACGGTCTCATTCACTCCATTGCTTAAATTTTCAGCTGTCATTCTCAAATACTGCCACAAAACAAAGGTTAATTAAACAAATTAACATATCACATATTAACCCTATGCTTCGACTGACCAATTAAATACCAGATAAGCTTAAGTATGACACACTAGCGAAGGATTTACTCGTCTCTCTCCTCCTAGTTCTATTTCCAGATCTCCGTTAGAGATCATATCCCTAAGCTCTGATACCAACTGTGACACCCCCAAAATAGGTTCAATACCAACCCATTCTGAGTCGCCAAATACATGGTACAGAATTTCAAATACAAATCATTTATAACAAAAGTTCGTGAGAAATACGACCATACAACTGTGAGTTTCAATACAAATCGTATATAATACGAAATATAAACACTCAAATTTAGTCCTCAATAAATACAATTATTATCATACTATTTTACAAAAATAATGAGAACTACTACTGCTCTACTCTGACCATCACCCTGTTCCCCGACTAGTTCTCGCAACATTCTCATTCCCTGAAGAGGATAATAGATGAAAAGGGTCAGCTCAACTAGCCCAGTAAAAAATATTATGACTGAGATAATGAAAAACAAATTATCGTTAGCCTTCAATAAATTAGATAAAATATTATGGACAACAAGTTTTAGATTAATATTCGCAGCGGAAATAATAATTCATTAGAAGAGTTAAGTAGAGAATGAAGTCTACTATCTTCTATGATTTAAAAGTCCATCATCAATATTTTATCCCTATAACATCAATTAATATACACTTGAATCAAATATTCATCTCTGCACTACGGGTCAAAAATATTCATTTGTATCACCAGTTGGTCATATTCATCTCAACACCTGTCCATCTTTGCACTACGGGCCAAAGATATTCATCTGGTAATCATTCATCTTTTCTCTACAGGCCAAAGATATTCACTTATATCACCATTTAGGACTGAGGATGATGAAAAATAATATAAATAACTAATCCAGTGAGATAAAAGACAAAGATTAGGTATTCGTAATTTAGTTTATCCAAGTTCAAGAATACTCCATAATAATCAATTGTGGAGCAAAATTCAAAAATGAAGTTCAAAACATGGATACAATCAAAGATAGTAACCATAACAGACAACTTGGACAAATAAAAGAAAATTTAATTTTTCTGTGAATAGTACCGTATTTGTGAATAGTGTCGTATACGTGAATAGTGCCGTATACGTAAATAGTAACCTCGACATAAAAAGGTAAAAGTTTCATAATAAAATTCATACCAACATTCCAATGAAATGATACTAGATGAAACGCAAAATTTAAAGAATTTTTGACATTTCAGGAATTATAGAAGCAATACTTACCATAGTAAGTTTTAATTTGGGTATATTAAATGAAATATTATCGCTTTCATAAGATGGAATATGAAAGAAAATAATATTTTTTATTAATATTGAAAGAAAGTAACATCATTTACAAGAAAAATAATATCCTTTACCTTAAAAGGAGAGTATTTCTGACTGGTATGACGAGGATATTCTTGAAGAAAACTTGCATTATTTGCAACACTTAAAGTTTTCTTAAACTCAAAAGAAATACGCTCAATATTATAGAAGAAAAATTCTCTGATTCTGGTGTGATTTTCATTTCTAAACTAAGCATCATATTTATAGGAGAATGTCAGTATACTATTTAGGAAATAATCATAGACGCACAGTAGGGGAAGTTCATAGGCGTTCGACGAATTCGTCTGAAAAAATTTAATTTTATTATGATGTACTATGCAGCACTATGTAGTACTATACAAACACTATGCAGTGCTATGTAAATAATAAAATATAATATATTATATATATATATATATATATTAATATTCACACACACCCACACACACACACACACGTAAACACACACACACATTATATATATATATAGGTAATAAAACAAAACTGAGATGACTTTCTACCGACGATTTTGAAAAATGAGTAATTGGGGGTCCATATAATAAGCTAAATTTACAACAAATACTTCATAAAAAAACCCTCTATTTATCTCAATTCACGTAGCTTTACTAAACACATTTTTAATAAAAATTATTCATCATTAATATTATAATTCACAATATTAACAACCAGATCATTCCCAAGAAAGAGGGGGCTTTTCGATAAGGATTTCTCCTTATTGGCACACAATTAAATAACCTAATCCCTTTTCTCAACAGAATTTTCTAGACATTGTCAATAATGCAAATAATAATATGAATAACTGTGTCGTCTCAATTATTGATTTAAAAATATAAAATATTATGCAGATGATACTGTGACAATAATTAAATCAATAATATGAGATACTATGCATCAATTACTGTGGCAATAATTGAATAAAACTGAGTGGCTTCTCACGTAAGCATCAATAATCAAAGATACTATACAATACCGTGTGCTACTGTGCAACCACGCATATTACTGTTCTTTTATCACCGGGTATTTCAATAGTTTTAACGATAAAAGTTTTGCCGTTATATTTAAAAAACTTATTCTTGTCGTTTTCTTCATCCAAACGTTTTCCGTTATGGGTCCCACAAATGATTGCGCCGTCGTACTAATATTCCCCAATAAAAAGAATATTCCCCGACCAAACGAATATTTCCCGACACAATGAATATTTTATGGCAACTTGCTTACTTTGTAAAATTTGTACAAATCACCCTATAACTTACCACATTCATCAAATCAACCCCTTACTATTTCAAAATAATATATAGAGGAAATTCAATTTTATTCATAAAAGTTGGGGTCTTACAATGAACCTTAGGTGGGGAAACCTTAGGCAGTAGCCTTATAGGAGATCGAAAAGATAGCGGTGATAGTTAAGATAATAAACTACCATATGTGCTATGTGCTTATGTTTATGTACTCGCGAGTATCGAAGATTATCGATCAGTATCGAAGAGTATCGATCGAACAGTATCACGTAATAATTAAAACATTAAATTTTGTTGTTAGGATGATGATTGTTGGAGAGTTCAGTCGGGCTAGGGAAGAGATACCTCAGATGCCTAGGGATGAGGAGCCTTGAGACATCCATACTGTCTGGGAGCAGTTGGTTCAGAGAGAGTCATCACTACTGATCACGGTAGTGGGTCAGGAGCATGAGCCTGTCTTTGACCGAGAGGATGAGGATGAGTTAGAGGAAGAGGAGGATCTAAAAGAGTTTCCACCTAACTCTATCAGCGCTGTGATGTACGAGGAGATTTATGACCGCAACATTGAGCTGCAAGGTAAAGTTATGGAGTTGGAGGAACTGGTGGATGTGTGTCAGACCACCATACAGCAGAAGGATGAGACGATTTAAGATCTGGATGAGCATCTTGGAAACGTGGAGTGGGATCTAGTTCACGTGGAGAGTGAGAGGGATGATGCACTTGCTGAGCTAGAGAAATTGAGGAGTGACATAAAAGAGGAGTCGGCGAAGCGCGCTAGAGCAGAGGATGCTTACATGAAGGCTACTCAACGTGAAGATCGTGCAGAAGATGAGGTTCAAGCGTAAAAGGCCAAGATGAAGGAGACTGATTATGCTTTTCATTCAGCTATAGATAGGGCCCAAAATTGAGTCTTTTATTACCTAGCTCAGTTCAAGGATTTACTATGGTATATGATGGATCGTAGAATAGTGTTTTGGGTCATGGAAAAGGAACGTAGAGAGGCTGTGTGACGTTTTAATATGCCTAGATAAAAGAATAATAAACTATGTGATTATTTATATATTAAATAAATGTAAGTCCCAGAATTTTGTGATAAATAATGGGATAAGATGATGAAGTAATCCTTCAACTTTTTCAAGTTCAAGAAAGTTAATGTAAATAGCAGAGATGCTATCCTTTCTATGTTTTGAAAAAAAACTATGAATGAATAAAATATTAAAGTTTATTGAAGTGTTATGTGGTTAAGTGTTAATTTTAAATGTTTAAGTTTGAACTTAAGTATTTAAGAGTTGAGTAGGGATCTAATAAGCGTATATCTTAACAGAAAGATGCCTCCTAGAAGAAGACCAACACGACAGCAACAAGAGGGGTCTATGAATAATAACAACAACGATGAGGCTAATGCCAATCCAGTTCAACAACTAGTGAATTTATTAACGGAAGCACTTGTGAATCAGCCTCAAGTTCAAGCTGCAACATTTAAGGAGTTCAAAGCGGTAGGACAGTCTGAATTCAAAGGATTTGTGTATCCGATTGAGGCCCAGACATGGGTAATGGAGATGGAAAAGGTCTTCGAAGTTGTCAGGGTCAACGACGACCAAAAGACAGCTTTCGCTACGTTTAAGCTTAAGTCAGAAGCTAGCAATTGGTGGCAAGCTAATAAGGCCCGGGGAGGAGAAGGCATAATAACATGGGACATATTCAAAGAGATATTTTTTGAGATGTACTTTCCATTAAGCCCGTAGAACCAAATGGAGGTTCAGTTTTTGGAGCTGAAGCAGGGAACGATGTCTGTGCCAGAGTACGCCGCAAAGTTCAATGAGCTGGCAATGTTTACGACATACTAGGTCATCACTGATGAGAGGAAGGCAAGAAGGTTCGAGCAGGGATTGGAGCCCTAGCTATACAACAAAGTCTCCATATTTCAGTTGAACACATTTGCAGCTATGTTGGAAAAGGCGATCATCACGGAAGGTGGAAGCGATGCCTTAACTATGTACAATCAAGATCAGAAGAAGAAAAAGAGTGAGACTAAGAAAAAAGCTGGTGGTAGTGGAACCAACCAAAAGAGGAAGTGGAGTGACAGCGTTTCTGCTGGGAGTCAACAGGGAAGTCAACAGAAGAGAAGGTTTGAAGCTTGTGCTAATTGTGGGAAGAATCACATTGAAGTGTGCTTGAGAGGTAAGCAGGTATGTTTCAACTGTGGTCAGGAAGGCCACATTGTGTAAAATTGTCTTAACTCGAAGAAGGGAGCTTGATATATATGCGGGTCAAAGGATCACATGGCTCATGATTGCCCAAAAAAGCCAACAGTTTGACTATCGTTGGACCATCGCAGACGAGCCAACCCACCGCTAGAACAATCAACATGACCGTGCAGGATGCTGTGCAGTCAAAGGATATGGTGTCAGGTATCATTCCGGTCAATTGAATTAATGCTTATGTATTATTTAATTTGGGTGCTACTTGTTCATTTATATCCGATGACTTTGCTTAGAATTTAGACTTGCATAAGAAGGAATTAATTTACCCTTTGAACATAGAGATTGCGAATAGGGAGGTTATTCCTGTTAGGTTTATACACAAGAACTGTAGATTGGTTATTAAGGGTCATGAGTTAATGGTAGATTTAATTCCGATAAAACTTGGGAAATTCGATGTTATACTAGGTATGGATTAGTTGCTCAACCATGGGGCGATGATTGATTGCCAGAGGAAATCTATAAACCTTACGACTCCGTTAAAGGTGGTGTTTTATGGCAGCAAGTCGCCTAGATAAGCGAGTTATCTGACGATTACGTAGGCCAAGAAGTTATTGAAACAAGGTTGTGTAGGGTATTTAGCCTACATAGTATATACTCGTAAGGAGAGTCCAAAGTTGGAAGAGATATCAGTCGTTAAGGAATTTGTGGATGTGTTTTTGAGCGATTTACCAGGACTTTCGCAGGATAGAAAAATAGAGTTCGTGATTGACTTAGCAACTGCTCTGATATTGAAAGCCCCGTACAGAATGGCTCCGGTAGAGATGAAGGAGTTAATGGTTCAACTGCAAGAATTGTTGGACAAGAAGTATATTCAGCCGAGCGTATCGCCGTGGGGAGCGCCAGTGTTGTTCGTCAAGAAGAAGGATAGATCAATGAGTATTTGTATTGATTATAGGGAGTTGAAAAAAGTCATGATTAAGAATAAATATACTTTGCCAAGGATCAATGATTTGTTCGATTAGCTGAAGGGAGCGAGGTACTTCTCGAAGATAGATTTGAAAAGCAGTTATCATTAGTTGAAGGTAAGGAGAGAGGATGTACCAAAGACGGCATTTAGAACTCAGTATGGGCATTATGAGGTTTTGGTAATATCATTTGGTCTAACGAATGCACCAGCGGCATTTTGGACCAAATAAATAAGGTGTTTAAGCCATTTTTAGACAAGTTCGTGGTGGTGTTCATTGATGACATTTTGGTGTATTCCAAAACTAAGGAGGAACACACTGAACATTTGAGGTTGACGTTGGAATCGCTAAGACAGGAGAAGTTATATGTAAAATTCTTGAAATGCGAATTCTGGTTAGAATGTGTGTAATTTCTTGGTCACATGATTGACAAAGACGGGTTTTCAATAAATCTGTCGAATGTTGAAGGTGTAATAAATTGGGATTAGCCGAAGACACCATCAGAAGTTAGGAGTTTCTTGGGTTTGGCAGGTTATTACAGGAGATTCATTCAGGACTTTTCCAAAATTGCAACTCCGTTGACAAATTTGACTAGGAAAACGGTGAAGTTCGTTTGGACGGAAAAGTGTGAAGAAAGTTTTCAGGAATTGAAGAAGAGATTGAGTATTGCGCCTGTGTTGTTGTTGCCTGATAGTACAGGGAATTTCGTTGTGTACAGTGATGCATCACATAAAGGACTAGGTTGTGTGCTTATGCAAAACGAAAAGGTCATTGCGTATGCATCACGTCAGTTGAAGGATTATGAGAAAGGGTATCCGAGCTATGATTTAGAATTGGCGGCAGTAATGTTTGCTCTTAAGATATGGAGACACTATCTATATGGGGAGAAATGTGAGATATATACAGACCATAAGAGTCTGAAGTATATCTTTACACAAAAAGATTTGAATATGCACCAAAGAAGATGGTTGGAACTTATCAAGGATCACGATTGCGAGATTTTATACCATCCGGGTAAAGCGAATGTCGTTGCCGATGCCTTAAGCAGAAAGGGTCGGGAGAAGTTGATGTTATTAACTGCTCAGGAGAAGTTGGTGGATGAAATGGCTAAGTTAGAGCTGGAAGTTAAGTATCCAAAGAAATCGGATGACAAACTATTTCAAATAGATGCTGGTTTAACCTTGGTGGACAAGGTGAAAGAAGCGCAACTACATGATGAGGAGTGTGAGAAGATCAGGAAGAGAGTAACCGAAGGTGAAGAGATAAAGTTTAAGATTGATACTGACGGACTGCTACGATTTGAAGGGAGAATCTGGGTACCGCCAGTACCAGAACCGCCAGTACCAGAAGTCAAAGAAGAAATTTTGAGTGAAGCTCATAGTTCGAAATATTCGATTCACCCTGGTAGTAGGAAAATGTACCAGGATCTTAGAAAGCATTTCTAGTGGCCGAATATGAAGAGAGACGTTGCTGAGTGTGTCGCGAGATGCCTAACATGTCCGAAAGTTAAGGCAGAACATCAAAAACCAAGTGGATTATTACAATTATTGGAAATTCCAGAATGGTTGGTCTTCCAACAACTCAGAGAGGTTTTGATGTGGTATGGGTTATCGTGGATCCACTAACGAAGTCATCACACTTTTTACCAATCAAGATTAGATTCAATTTGGATCAATTGGAGAAGCTGTATGTTAAGAAAATTATTTCTAGACACGGTGTTCCGGTGTTAATTGTATCAGACAGAGATTCGCGTTTTGCATCGAACTTCTGGAAGCGATTACAAGAATGCTTGGGTACGCAGTTGCGAATGAGTACGGCATATCATCCTCAAACTGATGGGCAGAGTGAGAGGACAATCCAGACTTTAGAGGATATGCTAAGAGCTTGTGTTATGGATTTCAAGGGAAGTTGGGATGATCATCTACCATTGGTGGAATTCGCATATGACAACAGTTACCATGCAAGTATTGACACGTCGCCTTACGAAGCATTGTACGACAGGAAATGTAGGACTCCATTATGTTGGGATGAGGTTGTTGAGCGATAACTGTTAGGACCATAATTGGTACAACAAAATGCTAAAATCGTCAAGTTGATCAGGGCGAGATTGGTATCTGCTCAAGACAGACAGAAGAAATATGTTGATTACCATCGTCAGAATCGAGAGTTTGAAGTGGGAAGCTTCATTTTTCTAAAAGTATCTCCCTGGAAGGGGAAGATTCGATTTGGCAAGAAAGGAAAACTGAGTCCTAGATTTATTGGACCCTTTGAGATATTGCGAAGGGTTAGGGAAGTAGCTTATGAAGTGGCATTACCTCCGAAATTAGATCAGATTCATAATATTTTCCATATTTTTGTGTTGCAACCATACAAACATGATTAGAAACATGTTATAGAGTATGAGCCATTGCTATTTGATAAAGACTTAACATACAAAGAAGTTTATGTTCAGATAATTGACAAGAAAGAGCAAGTACTTAGAAACAAAGTGATACCTTTTGCTAAGATAATCTGGAGGAACTCTAATGCTGAGGAAGCTGCGTATGATGTGACGCCCCCAAATCTACGTTCTTTTGAAACCTCGGATTCGGTGCAGTCACGATACTACTATCGTCAAACTATTACATCTTTTATTCATAACTTAAAGAATAAACTTGTTTTACTACAATTTAGAATATAAATTCTATTTATATCCAAGATCTCGGCTTTACATCATATTTGGTGTTACTAAAATGCGAAATAATTTAAACTTTTCAATATCCTTTAAATAAAATCTTTTATTTATTTCATAACTTGAATCAATTACAAATCCCTGAATCATCTTTATAATATGATTCATTCTATTTGAGTTATCGTATAATGTTTACAACTCGACTTGATATCCTCTATGTATCAACTAATACATCTTTACAGTACGATAAGTTTTAAACAACGTATACAATTATCAAGTACAACTATTAGAACCTAAACAAGGTTCAAACGATAATCTAAAAAGTATTCTTCATTGTGATACTATCTATCTTTATCAATCAAGAAGCACGAAATCTTTACCGTGAATCCTTAACCTGCAAAAGTGATTATTTGCAAGAGTGAGCTCGACAGCTCAGCAATTCTAACAGTTTTCATGCATCACATAGTATACAACATCATACTCAGTTCATGCATTTATAAATAATTTATATTTACTACGCATGTTACTTTCACATAACAAGTATATCATCAAAGATCAACTTTTAATCTCATTTATATCTCATATACAGTTCATATATAAGTTCAGATTATCACAGCATAATATAATTCAACTAACAGTTATTGAATTCATATATCAAATAGGAACTGAAAGACTTGCCTGGTTCGTAGTTTAACAACTACGACTTAACTGCTTAAGAATATCTACACTTCATGTAATCCTACACAGTTATATTAACCATAGAGATCACACTCATTAGTTATATGTATCCACCCATTCTCAATGTAATAATAAAGGTTACATTGTTGTCTAACTTGGTTCTTAGAACCTTGTTTCACTTTCCTTATCATACGCTTAGTATAGCTAGGTTCGTATAGATATACCTTAACCATACTTAATATCAATATTAACACACTTAACTATCTTAGTGTTCGACATATATTTAAAACTCATAAATCTATAATCCATATTGCTCTTACGTTTCTCAAACCTTATCGAAACCATTACATTCAAACTTTCTAAGTGTCACCTTTTAATATCCTTGTCATACTTAAACTAGTCATACAAGGCTACTATGGTCATCATGCATACATGTTTATAAGTGTATAGCCTAGCATGCTCGTTCAAATCAAATTCAAAGTTGCATGGTTTTTCATGTCGGACTTTCATATACCTTAAGTAATTCAAGTCCATGCTTCAAGGCTAACTACTAAGGTCATATTACCACATAAAGAGGCTAAACAATACTAAGTAGGCATGCTCGTGCTTATACTACACATGTATACCTAATCACATAGTCTATGCTTTAGAATTTTATTTCTTGAATACGTGTGCATATGTGATATCCATGCTTCATCAAATGATGCTCATGTCAACATGTCTATAGGCATAATGACATCCTAATGCATATGCTTGCATGATCATAACATAATTCATATGATAATTGATGTCCTTAGCTTTCACACTCTAAGCTTTTCATTGGAAATCACACTAAGTCAACAAAGGCATCATAGTACATGCATGGCATCTATATATATTTCATATGCACTAGAAACTCATATTTAAACCACATAAATATTCTCAACTGATCAGAATCTAAAAGACATTAGTCTTGGTCAAGTTCGTTTTCGAAAGTCTTAAGTTTATTATTTCAGAAATTGTCTTAACTTCCAATACTAGTGTACGGTTAATACTTTAAGCATGCATTTCATGTCAATATAAACCATACTATCATATTTAAAATATTAGATTATATACATATTACATATGTGTCTAAGTTTACAATCGAAACTATAAGTTTGCATTTCAAAACTATAAGTTTTTCTTCAATCGTGTGTACTAATATCGTTAAACATGCTCATTTCATATCAAGGTAATCATATATGTATGTTATCTATGTCCACATGCTTGTTCTAATTATATATCGCATGCTAGCACTTATCAGTACTTAACAGAAAATAGAAACTGGGACAGGGGACCGGCGCAGCTGCAGCTGCGCCTCAGTTATAGACCGGCGCAGCTGCGCCGTGTCTGGTTCATACCAGAGAGTAGCCTGCTTCGGCAGTTTTCCAGCCTAAACACAGAAACTTAATACGAACTTGATTCTAATCAGCCATATAACAGTCTAAACATATGTATAAGCTAGTATAGCAACTAAGGAGCAAGTAACAACCATTGCTTGATCACATAATCATGGATTCCATACTCAATTCAAGAAGTAGAAATTTACAGAATTTCAGAAAACATAAATTAAAGAACATGAAAGGTATATTATACCTCTGCTAACAACTTGGGCTTGCTGCTACTAAATTCTCTCTCAATTCTAGAATGCTATTACTAAGGTATGCAATGCTCTCCACTTAACACTTAAACAAAATCTCAGCAAATGAAAAGATGAAGGAGAAGAGCTTCATTTTATAGGCAAATGTTTACATAGACAGTACAATTCCACCTCAAATTAAACCAAATGAATGCAAGCTTGTTCAATGGATAAGGGAGAGTTGGTGAGAGTGGGTGGAACTCATCATGAATTCCTCATCCCTTGCTCATCATTTGCTATGAAATGTTGAGTTTGAGGAGTAGGAAGTAGACTAGCTTGGAGCATATCACGTGAAGGAGAAATGAGATGGGCATATAATGTGGGACAATAAATAACTCAGCAACTGGCAATACAATACACTAAGGTTATATATATAGCCTATCATGCTTACTAAGACTATATCATAATTCATTTCATAAACACTTAGGTTATAATGAATTAGAGGGTACACAATATCATTCATAATGAGCAAATAATAATATAATATATCAAGTAGTGTACATACATATAATCCATGTATATTTTTATTAACACCACGTATAAAGCAATTGGGTATTATTATTACTCATTGTCGCAACAGTTATTATTATTATAAACTTAATGAAATCATTATCAATAAATTGTTTATTGATATTAGTATAAGGTAATAAGGTATACATTAAGGTCTACCCCCACACTTCATGTTACATAAGCAATGATATTATGTAACTCACATAATACAATTAATGTTATTCTATAGCCTATATATATAATATATAGCCACGATAATGCGTCACCTTGTATTATATGTATAATATATAGTTAGCTACCATGGACTAACGGTTTAATTATCGGATCCTTTGCATATGTCGACTAGTTGAGCAAATATAATCTACTCGTTTATATATTATTATATTCAATGGTAATTAATTAATTAATAACATACTAATTAATTCATCACTCATGAAATTATTAACCTCCATAAGAATTAATTAACGTTTATATGATTAATTATCACAATAAATAAATATAAACCTTATTATATTTACAAATCTTTTACTCTTTAATCATATATTATCAAATAATTACTAGATACTAGTATATTGTCCATAACAATAATTAATATTATAAGACAATATATCTCATTTCTCGTTAATACAATTCCGATTATATCTATAATCAATTTCCTTATTATTATACTATCACTAGTTATAATAATAAATCAATATATTATTATAATAACAATTAATATAGACTAATTGTTTAATTAATAAATCTTCCGTCCTTGAATTAATTAATTCATCAACGAATCTATTATCGTGCCACACAAGGCATATCTCACAAGCTTACATTAAGCTTATTCTCATTCTCGACACTTATTTATTTCCACCACATGTTCAATTTACTTAGGACTATTAAGTCACAAGGTTCACATATATAAATATATCGTGAATGAAAATATTCAAATATTATATATAACCTTTACGGTAATATAATAACTCAAGCTATTAAAATGCTAAATTACTTTAATTAATTATACTTATAATAAGTATAACTTTTACGCTTATAATAATTAATATATACTCTATTAATTATTCAAATAATAATATTCACGATCAAATAATAACTTAAATTATTTAATATATTAAAATAACTTAGTTTTCTTTTATAAATTAAACCCCTTTTGAAAATACATTAAAAATTATGTATTTAGCCATAACATAAAATATTATGTTTTCTCCAAATAAGGATATTCTTTATTAGAAAATAATTTACTTATTGTTTCAAGATATTATTCTTAATATAATATCTATTAAAAGTATGTACGGACACATGTACATATATTATTTATAAAAAATAGATAACAAGTTTATTTTCTATTAAAATAATTTGTTTCCATCAATTTATTTATATATAGCAAATATGTTTTAATATATTTACCATATTAATTAATCATACCTATTACCTCATACAAAAACATATAAGGTAATATTATTATTCAAAAATAACATTTCATCCTTTATTAAAATAATTCAATATTAGAATTTATTTTAATATCCTTTATTAGAAATATATAATAATTATTTCTCTTTCTTTTCAATAAATTGTTCCCCAAAACCACTTCTTCAAATATTCATTTAAAGATATAATGATTTCTATTTCTCTTTAATAACGTATATATATATATTTATTAACATTATTCGTATATTAGACTTTCTCACGTATTACTATTCTAAGTAATATATATATATATATATATATATATATATATATATATATATATATATAAGTATCAACTATAATTACATATTCAACACACTTATTAATTCACTCATTTACTTAAGTAAATTAAATACTATACTATATCATCATAGTTAATTAAAGTTCAATACTCTCATTATATTATTCTCTAATATAACTCCCAACTTAAATTAACTAATATTTATTCTTATTAGCTAATTCCGTTAACTAACTCATGCTTCGCTATCCAAATCCATTCATGGATTAGCTTAAGCACTAATAATAACCTATATTATAAACATACTAGTTATTATTATACATACACAAGAATATGGTGATTATACATTAAGGATTTTTAATGTCGCCAACTTACCATGATAAAATAATTCTATAAATTATTTAATATCGATAGGAATTTATTCCCTTCCTTTATCTCAACTGAATCGTCTCTACGCTAAATAACAAATATATATATTAATAGTATATTTATTAATCACAAAAACACATATTGCATAGTCCATATTACCCTATGTAATATAATACCACATACCACATACCTCATATCACATATATATACTCTTATTCGAACCCATCTCACAGTTTAAGAATTTTATTTATTAAATCCTTATTTAATAATATCTAAAAATTCGGGTTCTCACATATGAACTCGAAGATGTTATGATGAAAAACTATCCTCAGTTATTTGCTTAATTTCTTGTATAACAATTCCAGGGACAGAATGTTTTTAAGGGGGGAAAATGTGACGAATGAGTTTATTGAGTCGTGATTCTGGGGACAGAATCCTTTTAAAAAGGGAAGCTTGCAACAAACGAGATTTTTGAATTTTAATTTTAAATATTTATTAAAATAAATAAATGTTTTAGTTGATTTATTTGTTGAGTTGAATAAATAATTGATGTGATTATGTGGTGAAGTAATTTAATTAAGTGTAATATATTAATTAAATTGATGTTTAATAATTTTGTAGTTGAAATTTTAATTTAATTGAGATAATTAAATTAGATGAATTATTAAGTTTTAATTTTGTAGTAATGATTTAATGAATTGATGAATAGTTATAGTGGTGTCTAATTTAATTTAAATAATTAAATTAGATATTTACTAATTTGTTACATGAAACTATGATTAATAAATAAATTATAATTGTGTGGCAATTTGATTTATGTGGCAATCTGATTTAATAAAGTGATATTAACTTTAATTTAATTGAATTTGAATATTAGAATTTAATTGAATAAAGTGTGACATTTAAACTATGTAGTAAATGAGTTATTAAAATAAATTAAAAGAGTTTTAATTTAGTTTTACCAAACAAGGTTGAAGGCTTTTAAAATTCTATTTTTAATCTAGTTTTGCCAAACAAGCCTTAGTGGCTTTTGATTTTCAAAAATAAGTAACTGATATATTTAATAAAGAGATATTATGTTGTCAATTTATATTATGTATTATATCAGTTTTATATTACGTTAAGTTAGTATAGAAAGAACAGATTTAGAAAGCTAAAGAGAAAAAAGAGAAGGAAGAAAAAAAATAAGGAAAAAGTTCTTTGTGAAAACAAGGGGAATCCATCATCTTTTTCTAAAGCTAACAAGAAATCAAAGGTAGTAATCTAACTTTAGAATTATTAATTTATGTTCTTCATTGTTCTTCATAAAAATATATTTAAACTTCTCTATAATTTGAGTTTCATGATGTTTTGTGAGAATATGATTTAGATATATAAATTTGTATATATAAAATGTTTATATATGATATGTATTGTGACGCCCCCAAATCCGGGTTCCCAAAACCTCGGACCTGGTACGTTACGATACCTCATTTCAATAACTATTGCGGAAGATATAAACATAAATTATTTATACAATAACTTTTACAACATAATCCCAAGGTCGATAACCTTAACTTAATACACATATTCATATTCATATTCTACATGACTTACAATGTTATCTACCACCAATACTATTACAATTTTAACTGCAACACAATCTAATTCTGTAATTTATCTTTGTCTTTGCCTGTATCCGAAGTTTCTTCTTAATCTGAAAGTTTTATCATGATATAGCAAGGGTGAGCAACAAGTTTGCCCAACAAGTTTAAGTTCAATAAAGGATATATCATGATTGAAAGAATTGAACAATAAGCTGGCAAATGTTTAACAATATAACAATTGTGAAGTAGCATGAACAAATTTTTATAGTTGAACGAACAATGAACATGAATAAATCAACTGAACCAGATGGTAATGAAGGTGATCAACCTTTCATACCTGATGAACATATGCAACATGCACAACGTGCGAATCAATAATCAATCGACGTGATATAATCAGCAATGATTAACCACAAGTATACTTTACAAAAATACAACTCGAGTTTAAGTTAGAGAACTTACCTGAATCACCGACTACAGCTACGCAATCTATTTAGCTTTATCTGAAGACCTAATATATAAATAATATTGATATCCAAATTAGAATAATATCATCACAATTATAAAATAACCTAAACACATTACCACATAAGCCTATCAGTCAATAAAACACATAAGACCTAGTATCAAGTCAAACTTTTACAGTCTGAGTCGAGTTCGGTACTACTTCGACCTCCCGATTGCCTAATCGGACAACTATCGAGCCTAATTTCAATAAGACTCTACCTAAATGCTTTATTATTATCACAGATAATTTATTAATCAGTCAAAATATTTTTCACAAGCTCATAATAATTTTCCAATAATTATTACCATTTAAAATGATTTTTAATTCATTAATATCATATTTATATGATTTAAATAACACTTAATTCCATTATCATTAATATTTATTTACTATCAAATATTAATGAAATACATGTCATAATATTATAAGTTATTTATAATATCACAAAGTATTTTTAATACCATAATATCACATTTAATTGATTTTAAAATATTAAAAACCATTATTAAGTAACTGTCATTAATATTAAAATATTAATGTATTTCATAATTTTTTTTAAAAGTTATATTTTATAACTTAAAATATTTTTTATAATCATTAAATCATTTTATATGATTTTTAAAACATTAAATCTATTTTCCATAATTTATTTAATATATTTATTAAATAAATTAATTACCATTAATATTAATTATTAATGAAATTTATCTCAAAATATTAAAAGTCATCCAAAATAACTTAAAATATTTTCTAACACTTTAATATATTTTTAAATGATTTTAAAGTATTAAAATCATTTTTAAGTAATTTATTTAATATAATTATTAATAAAATTTAATATCATTAATATTTAAATAATTTGAGCATTATAAATACTTGTAAAAATGAATATTTGTGTACTATATTTGAAATAAATCGAGCATTATAACTGCTTTATAAAATGAATATTCTACTATTCTATTTGAGATAATTTCAGCATTATAACTGCTTATAACATGAGTATTCTTACTAAATACTTGAAGAAAATCGGACATAGTAACTGCTTATAAAAGTATATTTTTTACTTTATAAGAGAAATAAATCAGGACATTATAACTGCTTATAAAAGTATATTTTCTACTTTATAAGAGAAAGAAATCGGACATTATAACTGCTTGTAAATAGGACTTTTGTACTATTTACTTAAAATAATTTGGGCATTATAACTGCTTGTAAAAGTATATTTTTTACTAAATATATAAAGAATAATGAACATAATAACCACAAGAATAAATACCTCTTGGAGTTGCAAGCTTTAACTAATCCTTTGAAATCTTGAAACTCAAAAACTTTCCTCTCTCTAGCCAAAATTCTCCTCTTTATCTCTGTAACTCCATTTTGGTTTTTGAGAAAAAATGAAGAGAATGACTTCTATTTATAGAAAAACATAGTTTCAATAATTGCACGTTAGGGGCTCGACTTTTTACAGTTGCCCCCGGCTTATTACAGTTTGGCACCCTGGTTAATTACACTTTAGTACCTTATTAATTGCACTTTAGTCCTTGGGTGACATCATCTTTTGTGCTTCTTTAATGCTGATGTCATGTTTGCATCATTTGTGTTTCTTTAAGGATAATGTCATGCTTGCATCATCTCTTCTCTGATTGGTTGATTTAAGTTCACGTGGATTGGAGGGTATTTTGGTCATTTCGCCTCCAAAAGGGTATTCTAATAATTTCCCACACAATTTTAAGGGTAGTTCGGTCATTTCGCCACCAAAAGAATTTTCTAATAAATTTTCACATAATTTTAAGGGTAGTTCGGTCATTTCCTATGTTTTCCTTAAAATTTAACCCTTAGGGTTTGATAAATAACATTAGGGTTTGCTAATTACCATTAAGGTTTACAAATTAGGGTTTAGGATTTTCGAATAAGAAATTAGGGTTTTCTAACTGCAGATTAAGGTTTTAAATCTACCATTAGGGTTTACTAAAGTTATACCTTATCTGATCAACATTTGATCATTAATACCTTACTATACAAATACACAATCATAGATACAATTATAATAACTGTATTAATTATCAAATTCCTATTCCTAATTAGGGTTAGGATTTTCATCAACTGAATTAGGGTTTATCAATTTAAAATTAGGATTTTTCCATGTTACCCTTTACCTTGATTCATACTCAACTCTTAACCACATACTGTACACGCATATAATCACAAAATCATAGAAGTCTTTCGCAAAAATTTTAAATCCACCAAAATCCTTCACAAAAATGTCAAATCCATACACTTATTTTCTGTCTAGGTCTATTATTTAACCTTAATTTAATCATTTAAGATTTTAATAAATTGTCTATATTCTCGGGTTGTCACATTCACCCCTTCTTCTAAGAATTTCGTCTCCGAAATTTACCTTACACCTTACACCTTTCATACTCATCACCACATGCTACCTAAAACATCACTCACTAGAGTTAAAATTTTCAAATCATGCTAAGGAGTCACTACGAACTTTTATTTTCAAAAAGGTTATACAGAAATTCATTCGCTAACCGTCATGACTTACGGACACAGAGGGTAATTAGCCTGTTATGCCCTTTACTTATTAAGTACTACTGGTTGGAACAATTTTTCCCCGTTCCTCTTATCCGCCTTAGGCGCACAAAATTTTCTCAAATTTTGGGATGCTTACCTCAGTCTTATCGGATTCCGCACCAAAACCATTTGGTTCGAGAAACTTTTTAAAGAACGCTCAGAATTTTCATAAATGTTGGTCTAGCTGAATCAAATAGCTTAGACTCATACCAATAATTCAATTTCAATCGAAATATTTATGTATAGCCAAACCCCGTTGGCAATTAATTATAAAAAAATATTTTGAAAATAACGTCATGATACCGTACTGTATTTACAACCCGTTGAAGATTCCGTCATTGTGTGACTTTGTTATAACACATCATACAATAGTGGGACAATGATTTTTAGATCGCATTCAACACTAAGTATTCTTGTATTTACAACTTTATCAACTTTTTATCAACTCTGCACTAGGTTACATGATGTATCAATGATAAATAAAATACATTTTGATATTTTAAATCATTGTCGTCTAGCCGAAACAATTAGCATAGACTATTCTTTAAACGATTCAAAAATCATTGTAAATCAGTTTTATCATCTCAACAGGTAACGATGTATCAGTGTCCTGAAGTCCACACATACACACTAGTCATCGGGATTTGAGAATAAAAATTCATTTTTAAAAGGCACATAGTGCGTATTTAGCTTGATGTTAAAAATTTCGAAGTCTAGCATAGCTAGAAGATTTAGAATACCTACGCTTCCACTAATGATCTATTACTTAATCAGTTTATCTATTCCTATTATCCTTAATACTCCATTCACACTTAATTATACCCAGTTCGTCAAACTTACCACACGTTATGAGTTCAGGAACTTTCCACAATTATATGAGTTTAAGAACTTGTCCTAGACAGACCATTGGCGTCCATTCGCTGAGGAGTTCAAAATATTTCATATAATTATGAGTCACGAACTTACCATAAGTATGAGTTTTAAGAACTGGCAACTTAACCTTATATCCTCTACCTATACTCTATCTATCTGTTATACACATGAGAAAAGAATCACCTTCTCAACATATATATAGCAAATAGCGCGACATAAACATTTCAATGATTATCACTATCAGAAACTAAGTGGTCATCAAACCAAACACAATCCCCTACCCATACAAAGAATTGGTCAACTCGGCCTCTAATCAATATAGGAAGCTAAGCGGTTTTTACACCAAGGACAAATTCCCTGCCCATACAAAGAATTGTTCAACTTAACCACTATATCGATCAGGAAGCTAAGCGGTTCTAAAACCAAGTTCAAATTTCTTGCCCATATAAGAAATCATACAACTCAGCTGCTGACATGAGTCCTCAATTGAAATCCCCATTTAATATCCTAGCCCCATTCTTTCTCCATACGAATTGTGTTCAATCCGTATTGTATCAACCCCAACCCTTTTTCTGAGTTGGCACAATACCAATTCATAGTACAACTAACACACAACAACTTTTCCATATAATTTTCAATCATTCGATTGATCCTCCTCCCTGCTATGACCTTATCAGATCACGGTGTGATCTCATCGTGTATATTACGATTCATTCCTATGTTACTATCGTTTTGTTATACGATCTTCTTTCCCCGTACTTTTAGTCTTTTAGACTCTCTCTATTCATTGCTACTGTTCATCCTTATTATCAAAGTTAGGTAACTCTCGATCTTTTATAATTTATCGAGATTCGTCTTTGAATCTTATCAACGCACTAACTCTATTTGAGTTAGTTCTTATCCTTATCCCACTGCGGTTAATAGCCTAAGGTAACCCTACCTAAGGTTTATAACCTACAGCTTTGATACCAACTGTGACGCCCCCAAATCCGGGTTCCCAAAATCTCGGACCTGGTACGTTACGATACATCATTTTTATAACTATTGTGGAAGATATAAACATAAATTGTTTATACAATAACTTTTACAACATAATCCCAAGGTCGGTAACCTTAACTTAATACACATATTCATATTATACATGACTTACAATGTCATCTGCCACCAATACTATTACAATTTTAACTGCAACACAATCTAATTCTGTAATTTATCTTTGTCTTTGCCTGTATCCGAAGTTTCAGCTTAATCTAAAAGTTTTATCATGATATAGCAAGGGTGAGCAACAAGTTTGCCCAACAAGTTTAAGTTCAATAAAGGATATATCATGATTGAAAGAATTGAACAATAAGCTGGCTAACGTTTAACAATATAACAATTGTGAAGTAGCATGAACAAATTTTCATAGCTGAACAAATAATGAACATGAATAAATCAACTGAACCAGATGGTAATGAAGGTGATCAGCCTTTCATACCTGATGAACATATGCAACATGCACAACGTGCGAATCAATAATCAATGGACGTGATATAATCAGCAATGATTAACCACAAGTATACTTTACAAAAATACAACTCGAGTTT
Source organism: Panax stipuleanatus (assembly GCA_020205555.1). Classification (NCBI taxonomy): domain Eukaryota; kingdom Viridiplantae; phylum Streptophyta; class Magnoliopsida; order Apiales; family Araliaceae; genus Panax; species Panax stipuleanatus. Next base: position 50,013,754 of record CM035121.1, on the reverse strand, counting down.
AAGTTAGAGAACTTACCTGAATCACCGACTACAGCTACGCAATCTATTTAGCTTTATCTGAAGACCTAATATATAAATAATATTGATATCCAAATTAGAATAATATCATCACAATTATAAAATAACCTAAACACATTACCACATAAGTCTATCAGTCAATAGAACACATAAGACCTAGTATCAAGTCAAACTTTTACAGTCTGAGTCGAGTTCGGTACTACTTCGACCTCCCGATTGCCTAATCGGACAACTATCGAGCCTAATTCCAATAAGACTCTACCTAAATGCTTTATTATTATCATAGATAATTTATTAATCAGTTAAAATATTTTTCACAAGCTCATAATAATTTTCCAATAATTATTATCATTTAAAATGATTTTTAATTCATTAATATCATATTTATATGATTTAAATAGCACTTGATTCCATTATCATTAATATTTATTTACTATCAAATATTAATGAAATATATGTCATAATATTATAAGTTATTTATAATATCACAAAGTATTTTTAATACCTTAATATCACATTTAATTGATTTTAAAATATTTAAAACCATTATTAAATAACTGTCATTAATATTAAAATATTAATGTATTTCATAACAAAATATTAAAAGTTATATTTTATAATTTAAATATTTTTTATAACCATTAAATCATTTTATATGATTTTTAAAACATTAAATCTATTTTTCCATAATTTATTTAATATAATTATTAAATAAATTAATTACCATTAATATTAATTATTAATAAAATTTATCCCAAAATATTAAGTCATCCAAAATAACTTAAAATATTTCCTAACACTTTAATATATTTTTAAATGATTTTTAAAGTATTAAAATTATTTTTAAGTAATTTATTTAATATAATTATTAAATAAATTTAATATCATTAATACTTAAATAATTTGAGCATTATAAATGCTTGTAAAAATGAATATTCGTGTACAATATTTGAAATAAATCGAGCATTATAACTGCTTTATAAAATGAATATTCTACTATTCTATTTGAAATAATTTCAGCATTATAACTGCTTATAACATGAGTATTCTTACTAAATACTTGAAGAAAATCGGACATAACAACTGCTTATAAAAGTATATTTTCTACTTTATAAGAGAAATAAATTAGACATTATAACTGCTTGTAAATAAAACTTTTGTACTATTTACTTAAAATAATTTGGGCATTATAACTACTTGTAAAAGTATATTTTTTTACTAAATATATAAAGAATAATGAACATAATAACCACAAGAATAAATATCTCTTGGAGTTGCAAGCTTTAACTAATCCTTTGAAATCTTGAAACTCAAAAACTTTCCTCTCTCTTTCTCTATCTAGCCAAAATTCTCCTCTTTCTCTCTCTATCTCCATTTTGGTTTTTGGAAAAAAATGAAGAGAATAGCTCCTATTTATAGAGAAACATAGTTTCAATAACTACACGTTAAGGGCTCGACTTTTTACAGTTTGCCCCCGGCTTATTACAGTTTGGTACCCTAGTTAATTACACTTTAGTACCTTATTAATTGCACTTTAGTCCTTGGGTGACATCATCTTTTGTGTTTCTTTAATGCTGATGTCATGCTTGCATCATTTGTGTTTTTTAAGGATGATGTCATGCTTGCATCATGCTTGCATCATCTCTTCTCTGATTGGTTGATTTTAGTTCACATGAATTGGAGGGTATTTTGGTCATTTCCCAGATAATTTTAAAGGTTATTTGGTCATTTCGCCTCCAAAAGGGCATTCTAATAATTTCTCACATAATTTTAAGGGTAGTTCGGTCATTTCGCCTCCAAAAGGGTATTCTAATAATTTCTCACATAATTTTAAGGGTAGTTTGGTCATTTTCTATGTTTCTCTTAAAATTTAACCCTTAGGGTTTGATAAATAACATTAGGATTTGCTAATTACCATTAAAGTTTACAAATTAGGGTTTAGGATTCCTGAATAAGAAATTAGGATTTTCTAAATGCAGATTAGGGTTTTTAATCTACCATTAGAGTTTACTAAGGTTATACCTTATCTGACCAATATTTGATCATTAATACCTTACTATACAAATACACAATCATAGATACAATTATAATAATTGTATTAACTATAGCAGAGTCTGGTGACGTGGCACGGCGCCGCAGCACCGATTATGTGTGTTAACTGCAACGCTGCAGCGCCGAGACATGACTTAGAGCTCTGATGACGTGGCACGGCGCTGCAGCTCATTATATGGCGCTGCAGTGCCACTTAAGCAGTTTAGCCAGAGATGGTTATTTAAGTGTACAATTCTTTGAGAATGTTAATTTAATGATTGTAAGAGCATGTTAATGGAATTATATGTGATTAAACAATATGTCATCATATTTGTAATATGAGATTGATGATTTTAAATTATAACTTGATTAATGATTAACAAATTTAGGTTTGACATGGATAATAATAGTAAGTGTGGTTTGATCATGTTATGTGCTAACTCTTGGGTAAAATCTAGTTACGCACAACACGCAAGTATACGTGGTCAATAAGTAATAAAGTCAAAGTAGATTATCGTTCCCACGAGGAATTATTTAATAAAAATCACCAAGTACTAACCCGTAACCAACTTAATCTTATTTAAACAGATAATTTCAAATTTGTGAATTAACAATATATAATTAAACTACTACTAAATACCACTAGTTTAAAATAAGATTACAAAGATTTAAGATCACAACTTCACTTATTGCTTCATTTAATTTAATACACTTCTTATCAAGTATACTCACTATTGTGAATTGTTAATCAAGAACACATAAATAAATATGACCATCTCTCAATGCATCATACTCAAATCAGCTTAAATTCACATACGATAGAATTAAGAAGAACACCCTAATTAATTAATTCACTATATCTCTATGTGAATTACAGTTAAAGAGGATTTAAAACCCAAGTTCTTTATCAGATTACATGCGATGTATATGTATATCTCTATCCTAGACATAAATCATGAATTCCAACGCTATTCAAAAAATATAATTACATGCTATTATGATCATATCTAAATCTAAAATCCCTCTCTCGAGTTCATATAAATTATCACAGTAATTGCTTGCTAGACAATTAAACAATTAAACCCAAATCACAGTAGACAATCCCTAAAATAAATCACAATAATCAATAGAGAAGCATATTAAAATAAACTACATAATAAGATCCATTGAAATCTTAAACAAGAGATTTAGTTCATAATTATTGAATTAAAACCAAGAATCCATAACTAAATAAACATTCAAGAAACAAAAGTAGAAGATAAAGAAGAGAATAGAATCTAAAGACGAAAACCTTGAGTCTGATAAGTCGGTTTTATACCTACTTATTTGGTATCTATTACTTGACTTAGTTGCTTAAACATATGTTTCGTAGTTACTTTTCATGCATTTTTTTGTTCATTTTGTAGATCTTATGCTTGGGAATTGTGTGAGCGACTATTGGTATGAAAAGGCAAGGAAATGCAATCCGGATATCGTTTGGGCTTTCGTGTTCATTTCATGTACTCGGCTTGGAACTTGGGTTTTATTTTAGAGCTTCTTCTAAGATTTCCGGAACATCTTAAATCATCCCAATTAGAGTTCGGATGCGAGAGTTATGATCTTTGTACCAACGGACGTTGAACTTCATGGTTTTGGGTTGCCATTGCATAGCTGTCACATGGAGCCCAATTTTGACCTTCAGCCGTCCATTATTTCTCAATTCTCAAAGAATGAAAGTTGTATATCTCGTCCATATCTTCAAATTGACAGGTGGCAGGCCCCGTAACTCCTCTGGGATCAAACGTTATGGATGTTCTACCAGAGGATATTGTAGCAAAAAACCTATAGCGCTGCCGCGCCATTTCTAGTGTATTTGGAGCGCGCCCACGCTCTTCCCTGGTCCAAAAAGTGTTATCTGCTACTAGCGCGCCCGCACCCAACTCCTGGCCATTTTTAGCGTGGCCGGGCCACTTCGGAAGCTGACCAGAGTTGACTTTTTCATTAAATAGTGCAATTGAAGCATAACTTGGAGAAGGAGTCATACTATGACTTATAAATAAAGATATATCAGTATGTTATAGAGTATTCTGTCCTTGGGGATCATCATCTTGTATATATCATCATATATATATGCTTTCTTCTATAATTCTTAGATTAGATTGTCTTCCATTAGATTAGATAAACCCTAGATTAGGTTAGATCTTTGGAGATTGAAGCTTTTGGAAAGCATTGGAGATTCATATTGGAAGCAAGAGAATTCAGATTTGCTTATCTCAAACCCTAAATTTTGTTCTTATCTCTTTGTATCTTTCAATGTTTATTCAATTGTGGATTATGAATTTCACTTCAATAATGAATTAAACTCCATTTTGAGATTATAATGGATCTTGTTGTGTAGTTTACTTTGATATGCTTCCTTGTTAGTCCTGTTTATAATTTTTGGATTGTCTATTATGGTTTGTATTCAATTGCTTAATTGCCTAGCTAACAATTACTATGATAATCCATATGGAATTGAGAAACGGATTATGGGTTTAGAACTGATCATAAAGACATGTGTTTGTGTGTTCTATATAGCGTTGAAATTCATGATTCGTGCCTAGGATAGAAATATACCGAAGCACCATATGTAATCTAATAAGAACTTGCGCTTAAACCCTCTTTAATTGTAATTCACATAGAGATATAGTGAGTTAGTTAATTAAGGTGTTCAACTTAATTCTATCATATGTGGATTTGATTTGATATGGGTATGGTGCATCGAGAGATGGCGATACTTTACCTTCGTGTTCTTTTTTAACAATCCATGATAATTAATTCGGCTTAATGAGAAATGTATTGATTTAGATGAAACAATAGGTGAAATTATAGTCTCATGTCTTCATTATATAGTTTCATTCTAGGGATAGTATTAGTTTAATTGCATATTATTATTCAAAATACTAAATCAATTGTTTAAATAAGATTAAGTTGGTTACGGGTTAGTGTTTGGTGATTTTTATTAGATAATTCTTTGTGGGATCGATACTCTACTTACACTTTATTACTTGTTGACCGTGTATACTTGCATGCATATATTGATCGGGAATACGACTAACAAGTTTTTGGCGCCGTTGCCGGGGAATTAGTTTAATAATTTTTGCCAACATTAGCTTCAATCAAATTAGTCTTAATTTAAACATTTTAATTTATTTTATTTTTAATTCTCTTCCTATATTTCTATCTTTTCAGGTAACATGGATATTTTTTCTTATCAATGGCCATACACGAGAATGACTCAGCCAAGGGAAACAGGGATTATGGGACTCAACACAATTTCTACATTATCAGCACAGCTTGAGACACTTTCGAGGAAGTTGGCCGTTGTTGCAACCCAACGTCTTCGAAAGACAGCAGTTACTTGTGATTATTGGGTTGGCAACCATCCGAGTCATCAATGCACCGTCAGTTTTGGACTGGTACAATATAGTGGTGATTACCTCAACAACTATGCTTATCCTAATTATCATCAAGATTGGGGGTATCACCCAGATTCTTCATGGAGCTATAATTATCAAAACCAATACTGCACTCCAAGTCCAACATATCCACCAGAATTTTCATGTCCACCTCCATTGCCACAAGAAGAAAAGTCAAAGAAGGAATTCATGTCTAAGCTCTTAACAAACCAAAAGGAGATGATGATGAGTCAGGAAATATCGAGACAAAATTTTCAGAACCAGATGGAATAACTCATCAATATTTCCACCAATGGTCCTCAATACATAGATTCCGAGGTTGAAATAGAAAATTCAAGATTAGAAGAATTGTGGTTCAAGTTCGTATCGTCAAATGAGGAGAGATTGATTGAGCAAGAGGTGTTAATTCAAAATCTTCAGAATCAAATGGATCAAATGTTTAAAGCCTTAAACAACTGTCCTCAAAACAATTAGTGCTATGACATAGATTCTGAGACTGATGGAGAGCCCGAGCCAAATCTGCAACTGAATGAGCCACAAGATGTCAAAAACGGGGAGACAAGTGGGGATAAGGAAAAGAAGGTCATCTCTTTAATTGCTAATGAAGATGACCCTATTCTGTTAGTGCCCCAAGTGTCTTCTCCACCAAAGTTTAAGAATCCAGTCAGTTTTGCAAAACCATGCCCCCTTGTTAGTCACATTGTCGGCAATGCTCTTTATGACATGAGAGCTAGTACAACTTTGAATCCATGGTGGGCCGAGGAAGAAAAGGTAGAAGAAGAGCCCATTGTGTTTGACAATACTCAATGCCCCAAGCTAATCACACACACAATGGAGGAAACACCTAGCTATATGACATTCAAAACGGGGGACTTATCTACAAAAAGCAAGCTAGGTGACTTTATTTCAATAGTTATCACTGCGGGGAACCTACCAAAAGCTACATTGCTTCTGATGGTTGGAGAGTTCCTAAATTATCGAAGAGGAATTGGATAACATTGACAAGATGAAGTCCAACTGAAGGACTATAAAACAAGCACTTGATGGGAGGCACCCCATCCAATCCAATCTTTCTCCCTTATTGTTTAATTCTTATTTACGTATCCACTCATTTCTCCCTCTATGTTTAATTCTTCGTAGTTTTTGATATTAAGTAGAGTTTTTGGTAGATTATAGTAGTATATATCAGACAGCTCATGGGTGAGTCCGGTGTAATGAGCTCCAAAGAAAGGAGGCATGACTATAGTATCCAACGAGAACAATGAGTTGATCCCTACCAGAACAGTCACGGGATGGAGAGTTTATATGGATTATCGCAAGCTGAACAAGGCGGCCATAAAAGACCATTTCCCTCTCCCATTCATTGACCAGATGTTAGACAGGTTGGCTTGTCATGAACACTACTGCCTCTTAGATGGATACTCGGGGAATAATTAGATAGTCATTGCCCCCGAAGATCAGGAAAAGACTACCTTCACGTTCCCCTATGGAGCTTTTGCTTTCAGGAGGATGTCTTTTGGATTATGCAATGCCCCGACTACATTTCAGAGATGTATGATGGTTATATTCTCCGACATGGTTGAGCAGAATGTAGAGGTCTTCATTGATGACTTTTCAGTCTTTGGGGACTCATTTAACATATGCTTGGAGAACTTGGTCATGGTGTTGAAGAGATGTGTTGAGACCTACTTAGTGCTAAATTGGGAAAAGTGCCATTTCATGGTACAAGAAGGAATTATCCTGGGGTATATGGTTTCAAGGAAAGGATTGGAGGTTGACAAGGCAAAATTGGAGACTATTGAGAGCATACCACCACTGACTTCAGTGAAGGGGGTTCGCAGTTTCTTTGGACATGCGGGTTTCTACCGTCGATTTATAAAGGACTTCTCAAAGATTACAAAGCCTTTATGCAGTTTACTGGAAAAGGATGTCCCTTTTAAGTTTGATGAGGATTGTTTGGCACCTTTTGAGCATCTAAAGAGGAAGTTGACGACATCACCTATTATCACAACTCATGACTGGTCATTACCCTTTGAGTTGATGTGTGATGCTAGTGACTTCGCAGTAGGATTTGTTTGGGGCAATGCATGGACAAGATATTTTATGTGATTTATTATGCGAGTAAGACCTTGACGGATGCACAACTCAATTACACGACCACTGAGAAGGAGTTATTAGCAGTGGTATATGCCTTCGACAAATTCCATTCATACTTGATTGGCACGAGAGTAGTAGTGTATACAGATCATGCTGCCATCCGGTATTTGATTGCTAAAAAGGATGCCAAGCCCCGTTTGATTCGATGGATTCTACTCTTGCAGGAGTTTGACTTGGAGATAAAGGACAGAAAAGGTACTGAGAACCAAGTGGCGGACCACTTGTCACAACTAGAAAATCCGGGAAGGGACACGGACGATGGAGTTATGATTAATGAGTCATTCCCAGATGAACAACTATTTGTGGTCCAAGGAGAGATCCCATGGTTTGCTGACTTTGTGAACTACTTGGTTTGCAACATTCTCCCTCCTAAGTTGACAAGGCCCCAAAATAAGAAATTTTTGCGCGATGTAAAATGGTACATGTGGGACGAGCCATGTCTGTTCAAGCAGTGCACAGACAGAATGATCAGGCGGTGTATCCCACACAGTGAGATAGAGAGCATACTACATGGTTGCCATGCATCAGTGTACGGGGGACACTATGGGGGAGAAAGGACAACGACTAAGGTTCTTCAAGCGGGATTCTACTGGCCGACTCTCTTCAAGGATGCCTATAATTTTGTGTAGAAATGTGAAAGATGCCAGCGGGTAGGAAACATCTCCAAGTGGAATGAAATGCCCTTGAACATGATCTTAGAGGTTGAGATATTTGATGTTTGGGGTATAAACTTTATGGGGCCATTCATTTCATCTTGCGGGAATCTGTACATTCTATTTGTGGTGGACTATGTTTCCAAGTGGGTAGAAGTAGCGGCTTTGCCACGAATGATGCTAAGATGGTCTTGAGATTTCTACAAAAGAGCATATTCACAAGATTTGGGACACCTAGAGCAATCATTAGTGACGAAGGCACTCACTTCTGTAATAGACAGTTTACAGCATTATTGGCTAAGTATGGGGTGAATCACCGTGTCGCCATAGCCTATCATCCCAAAACTAATGGCCAAGCTGAAGTCTCCAATCATGAAGTAAAGAGGATTCTGGAGAAAATTGTCAACCCCACGAGGAAAGATTGGTCACTCAAGCTTGATGATGCAGTATGGGCCTACAGAACCGCTTACAAGACTCCATTGGGAATGTCTCCTTATCAGTTGGTATTTGGGAAAGCCTATCATCTTCCCATGGAGCTTGAGCACAAGGCATTTTGGGAAATTAAAAAGCTGAACTTTGACCTCAAAGCCTCAGGGGAGAAGAGACTTCTCCAATTAAATGAACTTGATGAATTCCGACTGCAGGCTTATGAGAACTTGAAACTTTACAAGGAGAAGGTGAAGAAGTGGCACGACCAGAAAATTATGGATAGGAAGTTTGAGCTGGGACAAGCCTTGTTGTTGTTCAAATCACGTCTTTGACTTTTCCCGGGCAAACTTAAGTCTAGATGGTCGGGGCCATTCACGGTGAAGATCGTGTACCCTCGTGGTGCAGTTAAGATTATAGGTCAAGAACCGGACAAGCCGTTTAAGGTTAATGGGCAAAGATTGAAGCAGTATTTTGGGGGCGAAGTCGACCGACATAAAGCCTCCATGACCCTTTCCACTACATGAGTATAATTGAGAAAGTCGAGCTAATTGACTATAAACAAGCGCTCGATGGGAGGCACCCCATACATTCTCTTCTCCCTCCTTTTTAATTCTTGTTACATGTCTATATTTCTTCCCCCCATGTTTAATTCTGAAAAAATTTCAAGTTTGAGTACATATTGCATATAGCATAGACAATTTTCAAATATGGCATTTTTGATAATCGATACATATAGCTTACATAGTCCAATTTTGAGTAATGGAATAAAAGTATGTCTCATGTTAAATGCTCCTTTGTGCAGGAAGTAACCCACATGTTAGTTAGCTGCTTAGTTCCATATTACTACAGAAATTTCAGTGCAGGCACTAGGGCAGTGCGGCCGTGCGGTTCATTAGGTAAAAAATGGCGCGCCCGTGCCATGAGATTTTTATGCAGAGAGTTGCCTTGCCAAGCGCAGCCGCGCCCTTTCAAACCGTCACCCCGGCGTACCCGCTCCAATATCCAGAAAACTGCCATTTTAAAATTATTAAAATCTAACCCATCCCTTATATCCTATTTCATTTGGTCGAACCCTCATATCAGAACATCATATATTCACCATCTCTTAGACTCCTATTGCAAAAACATACTCAAAACCTGACCTACAAACCCTAGCCCTACCACTATCAATCCACTCTTTCATAACTATCAATCCCATTCTCATCATCCTCGTTCTCTCTCCACGATTGTCTAGCCTTAGCCATTATCCCCACCAACAGAAATCCCCTTTCCACTTCTTATCCTCATACAATTCACTATATAACCTTAACCACTACCATACAATCAATCTATATCCATTTTCATTATAATTAGGGTTTGCAGACACAAGGCTTTAGAGACTAAGTTTGAGGGTTGTTGACTTCATCAGTTAGGGTTTGATTTTATAATCTTCTGCAGGCATCATGGGACCAAAAAGGGCTCGATCAGTCAATCCATCCTTATTTTCTAACACTAGTCAAGGTGAGGATAATTTGGACACATCTAGGTTCATCAACTTGTCGGCTCAGACTTAGTATTACTAGATGGTGCCCAAGTCCTTTGTGCAGGAAAGGGGTATGAAGCCTACCAAGGAGGATGGACAGATGTTAACAATGATCAGAGAGAAGGGTTGGATCGAAGTTGTAGCAACTCTCTTGGCTGCACCTTCGGCTATAGTGCGGGAATTCTATGCAAATGCCAGGGAGACACAGAGCGACATCTCATTCGTGCTGGTCAAGCAAGTCAATTATCATCTGCCGGCGATCCGTGAAGTGTTCCACTTGCCCGTTCTCCTTGGTGACCAAGAAACCTGGGTTGTGGCGGAGAGGTTTGAGACAGACTTAGATAGGGTTATTAGAGAGCTATGCGTGCTAGGCATCAAGTGGGCTATCAAGCCAGGCACAGATACAAAGACCAACTTCCCACATGCAGCACTGAATCGATATGCCAAGGCATGGAATCATTTTATATGCGCGAATTTGATGTCTTCCACCCACCAGCATGACGTTATGGCTGATAGAGCCATTATTCTGTGGGGGATCATCACCGGAAAGTATATCGACGTCGGCCACTTGATTCATCAGTCGATGCTCCACCATATGCGAGGAGGTACGATAGGTGGGATTTTGCATGCATCAGTGGTGGAACAGCTTTGTGCATAGACAGAAGTTGATTGAGGCGATGAGCAGGTGCAGATGCCTAGCAAGGATATAGACCATGCCACGATCAAGAAATATTCAGAGTGGGCCGGTGGCAAGGTACATCCTCGAGGCCGTGGTTACACATTGCCTACTTCGCCAGCTCGTACAGCAGAGGCTCCACCACAGTCATTTGAGGCAGCAGGACCTCCTCCATCTAGTACAACGAGACAGGATTGCCATATGAGGCACCTGTAGGAGAGGATGGACGTTCTGCACTTTAACTTTAAAGCTTATGCTGATGGGATGTCAGGTGCCCTAGCCGAGGCATTTGCTCAGCAGGGGACTATAGTGCAGTTTCCAGTTTTCGGCAACGCCATGCCATATCCGCCGCCAGATTCACCACCCGAGTCACAGTCGGGTGGCCACGACGATGCTTAGGGGAGTTTTCTAACCCTTTATCTCCATTGAAGATAATGTATATCTTAAGTTTGGGGGTATTATGTTGTAGTTAGTAGTAGTGCATTGTAGTTAGTTGCATATAGTAGTAGTGCATGTTTAGGTTGCATATTAGTCTGCATTTTATTACTTGTTAGTTAATTTTGCATGATTGTTTTTGAATTTTCTTTTGTTTGTTTACTTTGTTATTTGTTTAGTTGCATTGCATTACATGATCCCATGTTTTAGTCTGTTGAATTCCAGTTTGGCTGATGATGATATTGGAATTGTATAGATTTTTTTGAACAATGTTGATAGCTTAAGCTTAGTCATAGTTTCATACATGATGTGATCTTTTCCTGTTGCTTTGATGTTACCGGATAGCATGGTATTATTATTATTTGCTTGTTGGTTTAGATTAGTACATGCTTGTCTTCTGAGGGGAAAAATCTGTTTTTAATAATAGAATTTTGTAGAAAATGAGTAATGACCATAATGACACAGAAATTTAAGTTTGGGGGAAAACATTGGGTATGCATGCTAAACAGAAAAGAAAAAGAAAAGAAATTGAGAAAATGAGAAAATAAAAATAGAATAAACACCTTGACTAGTTGAGTCCTGTGACCTTTGATATTCGAGCAAGTACGCCCTAGGGGATTATCTCTACACCCAGCGCCCTAAAGCCTTTTGGTTTGGGAGTCGTTGGTCGAAAGCTCGTTACATGGGTATCATTGAAATGCCTAAGAGGGCTTGGCATTGCACAATCGGGTGTAACCACGGAAATGTGCGAATATCGCCCTCGTGTGTAAATAAAAGCATAATAAACCCTTTGTTGACCCTTAGTTTGGATTGATGTGTTGGATTTGTTGTTGTTTTATATATTCTCAGTTTTCTTGATTTAAAGACTTATTTTTCCTCCTTAGAAGCATAGCATATGAAAGTTTTACCTTTATCAAGCTTATTTGTGGATATTAGCACACACACTACATCATTATCAACAGGTTTTGATTTTCTGATTGTATATCTCTATGACTTTAGCTTGGTTTGATACTTTATTCATAGATTATGTTATTTCTCTGAGGCACCTCCTATTGGAATTTATATTTGGCTGAACTTTGGGATTCATGTTTATAGTAGTGTGCATATCATGTAGTTTGCATTTGTGTTTGTTGCTTGAGGGCAAGCAATAGTTTAAGTTTGGGGGTATTTGAGAAGTAGGTTTTATACCTACTTATTGGCTATCAACTCACTATAACTATAGCTTACTCTCAAGTGATTTAGTTCATTTTCATGCATTTTATCTTCATTTTGTAGATTCCATAGTGGAAACTCTCTCTTGACGGCATTGTGGTGGAAATGGCACGGAACTGGCTTGATGGAGAGCCTAAGGCATGCGGTGGAGTGAAGGTGGAACCGGCATGTGAAAGTGGCATATGATAGAGGCACGTGTTATGTTAATTGAAAGAAGAAGGAAGTTAAAAGCAGCAAATACACACCAGCAGCACACCAAAAGCAAACCAGCAAGAAGCTAATTGAATCTGCAGAAAACCTAGCAGCGCGGCCGCGCCCTCTTTAGGCATAAAAATAGAGCGTCCGCGCCACACCAGGAGCAGATCAGTAGCCAGCGCGCCCGCACCCCAATTGGCTTACGGGGTAGCGTGGCCACGCCAGGCTGGTCAATGGCAGATTGACTTTTTCACTTAAAATCCTATTTTTGTGTTTTTTTATAAGGGTGTATTTGGATGCTATAGACTTATTCCAAGAATGTTATTCTTACTGTTTTTAGGGTTTTAGAGAGGGATAGAGAGCTTGTAGCCTACTCTTCTATATTATGGGCTTCTCTCTTGATTTTTCTTAGATTTCTATATATTTTGCATAGATTAGGGTTTGGATTGGATGTTTGAAGAACTTGGCTCCACATTGATGGTTAATCTTTGAAGTAGAAATTTCATATTTGCATTTCCTATCTCTTAGCTTCTCTTTACTTCTTTAATTGCTTTTCAATGTATGAACAAGTTATGATAATGGTTTTTGCTTCAGTTATGAACTAATTTCCATTATGGTATTTTAATGGATCTTTTTGCTTAATTTCAGATTTATATGCTTCTATGTTAAACTCTAATTGATTATGTATGGTTTGCCTAGTATGGTTTGTTTTGCTTGTTTAGATGCTTGATCACCATCTACCATATTAACTTGTATCAAATTGGAAAATGAGTTACAAGTTTAGATTTGGCCATATTAGCATGTGTTCATGATTTTTACATGTGATAGACTTCATGATTTGTAATCCGGATAGACATATACCGTATTACCGCGTGTAGTCATTTGAGAGGGCTTGTGCTTAAATCTGTATTGCTATCAAGTCACATAGGAATATAATGGTTTATGTAATATTGGATGTTCACTTATATTTTATCTCTTCTGTGGATTTTGTGTGATATGAGCATGGTATATCGAGTGATAGCCATGTTTTACCTTCGTGCTCTCGACTAGCAAACCTAAGTAATCAATTAGGCTTAACAAGAGGTGTATAATTTGAATAAGGCATTAAGTGAAGTTAGAATCCCATATCTTCCTATTCTGAATCATTTGCTTGTTAGTTAGTTTATAGTTGTTAATCATTATTTTTAGATAAATCACATCTTAATCATTAGTTTAAGCAGACCAAAATAATTATAAAATTATTGCGTGTTAGATTAGAAATACTCATTTTTCTCCATGGTATCGATACTCTACTTACCGTATATTACTTGTGGACCGCATGCACTTGCGTGTATGTGACTGTTTTGTTAACACCGAAACAAGCCAACACAGTTTATCTTCATCAAACAAGCATCGGCAAAACCGAAGAAAATCAAACTAGTGGAATCAACAACAGCACAGGCATCAGCAGCACTGATGAAAGACAACCATTGGAATCAACCCTAACGTAGGCATTAGCAATAACCCGTAATGGTAAAGCGATTTACGAAGTGTGATTTGCGATTTGCGAGTGTGATGTGCGAGGTGCGAATTGCGATGTGCGAAAAGACGATTTACGAATTGCGATGTGCAAAAATGCGATTTGCGAAGTGCGATGTGCGATTTGTGATGCGCGAAGTGCGAAATACGATTTGCGAAGTGCGATTTGTAAAAACATTTTATCATTCATCCTACCATTCATTGGATTGCATCATTAAATTTATCTTGTCATATTCCAAATGTCTAGTAATCTTTATCATGTTCATTAAATTACATTGTATAAACATGATAAAGAGGGGCATCTGTAGACAATAAAAGTTTTGCTTCCCTTGTACTAACTATGTAGGAGGGCAAACACATCTTTTCACACTCTAGAGATAGCCCTAGAGGATTACATCATCAAACTAGACCCCCGGAGATAGTCGCGGGAAATCATCAAACTAGACCCGAGAGCTAGTCCCGGGAAATCATCAAACCAGACCCCCGGCGACAACCCCGTGAAACAGCCAAAAGCCCCGTCAATTTTAGAGATAACCCCTAGAAGGGCAAAAAGGTCATTTTGACAAGTCAACTTCAACAATCTCAAAATAGCTGTAAATAGGGTTACAAAGAGCCATTGCAGCATTTTCGAGCGCAAACTACGCAAAATAGCTCAACGGACTACCTACGAAAACCCGAAGATACCATTTTGGTCACGGACCCATCTTTCCGGATTCTGAATAGGGCAAGCCCTATGGTATTGCGTAGCTCTCGGAGAGAGCTTTCCAAAATGGTATGGTACATCTCTATCAAATTCTCGAATTGCAAGTTACAAGCATTTTAGTAGACTGCACAGTCAATTGAGATTGCACGTTCTTTGAGGCAAGGCCCACTTGGGCACTTCCGCAGGTATACTCGCGGAATGCGTAGGTATACTCACGGAAGCCCGTGGCTTTGTATACAAGCTTCCATCAGCTTGTAGGAAAAGAAGAATAAGAAGAAAAAGAAGAAAAGAAAAAAAAAGAGAGATTTCGTGCCAGAAATTGCTTATACCTTGCTTTCAAACTTGTAAGTTTCACTTTTAAGCTTTCATATACGCATCTATTGCAACATATCAAGTTTTCACCAGTGGAAATCACTTCTAAGGGCGTTTAAAGCTGTTCGATCACCAATCTCGTGCAAGGCCATAAGGTTCCTTCAAGTTTTCTTTTTTCTTGCTAATATACATATATATAAGTAATATATATATATATATATATATATATATATATATATATATATTAGTTAGTTTTACGATTTAAATATTGATTTTTAGTTTTCCTTACGTTATTTTATATATATATATATATATATATATATATATATATATATATATATATATATATATATATATATATATTTACATTTAAATATAGTAGTTGGGCCTGGATTGTAAATTCGTGGCTTTTATTGCTTTATTATATATATATATATATATATATATAAATGTATAAATAAATAAATAAATATATATATATATTTATACCGTTCAGTTTGCCTAGATTGCAAATCCGTGGTTTTTCATACTTTAATATATATATATATATATATATATATATATATATTTATATTATTTCGTTGTGTTTGGATCGCATATCTGTGGCTTTTTATTGCATTAATATATATATATATATATACATATATACCGTTCAATTTGCCTAGATTACAAATCTGTGGCTTTTTCTTGCTTTATTACATATATAAATAATATATAGTTATTCTTTATATAATTGTTTATATACATATAAGTGTTATCGATATATATATATTATATATATATATATATATATATATATATTTAGTGAATCATTGTGATTAAATATCATTGTAAACATTCATACGATGTAAATCTGCAATATTTAATGTGTGTTGACTAGATTTATATAAATCTAGCCATATCTAACTTTTAACCGGTTCAAAGGTTGTGAAACTGGAACCGTTAAGCTAGAATAGCTAAGATTTATTTAAATCCAGTTTGTAAATATTTGGCAACTACGGGACCCTAGACCTGTGTCTAGAGGAAACGTAAAGCCACGGCTACGCACATGCAAGGATTTAACTGATGAATCTTTTATTTTGCGACGTCTAGAGTTAAATATCCATGTTATTTTAAGTTATGCATTGTGCAAGCTTTTGAATAATCTTCTACGAGCCTAGGAATAATGGGATCTACAGTTTAATCCATGAATCTAGGTCCGGTTCCCATAATGGACATGTGCAAATTGTAATGTTAGCTTGCAGCCCTTTGTAAATATAAATGAAAGGGACCTTAAAACGGTTATCCGGATTTAAGGTCTCAACATAGTAAAAGCATTGATTGTGGTGTTCGGATCACTTTGATGGCTTTTATGCCCATAAAAGGCCTGAAATATATATATATATATATATATATATATATATATATATATATTCAAAGATGCTTTGCATCTCAAATAAAATCAAATCAATCCGAATATTGAATAAAATGGAAGTATAAAAAGGCTTCAATTCCTATGCGAGCGAAAGGGTTTGAAAACCACTTTTCAAAACATCATTATCATATCTTGTCTACAATTGACGTTCTAATAAAGTAAACCCTTCGTATATAGGTCCAACAAAGCACATCACTACTTTCAAATAAAGCACTTAGGCTTAATTACTGCAATACACACACATACACACAAATTAGGGAATGAAAAGCACGGTAACCGTGTTTCACAAAAGTCACGGGGTGCCTAACACCTTCACCCCGCTTAATCAAGTCCCCGAACTCTATGAAATCTCGGTTTCCAAGACCAATTAAACAGAGTCCAGTAACTGGGCCATATTGCAAAACCTTTCAAAACTCGGTTGAGTTGGTACAACCACTTCACTCATACCAATTGGCGACTCTATCTAATTCGGACCAATAAAATCAAACTTTTCAAATCGTCGACATTATATGTCGGCATTTTCCTGAAAATTCACCCTTCATATCAAACAAAACCAAAATAGAATATATAAAGGGTAGAAACACTTAGAAAAAGGGAACCTAAAATTTTCCCGACGCGACAATACCCTAAGGGTCTTAAGGAACATGTCAAAGTATAACTCATCATACACAAGATACTATGATGATCTCAAGTCTAAGGATCAGTTGTACTACTATTGTCGACGTCAGGAAAAATCCGCTAGTTGGGACACAACCCGGATCTTCCTCTCTTCCTAAGTTATCTCTACCCTTACTCTTTTTATTGCGAAAAAGGTATTGAAGGATTTTTTAGGAAAAGACCAATATGTATCATGTCGACGATTGAACGTTTACAGAGTCTCCAATTGGTAGATTTGAAATGGTTGTACCAACTCAATCGAGTTTTGTTTGAAAGAGGCCCAATTGTTGGACACTGTAAAAACTTGATCTTTGAAAACAAAGTTTGAGCTCGGGGGCTTGGTGAAGTGTTGGAAAGGTGTTAGGCACCCCACAACTCCCCTGTAAACACGGTACCACATCTTTTCAATATTTCCCTTAAAAAAATTAAAATGTGTGTGTGAATGCTGTTTGAAAATTGGGCCTATGTTTGATTGGTTGAAAGCAATGAAGTGCTTCGTTGAACCTATATACGAAGGGTTTGATTTAATTTGCAAAAGTCTTTGATTTGATTTGTAAAAGTATTTGATTTGATTTGCAAAAGCTTATCCTTTTGATAAGATTGTTTAACATGATTTTTTGAAAGCTAGTTTTCAAACCCTTACGCTATCACAGGAATTGAAGCATATCGCTACTTTCAGTTTTATCTTTTTAGCCTTAAGGCTGATATGGAATGGTGATTGTTGGGCTACGAAGCAACCTCGACCACAAAATAAACAAGTGTCGGTCTCCTCATGGGCATGACAGCCATCGGAGGGACTCTGACACGACAAACCATATTTTCACTATGTTGAGACCTTAAATCCGGATAACCGTTTTAAGGTCTTTTTGTGTGTACATTTTTACAGAAAACCTGGCAGGGTACATTTGTAAAGTGGAGTTTTTCCATCGTGGGAATCAGATTCTGATCAGTTTGATCATGAATCACATGATTTCTAGGCTCACATATGAGTAGCTAATAAACCAGCACAGTTCAAATTTGTACACAAACAGATATATATATCCCAAATGTCGCCAGAACCAAGGATTCATTCAGTAAATCCTGGTTTGCACCTGGACAAAGCATCTCGTTCCCACTAAATAGCGATCTAAGGACCGCGAGGTTGCTTTTGTAACTGAAACTAAAAAAAATGCTAGATTTTAATAAATCTCTGCCATTCTAGCTTCCCGGTTCGGTCGTTTGGACATATTTGAACCGTTTGAAAGCTAGAGTTAGCGAGATTTATATAAATCTAGTTCGCCCGTAGATATATCAGTGCCAATTCATATAAAATGAATATTTAAAGCAATAATTTAATAAAACGAGTAAAGCAAATATATATATATATATATATATATATATATATATATATACAGTTATATATATGAAAGCTGTAAAGGGCGATGGGTTTTCACACCGGTGCCCCGACTGGAATTGAAATATATATATATATATATATATATATATATATATATATATATATATATATATATATAAGCCGTATAAAAGCCACGGAATGATCCAGGCAGGACAGAATTGAAATATATATATAGAAAAACAGTAAAAAGGGCGATAAGTTTTCACGCTTGTGCCCGGACTGAAATTGAAATATATATATATATATATGGACAGAAAAGTAGTCAACCAAGACTGTGAAGATAACCTAGTGGTGGTGAAGGCTGCTTATATATGCATATTTATATATAAAAGCAGTACAAAGGCCACAGAATAATCCAGGACGAACGAAAACGTAAATGTGCAGAAAATTAGTCAACCAAGACTGGGAAGATAACCCAGTGGTGGTGAAGGCTGCTTATATATGCATATTTATATATAAAAGTAGTAAAAAGGCCACAGAATAACCCAGGCCGAACTGAAATATAAATATATATATATAGAGAGACAGAAATGTAGTCAACCAAGACTGGGAAGAGAACCCAGTAGTAGTGAAAGTTGCTTATATATGCATAAATATATATAAAAGCAGTAAACTACCTCAGATTTGACATCCGAGCTTGACAGAATTGAAAAGTTAGTATATATACAGTTAAATAAACATAAAAAAAGTCAAACCCAGACTGGGAAGATAACCGAGTCCAGCAAAGTTGCTTAAAACGAAGATATGAGTATGCCAAAGCTGTTGGAAGCGACGGATCGTCAATCCGAGTTGTAGAATGCCAGAAAATGCGTTTAGGTACTAAAATGTACCAAACCGGATATGTATCAGTCGCGTAGTTATCCGAGCTTTTGATAGATCTCGCAGAGAAGCTGTGGGAGAGATTGAGCTTCCACTGGAGATTGGTCCCCACACTTTCTGTGTATCCTTCCAGGTACTCAACATTACCACCAGATACAACTTGTTGCTGGGAAGGCCGTGGATCCACATGGAAGGAGTAGTTCCGTCCATCCTACATCAATAGCTCAAGTACATTATCAATGGCAACCTAATCACGGTGAATGCCGAACCAGAATACCCTGTCTACATACAGGGAGACATGCCAGTGATCAGTGTGGATGAAGGGGTTGAACCTGCAAGTTTTCAAGCATTGGATGTGAGCAATACTCAGTACCTACCTGTCGGGGCACCAGCTCTGAAACCAAAAGTCTCTCCCGAAGTAATGACAGTGGGCCAGGAGATGGTATCTTTGGGTTTCCACCTTGGAGAAGGGTTAAAAAAAATCAGCAAGAAATTAAAAGTTCAGTGCAGATCCCGAGCCAGTCAGGGAAAGCCAGATTGAGCTACACATCCAGGCCAAACCACTGGAACCAACAAAAGCATCCAAAGGCTCATGTTTTCACTATACTATTGCCAAACCTTACTGATGCCTGATTTGTGAAGCTAATGAGGAAGATTCCTGTTGTTGTGTTAGCCATGTTTTTTCCTCCAATCATACCGGTAAGTGAGAGAGAAGCCTTAAAGCCTGAGGGGGACAGCAAAAAGGGAAAAGAAAAGTTCTTGTGCGAAGGACGAGACCCATTTGCTAACATGCATCTTCTCATTCACTACGAAGGTATGAATGATGATATCCCAGACAGTGACGAAGAGGATCAAATCCAAATTCCTCGCATCAAGAAAGGAAAGGGGGCAGTTCAAGGAAAATCCCTGGCTCTTATCTGAAGGATGTCTTAGTCATCATCAGAAATAAGGCAGACAACCACAAATCTTGTATCCTCCCTATTCATTAGACAACTGGAGCAGCGTCCCTTGCCTCATTCAAAAATGGTAAAAGGGCAGAGAATCTATCTGCCTTGTAACATGGTTTCATTTACTGCTTATTTTGGTTGCACAACTATAGCAGTAACTTTTGTCATACTTTGCTTAATGTTTTGTATATTTAAATAGTTTCATATATTAAAGAGAAAGTATTTTGTTATCAGGACTCCAGGATTAGATTTGTTTATCCTTGCTGATGAGATGCCAACCTGTCACAGTGACTATAACTTTGATGTAGAACTGCACTTCGACTTGATGGAGATTAATCAAGAGGAGAAAGATGACTATGAGGTGCCCGAGGAAATCAAAGAATGGGTCGAAGAAAAACCCAAACCAAACCTTGATCAAACCACCACAATCAATGTTGGAGCCTCAGAAAACCTCAAAGAAATCCAGATAGGCCTAGACCTCCCCCAAGACTAAAAAGCCGACCTGATTGAAATATTAACACAGTTCCAAGATGTGTTTACATGGTCATATGAAGACATGATTGGCTTATCTACTGACATTTTCATCCATCGACTCCCCATCAAGGATGGATTCAAGCCAGTCATGCAGAAGCTCAGGCGATTGAAACATGAATGAAGTCTGAAAGTCAAAGAAGAAATTGTCAAACAATTCAAAGTCGGCATCATCATGGTATCAACATACCCGGAGTGGCTATCGAACATAGTTCCCGTGCCTAAGCCCGGAGGGAAGGTCCAAGTATACTTGGATTACATGTATTTGAAGAAAGCTTTCCTCAAGGATAATTTCCTGGTACTTTTCATCCACATCCTGATAGACAAAATGGCGGAGTACAATATATACTCTTTTGTGGATTTCTTTGCTGGTTACCATCAAATCATGGTCGCTGAAGAGGACAGGGAGAAGACAACTTTCATCACTCCCTGGGGAACTTTCTACTACAGACGATTGTCCTTCGGCTTCATCAATGCCGGTGCCACGTATCAGCGAGCCATGATGACCCTGTTTCATGACATGATGCATAAGGAGATAGAGGTTTATGTGGATGACATCATCGTCAAATCCCGAAAGGAGGGAGATCACATCAACCATCTCAAAAAGTTGTTCAACAGATTGCGTAAGTACAATCTCAAACTGAATCCAGCCTAATGTGCTTTTGGTGTCAAATCGGGCAAGTTACTGGGATTTTTGGTAAGCAATAGAGTCATTGAACTAGATCCTGCCAAGATTAAAGCCATCACTGAGATGCCCGTACCCCGAGCAGAGAATGAGATACGCGGATTCCTAGGAGAATCAATTTCATAAGCAGGTTCATTTCCCAGCTCACAACAACTTGTGAACCCATCTTCAAGCTACTTAGAAAGAATTCCTCTATGAAATGGAATGAAGATTGCCAAAAAGCCTTCCTTGCCATCAAGAAGCAGCTGATCGAATTGCCTGTCTTAGTACCCCCGAGGGATGGAGTTCCCATATTTATGTACCTTGTTGGGTTTGTACGAAATCGTGGGCGTAATCAAATTGCAAAATTAGAGGAAGCATGGTATATCAGAGTATAAAAAATTTCTACAAAACCATTACCCGGATCATCCTTTATGCATATTATTAATTTAAAACGATAAATAAGAAGTTATGGAATCATACCCTTGTAGAACGAAGCTTCCACAGGTACGAGTTCAACTCCTTGTTCTTCGCGATCTCCTTGAATTTTTGGATTAGATTCCTTTCTTTGATCAACATTAGCCGCCCAAGTGTTTGGCCTCTAGAGGTGATCCACCAAGGAAAAGGAATTATCAAGAAGGAGGGTGGTTGGCTAAACCGTAGTTTTTTATCTTCTATAGAAAAGGAATACTCTCCAACCATTGGAATTGCATCAACTGATATCTATTATAAGACTCCTCTTATATAGATATTGGTCAACCCTTCTAATCCTATTAGACATGAGATTTCATTTAATTAATTAAACTCCTTTAATTAATTTAGGCTTCCCACCATATTGAGAATAATTAATTAAATTCATTTACCTCATAATCTTATTAGGAATAAATGAGAGTATTAATATTAAATTAATTCTTAAACTCCGTTAGAAATTTAAATAATAATAATTGTAATAATATTAATAAGACTCCTCTTATTAATTAATATTTAATATTTTTAAAATATTAAATAATAAATATTAAGCTATTTAATTTATTCTATCACCATAGATTAAATTAATTACACTTAATGCATTATTACGATTATGTCATTACCTTCTTAAATAATTATTCTTCCTTTTATGGTGTGACCCTTTAGGTTCTCCATATTATACCGGTTGTAAATAAATCAATTAGAATAATTCTAATCTTATTTAAATAAATAAATAAAATTAATAATCTATTTAAATAAATAATATTTATTCTACAATAGAGATAAGCCTCCCTAGCGATCAACGACTTTTCAGATAATATAGATTTCAACATCAATCATAAAAGAACATGTTAGTAAATAATTACCGTACAATTCAATCCTTCCACCATACAATGTCCTAATTAAATATAAGACATGATATTACTGTCAATTTTTATTTTATTTAATAATATGTATTTCAATTAGAAAACGCACAACCCCAAATAATGCAAATTAGAAACTCCTTTCTAATTTCATTATGACTTGGCCAAGGACTACTGGGTTGTCATTTAACGAATCACATAGGACATATCTCTTCTTTTACTAGAAGGAGTAGATTCTTTATTGATCATTCATTATCTCCATATGTAACTTATTATACCCAAGCATACCCTTTGATATACGCTATGGGTTTTTAAGGAATAAGTCAATGTATAATTCATTACATACAAGACACTATGATGATCTCAAGTCCAAGGATCACTTGTACTACTATCACATTAAGCATTCCTATTGACAGGCAAGTAAAACTCTATTAGGTAGTTCATAGCGAGTCACGTTCAGTGAACTTATTCTCTAATAAGCACCTAAATACTTACTTTAGTGTCTCCACACAAATGATCATGAGATCAATTATCCTCGTCCAATGAGCAAGCAACATATGTACCAATCTATCCGGATTTACTAATCTCCTATTTAGTAATCCATCGATTGGGAACTATTTTAGTTTTAAGCTTTCCAAGAATTTAGATCTCATTAGCATGATCAACATCATGATTCTAAAAGCATTGCTTAAAACTACGGGTTATTTACATATTATAAAAACAGCATCATGTAGATAATTAAATGTCTTGAATAAATAAATACTTTTATTAATAAATAAATAAGATCATCTCCAAAGTAGATGCTTTATCATCATACATGATTGTCTTGCATGCATACTACTTTCAATCTCCCATTTGCACTAAAGCCAACCGTCATGGTATCTTATACCATCTTCTCTAAGTGATGATCATACTGCTGTTGTGTTAAAGCTTTAGTAAATGGATCTGCAATGTTGTCTTGAGAGTCTACACGCTTCACGGTGACGTCTCTTCTTTTAATGATTTCTTTAATCAAAGTACCGCAACACATGTTTGGATTCAAGAGTAGACTTAGGAACTATTCCTAGTTCTGTAATAAAGTTTTCATCCGAAACATCAACTTGCAACTTCACTTACAGTTATATACTTTGTCTTTGTCACTAAACCAGCAACCTTTTGCTGTTTGGAACCTTTTCAATTCACTGCACCACCTTTCAAGGTAATGGCTTACCCCTAAAGTGGATTTGTTGTCGTCTTGGTCAGTCTGAAAACTTGAGTCTATTTAGTCCTCTAGTTTAATTCAGACGCATTATGTGTCATGATGACATCCTTATTGTTAGTTAGTACTTTAAGATATTTATCACTGTCTTACAGTGATCTTTTCCAGAATATGACTGATTAACATCAAGTCTCGTATATTTTATTGCATACATGATAGTAACTCATGCGATCTCTCTTTTATTGAGGACAATTTTAGAGAGATACACTCCATGGCTCATCACTATGAGACACTTTTCAAGTTTTCCATGCTAAACGCCTTTAGCATCTAATGAATATACGTTCCTTGGGTTAAGCCGAACATCCTTTTAAATCTATCTATACAGATTTATATCCCCAATGTAGAATGTTCTACCCAAATCATTCATGGAGGAATATTTTGACAACTTTATTTTGATCGATTTTAGCATAGAAATATCATTCTTTATCAGTAGTACATCAACATATAATACTTAGTAATGTCACAGCGCTCCCACTGACCCTTTTGTACACACTAGGTTAATTCTCATTTTTTGATAAAATCAAACTCTTTTGATTGTCTCATCAAAATGAATGTTCCATCTTTGAGAAGCTTATTACAACCCATAAATGGATTGTTGTAGCTCATATATATGATTTGTTTCAACCATTAAAACAAATCCATCTGGCTGTATCATACATATATTCTCCTCTAATAATGTATATTTGAGGAAGAGCGTCTCCACGTCCATTTTGCTAGATTTAGTAATAATAAGATGCAAATGCAAGTAAATCCAAATGGACTTGAGCATTGCTTCAAAGATCTATTTTAGATTTTATGGTCATCTACCATTTCTCTGAGTCTTAATTACTCATAGCTTATTCGTAATTCAATGGATCATCATCATTCATGACGTGTACCTCATCGTCATCCTCTTTGACGAATTCATACCTTTCAGATATCTTCGGTACGATTCCAAATTTACGAATAGGGTGTTGTACAGTATGTGTCTCTACTTGGACATGTTCATCCAATTGATCTATAGTGGTTTGTGGTTCTTGAATTTTTTCAAGATCTATTTTCCTCCAACTAGCCCCTTCAAGGGTAAACTCCTTTTCCAAGAAGGCAGCGTGTTTTGCAATAAACACCTTTTGCTCAGTAGGATTTTAGAAATAGTATCCCAAACTTTCTTTAGGATATCCCACAAACGTGCACTTATTAGATCTTGTCCCAAGCTTATCATTTTGAAACCTTTTCACATAAGTTGGACATCCCCAAATCTTAACATGCTTAAGATCAGGTTTCCTCCTTGTCCACATCTCATATGGAGTCTTGGGGACGGATTTCGAGGGAACCTTATTTAGTAGATATGCAGCCGCTTCTAGGACATAACTCCAGAATTATACTGGAAGATCGGTAAAACTCATCATGGAACGAATCATGTCCAACAATGTTCGATTTCTCCTTTCAGATACTCCATTTAACTATTGTGTACCTGGTGGAGTCCATTGTGAGATTATATCATTTTCTTTGAGATAATCGAGAAACTCACCGCTTAAGTATTCACCACCTCGATATGATCGAAGAATCTTAATACTTTTGCCAGTTTGTTTCTCTACTTCACTTCTGAACTCTTTAAAATTTTCAAATGATTCATATTTGTATTTTATTAAATACACATATCCAAATCTTGAGTGATCATTAGTGAAAGTAATAAAATAAGAATACCCTCCCCGTGCATTCATTGTCGTAGGTCCACAAACTTCTGTGTGAACCAACGCTAACAACTCTGTAACTCTTTCTCCTTTTTCACTAAAAGGAGATATAGTCATTTTACCCATGAGACAAGATTCACAAGTTAGATATTATTCATAATCGGATAGCTCTAAGAGCCCATCCTTATGAAACTTGGATAATCTTATTTCATTGATATGACCGAGTATACAGTGCCACATATAGGTATAATTAACATGATCTTTTTTCCTTTTCTTAGTTTGTTCTCTTTGAAATATATTTTCATGCAAGTCAAGTATGTAAAGTCCATTTCACAAATTACCAACACTATATAAAACATTATTTTTATAAACAGAACAACTGTTGTTCCTTATTATAATTTCAAATCCATCCATATCTAATACAGAATTTGAAATAATGTTTCTAATGATATTCGAAAAAATAACAATTATTTAAATAAATAGACTTGCACGTAGGCAGTGCTAAACAATAAGTGCCTACAGCTAATGCAGCAACCTTTGCTCTATTTCCCACTCGTAGGACAACCTCATCCTTATTCAGCTTTCTACTTTTGACCAGTCCCTACACAATATTACATATGTGAGAACCACAACCGGTATCCAATATCCAAGTAGAATTTTGACTTTCTGTAAAATTAATTTCAATCATGAACAAATCTTGATTGGAAGTCGAACCTTCTCCAAGCATCTTCTCTGCCAGAAACTTCTTGCAGTTCCTCTTCTAGTGACTCGGCTCGTTGCAATGGAAGCACATTCCTTTGCTAGCTGGATCAGGTTTCTTCTGTTCCTTTATGTTCACATTTCCCTTAGCCTTTTTAGATTTCATCTTTTCAGATGATACCTTGGGCCTCTTCCTTTTCTTGGAAGAATCCACCATTAAAATATAGTTCTTCTTGGATGGAAAGTGACCTTCTGCAGTTTTCAACATGTTAAGTAATTCAGGCAAGCTGACATCTAACTTATTCTTGTGGAAATTAACAACGAACTGCGAGAAGGTCTCAAGGAGTGACTGCAAACCAAGTCTTGACTCAACTCCCCATCCATGACGAACCCAAGCTGTCCAAGGCGTTCAATAGATTTGATCACCCTTAAAACATGAGTCTCAACGGCAGTGCCCTCGGTCATTCGAGATCGGAAGATCTCCTTAAATATCTCATATCTAGCAGTCCTACTTTGTTCACCATGCAACTCCTTGAGATGAAGCAACATAGTAGGAGCATCCATGTTTTCATGCTGACGCTGAAGCTCGTTATTCATGGATGCGAGCATGATGCATTGAGCCACAGATGCATCATCTTGCCACTTTACAATGGTGGAAAACTCTTCCTCAGAGGCTGTTTCTGGAATAGTTTCAGTGACAGGTGAATTTAGGACATAAGAAATCTTTTCAGCAGTGAGGACTATTCTCAGATTCCTTAACCAGTCTGTGTAATTCGGTTCGGTCAGTTTGTTAGCATCAAGTATGCTACACAGTGAAATTAGTAATTTTGACATTTTTAAATTTCTATATGTGAAAAGATAACATTATAGCAAACATTTATTTAATTAATTTTATATATACCAAAATAAATTAGGTCTTATTTTAAATTGGTATCTCCCACTATTTTTTTCAAACTATATTACCCTCATTTATATAGTTCGGCAAAATCTAATTAAAGATTTGCTAGTGAGATTAAGGATCCCATTTCAAATGTATATAGCCTTGTGTGTGCACAACAAACGATATATAACTAAATAGGTAGACAACTCTTGTCACCACATCAACATGTGACTCTTTGTATTCTGCCTCTTAAATCATAATGGTCAAGTGTGTGCATATCCGAACTAAAATAATTTAAGTTAAGTCCAACCTAGCACTCCATATATTCAAAAAAGAAAAATATTGTCCTTGTGTGTGCACAACAAAATAATATTGTTCAATTAACTTTATAAGCATCAAATGCAATTAAATTAATATCTCAAATACGCAATAATCGCCTTGTGTGTGCACAACAAACTCGTATTAAATATTTAATATTCTATTAATTTATCATGCTAGAAGGCGACGTTCAATATTCCAAATATATTTGAACGCTTTAGATTTAATATGATTTCTTTGAGGGTTTTGTTATTATTTGTCTCATCTTGTTTAGCGCGCAGGCATATATATATATATATATATATATATATATATATATATATATATATAATACGCATTATTTTATTAAAACATGCGAAACATGTTTGCACAAAATATAATATATATAATATTTAGCATGCACATATAGAATACTATATTCTACCTGGATTGATTATAGACTTTTATTCTAATTTGGTTCACTAGAGTCACCAAGTGAACTAAAAGGTCAAACCTAGGGGTGCAAGAATTTAAATTTAAACGTAACTATTACATTTAAACCCGGGCTCCATACAAACGGATCTTCACGCGCTCCTTGCTCTTTGGTCTTCAATTTATTCAAGATAATTCTAATTATTTCTATTACATTAAACTATTTAATTTAAATAGAAACCTTGATCAGCAGTCAAGGGGAGGTACATAGGAGGGAGATATAATTTTATATCAAGAAAAATTAGAGAAGACGAGGTACGCAGACCTCATTTAATAACACTAATTCATTCAAGCATTCAACTAAAATAAAATTCAATCACATTGGTCAATAGTCCATAATCAACCCCATTTTTTTTATACATATCACAATATGCATCAATAAATAAATATTCATCTCATGAATTAAAACATTCCATATATATATGAGTATCATTTAATGAAAAATTTTAAATTGCATGAAATCCAATTTCAAGATTAAAATAAACTTTTTATTTTAATTATAAAATTATTAAGAATATAATATATATATATATATAACTGTAATATTATAAATATATATAATAACTTCGTTCCTTTCCTGGTGCCTTTTTATAAGAAATCCTTTAGGAACCTTTCTTAGTGAATCACATTATATATATTACTACCAAGTGGAACTTTTGAAATCCATCAGGAACTTACTATATATATAATAATGAAAAAGACCCTTTTTGAAATCCTGGGTGATTTCGCTTTTTAATAACCTTGACTCACCCACGGATCAGAATACTTTTTTTTAAAACAACGGATCCCTTTTTTTAAAAAATAAATCTGTAACTCTTTTTTTCTCAGTATCCTTTTAATAACACGGATCCATAGCGAAAGAAAAAAATAATTTTATACAATTAATTATGCTCAATAAATTATTCTAAATATATTTCCATACATATATGGAATCAAAAATAATTAATAATTGCATAAAAGTTTGGCTCTGATGCCACTGTTGGGTTTGTACGAAATCGTGGGCGCAATCAAATTGCAAAATTAGCGGAAGTATGGTATATCAGTGTTTAAAAATTTTCTACAAAACCATTACCCGGATCATCCTTTCTGCATATTATTAATATAAAACGATAAATAAGATGTTATGGAATCAAACCCTTGTAGAACGAAGCTTCCACAGGTACGAGTTCAATTCCTTGTTCTTCGCGATCTCCTTGAATTTTTGAGTTAGATTCCTTCCTTTGATCAACATTAGCCACCCAAGTGTTTGGCCTCTAGAGATGATCCACCAAAGAAGATGAATTATCAAGAAGGAGGGTGGTTGGCTAAACCTTAATTTTCTATCTTCTATAGAAAAAGAGTACTCTCCAACCATTGGAATTGCATCAATTGATATCTATTATAAGACTCCTCTTATATAGATATTGGTCAACCCTTCTAATCCTATTAGACATGGGGTTTCATTTAATTAATTAAACTCCTTTAATTAATTTAGGCTTCCCACCACATTGGGAATAATTAATTAAATTTATTTAATTAATTTACCTCCTAATCTTATTAGGAATAAATGAGAGTACTAATATTAAATTAATTTCTAAAGTCTTTTAGAAATTAAAATAATAATAATTGTAATAATATTAATAAGACTCCTCTTATTAATTAATATTTAATATTTCCAAAATATTAAATAATAAACATTAAGATATTTAATTTATTCTATCACTATAGATTAAATTAATTATACTTAATGCATTATTACGATTATGCTATCACCTTCTTAAATAATTATTCTTCCTTTTATGGTGTGACCCTTTAGGTTCTCCATATTATACCGGTTGTGAATAAATTAATTAGAATAATTCTAATCTTATTTAAATAAATAAATTAAACTAATAATCTATTTAAATAAATAATATTTATTTTACAATAGGGATAAGCCTCCCTATCGATCAACGACTTTCTAGATAATATAGATTTCAACATCAATCATAAAAGAACCTGTGAGTAAATAGTTACCGTACAATTCAATCTTTCCACCATACAATGTCCTAAATAAATATAAGACATGGTATTACTGTCAAGTCTTATTTTATTTAATTATATGTATTTTGATTAAAAAACGCACAACCCCAAATAATACAAATTAGAAAATCCTTTCTAATTTTATTATGATTTGGCCAAGGACTGCTGGGTTGTCATTTAACGAATCACATAGGACATATCTCTTCTTTTACTAGAAGTGGTAGATTCTTTATTGATCATTCATTATCTCCATATGTAACTCATTATACCCAAGCATACCCTTTGATATACCCTAAGGGTTTTTAAGGAATAAGTCAAAGTATAATTCATTATATACAAGATACTATGATGATGTCAAGTCTAAGGATCACTTGTACTACTATCACATTAGCAATTCCTATTGACAGGCAAGTAAAACTCCATTAAGTATTTCATAGCGAGTCAGGTTCAGTGAACTTATTCTCCAATAAACACCTACATACTTGCTTTAGTGTCTCCACACAAATGATCACTAGATCAATCATCCTCATCCAATGAGCAAACAACATATGTACCAATCTATCCGGATTTACTATTCCCCTATTTAATAATCCATCGATTGGGAACTATTTTATTTTTAAGCTTTTAAAGAATTTAGACCTCATTAGCATGATCAATATCATGATTCTAAAAAAACTATGGGTTATTTACATATTATAAAAACATCATCATGTAGATAATTAAATGCCTTTAATAAATGAATACTTTTATTAATAAATAAATAAGATCGTCTCCATAGTAGATGCTTTATCATCATACATAATTGTCTTGTATGCATACTACTTTCATACCTATCCGTCAATGCCAACGCAATGGGCTATATGCTGAGATAGAAAGATGACAGTAGCAAAGAGAGAGCTATCTACTGCATCAGCAAAAGATTCAGCAGCGACGAACAAAAGTACACCCTGATCGAGAAGACATGATGTGCGTTAGCATGGGCCGCCATGAGGTTACAACACTATCTGCATGGGCACACGGCATATTTCATATCCCGTATGGATCCACTAAAATACGTATTCAATAAGCCAATGTTGAATTGTCGATTGTCCAAATAGCAATTGATCCTCCAACAGTTCGACATTGTCTACGTGACTTAGAAGTCCATCAAAGGTCATGGCATTGCAGATTAACTAGCTGAAGCACCATCAGGACGGTTTGAACCTCTGGAAACTTATTTCCCAGATGATGGGATCATGACAATTCAAAAAATCCGACAAGAGAATACAGTCCAACCTTGGAAAATGTATTTTGATGGAGCGGTGAACATGGAAGGTGCCGGAGCTGGGGCAATCCTCATCTCTGGTACAGGAGAGCAATATCCTGTGGTTACCATACTGCAGTTTGTCAACACCAACAACACGACTGAGTATGAAGGCTGCATAATGGGGTTAAAATTAGCCCAATCCATGGGTATCCAGTGTCTATTAGTCTTTGGAGATTCTGAGTTGGTCATTAGATAAACCACTGGGACATATCACACAAAAGAACTGCATTTGCTACCCTATCACTGACAGGTCATCAACATATCCAAGGATTTTGAGGAGATAACCTTCATTCACATCCCTTAAAGTAGGAACGACTTTGCAGATGCATTGCTAACATTGGCTTCCCATGATCAACGTATCGGGTAGGAGGGGAATTCCCGACATCAAATTCATAAACCAAAAGGCCCCGACACATGGGAATTACATTGGAGAAGTATCTGATGAATTACCTCCTATCAAACAGCCTTGGTACCAAAACATCAAGGAATAACTCCGAGATGGATTCACACCCTCTGGGGCAAGCCTAGCCGAGCGAAAGCGGATTCACAAGATAGCTATGAAGTTCTATTTGAGCGGAGATGCACTTTACAAAAGGGATGCTTGAATAGGCCTTTTAAGGTGCCTCGATAAAGAGAAGGCATAGAGACTAATGGATGAAGTCCACGGCGGAGTTTGTGGTCCACACATGAGTGGTCATTAGTTGGCCAAGAAGATATTAAGAACAGGGCATTACTGGATCTCTCTTAAAGCTGACATGTGATGATCATGTCAGGAGATGCTATCAATGCTAAGTACATGAAAATGCCATCCATGATCCCCTGAACGAGCTGCACAACATGAGTTCACCATGGCTTTTCTCCATGTGGGGAATGGATGTGATCGGTCTAGTAGAACCTATAGCCAGTAATGGTCATCGATTCATCTTCACCATAATCGATTACTTCACCAAGTGGGTTGAAGCTGCCTCTTTTCCCAAAGTCACTAAAGAGGTAACCATTGGTTTCATCAGAAATAATGTTGTCTGTCGATATGGACAACCAGAGGTGATCGTCTTAGACAACGCCAAGAACTTAAACAATACGATGATGAGAGACTTATGCAGCAAGTTTCATATCAAGTATCTCAATTCCGTCATCTATCTGCCAAAGATGAATGGTGATGTCAAATCGGCTAATAAGAACATCAAGAAAATCATGCAGAAAAGGTCCGCCAATCATAAAGGATGGCCTGACCAGTTGCCTCTGACCCTGTTAGCATACCGGACGTCAATGCATACCTCTACTGGGGCTACCCCCTATTCATTGGTCTATAGCATGGAAGCAGTACTTCCCATAGAAGTAGAAATGGAGTCCTTGTGAGTGTTAATAGACGCTCAGATAGAAGAAGATCAGTGGTTGCAAGAGCGGTACCACCAGCTGTCCCAGATAGATGAAAAGAGGGCTACAACCATTTTCCACGGGCAGTTGTATCAGCAAAGGATTGATCGATCATACAACAAGAAAGTCAAAATTCGACAATTCAAAGAAAATGACCTAGTGCTGAAGAAAGGTTTGGCCAATCAAGACGAATCTAAAGGAAAGTTCACCCCAAATTGGGAAGGGCCTTTCATTGTTAAAGAGGTGTTGACGGAAAGAGCTATCAGATTGCAAGAAATGGGCGGGAGCAAATTTCCCCAACTCATCAACTCAGACACTGTAAAAAGGCATTATGTTTGAAACACATGCCAGCCATCATCCTGGTCCTGCGAATCGATCAAATCAATTTTGGTTTTCACTAGAAGATCGAACTAAGAATGACCTGATCTCCCTCAGCCCGGGAGTACGTAGGTAGCCATTCCTGGTGCGGTCAAACCAAACAAAATTTCAAAAACCTATAAAACCAAGCTCAAAAGAGACACTTCTCACACCTCTCACACAAAAATTAAACTACGAATGTCCTGATCTCCCTCCGCCCTGGAGTACGTAGGCAGCCATTCATGGTGCGGTTTGACCATCTAAGAAAAACAAAAAACCAATAAGAAACTGTCCTAAGACACTGAAACCTGATAAAACCCAAATTCTATCAAGTTTCCCTGGTCAACAGGCCCTTCTAAGATACTCTCCGACATCTCAATGTCCATCCATCAAGGAGAAGCTCATAATAAATCAACAACATCAAGTCATGAAAGAAGTGGTAATCACTTAGCAATAACAATACATATCCAACAGGGAAGTGAATCAAAATATATTTCTCTGATATATAATAATGTTTGAAATATACATAGTGTCCTATACATGACAAAAAATGGCTGATCTAGTATGTACAGGGAAAACAAAGCTAATCTATGAACACATGGATAAGCGGGATAGCAGTGCCAACATAGCATCTCTTTCTGAAGATGGGGGACCAGCTGCAAGCTCAATACCCTCAGTCTCCATACGAGCAAGAACATCCACAGCCATCTGCATAGTGGCACTATGACCATCTATGTAAGGGCTCATGTCTACAACTAGGCCATGTGTATATGATCGGAGGGAAGTACTATCAACAATATGAATATACCGGGTAGCTATGGCCTCGTCCCTCTACACAAAAGCAGCATCCCTGGCAATCATAGTCTCCTTAATCTCAGCGAAATACGCATCTCGAGAAGATAGAGTCTCGTCTCTCTCAATTAATGCCACATCCCTAGTAGCTCGAGCCTCGTCTCGGGCGGTAAAAAATGTATCCCTGCTAGATAGGGCCATCAACATCAACGCCCTAGCCTGATCTCTCTCAAAAGTCATCTGAGCTAGTGAATCAGCAATAGATGGATCTGTGCCGGCAGGAACAATCGGTGGATCACCAACTAACGCTGCTATCAGACACATAAACAAATAATCATCCGTAAGAGAATTAAAACCCTCCATAGGCTCCTCCCCAGCTAAATCAACAATCGGAGCTGACTGGATAACCGCAGCTGCCAGCTATATCAGCCTCCAACCACGCTGAATACTCTGGAGAGCGATCCGGATGGCTAGTAGAGAAATCAGCCCTATCCTTATGAGTCCAACACTCATAAATCTTGATCAGGTCGGCTGATGATAGAGAGGAAGTTGATATCCTCTGATCAATAGCCCCATCAAATTGGTGTAGGCTCTGGAACTGATTGAACTGACCCATGACTGCCAACGGATGGTAAGTGGTCACCCTTCTCAATTTCGCTAGGGTCAAATAGTCCATACCAACTGCATGGGTGATGAATCTGTAAGGGGAGACAAGCCCTGAGCATGGCAGAATCGAAAAGGGATGCTCAATATCTGGCAGAAAGGTCGACCATGTCATTGCGTCTGAACACTCTGCTGGCTGGAAGGAGTATGACATGGCTATCTTATGGGTAAAGAAATACCCATGGTGTCTAAAGGTGCCAATCGAATGCAAATGTGTCATGAGACATACATACAGTAGGACAGAGCTACCTCTAAAAAACCCCTTTGGATGGGTGCTGCAATAGGGAGCCGACCTCAAGGTCTCGGCCAGTATCATCAGCGGAATAGTACTACCTTGTATAATGGCACGGACCACGACCATCAAACCAATATCTAAATGGTCCAAATATAGTGGCATGTATACGTAGGTCGTGACGCACATCAACAAGATGTCTACCCAGGCCAAATGCCACTCGTCTGCTGAAATGATAAAATCCCCAGGGTGTCTATCATAGCTATCTAGCCTGCCGAAGCGATTGATCAGAAAGTCGATAGAGATCACATGTTCTGAAATGACCTCATCAGTGACTACTATATGTCGCAGACCCGACGTACGCATAAGTGGTCTCCTCATGTCGCTGATAGTTGTGCGAGCGCAAGGCAGGTCCAGTGCTAAACCTGTAAGCTGCTTATACTCCTCAGGGTCGGGGTCAACTCATACAGTCCAAAGTGGAAAACCTGTCGTTCAGGTATCCAGCAGGATAGAATGCCGTCTACAAATCCGTATAGAACCTAAAAATCTAGAAGGGCCAAGGAATGCCCCAACATCTGATCTACTATCCCTCTGACTGTATGGGATAGACTATTGTACCACGACCTCAATGAGGATGCTACCAAGGATGGTGGTGAATGCTAAATACGACTGACCGTAGATGACGACATCTATATCACCGTATCACAAGACTATCCAGGGGTCAAATCTAAACTCACTTGTCTAAGTGCATACCCATGACATAATATATGCATAATGATAAATGATAAACATGATGCAATAGATAGGACAAATCATACGTATTTAAAATAAACAATCTACTGTAATAATCATCTTTGTCTGCGTATACAATCCAAAATAAAAAGTACAGGGAGATGGGGCACAACCTCCCGATTAATAATAGAGGCCTATCAAAAGATATAGCGAGAAATGGGGCACAATCGCCCAATAGCTAAAACACAGGCCTATCAAAAGATATAGCTAGAAAAGCTATCCAAAGAGATCAAGAATGTCTGCATCCAGGCTGTTAACTTGCTCCAGCTCCTCCTGAGTTACAAAATCTCGGCCAGTGGGAATGTTCGGTCGATACAAAGGAGGATCAGCATCTACAAAGCTACTAGAAAATGGGCATGTGGAAGGGCCAGCTCCAGAGCTGGAAGGAGCAAAAGAATCTTCCTCAGATGGCTCTCAACCAAGGTGCCTGATGAACAAATGTGCCCTCTCCAACTGCTAGGTCAATCCTGTAATCTGGTTCAGTTGAGTTGGATCTCGCAGGCAAGCTATCCAGTCTGTCATCATCACAGATCCTGGAACCATATCTGCCATAAACTAGGTAGCACGAGTCTGAGCCCCAATGGTACGAGGACTCCACCAGCTGTGAAATGCCTCCTGGCTGTAAGGACCCTCTGACAGGGTGAAGCCATCTACGCCCACCATAGGAATGTCTGTGAATGGCTGAGCTAGTGGCCAATGATGCTAAGTAGGAGGAACAAAGGGAATACAGATCTCTCCCGTGATGCTTCGAATAGCATACTCTCCTGAATAGAGCTCCCAACCTCCCTCTGTCAAAAATGGGACTCTACGGGTGGATAACGCGAACTCCCGGACAGTGGGAAAGCCACCCTCAAACCTGACTATCAAAATATCTGAGGTATACGGGACCCACATGATCGATCCAGCCGTCAATAGCTCAAGCTACAGGCGGGACTTGGTGAATCCCTCGGCTACAGGGACCTCCGTTAATGTGGAGTGGTGCCAACGCCGTCCTCGAGGATAAGTCTCCAAGCCCAGAGTAGTGGCATGACATAGGCAAGGAAGCCTCTCATATGTCTAGAACTGGCTATGCAAATATTAAAAGTCCTTAGTAATTAAGACTGACAAATATAAATGAGGCAATCAAAAAGGTACAAGAGAGATGTAGTCACCAGTAGGAATAAGTAAAAACCTAACTAAGACTCCGTCACACCCTCCGAGTGCATGCGCATCCCTCGGAGAAAATAGGCAAAGGTATAGGTACTCGATTCGAAATCACTGAGGCGCTCCACATACCGAGTGGCACTGACCAGGGCAACGGACACTGTCGAAGAGTTGTCCGCAAGGAAACAACCCCTGATGATCACCAAAAATAGTCATCGTAGGATGCGATCTCTAACCCTCTGATCATCAGGTAAAGGCTCAGTCAAAGCCCTACTCTAGGCATCTACACTCAATGGACCATAACGGACCATCTGACCCTTGATGGCCATCGCAGGAACTCCCAAGAGGGACCAAACGCTAGTAGGTGAAATGTCTGCCACAACCGGCACTGGCTTACTTACGAACTCTATCCCGATGATGAACCTCCAGTCTATAGGTGTCATCATCACCTCGCAATCTAGCAAATGGAGAAACTGAGTCTGGTGGAAGCAACGCTCAGATAATGCCCTCAGGTAACCCCAGGGGCAACTGCGGGGAGGGATAGAAAAGAATGCCTGAAACCCCTAGGTGTCAACAATGGCCCTGTACTCCGGATGCAGAGTATGGCACAAATAATGCACATTGAACCAGTTCCCTCTAGGCTGCGTAAAGCCAGGAACTTGCATTAAATAGCTAACCCATATCAAACCTATGCCCTGAAATGGCAAAAGAAATAAAGAAACATAATCCAGAAGGAAAACTTCAGTCACCTCGTTGGAGTGTAAGAATCTCATTGGATGGCGCTTCAAATCTCCCAGCAGCTCCTGAAGTGACACCACAATGCCTGGAAGCTCTGCACGTGGAGCCTGATCTGGGATATGATCAATAAAAGGTATATCCTCATCATCCATATCAACCTGCGGATCAACTCGGGTAGGATGAATCACTGACTCAGCCAATCTGCGAGGCGGCCGGGTTAGCTGTGGCTGAGGAACATCGGAGACTCTCCTCCATCTAACTCTTGGAATGACCCTGCTAGCACTACCGGGTCTATCTAGCCCCAAAACCTGGATAAAGTTTCCAAATCACCTCAGAAAGGGTGAGGTAAGCCTAAACCTGTGGCTTATTAAATTGAGGCACTATTTTATGCATTTCTAAGTCCTAAAACATCCATGAGTCAACAAAAATCCACAGTAGAGTTAAAATTGCATATTTATTAAATACTCAGGCTTTTGAAAACATTTCGCCAGAGTCTCCTTTGTAACATAGACTGTCTGCATGCAAACAGGCATGACTAGGTGGCCATTCAGTAGCACACCTATCCAAAAAAAGAAACAGTTCATATTTATGACAAAAATCAAAAGCAAACTTCACATGGCAGCTAAATTACCATAGATATTTTTTTAGTTGAAAATCCAGGCTCACTAGGCCTCAAAAAAGTAAACTGATCAAAAAGGGCGTCAATTGACTGGCTCAGAATTTAAATTTTCTTACGTCAAAACGTGCATCACAGTAAAATATGCATACTTATAAAGTCTGAAATTTTTTATCAAATTATATAAGCATACATTTGTGATTCATTACGTTTAAAAGCACACTACATCGTTTATGACATTCTACCAGTTAAAACTGAAAAAGAAAGGATGTAAACGTTACCTGAGATGTGCAGAGCGTTTGTGCGCAGAAAAAATCTAAAAAAACCTGCCTAAACTCTGTAGATATGAGAAAGAAAGTTAGATTTCCTTTAGGGTTCAAAGCTGAAAATAAATATGAGAAGCCTCTGCTGCCCATCTTAAACTCGCAGGAGGGAGCGGCCCCACCTGCGAAAACTGCACCTCTACCTGTGGCTCTTTAAGGTGGGGTCCACCCCCTCCAGCTAGGTCTAGTTCGAGTGGAAACATAGTTTACACGAGCTAAAAAGTCAAATCTGGGAAAAAACTACTACGCGATTGAGCGGATTATCCTGAAATCATGCGTATGAGCGGCAGATTCCTGACGGAAAGAAGAACTTTATGGAAACCATTGGTTATCATCCCGAAGAGATATCCGGG
The DNA here is from genome assembly GCA_020205555.1 of Panax stipuleanatus. Classification (NCBI taxonomy): domain Eukaryota; kingdom Viridiplantae; phylum Streptophyta; class Magnoliopsida; order Apiales; family Araliaceae; genus Panax; species Panax stipuleanatus. The sequence goes on along the minus strand of CM035121.1, from coordinate 49,974,705 downwards.
GATCAATGATGAGAACTACAAAAAACTGCTAAAAACTGCCACTGTCAGAGCACCGGGAAGGTTTGACGGTATAAACGGTAGGTTCTGATTGTATTAAGGCATCCAGACTATTCCGAGTGTGTGTTTTGTTAGAAAGAATACCCCCACGTCGAGATTGGTCAGATTGCCTAACATTTCAGCCACTGGCGACAACCCCAGCAAAGAATCAAGAACGTTCCGGTGACATCAATCGTTGAAGGCTACTTCAGTGAAGGTCAGATTACCTGATACTATCAGCAGCTGGCGACAACCCCAGGGAAGCATCGGGAACGGTTCAGTGACATCAACAGCTGAAGGCTACTTTAGCGAAGGTCAGATTGCCTGACACTATCAGCCGCTGACAACAACCCCAGTGAAGCATCGGGAACAGTCCGATGATATCAGCCGTCGGAGGCTACTTCAGCGAAGGTTTAATTGCCTAACACTATCAGTCGCTGGCAACAACCCCAACAAAGAATCGGGAACGGTCCGATGATATCAATCGTTGAAGGCTACTTCAGCGAAGGTCAAATCGCCTGACATTTCAGCCGCTGGCAACAACCCCAATGAAGAATCTAGAACGGTCAGGTGATATCAGCAGTTGGAGGCTACTTCAGCGAAGGTCAGATTGCCTGACACTATCAGTCACTGGCGACAACCTCAGTGAAGCATCGGGAATGGTATGGTGATATCAGTCATTGAAGGCTACTTCAGTGAAGGTCAGATTGCTTGACAGTATTAGCTACTGGCGACAACCCCAGCGAAGAATCGGGAATGGTCCGGTGATATCAACCATTGAAGGCTACTTCAGTGAAGGTCAAATTGCTTGACACTAGTCAGCCGCTAGCGACAACCCCAGCGAAGCATCGGGAATGGTCCAGTGATATCATCCGTTGGAGGCTACTTCTGCGAAGGCCAGATTTCCTGACATTATCAGCCGCTGAGTGAAGCATCGGGAGCGGTCCGGTGATATCAGCCGTTGAAGGCTACTTCAGTGAAGGTCAGATTGCCTGAAACTATCAACCGCTAGCAACAACCCCATCGAAGCATCGGGAACTATCCGATGGCATTAGTTGTTGAAGGTCACTTCAGCGAAGGTCAGATTGCCTGATAGTTCAGTCTCTGGCGACAACCCCAGCGAAGCATCGAGAACGGTCTAGTGATATCAGCCATTGAAGGCTACTTAAGCGAAGGTCAGATTGCCTAACACTATCAGTCGCTAGGGACAACCCCAGCGAAGAATCGAAAATAGTTCGGTGGCATTAGCCATTGAGGGCCACTTCAGCGAAGGTCAGATTGCCCAACAGTTCAGCCGCTGGCGACAACCCCAATGAAGCATCGGGAGCGGTCCGGTGACATCAAACGTTAAAGGCTATTTCAGCGAAGGTCAGATTGCCTAACACTAACTTCCGCTGGTGACAACTCCAGCAAAGCATCGAGAACGGTTTGATGATATCAGCCATTAAAGGATACTTCAGCGAAGGTCAGATTACCTGACAGTTCAGCCGCTGGCGACAACCCCAGTGAAGCATCGGGAATGGTCTGGTGATATCAGTCGTTGAAGGCTACTTAAGCGAAGGTTAGATTGCCTGACACTATCAGCCGCTGGCGACAACCCCAACGAAGCATTGGGAACAGTCCGGTGGCATCAACCGTTGAAGGCCACTTCAGCGAAGGTCAGATTGCCTAACACTATCAGCCGCTGGCGACAACCCCAGTGAAGCATCGAGAACAGTCCGACGGCATCAGTCATTGAAGGCCACTTTAGCGAAGGTCAGATTGCCTGACAGTCTAGCCGCTGACGATAACCCCATTGAAGAGTCGGGAATGGTCCGGTGACAGCAGCCGTTGAAGGCCACTTCAGCGAAGGTCTTATTGCCTGACAGTTCAACCGTTAGCGACAAATCCAGCAAAGCGTGGGGATTGAGCCGGTGGCTAAAATAGTATATTAGTTTATCCCCACAGAGGACAGATGATGGAAAATGTTATACAAATCCCTAGAGGGAGCATCGAGAAAGATTTGGTGGTGATCGAGACTTTGCAAGATGTTATTCGAGTAGGCGTCAAGAGAATTCACCAAAGGCTATCCTGAATGACGTCACCCCCCGCAGAAAATGGCATAAACAAACAATGATAGCCTGGCATCAAGGGTTATCACGGATAACGTTATCCTCAATAGAAAATAATGTAATCAACCAGTGATAACCCTACTCCCTCGAAGGAATCTAACATTCATAGCATATCAAGCCATATGTTGCATTACATTTCCATCTATCATATGTCCAGTGTCTAGCAATCTTTATCCTTTTCATTCCATTGCATTGCATAAACATGATAAAGAGGGGCATCTGTAGACACTTGAAATTTTGCGTTCCTGTTACTAATCCTGCAGGAGGGAAAAACCGTTAACTCAGCCTCGGTCTCAATACCGGGATGTCAACTCAGCCCCGGTCTCAATACCGGGATGTCAACTCAACCCCGGTCACAATACCGAGATGTCAACTCAGCCCCAGTCATAATACCAGGATGTCAAATCAACCTCAGTCTCAATACCGGGATGTCAGCTCAACCTCGGTCTCAATACCGGGATGTCAGCCAAATCCTGGTCTTAGTACCGGGACGTCAACTTAGCCCTGGTCTCAATACCAAGATGTCAACTCAGCCCCGGTCTCAATACCAGGATGTCAACTTAACGCCAGTCATAATATCGGGATGTTAACTCAGCCCCGGTCACAATACCGGAATGTCAACACAACCCAAATCTCCGTACCGGGATGTCAACACAGCCCCGGTCTCAATACCGGGATGTCAACTCAGCCTCGGTCTCAATACCGAGATGTCAATACAGCCCCGGTCTTCATATTGAGATGTCAACTCAGCCTCGGTCTCAGGATGTCAACTCAGCCCCAGTTTCAATAGCGGGATGTTAACTCAGCCCCGCTCTCAATACCGGGACGTCAACTCAGCCCCGGTGGCAACCCGGGAGGTATAGTAACCCCGACGACAACATCGAGAGATCCAATTCAGCCCCGGTCACAACCCAGGAGGCTAGATCGACTTTGAGGACAAACCTAAAGCATCACATCATCCTCAGAGACAACCCTGGCAAACTAAGTCAGTCTCGGAGATAATCGTGAGGACAAATAGAATTGACTGGGATCAAAACCTCGGATACAACCTCGGGAAAATAGTCCAAGACCATTCCAGTACAGGAGACAACCCCTGGAGGGGAAAAATGGTTATTTTACCAACTTCAAGCCAATCCGATCCAAATCAAGCCGAATTGATGCCATGAAGGTCAGAAAGAACCATAACATTGATCCCGAGTGAAAATAGCACAAGACAGCTTAACGGATAAACTGCGAAGAAACGAAGAATAGATTATGAACTCGTATTCTTGGACTCGAAAAAGGTTTAGTCCCTTGTCATTGTGATGCTCTCGGCGAGGGCTTTTCGAAAAGGTATAGCACGCCTCAAACGGACACTCCGATCAAAAGTTAAAAAGTTTCGTATCTTACCTCGTGTTGCTCGGAGCGCACGTACTTCAAGGCGATGGGACCCACCATGTATGCCCTGCCACATGGCACCACAGATAGAATTGCGGTTACCACAGGTAGGCCCACTTCCATCGGGTCTTTAAATAACAAGTGCACCCCCAAGCCAAAAAAAAGAAAAAAAAAAGAGAAAACGCTCTGAAACTCCGCCCATTTCGTTTCCTAGCCCGACTTCTTGTACTCCAAACCCAGATTTTATCACTCTAACACGTAGGTATACTTATATACTACCACATACCAAAAATTAACAGGTGAAAACGCCCGTTTGAAGCCTACGAAATGGCAAAAAGCCCATGTAGCAGTCCATTATAAGTATTTTTACGATCAGGAAGTTCCTACTACTTCATTGCGCATTTATACACGTGCACGTTAAGTATCATCTTTTGATTCAACCCGGAACTCAGTTCTGTGGCCGTTTTTGCATACTTTTTAATACATTTTAGTACATATATACGTTTTTTCGCATTTGCACAGCACGAATCGACGATCCGCGGCTTTTAATCTCTTTTATATATATATATATATGTATATATGTCTTAACTTTTCTAGACTGGGTCACTGACTCGTGTCCTTTTTGGCTTTATTATGTATATATTTAACTATATATATACTAACTTTTCAATTTTGTCAAGCCCGGATGACAAATCCGTGGTAGTTACTGCTTTTATATATATAACTGTATATATATAAATTTTTTCTGACTTCATTTGGCCTGGATTTTGACTTCGTGGCCTTTGTATTGCTTTAATATATATATATATATACTAATTATATATATTAACATTTACATTTCTGTTTGAATTTGATCATTTCGTGGCCTTTTTATTGCTTTTATATTGCTTTTATAAATATATATATATTTACATTCTGTCAAGCCTAGATCATTCCGTGGCGTTTTACAGCTTTATATATATATATATATATATATATATTTACATTATATCAAGCCTGGATCATTCCGTGGTGTTTTACATATTGTATATATATATTTCCATTATGTCAAGCCAGGATTTCTCCGTGGCTTTTTACAGCTTTTATATATATATATATATATATATATATATTCATTCCAATCTAAGCATAGGATTTGAAATCCGTCAACCTTTACAACTTTTATATATATATATATATATATATATATATATATATATATATATATATATATATATATATATATATATATATTTCCATTCCAGCCTGAGAGTGAAAACTCATCGCCCTTTACAGCTTTCGTATATATAATTATATATATATATATATATATATATATATATTCTTTATTCATTATATTTAAATCTCTATTGTTAATATTCATTTGATATGAATTGGCACTGATGTCATCTTGGGCGAGTTAGATTTCTTTAAATCTAGCCCTTTCTATCTTTCAAAAGGTTCAAAATATGTTCAGCGGAACCGGGAAGCTAGAATGGCTAAGATTTATTTGAATCTGGCTTTCTTTCTAGTTTTGTTCATTCTTAAAGCAACCTCGCGACCCTTAGATCGCTATCTAGTGGGAACGAGAAGCTTTGGCTACGCACATGCCAGGATTTGACTGATGAATCCTTGGTGTTTTGCGACGTCTAGATGTAAATATATTTCCTGGGAATATTTAAGTTGTGCAGGTTTTCTTGGCTTCTTTCTGTGAGCCTAAATATCTTGGGATTCGTGATCCAACTGATCAGAATATGATTCTCATGATGGACAAACTCCGCATTACAAATGTCCCCTGCCAGTTTTTCTTTAAAAATGTACATCCGAAAGATATTAAAACGGTTATCTGGGTTTAAGGTCTACAACATAATGAAATAATGGTTTGTCGTGCTAGAGTCACTCTGATGACTGTCATGCCCATGAGAAGACCGACACTTGTATATATCTTGTGGTCGAGGATGCTTCGCAGCCCGATAATCACCATTCTAATTGAACCAAAAGTCTGAAAAGATAAAATGAAAGTATCAACATGCTTTTATTCCTATGAGAGCGTAGGGGTTTGAAAACCATCTTTTCAAAACATCATTTCATATCTTGTCTAAAAAAGGACTTTTGCAAATTAAATCAAACCCTTCGTATATAGGTTCAACGAAGCAAGGCACTACTTTTAAAATCAAACAAACATAGGCTCAATTACTTTCATCATTCACACACACACACACATTGCAAATGAAAAGGGAAATATTGAAAAGATGTGGTACCGTATTTTCACGAGAGTTGGGGGGTGCTTAACACCTTCCCTCCACTTAACCAAGCCCCTGAACTTAGAACTTCGGTTTCAAAGATCAAGTTTTGACAATGTCCAGTAATTGGGCCTATTTTCAAATAAAACTCGACTGAGTTGGTACAACCATTTCAAATCTACTAATTGGCGACTCTGTAAAATGTTCAAATCGGCGACATGATACATGTTGGCCTTTTCCTAAAAAACCTTCACCCTTTTCATAAAACAGATAAAACAAGGGTAGAAAACAGAACTTAGGAAGACAGAAATATTCAGGGTCCAACTCGACCTGTATTTTTTCCCGACGTCGACAAACCCGAGATAATTTAACAGACTACTGAGACAATTCGAATTATACGAGGAAGATTGCAAGCGTCTCAAGATCGACAACGGAAGCATGCTGATCCACACCGACAGGAAATGAACTTTAATGTTGGAAGCCACGTATTCTTAAAAGTGTCCCCTTGGAAGGGTAAGATACGTTTTGGCAAGAAAGGAAAATAGAGTCCAAGATTCATTGGACCATTTGAAATCTTGAGAAGGATAGGAGAGGTGGCTTATGAAGTAGCTCTACCTCCTGAGTTAAATCATATCCATAATGTGTTTCATATGTCCGTACTACGACCATATAAACCCGAGTATAAACACGTTATAAGTTATGAACCAATCCTAACTGAGAAAGACCTATCTTATATAGAAGCACCTGTTCAGATCATCGACTGGAAAGATCAAATCCTAAGAAACAAAGTGATAGCATCGGTTAAGGTGATCTGGAGAAATTAGATCGTTGAAGAGGCTACATGGGAGCTAGAGAATAAAATGCGAGAGAACTATCAACCTATACTAATAATAAGACCCGGTTATGTAAATTCTTCGTTTAGCAATAAAATCTCTCTATTCTGAATGTGTATTGTATTATTATATACTCTACTGAAGACTTCAGTCAAAATTATTTTTCTCCGAAAAATATCGGGCTTGACACATCGTAATTAAATTTTTATTTCGTATTTGGATGTTTCGGTATATTATTTCAGCAAGCTTCTTTGTCGCGCTTACACTAACAGAACGCTTTGTCGTGCTTCATCTAGATTAGGTTATAAACCCTAAATTAGGAAAACCCTAATGCTAAATTAGGAAACCCTAAACCTAATTTAGAAATCCAAACCCTAAAATCAAACCCTGACCTAATTAAGAAGTACAAACCCTAATTTGGTTATCCTAAACCCTAATTAGGTTAACTAAACTTAAGTTAGGTGTTAATAACTTCATTAAGATATCCTAAACACAAAGATTAAAATATTAAATCACAATTAGTGAAGATTAGGGCAAGATTAGCTTACCCTAATCTTCACTAATTTTGCTCACAAGCATGTGCCACCACCACCATTCAAAATCCTATCACCTCTGGCCCCTAAACAGGTGGTCATAGCAGCACAAGTACATATGCTAGGATATTTGTGGAGGCAAGATCTGAATCAAAGCTAAGATAGCCAATTTTGCTCAAGAAATGTATAAACCCTAATTATACTTTAGATCTTTGATGCTTTGTTAGATTTGCTGTTATGTTGTTTAATTATGTGTAATAACATGTTAGTAAGTGTTCTGGGTTAATAGATCATGTTTTCATAACATCTAGATGCATCAAAAAGGTGTTTTAAGCAATCTAAAAATTTGTTAAAAACAGGCCTGACAGCCTAATGTCAGAGTCCGTAGATCTTCATGTGTTAATGTTTAGGTCTGTTAATTGTATACTAGTTGTAGTATTACACGAGCTTAGTAATCTAGAACAAGAATCAAGTACATTGGATTAACAGAATGAAAGATATAAGTGGTCAAAGGTGGTTGACCGATCACGAAGTTCTGATTTCTGGGTTACCCAGAAATCTCAAGAACATTCGAGCTAGGTACTTTGACCGGCTTGTATCTTTCTCTCTATATGTTGTTAGGCTAACTAAGTGCTATATTATTGTACCCTTACATGTATACTACAAGTATGATACACTTTAACACATGATAAATATATAGGATGAGTAGAATTAATGGTCAAAAACCCATTGACCGTTCACGGATTCGTTTTCTGGAAAACTCAAAAAATAAAGAACATAAAGAACATCTTCTGACAGTACATTGACCGACCTAGATCTTTACTTTAGGAAGTTACTCGGTCCAAACCATTGCTATCTCGTTCAATTATGACATATAGACTACACACTGCAACAATTAAAACATATATCTAATACACAGAATCAAAGATATTAGCAGAACAAGGTCGTTGATCGAAGTTAACTGGCATTCTGGGTTACCCAGAACAGCTCCGACAGCTACTTTGAGCCTTAATAACTTTATGATATGTTATAGTTAGAGTCCAAATTTAGTATCATGATGTAGAATTACATAAACAATATACCATTGAAACACCTACAAACTCAGAATCATAACAAGCTGATAAAACAAGCTTGGTCAAAGTGGCCACTCGGCCTTGACCAAGGTTGTTCTTCAGGCTGAAGAACACCTACAGCGATGCTTATTGCCGCCTATGACCTATAGTGACGGACAGAGTAAAAATTAATTAAAATAAATTAAAATAATTATAAATTCAGTTTTAAAAATTATTTCAAGTTATAATAATTAACTTTTAATATTTTGACATAAATTTCATAAATATTTTTATAATTAATAAATAAAGTAATTAATTAAATCATTTATAAATAATAAGTAATTATTTAAAAATGATTTAAATATTCTAAAAATCATATTAAATGATTATAAATTATATAAAAATAAAATTAAGGTTTTAACAAATATACTAAGCAATTAATAATTATTTAAGTATAAAATTAATGATTAACAAATCAATATAATTTATAAATAAATACCTAAAAATTATTTTAAGCTTCCGAAAATTATTATAATGATAAATAAATTATCTAAAATTATAATAAAGCTTATAAATAAAGTTTGACCGAGATATTAACTTAATAAATATCCGGTAAGATTTTAAAACACCGAAATCATATCGAACATAGACCGAACGTATATAGTTTGAGTAGTTAGGTATTGTTATCAATACTAATGATATATATAAATATGTTTAACATATTTAAGGTATCCTAAACACTTCGAGTAATGTAAGATAGTTGTTCTTCGCACATGCAAGTATTTTATCCTTAAACTTATTGCCTTACGCAAGTATTCGAACCTTACCTTTCCATTACACAAGTATTTCTATCCTTGAACGTATTACTTAATTGAATGACTTTCGATCTATTATACCGAACCAAGTTATTACCCATTCATTGAGAAAGTTATTGCTATTATTTCAGCATAACTTAAGAAATGAATCACTTATTCATATGATATTAAATTTTTATTTATCAAGCATAAACTGTTAAGGCAAACCAAATTATTTTAGTACGACATCCTATACTGAGTTAAATTTACCATAAATTGGGTATTAATGTGTGCCTCGAAATTGGCACTAGAAGTAGGATGATATGCATACTCCTAGGATACTGAATAGGCTGATCCCCTATCTTACATCTGAATATGCAGATTTCTAAGTCTGTGTGACTGACAGAAATAGTTGATATAAAAAATTTTCAGAAATGGTCATCAACACTCAGTAAAGTAAAATTGTTGAACTATTGTTTATTCAAATCAAATATTGTGTTATAAATATAAACTTGCTAAGCATGTCATAACTCATTCTTGCAAATTATTTCTCTTGTAGTTTTAGATGGTAATCCTAACACTTCTGGAACACGTAGTGGAAAAAGGCCATGCTTAGATTAGTTTTATATTACTGTCTTTATCAAATGTAAGTCTTATAAGACTTTTGTTGTAATAAGAACTCAATATTGAGAACCATGTAATAGAAACTTATTATATGAAATATATTATCATCTTTTGTTTCCGTATTCGTGTACTTGTACATTCTTAGATGATTTAATTGTATGGTTGAAGTAATACAGTATCTTTAGGGACTATACATCTGAGTGAGGGTATTGGCAATATGGACTAATCATGTTATTACTTATACTCTGGATTTGGAATGGATATGAACTACTGATATGAAAGGAATATTTATAAGATACAGTCTATACATCCAAGTGAGGGTATCCAAACATATGAACAGTTCTAACGAGAATTATTATCTATTATGGGATACTGTGAACCTTGGATAGATAGGAATTATATCTTATTAAATATTTATAGTTAATCAATTAGAAGTGAACTCCAAATCGGATATCATGGGTGTATAGATTTAGAGATGTCACCATAATTGAATAGTCGTGAACACCAGATCGGATACCACGAGTGTATAGATTTTAGGGGCTTCACATGGTCACCCATCTCAAACCCTTCAGAGGTAAGATAATCCATGCCAACTGCATGAGTAATGAAGCTATAAGGAGAGCTGAGCCCTAAACAGGGCAAGATCATAAATGGATGCTCAATAGCTAGCTGAAAGGCCAACCACGATGCCGCATCTGTACACTCTGTCGGCTAAAAGGAGTAGGACATGTCTATCTCATAAGTAAAATAGTACCCATGATGTCTAAAAGTGCCAATGGGTCTCAAGTGTGTCATGAACCACACGTACAGTAAAACGGCACTACCCCTGAAGAACCCCACAAGATGGGTATGGCCTAATGTATCCGACCTTAAGGTCTCTGCCAATATCATGGGCAGGATGTATATGACAAAAATGGTTGACCTAGTCTGTGCAGGAAAATGAAAGCTAATCTATAAACCAGTTGATAAACGGAATAGCAAGTCCAACATAGCATCCCTCTCAGAAGATGGAGGTGCATCTGTAAGCTCATGTCCTAAGGTCTCTATGCTAGCGAGAAGATCCATAGTCATCTGCATAGTGCTACTATGATCATCTATGAAGGCACTCATATCTGCAATGATGCTATGTGTATAGGACCTGAGTGCAGTACTATCAAGGATGTAAACCTCCCGGGTAGCCAGAGCCTCATCCAGCTCAATAAATGCAGCAACCTGGGTAACTAGAGTGTCCTCAATCTCAACAAAAACTGCATCCCGAGTAGCTTGAGTATCGTCCCTATAGATAAAAGCAGCATCCCTGCCAGAAAAGACTGTCAACATCAATACTCTAGCCTGATCCTTCTCAAAGGTTATCCGAGCTAACGAATCTATAAGAGATGGATCTGTCCCAGTAAGAATGCTAGGGGGTCACTGACAAAAGTTGCTATCAAACCAGTGAATAACTCATCCTTGGTAGGAGAATCGGGGTCCTCTATAGGCTCCTCCTCATCAGAATCAGTACTCGGCTCTGAGTAAACAATCACAACTGATGCAGTATCTGGCTATAACCATGCAGAATACTCTAGAGAACGACCTGGATGACTAGTTAAAAAATTAGCCCTCTCACAACGAGTCCAACAATCATAAATCCTAGTTAAGTCAGCTGATGATAAAGACGAAGCTGATATTCCCTTATCCAAAGCCCCCTTAAAGTGGGGAATATCCTGCAACTGATCAAATTATCCCAGGACAGCCAGTGGTTGATATGTGGTCACCCCTCTCAAACCTGTCAGGGGTAGATAATCCATGCTAACTACACGAGTAATAAAGCTATAAGGGGAGCTGAGTCCGAAATATGGCAAGATCGCAAATGGATGCTCGATTGCCATCAAAAAGGACAACAACAATGCCGCATCTGTACACTCCGCCGGCTGAAAAGAGTAGGACATGGATATCTCATGAGTAAAACAGTACCCATAATGTCTAAAAGTGCCAATGGGTCTCAAGTGTGTCATAAACCACACGTACAGTAAAACGCCACTACCCCTGAAGAACCCCACAGGATGGGTAATGCAGAATGTAGCCAAACTCAAAGTCTCTACTAATATCATGGGCAGGATGGTACAACCCTGTCTAAGAGCGTGGACCACTGTGATCAGGACGATATCCAAATGATCCATATATAGTGGCATATACAGGTAGGCTATGACGCACATCAACAAAATATCTACACATGCAACCTGTCACTCACCTGAAGTGATGATAAAGTCCCCTGAGTATGTACATAATTGTTTAGCTAGCCAAATCGATCAATCAGGAAGTCTAGGGACACCACATGTCCCGCAGTAATCTCATTTATGACGACTCTGCGCCTCAAACCAATTATGGTCATGAACTGTCTTCTCATATCACTAAGGGCCATCCTAGCACAAGGCCAGTCCAATGGTAAACCGGTGATACGCTCATACTCCTCCAACGTAGGAGTTAGCTCGTGGATGTCGAATCTGAAAACCTGGCGCACAGGTATTCAGCAAGATAACATGATATCCATAAAGACCAGTGGAACCTGGAAAATCAAGATGGCCATAGAATGTCCCAGCATCTGATCAACTGTCACCCTTTCTATGGGAGGCAAACTGTCATTCCAGGATCTCAAAGAAGATGATATCAATGAAGGTGGCAGATGCTCAATACGGCAAACGGTAGATAAAGACATCTGTAGAACCGTGCCATGAGACCATCCAGGGGTCAATGCTAAAATCACCTGTCTAAATGCATATCAATGACATAATGCATGCATCATGATAAATGATAATGATAAATGACAATATGATGCAATAGATAGGAAATATCATGCATTTCTAAATACACTGTCTACTGAAAGCATCATATCTGACTGCCACTAAAATGCAGAATAAAAAGTACAGGGAAATGGAGTACAACCGCCCAATAACTAACAGAGGCCTATCAAAAGAGATAACGAGAAATGGAGCACAGTCGCCCAATATCTAACAGAGGCCTATCAAAAGATATAGCGAGAAGCATATCAGAAGAAGTCTATGATATATGCATTTAGATGATCAACCTGTTGTAACTCCTCCTGAGTCATTGAATCTCTGCCAGAAGGTATGTCTGGTCGATAAAGAGGAGGATCTGCACCAGCATATAGACCTCCTGAGGGGCCAGCTCTGGAGCTAGAAGGATCAAACTAATCTGCCTCTGAAAGATCCCTGCCAAGGTGCTTGATAAAAAATTGTGCCTGCTCTAACCGCTGGGTTAAACCCAAAATCTGCTCCAAATGAGTTGGCTCTCTAAGGTAAGCTATCTAGTCTGTCATCATAACATACCCAGGAACCATGTCTGCCATAAACCGGGTGGCATGAGCCTGAGCCCCAATAGTGCGAGGACTCCACCAGCAATAAAAGGCCTCCTGACTATGAGGACCCTCTGATAGGGTAAAGCATCTAAGCCCACCAAGGGAATATCAGTGACTGGTTGAGATAAGGGCCAATGATGCCAAGCAGGAAGAGGAAATGGAATGTGGATCTCCCCTGTGATGCTCCTGATAGTGCGCTCCCAAATAGAGCTCCCAGCCTCCATCGGTCAAAAGGGGAATCCGACGAGTGGCCAATGTAAACTATAGTCCGGTCAGAAAGCTATCCTCAAACCCGACTGTTAGATAATCTGGGGTGTAGGGAACCCACGTGATGGTGTGACGCCCCCAAAATCTCTACACTCGCTGTAGCAGATTTGGTGCTCAAGTAAATATTCCATAAGATAATAATTCCTATCAATCCAAGATTCACAATATTCCACAACGAATAGTAGTTCTCGTCAGAACATTTACTGTGTTGGGATACCATCACGGATGAATAAGTTTACAATCTCACGGATATTTCTTTCATATCAATAATTCCTATCTATCTGACATTCGCAGTATTAATGCTATGATCATTCTTGGAACTAAGGGGCGCGACCTCAGTGCGTCAGAGAACTCCAAGATCTTTTAATACTCCCATTCAGATGTATAGTTCATATAGATACTGTACTTCTTTTTATTTTCTAGAAAGGTAAAACTAATCAATTGACAAAAGATACTAATATATTACATATTCTTAAATTGGATTACAATATATCCCAACTTACTATTACATCAGAGTCTTCAAAGATATAACCAAACTTAACTTAACAAAGTTTTACTATCCACGTGATTGAATTCTGGAACATTTGTTATGTTAGTCAAAGCTGCAAAGAAAAAGAATAATTGCAAGGATGAGCTACAGAAAGCTCAGTAAGTTTTAAACAAGTTATACATTATACTTATACTGAATCTGAATTGAATGAACATATATTTTAGAGTTTTTCCACATATATATACTGAGGTTTGATCTGTCAAACCCTATACATTACGAGTTTCTGTCAGTCACAAAGACTTAGCAACCCAAGTTGATTTGTTCAACCAGACATTCTAGGAGTATGCATATCATCCTACCACAACATCATAAGTCAGTGTAGAACTGCCGATCTTAAATAACTACCCAGTCAGTGTAGAACTGCTGATCTTAAATAACTACCCGGTTAGTGTAGAACTGTCGATCTTAAATAGTATCAGTATATATATTTTTACCAAACAACATTGGTTTTGCCACAATCTATGCTTTGATATCAAATCAAACATATTTTACGCAAATAACAGTTCATATGGTTTGGTTATGCTTGAACAAGAAGCAATAATAACCCTTTTAATAACAGATAGCAAGAATAACATTTAAAACAAGTTCACATGGCATCAATATAAGAATTACATTTAATACAAAATTAAATGTAGTTGAAAAACTTGCATTGCCCTTCGATTTTTACTACGCAATCTAATTTAATCTCTTATGTAAGACTTATCATTAATAAGATTGATCTTTCAATTAGCATAGCATATCTTAACTCAACTCTTCTTAAAATAAATTATCTAACATTTAGCCACATAATCAAACATTAGATAATTCCTTAACTTATTAGTAATATTATCATTCTTTGATAATATTTTAATTTTTTAATCATTATCTTAAAACTCTCGTCTAATATTAATAATCATTTAATAATATCTTATTTACTTCTTAATATTATTAACCATTTAATAATATCTTAATTACTTCTTAATATTATTAATCATTTAATAATATCTTAATCCTTTATAAATATTATTAATCATTTAAAAATATTTTAATTACTTAGTAATATTATTAATTATTTAATAATATTTTAATCATTCACTAATATTATTAATCATTTAAGAATATTTTATTCATTTATAAATAATTTAATTTAATTATTTATCTCTTACTATTTAATTTATTTAACACACATAATATGCCATTCATATAACATTTTATTAAAAATAACCAAAATACCTTCATAAAGTCTTATTATATCATATTAGAATCATTTAATCATTAAAATCACATTTCCAAGTTGTATAACTTAATATAACTTAATTTTCTCATTTATTCTTAACTCATTCATAGGCATGAAAAATACTAAACCAACTTATTATTTTTTTATATTATAAGAAATATCATTATATGATATTTTAGTCACAAAACAATTTTCTTGAATTTTTTTAAATTCGTTTGCTATTTTTTAATAGGCTAAAATAGTCCAAAATAACAACATTTATCATAAATTATCCGTTTATTCTGAAATTCTAAAATTTATATGTTAGCTACATATTATCCAACACAGCTTTGTGTAAAAATTTCACTTTTATCGGATTAGAACTCACAGAGTTATTACAGTTTATTTTTAAAATCACACTTTCTTGTAAAATCCATATCTCCCTTTCTAGACATCCACAAATGTCCATCTTTGTACAAGACCTAGTTCACTTGATGTAATATCATACCACAAAAGGCCAGAATTTTTTGAGTAACAAAAGTGGCCAAAACAGCCTTCACCAAAAATGACCAGAAAACTCATTTGATTTTTCCAGATTTTTATTGGCAGGGAGTGTTTTACGAAAAGTGATACCACGGTTGATTATTTTAACCTTTTTTAGTGCTACCACTGGGGCTCATCAGATAACTCATGTATCTAACTCACCTCTTTGACGGATCTCAAAAATAAGTTGTACATTTCAAATGGTGAAGCCTCAAAGTGGGCTGAAATTTTAGAGTTTTTAAGCTTAAATTAGTTTGTTGTACACCTTTGATTTCCAAGCTTTTCATCACTTAAAATGGTTAGATCTAAGCATGAATTACATTAAAACATGTAGATCTAGTATTATAGGGTTTAATATCAAGAGATCATCATTAGATCTAAACCACCACAAGAACATACATAGATCTAAATAAGTTTTTGAGGGTTTTCTTCTTGCTAGGTTAGTTGCTTGATGTTCTTGACAAGGCTTGGTAGCTTCCTCCTCTTCTTCCTTCCTCCCCAAACATGGCCTTCCTTCTCCTTCTCAAGCTTTCTCTTTTCTCTCTCTTTTAATAACTTTAATTTGGTTTAAAAAATGAAAAAATAGCAAGTATACTTGTTTTTGGCATTTATAAAAAATTAAGAGTATGGGCAAAATAACCTTTAACCATTACTAGGAATGGTCAAGATGGTCATTCCACCATCTCTAGGAAATTTCCTAGAAATTTCCTTCTACGGCATATTCGTCATTAACAATTTTTATTAAGGGTATAATGGTTATTTGGCCATTTGCTAGGAAACTTCCTAGAAATTTCATTCTAGGAAAAAAGGAGTGAGATTCTTCAAAGGCAATTTGGTCATTTAATCATTCAATAAAAAATTTCCTACAAGGACACTATAGTTATTATTAATTTTCTCTTAGGGTAAAATAGTCATTTCATCATTACTAGGAAACTTCCTAGCAATTTCCTCCTAGGACTCAATTATAACTGATATAGAGTGTGAAAATTGTGTAGCTAAGGATTGGCTAAGCATAAGAATCAAAGTAAGGGCATTTTAGTCTTTAATCCATTTCTTAATCTCCAAGCTTTGATCCAATGGTTGTGGTTGGTATTAGGTGTCAATATATGGCTGATAAGGCTCTCTTGTAGTACATGTTGAGAATCTAGCAAATGATGACTCATAGATTTGGTCTTATCACCTAAAATGGAAGATAAAGGGTATTTTGGTCATTTCCTCTATACTAAGGGTAATTTAGTAATTTTCCAATTAATTTTAAGGGTAATTTAGTCGTTTCACATACTTCTAGAAACTCTAAAATTTATCTCTAAAGTTTTGATCATTAGGATTTTGTTAATCGTAATTAAGGTTTAATGAACAAAAATTAGGATTTTGTATTAAGGTTAGGGTTTCTTAATTCTCAATTAGGGTTTCCTAACAAGATTTCTACAAATGTATTTCTTTATAATTATACTTAGTATTAATCCCATAATCTTTAATATATTAAGTCATAATTTCCTATTTATAACTCAAATTAGGGTTAAGGTTTCTTATTAGGGTTTAGGGCTACCATTTAGGGTGTATGTTCCCAAATATAAAATTAGGGTTTTTTAATCAACATTAGGGTTTACTAATGTTATGCCTCATCTGATCAATGCCTAATCATTAATCACATACTGCACCTACACATAATTATAAATACAATTATAATAATAACCCCATTGATTTAATAATCCTTATTCAAATTAGGTTTTGATCAGCTATCCATCTTTGCCCCCTTTACATTACTTAGCCCATTTAAAATAACTCACTTGCCTAAGCGGCTAAATTCATCTCATGCATGTTCACAATGATAACAATACTGATAATAATAAAATAAAAATTTTATTCGTAAAAATATAATCGTATAAAATTTACGGTCCTTACAGATGGAGTCGGCAGTCAATAGCTCTAGCTGCAAGCGGGAATGGGAGAACCCCTCTGCTGCAGGGACCTTCGTCAAAGTGGAATGATGCCAACGCCCCGCGGATATATATTCAAGCCCAAAGTAGTGGCCGAGCTAGGCAAGGGAGCCTCTCATATGCCCAAAACTGGAAGTGTAAAAATCAAATGTCCTTAGTGATAAAGATTGATAAACATAAAATGAGGGAGATTGAAAGGTGAAAGAGAAATTACTCACCAACAGGAAGGGATAAAAACCCAGCCATGCCTCCGTAACGCCCTCAAAGCGTAGGCGCAACCCAAAAAGAAAATAGGCGAAGGTGAAGGAACTCCAGTCAAAATCTCTGATGAGCTCCACATATCGAGTAGCGCTCACCAGAGCAAAAGAGACCGTTGAGGAGTTGTCTGCTATGAAACAACCCCTAATGATGACCAGGAACAGGTGCCAAAGAATGCGATCTCTAACCCTCTGATCATCAGGCAGAGGCTCAATCAAAGCCCCGCTCTGGGCATCAACACTCAAGAGCCCTGAACGAACTGTTGGACCCTTGATGGCCATCGCAGGAAACTCCCAGAAGGGATCGAACAACATCAAGTGAAATGTCAGCCATCAAAGGCACTGGCTCCCCTGTAAACTCTAACCCTGTGATGAATCGTCAATCCATCAGTGTTATAGTCACCTCACAGTCCAACAGATGGAGTGACTAAGTCTGGTGGAACCATCTCTAAGATAAAGCCCGCAGATAATCCCAAGGACAACGACGGGTTGGAATAGAGAAGAAGGCCTCGAAATCCTAAGTGTTGACGATGGCCTGGTACTCCGGGTGCAGAGTATGATACAAAGAATGAACGCTAAACTAGTTCCCCCTAGGCTGAGTAAAGCTGAGAACCTACATCAAATTGCAAATCCAGATTAAACCTTTATCCTAAATTGGCAAAAGAAAGAGAAGTCCAGAATAGAAACTTCAGTCACATCATTGGCGTGAAGATAAATCAAAGGATGGTGTCTCAAATCGTCCAAGAGCATCCAGAATCGGCACAACGATGGCTAGAAGCACCCTACGCGAAGCAGGAGCTGGAGCGGGATCCACAAAGAGGACATCCTCCTCGTCGTCCACATCATTTGGCCTCTCAGCTTGGATCAGACGACTCACTCACTCAGCTAACCGGCGAGGTGGCCGGGCTAGACGAGGCTGGGGAACATCAGAAGCTCTTCTCCGCTTCACACCTGCAGAGACCCTGTCAGAACTGCCTGGTCTATCTAAATTCATAACCTGGACAAAATCTCCAAATCACCTCAGAAAGGGTGAGGTAAGCCTTAAACTTACGACCTATTCAAATTAAATCATTACTTCATGAATATTCTAAGTCCTAAAGCATGCATTAGTTAACATACATCTCCAGTAGAGTTAAAATTGCATGTACATTAAATGCTCAGGCTTTTGAAAAAATTTCTCCAGAGTTTCCTTTGTAAAATAGATTATCTGCATGCACATAGACATAACTAGGTGACCATTCAGTAGGACACCTATTCAACATTATAAACATTTCATATATATGAAAAACATTTAAATCAAACTCCCCATGGCAGCTAAATTACCATGTGTATTTTTAGTTGAAAATCCAGGCTCATTTGTCCTCAAATAGGATAAGTAAACTGGCCTAAAAAGGCACCAAATAACTGTCTTAGAAATCAGTTTTTTTCACATCAAAACGTTCAGCATGGTAAAACATACGCATTTACTAAATCTGAAAATTTTTATCAAGTCATATAAGCATGCATATTCACTATATTGTGTTTAGAAGCATTCTATATTAAATCTAATGTTCTAATGATTAAAAGTTGAAAAGAAATGATGTAAATGTTACTAGAGTTGTGCAGAACAATTGTACGGTGACAGATTTTGAAAAAAGTAGCCCTAACTCAGTAGATCTGAAGAGGAATTTTGGGATTTTCTATATAGTTCAAACTTGAAAATGACTTGTGAAAGCCACGGGGGACCAAATTATACCCGTAGGGAGAAGCACCTCTACATACGGTAGCCACAGATAGACTTGTGACACCCTAGGGTGGGTCCCACCCCCTCCGGTTCAATCCAAAAGAAGTTAACGCGGAGTTCCCGGAAGCTAAAAAGTCAAATCAGGGAAAAAAAGTGCTACGAGATTGAGCAAAAATGGCATGAAACCCTGATCCGAGCGTCAAACTCCAGACAAAAGAAAATCTTCATGTAAGCCATTGGTATGAACCCTGATGTCGTATTCGGAATGCCAACGATGAAAATTGCTGAAAACTGCCTCTGTCAAAGCATCGGGAAGGACCGGCATTGTGAACAGTGGGTTTTGAATCCGTCAAAGTTTCCAGATTTGTTTGAGGGTATAACTTATCGGAGGGATATTCCCACATCGAGATTAGATAGGACTAACATTGTAAATCATTTACGACAACTCCAGCGTAGCATCGGGAAAGATCCGATGATGAAAGCCATTGAGAACTGCTTCAACGAAGATCAGAGTGTCTGATGTTGCAAATCGTTGGTGACAACTCAAGCGTAGCATCGGGAGAGAACCGGTGATGAAAGCCATTGATAACTACTTCAACGAAGATCAGAGTATCTGATATTGTAAACAGTTGACGGCAACTCCAGCGTAGCATCGGGAAAGATTCGGTGATGAAAGTCATTGATAACTGCTACAACGAAGATCAGAGTATCTGATATTGTAAACCGTTGGTGACAACTCCAGCGTAACATCGGGAAAGATTCGGTGATGAAAGTCGTTGAGAACTGCTTGAACGAAGATCGGAATATCTGATATTACAAACCTTTGGCGACAACTTCTGCGTAGCATCGGGAAAGATCCGGTGATGAAAACTGTTTAGAACTGCTTCAACGAAGATCAGAATGTCTGATATTGCAAATCGTTGGAGACAACTCTAGCATAGCATCGGGAAAGATCCGATGATGAAAACCGTGGAGAAATTTTTCCCTAGAAAGCAGCGATGATGGAATCTGTTATACAAATCCCCAGCCAAGGCTCCAAGTCAGTTAAACCAACTGTTGTAAACTACCGTTTGAGTAGGCACCAAGGAGGTTCGGTGATGGTCAAACTCTACAAACTACCGTTTGAGTAAGAATCAAACCAGTTCAATCAACCGTTGAAAACTACCATTCAGGTAGGCATCGAGGATGTTCGATGATGATCAAATCATTATCAACTATTGTTCGAGTAGATAGTGAGAATTTTATCCCCGACAAAAACGTCGGCATCAACCGAACAACAATCCAAACCGTTGGCAACAACCCCAAAGTAGTGTCGGAAAAAGTTGATGATTTAAACTGGTATAAGCTATCATCAGGATAGGCATCAGGAATCCCCAATGAGGTCACTCGGCATAAGAGGAACATCCCCAGAGGAGGAAAAGTCAAAAAGCTTATCTGAAGATAGAGAATGTTGGTGACAACCCCAACGTTGATTTAAGAAATGTTCAATGGCATTAGCCAAGGAAGAATCTTCCCCACAGAGATCTTGAAAACATCTCTACAACATGTCATACAATCAGTCTTGCTAGCACCAACTGACATGGTAAACCATTGGCTTCAACCCAATGTAGCATCAAGAAAGTCGGTGATGAAAGCTCTGTAAACTACCGTTCGAGTAGGCATTAAGAAAGTTCGGTGAGGAAAGCTTTGCAAACTACCGTTCAAGTAGGAATCAAGAGGGTTCAGTTAAAACCATCATGGAAAACTCCATCCCCAGTAGAAATGGTAGGAGCAGTCAGTGGTGGAATACCGTGGTAACTAACACCACAAAAGTATATAGCATGCATGACATAGCATATCATACATTGCATTACATTTGCATACGTCATATTTCCAGTTTCTTTTAGTCTTTATCCTGTTCATTCTACTGCATTGCATAAACATGATAAAGAGGGGCATATATAGACACTCAAAATTTTGCATTCCTGTTACTAACCCTGTAGGAGGGAAAAACTATCTTTTACCTTCTAAAGACATCCGTGGAAGTCCGAATAATCAAATCAAACCCCGATGACAACACCGGGAGACCAAATACATCCCCTACAATAACCCCAGGGGATCAAGCCAAACCCCAACGACAACACCGGGAGACCAAATCCAACCCCGATGACAACACCAAGAGACCAAAGTAAACCTTGGTGACAACACGGGGAGATCAAGCCGTAACCCCGGTGACAACCCCAGGAGATCAAATCAACCTTCGGAGATAGCTGTAAAGCATCAAATCATCCCCAGAGACAACCTTGGGATATCAAGTTAACCTCATAGACGACCTTGAGGAAGAACAGAGTCGGTAGGGATCAAACCTCGGAGACAACCCTGGTAAATAGTCGAAAACCCTGTCAATCTAGGAGATAACCCCAGGAAGGGAAAAATGGCTATTTTACTAACTTAACATCAAATCAAGTCAAAACAATGCCATGAAAGTCATTCAAACCCATAACATCAATCCCGAGTGATAACAGGACAAGACAGCTCAACTGACGGACTGCGAAGACTCCAAGATCTGGTCACAGACCCATCTTCTCGAATTCAGAAAAGGTAAAATCCCATGTTATTATGGACCACAGACTCCACCGTGGACTTCCTCCATCAGTCTCTGGGCTTGATTCTTATCCAGGCATCTTAAAAGGTCTATTCCAACATCCTTTTTTATAGAGTGCGTCTCCGCTCAGATAGAACTTCATAGCCATCTTATGAATCCGCTTTCTTTCAGCTTGACTTGCCCCAGTAGGCATAGATCCATCTCGTAGACATTCTCTTATATCTTGGTACCAAGGCTGTTTGATAGGAGGTAGTTCACTTGATATTTCTCCAATGTAATTCCCATATGCTGGGGCCTTTTGGCTTGCAAATTTGACGTCTGGAATTCCCATTTTATCAGATATGTGGAATCAAGGAAGCTAACGTTGCCAATGCATTAATAAAGTCATTCTTACCTCGAGGGATATGGATGAAGGTTATTTCTTCAAACTCCATGGATATCTTGATAACTTGCCGATGATATGGCAGCAAATGTAATTCTTTGGTATGATACGCCCCTGTGGTTTGTTTGATAACCAACTCAGAATCCCCAAAGACTAGTAAACGTTTGATACCCATGGATTGGTCCAGTTTCAATCCCATTATACAGCTCTCATACTCAGTTGTGTTGTTGGTGTTGACAAAATGCAACTTGATGGCCACAGGATACTGTTCTTCTGTAAAAGAGAAAAGAACTACCCCAGCTCCGACACCTTCCAAGTTTATGGCTCCATCAAAATATATTTTCCAATATTGGACTGTATTTTTTTGAGGGATTTGTTGAATTATCATTATTCCATCATCCGGGACGGTGCTTCGGCCAATTGATCCGTAATTCCCTAACCTTTGACAGATTTTTGAGTCACTTAGATAAGGTCGAACTGTTGTAGGATCAACTGCCATTTGGATAATCGGCAATTCAACATTGGTTTACTGAATACGTACTTCAGTGGATCCATGCGGGATATGAGATAGGTCGTGTGCCCATGCAGATAATGTTGCAACCTCATGGCGGCCCATGCTAACGCACAACAGGTCTTTTCAATCAAAGTGTACTTCTGCTCGCCGTCACTGAATCTTTTGTTGAGGTAATAGATAGCTCTCTCCTTGCTTTTATCATCCATATGCCCTAGCATACAGCCTATTGCATTGGCATTGACTAGCAGGTACATAAATAGGGGATCCTCATCCCTTAGGGTTCCAAGATAGGTGCTTCTATCAACTACTCCTTGATGGAAAGGAAGGCTTTTTGACAATCTTCATTCCATTTCATGGAGGAATTCTTCCTTAGCAGCTAAAAGATAAGTTCACAAGTTGTTGACAGATGAATCTTCTTACCCCTTATTTCCTTTCTGTTCGGGGCATGGGAATCTTGGTGATTGCTTTAATTTTGGCGGGATCCAGTTCAATGCCTCTTTTGCTCACTTGAAATCCCAATAACTTGCCTGATTTGACACCAAAGCACATTTGGCAGGAATCAGCTTTAGGTTGTACTTGCGTAACCTGTTGAAAAACTTTTTGAGATGGCTAATGAGGTCATCCTTCTTTTGGGATTTAACGATGATGTCATCTATATAAACCTCTATTTCTTTGTGTATCATGTCATGAAAAAAGGCCATTATGGTTCGCTGATAGATGGCATCGACATTGTTAAGGCCAAAAGACAAATGTCTATAACAAAAGGTTTCCCAGGGAGTGATGAGGGCTATTTTCTCCCTGTCCTCTTTAGCAACCATGATTTGATGATACCAGACAAAACAGTCAACAAAAGAATACATGCCATACTGTTCTGTGTTATCTGTCAGTATGTGGATAAAAGGTACTAGGAAGTTATCCTTGAGACAGACCTTGTTCAAATCCCGGTAATCCACGCATACTTGTACTTTCCCTTCGGGCTTAGGCATGGGAACTATGTTTGATAACCTTTCAGGGTAAGTTGACACCATGATGATGCCGGCTTTGAATTACTTGACAATCTCTTCTTTGACTTTCAGACTCCACTCGGGTTTTAATTGCCTGAGCTTTTGCTTGACTGGCTTGAACCCATCTTTAATGGGTAGTTGATGAATGATAATGTCAGTAGACAAACCAATAAAATCTTCATGTGACCAAGAAAACACATCCTAGAACTAAGTTGAGAGTTCAATCAAGTCCTTTCTTTGGTTTAGGGTAAGGTCCATGCCTATCTGGATTTCTTTAGGGTTTTCTGAGGTTCCGATATTGACAATGATGGTTTGGTCGAGGTTTGATTTGGGTTTGTCTTCGACCCATTCTTTGATTTCCTCGGGCACCTCATAGTCATCCATCTCCTCTTGATCAATCTCTATCAAGTCGAAGTCCAGTTCTACATCAAAGTTATAGGCACAATGAAAATTTGGCATCTCATCAACAGAGCCAAACAAATCCAACTCTGGAGTCCTGAAAACAAAATGCTTTCACTTTAATATATGAAAATTTTTGAACATACAAAGAATTTAGCAAAAAGCATGACAAAAGTAACTACTATTGATATGCAACAAAAATAAGAAGGAAATAAAACCACGCTTAAGGGCGGATGGACTTTCTGCCCTTTTACCCTTTTTGACTGATGCATGGAGTGCTGCTCCAATTATCTAGAGTCAAGTCCTCATGAACATAGAGGATAATGGAGTTGATGTCGTTTGTCTCCTCTTTGATGATGACTAAGATAACATTCATATCAGGGCCAGTGCTTTTCTTTGAACTGCTCTCCTTATCCCTGTTGATGAGATTGATTAGGACTTGATCTTCTGAATAATCATCATCTGGGATATTGTTTTTCATACCCTCATTTTGCACCAGAAAATATAATTTTGCAAATAGGACTCGTCCTCCCTGCAGGAACTTTTCATTCCCTTTTTTGCTTTCTTTATCAGGCTTTGGGACTTCTTTTCCACTATCCGGCTTGACCTAAGGAATCAGTATACCTGACATAGCAACATGAATCTTTCTCATCGATTTCATAAACCCTAAATCAGTGAGGTTTAGTAATAGTATAGTAGAGGTAGGAACCGGTGGATGCTTGTGCGGGTTCCGGTGGTTTGATCTAGATGAATAGTCTAATCCAACCTTCCATGTCTAGCTAGGGATTTGAACTGGACTTTTAATTCCTTGCTGACTTTTCCCCAACCCTTTTCCAGAGCAGAAACCCAAGGATACCATTTCCTGACCGACCGTCATCACTTCGATGGAAACTTTTGAGTTTAAAGTTAGTGCCCTAATAGGTAGGTATTGTGTGTTGCTCACTTCTAGAGCTTGAAAACTGACAGGCTCAACCCCATCATTGAGACTGATTACCGGCACATTTCTTTATATATAGACATGATATTCTAGCTTGAACATTTACAGTTATCAGATTGCCAACAATGATGTATTTGAGTTGTTGATGAAGGGTGGACGGATTTGCTCATGCCATATGTATCCATGGTCTTCCCAACAGTAAATTAGATCCTGTGGTAATGCTTAGGACTTGAAAGGATACGTAGAAAGTATGGGGACCAATCTTAGATGAAAGCTCAATTTCTCCCACAGCCTCTCAACGAGATCCATCAAAAGCCCGAATGACTATATGACTAGTCCGGATTCGGTTTGGATTAATCTTCATTCTCTCTAATGTTTCGTAGGGGCAGATGTTCAGGGATGATCCTCCATCTATCAACACACCTCTTACCACATATACTGAGGACATCACTGATATGTGCAATAACTTGCAATGACCTGTCCTTTCTGCGGGTATATCATCATCAGTGAAAGATATCACATTACTGTTGAAAATGTGCTCTATCATGTGATGAAACGTCTCAGTATCTACAGTCTTCGACAGATCTGCTTCTTCCAGTACTTTCACTAGAATCTTTCGATGATCCTCTAAGAATAAGACCAAATCCATAATGGATATCTGTCGGGGTGCCTCTTTTAAGCTTTGCACCACTTTGACCTCATTATACCCCATCTTGCTGAGGAATTCATCAATTTTCACCTCAGACACTCTTCCATTGACTTTAATAACTGAGTTGATTACTCGTTGAGACAAGTGTAGACACTCAAAATTTTGCATTCTTGTTACTAACCCTGCATGAGGGCAAAATCGTCTTTTACCTTTCAAAAAATCCTTGGAAGCCCAAATAATCAAATTAAATCCCGATAAAAACACCGGGAGACCAAATCCGTCCCCGACGATAACCCTAGAAGATCAAGCCAAACCCCGGCAACACCGGGAAACCAAAGCCAACTTTAGCGACAACAACTGGAGACCAAAGTACACCCCGACGACAACACTGGGAGATCAAGCCTAAACCCAGCGACAAACCCGGGAGATCAAGTCAATCTTTGGAGACAGTCCTGAAGCATCAAATCATCCCCAGAGACAACCCTGGGATATCAAGTCAACCTCGGAGATGACCCTGAGGAAGAACATAGTCGGCTGGGATCAAACCTCGAAGACAACCCCGATAAACAGTCGAAAAACCTGTCAATCCAAGAGACAACCCCAGGAAGGGAAAAATGGTCATTTTACCGACTTGACATCAAATCAAGGAATAATCAAGTCAAATCAATGCCATGAAGGTCATTCAAAACCATAACGTCAATCTCGAGTGAAAACAACACATGACAGCTCAACGCACGGACTACGAAGACTCGAAGATCTGGTCACGGACCCACCTTCCCGAATTCGGAAAAGGTCAAATCCCATGTCATTGTGTAGCTCTCGTAAAGGTCTTTTTGTAAAGGTATAGCACGCCTCAATTAGACTCCCGGATTGAAAGTTATGAAGGTTTGAAGTAGACATCGTGTTGGCCGGAGTACACGTACTTTGAGACAATAGGACCCACGGGATTGGGGTCCACTCGGGGAGCCGCAGGTAGACCCGCGGCCATCTGGTCTATAAATAAGACCCCCCACCAAGAGAAAAAAAAAAGAAAAAAAAAGAAAAGAAAGAAAAATTTGCCCATTTCGACTCTTAGCACTACCTATAGTGCTCCAAACCTCAATTTTATTATTCCAATACGTTTGTATATGTATATATAGAAAAATATCAAATTTTAACCGGTGGAAACGGAGTTTTGAAGCCCTCTAAGTGGTTTAAATCCGTTAGCGCTCCACACTGTAAGATTTTTTACGATCTGAAGCTTTTTACTTCTTTATCATATATATATAAGCGTATATATATATATATATATATATATATATATATATATAGCTTTTGGTTTTGCCTGGATATTCAAATCTGTGGCCTTTTTAGCTTACTTTTATGTATGTAGAAGTGTGTATATATATATATTTTTAATT
The DNA here is from genome assembly GCA_020205555.1 of Panax stipuleanatus. NCBI lineage: Eukaryota > Viridiplantae > Streptophyta > Magnoliopsida > Apiales > Araliaceae > Panax > Panax stipuleanatus. The sequence goes on along the minus strand of CM035121.1, from coordinate 49,947,424 downwards.
GCTTTTGCAGCCTGAATTGCTAATCCGTGACTTTTTTATCGCTTTAATATATATATATATATATAAATGTATATATATATATATATATATATATATACTAACTTGTTTGGCTTGGATTGCTAATCCGTAGCCTTTTCAGCTTTATTATATATATAACTAACTATATATATATATATTAACATTCAATTCGGTCATGCATGGATTGTAAATCTGTGGCTTTTTACTACTTTCATATATATATATATATATATATATAAGTGTATATATATATATTTATACTAACTTCGTTAGCCTGGATTGCTAATTCGTGGCTTTTTATTATTTTAATATATATATATATATATATATATATATATATACTAACTCGTTTGGCCTGGATTGCTAATTCGTGGCCTTTTTAGCTTCAATATATATATATATATATAAGTTTATATATATTTACATTTTTCACTCACGCCTGGATTGAAAATTTGTGGCTCTTTACAGCATTAATATATATATATATATATATATAAGTATATATATTCTTTATTCATTATCATTAAATATTTGTTTTAACTGTTCATTTGATATGAATTTATTCTAATGTAAATTTTGTGGACTAGATTCATCTAAATCTAACCATTTCTAACTTTCAATCGGTTCAAACGGTGTCAAACTGAAACTGTTGAGCTAGAATGGCTAAGATTTATTTAAATCTAGCTTTTTTTTAGTTTTGTAAATATTAAATCGACTACGCGACCCTAGATCCCTATCTAGAGGAAACGGAAAGCTTTGGCTACGCGCATGCAAGGATTTAACTGATGAATCCCTTGTCCTGCAACGGTTAGATTTAAATTTGATTTTTATGCCAATACCTTAGCTGCACATGCTTTTTGATAATATTCTGTGAGCCTAGGAATCATGCGATCTATGATTAACCACATGGATCTAAATCTGATTCCCACGATGGATAACTTTGCACTATAAATACAGCCTACCTGTCCTTTTTGTAAATATAAATCAGAGGGACCTTATAACGGTTATCCGGATTTAAGGTCTCAGCCTAGTAAATTATGGTTTGTAGTGCTGGGGTTACTTCGATGACTTTTATGCCCACAAGGAGCCCGACACCTGTATATATATTATTTGGTTGAGGATGCCTCACATCTTGAAAATAAAATCAAAATCAGCCGAAGGCAAAAATAAAATGGAGGTATCAAAAGGCTTCAATTCTTATGCAAGCGAAAGGGTTTGAAAACCATCTTCCAAAACATCACTTTCATATCTTGTCTAAAAATGGACTTTTCATAAAATCAAACCTTCGTATATAGGTCTAACGAAGCACAACACTACTTTTAAATCAAGCACGTAGGCCCAATTACTGCAAGCACGCACACACACACAATAAATAAAATAGCAAAATTGAAAAGACGTTGTTACCATGTTTCACGGAAGTCGGGGGGTGCCTAACACCTTCCTCCCGCTTAATCAAGCCCCCAAACTCTATGAATCTCGGTTTCCAAGGCCAAGTCAAACAAATTCCAATAATTGGGTCTACTTGTAAACTTTTCAAACAAAACTCGGTTGAGTTGATACAACCATTTTCATGCATAACAACTGGCGACTCTATAAAATTAAACTTTTCAAACCGTCGACATCGTATGTCGGCCTTTTCCTAAAAAATTCACCCTTCAGATCAAACAAATGAAAACAAACAAGGGAAGAAACACATTAGGGAAAAGAGGATTCGCCGAAAGATTTTTCCCGACGTCGACAGCAGGTACAACGGGTTTTCCTTTGATATAATAGCAATGTGGTTTGATGTTGATCCTTCATCTTTCCCATAGTTCCATGGGACTTTCTTCAGGCTGACTACAAGATATTGCGGTCTGAATAGCAATATTAGACGCTCGGACGTAACCAATTTCACAAGATTCTTTCATTCTTGGGCCTTTTTTCCTTGAAGTATCAGGGGCGTTATGACTAGATCCTTTTCACAGGATATGACAGCCACTACTTCTTTCAAATTCTATGCCATGGACAGAAAGATTGCTTCCTCACCAGGATAGCTATAATCTTGGTTTGCCTGCAGCAGCTCACCGCTTTCAATTAGATTTTGAATCAAATGACGAAGTCCCCAAAAATCTTCTGTGTCATGACCAGGCGTGTTGGAATGATATTAACAGATCTTATCAGCTTTGAAATTCCTAGATCGAGGGTCCACTGGGGGTAACAACTCTGTGACTTTCCCCTCGTTGATCAACATTTGGAGAATTTCTTTCATAGGCTGATTCAAATGAGTAAAATTCCTTTTGAAGGCGAACTCCCTGTTAGCTTAGAACTTCTCTTCCTTAGCAACCTTGTCGGCCCAGGGTTCTTGCTCGTGGAACCGATAATGATCCCTCCTGGCAATGGGATTAATTTCAGGAGTAGGAAGATTTGCTTCTTGTTAATTGGTGTGATTTATAAATTATCACGTTATCTGATGTTGATAAACTACCAGTTTTGCCAATTGACCAACCTGTTCCTTGATAGATTTGATTTCTTGTTCTATCACAAACTGCCTTTCTAAATATTCCCAATTTTTTGGCGTATCCTTGTTTGCTTGGGATGACTCTCCGACATACTGGAGGTATTTGGATCCTCCTCCGTTTCCCATGCTGATCATGTTGACACTCTCCTCATTGTGTTGAGGCAAAGGATTGTCTTAAACATGTGGTTATTCTTTTCTTGTCACCAAAATATTCCCATTATCTATCAGGTCTTGGATTTTATGTTTGAGAGACCAACAATCTTGGGTATCGTGGCGCAGTTCTCAGGAATGATAAGCACACTTCTTACTCGGGTCAAAAAAATGTCCGCTTGAATTGGCCAGCAGAAGGAGCTGGAAAATCTTCGTTTGTGTCGTCAAAAGTTTCAACACATTTTCCAGTGAGTCCCCTAAGAGTGTGAACGTTCTTCGATGTTTAACTTCTCCGGTCTTTTGAAAGGGAGGATTTGAAGATTGTGTAGGAGTTTAAAAATGGAAATAATTTCTCCTTTGAATGGGCAAGCTTGGATTGCCTTTCTTATTCTGTCCCTGAAGTATCAAGGACACATCCTCCTCCTTTTTGTGGACTCTCCGAGGATTACTCCCATAGCTTCCAACTTCAATATGCTCGGCCACTGCCTCCAAAGCTGTAAGCCAGTTCGATAATTTTATTGTGATCCATTAACATCACCAATACATTTTCAAGGGAATCGCGAAGTGGAGTGAACACCTGATTTTTTATTTTTTCAAATTTTCTATTTCTGTCCTGCATTAGTTGAATGTAGTTTGTTGTTGTAATGACATATTGTCTTCCCTCTTCCAAATGGGGGGACTATTGTTGGGTCTCCTAGCTTGCCCTTGTAAAATAAGGGATACTTCTTTATCGCCTTTCTTGGGTACCCTCATGGGAGTGTTCGCATAGTTTCCAGACTGTATATGCTCAACGAATGCTTCCAAGGTAGTGAGATCTTTAATCTTGCCTGCTTTCAGGCCCATCTCTGCCATTTCGCTATATTTGATCATCTCTAAGAATGGCTTTCCTATTCCAGCTAGGATCCTCTCATAGTAAGGTGCCTCTTGGATGTCTATGAAAGTCATCACCATTTCAATTTTTGTCATAGGCGGGCTGACCTGTGTTTTCATACGCCTCCATCTTTGGGCATATTCGCGGAAAGACTCAGTACTTTGCTTTTTGACTTTAGTCACTTGATATCAATCCAGTGATATTTATGACTGAAAACTGTATTGATTTAGGAAGGCGTGGGCTAACTCTTCCCAGCTATGAATTTTGACATTGTCAAGTTGAGCGTACCATGCTCTGGCTTCTCCAGTTAGGCTTTTCTGAAATAACTACATTCCAGTTAGGCTGTCGGATAATCTTTGGCCCATAGAGCTCCTCCCGATGCGGCGTCAATGATTGGCCTTGACTGCCACCCCAAACCATTATAGACCGAATTTATCACCATCCAGTCAGGCATTCCATGGTGCGGACATTTCCTGAGCATCTCTTTGTAGCGTTCATATGCCTCATACAATGATTCCCCTTGTTGCTGTGCAAACTGAGTCAGAGCACTCCTCATGGAAGCAGTCTTAGCCATGGGGAAGAATTTGGTTAGAAATTTCTGTTCTAAGTCTTCCCACGTGGTGATTGATCCTGAGGGTAATGAATGAAACCAACTCTTTTCCGTATCCCTCAAGGTGAATGGGAATAATCGAAGTTTCACAGCATCATCCGAAATGTTGTTGAATTTAAAGGTGTCGTGTATCTCAATGAAGCTCAGGATATGTTTATTTGGATCTTCCGTAACTGCACCCCCAAATTGGACAGTGTTTCGAACCATCTGCAGTGTCCCTAGTTTTATCTCGAAAGTATTCGCAGCTATCGCTGGCCTAACTATACTAGATTGTAGATCAGAAATTTTTGGTATGGAGTAGTCCCTTAAGGCTCTTTGCTCTTCAGCCATTGGCTCGGGTTGTTCAGGTTCCTCTTGTTGGTTAGTGTTTCTAGTGTTTTCTCTCCAAGCTCTGCCGTTAATGTTCTCATGAAGAGGCACTAACTCAGGAGTGGAGGCTCGTGTTTGCATAAACTAACCACAAGTACCTGAAACACAAACGAAAATAAAATAGAAATGAGAATAGCGAAGATTTGTTCAAGTCAGACAAATCTAACAAAAACTGATTTCAATAGTAATAAACTAACAACTCATGTCCCCGACAACGGCGCCAAAAACTTGTTGCGCCGTTTTGGTGTTAACAAAATGGGTATAAAACGTGTGCAAGTATACACGGTAGACAAGTAATAAATGTGATAAGTAGAGACCGTTCCCACGGAGAAAAGAGGTTAGGTTTAAACTATCATGCAACAATCCTATAGTTATTTTTGTCTGCTTAAAAGAATATCAAATTGTGCTATAATAACTAGACTGATTTTAACATAAACTTAACTAATTAACAGACGAGGGGTTCAAATTAGAGAAATATGGGATCCTAACTTCACCTATTGCATCGTTGGATTACCAACACCTCATGTCAAGCATAAATAATCACATAGGAATGCTAATCGGGAGCACGAATGTGAGACAAGGCTATTTGTCAATAAACCAAGCCCATATCATATAATATCTACAAAAGAGATAGAAATCACATGAACACCAATAAAACCTAAATCACTATATGTCTATGTGATTTACAAGCTATATCAGTTTAAGTGCAAGCCCAAATAGACTACATATGGCAATACGGTATATTTCTATCCAGATTACGAATCACAAAACTCATCGAATGTAAGTTTCACGAACATAAGCTAGCATGGAAAAATCTAAGTTTACACTTCTTCTTTCAATTCCATATAAACTATTACAGTAGATGTTGATCAAGCATCTAAACATATAATACAACCATGCTAGTCAATCCATACATTTTCACTCATACATTTCAAAGAGGCATAAAACCCTAGACTAAGCAATAAGATCCATTAGAATCCCATAATGGTAGTTAGTTCATCTCTGAACCACAAACCATTATGGGATTTAAGCCAAGCATTTGAAGCAACAATGAAAGTAAGAGAAAAGAGAGATAGAGAATGCAAATCTTGTGGTTCCCCTTTCAATAGAAGCTAAAAAGCTCAAGCTTAGACCACAAACAAGCTCCAAAGTGAAACCCTAACAATGGAAGCTACTTAAAACAAGAAGGGAAGAAGAGTTAAGCTCCAAGACCCTTCAAGTTCTCTAGCCCTAAAAAATGTAAGAAAACTTGAATGCTCTAAATAATATTCAGTCTGAGAAGTGATAAGTCATCCCCGTTCAATACACAACATAAACCCTTAAAAGCATTACACTCAACCGAGTAAAATGAAAAGTCAACATTTTGGGACCTGCGCGGCCGCATGGCCTTGCCTTGTATTCCTGGCGCGGGTGCGCTGAGACCCAGAGCTGCCTTTGGACTGCATATCGGCGTGGGCGCGCGCTCGTCCCTTGTATTCTTGGCGCGGCCGCGCGTGCTGCAAAAATCTGATGATGCAATTTGGTTTTTATTGTGATTCCTTGTACTTCCTTCATGCTTCTTATTCCTTCACGTTTGCTGCTTCAAGACCTTTGTGCAACTTCCCTTTTCATCATCATGCTAAGTCCAATCCCACCTTGCCTTGTTCCAATTCCTTGCCAAATCATGCTATTACTTGCCAGAAGAGTTTCTTGCCTGAAATATGCAAAACAAAGATAAAACATATTAAAAGACACTAAAATGCTTGAGTTTAAGCCATAATCATAGCAAGTTGATATCCAATAAGTAGGTATAAAACCTACTTATCAAATACCCCCAAACTTGAACTATTGCTTGCCCTCAAGCAAAAACACAAATGCATACTACATGATATGCAACTAAACTACATGAAAATGAATCCCAATATATCAGCCATGTTATGAATTCCAACAAGATACCTCAGAGAAATAACAAGAACAATGAACAAAGCAACAACTCAAGCAACAGTTATAAAGACATACAATCTATAAATCACAACCTGTTACTAAGATGTAGTGTGTGTGTGCAATGTCATAAACAAGCTTGACAGAGGAAAAGATTCCACATGCTATACTTCTAAGGAAGGAAAATTGAGGTTTTAAATCAAGTATCTTTCATTTATACAAAATAATGACCAAACCAACACACAGATACAAGCTAAGGAGCAACAAGGGCTTATTATGCTTTTATTCACACACAGGGGCGATATTCGCACTTTTCCCACGGCTACACCCGACTGTGCAATGCTAGGCCCTCTTAGGCTTTTCAATGATACCCATTTTGTAGGGTTTGTACGTAACGCAATCATGCAATCAAATCACATAAATAGGGCGAAAGCGTAAAAACTAGGTTTTCAAAATTTATACAAACCCATAACCATGATCATGCTTTGTGCTTGTTATCAATAACAGAAAAGAGAGAACATGGAATTATACCTTTGAAGATCTAAGCTTTCTCAGGTACAAGTTCTACTCCTTTGATTCCTTTGATTCCTCTGTAGTGGCTCCTTCCCTTGATCAATGTCAACCACCCAAATGTTTGGCCTCTAACGGTGATCCACCAAGGAAGATGAAGAACTCAAGAAGATGGGTTATTGGCTTAACCCTTGTTTCTATCTCTATAGAATATGTGTACTCCCAACTCTTGGAAAATTTCACGTCCCTTATTTCTGATATAAGACTCTCTTATATAGATATTAGGTTAACCCTCCTAATCCAATTAGAATAGGGTTTTATTTAATTAATTTATATCCTAATCTTTATTAGGATTGAGAGAGAGTACTGATATTATATTAATTCCTAAACTCCTTTAGAATTAAAATAATAATAATAATAATAATAATAATAAGACTCCTCTTATTAATTTATATTTAATATTTCTAAAATATTAAACATTAAGTTATTTAATTTATTCTATCATCATAGATTAAATTAATTATACTTAATGCATTATTACTATCATGCCATTTTCTTCTTAAATAATTCTTCTTCCTTTTATGGTGTGACCCTTTAGGTTCTCCATATTAAACCGGTTGTGAATAAATCAATTAGAACAATTCTAATCTTATTTAAATAAACAAATTAAACTAATAATCTATTTAAATAAATAACATTTATTCTACAATAGGGATAAGCCTCCCTAGCGATCAACGACTTTCCAGATAATATAGATTTCAACATTAATCATAAAAGAACCTGTGGGTTAATAGTTACCGTACAATTCAATCCTTCCACCATACAATGTCCCAATTAAATATAAGACATGGATTTACTGTCAAGTCTTAATTTATTTAATCATATGTATTTCGATTAGAAAATGCACAACTCCAAATAATGCAAATTAGAAACCTCTTTCTAATTTCATTCTACCTTGGCCAAGGATTCTTGGGTTGTCATTTAACGAATCACATAGGACATATCTCCTCTTTTACTAGAGGTGGTAGATTCTTTATTGATCATTCATTATCTCCATATGTAACTCATTACACCCAAGCATACCCTATATATGCCTTAAAAGTCCTTAAGGAATTAGTCAAAGTATAATTTGTTACATACAAGATACTATGATGATCTCAAGTCCAAGGATCACATGTACTACTATCACATTAGGAATTCCTATTGACAGGCGAGTAAAACTCCATTAGGTATTCCATAGTGAGTCACGTTTAGTGAACTTATTCTCCAATAAGCACCTACATACTTGCTTTAGTGTCTCCACACAAATGACCATGAGATCAGTCATCCTCATCCAATGAGCAAGCAACATATGTATCAATCTATCCGGATTTACTAATCCCCTTTTTAGTAATCCCACGATTGGGAACTATTTTAGTTTTAAAGCTTTCTAAGAATTTAGATCTCATTAGCATGATCAACATCATGATTCTAAAAGCATTGCTTAAAACTATGGGTTATTTACATATTATAAAAACAGCACCATGTAGATAATTAAATGCCTTTAATAAATAAATATTTTAGTAACAAATAAATAAGATTGTTTACAAAGTATGTGCTTTATCATCATACATGATTGGCTTGTATGCACACTACTATCAATCTTTCACTTGCACTAAAGCCAATCGTCATGGTATCTCATACCCATCTTCTCTAAGTGACGATCAAACTGTTGTTGTGTTAAAGCTTTAGTAAATGGATCTGCAATGTTGTCTTGAGAGTCTACACGCTCCAAGGTGACGTCTCCTCTTTCAATGATCTCCCTGATCAAGTGAAATCGCCGCAACACGTGTTTAGATTTCTGATGAGACCTGGGTTACTTAGCCTGTGCAACCGCTCCGGTGTTGTCACAGTATACGGGAACTGCTTCTCCAATGCTAGGAACCACACCAAGTTTAGTTATGAACTTCTTCATCCAAACAGCTTCCTTTGCAACTTCACTTGCAGCTATATACTCTGCCTCTGTCACTGAATCAACAACCGTTTGCTGCTTGGAACTCTTCCAACTCACTGCACCTCCGCTCAAGGTAAACACATACCCTGAAACAGATTTACTGTCATCTTGGTCTGTTTGAAAACATGAGTCCGTGAATCCCTCGAGTTTTAATTCAGACCCACCGTAGACAAGAAAAATATCTTTAGTCCTTCTCAAGTACTTTAGGATATTTTTCACTGCCTTCCAGTGCTCTTCTCCTGTATTCGACTGGTATCTGCTTGTTACACTAAGTGCGTGAGCAACATCCGGTCTAGTACATATCATACCGTACATGATAGATCCTATTACAGAAGCATAAGGGATCTTACTCATACGGTCTCTCTCCTCAGGTGTCTTTGGGGCCTGTTTCTTGGAGAGATTTATTCCATGGCTCATCGGCATGAGACCTCTTTTGGAATCTTCCATGCTAAATCTCTTTAGCATCGTATCAATGTACGTTCCTTGGGATAAGCCGAGCATCTTTTTAGATCTATCTCTATAGATCTTTATCCCCAAAATATAGGATGCTTCACCCAAGTCCTTCATGGAGAAGTTTTTAGATAACCAGATTTTAATGGATTGTAACATAGGAATGTCATTCCCTATCAGTAATATATCATCAACATATAATACAAGGAATGATACTGCGCTCCCACTAACCTTCTTGTATACACATGGTTCATCCTCGTTTTTGATAAAATCACACTCTTTGACTGTCTCATCAAAATGAATGTTCCATCTACGAGAAGCTTGCTTCAACCCATAAATGGATCGTTGTAGCTTACAGACTTGATTTTTTCTAACTTTTGAAATAAATCCCTCTGGCTGTGTCATATACACATCCTCCTCAAGTTTCCCATTGAGGAAGGTCGTTTTCACGTCCATCTGCCAGATCTCATAGTCATTGTAAGCTGCAATCGCAAGCAAAATCCGAATGGACTTGAGCATGGCTGCTGGTGAGAAGGTTTCATCATAGTCAACTCCTTGTCTTTGTTTGAAACCTTTTGCAACCAGTCGGGCCTTATAGGTCTCTACCTTTCCGTCTGCTCCAGTCTTTTTCTTAAAAACCCATTTACACCCAATAGGTTTAATACCTTCAGGTGGTGAAACCAAAGACCATACTTTGTTTTCATACATGGAGTCCATTTCGGATTTCATGGCTTCAAGCCATTTCCCTGAGTCTTTATTACTCATAGCCTATTCGTAATTCAATGGATCATCATCATTCATGATGTGTACCTCATCGTTATCCTCTATAACGAATCCATACCTCTCAGGTATCTTCGGTACTCTTCCAGATTTACGAACAGGGTGTGGTACAGTAGGTTCTTCTACTTGGTTAGGTACCTGACTTTGGTCTGTGGTAACTTGTGGTTCTTGAACTTCTTAAAGATATATCTTGCTCCCACTGACCCCTTCATGGATAAACTCTTTCTCCAAGAAGGTAGCATGTTTCGCAACAAACACCTTTTGATCAGTTGGATGATAGAAATAATACCCTACAGTTTCTTTAGGGTATCCCACAAATCTACACTTATCGGATTTAGTCTGTAGCTTATCATTTTCAAACTTTTTGACATAAGCTGGACAACCCCAAGTCTTAACATGCTTAAGATTTGGTTTCCTCCCTTTCCACATCTCATATGGAGTCTTTGGGGCGGATTTGGTAGGTACCTTGTTAAGTAGGTATGCAGCCGTTTCTAGGGCATATCCCCAGAAGGAAATTGGAAGGTCGGTAAAACTCATCATGGATCGAACCATGTCCAACAGTGTTTGATTTCTCCTTTCAGATACTCCATTTAACTGTGGTGTACCTGGAGGAGTCCATTGTGAGATTATACCATTTTCTCTGAGACAATTGAGAAACTCACTGCTTAAGTATTCTCCACCTCGATCTGATCGAAGTATCTTAATACTCTTGCCCGTTTGTTTCTCTACTTCACTTCTGAACTCTTTGAACTTTTCAAATGATTCTGATTTGTATTTCATTAAATACACATATCCAAATCTTGAGTGATCATCAGTGAAAGTAATAAAATAAGAATACCCACCCCGTGCACTTGTTGTCATAGGTCCACAAACGTCTGTGTGAATCAATGTCAACAACTCTGTAACTCTCTCTCCTTTTCCACTAAAAGGAGATTTAGTCATTTTACCCATGAGACAATATTAACAAGTTGGATATGATTCATAATCAGATAGCTCGAGGAGCCCATCTTTATGCAACTTGGATAATCTTGTTTTATTGATATGACCGAGTCTACAGTGCCACATATAGGTATAATTAATATCATCTCTTTTCCTTTTCTTAATTTGTTCAATTTGAAATATATTTTTTCTTGCAAGTCAAGTGTATAAAGTCCATTTCGCAAATTTTCAATACCATATAAAACATCGTCTTTATAAATAGAACAACCATTGTTCTTTATAATAACGTCAAAACGTTCCATATCCAATACAGAAATTGAAATAATGTTTTTAATAATATTCGGAACATAATAACAATTATTAAGATAAATGGATTTGCCCGAAGGCATTGCTAAACAATAAGTTCCTACAGCTAATGCAGCAACTTTTGCTCCATTTCCCACTCGTAGGATCACCTCATCTTTGTTCAGCTTTCTACTTCTGACCAGTCCCTGCACAGTATTACATATGTGAGAACCACAGCCGGTATCCAATACCTAAGTAGAATTATGACTTTCAGAAAAATTAATTTCAATCATAAACAAACCTTGATTGGAAGTCGAAGCTTCTCCAAGCTTCTTCTCTGCTAGAAACTTCTTGCAGTTCCTCTTCCAATGTCCCGGCTCATTGCAATGAATGCACATTCCTTTAGCTGGTTCAGGTTTCTTTTGCTCCTTTTCTTTCCCTTTTCCCTTAGCCTTCTTAGATTTCTTCTTTTCAGAAGACACCTTGGGCCTCTTCCTTTTATTGGAAGAATCCACCATCAAGACATGGTTCTTATTGGATGAGAAGTGACCTTCTGCAGTTTTCAGCATGTTAAGCAGCTCAGGTATGCTGACATCTAGCTTATTCATGTGAAAATTAACCACAAACTGCGAGAAGGTGTCAGGGAGTGACTGCAAGACCAAGTCTTGACTAAACTCCCCATCCATGACGAACCCAAGCTGTCCAAGGCGTTCAATCAAATTGATTACCTTCAGAACATGAGTCTCGACGGCAGTGCCCTCGGTCATCCGAGATCGAAAGAGCTCCTTAGATATCTCATATCTAGCAGTCCTACTCTATTCACCATACAACTCCTTGAGGTGAAGCAGCATAGCAGGAGCATCCATTTTTTCGTGCTGACGCTGAAGCTCGTTATTCATGGATGCGAGCATGATGCATTGAGCCACAGATGCATCATCTTGCCACTTATTGAAAGTGGCAATCTCTTCCTCAGAGGCTGTTTCTGAAACAGATTCAGGGATAGTGGAATTTAGGACATAAGAAATCTTTTCAGCAGTGATAACAATTCTCAGATTTCTTAGCTAGTCCTCATAATTCGGGCCGGTAAGCTTATTTGCATCAAGTATGCTTCGTAGTGAGATTAGTGATTTTGACATTTTTAAAATTCTGCATGTGAAAAGACAACATTTTAGCAAACATTCATTTTATTAACTTTGCATACCAAAATAAATTTAGGTCTTTATTTTAAATTGGTATCTCCCACTATTTTCATCAAACTATATTACCCTCACTCATATAGTTCGGCAACATCTAATTAAAGATTTGCTAGTGAGATTAAGGTTTCCATTTCAAATGTATATAACCTTGTGGATAGCACAACAAGCGATATACAAATAAATAGGTAGACAACTCTTGTCAATTACATCACCATGTAACTCCTTTTATTTTGCCTCTTAAATCATAATGGTCATGTGTGTGCACATCCGAACTAAAATGATTTAAGTTAAGTCCAGCCTAGCACTTCCATAAATTCAAAAAAGAAAAATTTTCGTCCTTGTGGATAGCACAACAAGACTAGATCGTTCAATTTTCTTGATAAGCATCAAATGTGATTAATTAACATCTTAAATATTCAATACTCGCCTTGTGGATAGCACAACAAACTCATATTAAATATTTAATACTCTATTAACTAATCATGCTAGAAGGCGACGTTCGATATTCCAAATATCATTTGAACGCTTCAGACTTAATAATATTTCTTTGAGGGGTTTGTTATTATTTGTCTCATCTTTTAAGCGCGCATGCACATATATATATAAAATACGCGTCATTTTATTAAACATGCGAAGCATGTTTGTATAAAATATAATATATATAATATTTAGCATGCAATATAGAATACTATATTCTACCCGGATTGATTATGGACTTTTATTCTAGTTTGGTTCACTAGAGCCACCAAGTGAACCAAAAGGTCAAACCTAGGAGTGCAAGAATTTAAATTTTAAATGTAACTATTACATTTAAACCCGGGCTCCATACAAACGGGTCTTCAGCGCTCCTTGCTCCTTGGTCTCCAATTTCTTCAAAATAATTCTAACTTTCTCTATTACATTAACTATTTAAAATTAAATAGAAACCTTGATCAGCAGTCAAGGGGAAGTACATAGAAAGGAGATAGAATTTACATCGAGAATAAAACTAGAGAAGACGAGGTACGCAGACCCCATTTTATAAAACCCATACATTCAAGCATTCATCCAAAATAAAATCCAATCACATTGGTCATAGTCCATAATCAACCCCATTTATTATCATACACATCAACATATGCATCAATAAATATCCATTCATCTCATGAATAACAATGTTATTCCATATATGGATCGATGTTATTTAATGGACAAAAGTTTTGCTAAATTTTATTTTTGAAACAAAATAAACTCTTTTATTTTAATCAAAAATAAATCCAAATTAAACTCCTTTAATTTTAGCATTCTGAAATCATATTTCAGATAAAATAAACTTCTTTATTTTAAAACTTTATCAATTAAATAAACAGTTTACTTAATTAATTAAAATCAATTTTCAGGGTCTGTCCAGGTACTGGCGCAGCTGCGCCAGTAATGAACTGGGCAGCTGCGCATGTAGACGGAAGCAGCAGTTTTTGCAGACCGGCGCAGCTGTGCCAGTAATGAACTGGGAAGCTGCGCAGCTGCGCCGTTCACAGCAGAAACTTGCAGAAAACTATTTTTGTCCAGAAAAACGATCCAATTCTCACATCAATTCATACATGGAATTATAAAATTGATAATTAGCACAAAGTTAGGCTCTGATACCACTGTTGGGTTTATAGTAACGCAATCATGCAATCAAATCACAAAAATAGGGCGGAAGCGTAAAAACTAGGTTTTCAAAATTTATACAAACCCATAACCATGATCATGCTTTGTGCTTGTTATCAATAACAGAAAAGAGAGAACATGAAATTATACCTTTGAAGATCTAAGCTTCCTCAGGTACAAGTTCTACTCCTTTGATTCCTTTGATTCCTCTGTAGTGGCTCCTTCCCTTGATCAATGTCAACCACCCAAATGTTTGGCCTCTAACGGTGATCCACCAAGGAAGATGAAGAACTCAAGAAGATGGGTTATTGGCTTAACCCTTGTTTCTATCTCTATAGAATATGTGTACTCCCAACTCTTGGAAAATTTCACGTCCCTTATTTCTGATATAAGACTCTCTTATATAGATATTAGGTTAACCCTCCTAATCCAATTAGAATAGGGTTTTATTTAATTAATTTATATCCTAATCTTTATTAGGATTGAGAGAGAGTACTGATATTATATTAATTCCTAAACTCCTTTAGAATTAAAATAATAATAATAATAATAATAATAATAATAATAATAATAAGACTCCTCTTATTAATTTATATTTAATATTTCTAAAATATTAAACATTAAGCTATTTAATTTATTCTATCATCATAGATTAAATTAATTATACTTAATGCATTATTACTATCATGCCATTTTCTTCTTAAATAATTCTTCTTCCTTTTATGGTGTGACCCTTTAGGTTCTCCATATTAAACCGGTTGTGAATAAATCAATTAGAACAATTCTAATCTTATTTAAATAAACAAATTAAACTAATAATCTATTTAAATAAATAACATTTATTCTACAATAGGGATAAGCCTCCCTAGCGATCAACGACTTTCCAGATAATATAGATTTCAACATTAATCATAAAAGAACCTGTGAGTTAATAGTTACCATACAATTCAATCCTTCCACCATACAATGTCCCAATTAAATATAAGACATGGATTTACTGTCAAGTCTTAATTTATTTAATCATATGTATTTCGATTAGAAAATGCACAACTCCAAATAATGCAAATTAGAAACCTATTTCTAATTTCATTCTACCTTGGCCAAGGATTCCTGGGTTGTCATTTAACGAATCACATAGGACATATCTCCTCTTTTACTAGAGGTGGTAGATTCTTTATTGATCATTCATTATCTCCATATGTAACTCATTACACCCAAGCATACCCTATATATGCCTTAAAAGGCCTTAAGGAATTAGTCAAAGTATAATTTGTTATATACAAGATACTATGATGATCTCAAGTCCAAGGATCATATGTACTACTATCACATTAGGAATTCCTATTGACAGGCGAGTAAAACTCCATTAGGTATTCCATAGTGAGTCACGTTCAGTGAGCTTATTCTCCAATAAGCACCTACATACTTGCTTTAGTGTCTCCACACAAATGACCATGAGATCAGTCATTCTCATCCAATGAGCAAGCAACATATGTACCAATCTATCCGGATTCACTAATCCCCTTTTTAGTAATCCCACGATTGGGAACTATTTTAGTTTTAAAGCTTTCTAAGAATTTAGATCTCATTAGCATGATCAACATCATGATTCTAAAAGCATTGCTTAAAACTATGGGTTATTTACATATTATAAAAACAGCACCATGTAGATAATTAAATGCCTTTAATAAATAAATATTTTATTAATAAATAAATAAGATTGTTTACAAAGTATGTGCTTTATCATCATACATGATTGGCTTGTATGCACACTACTATCACATTTAACAAGCCTTCGACCAACGACTCCCAAACCATAAAGGCCTTAGGGTACTGCGTGAAGAGACAATCCCCTAGGGCGTACTTGCTCGAGTATCAAAGGCCACAAGACTTCGCTAGCCAAGGTGTTTATTCTATTTTTTTCTTTTTTCACACCTTATTCTCTTTTTTTTTGCTTTTTTCTTTTGCTTTTTGCTTTTTCTTTTTCTTTTTAATAGCATGCATACCCAAAGTTTTCCCTCAAACTTGTATTCCAGTGTTGTTAAGGTCATTATTGCTTTTATTACACAATTCTAGCAAGTAAAAACAAAATTTTCCCCCCTCAGAAGACAAGCATGTACTAACCTAGCCAACAAGCAAATAAAGACAATACTGTGATATCCGGTGACATCAAAGCAACAGGTATAGATTACATCATGTATAAAAATATAATTGAGCTTAAGCTACTAACAGAGTTCAATAATCTATCATATCTCAATGTCATCATTGGCCAGACTGGAATTCAACAGGCTAAACAAAAGGGATTATGCAATGCAATGTAATTAAACATAACTAAATAAACAAAATAAAATAAATCTAAAATTTTTTTATGTAGAATTTAACTAACACATACTAGAATGCAATGCAACTACTATATACAACCTATCATGCAATAAAAACTATATGCAAAAAAACTAAATGCAATTAAAACTAAATGTAAAAATTTAAAACTATATGCAACTACTACATCTAACACCAATACCCCCAAACTTGAAATATTCAATGTTCCCATTGAAGGTAAAGGGTCAAAAAAACTCCCCTACTGATTGGCATGGCCACCCTCCTCGGGTGGTGAGTCTGGTGGCGGGTATGGCATGTTAAAACTGAAGGTGGGCCACTCCAGCATTGTTCCTTGCTGAGAAAATGCCTCAGCCAGCGCACGGGTCATGCCATCGGCAAATGCTGCAAATCTCCCATGAAGCGCGTCTATCCTCCTCTCTAAACGACGAAATTGGCGACCCTGCTGTATGTCACCGGCTAGAGGAGGGGCTGCACCCTGTGATGGCTGTGGCTGTGGTGGTGGAATTACTGGCGGAGGTGGAAGGATGAATCCTTTTCCTCGAGGATGTGCTGTGCCCCGTTCCAGTCCTCAAAGTGCTTGATCGTGGCATGAGTGATGTCGCCACTCGGTATTTGTACCTGTTCATCTCCCCATTCATTTCCTGTCTCAGCACAGAGATGGGCCACTATGGATACGTGTGGAAGCGACCCAGTGGTACTACCTCTAATAAAGCGCAGCATATTCTGATTCAGCAAATGCCCGACGTCGATATACTTCTCTGTGATGATCCCCCACAATATGATAGCCCTCTCGACTGTAATCTCATGATGGTGCGTCGATGGCATCAAGTTGGCACAGAGGAACAGATTCCATGCCTTGGCATATCTGTTGAGATCGGAGGTAGGGAAAGTGGTGTACTCATCAGTAGTATCTTTCTTAATTTTCCACACTGTGCCTGGCGCACACAAATCATGGATCAACTGATCAAGGTCCGTCTCAAATCGATCAACCACAGTCCAATTCTCTTGGCCAGCTGGGGGTGGAGGCAAATTGTACGACTCACGGATCGCCGCAGGACGATAGTCAATGGCTTGGCCCCTAACAAAAGATAGGCCGCTCTGTGTTATCTTGGCGTTGTCATAGAATTCACGGACGATAGCCAATGACACCGGCGGCGGTGTTGCACAAAACCTTGTCATCCCATCTCGCGGATCATGTCATACATTTCCCCATCCTCTTTTGTTGGCTTCAGACCCCGTTCCTTCAAAATAGTTTTGGCTACGATCCGATAGTACTCAATTTGGGCCTCAATGCTAATGAATCTCGTCATATACAAGGGATTCTCATTTTCGTCACTGTGAGCGGGCGATGCGGGAGCGACTGATCGTGCACGTTTAGGACCCATTGATGATTGTCAAAATAATCTTGCACAAACCCTTGATTTGATGAATTCTGAAGAAACCCCCAAACTTGAACTCTGAATATCTCAGTAAAGCTTGATTGAACAAACCCCAATCTTAAACAGAATTCCCCCAATTCGTAAATTCTGGAAATCCAAAACTCAAACCCTAACTTGAACTGTGACACCCCCAAAATAGGTTCAATACCAACCCATTCTGAGTCGCCAAATACTTGGTACAGAATTCCAAATACAAATCTTTTATATCAAACGGTCGTGCAAAATAAGACCACACAACTATGAGTGTCAATACAAACGAAATATTAACAATCAAATTCAGTCCTCACTAATTACAATTATTATCACACTATATTACTAAAATAGTGAGGACTATTACTGCTCTATTCTTACCATCACACTGATCCCCGACTAGTTTCCGTAACATTCTCATTCCCTGAAGAGGACAATAGATGAAAAGGGTGAGCTTAACTAGCCCAGTAAAGAATATTATGACTAAGATAATACAGAATAATTTATCTTTAGTCTTCAACAAATCAGATAAAATATTATGGACAACAAGTTTTAGATCAATATTTGTAGCGAAAATAACAATTCATTAGAAGAATTAAGTAGAGAATGTAGTCTACTATCTTCCATGATTTAAAAGTCCATCATCAATATTTTATCCCTGTAACATCAATCAATATACATCTTGAATCAAATATTCATCCTTGCATTACGGGCCAAAGATATTCATTTGTATCATCAGTTGGTCATATTCATCTCAACACCTGTCCATCTTTGCACTACGGGCCAAAGATATTCATCAGGTAATCATTCATATTTGCTCTACAGGCCAAAGATATTCAGTTATATCACCATTTAGGACTGAGGATGATGTAAAACAATATAAATTACGAATCCAATGAGATAAAGGACAAAGATTAGGGATTCGTAATTTAGTTTATCCAAGTTCAAGAATACTCCATAATAATCAATTGTGGAGAAAAAATCAAGAATGAAGTTCAAAACATGGATCCAATCAAAGATAGGAACCATAATAGACAAGTTGGACAAATAAAAGAAAATTTAATTTTTTCTGTGAATAGTGCCGTATTCGTGAATAGTGCCGTATACATGAATAGTGTTGTATACGTGAATAGTAACCCCGACATGAAAAGGTAAAAAAATTTTAATAAAATTTATACCAACATTCCAATAAAATGATACTAGATGAAACGCAAAATTCGAAGAATTTCTAATCATTTCAGGAATTATAGAAGCAATACTTACCGTAGTAAGTTTTAATTTTGGTATATGAAATGAAATATTATCGCTTTCATAATATGGAATATGAAAGAAAATAATATTTCTTACGAGTATTGTAATAAAATAATATCCTTTACCTCAAAAGAACAGTACTTCTGATTGGAATTTTAGGTATAATGCTGAAGAAAACTTGCACTGAATAGCAACACTCAAAGTATCTAAATACTCACAAAAATACGCTCGATATTATAGAGAGAGAAAACTTTTGATTCTAGTGTATTTTCAATTCTAAAGTAAGCATCCTATTTATAGGAGAATGGAAGGGTACTATTTGAATAAAAATCACGGACTGCATAGTAAAAAAATTTGGACAAATTCACGGGCGCGCACCAGCTGAAAATTTTGATTTTAATATTCATTAATGTGCAATAAAATATTCTAATAAAACCAATCTTTAAATAAAATATAATATATATATATATATATATATATATATATATATATATATTACCTACCGTATAAGGTAGGTAATTAATATATATATATATATATAATAATATTACTCCCTCCCCTATACGTTTCCTCCCCCCCACCCTATTTTCATTTTCATCCCACATGTGGGCCCCACCCCACATGTCACTTTCACACACACACACACACACGCACACACACACACACACACATATATATATATACTAAATAATTTTATATCGATTATTTTAAAAAAAATGAGTAAGTGGGGGTACATATAATAAGCCAAATTTATATCAAATACTTCAATAAAAATCCCTCTATTTATATCAATTCACTTGGCTTCACAAAATATATTTTTAATAATATTTTTTTTCATCATTAATATTTTAATTCACAATATTAACATCCAATACTGATAAAAACACCTCAGCCCTAATTCCTTCTTTTATATCCATAAAAATAATAATTTTCTTATCATATAAATCAATAATTAATCATTCACAAATAATATTACAGAACTACAATATTGACAACCAGGTCGTTCCCAGGAAAGAGGGGGCCTTTCGATAAGGATTTTTACTTATTGGCGCTCAATTAAATAACCCCTCCTAGACATAACTTCCTTAGACATTGCCAATAATGCTATCTAATAATATTATTCAAATAATATGAATTATTGATTTGATAATTTGAAATACTGTGCAATGACAATTATTGAATCAATAAAATATTATTCAATTATCAATGTAGCAATTATTCAATCAATAATATAAAATATTGAACAGTAATTACTGTAACAATTATTGAGTAGTGACTTCTTACGTAAGAATCAATAATTAGAATTACTGTGCAATACCGTGTGCTACTGTGCAACACCGCGTATTACTGTATTTTAACCACCGGATATTTCAACATTTTTAACGGTAACAACCCCGCCGTTATTTTTAGAAAAACTTATTCTTATCGTTTTCTTCATCCCACAGTTATTCTGTTGTGGGGCCCACAAATAATTGCGTCGTCCTACGAATATTCCCCGACAACAAGAATATTTCACGACCAAACGAATATTCTGCGACAACAATGAGTATTTTATTACCACTTGCTAACTTTGAAAAATTTGCACATATTTCCCATAACTCACCACATTTATCAAAATAACACCTTACTGTTTAAAAACAATATATAAAAAAAATTAAATTTTTATTCATAAAATCTGGGGTCTTACAACCTCCCTCCTTATGAAATTTCATCCTCGAATTTGGCATATGTACCTGGTATGTCAAAAAGGTGAGGATACCTCATTTTTATTTCTGATTTTAACTCCTAGGTCATTTCTTTAATTCCAACTATGACTCTCATGGTGCTTCAACCATAGTACCTCATAATGATACCTATCAGTTTGTCACCGCACAAAAACGTAGTCCCCTACTGAGACTCTGACTTCGGTGTACCCCACGCAAGAAGTCACCAGCTAGAGGCTCGGGGCTCTTCACACCTTATGGCTCTTGATGATTCGCCTCAACACTTTGACACGTTTAACACCTTGAGATAAACTCCGCGATCTCTCTCTTCATATTGCTCCACTAAAATGTATGTCAAAGATCACGATACATTTTGGTACTATTGCAAACGGTGTGTTGTGTGCTTCCATCATGATTTTATACTTTAAATCAGCATCGTTAGGAACACATAGTCTGGAGTTGACTCGAAGTATTCATTCTTCATCGATTCTTGTTTTTGGAATAACATCTTCTTCTTCATATTCATCAGCTCCGGGTATGTAGCTTGAGTAGCTTTAACTTTATCAATTAAAGTTGGTTCTACTCGCATATTTGACATCATCACGTGGGTCCCCGGAGTCTTGAACTCTATCTCCATCCTTTGTAAGTCACACAAAATGGGTCTTTGTGTTGACAGCATCGCATACAATCTTCCACTCAACGCTTCAACTACCACGTTCGCTTTTCTATGATGGTGTTGAATGGTATGATCGTAATCTTTCAACAGCTCCAACCAACGTTGTTGTCGCATGTTGAGTTCGTTTTAAGTAAAGAAATATTAGGATGTCATCAATAATGACAATCATGAAATGATCCAAATATTTATCAAATATTCGGTTCATCATGTCCATGAACATAGCATGGACATTGGTCAATCCTAAAGATATAACTAGAAATCTGTAATGCGTGTATTGAGTTCTAAAGACAGTATTTGGAATGTCATCAGTTCTAATCTTTAACTGATGATATCTAGAACGAAGATCGATCTTTGAGAAGAATTGCGCACCTTGCAACTGGTCGAACAGGTCATCAATGCGAGGTAGCGGATACCTATTCTTGATGGTGACATGGTTTAACTTCCGGTAGTCAATATAAAATCGCATACTACCGTCTTTCTTCCTTATGAATAAAACAGGAGCACCCCAAGGAGACGTATTAGGACGAATAAAATCGATGTCTAACAACTCTTGTAGTTGGACCTTTAACTCCTGGAGTTCAATAAGAGCCATTCGATGTGGGGTTTTAGAAATGGGTTTTGTACCGTGCTCAAGGTCAATAAAGAATTCAACTTCACGTTCTGGGGGTAGACCAGGAAGTTCTTCAGGAAATACATCAGGAAACTCATTATCAACAGAAATATTATTCAAATCTGACGTATTCTGGTTTAGATCAGTGACATGAGCTAAGAAAGCTTGACATCCGTTCTTCAATAAATGAATAACTTTGTGACTTGAAATGACATTGACAGATTTTAGTGGTTTGGTGGTTTGAATTCGCACAACATGTTGGTTAGGAATATAAAAACTAACAACCTTACGAAAATAATTAATTTTAGCAAGATGAGTGGTTAACTAGTCGATTCCAAAAATCACATCAAATTCAAGTATTTTCAAAGATATAAGATCAACAGGTAGGGTGAGGGTACCAATTTGAATCAAACAAGATTTGTAAACTGTGAATGTAACGAAGGTTTCACCCAACGGAGTTTCAACAGATAAGTCAAAGTCTAATTTCTCAGGAGTCAAGTTCAAACGTTGAGCACAAGTAGGTGAAATAACAGAATGAGTAGAACCGGTATCTAATAAGGTATAGACTTCACAAAAATTTATGATTAACTAACCCGTGATAAATTCATTCGGGTTCCTCGAGTTTTAAGCAGTCTCGACAAACGCTCTTCCAAGAACCACCGACTTTGATTTTTTTTGGGACAGTCTTTGGTGTCACTATCTCAGCTGGTCTTGACTTTGCTATAAAGCTCATTCCACCCTCAACTGTTTCGTCGCACTCCTGATCTATGATTTGAATCATTACTCTTCGATCCATATCGAATTGGGGTTGACCTCTATGCACAGGGTAATTCCAAATTCGATGTTGGATTCTTCCAATTGCTGTCCAAAAAGTAAATCCATATCGTCTATTTTGGCCTTCTTGGATCGGACGTCTCTTTCTAAAATATCAACGCGTCGTGCGGCTTTTACCCATGCATCTTCAATTCTAACTCGTTCCGTTGCTTCTTCTTTCAGCTGATCGTTGACATTTGCATTTTTAGATTCCAACTCTAATATCATATGCTCTGCCAGAGAGAGCTTCTGTTCAAGCCTCGCATATCGAGTAGCAAAATCTTGAATTTCTGTATCCCTTTCTTAAATTGTTGTATCCCTTTGTTCCACGGCTGTTTGTCGTTCTTCACGCTGCTCTTCAAACACATAAATACAATCTTGCAGTTCTATATTTCGATCATAAAATTCTCCTAACAAATCATCCTCCTCAGGTTCATCTTCTTTCTCACTCTCAGCTGCTACCTTTGCGACTAGCCTGGGTGCAACTATTAATTCTTCACTCACCATATGGATATTTCTAATTTCTTCTTCTCCCGACATCAGATTATCCTGATTGGTGATTAGAGGTGCCTCAACGGTCTCATTCACTCCATTGTTTAAATTTTCAGCTGCCATTCTTAAATACTGCCACAAAATAAGGGTTAATCAAACAAATTAACATGTCACTTATTAACCCTATATTCTGAAAGACCAATTAAATAACAAATAAGCTTAGGTAGAACACACTAGCGAAGGTTTTACTCGTCCCTTCCCTCCTAGTTCTATTCTCAGATCTCCGCCAGAGATCATATCCCTAAGCTCTGATACTAACTGTGACGCCCCCAAAATAGGTTCAATACCAACCTATTCTAAGTCGCCAAATACCTGGTACAGAATTCCAAATACAACTCTTTTATATCAAACGGTCGTGCAAAATACGACCACACAACTGTGAGTGTCAATACAAACGAAATATTAACACTCAAATTCAGTCATCACTAATTACAATTATTATCACACTATATTACAAAAATAGTGATGACTACTACTGCTCTATTCTGACCATCACACTGATCCCCGACTAGTTCCCGCAACATTCTCATTCCCTGAAGAGGACAATAGATGAAAAAAGTGAGCTCAACTTGCCTAGTAAAGAATATTATGACTAAGATAATACAGAACAATTTATCTTTAGTCTTCAACAAATCAGATAAAATATTATAGACAACAAGTTTTAGATCAATATTTGCAGCAGAAATAACAATTCATTAGAAGAATTAAGTAGAGAATGTAGTCTGCTATCTTTCATGATTTAAAAGTCCATCATCAATATTTTATCCTTGTAACATCAATCAATATACATCTCGAATCAAATATTCATCCTTGCACTACGGGCCAAAGATATTCATTTGTATCATCAGTTGGTCATGTTCATCTCGAATCAAATATTCATCCTTGCACTACGGGCCAAAGATATTCATTTGTACTTTTGACTGGAATTTCAGGTATAATGCTAAAGAAAACTTGCACTGAATAGCAACACTCAAAGTATCTAAATACTCACAAAAATACGCTCGATATTATAGAGAGAGAAAACTTCTGATTCTGGTGTGATTTTTAATTCTAAATTAAGCATCCTATTTATAGGAGAATGGAAGGGTACTATTTGAATAAAAATCACGGACTGCACAATGAAAAATTTCGGACGAATTCACGGGCGCACACCGGCTGAAAATTTTGATTTTACTATTCATTACTGTGCAATAAAATATTCTAATAAAATAAAATTTTAAAGAAAATATAATATATATATATATATATATATATATATATTACCTACCGTATAAGGTAGGTAATTAAAAAATATATATAATAATATTACTCCCTCCCCTATACGTTTTCTCCCCCCCCCCCCCACCTATTTTCATTTTCATCCCACATGTTGGCCCCACCCCACATGTCACTTTCACACACACACACACACACACACACACACACACACACACACACACACATATATATATTTACTGAATAATTTTATATTGATTATTTTAAAAAAATGAGTAAGTGGGGGTACATATAATATGCCAAATTTATAACAAATACTTCAATAAAAATCCCTTTATTTATCTCAATTCACTTGGCTTCACAAAATACATTTTTAATAACATTTGTTTTTCATCATTAATATTATAATTCACAATATTAACATCCAATACCGATAAAAACACCTCAGCCCTAATTCCTTCTTTTATATCCACAAAAATAATTATTTTCTTATTATATAAATCAATAATTAATCATTCACAAATAATATTACAGACCTACAATATTGACAACCAGGTCGTTCCCAGTAAAGAAGGGGCCTTCCGATAAGAATTTTTCCTTATTGGCGCGCAATTAATAACCCCTCCTAGACAGAACTTCCTTAGACATTGCCAATAATGCTATCTAATAATATTATTCAAATAATATGAATTATTGATTTGATAATTTGAAATACTGTGCAATGACAATTATTGAATCAATAAAATATTATTCAATTCTCAATGTAGCAATTATTCAATCAATAATATAAAATATTGAACAGTAATTACTGTAACAATTATTGAGTAGTGACTTCTTACGTAAGAATCAATAATTAGAATTACTGTGCAATACCGTGTGCTACTGTGCAACACCGCGTATTACTGTATTTTAACCACCGGGTATTTCAACAGTTTTAACGGTAACAACCCCGCCGTTATTTTTAGAAAAACTTATTCTTGTCGTTTTCTTCATCCGACAGTTATTCTGTTGTGGGGCCCACAAATAATTGCGTCGTCCTACGAATATTCCCCGACAACAAGAATATTCCACGACCAAACGAATATTCTGCGACAACAATGAGTATTTTATTACCACTTGCTAACTTTGAAAAATTTACACATATTTCCCATAACTCACCACATTTATCAAAACAACACCTTACTGTTTAAAAACAATATATATAAAAAATTAAATTTTTATTCATAAAATCTGTGGTCTTACAAATGGACCTTGGCAAGCTATATATATATATGTATATATATATATATGATCTGTTGCAGCATTAAGGAATATATATATATATATATATATATATATATATATAATCAGTATGCCTGACATATGTACTATATATATATATATTATTTTCAAAGGTAATAATGCATGCATACATTTTTTATATATACTTAGATATCATATATGCTATTATATATTTGAATATGCAATTAGTTAAGTTAATGTTTAAATGAAGTACAGATTCCTTAGGATTCAATTATTATTATATTCAGTCATCCATTTGAAAATAAAAATAATAATAATAATAATAATAATAATAATAATAATAGTTTTGGAATAAGTAAATTTGTAATTTGTAATTAGTAATTAGTAATTGAATTTACAGTTAGTAATTTATATTTTGTTTGTTAAATTGTGTAATTAGTTCGAACGAAAGGAGTTTAACGAATAACTTTTGGAATAAATTTCGGGTATTACATTGCTTAATCTAGGTACGGATTTCGTACTCCTTCAGCGATTCTCTTATTAAATTTAATTTGTTCGTTTTGCTTCTCGTTTCAAAATTTGTTTATTGTTTCACATGATCGTTCGCTTTCAAATTCATGTGATGGTTTTGTTTTGGCGTTGATATTTAGAACTCATATTTGTACTCTTTAGACTAGTGTATCATGTCTAAAATTTATTTCGATATTTGTAGTAATGTACATGTTAATATATTTTTGGAGAATTTATGTTGTTGATTCGTTTTGATTTAACATGTACGTATTAGGACCCCTTTGTGTTGATATTGTGTCGCATGTGTTGTGACATAGTATTTTGTTAGAATATAACGTAGGGTATACCTGAGCTATAACCACCTGTGGGGGTACCACAGACATGTCGTCTTGACACCGAGGCATGACACTTTCCGTGGCAGTGTGATCAGTCCACGGCGTCTCCGTTTTGTGCTCTGGTGGGCGTTGGCCGTTTGGTGTTTTGTTGTGGGAGG
Organism: Panax stipuleanatus; assembly: GCA_020205555.1. NCBI lineage: Eukaryota > Viridiplantae > Streptophyta > Magnoliopsida > Apiales > Araliaceae > Panax > Panax stipuleanatus. The sequence goes on along the minus strand of CM035121.1, from coordinate 49,920,390 downwards.
CGTATAAGTTGACCCTAGTTTTTTGTTCTGTTCTGCAGAGTGGCAATGTTTGTGCCAAACACGCCTTCCGATTTTACATGCATTGGATTCGCGGTCCAATGTGTGTGACTTGCCTGTGTGGCATTATTTGACTTGCCTGTGTGGCAAGGTATATTTCTGTTTTATTTTGAGCTCGGTATGAAATAATACTCAGCCATTTGATTCAGCCTATTATTTTATTGTGTTAGTTTTGTTCGTTTCAGTTTAGTTCAGTTCATTAATTGAGTTAGTTATTTAGTTCTCTGTTTTGTATTCTATATCCGTACTGGGCATTTGGCTCATGCTGTGTTTTTCTTTCGGCAGGTAATCAGGGGGATCAAGGGCAAGTGTGATGGGAGCTCCATTCAATCCAATGATTTAGATGTTTTGTTTAGGTTGTGAGATTGCTTTATTTGGAGTTGTAATAAATACCTTAGATTGTGGTTTGGGCCAGTGTGATATTTATTATGGTTGACCTTTTGATATTTATTAAATTATTCTTTTGTGGCTTAGAGCTTTGTTAGTATTTCTTCAGTTTTGTTGTGTTTTGAGTAACCTCCCTTTCTATTTTGGAAAGGGGGTGTTACAGAGTTGGTATCAAAGCCAGGTTCTCGAAAGCTCGGGTCGGGTTATCTGATCGGGTTGCCGGAGGTGGGGACACGAAGGCAGCAGGTACTATCCCACAATGGCTAGAGAGGCAAAGATCTTTGGACCGTGTGTGCGATCGATTCTGACGGGGACGTCAGAAATTTAAGTGGGGGAGTTTGTAACACCCCAGTCCCACATCGAAAGATATGGAAAAAGTTTATATATGTATAAGGAATTACGTTACTACCAATAGTACCTTTAGTCATGACTTTTGGGTGAGCCTATTGGTGGGCTAAGATGACCCAAGAAGATACTATTGGGCCAATAGTTTAAGGCCTTATTTTCGATGGATTTGATTCGATTCGGACTTGGGATTTGATCTGAGATTTGTTCCAAACTAGGGATTTGACCTGGGTTATTTTAGTGATGGTATGGGAAGATAGGCTAGGTTTAGAAGATGAAGAGAGGAAGAATCCGTGTAGGAGATGGAGAAGATTGGGTGATGGAATGGGATTAGGGCTAGGATTGAGAGAATAGGTTTGTGACAAGAGGGTGTTCAGTGTATTTGAGAGAGAATGTGTATTGTGAAAGGGGCTTGATCAATTAGATATAGGATATAAGGGCTAAACAGCTGTGTTAAATTTAAAAAATGCAGTTGGGGTCAGGCGCGGGCGCGTTGGCTTAAGCTTTGCTAGAAGCGCAGTCGCGCGGGCTGTAAAACTGGGTTCTCTGGACTGGCAATCGGCGCTGGCGCGCGGGCTGTAGCTTTATTTATAGCGCGGCCGCGCGGCCCTGAGCCCAGCAAAAATTTTGCTGTTTCTTTTTGTAGCAACAATGTGAAGGCATAAGAAGCAACTTTGAAGACTTTCCTTACCTGCACATATAGCAATCAAGAATTATGTATAACTTGATCCCATAATCAAAAATGCATATGTAAGATGTATGTACTGTTAAATCCTTAGCACTGCTATGTAAATGACTCGTATCTATGTGAATTCCCAAAATTTTTGCTATAGGCTTATATGCAATATGCTAACATGTCAAAAATATGTCCAATGAGCTTCCAACACCAAAAATATATGCAATGATGCCTAAGTTCAAAAATATAGGCAATAGTCGTTCAAATCCCATGAATATATGCAAGGAGTTTATAAATCCCAAAAATATATGCAACATGCCTAATGTCCAAAAATGTAGGCAATGAGCATCCTAATACCAAAACTTGTTCAAAAATAGTCACAGTTTTTCCAAATGATTAGAATTAAATTGGGGGGAGGGAAATGTAAAGATTAGTAACCAGAATTAAACATGAGGGGGAAATAGAGATATATGAGACAAGAATTAAATATGAGAGAGAAGAGAGTTGATGGGGTGCCTCCCATCGAGCGCTTGTTTACAGTCCATAAGCTAGACTATGTCTAAGTTTGGTCAAGTGGTGGAAAGAATTGAGGCAACATTCTCTCGATTCACCTCGCCGCCATAATAGTGCTTTAGTCTTTGTCCATTCACCTTAAAGGGCTTGTCCGGGTATTGGTCATAAATTTCCACTACGCCATGTGGGAACACAGTTTTCATCGTTAAGGGGCCCGACCATCGAGATTTGAGCTTTTCGGGGAATAGACTGAGATGAGAATTATATAGTAACATTGCCTGCCCCGGCTCAAATGTTCTTTCTAAGATTTTCCTGTCGTGCCACCTCTTGACCTTCTCCTTATAAAGCTTGAAATTCTCATAGGCTTGCAATCTGAACTCGTTAAGCTCATTAAGTTGAAGAAGCCTTTTCTCCCCCGCAGCCCTTCAAATTGAAATTCAGCTTCTTAAAGGCCCAGTAGGCCTTATGTTCGAGCTCCATGGGGAGATGGCAGGCCTTCCCGTACACAAGTTGGTATGGCGACATACCCAGGGGTGTTTTGTAAACAGTCCTATAGGCCCACACCGCATCGTCGAGCTTGAGGGACCAATCCTTTCGTGTGGGATTCATAATCTTTTCTAATATTCTCTTCCCCTCACGATTTGATACCCCAGCCTGGCAATTTGTCTAGGGGTGGTAAGCAGTAGTAATACGATGATTCACCCCATATTTGGCCAGAAGCGTAGAAAATTGATGATTGCAAAAGTGTGTACCCTCATCACTGATGATGGCTCTAGGCATCCCGAAGCGTGTGAATATGCTTTTCTGAAGAAAATATAGGACCACCCGAGCATCATTGGTTGGTAAGACTTCTACCTCTACCCATTTGGACACATAATCGACCGTTAGCAATATGTATAAATTTCCACAAGATGAGACAAAAGGCGCCATGAAATCAATTCCCCATACGTCAAAGATTTTGACTTCCAGGATCATATTCAGAGGCATCTCATTTATCTTAGATATGTTACCCACGCGCTGACAACGGTCACAGTTCTGAAAAAAGTTGTGAGCATCTTTAAACAGTGTTGGCCAATAAAAACCGGCCTGAAGTACTTTAGCGGCCGTCCTCTCACCCCCATAATGGCCTCCATAATCTGATGAGTGGCAATCTTGCAGTATGCTTTCCATCTCGCTCTCTGGGATGCACCACCTAATCATCATATCAGTGCACTGTCTAAATAAGTACGGCTCATCCCAACTATACCAGCGAGCATCGTGCATAAACTTCTTCTTTTGGGCTCTAGAAAAGTCAGATGGGATAATATTTCTCACTAAGAAGTTTGCAAAATCCGCGAACCAGGGCATCTCGTCATGCACCACGAACAACTGCTCGTCCGGGAAGGACTCATTGATCGTTACTTTGTCGTTTCTGTCCATCCCTAGATTTTCCAATCGAGATAAGTGGTCAGTCACTTGGTTCTCAGTCCCTTTTTTGTCTCTAATTTCTAAGTCAAACTCTTGGAGAAGAAGTATCCACCGAATGAATCGAGGTTTAGCATCCTTCTTTGAAATCAGGTATCTGATCGCAGCATGATCTGTGTATACAATTACCTTTGTGCCAATCAAATATGACCTGAATTTGTCAAAAGCATATACCACTGCAAAAAGTTCCTTCTCGGTGGTGGTGTAGTTTAACTGGGTTTCTATCAGGGTTTTGCTTGCATAATAAATCACATGAAAGATCTTGTCCCTGCACTGTCCCAATATTACCCCCACGGCGAAGTCGCTTGCATCACACATCAGTTCGAAGGGGAGAGACCAGTCTGGTGCTGTAATGACAGGAGCCGTAGTTAATTTCTTTTTAAAATGTTCAAAGGCTACCAGGCATTCCTCATCGAATTTGAACGGGATGTCCTTCTCGAGTAAACTGCACAAAGGCTTAGTAATCTTCAAGAAGTCTTTGATGAAACGCCAGTAGAAGCCTGCATGCCCGAGGAAACTATGGACCCCCTTTACTGAGGATGGTAGCGGTAAACTTTTTATGGTCTCCAATTTAGATCTATCCACCTCTAGACCTTTTTTTGAAACTTTGTGGCCCAGAATAATACCTTCTTGTACCATAAAATAGCACTTCTCCCAGTTCAGAACGAGGTTAGTCTCAACACATCTCCTTAACACGAATACCAGATTCTCTAAACAGATGTCAAAAGAGTCCCCAAAGATAGAGAAATCATCCATGAACACTTCTACATTTTGCTCGACCATGTCCGAGAATATAGCCATCATGCATCTTTGGAAAGTGGCTGGTGCGTTGCATAGCCCGAAATACATCCTTCTAAATGCAAATATACTGTATGGGCACATGAAGGTGGTCTTTTCTTCGTCCTCGGGGGCTATTTCAATCTGATTATACCCCAAGTAACCGTCTAGGAGGCAATAGGAATCGTGGCCTGCTAGCCTATCTAGCATTTGATCAATAAATGGGAGAGGGAAATGATCTTTCCTTGTAACTTTATTCAGTCTGTGATAGTCCATGCAGACTCTCTATCCCGTAACTGTCCTGGTAGGTATAAGGTCATTCTTTTCATTAGTCACGACTGTCATGCCTCCCTTCTTCGGGAGGCACTGCACCGGGCTCACCCACAGGCTATCTGATATCGAATAAATTATTTCAGCATCTAACCACTTAAGGATTTCCTTTTTGACAACCTCTTTTATGATCGGGTTCAATCTTCGTTGTTGCTCATTTGATGGTTTGCTGTCATCCTCCAAGAGTATCTTATGCATGCAGTAAGAAGGGCTGATCCCTTTGATGTCAGCTATGGTCCACCAAATAGCTGATTTAAACTCTCTAAGGACCCTCAGCAATTTACCCTCCTGTTCGGATGATAAAGCAGAAGCAATGATAACTGACAACGTAGAAGATTCTCCCAGATATGTATATCTCAAATGATCCGGAAGTGGTTTTAGGTCAAGTGTGGGAGCCACCTCTAGAGAAGGCTTTAGTCGCTCTGATGACTCCCCAGTCTGTCCAAGTGGTTCGATGGGAATTTTGAACTTTTGCATCTGAGGCACCGTATTCAGGATTTGGATGCACTCCACCACATCTGTCTCTTCCATGTCAGATTCTCCTAGAAAAGCACTCTCTAATGGATCCATACTCAGCAAGTGTTCCGATTCTTCCTGCAGTATCCTGTCGACAGTATCAATTCTGAAATAGTCTGCCTCATCTGTGGGAAACTTCATAGCCTTGAAGACGTTGAACGTCACCTCTTGGTCTTGAACCCTCATAGTCAATTCTCCCTTTTGTGCATCTATGAGTGTTCTCCCGGTGGCTAGAAACGGTCTCCTCAGTATAATTGGAATGTTCTTGTCTTCCTCGAAGTCCAGGATGATAAAGTCTGCAGGGAATATGAACTTATCTACCTTCACTAAAACGTTTTCAACAATGCCTCTGGGGTAGGTGATGGATCTATCGGCTTGCTGCAAAGATATGCTTGTCGGCTTAAGAGCCGACAATCCCAACTGAGTGAACACCGATAGTGGCATCAAATTTATGCTTGCCCCCAAGTCGCATAGGCACTTATTGAAGGTCAACTCCCCAATAGAGCATGGAATTGTGAAGCTTCCTGGATCCTTAAGCTTTGGAGGTAACTTTCCTTATAAGACTGCAATGCACTCCTCTGTCAAGGCCACTATTTTATAGTCTTCTAACCTCTTCTTCCTTGATAGTATTCCCTTCATAAACTTTGCGTAGCTCGACATTTGTTCCAATGCCTCAGCAAAGGGAAGATTGATTTGCATTTTCTTGAATACCTCCAAAAACTTGGCGAACTACTTATCCAATTTCTGCTTCTAAACCCTCTGTGGATAAGGTGCAGGAGGGTAGACTACTTGGGGTGGAACATGGGTATTCCCAGTGTTTTCCTCCTTATCTGCCTCAACTGCATTGCCCTCATCATTTCCATCCTTCAAATTTTCTTCAACATTTTCTGCACTTGGGCGCGAGCGCGTCGGGTTTTGCTCTTCAATGGGCGCTGCCACGCCAGCCTCCTTCTCAGCAGTTTGCTTCCCAGACCTTAAGGTGATTGCTTGGCATTGTTCTTTGTCGTCTCTTCTCCTTGGATTTGCTTCTGTACTGCTTGGAAGAGTCCCTTTGCGGTCTATTTAGGACTGCATTGGCAATTTGGCCACTTTGAGTCTCCAATGTCTTGAGAGATACCGCTTGACTCTTAACCAAAAACTTGAGTTCTTTAATTTTAGCCCTCTCCTCTAATTAATGACTAGGAGCTGGAGTGTGTTGATGTTATGGTTGATGAAATTCGGGTGGGTGTGACTTTCTCGGTGCATACTGCTGTTGAGAGTGTTGTGGCTGAAATTTTGGTTGGTAGGGTTGATATTGGGAATGTTGGGCATTTTGGTATGTTTGTTGTGGTTGTTGTTGAGGAGGTTGGTATTGATTTTGTTTTTGTGGTGTATGGTATTGAGTTTGTTGAGATGTTTGAGGCTGTTGGGCATTTTGGTTGTTACTCCAACTGAAGTTAGGATGGTTCTGATTGTTTAGATGGTAGGAGTTTGGGAACTGATTCTGAGGCTTCTAGTAGTTGCTGACGAACTGGACCGACTAGGTAGTGATGGCACACTACTCAGTCGGGTGTTCTCCGGCACACAACTCACATACAAATGCAACTTGCTGAACTCTACTTTCAACCATAGAATCTATCTTCTTGTTCATGGCCGCCATTTGTGCAGACAATGATGTGATGGCATCCACTCCAATACTCTGGCCATTTTAGGTTGAACCATTCTTGCTGTTGGATTTTAATATTTATTGGCCGCCATAGTTTCAATCAGATCATAGGCTGTCGAACAATCTTCGGCCCACAGAGCTCCTCCCGATGCGGCGTCAATGATTGGCCTTGACTGCCACCCCAAACCATTATAGAACGAATTTATCACCATCTAGTCAGGCATTCCATGGTGCAGACTTTTCCTGAACATCTCTTTGTAGCGTTCTCATGCCTCATACAATGATTCCTCTTGTTGCTGTGCAAACTGAGTCAGAGCACTCCTCATGGAAGCAGTCTTAGCCATGGGGAAGAATTTGGTTAGAAATTTTTGTGCTAAGTCTTCCCACGTGGTGATTGATCCTGAGGGTAATGAATGCAACCAACTCTTTGCCTTATCCCTCAAGGTGAATGGGAATAATCGAAGTTTCACTGCATCATCTGAAACATTGTTAAATTTAAAGGTGTCGCATATCTCAATGAAGCTCAGGATATGTTCATTTGTATCTTCCGTAGCTGCACCCCCAAATTGGACAGTGTTTCGAACCATCTGCAGTGTCCCTAGTTTTATATCAAAAGTATTCGCAACTATCACTGGCCTAACTATACTGGATTGCAGATCAGAAAGTTTTGGTATGGAGTAGTCCCTCAAGGCTCTTTGCTCCTCAGCCATTGGCTCGTGTTGTTCAGGTTCCTCTTGTTGGTTAGTGTTTCTAGTGTTTTCTCTCCAAGCTCTGCCATTAATGTTCTCTTGCAGAGGCACCAACTCAGGAGTGGAGGCTCGTGTTTGCATAAACTAACCACAAGTACCTAAAACACAAACGAAAATAAAATAAAAATGAGAATAGAGAAGATTTGTTCAAGTCAAACAAATCTGTGATAACCCGAAAATCTATAAGATTTTACATGATTAAAATAAAGGTTAAAGAATAAAACCTATATGAGAATTTGAGGATTTATTTAAATATTTTAAGTAAAACCTATATGGTTTGCTATTCGAATGTGAATAGAGAAAATATGGGTTACAAAAATTTCAAACCGTAGAAATGAATTAATATGTACAAGAAGAAAGATGAGTATATGTATAGAAATATATATATATATACCTAGTAAGGTGCTATATATTTTAGCAAGAAGAATGATGAATTATATTTAAGGATATGAAAAATTAAGATAAAATTATGTTAATAATTAGCATAGTTTGAATGTTGGCCTTGATTGGCAAATAAGAAGGTGAATAAGTATAAAACTTTTAGCTAATATATTTAGTAATAAAAAATGGAGTAAGTTAAAACTCAAAATGTGAGTTAGAGATAGAATTTTGAGGCACGGACTGCTCGGTTGCGTCCGGAATGTCAAGTTTAGTCAGAAAAGATAGTAAACACAAAATGTGTAAGGGTTGACTTTTTGGTCAAAGTCAACAGTTGATTTTTATGGAGAAAAGTCAAAATTAGAGTTAGAAGTGTAATATGAGATAATTTATGTGAGCCATATATGTGATTAAATAAATATACATTATATAATGTGTATACATTTATTTTGTATATAAAGAGAATTAAAAATAAAATTATGTAATCCTAATTATATATTAGGAATGAAGGATTGAATAACTTAAGGTTATGAGATGTGAGAATAATAGTATTTATAATATATACTAATTCTAAGAGATTTATTTTATATATCTCAATTAATTAATTTTATAACCTAATTAAGGTAAGTTTAAATTGAGTTAAGAAATTAAATGTACTTGAGTAAGGATTTAAATTCCAATTGAGTATATGGAAACCCTAATTAAATGATTAGGGTAAGATAGAATTTAAGATAATGGACCATATTAATTCTTATGGCCAAAAGAATTAAGTGTTAAGCCCAAGTGTGCCCAATTGTTAAGGAACATATGGGAGAATTAGAAATTATACTAATTTAAGAGACATATTTTACTATCTCAATTTATTAATTTTATACCCCTAATTTAAGTAATTTAATTGGGTTATAAAATTTAATGTACAAGAGTGATGATTTAAATTCTAAATATATGAATGTAAACCCTAATTAAATATTTAGGGTGAGATAAGATGAAAAGGATTGGACTATAATAATATCATAGCCCAAGAATTTAAATAAAGTTCAAGTGAATTAAGATTTAATGGACTAAGGAGATTAAATGATTTAAATGAGCCCAATTATTTTATTAAGCATTGGACTTGTAGATAAATTAATTTAAGAGCAATTAAATTATTAATCTAGCCCAATATATTATGTATGGACCAAGTGTTATAATGGCCCAAATTAATTATGGGTGAAACCCAAGTTAATTTTAGTAAGTAAGCAAAATAATAAGAATGCAAGCTCAATAGAATTTAATTAATAAGTGGCCAATTTTTTTGACCCACTTAAGGAGGGACTTTCTAGTCATTTGTTAAGTAAATTAACAATTAAATAAAATAAGATTTGGATGGATATTAGGCCATATGACCGAATAAGATAGGGAAAGAAAAGATATGGATATATTTTTTAGAGATAAGGTGGAAAGAGAAAATAAGATAAGAAAGGAAGAGATAAGAAAGAGATGGAAAGACAAAGAAAAAGAAAGAAGCGTGAAATAGAGAGAAAAAAAAGAGAACGGCAGCCTTCTTGGAAAAAAAAGGGGAAAATCTCCATGGGAGAGAAGAAGAAGAAGAAGAAGAAGAAGGTGAAAAGAAAGGTATAATCCTAACTTTTTAGTTAAATTTTTTTAAATCCAAAACTTGAATCTATGTTTTTAAACTCAAAAACTTTGAATTTTCTAGTTGATGAGTGTTTTATGTTTTGATTTACCCATATTGGGTATTGATTTGTTTGGAAAACAAAAAGAAAGGAAAATATTTTTCTTGTTTATAAAACTGTTTTGGATCAGTCTGCCTCGGAGGCAGTTTCGTCCGTTTTTCTTGCCTTAAAAATTTGGGAAACATTTGGAGTGATAATATTAGAAGATATGAAGGTCCTGTAAACATTGGAGAATTTTTTGCCATACGATTTGAGAGATATGGATTTTACGGTGAAGGGCTATTTTTATGAAGCCACCCAAATAACTCTTTGTGTATAAGTCCAAAAATTACAAAAAAATTTTTACAGATACATGTATATAACAGGAGATTACGCTGGAAATTTCAAAAGTTTTGGAGTTAATCTCAATTTAAGAAAAATCTGAGAATATTTGGATATTATAGACTATTTAAATATAGTAAATGTATTTAAAAAATTCTGGGAAAAATATATGTTCAATGTGGGACTATATTCTGCCAAATCTCAGGAAAGAAATAATTTTGGGATTGATTTGGTATTTTTCATATAAATGATGTTATATGGATAAATGAGTTTAATTAAATATGTGATGTCAAAAATATGGAAAATAAGGTTTTCTAACTTGAGACTCTTAAGCATGGTTTGTGCAGATTTTTGATGGAGATTTGGGTCGGTTGGGAAGTGTTATGATGTTTGTGGCATTTTATAATGCTTTAATGAGTTAATTAAGAAAAGCAAAATAATTAAAATAAATTATTTATTAATGTGATTACTGACTTAAATTATTTTTATATGACTAATAATATTGGATTGAAATATTATTAGTAATGTTTGACTTAAAAGTTATTAACAGGTGAATAACCTTAGCTTGAAATATTATTAAATAATTAATAATATTAAACGGGAATTTAAAATAGAGAAATAAGTAATTTTAAATATAGTTGTTGAATTTGGTATTCAAGAAACTATATTATGTATGTGATATGTTGGAAAGAAGAATTCAGGGTACTGAAGTTGGTTTTGGGTTTACTGAAATGGTTTCAGCCGAATGAAATGGTTTCAATATGCTGAAATGGATTATAGTCTACTGAAAGAGGAATACAGGTTACTGAATTTGATTTCGGGTTGCTGAAATTGAATTCAGTTTGCTAAAATGGATTATGATTTGCTGAAATAGTGATTTCAGGATGCTGAAATGAAACTCGGTTTACTTAAATAGTAATTTCAGTTTACTTAAATGTTATATAGTTTACTAAGATAACATAGAAAGAAATAACTTATAAGTATAATTATAACATGATTAAAAGATTATCAAAGTATAATGATAATACTAAAACTATAATGTAATGTCTAATACTTAACTATGTTAGACAAGTTAATATAAGAACTTATAAAGTAAGTGATTAAGTTTTAAGTCTAAAGTAGTACAGTCGTATTCTGTAATAGTTGATATATAGTATCTGGGCTAAACGATTCCTTCATATGGGGAAGGTATATACGAATTAGTAACCGATCTAACTCGCTATGAAAATAATGTAGACGAGACGGAAACTAAGGTGTTGGTTGTTTGTGGGAAACCACTCAGTATACTGTATTGAATACTATTAAAGACTCCTTATATGCTAGGTTTTGACTTGCAAATGTATATGGTGTTAAGGAATTATCTAATATTTGACTATGTGGTTAAGTGTTAAATAGTATTATGGAATAAGGTATGTTATGCTAATTGAAAGATCAATCTTATAACTGATAGGTCTTTTCAATAAGGAGATTAAATTATATTGCTTAGCGGTAATCAGCGGTTCAGGCAAGTTTCCTTAACTCAAACTCGAGTTATTATCTCAAAGCATGTTAGTAGTTTAATTATTTACAATTATTCCACATCTTTGATTATTGATTCGTACTTAGTGTAAATTGCATATGTTCATCAGGTATAAAAGGCTGATCACCTTCATTACCCTAAAGTTCAGTTAAAGTTGTTCATGGTCCTTGTGACATTAAACATTATTGATTCAGTCATTCAATTATTAGCATTTTGAATCATGTTCTTTCACAATTATTATGTTGTTGAAAACTTGAAAGTTTATTCTTCTTTCAATCATGATATATCCTTGTTATATTTAAACTTGCTGGGCAAAGTAGTTGCTCACCCTTGCTATATCATGATAACAAAATTGAAGATTAAGACGAAGGTTCAAAGAAGGACACAGACAAGAGCAAAGTACAATCTTAGATTGCTATGCGAATAACTTTTTAGTTATCTTATGTAAACCTTTCGTAATTTTGAAGGTATGTATTCGGTTAAGGTTAATAAACATTGGGAAATGTTATAGAATTATGTGAAATAAACAATATATGTTTATTATTCCGCATTAGATGATAGAATATGTATGATAATGAAGTACCGTAACGTACCAAGTCCGAGGTTCTTGGGACTCGGATTTGGGGGCGTCACAGGTTGGTATCAGAGCTGTAGGTTATAAACCTTAGGTAGGGTTACCTTAGGCTATAACTACAGATATGAGGATAAGGAATAAACTCAAATAGAGTTTAAGTGATAAGAAGATGAATTTGGTAAATTCATTATTAAGTTAAGAGGATGATAAATAAGATTCAAAGAAAAATCTTGAAGATTTATAAAGATAAGAATCCGGAGTTACCTGACTCCAGTAATAAAGATGAAAAGTTATAATAAATAGACAAAGTCTATAAGATGAAAAGTGTAAAATCATAATATAAAATGATTAAGGGAAAAGAAGATCGTAAAACAAAACGATTATAAGATAGTAAAGAATCGTAATATAACATGATTATAAGATAAGATCACAATGTGATCTGATGAGGTCATAGGAGGACAGATGATCAATCTATTGATTGAAGACGTAATAGCATAATTGCTATACGAATATGGTATTATGAAATAGTACGAGTTAAACTCAAAAGATTGGAAAAGGATGATGAGATACGGATGAAATGAAATTCGTATTGAGCAAAGAGGAGACTAAGATTAGGTGGGATATCGATTGAGGACTCATGTGATAGCTGAGTTGTACAAACCTTTGTATGGGCGGGGGTTTGTGCTTGGTCTATGTAACGCCCCTAACTTTACCCAATTTTGTTGATTTCTAAATTCTACTTCACTTCTCCAAGTTATAGCCTAAGGTTTTTTTTACCCCTTAAGTTTTATAACCTACAGCTTTGATACCAACCTGTGACGTCAATCCCAAGACATGGTGCTACACGGTGCTACAATCTACTCATACATTAAATTGAGGACATCAATATCAATGAATTATTTTACTAATTATTATATTCTATTAAATTCCTTCCCAAGTATTCGTAACCAATACATTGTTCTATGTCATAATATCAGTAAATATAATATTAATATTATGCTATTACAAAGGTCACTACTTGTCCCGCTTGGACTTGCCTTTGTCTTTATCGGATCCTTCAGTTCGTTCATTCTTAGCTGAAATCATTTAGTTTTAAGCAAGAATGAGCATAAACAACTCAACAAGTTAAACAGTATATCTTGAAACCACAAAATCAAGAATCATATTCTTTGGTCTTCAATAACTGTACAATAGTTATGAAGTACTTAAGAATAATCAAAATATCGTTTTGATTCCTTTAAAACCATTCCCAAGGACTTTATAGCCTCTTCGGAATCCATTTTGGTCAACGACCATGAACTATATATTTTAGTTCTCATTCATTAAAGGAACAACCCAGCACGAAGGTCGTAAGTTCGATATAACTTACGAGCACATCCAGGTGATCAGCCTGTAGTACTCTATGTTGATCAACATTCATACATTAAATATGTTTACGTTTAATTGGTGGCAACCTCACGTGCCTGTCGAATTAACGACGCTTAAAACCTTTGTTTTATACATACTCAAGTTTACTTGAGAATCCGTACCAAGCAATTGGCATAGGATCACAACATTATATATATTTTGGAAAGATTTGCGAAAAAACCCACCAAAATATGCTAAATCTCAGTCTAGCCGAATCAAATGGCATCGACTATTCAATAACAGTTCATGCATAAGCAATTATGGACAATGACCTCTTGTCCAACCATAATGTATAGACAAGAGTTTAGAAAACTTGCATTCATAGTAAAATATGAATGAAGTTAGAAAACTTGCCTTTGTGTCTTCTAAACCTTTACACGTAGTCTATTCAGTCTTTACAACGTCTACAAAGCATAACACAAAGCATACCTATGAGAATTCATCATCGATATACCGAGTATAGCCTAACTTCTCCTTCTTGTATAACTTAATCAAAATGTTAAATTAATAACATTCATTTAAGTTATTTAATGTCCATTACGGTTTATTAAAATCCTATGTTATAAACCAACTCTTCTTAATCATCACTAGGCATGATGATTAAACGAGTATTTAACTTGTTCCTTAACTTAGTTTTGGTTAACGTCCAAAACATAAGTTTAATTACGTTTATTTAACATTTAATTTTTATAAACTCTTACTTAAACATGTTGTTTAAGGTTTACATTACATTATTTACTAGCCCCTTAATGATATGCAAAAGGTTAAGTAATTATTAACAATGTCAACTTTTCTCCCATGCTGGCGCTGCGGCGCCAGATATTGCCCTTGGAGTAGCGCTGCAATGCTACTCTCCAGAGCTTTCTCCCGGGTGTGGCATTGCGACGCCGGCGTAAGCCTATTGGCTAGCGCTGCGGCGCTAGCTCTACAACTCAGAAATTTTTTTCTTAGTCTTTGAAAATTCTGAAATTCCTGAGTTCTTAACTTGATCGTTATAACTCGGAATTGGTTCGTTTCAAAGCCAAAAGTTCATAAACAACATGCTCTACCATCCTATCAAGTCGGAATTTTTTTTTGAATTGGTCGGCGAGAAATTCGCATATTAGTCCATTTTTTTATATTTTCGTTAAACGTCCGTGAACGTTCGACGCTCAAATCTTCATTTTAAGTCGAAATCAATTCGTTATTTCCATCGCAAGTCTTATTTACCTAAATTCATGTGTTGAAATTAAAAACTATTGTTTTCGATGCTCACGGCGACTTTTGACTTCTAATCCAAGAAATTTACGTTTGTGACGATTATCGTCTAATCGCGTAACTTTCGCCGAATCTTCGTTCTTCATTATTATTACTTCAAATCACTTGGAATCAATCCCATGGTTGATTATTACTAATTCTAATCATTCAAAACATTTAAGTTTTTCATGGTTTCACATGTTCATTAGTCCATTTCCTATAAAATCATTAAGTCCATTATTAGTACCTAATCAATTCTTAGTCTTCCATCATGCATGGCTTGTTAAGGTTCTTAGTTCACTATTAAGCCATCCTTATAACTTCTTAGGGTTCAAGATTTCTTTAACACTTCTCTATCAACACTAATATTGAAAGAAAAGAAAGTTTTACATATTGTTCCTTATGGGAATACCTTTAAGGTTCTTGGTGGAGTGAGAGGAATACTCGAAGCTTTCTTAATCCCCTTGGATGATGAAATGTCTTCACAAACACAAGCTAGCTTCTCTTGTTATCTCTCTCTCTAGATGTTAGGATTTCTCAAACAACCAAAATATAAAGACAAGGCTCTCTATTTATAGAGTTGGCAAGGCTTAGGGTAGAAGAGTCATTTAGGCCCAACCTCCTCTACTATTCCCACCTCCTCTCCTTTCTTTCCCACCAAGTTAAGGCCCATGTGCTAGCACATGGCTAACCATGTCCTCCCTTTGTGCTCCCACATGCTCCCATGTGGCCTTGTTCCCCCATGTCCAACATGGGTTTTGGGTTGAACCATGGGTTAAAACCACCCGTTTACCCAATGGTTCGACCCACGGGTCAAACTTATCAACTTTTAATTCCAATTCAATTCGTTTTAACGTATTTACTCCGTATAAAAATTTGTGTTGTACGTTGTATAATTCTCGTATTCTCTCCGTATTATTCTTATATAATACCTCGTATTATACATGTATTCTTTCCATACCGTAATCATTTATTATTATACGTAAATAATTATTTCATTAGATCACTTTCCTTAATCGTTAGGATTTTAAGTCCCTACGCGAAAACTTCGTGAGTCATAAATGAAATATTATTACATATTCCATCTCGTATTGAAATCATATCATTACGCGTTTCTCAAAATTTCAAAATAAATTCTCGAGCAAAAATGGATGAATAGTGATTCTCGTACTTTTCCTCCCGAGAAAACTTTTCTCGGCTAACTTAACTTTTCACGATATATTACTGTCAAATCTTTCGACAGAATGTCATTCTGACATTCCAAACTCTCGGAATGACATAGGGTCTCAAACCCTAACCCTTAGGGTTGAATAGTGTCTATTTCGTCTTTTTCCAAAAATATTTTTATTCTTGAAAACCTTTTTTTCGTCTTATAAATTCATATCATTTATTCCTAGCACGTAGCAAGAATCCTACTCATTTCTGCATTCTCTAGGTCATAAAATGCCCTACAATTTACTTACTCAGTTTAATAAATAAATAATCCAAATTTTATTCAATAAATCAAATAAAAATTCATTTACATAAACGTTCGATTTTCTCGGGCTTTACATTCTCCCCTTCTTATAAGAATTCTGTCCCCAGAATTACCATGCAAGTTAATCAAATAAATGAGGGTAAGCCTTCCTCATCTTGTCCTCGAGTTCCCACGTTGCTTTTTCGGCATTGTGGTTCCTCCATATCACCTTCACCGAAGGTATAATTTTGTTTCTTAACGCTTGTTCCTTCCTATCAACTATTTGAATAGGAATCTCCTCATAAGTTAAGTCTTTCTCGATTTGAATTGGTTCATACTCGGTTACGTGCTTGTAATCTGGCTTATAGGGACATAATACCGAAACGTAAAACACGTTAGAGATATACCCCAACTCTGGAGGTAATGCTATCTCATATGCTACCTCTCCTACCCTTTGCAAAATTTCAAACGGTCCTATGAACCTAGGGCTTAACTTCCCCTTTTTCCCAAAACGCATCTTCCCCTTCCAAGGTGACACCTTCAGGAATGCATACGAACCGACTTCAAACTCCCTATTCTTTCGACGTGGATCGGCATACTTTTTCTGTCTGTTCTGAGCTGCTACTAGCCGTGTTCGTATTAACTTAACTACTTTCGCCGTTTGTTATACCATCTCAGGTCCTAATATTCGACGCTCTCCCACTTCATCCCAACAAAGTGGCGTTTGACACTTCCATCCATATAACGCTTCGTAAGGCGGTATGCCTATACTAGCGTGATAACTGTTGTTGTAGGCGAACTCTACTAATGGTAGATGATCGTCCCAACTCCCCTTGAAATCCATGACGCAAGACCTTAGCATGTCTTATAGCGTCTGAATTGTTCTTTCGCTTTGTCCATCTGTCTGTGGATGGTACGCCGTACTCAACCTCAATTGTGTTCCCATCTGCACTTGCAAACTCTTCCAAAAATTTGAAGTAAATCACGGGTCGCGATCTGACACGATCGAAACTGGCACTCCATGCCTCGAGACAATCTCTTTAACATATAGCTTAGCTAACTGGTCTAAATTGTATCTGACTCTTATCGGCAAGAAATGAGCCGACTACGTCAAACGATCCATTATTACCCAAATAGCGTAGTATCCTTTCTGCGTCGTTGGAAGTCCCACCACAAAGTCCATCGTGATATACTCCCATTTCCACTCCAGAATCTCCAATGATTGTAACAAACCACTGGGTCATTGATGTTCGGCCTTAACTTTTTGATAAGTTAAGCACCTACTAACATACTCTGCTATCTCCCTCTTCATATTTGACCACCAAAAATTGGTTCGAAGGTCTTGATACATCTTGGTACTACCAGGATGAATCGAGTACCTCGAGTGATGAGCTTCATCCATTATCTGCTCTTTTAACTCTGGCTTACACGGAACCCAAATTCTTCCTTTAAATCTCAATAACCCTTCGTTATCAAGACTGTACACTATTTCGGTACCGTCTGAAATCTTCTTCCTTATCCGCTCGCATTCATCAGCTCTGAGTTGCATTTCCTTCACCTTTTCCACTATTGTGGGTTGAACTTCAATTGCAAATAGTTTCTCCCCTTCTTTGATTGGACATCGTACTTCTAATTCCATTCTTGCCATCTCTGTAACCAACTCATCTTGAGATGTTAACATCGATAGCTTCTCCTGACCCTTCCTACTTAAGGCGTCGGCCACCACATTCGCCTTCCCTAGGGTGATACAGGATTTCACAATCGTAATCCTTTATCAACTCCAACCATCTCCGCTGTCTCATATTCAACTCCTTCTGAGTGAAGATATACTTCAAACTTTTATAGTCTGTGTAGATCTCACATTTCTCCCCATATAGGTAATGCCTCCAAATCTTTAAGGCGAAAACCACTGCGGCAAGTTCAAGGTCATGAGTAGGATAATTCCCCTCATACTCCTTCAACTGCCTAGATGCATACGCAATGACCTTGCCATGCTGCATGAGCACGCAACCCAATCCTTTATGCGAAGCATCGCTATACACTACGAAATTCCCCGTCTCATCCGGTAACGATAATACAGGGGCTTGACTCAACCTCTTCTTCAGCTCTTGAAAGCTGTCTTCACACTTTTCTGTCCATACGTATTTCACCATCTTCCTGGTTAAGTTGGTTAATGGAGTAGCTATTTTTCAGAAGTCCTGAATAAACCTCCGATAGTAACCCGCTAACCCTAGGAAACTCCGCACCTCAGTCGGCATTTTCGGTTGATCCCAGTTCATCACTGATTCCACCTTCGCTAGATCCACTGAAACTCCTTCCTTGCCAATGACGTGCCCCAAAAACTACACCCTCTCTAACCAAAATTCACACTTTGTGAATTTTGCATAAAACCTCTCTTTTCTTAGTGCCTCCAACACTAATCTCAAATGTTCAGCATGATCCTCCTTAGTCTTGGAATAGACTAGGATATCATCAATGAACACCACGACGAACTTGTCCAAATATTGTTTGAACACTTGGTTCATCATGTCCATAAATGTGGCTGGCGCATTCGTCAATCCAAAAGATATCACTAAGAACTCGTAATGGCCGTAACTAGTCCTAAATGTTGTCTTAGGTACATCCTCTGCCCTCACCTTCAACTGGTGATACCCCGTACGTAAATCTATCTTCAAAAAATATTTTGCCCCTCTCAATTGATCAAAGAGATCATCGATCCTAGGCAATGGGTACTTATTCTTTATCGTTAGTTTGTTCAACTCTCGGTAGTCGATACAAAGCCTCAACGATCCATCCTTTTTCTTTACAAACAATACTGGCGCTCCCCATGGAGAAACACTCGGTTGAATATACTTCTTGTCCAACAGTTCTTGCAACTGAATCATCAACTCCTTTAACTCCACTGGCGCCATACGATATGGTGCCTTCGAAACTGGTGCCGTCCCTGACGCAAGGTCTATAACAAATTCGGTCTCCCTATCAGGTGGAAGACCTGGCAAGTCACTCGAAAATACATCCGCATACTCGTTGACTATAGGTATCTGTTCCAACGTTGCTCCCAACCGTTGGGTATCAACAACATGGCACAGGTAACCTTCGCATCCCTTCTTCAACAATTTTCTAGCTTATGTCATGGTTAGACAACAAGAGCGTCCTGGTGATTTACTACCGTAGAACACTACCTTGAGTTTCTTAGAAATTCGAAGATTCACACTCTTATTTTGGCAATCTATCATCGCCCCATGGTTAATTAACCAATCCATCCCGAGAATTACATCGAATTCTCCCAACTTTATCGGTATAAGATCTACCGACAATTTGTTACCTCTAATATCCACACAACAACTCCTATGAACAGAGTCCACAGGAATTACTTCGTCGTTAGCTACCTTAATTTTTAAAGGTATTACAAGTTTTTCAGGGAGTAATCCTAATCATTTAGCAAACTCACATGCTATGAACGAACACATTGCACCTGAATCAAACAGTACATATGTGTTAATGTCGTTGATTAGAATGATACCTGCTATGACGTCGCTTGATGCTATCGCATCTTGGACCGTCATATTAAAAGTACGAACAGTCGGTTTACCCTGTGGTACTGCACCACCAATAGCCAGCTTATTACCGCTAGCTCCCTTTCCACCATCCGAACCCTTCTTCGGACAGTTACGCGCCATGTGGGTCATAGATCCACATACAAAACAATCGCGACTCTTCTTGGGACTAGGATAGTTAGGTGAAATATGCCCCTCCTGTCCACAGTTATAACAGACCGCCTCACCCTTGATGCAGAATCCCAGATGAGTCTTACCGTAATTCTTGCACGCTTCCATTTTCCTCTTGGAAAACTCCTATTTTACTCCAGTATTCCCAGAGAAAAAATCTTTCCTCTTCTAGCCACTTCCACTGGCTCCCTCGATCTTGACTGATACCTCAGTCTTGGTTTTATTCTTCTTCTCTTTATGGTATAAGGTCAACGCTTCACTACCACCCTCGGCGATAATCGCCTTTTCTAACACCTCTCCAAAGGTAACACTTTGGAAAACCAATATCCGGTTGTAGAGCCAGGGTTTCAATCCTTGCTCGAACCGTCGTGCCTTCCGCAACTCTGTGTCCACTTGGTGTGGAGCAAACCTTGCCAGTTTATTGAACCTGGCTACATATTAGGGGTACCGTCATGTCCCCCTGCTTCAGTTCTAGGAATTGAATCTCCATTCTCTCTTGCATGCTCGTGGGGAAGTAGTTCTCGAAGAATAACTCCTTGAACCGCTCCCACGTAACCACTTCTATTCCGGCCCTACCCTGGTTGGCTTCCCACCAGTATTTGGCATCCCCCTTCATCATGTAAGTCGCAAAAGAAGTCTTCTACGCCTCACCGATATTTTCTATGACAAATGCCTTCTCTATTTCTTTCACCCAAACTTGGGCAGCTATTGTGTCCGTAGTTCCATAGAACTCAGGCGGACCTATTATCTTGAACTCCTTAAAGGTAGTCCCTCGACCTATCCCAAGATTAGTGCGTACGGTACCTCTCGTTAGATTGAGAGTCGTAGCTAAAGGATTCACAAATTCCTGCATCGGGTTATTATTCCCTTGATCCTCCTCATTACGAGGTTCTTTTCATGATTTCTGTCACGTCTTCTTGGCGGCATTTTCTGTTAATACGAAAACATTTCATTATTCTTTATTTATTCATTCGATTATTATTAACAATCAAATAATAACTCAATCACATTGCCAAATATTTTAAATAAAACCTTTATATTAAAATACTTCCTTGTAGTATAACACTACACTTTACATTACATGGCTTCAGCCATTTACATTACTATCCCGCAATTACTTTCCAAAAGTTGGGACTTACAAAAGACTACCCTTATCTATACAAAAGAGGGTTTTACATCATCACTAGTTATACACACATTTACATAGCTATTTACATCGCTATCTTTTCTATACATACTACGGAACTACGTCTGCAACACGGCATTCATGTAATCCGCATCGGCCATACTGGCCATAATATCCCAGCTAATAGTATGCCGAGTCTGTCCTTCCTCCACAGGATACTCAGCCATTTGCTGCTGGTAATCCTCGTGCGAGCACCTATGAATATAGCACATTCTACCTATCTTCTACTTCATGTTAAGAAGTTCAGCCTTTAATTCCTGGACTTTTAGCTTCAAGTCCCGGACTTTGTCCTTAGTCAGCACTTTCTCATCGTGCTCGGCCTTCTAGAAGATCTCCATATTCTCACTATCTTCTACCACATCATCCACCACTTTCTTGAGGTCACGGACCTCCTTACTTAGTTGGACATTTCTGTCCAGTATTGTCATGAATACTAGTTGTATGGACTCTCCCGGTGTAGAATCCTCCACATCTTTCTCCGTAGGCAATACCGTATTAATCGGCATTATCTCCTCCTCCTCAGTAGGCAGTACCGTATTAATCGGCACCAACTCAACCTCCTCCTCCGACATACCCTCAAATAATGACGCGTAGTCAAAGTTATTAGAGTACTCGGACGGGTCCTCTTCCTCTATATCAGTCCCCTCTAGAATCACTAATGGTACCTCCGGCACCGGCATTGGTACAACTTCTACCAAGTTGACTGAATCCTCGCTAACCTCATGTATTTCATTATACATGTTCATTATTCCTGTTATCTACATAAAACATAATAACTGGATTAGTATACAATCAAATATGAACAGTTTATATCACATTTAATATGTTTAAGGTTACTTTCTTCTTTCAAAACTTTACCCGAGTTTGTTGATTTCTAACTTCTACTTCACTTCTCCAGGTTATAGCCTAAGGTTTTTTTTTACCCCTTAAGTTTTATAACCTACAGCTTTGATACCAACCTGTGACGCCCCCAAATCTGGGTACCTTCAAACCCAAGACATGGTGCTACACGGTGCTACAATCTACTCATACATTCAATTGAGGACATCAATATCAATGCATTATTTTACCAATTATTACATTCTATTAAATTCCTTCCCAAGTATTCGTAACCAATACATTGTTCTATGTCATAATATCAGTAAATATAATATTAATACTATGCTATTACAAAGGTCACTACTTGTCTAGCTTGGACTTGCCTTTGTCTTTACCGGATCCTTCAGTCCGTTCGTTCTTAGCTGAAATCATTTAGTTTTAAGCAAGAATGAGCATAAACAGCTCACCAAGTTAAACAGTATATCTTGAAACCACAAAATCAAGAATCATATTCCTTAGTCTTCAATAACTGTACAATAGTTATGAAGTACTTAAGAATAATCAAAATATCGTTTTGATTCCTTTAAAACCATTCCCAAGGACTTTATAGCCTCTTCGGAATCCATTTTGGTCAACGACCATGAACCATATATTTTAGTTCTCATTCATGAAAGGAACAACCCGGCACGAATGTCGTAAGTTTGATATAGCTTACGAGCACATCCAGGTGATCAACCTATAGTACTCTATGTTGATCAACACTCATACAGTAAACATGTTTACGTTTAATTGGTGGCAACCTCACGTGCCTGTAGAATTAACAACGCTTAAAACCTTTGTTTTATACATACTTAGGTTTACCTGAGAATCCGTACCAAGCAATTGGCATAGGATCACAACATTATATATATTTTGGAAAGATTTGTGGAAAAACCCACCAAAATATGCTAAATCTCAGTCTAGCCGAATCAAATGGCATCGACTATTCAATAACAGTTCATGCATAAGCAATTATGCACAATGACCTCTTGTCCAACCATAATGTATAGACAAGAGTTTAGAAAACTTGCATTCATAGTAAATATGAACGAAGTTAGAAAACTTGCCTTTGCGTTTTCTAAACCTTTACACGTAGTCTATTCAGTCTTTACAACATCTACAAAGCATAACACAAAGCATACCTATGAGAATTCATCATTGATATACCAAGTATAGCCTAACTTCTCCTTCTTGTATAACTTAATCGAAATGTTAAATTAATAACATTCATTTAAGTTATTTAATGTCCATTACGGTTTATTAACATCCTATGTTATAAACCAATTCTTCTTAATCATCACTAGGCATGATGATTAAACGAGTATTTAACTTGTTCCTTAACTTAGTTTTGTTTAACGTCCAAAACTTAAGTTTAATTACGTTTATTTAACATTTAATTTTCATAAACTCTTACTTAAACATGTTGTTTAAGGTTTACATTACATCATTTACTAGCCCCTTAATGATATGCAAAAGGTTAAGTAATTATTAACAATGTCAACTTTTCTCCGATGCTGGCGCTGCGGCGCCAGATATTGCCCTTGGAGTGGCACTGCAGCGCTAATCTCCAGAGCTTTTTCCCGGGTGTGGCGTTGTGGCGCCGGCTTAAGCCTATTGGCTGGCGCTGCGGTGCTAGCTCTACAACTCAGAAATTATTTTCTTAGTCTTTGAAAATTCTGAAATTATAAAGTCCTTAACTTGATCGTTATAACTTGGAATTGGTTCGTTCCAAAGCCAAAAGTTCATAAACGACATGCTCTACCATCCTATGAAGTTAGAATTCGTTTTCAAATTCGTCGGCAAGAAATTCACAGTTTAGTCCATTTTTTTACATTTTCGTTAAATGTTCGTGAACATTCTACTGTCAAATCTTCGTTTTTAGTCGGAATCAATCCGTTCTTTCCCTCGCAAGTCTTATTTACCTAAATTCATGTGTTGCAATCAAAAACTATCATTTCCGCTGCTCACGACGACTTTTGACTTCTAATCCGAGAAATTTACGTTTTTGACGATTATCGTCTAATCGCGTAACTTTCGCCGAATCTTCGTTCTTCATTATTATTGCTCCAAACCACTTGGAATCAATCCCATGGTTGATTATTACTAATTCTAATCATTCAAAATATTTAAGTTTTTCATAGTTTCACATGTTCATTAGTCCATTTCATATGAATTCATTAAGTCCATTATTAGTACCTAATCAATTCTTAGTCTTCCATCATGTATGGCTTGTTAAGGTTCTTAGTTCACTATTAAGCCATCCTTATAACTTCTTAGGGTTCAAGCTTTCTTTAACACTTCTCTATCAACACTAATATTGAAAAAAAAAGAAAGTTTTACATATTGTTTCTTATGGGAATACATTTAAGGTTCTTGGTGGAGTGAGTAGGAATACTCAAAGCTTTCTTAATCCCCTTGAAATGTCTTCACAAACACAAGCTAGCTTCTCTTCTTATCTCTCTCTCTAGATGTTAGGATTTCTCAAACAACCAAAATATGAAGACAAGGCTCTCTATTTATAGAGTTGGCAAGGCTTAGGGTAGAAGAGTCATTTAGGCCCAACCTCCTCTACTATTCCCACCTCCTTTCCTTTCTTTCCCACCAAGTTAAGGCCCATGTGCTAGAACATGGCCAACCATGTCCCCCCTTGTGCTCCCACATGCTCCCATGTGGCCTTGTTCCAACATGTCCAACATGGGTTGTGGGTTGAACCATGGGTTAAAACCACCCGTTTACCTAATGGTTCGACCCACGAATTAAACTTATCAACTTTTAATTCCAATTCCATTCGTTTTAATGTATTTACTCCGTATAAAAATTTGTATTGTACGTTGTATAATTCTCGTATTCTCTCCGTATTATTCTTGTATAATACCTCGTATTATACACGTATTCTTTCTGTACCGTAATCATTTATTATTATACGTAAACAATTATTTCATTAGATCACTTTCCTTAACCGTTAGGATTTTAAGTCCCTACGCGAAAACTTCGTGAGTCATAAATAAAATATTATTACATATTCCATCTCGTATCAAAATTCTATCATTACGCGTTTCTCAGAATTTTAAAATAATTTCCATAGCAAAAATGGATGAATAATAATTTTTATACTTTTTCTCCCGAGAAAACTTTTCTCGGCTAACTTAGCTTTTCACGGTATATTACCGTCAAATCTTTTGACATAACGTCATTCTGACATTCCGAAAATATTTTTATTCTCGAAAATCTTTTTTTTTCGTCTTATAAATTCATATCATTTATTCCTAGCACGTAACCAGAATCCTACTTATTTCTGCGTTCTCTAGGTCATAAAATGACCTACAATTTACTTACTCAATTTAATAAACAAATAATTCAAATTTTATTCAATAAATCAAATAAAAATTCATTTACATAAACGTTCGATTTTCGCGGGCGTTACAGTCTAACGACTATGTAGTTTATCATATTGATAATCATTGAAATGTTGTTGTCACGCTATTCGCTATATGTATGTTGAGAAGGTGATTCTTTTCTCATGTATATAACGGATAGGTAGAGAATATAAGATAGTTGCGAGTTCTTAAACTCACACTTATGGTAAGTTTGTGACTCATAATCGTATGGTATAGTTTTGAACCCCTAAGCGTATGGACAGTTCCTGATTGGTTCTTGAACTACGTATTGCTAGGATAACCTAAACTCATATTATTGTGGAAAGTTCCTGAACTCCTAACATGTGGTATGTTTGATGAACTATACTGGGGTATAGAAAAGTTATGGATGAAGAATTGAGAATTTTTAATAGATAGAATTATTAAGCAATTGATCATTAGAGCAATTGAAGCTGATTATGAAAGCATAGGTATTCCAAATCTTCTAGCTGTGCTAGACTTCAAGTTTTTGACATCAAGCTAAATTCGCACTGATGTGCCTTTAAAAATAAAAATAAATTTTTGTTATCAGCAACACATGGTTACAATTGTGTAAAAATGGGCTTCGTACCACTAACTCATCGTTACCTGTTGCGGTATGATAACACTAAAAATGATTTTCAATGGTTTTGAGCGGTTTAAAGAAGAGTCTACGCTAATTATTTTGGCTAGACAAAAATAATTTGTGATATCAAAAGGTATTTTATATATCATTGATGCATCATGGAACCTGATGCTGAAATGATAAAAATGATGGAGTTATCAATGCAGAACTACCCAGCGTTGGATGTGAACTAAGGATCGTCAGCCCACTATGGTATAATATAGTATGACAAAGTCATAAAATGACGAAATCCAAAACGGACTGTAAATACAGTACGGTATCATGACGTCATAAAATAATTTTTAGAATTTTAAAGAAAAGTTAAGTGCCAATTTGATTTGGCTAGATACATGTTTCGATTGATATTCGAATTATTGGTATGTCTAAGCTAATTGATTCAGCAAGACAAATATTTATGAAAATTAAAGTATCTCTTTGAGAATTTATCCCGAACCAAATTATTTTTGTGCGGAATCTTATGCTAAGTCTGAGGTGAACAACCCCGAATATGGGGGATATGTCGATTGGATAAAATAATCCAATCTAGTAGCGCAATTAGTCGCTAAACAAGATTAATACGTTATACAAGACGTAAGCGTACGATAGGCTGATTACCTAAAGTACTAGCATCGGTAGTTTACTTTCTTTGTGATTGTAAACATGCCTAGTAAGTTATCGTTTTGCAGTTTGAATACCGTTAAAACTATGTGTTCATGGTCTATATGACCCCTCAGCATGATATGAAAAGTTTTAACTCCTTAGAAAGAAGTCATGGAAGAATGTGATGGTAGAAGAGCTCCTCATAGAAGGAAGCATGAGGTACTCATTAAATTGAGCTTGAAATCAGATAAAGGTTATATTTAAAACCTAGTTTTGATGAATAAAAGTAGTGGTGATTAGTAGACTGTAATTTCGAGGATGAAATTCTTAGAAGAATGGGTGAATGTGATAACCCGAAAATCTATAAGATTTTAAATGATTAAAATAAACGTTAAAGAATAAAACTTAGATGAGAATTTGAGGATTTATTTAAATTTTTTAAGTAAAACCTATATGGTTTGCTATTCGAATGTGAATAGA
The DNA here is from genome assembly GCA_020205555.1 of Panax stipuleanatus. Classification (NCBI taxonomy): domain Eukaryota; kingdom Viridiplantae; phylum Streptophyta; class Magnoliopsida; order Apiales; family Araliaceae; genus Panax; species Panax stipuleanatus. The sequence goes on along the minus strand of CM035121.1, from coordinate 49,893,492 downwards.
GAAAATATGGGTTACAAAAATTCTAAACCCTAGAAATGAATTAATATGTACTTGAAGAAAGATGAGTATCTGTATAGAAATATGTATATACCTAGTAAGGTGCTATATATTTTAGCAAGAGAAATGATGAATTACATTTAAGGATATGAAAAATTAAGATAAAATTATGTTAATAATTAGCATAGTTTGAATGTTGGCCTTGATTGGCAAATAAGAAAGTGAATAAGTATAAAGCTTTTAGCTAATATGTTTAGTAATAAAAAAATAGAGTAAGTTAAAACTCAAAATGTGAGTTAGAGATAGAATTTTTAGACACGGACTGCTCAGTAGCGTCCGGAATGTCAAGTTTAGTCTGAAAAGACAGTAAACACAAAATGTGTAAGGGTTGACTTTTTGGTCAAAGTCAACAGTTGACTTTTATGGAGAAAAGTCAAAATTAGAGTTAGAAGTGTAATATGTGATGATTTATGTGAGCCATGTATGTGATTAAATAAATATACATTATATAATGTGTATACATTTATTTTGTATATAAAGAGAATTAAGAATAAAATTATGTAATCCTAATTATATATTAGGAATGAAGGATTGAATAACTTAAGGTTATGAGATGGGAGAATAATAATATTTATAATATATACTAATTCTAAGATATTTATTTTATATATCTCCATTAATTAATTTTATAACCTAATTAAGGTAAGTTTAATTGAGTTAAGAAATTAAATATACTTGAGTAATGATTTAAATTCCAATTGAGTACATGAAAACCCTAATTAAATGATTAGGATAAGATAGAATTTAAGATAATGGACCGTATTAATTCTTATGGCCAAAAGAATTAAGTGTTAAGCCCAAGTGAGCCCAATTGTTAAGGAACATGTGGGAGAATTAGAAATTATACTAATTTAAGAGTCATATTTTACTATCTCAATTTATTAATTTTATAACCTAATTAAAGTAATTTAATTAAGTTATAAAATTTAATGTACAAGAGTGATGATTTAAATTCTAAATATATGAATGTAAACCCTAATTAAATATTTAGGGTGAGATAAGATGAAAAGGATTGAACTATAATAATATCATAGCCTACGAATTTAAATAAAGTTCAAGTGAATTAAGATTTAATGGACTAAGGAGATTAAATGATTTAAATGAGCTCAATTATTTAATTAAGCATTGGACTTGTAGATAAATTGATTTAAGAGCAATTAAATTATTAATTTAACCCAATATATTATGTATGAAGCAAGTGTTATAATGGGCCAAATTAATTATGGGTGAAACTCAAGTTAATTTTAGTAAGTAAGTAAAATAATAAGAATACAAGCCCAATAGAATTTAATTAATAAGTGGCCCAATTTTTTTTACCCACTTAAGGAGGGACTTTCTAGTCATTTGTTAAGTAAATTAACAATTAAATAAAATAAGATTTGGATGGATATTAGGCCACATGGCCAAATAAGATAGGGAAAGAAAAGATATGGAAAGATTTTTTAAAGATACGGTGGAAAGAGAAAGATAAAATAAGAAAGGAAGAGATAAGATAAGAAAGAGAGAGAACGATGAAGAAAAAGAAAGAAGCGTGAAATAGAGAGAGAAAAAGAGAAGAACTGCAGCCTTCTTGAAAAAAAAAGGGGAAAATCTCCGTGGGAGAGAAGAAGAAGAAGAAGAAGGTGAAAAGAAAGGTATAATCCTAACTTTTTAGAAGAATTTTTCTAAATTCAAAACTTAAATCTATGTTTCTAAACTCAAAAACATTGAATTTTCTAGTTGATGAGTGTTTTATGTTTTGATTTTCCCATATTGGGTATTGATTTGTTTGGAAAACAAAAAGAAAGGAAAATATTTTTCTTATTTATAAAATTATTTTGGATCAGTATGCCTCGAAGGTAGTTTCGTCCGTTTTTCTTTCCTTAAAAATTTGTGAAAAATATGGAGTGATAATATTAGAAGATATGAAGGTCATGTAAAAATGGGAGAATTTTTGGCCATACGGTTTGAGAGATATGGATTTTACGGTGAAGGGCTATTTTTATGAAGCCACCCAAATAACTCTCTGTGTATAAGTCCAAAAATTACGAAATTTTTACTGGAGATACATGTATATAACAGGAGATTACCATGTAAAGTTCAGAAGTTTTGGAGTTAATCTCGATTTATGAAAAATATGAGAATATTTGAATATTATAGACTATTTAAATATAGTAAATGTAATTTAAAAATTCCGAAAAAAAAAATATATGCTCAATGTGGGACTATATTCTACCAAATCCTAGAAAAAATAATAATTTTGGGACTGATTTGGTATTTTTCATATAAATGATGTTATATGGATAAATGAGTTTAGTTAAATATGTGATGTCAAAAATATGAAAAATAAGATTTTCCCACTTGAGACCCTTAAGCATGGTTTGTACAAATTTTTGATGGAGGTTTGGATCGGTTGGAAAGTGATATGATATTTGTGGCATTTTAGAATGCTTTAATGAGTTAATTAAAGAAAGCAAAATAATTAAAATAAATTGTTTATTAATGTGATTACTGACTTAAATTATTTTTATATGACTAATAATATTGGATTGAAATATTATTAGTAATGTTTGACTTAAAAGTTATTAAGAAATTAATAACCTTAGCTTGAAATATTATTAAATAATTAATAACATTAAACGGTAATTTAAAATAGAAAAATAAGTAATTTTAAATATAGTTGTTGAATTTGGTATTCAAGGAATTATATTATGTATGTGATATGTTGGAAAGAAAAATTCAGGGTATTGAAGTTGGTTTTGGGTTTACTGAAATGGTTTCAGTTTACTGAACTGGTTTCAGTTTACTGAAATAGTTTCAGCCTACTGAAATGGTTTCAGTATACTGAAATGGATTATAGTCTACTACAAGAGGAATACAGGGTACTGAATTTGATTTCGGGTTGCTGAAATTGAATTTAGTTTGCTAAAATGGATTATGGTTTGCTGGAATAGTGATTTCAGGATGCTGAAATGAAATCTGGTTTAGTGAAATAGTAATTCAGTTTACTTAAATATTATCTAGTTTACTAAGATAACATAGAAAGGAATAAGTTATAAGTATAAGTTATGACATGATTAAAAGATTATCAAAGTATAATGATAATACTAAAACTATAATGTAATGTCTAATACTTAACTATGTTAAACAAGTTAATATAAGAACTTATAAAGTAAGTGATTAAGTTTTAAGTCTAAAGTAGTACAGTCGTATTTTGCAATAGTTGATGTATAGTATATGGGCTAAACGATTTCTTCATATGGGGAAGGTATATACGAATTAGTAATCGATCTAAGTCGCTGTGAAAATAGTGTAGACAGACGAAAACTAATGTGTTGGTTATTTGTGAAAAACCACTCAGTATACTGTATTGAATACTATTAAAGACTCGATATATGCTAGGTTTAGACTTGCAAATGTATATGGGGTTAAGGAATTATCTAATATTTGACTATGTGGTTAAGTGTTAGATAGTATTATGGAATAAGGTATGTTATGTTAATTAAAAGATCAATCTTATAACTGATAGGTCTTTTCAATAAGGAGATTAAATTAGATTGCTTAGCGGTAATCAGCAGTTCAGGCAAGTTTTCTTAACTCAGACTTGAGTTATTATCTCAAAGCATGTTAGTGGTTTAATTATTTACAATTATTCCACATCTTTGATTATTGATTCGTACTTAGTGCAAATTAAATATGTTCATCAGGTATGAAAGGCTGATCGCATTCATTACCCAAAGGTTCAATTAAAGTTGTTCATGGTCCTTGTGACATTAAACATTATTGATTCAGTCATTCAATTATTGGCATTTTGATTTATGTTCTTTCACAATTATTATGTTGTTGAAAACTTAAAAGTTTATTCTTCTTTCAATCATGATATATCCTTGTTATATTTAAACTTACTGGGCAAAGTAATTGCTCACCCTTGCTATATCATCATAACAAAATTGCAGATTAAGACGAAGGTTCAAAGAAGGACACAGACAAGAGCAAAGTACAATCTTAGATTGTTATGCGAATAACTATTTAGTTATCTTATGTAAACCTTTCGTAATTTTGAAGGTATGTATTCGGTTAAGGTTAATAAACTTGGGGAAATGTTATAGAATTATGTGAAATAAACAATATATGTTTATTATTCCGCATTAGATGATAGAATATGTATGATAATGAAGTACCGTAACGTACCAAGTCCGAGGTTCTTGGGACCCGGATTTGGGGGCGTCACAGGTTGGTATCAGAGCTGTAGGTTATAAACCTTAGGTAGGGTTACCTTAGGCTATAACTACATATATGAGGATAAGGAATAAACTCAAATAGAGTTTAAGTGCTAAGAAGATGAATTTGGTAAATTCATTATTAAGTTAAGAGGATGATAAATAAGATTCAAAGAAGAATCTTGAAGAGTTATAAAGATAAGAATCCGGGGTTACCTGACTCCAGAAATAAAGATGAAAAGTTATAATAAATAGGCAAAGTCTATAAGATGAAAAGTGTAAAATCATAATATAATATGCTTAAGGGGAATGAAGATCGTAAAACAAAACGATCATAAGATAGTAAAAAATTGTAATATAACATGATTATAAGATAAGATCACAACGTGATCTGATGAGGTCATAGGAGGACAGATGATCAATATATTGATTGAAGACGTAATAGCATAATTGCTATACGAATATGGTACTATGAAATAGTACGAGTTAAACTCAAAAGAGTTGAAAAGGATGATGAGATACGGATTAAATGAAATTCGTATTGAGCAAAGAGGAGACTAAGATTAGGTGGGATTTTGATTGAGGACTCATGTGATAGCTGAGTTGTACAAACCTTTGTATGGGCGGGGGTTTGTGCTTGGTCTAACGACTACTTAGTTTATCACATTGATAATCATTGAAATGTTGTTGTCACGCTATTCGCTATATGCTTGTTGAGAAGGTGATTCTTTTCTCATGTGTATAACGGATAGGTAGAAAATATAAGATAGGTGCGAGTTCTTAAAACTCACACTTATAGTAAGTTTGTGACTCATAATCGTATGGTATTTTTTTGAACCCCTAAGCGTCTGGACAGTTCCTGATTGGTTCTTGAACTACGTATTGCTAGGATAAGTTCCTAAACTCATATTATTATGGAAAGTTCCTGAACTCCTAACGTGTGGTATGTTTGATGACCTATACTGAGGTATAGAAAAGTTATGGATGAAGAATTGAGGATTTTTAATAGATAGAATTATTAAGCAATTGATCATTAGAGCAATTGAAGTTGATAATGGAAGCATAGGTATTCCAAATCTTCTAGCTATGCTAGACTTTAAATTTTTGACAACAAGCTAAATTTGCACTGATGGGCCTTTAAAAATAAAAATAAATTTTTGTTATTAGCAACACATGGTTACAATTGTGTAGAAATGGGCTTCGTACCACTAACTCATCGTTACCTGTTGCGGTATGATAACACTAAAAATGATTTTTAATGGTTTTGAGCGGTTTAAAGAAGAGTCTATGCTAATTGTTTCGGCTAGACAAAAATAATTTGTGATATAAAAAGGTATTTTATATATCATTGATGCATCATGGAACCTGATGCTGAAATGATGAAAATGATGGAGTTATCAATGCAAAACTACCTAGCGTTGGATGTGATCTAAGGATCATCAGCCCATTATGGTACAATATAGTATGACAAAGTCATAAAATGACGAAATCCTCAAACAGACTGTAAATACAGTACGGTATCAGGACGTCATAAAATGATTTTTAGAATTTTAAAGAAAAGTTAAGTGCCAATTTGATTTGGCTAGACACATCTTTCGATTGATATTCGAATTATTGGTATGTCTAAGCTAATTGATTCAGCAAGATAAATATTTATGAAAATTCAAGTATCTCTTTGAGGATTTATCCCGAACCAAATTGTTTTGGTGCGGAATCTTATACTAAGTCTGAGGTGAACAACCCCGAATATGGGGGATATGCCGATTGGATATAATAATTCAATCTAGTAGCGCAATTAGTCGCTAAACAAGATTAATACGTTATGCATGACGTAAGCGTACGATAGGCTGATTACCTTAAGTACTAGCATCGGTAGTTTACTTTCCTTGTTATTGTAAAAATACCTAGTAATTTATCATTTTGAGGTTTGAATACTGTTAAAACTATGTGTTCATGGTCTATATGACCCCCTAGCATGATATGAAAAGTTTTAACTCCTTAGAGAGATGTCATTGAAGAATGTGATGGTAGAAGAGCTCTTCATAGAAGGAAGCAAGAGGTACTCATTAAATTGAGCATGAAATCAGATAAAAGTTATATTAAAATCTAATTTTGATGAATAAAAGGAGTGGTGATTAGTATACTGTAATTTCGAGAACGAAATTCTTAGAAATAGGGGTGAATGTGATAATCCAAAAATCTATGAGATTTTAAATGATTAAAATAAAGGTTAAAAAATAAAACCTAGATGAGAATTTATTTAAATTGTTTAAGTAAAACCTATATGGTTTGCTATTTGAATGTGAATAGAGAAAATATGGGTTACAAAAATTCTAAACCCTAGAAATGAATTAATATGTACTTGAAGAAAGATGAGTATCTGTATAGAAATATATATATACCTAGTAAGGTGCTATATATTTTAGCAAGAGAAATGATGAATTACATTTAAGGATATAAAAAATTAAGATAAAATTATGTTAATAATTAGCATAGTTTGAATGTTGGCCTTGATTGGCAAATAAGAAAGTGAATAAGTATAAAGTTTTTAGCTAATATGTTTAGTAATAAAAAAATGGAGTAAGTTAAAACTCAAAATGTGAGTTAGAGATAGAATTTTGAGACACGGACTGCTCAGTAGCGTCCGGAATGTCAAGTTTACTCAGAAAAGACAGTAAACACAAAATGTGTAAGGGTTGACTTTTTGGTCAAAGTCAACAGTTGACTTTTATGGAGAAAAGTCAAAATTAGAGTTAAAAGTGTAATATGTGATGATTTATGTGAGCTATGTATGTGATTAAATAAATATACATTATATAATGTGTATACATTTATTTTGTATATAAAGAGAATTAAGAATAAAATTATGTAATCCTAATTATATATTAGGAATGAAGGATTGAATAACTTAAGGTTATGAGATGGGAGAATAATAATATTTATAATATATACTAATTCTAAGATATTTATTTTATATATCTCAATTAATTAATTTTATAACCTAATTAAGGTAAGTTTAATTGAGTTAAGAAATTAAATATACTTGAGTAATGATTTAAATTCCAATTGAGTATATGAAAACCCTAATTAAATGATTAGGATAAGATAGAATTTAAGATAATGGACCGTATTAATTCTTATGGCCAAAAGAATTAAGTGTTAAGCCCAAGTGAGCCCAATTGTTAAGGAACATGTGGGAGAATTAGAAATTATACTAATTTAAGAGTCATATTTTACTAACTCAATTTATTAATTTTATACCCTAATTAAAGTAATTTAATTGAGTTATAAAATTTAGTGTACAAGAGTGATGATTTAAATTCTAAATATATAAATGTAAATCCTAATTAAATATTTAGGGTGAGATAAGATGGAAAGGATTGAACTATAATAATATCATAGCCTAAGAATATAAATAAAGTTCAAGTAAATTAAGATTTAATGGACTAAGGAGATTAAATGATTTAAATGAGCCCAATTATTTAATTAAGCATTGAACTTGTAGATAAATTGATTTAAGAGCAATTAAATTATTAATCTAGCCCAATATATTATGTATGGAGCAAGTATTATAATGGCTCAAATTAATTATGGGTGAAACCCAAGTTAATTTTAGTAAGTAAGTAAAATAATAAGAATGCAAGCCCAATAGAATTTAATTAATAAGTGGCCCAATTTTTTTGACCCACTTAAGGAGGGATTTTCTAGTCATTTGTTAAGTAAATTAATAATTAAATAAAATAAGATTTGGATGGATATTAGGCCATATGGCCGAATAAGATACTGAAAGAAAAGATATGGATAGATTTTTTAGAGATAAGGTGGAAAGAGAAAGATAAGATAAGAAAGGAAAAGATAAGATAAGAAAGAGAGAGAAAGAGGAAAAAGAAAGAAAGAAGCGTGAAATAGAGAGAGAAAAAGAGAAGAATGGCAGCCTTCTTGAAAAAAAAGGAGAAAATCTCCATGGGAGAGAAGAAGAAGAAGAAGAAGGTGAAAAGAAAGGTATAATCCTAACTTTTTAGTTGAATTTTTCTAAATCCAAAATTTGAATCTATGTTTCTAAACTCAAAAACTTTGAATTTTTTAGTTGATGAGTGTTTTATGTTTTGATTTACCCATATTGAGTATTGATTTGTTTGGAAAACAAAAAGAAAGGAAAATATTTTTCTTGTTTATTAAACTGTTTTGGATCAGTCTGCCTCGGAGGTAGTTTCCTCTGTTTTTCTTGCCTTAAATATTTGGAGTGATAATATTAGAAGATATGAAGGTCCTGTAAAAATTTGAGAATTTTTGGCCATACGGTTTGAGAGATATAGATTTTACGGTGAATGACTATTTTTATGAAGCCACCCAAATAACTCTCTGTGTATTAGTCCAAAAATTCTGAAAGTTTTACTGGAGATACATGTATATAGCAGGAGATTACCCTGTAAATTTCAGAAGTTTTGGAGTTAATCTCGATTTATGAAAAATCTGAGAATATTTGAATATTATAGACTATTTAAATATAGTAAATGTATTTTAAAAATTCCAGGAAAAATATATGTTTAATGTGGGACTATAGTCTGCCAAATCCCAGAAGAAAAAAAAAACCAATTTTGGGACTGATTTGGTATTTTTTATATAAATGATGTTATATGGATAAATGAGTTTAATTAAATATGTGATGTCAAAAATATAAAAATAAGATTTTCCGACTTGAGACCCTTAAGCATGGTTTGTGCAGATTTTTGATGGAGGTTTAGGTCGGTTGGGAAGTGTTATGATGTTTGTGGCATTTTAGAATACTTTAATGAGTTAATTAAGGAAAGCAAAACAATTAAAATAAATTATTTATTAATATGATTACTGACTTAAATTATTTTTATATGACTAATAATATTGGATTGAAATATTATTAGTAATGTTTGACTTAAAAGTTATTAAGAGGTGAATAACCTTAGCTTGAAATATTATTAAATAATTAATAATATTAAACGAGAATTTAAAATAGAGAAATAAGTAATTTTAAATATAGTTGTTGAATTTGGTATTCAAAGAACTATATTATGTATGTGATATGTTAGAAAGAAGAATTCAGGGTACTGAAGTTGGTTTTGGGTTTATTGAAATGGTTTCAGTATGCTGAAATGGATTATAGTCTACTACAAGAGGAATACAGGATACTGAATTTGATTTCGAGTTACTGAAATTGAATTCAGTTTGCTAAAATTGATTATGGTTTGCTGAAATAGTGATTTCAGGATGCTGAAATGAAACCTAGTTTACTGAAATAGTAATTTCAGTTTACTTAAATGTTATCTAGTTTACTAAGATAACATAGAAAGGAATAACTTATAAGTATAAGTTATGATATGATTAAAAGATTATCAAAGTATAATGATAATACTAAAACTATAATATAATGTCTAATACTTAACTATGTTAGACAAGTTAATATAAGAACTTATAAAGTAAGTGATTAAGTTTTAAGTCTAAAGTAATACAGCCGTATTCTGCAATAGTTGATGTATAGTATCTGGGCTAAACGATTCCTTCATATGGGGAAGGTATATACGAATTAGTAACCGATCTAACTCGCTGTGAAAACAGTGTTTACGAGACGAAAACTAATGTGTTGGTTGTTTGTGGAAAACCACTCAGTATACTATAGTGAATACTATTAAAGACTCGATATATGCTAGGTTTAGACTTGCAAATGTATATGGTGTTAAGGAATTATCTAATATTTGACTATGTGGTTAAGTGTTAGATAGTATTATGGAATAAGGTATGTTATGCTAATTGAAAGATCAATCGTATAACTGATAGGTATTTTTAATAAGGAGATTAAATTAGATTACTTAGCGGTAATCTGTGGTTCAGGCAAGTTTTCTTAACTCAAACTCGAGTTATTATCTCAAAGCATGTTAGTGGTTTAATTATTTACAATTATTCCACATCTTTGATTATTGATTCGTACTTAGTGCAAATTACATATGTTCATCAGGTATGAAAGGCTGATCACATTCATTACTCTAAGGTTAAGTTAAAGTTGTTCATGGTCCTTGTGATATTAAACATTATTGATTCAGTCATTCAATTATTGGCATTTTAATTCATGTTCTTTCACAATTATTATGTTGTTGAAAACTTGAACGTTTATTCTTTTTTCAATCATGATATATCCTTGTTATATTTACACTTGCTGGGCAAAGTAGTTGCTCACCCTTGCTATATCATGATAACAAAATTGCAGATTAAGACGAAGGTTCAAAGAAGGACACAGACAAGAGCAAAGTACAATCTTAGATTGTTATGCGAATAACTATTTAGTTATCTTATGTAAACCTTTCGTAATTTTGAAAGTATGTTTTCGATTAAGGTTAACAAACCTGGGGAAATGTTATATAATTATGTTAAATAAACAAGATATGTTTATTATTCCACATTACATGATAGAATATGTATAATAATGAAGTACCGTAACGTACCAAGTTCGAGGTTCTTGGGACCCGAATTTGGGGGCGTCACAAAATCTAACAAAAAATGATGTCAATAGTAATAAACTAACAACTCAGGTCCCCGACAACGACGGCCAAAAACTTGTTGCGCCGTTTCGGTGTTAACAAAACGGGCATAAAATGCGTGCAAGTATACACAGTCGACAACTAATAAATGTGATAAGTAGAGATCGTTCCCACGGAGAAAAGAGGTTAGGTTTAAACTATCATGCAACAATCCTATAGTTATTTTCGTCTACTTAAACGAATATCAAATTGTGCTATAATAACTAGACTGATTTTAACATAAACTTAACTAATTAACAGACGAGGGGTTCAAATTAAAGAAATATGGGATCCTAACTTCACCTATTGCATCGTCTAGATTACCAACACCTCATGTCAAGCATAAATAATCACATAGGAATGCTCGTCGGGAGCACGAATGTGAGACAAGGATATTTGTCAATAAACCAAGCCCATATCATAAAATATCTACAAAAGAGATAGAAATCACATGAACACCAATAAAACCTAAATCACTATATGTCTATGTGATTTACAAGCTATATCAGTTTAAGTGCAAGCCCCCAATAGACTACATATGGCAATACGGTATATTTCTATTCGGATTACGAATCACAAAACTCATTGAATGTAAGTTTCAGGAACATAACTAGCATGGCAAAATCTAAGTTTATACTTCCTCTTTCAATTCCATATAAACTATTACAGTAGATGTTGATCAAGCATCTAAACATACAATACAACCATGCTAGGCAATCCATACATTTTCACTCATACATTTCAAAGAGGCATAAAACCCTAGACTAAGCAATAAGATCCATTAGAATCCCATAATGGTAGTTAGTTCATCTCTGAACCATAAACCGTTATGGGATTTTAGCCAAGCATTTGAAGCAACAATGAAAGTAAGAGAAAAGAGAGATAGAGAATGCAAATCTTGTGGTTCCCCTATCAATAGAAGCTAAAAAGCTCAAGCTTAGACCACAAACAAGCTCCAAAGTGAAACCCTAACAATGGAAGCTACTTAGAACAAGTGGAAAGAAGAGTTAAGCTCCAAGACCCTTCAAGTTCTCTAGCCCTAGAAAAATATAAGAAAACTTGAATGCTCTAAATAATATTCAGTCTGAGAAGTGATAAGTCATCCCCGTTCAATACATAACATAAACCCTTAAAAGCATTACACTCAGTCTAGTAAAATGAAAAGTTAACATTTTGGGAGATGTACGGCCGCGCGGCCTTGCCTTGTATTACTGGTGCGGGCGCGCGCTCGTCCCTTGTATTCTTGGGGCGGCCGCGTGTGCTGCTAAAATCTGGTTTTTGTTGTGCTTCCTTCATGCTTCTTGTTCCTTCACGTTTGCTACTTCAAGACCTTTGTGCACCTACCCTTTTCATCATCATGCCAAGCCCAATCCCACCTTGCCTTGTTCCAATTCCTTGCTAAATCAAGCCATTACTTGCCATAAGATTTTCCTGCCTGAAATATGCAAAACAAAGACAAAACATATTAAAAGACACTAAAATGCTTGAGTTTAAGCCATAATCATAGCAAGTTGATATCCAATAAGTACGTATAAAACCTACTTATTAAATACCCCCAAACTTAAACTATTGCTTGCCCTCAAACAAAAACACAAATGCATACTACATGATATGTAACTAAACTACATGAAAATGAATCCCAATATATCAGCCATGTTATGAATTCCAACAAGTTGCCTCAGAGAAATAACAAGAACAATGAACAAAGAAATAGCTCAAGCAACAGTTATAAAGACGTACAATCTGTAAATCACAACCTGTTACTAAGATGTAGTGTGTGTGTGCAATGTCATAAATAAGCTAAACAGAGGAAAAGTTTCCACATGCTATACTTCTAAGGAAGGAAAATTGAGGTTTTAAATCAATAATCTTTCATTTATACAAAATAATGACCAAACCAACACACAGATACAAGCTAAGGAGCAACAAGGGCTTATTATTCTTTTATTCACACACAGGGGCGATATTCGCACTTTTCCCGCGGCTACACCCGACTGTGCAATGCTAGGCCCTCTTAGGCTTTTCAATGATACCCATTTAACGAGCTTTTGACCAACGACTCCCAAACCATAAAGGCCTTAGGGCGCTGGGTGTAGAGATAATCTCCTAGGGTGTACTTGCTCGAGTATCAAAGGCCACAAGACTTCGCTAACCAAGGTGTTTATTCTATTTTTTTCTTTTTTCACAGCTTATTCTCTTTTCTTTTGCTTTTTTCTTTTTCTTTTTCTTTTTCTTTTTATTTTTATTTTTCTTTTTAATAGCATGCATACCCAATGTTTTCCCTCAAACTTGTATTCAAGTGTTGTTAAGGTCTTTATTGCTTTTATTACACAATTCTAGCAAGTGAAAACAAAAATTTCCCCCCTCAGAAGACAAGCATGTACTAACCTAACCAACAAGCAAATAAAGACAGTATTGTGCTATCCGGTGACATCAAAGCAACAGGTATAGAATACATCATGTATAAAAATATAACTGAGCTTAAGCTACTAACAGAGTTCAATAATCTATCATATCTCAATGTCATCATTGGTCAGACTGGAATTCAACAGGCTAAACAAAAGGGATTATGCAATGCAATGCAATAAAATATAACTAAATAAACAAAATAAAATAAAGCTAAATTTTTTTTATGCAGAATTTAACTAACACATACTAGAATGCAATGCAACTACTATATACAACCTATCATGCAATAAAAATTATATGCAACTAAAACTAAATGCAAAAATTTAAAACTATATGCAACTACTACTACTAACACCCAATACCCCCAAACTTGAAATATTCAATGTCCCTATTGAAGGTAAAGGGTCAGGAAAACTCCCCTTACTAATCGGCATGGCCACCCTCCTCGGGTGGTGAGTCTGGTGGCGGGAATGGCATGTTGGAATGGAAGGTGTGCCACTCCAGCATTGTTCCTTGCTGATAAATTGCCTCAGCCAGCGTACGGGTCATGCTATCGGTAAATGATACAAATCTCCTATGAAGCGCGTCTATCCTCCTCTCTAAACGACAAAATTGGTGACCCTGCTGTATGTCACCGACTGGAGGAAGGGCTGCACCCTCTGATGGCTGTGGCTGTGGTGGTGGAACTGTTGGCGGAGGTGGAAGGATGAATCCTTTTCCTCGAGGATATGCTATGCCCCCGTTCCAGTCCTTAAAGTGCTTGATCGTGGCATGAGTGATGTCGCCGCTCGGCGTTTGTACCTGTTCATCTCCCCATTTATTTCCTGCCTCAGCACAGAGATGGGCCACTATGGATGTGTGTGGAAGCGACCCGATGGTACTGTCTCTCATAAAGCGCAGCATATTCTGATTTAGCAAATACCTGACGTCAATATACTTCCCTGTGATGATCCCCCACAATATGATAGCCCTCTCGACTATAATCTCATGCTGGTGTGTCGATGGCATCAAGTTGGCACAGAGGAACAGATTTCATGCCTTGGCATATCTGTTGAGACCGGAGGCAGGGAAAGTGGTGTACTCATCAGTAGTATCTTTCTTAATTTTCCACACTGTGCCTGGCGCACACAAATCACGGATCAACTGATCAAGGTCCATCTCAAATCGATCAAGCACAGTCCAACTTGCTTGGCCAGCTAAGGGTGGAGGAAAATTGTATACCTCATGGATCACCGCAGGACGATAGTCAATGAGTTGGCCCCTAACAAAAGATCGGCCGCTCTGTGCTATCTTGGCGTTGGCATAGAATTCACGAACGATAGGCAACGACACCGGCGGCAGTGTTGCACAAACACCTTGCCATCCCATCTCACGGATCATGGCACACATTTCCCCATCCTCTTTTGTTGGCTTCAGACCCCGTTCCTTCAAAATAGTTTTGGCTGCTATCCGATAGTACTCAATTTGGTCCTCGCTGCTAATGAATCTCATCAGATCCAAGGGATTCTCACTTTCATCACTGTGAGTGGGCGATGTGGGAGCGGCTGATCATGCACGTTTAGGACCCATTGATGATTGTCATAAAAATCTTATACAAACCCTTGATTTGATGAATTCTGAAGAAACCCCCAAACTTGAACTCCGAATATCTTTGTAAAGCTTGATTGAACAAACCCCAATCTTAAACAGAATTCCCCTAATTTGCAAATTCTAGAAATCCAAAACTCAAACCCTAACTTGAACAGAACCTACTGGAACGTGATGGTATGGGAAGATAGGCTAGGTTTAGATGATGAAGAAAGGAAGAATCCGTGTAGGAGATGGAGAAGATTGGGTGATGGAATGGGATTAGGGCTAGGATTGAGAGAATAGGTTTGTGAGAAAGAGGGTGTTCAGTGTATTTGAGAAAGAACGTGTATTGTGAAAGGGGCTTGATCAATTAGATATAGGATATAAGGGTTGGACGGCTGTGTCAAATTTAAAAACTGCAGTTAGAGTCGGGCGCGGGCGCGCCGGCTTAAGCTTTGCTGGAAGCACGGTCGCGCGGGCTGTAAAACTAGGTTCTATGGATTGGCAATCGGCGGGGGCGCACGGGCTGTAGCTTTGTTTGTGGCGCGGCCGCGCGGCCCTGAGCCCAGCCAAAATTTTGCTATTTCTTTTTGTAGCAACAATGTGAGGGCATAAGAAGTAACTTTGAAGACTTTCCTTACTTGCACATATAGTAATCAAGAATTATGTATAACTTGATCCCATAAGCAAAAATGCATATGTAAGATGTATGTACTGTTAAATCCTTAGCAATGCTATGTAAGTGACTCGTATCTATGTGAATTCCCAAAAAAATTGCTATAGGCTTATATGCAATATGCTAACATGTCAAAAATATGAGACAAGAATTAAATATGAGAGAGAAGAGAGTTGATGGGGTGCCTCCCATTGAGCGCTTGTTTACAGTCCATAAGCTAGACTCTATCTGAGTTTGGTCAAGTGGTGGAAAGGATCGAGGCAACCTTCTCTCGATTCACCTCGCCGTTATAATAGTGCTTTAGTCTTTGTCGGTTCACCTTAAAGGGCTTGTCCGGGTATTGGTCATAAATTTCCACTGCACCATGCGGGAACACAGTTTCACCGTGAAGGGGCCCGACCATCAAGATTTGAGCTTTCTGGGGAATAAACTGAGACGAGATTTATATAGTAACACTCCCTGCCCCGGCTCAAATGTTCTTTCTAAGATTTTCCTGTCGTGCCACCTTTTGACCTTCTCCTTATAAAGCTTGGAATTCTTATAGGCTTGCAATCTGAACTCGTCAAGCTCGTTAAGTTGAAGAAGCCTTTTCTCCCCCGCAACCCTTCAAATTAAAATTCAGCTTCTTAATGGCCCAGTAGGCCTTATGTTCGAGGTCCATGGGGAGATGGCAGGCCTTCCCGTACACAAGTTGGTATGGCGACATACCCAGGGGTGTTTTGTAAGAAGTCCTATAGGCCCACACCGCATCGTCGAGCTTGAGGGACCAATCCTTTCGTGTGGGATTCACAATCTTTTCTAATATTCTCTTCACCTCAAGATTTGATACCTCAGCCTGGCCATTTGTCTGGGGGTGGTAAGCTGTAGCAATACGATGATTCACCCCATATTTGGCAAGAAGCGCAGAAAATTGACGATTACAGAAGTGTGTACCCTCATCACTGATGATGGCTCTAGGCGTCCCGAAGCATGTGAATATGCATTTCTGAAGAAAATATAGGACCACCCGAACATCATTGGTTGGTAAGGCTGCTACCTCTACCCATTTGGACACATAATCGACCGCTAGCAATATGTATAAATTTCCACAAGATGAGACAAAAGGCCTTATGAAATCAATTCCCCATACGTCAAAGATTTTGACTTCCAGGATCATATTCAGAGGCATCTCATTTCTCTTGGATATGTTACCCACGCGCTAACAACGGTCACAGTTCTGGACAAAGTGTGAGCATCTTTAAACAGTATTGGCCAATAAAAATTGGCCTGAAGTACTTTGGCTGCCGTCCTCTCACCCTCATAATGGCCTATATAATCTGATGAGTGGCAATCTCGCAGTATGCTTTCCATCTCGCTCTCTGGGATGCACCGCCTAATCATTATATCTGCGCACGGTCTAAATAAGTACGGTCTAAATAATATTGCTCACTAAGAAGTTTGTAAAATCTACGAACCAAGGCATCTCGCCATGCACCAAGAACAACTACTCGTCCAGGAAGGACTCATTGATCATTACTTTGTCATTTCTGTCCATCCTCGGATTTTCCAGTCGAGATAAGTGGTCAGCCACTTGGTTCTCGGTCCCTTTTCTGTCTTTAATTTCTAAGTCAAACTCTTCGAGAAGAAGTATCCACCGAATGAGTCGAGGTTTTGCATCCTTCTTTGAAATTAGGTATCTGATCGCAACATGATCTGTGTATACAATTACCTTTGTGCCAATCAAATATGACCTAAATTTATCGAAAGCATATACCACTGCAAGAAGTTCCTTCTCGGTGGTGGTGTAGTTTAACTGGGCGTCTGTCAGGGTTTTTATTGCGTAATAAATCACATGAAAGATCTTGTCCCTACACTGTCCCAATACCACCCCCACGGCGAAGTCTCTTGCATCACACATCAGTTCGAAGGGGAGAGACCAGTCTGGTGCTGTAATGACGGGAGCCGTAGTTAATTTCTTTTTTAAATATTTAAAGGCTACCAGGCATTCCTCATCGAATTTGAATGGGACGTCCTTCTAGAGTAAACTGCACAAAGGCTTAGTAATCTTCGAGAAGTCTTTGATGAAACGCCGGTAAAAGCCTGCATGCCCGAGGAAACTACAGACCCCCTTTACTGAGGATGGTGGCGGTAAACTTTCTATGGTCTCCAATTTAGATCTATCCACCTCTAGACCTTTTTCAAAAACATTATGGCCCTGAATAATACCTTCTTGTACCATAAAATGGCACTTCTCCCAGTTTAGAACGAGGTAAGTCTCAACACATCTCCTTAACACGAATACCAAATTCTCTAAACAGATGTCGAAAGAGTCCCCAAAGATAGAGAAATCATCCATGAAGACTTCTACATTGTGCTCGACCATGTCCGAGAATATAGCCATCATGCATCTTTGGAAAGTGGTTGTGCGTTGCATAACCCGAAAGACATCCTTTTAAATGTAAATGTACTATATGGGCACATGAAGGTGGTCTTCTCTTGGTCCTCGAGGGCTATTACAATCTTATTATACCCCGAGTAACCGTCCAGGAGGCAATAGTAGTCGTGGCCTGCTAGCCTATCCAGCATTTGATTAATAAATGGGAGAGAGAAATGATCTTTCCTTGTAGCTTTATTCAGTCTGCGATAGTCCAGTAGACTCTCCATCCCGTAACTGTCCTAGTAGGTATTAGCTCATTCTTTTCATTAGTCACGACTATCATGCCTCCCTTCTTCAGGACGCACTGCACCGGGCTCACCTATGTGCTATCTGATATCGGATAAATTATTCCAGCATCTAACCATTTAAGGATCTCCTTTTTGACAACCTCTTTTATAATTGGGTTCAATCTTCATTGTTGCACTATTGATAGCTTGTTGTCATCCTTCAAGAGTATCTTATACATGTAGTAGGAAGCGCTAATCCCTTTGATGTCAGCTATGGTCCACCCAATAGCTGATTTAAACTCTCTAAGGACCCTCAGCAATTTACCCTCTTGTTCGAATGATAAAGCAGAAGCGATGATAATCGACAACGTAGAAGATTTTCATAGATATGTATATCTCAAATGATCCAAAAGAGGTTTCAGGCCAAGTGTGGGAGCCACCTCTAGAGAAGGCTTTAGTCGCTCTGATGACTCCCCAGTCTGTCCAAGTGGTTCGATGGGAATTTTGAACTTTCGCATCTGAGGCACCGTATTCAGAATTTGGATGCACTCCACCACATCTGTCTCTTCCATGTCAGATTCTCCCAGAAAAGCATTCTCCCAGAAGAGCATTCTCTAATGGATCCATACTCAGCAAGTGTTCCGATTCTTCCTGCAGTATCCTATCGATAGTATCCATTCTGAAAGTCTTCCTCATCTATGGGAAACTTTATAGCCTTGAAGACGTTGAACGTCACCTCTTGGTCTTGAACCCTCATAGTCAATTCTCCCTTTTGTACATCTATGAGTGTTCTCCCGGTGGATAAAAACGGTCTCCCCAGTATAATTGGAATGTTCTTGTCTTCCTCGAAGTCCAGGATGATAAAGTCTGCAGGGAATATGAACTTATCTACCTTCACTAACACGGCTTAAACAATGCCTCTAGGGTAGGTGATGGATCTATCCGCTAGCTGCAAAGATATGCTTGTTGGCTTAGGAGCCAACAATCCCAACTGAGTGAACACCGATAGTGGCATCAAATTTATTCTTGCCCCCAAGTCGCATAGGTACTTGTTGAAGGACAACTCCCCAATAGAGCATGGAATTGTGAAGCTCCTTGGATCCTTAATCTTTGGAGGTAACTTTCTCTATAAGACTGCACTATACTCCAATGTCAAGGCCACTGTTTCATAGTCTTCTAACCTCTTTTTCCTTGACAGTATTCCATTCATGAACTTTGCGTAGCTCGGCATTTATTCCAACGCCTCAGCAAAGGGAATATTGATTTGCAGCTTCTTGAATACCTCCAAAAACTTGGCGAACTGCTTATCCAATTTATGCTTCTGAATCCTCTGTGGATAAGGTGCAGGAGGGTAGACTACTTGGGGTGGAACATGGGTTTTCTCAGGGTTTTCCTCCTTATATGCCTCAACTGCATTGCCTCCATCATTCCCATCCTTCAAATTTTCTTCAACAATTTTTTCACTTGGGCGCGGGCACACCGGGTTTTGCTCTTCAATAGGCGCGGCCGCGCCAGCCTCCTTCTCAGTTGTTTGCTTCCTAGACCTTAAGGTGATTGCTTGGCATTGTTCTTTGCTGTCTCTTCTCCCCGAATTTGCTTCTGTAATGCTTGGAAGAGTCCCTTGCGATCTATTTAAGATTGCATTGGCAATTTGGCCAATTTGAGTCTCCAATGTCTTAAGAGATACCGCTTGACTCTTAACCAACAACTTGAGTTCTTCTATTTCAGCCCTCTCCTCTGATTGATGACTAGGAGATGGAGTGTGTTGATGTTGTGGTTGATGAAATCCGAGTGGGTGTGACTGTCTCGGTGCATACTGCTGTTGAGAGTGTTGTGGCTGAGATTTTGGTTGGTAGGGTTGATATTAGTAATGTTGGGCATTTTGGTATATTTGGTGTGGTTGTTGTTGAGGAGGTTGGTATTGATTTTGTTGTTGTAGTGTATGGTATTGAGTTTGTTGAGATGTTTGAGGCTGTTGGGCATTTTGGTTGTTACTCCAACTGAAGTTAGGATGGTTCCGATTGTTTGGATGGTAGGAGTTTGGGAACTGATTTTGAGGCTTCTGGTAGTTGCTGACGAACTGGACCGACACGGTAGTGATGGCACACTGCTCAGTTGGGTGTGCTCCGGCACACAACTCACATACAAATGCAACTTGCTGAACTCTACTTTCAGCCATAGAATCTATCTTCTTGTTCATGGCCGCCATTTGTGCAAACAATGCTGTGATGGCATCCACATCCAATACTCTGGCCACTTTAGGTTAAACCATTCTTGCTGTTGGATTTTGATATTCATTGGCCGCCATAGTTTCAATCAGATCGTAGGCTGTCAAATAATTTTTAGCTTATAGAGCTCCTCCCGATGCGGCGTCAATGATTGGCCTTGACTGCCACCCCAAAGCATTATAGAACGAATATATCACCATCTAGTCAGGCATTCCATGGTGCGGACATTTTCTGAGAATCTCTTTGTAGCGTTCCCATGCCTCATACAACGATTCCCCTTATTGCAAACTGAGTCAGAGCACTCCTCATGGAAGCAGTCTTAGCCATGGGGAAGAATTTGGTTAGAAATTTCTATGCTAAGTCTTCCCACGTGGTGATTGATCTTGAGGGTAATGAATGCAACCAACTCTTTGCCTTATCCCTTAAGGTGAACGGGAATAATCGAAGTTTCACTGCATCATCCGAAATGCTGTTGAATTTAAAGGTGTCGCACATCTCAATGAAGCTCAGGATATGTTCATTTGGATCTTTCAGTAGCTGCACACCCAAATTGGACAGTGTTTCGAACCATCTGCAGTGTCCCTGGTTTTATCTTGAAAGTATTCGCAGCTATCGCTGGCTTAACTATACTGGATTGCAGATCAGAAATTTTTGGTATGGAGTAGTCCCTCAAGGCTCTTTGCTCTTCAGCCATTGGCTCGGGTTGTTCAGGTTCCTCTTGTTGGTTAGTGTTTCTAGTGTTTGCTCTCCAAGCTCTGCTGTTAATGTTCTCTTACAGAGGCACCAACACATGAGTGGAGGCTCTTGTTTGCATAAACTAACCACAAGTACCTGAAACACAAATGAAAAATAAAATAGAAATGAGAATAGAGAAGATTTGTTCACGTCAGACAAATCTAACAAAAATTGATGTCAATAGTAGTAAACTAACAACTCAGGTCCCCAGCAACGGCACCAAAAACATTGTTGCGCCGTTTCGGTGTTAACAAAATGGGCATAAAATGCGTGCAAGTATACACGGTCGACAAGTAATAAATGTGATAAGTAGAGATCGTTCCCATGAAAGGAAAAAGGTTAGGTTTAAACTATCATGCAACAAATATATAGTTATTTTCATCTGCTTCAACGAATATCAAATTATGCTATAATAACTACACTGATTTTAACATAAACTTAACTAATTAACAGACGAGGGGTTCAAATTAGAGAAATATGGGATCCTAACTTCACCTATTGCTTCGTATAGATTACCAACACCTTATGCCAAGCATAAATAATCACATATAAATGCTCGTCGGGAGCACGAATGTGAGACAAGGCTATTTATCAATAAACCATGCCCATATCATATAATATCTTCAAAAGAGATAGAAATCACATGAACACCAATAAAACCTAAATCACTATATGTCTATGTGATTTACAAGCTATATCAGTTTAAGTGCAAGCCCCCAATAGACAACATATGGCAATATGGTATATTTCTATTCGGATTACGAATCACAAAACTCATCGAATGTAAGTTTCACGAACATAACTAGTATGGCAAAATCTAAGTTTACACTTCCTCTTTCAATTCCATATAAACTATTACAGTAGATGTTGATTAAGCATCTAAACATACATTATAACTATGCTAGGCAATCCATACATTTTCACTCATATATTTCAAAGAGGCATAAAACCCTAGACTAAGCAATAAGATCCATTAGAATCCCATAATGGTAGTTAGTTCATCTCTGAACCACAAACCATTATGGGATTTAAGTCAAGCATTTGAAGCAACAATGAAAGTAAGAGAAAAGAGAGATAGAGAATGCAAATCTTGTGGTTCCCCTTTCAATAGAAGCTAAAAAGCTCAAGCTTAGACCACAAACAAGCTCCAAAGTGAAACCCTAACAATGGAAGCTACTTAGAACAAGAAGGGAAGAAGAGTTAAGCTCCAAGACCCTTCAAGTTCTCTAGCCCTAGAAAAATGTAAGAAAACTTGAATACTCTAAATAATATTCAGCCTGAGAAGTGATAAGTCATCCCCGTTCAATACACAACATAAACCCTTAAAAGTATTACACTCAGCCGACTAAAATGAAAAGCCAACATTTTGGGACAGGCGTGGCCGCGCGGTCTTGCCTTGTATTCTTGGCGCGGGCGCGCTGAGACCCAGAGCTGCCTCTGGACTCCATATCGGCGTGGGTGCGCGCTCGTCCCTTGTATTCTTGGAGCTGCCGCGCGTGCTGCTAAAATCTACTGATGCAATTTGGTTTTTGTTGTGATTCCTTGTGCTTCCTTCATGCTTCTTGTTCCTTCACATTTGCTGCTTCAAGACCTTTATGCACCTTCCCTTTTCATCATCATGCCAAGTCCAATCCCACCTTGCCTTGTTCCAATTCCTTGCCAAATCATGCCATTACTTACCATAAGAGTTTCCTGCCTAAAATATGCAAAACAAAGACAAAACATATTAAAAGACACTAAAATGCTTGAGTTTAAGCCATAATCATAGCAAGTTGATATCCAATAAGTAGGTATAAAACCTACTTATCAAATACCCCCAAACTTGAACTATTGCTTGCCCTCAAGCAAAAACACAAATGCATACTACATAATATGCAACTAAACTATATGAAAATGAATCCCAATATATCAGCCATGTTATGAATTCCAACAAGATGCCTCAGAGAAATAACAAGAACAATGAACAAAGCAATAGCTCAAGCAACAGTTATAAATACATACAATCTGTAAATCACAACCTGTTACTAAGATGTAGTGTGTGCGTGCAATGTCATAAACAAGCTTGACAGAGGAAAAGATTCCACATGCTATACTTCTATGGAAGGAAAATTGAGGTTTTAAATCAAGAATCTTTAATTTATACAAAGCAATGACCAAACCAATACACAGATACAAGCTAAGGAGCAACAAGGGCTTATTATGCTTTTATTCTCACACGGAGGCGATATTAGCACTTTTCCCGCGGCTACACCCGACTGTGCAATGCTAGGCCCTCTTAGGCTTTTCAATGATACCCATTTAACGAGCTTTCGACCAACGACTCCCAAACCATAAAGGCCTTAGGGCGCTGGGTGTAGAGACAATCCCCTAGGGAGTACTTGCTCGAGTATCAAAGGCCACAAGACTTCGCTAGCCAAGGTGTTTATTCTATTTTTTTCTTTTTTCACAGCTTATTCTCTTTTCTTTTGCTTTTCTCTTTTTCTTTTTCCTTTTCTTTTTAATAGCATGCATACCCAAAGTTTTCCCTCAAACTTGTATTCCAGTGTTGTTAAGGTCATTATTGCTTTTATTACACAATTCTAGCAAGTAAAAACAAAAATTTTCCCCCTTAGAAGACAAGCATGTACTAACCTAGCCAACAAGCAAATAAAGACAGTACTGTGCTATCCGGTGACATCAAAGCAACAGGTATAGATTACATCGTGTATAAAAATATAACTGAGCTTAAGCTACTAACAGAGTTTAATAATCTATCATATCTCAATGTCATCATTGGCCAGACTGGAATTCAACAAGCTAAACAAAAGGGATTATGCAATGCAATGCAATTAAACATAACTAAATAAACAAAATAAAATAAAGCTAAAAAATTTTTATGCAGAATTTAACTAACACATACTAGAATGCAATGCAACTACTATATACAACCTATCATGCAATAAAAACTATATGCAATTAACTAAATGCAATTAAAACTAAATGCAAAAATTTAAAACTATATGCAACTACTACTACTAACACCCAATACCCCCAAACTTGAAATATTCAATGTCCTCATTGAAGGTAAAGGGTCAGGAAAACTCCCCTACTGATCTGCATGGCCACCCTCCTCAGGTGGTGAGTCTAGTGGCGGGATGGCATGTTGGAACCGAAGGTGGGCCACCCCAGCATTGTTCCTTGCTGAGAAAATGCCTCAGCCAGCACACGGGTCATACCATCGACAAACTTGCGACCCTGCTGTATGTCACTGGCTGGAGGAGGGGCTACACCCTCTGATGGCTGTGGCTGTGGTGGTGGAACTACTAGCAAAGGTGGAAGGATGAATCCTTTTCCTTAAGGATGTGCTGTGCCCCCGTTCCAGTCCTCAAAGTGCTTGATCGTGGCATGAGTGATGTCGCTGCTCGGCATTTGTACCTGTTCATCTCCCCATTCATTTCCTACCTTAGCACAGAGATGGGCCACTATGGATGCATGTGGAAGCGACCCGGTGGTACTGCCTCTCATAAAGCGTAGCATATTCTGATTCAACAAATGCCCGGTGTCGATATACTTCCCTGTGATGATCCCCCACAATATTATAGCCCTCTCAACTGTAATCTCATACTGGTGCGTCGATGGCATCAAGTTGGTACAGAGGAACAGATTCCATGCCTTGGCATATCTGTTGAGACCGGAGGCAGGGAAAGTGGTGTAATCATCAGTAGTATCTTTCTTAATTTTCCACACTGTGCCTAGCGCACACAAATCACGGATTAACTGATCAAGGTCCATCTCAAATCGATCAAGCACAGTCCAACTTGCTTGGCCAGCTAAGGGTGGAGGTAAATTGTATACCTCATGGATCACCGCAGGACGATAGTCAATGAGTTGGCCCCTAACAAAAGATCGGCCGCTCTGTGCTATCTTGGCATTGGCATAGAATTCACGAACGATAGGCAACGACAACGGCGGCAGTGTTGCACAAACACCTTGCCATCCCATCTCGCGGATCATGGCACACATTTCCCCATCCTCTTTTGTTGGCTTCAGACCCCGTTCCTTTAAAACAGTTTTGGCTGCTATCCGATAGTACTCAATTTGGGCCTCGATGCTAATGAATCTCATCAGATCCAAGGGATTCTCACTTTCATCACTGTGAGTGGGCGATGTGGGAGCGGCTGATCATGCACGTTTAGGACCCATTGATGATTGTCATAAAAATCTTATACAAACCCTTGATTTGATGAATTCTGAAGAAACCCCCAAACTTGAACTCCGAATATCTTTGTAAAGCTTGATTGAACAAACCCCAATCTTAAACAGAATTCCCCTAATTTGCAAATTCTAGAAATCCAAAACTCAAACCCTAACTTGAACAGAACCTACTGGAACGTGATGGTATGGGAAGATAGGCTAGGTTTAGATGATGAAGAAAGGAAGAATCCGTGTAGGAGATGGAGAAGATTGGGTGATGGAATGGGATTAGGGCTAGGATTGAGAGAATAGGTTTGTGAGAAAGAGGGTGTTCAGTGTATTTGAGAAAGAACGTGTATTGTGAAAGGGGCTTGATCAATTAGATATAGGATATAAGGGTTGGACGGCTGTGTCAAATTTAAAAACTGCAGTTAAAGTCGGGCGCGGGCGCGCCGGCTTAAGCTTTGCTGGAAGCACGGTCGCGCGGGCTGTAAAACTAGGTTCTATGAATTGGCAATCGGCGGGGGCGCACGGGCTGTAGCTTTGTTTGTGGCGCGGCCGCGCGGCCCTGAGCCCAGCCAAAATTTTGCTATTTCTTTTTGTAGCAACAATGTGAGGGCATAAGAAGTAACTTTGAAGACTTTCCTTACTTGCACATATAGTAATCAAGAATTATGTATAACTTGATCCCATAAGCAAAAATGCATATGTAAGATGTATGTACTGTTAAATCCTTAGCAATGCTATGTAAGTGACTCGTATCTATGTGAATTCCCAAAAAAATTGCTATAGGCTTATATGCAATATGCTAACATGTCAAAAATATGTTCAATGAGCTTCCAACACCAAAAATATATGCAATGATTCCTAAGTTCAAAAATATAGGCAATAGTCGTTCAAATCCCATGAATATATGCAAGGAGTTTCTAACTCCCAAAAATATATGCAACATGCCTAATATCCAAAAATATAGGCAATGAGCATCCAAACACCAAAACTTGTTCAAAAATAGTCACAGTTTTTCCAAATGATTAGAATTAAATAGGGGCAAGGAAATGTAGAGATTAGTAACCAAAATTAAACATGAGGGGGAAATAGAGATATATGAGACAAGAATTAAATATGAGAGAGAAGAGAGTTGATGGGGTGCCTCCCATTGAGCGCTTGTTTACAGTCCATAAGCTAGACTCTGTCTGAGTTTGGTCAAGAGGTGGAAAGGATCGAGGCAACCTTCTCTCGATTCACCTCGCCGTTATAATAGTGCTTTAGTCTTTGTCGGTTCACCTTAAAGGGCTTGTCCGGGTAATTGTCATAAATTTCCACTGCGCCATGCAGGAACACAGTTTTCACCTTGAAGGGGCCCGACCATCAAGATTTGAGCTTTCTGTGGAATAAACTGAGACAAGATTTATATAGTAACACTCCCTGCCCCGGCTCAAATGTTCTTTCTAAGATTTTCCTGTCGTGCCACCTTTTGACCTTCTCCTTATAAAGCTTGGAATTCTTATAGACTTGCAATCTGAACTCGTCAAGCTCGTTAAGTTGAAGAAGCCTTTTCTCCCCCGCAGCCCTTCAAATTAAAATTCAGCTTCTTAATGGCCCAGTAGGCCTTATGTTCGAGGTCCATGGGGAGATGGCAGGCCTTCCCGTACACAAGTTGGTATGGCGACATACCCAGGGGTATTTTGTAAGAAGTCCTATAGGCCCACACCGCATTGAGGGACCAATCCTTTCGTGTGGGATTTACAATCTTTTCTAATATTCTCTTCACCTCAAGATTTGATACCTCAGCCTGGCCATTTGTCTGGGGGTGGTAAGCTGTAGAAATACGATGATTCACCCCATATTTGGCCAGAAGCGTAGAAATTTAACGATTACAGAAGTGTGTACCCTCATCACTGATGATAACTCTAGGCGTCCTGAAGCGTGTGAATATGCTTTTCTGAAGAAAACGTAGGACCACCCGAGCATCATTGGTTGGTAAGGCTGCTACCTCTACCCATTTGGACACATAATCGACCGCCAACAATATGTATAAATTTCCACAAGATGAGACAAAAGGCCCCATGAAATCAATTCCCCATACGTCAAAGATTTCGACTTCCAGGATCATATTCAGAGGCATCTCATTTCTCTTGGATATGTTACCCACGCGCTAACAACGGTCACAGTTCTGGACAAAGTGTGAGCATCTTTAAACAGTATTGGCCAATAAAAATTGGCCTGAAGTACTTTGGCTGCCGTCCTCTCACCCTCATAATGGCCTATATAATCTGATGAGTGGCAATCTCGCAGTATGCTTTCCATCTCGCTCTCTGGGATGCACCGCCTAATCATTATATCTGCGCACGGTCTAAATAAGTACGGTCTAAATAATATTGCTCACTAAGAAGTTTGTAAAATCTACGAACCAAGGCATCTCGCCATGCACCAAGAACAACTACTCGTCCAGGAAGGACTCATTGATCATTACTTTGTCATTTCTGTCCATCCTCGGATTTTCCAGTCGAGATAAGTGGTCAGCCACTTGGTTCTCGGTCCCTTTTCTGTCTTTAATTTCTAAGTCAAACTCTTCGAGAAGAAGTATCCACCGAATGAGTCGAGGTTTTGCATCCTTCTTTGAAATTAGGTATCTGATCGCAACATGATCTGTGTATACAATTACCTTTGTGCCAATCAAATATGACCTAAATTTATCGAAAGCATATACCACTGCAAGAAGTTCCTTCTCGGTGGTGGTGTAGTTTAACTGGGCGTCTGTCAGGGTTTTTATTGCGTAATAAATCACATGAAAGATCTTGTCCCTACACTGTCCCAATACCACCCCCACGGCGAAGTCTCTTGCATCACACATCAGTTCGAAGGGGAGAGACCAGTCTGGTGCTGTAACAACGGTCACAGTTCTGGACAAAGTTGTGAGCATCTTTAAATAGTGTTGGCCAATAAAAACCAGCTTGAAGTACTTTGGCGGCCGTCCTCTCACCCCCATAATGGCCTATATAATCTGATGAGTGGCAATCTCGCAGTATGCTTTCCATCTCGCTCTCTAGGATGCACCGCCTAATCATCATATTAGCGCACTGTCTAAATAAGTACGGCTCATCCCAACTATACCAGTGAGCATCGTACATAAACTTCTTCTTTTGGGCTCTAGAAAAGTAAGACGGGATAATATTTCTCACTAAAAAGTTTTCAAAATCCTCGAACCAGGGCATCTCGCCATGCACCACGAACAACTGCTCATCCGAGAAGGACTCATTGATCATTACTTTTGTTGTTTTTGTCTATCCCCGAATTTTTCAGTCGGGATAAGTGGTCAGCCACTTGGTTCTGAGTCCCTTTTTTGTCTTTAATTTCTAAGTCAAACTCTTGGAGAAGAAGTATCCACCGAATGAGTCGAGGTTTTGCGTCCTTCTTTAAAATCAGGTATCTGGTCACAGCATGATCTGTGTATACAATTACCTTTGTGCCAATCAAATATGATCTGAATTTGTCAAAAGTATATAGCATTGCAAGAAGTTCCTTCTCGGTGGTGGTGTAGTTTAACTGGGCGTCTGTTAGGGTTTTGCTTGCATAATAAATCACATGAAAGATCTTGCCCCTGAGCTGTCCCAATACCACCCCCACGGCGAAGTCGTTTGCATCACACATTAGTTCGAAGGGGAGAGACTAGTCTGGTGCTGTAATGACGGGAGCTGTAGTTAATTTCTTTTTTAAATGTTAAAAGGCTACCTGGCATTCCTCATCGAATTTGAACGGGACGTCCTTCTCGAGTAAACTGCACAAAGGCTTAGTAATCTTCGAGAAGTCTTTGATGAAATGCCAGTAGAAGCCTGCATGCCCGAGGAAACTACGGACCCCCTTTACTGGGGAAACTATAGTGTCCAATTTAGATCTATCCACCTCTAGACCTTTTTCAGAAACTTTGTGGCCCAGAATAATACCTTTTGTACCATAAAATGGCACTTCTCCCAGTTCAGAACGAGATTAGTCTCAACACATCTCCTTAACACCAATACTAGATTCTCTAAACAGATGTCGAAAAAGTCCCCAAAGATAGAGAAATCATCCATGAAGACTTCTATATTGTGCTCGACCATGTCCGAGAATATAGCCATCATGCATCTTTAAAAAGTGACTGGTGCGTTGCATAGCCAGAAAGATAACCTTCTAAATACAAATGTACTGTATGGGCACGTGAAGGTGGTCTTCTCTTGGTCCTCGAGGGCTATTACAATCTGATTATACCCTGAGTAACCGTCCAGGAGGCAATAGTAGTCGTGGCCTGCTAGCCTATCCAGCATTTGATCAATAAACGGGAGAGGGAAATGATCTTTCCTTGTAGCTTTATTCAGTCTGCGATAGTCCATGCAGACTCTCCATCCCGTAACTGCCCTGGTAGGTATAAGCTCATTCTTTTCATTAGTCACGACTATCATGCCTCTCTTCTTCGGGACGCACTGCACCGGGCTCACCCACGAGCTATCTAATATCGAATAAATTATTCCAGCATCTAACCACTTAAGGATCTCGTTTTTGACAACCTCTTTTATGATCGGGTTCAATCTTCATTGTTGCTCTATTGATGGCTTGATGTCATCCTCTAAGAGTATCTTATGCATGCAGTAGGAAGGGTTGATCCCTTTGATGTCAGCTATGGTCCACCCAATAGTTAATTTAAACTCTCTAAGGACCCTCAGCAATTTACACTCTTGTTCGGATGATAAAGAAGAAGCTATGATAACCGACAACGTAGAAGATTTTCACAGATATGTATATCTCAAATGATCCGGAAGAGGTTTCAGGTCAAGTGTGGGAGCCACCTCTAGAGAAGGATTTAGTCGCTCTGATGACTCCCTAGTCTGTCCATGTTGTTCGACGGGAATTTTGAACTTTCGCATATGAGGCACCGTATTCAGAATTTAGATGCACTCCACCACATCTGTCTCTTCCATGTCAGATTCTCCCAGAAGAGTGATAGTAGTGTGCATACAAGCCAATCATGTATGATGATAAAGCATATACTTTGTAAACAATCTTATTTATTTATTAATAAAATATTTATTGAAGGCATTTAATTATCTACATGGTGCTGTTTTTATAATATATAAATAACCCATAGTTTTAAGCAATGCTTTTAGAATCATGATGAGATCATGCTAATGAGATCTAAATTCTTAGAAAGCTTAAAAACTAAAATAGTTCCCAATTGTGGGATTACTAAAATGGGGATTAGTAAATCTGGATAAATTGGTACATATGTTGCTTGCTCATTAGATGAGGATGATTGATCTCATGGTCATTTGTGTGGAGACACTAAAGCAAGTATGTAGGTGCTTATTGGAGAATAAGTTCACTGAACGTGACTCGCTATGGAATACCTAATGGAGTTTTACTCGCCTGTCAATAGGAATTCCTAATGTGATAGTAGTACAAGTGATCCTTGGACTTGAGATCATCATAGTATCTTGTATGTAACAAATTATACTTTAACTTATTCCTTAAGGCCTTTTAAGGCATATATAGGGTATGCTTGGGTATAATGAGTTGCATATGGAGATAATGTATGGTCAATAAAGAATCTACCACCTCTAGTAAAAGAGGAGATATGTCCTATGTGATTCGTTAAATGACAACCCAGGAATCCTTGGCCAAGGTAGAATGAAATTAGAAAGAGGTTTCTAATTTGCATTATTTAGAGTTGTGCATTTTCGAATCGAAAAACATATGATTAAATAAATTAAGACTTAATAGTAAATCCATGTCTTATATTTAATTGGGACATTGTATGGTGGAAGGATTGAATTGTACCGTAACTATTAACTCACAGGTTCTTTTATGATTAATGTTGAAATCTATATTATCTGGAAAGTCGTTGATTTCTAGGGTGGCTTATCCTTATTGTAGAATAAATGTTATTTATTTAAATAGATTATTAGTTTAATTTATTTATTTAAATAAGATTAGAATTGTTCTAATTGATTTATTCACAACCGATTTAATATGGAGAACCTAAAGGGTCACACCAAAAAAGAAGAAGAATTATTTAAGAAAAAAATGGCATGATAGTAATAATGCATTAAGTATAATTAATTTAATCTATGGTGATAGAATAAATTAAATAGCTTAATGTTTATTATTTAATATTTTAGAAATATTAAATATAAATTAATAAGAGGAGTCTTATTAATATTATTATTATTATTATTATTATTTTAATTCTAAAAGAGTTTAGGAATTAATATAATATCAGTGCCCTCTCTCTCAATCCTAATAAGATTAGGATATAAATTAATTAAAAGTGTTTAATTAATTAATTAAATAAAATCCTATTCTAATTGGATTAGGAGGGTTAACCTAATATCTATATAAGAGAGTCTTATATCAGAAATAAGGGACGTGAATTTTTCCAAGAGTTGGGAGTACATATATTCTATAGAGATAGAAACAACGGTTAAGCCAATAACCCATCTTCCTGAGTTCTTCATCTTCCTTGGTGGATCACCGTTAGAGGCCAAACATTTGGGTGGCTGACATTGATCAAGGGAAGGAGCCACTATAGAGGAATCAAAGGAGTAGAACTTGTACCTGAGGAAGCTTGGATCTTCAAAGGTATAATTCCATCTCCTTCTATGTATTGACTGATAATTGATGCACAAGAAAGATCATAGTTAAGGGTTTGTAAGAAATTTTTAAAATCTGATTTTTCCTCCCTTCCGCTGCGTTTATGTAATTTGATTGCATGCTTATGTTTCGTACAAACCCAACAGTGGTATCAGAGCCAATCTTGTGCTAATTATTAGTTTATGTGATTCCATACATGTATGATATGCGATTGGATCGAGTTCTTGGGCAACAAAATTTTTTTCTGATTCTGCGAAGCTGCGCAGCTGCGCCGGTTCAAGTCTTTCTTCCTGCGCAGCTGCGCCGGTGTCTGCTTCTGGTTTTCATGTTGCGCAGCTGCGCCGGTTCCCTTTATATTCCTGGCGCAGCTGCGCCACTGGACAGGAGCTGAAAATTTTTCTTTTGTTTTGATTAATTATATAAATGGTTTATTTAATTAATAAAGGTTTAAAAAAAAGATGTTTATTTTATATGAAATGAGATTTCAAAATTGCTAAAATTAAAAAGTTTAATTTGGATTTATTTTTGAATGAAATAAAGGAGTTTATTTTTCCAAAAACAAAGTTTAGCAAACTTTTGCCCATTAACTGATATTAATACATATATGGAATGAATTTACTTTCATGAGATGAATAAGTTTTATTGATACGTATGATGATATGTATGTTAATAAAAGGGATTGATTATGGATTATGACCAATGTGATTGGATTTTATTTTGGATGAATGCTTGAATGAATGGGTTTTATAAAATGGGGTCTGCGTACCTCGTCTTCTCTAGTTTAATTCTCAATGTAATTTCTATCTCCTTCCTATGTACTTCCCCTTGACTGCTGATTAAGGTTTCTATTTAATTATAGCTTATGTAATAGAGGTAGTTAGAATTATCTTGAAGAAACTGGAGACCAAGGAGCAAGGAGCGCGTGAAGACCCGTTTGTATGGAGCCTGGGTTTAAATGTAATAGTTACATTTAAATTTAAATTCTTGCACTCCTAGGTTTGACCTTTTGGTTCACTTGGTGGCTCTAGTGAACCAAACTAAAATAAAAGTACATAATCAATCCGGGTAGAATATAGTATTCTATATTGCATGCTAAATATTATATATATTATATTTTATGCAAACATGCTTCACATGTTTAATAAAATGACGCGTATTTTATATATATATATATATATATATATATATATATATATATATATATGTGTGTGTGTGTGTGTGCATGCGCGCTAAATAAGATAAGACAAATAATAACAAACCCCTCAAAGAAATAATATTAAGTCTGAAGCGTTCAAACAATATTTGGAATATCGAACGTCGCCTTCTAGCATGATTAATTAATAGAGTATTAAATATTTAATATGAGTTTGTTGTGCTATCCACAGGGCGAGTATTGAATATTTAAGATGTTAATTAATCACATTTGATGCTTATCAAGAAAATTGAATGATCTAGTCTTGTTGTGCTATCCACAAGGACGAAAATTTTTCTTTTTTAAATTTATGGAAGTGCTAGGCTAGACTTAACTTAAATCATTTTAGTTCGGATGTGCACACACATGACCATTATGATTTAAGAGGCAAAATAAAAGGAGTTACATGGTGATGTAATTGACAAGAGTTGTCTACCTATTTATTTGTATATCGCTTGTTGTGCTATCCACAAGGTTATATACATTTTAAATGGGATCCTTAATCTCACTAGCAAATCTTTAATTAGATGTTGTCGAACTATATAAGTGAGGGTAATATAGTTTGATGAAAATAGCGGGAGATACCAATTTAAAATAAAGACCTAAATTTATTTTGGTATGCAAAGTTAATAAAATGAATGTTTGCGAAAATGTTATCTTTTCACATGCAGAATTTTAAAAAATGTCAAAATCACTAATCTCACTACGAAGCATACTTGATGCAAATAAGCTTACCGACCCGAATTATGAGGACTGGCTAAGAAATCTGAGAATTGTTCTCACCGCTGAAAAGATTTCTTATGTCCTAAATTCAACTATCCCTGAATCTATTTGGGAAAAAGCCTCTGAGGAAGAGATTGCCACTTTCAATAAATGGCAAGATGATGCATCTGTGGCTCAATGCATCATGCTCGCATCCATGAATAACAAGCTTCAGCATCAGCACGTAAATATGGATGCTCCTGCTATGCTGCTTCACCTCAAGGAGTTGTATGGTGAACAGAGTAGGACTGCTAGATATGAGATATCTAAGGAGCTCTTCCGATCTCGGATGACCGAGGGCACTGCCGTCGAGACTCATGTTCTAAAGGTAATCAATTTGATTGAACGCCTTGGACAGCTTGGGTTCGTCATGGATGGGGAGTTGAGTCAAGACTTGGTCTTACAGTCACTCCCTGAGACCTTCTCGCAGTTTGTGGTTCATTTTCACATAATAAGATAGATGTCAGCTTGCCTGAGCTGCTTAACATGCTTAAAACTGCAGAAGGTCACTTCTCATCCAAGAAGAATCATGTCTTAATGGTGGATTCTTCCAATAAAAGGAAGAGGCACAAGGTGTCTTCTGATAAGAAGAAATCCAAGAAGGCTAAGGGAAAGGGGAAAGAAAAGGAACAAAAGAAACTTGAACCAGCTAAAGGAATGTGCTTTCATTGCAAAGAGCCGGGACATTGGAAGAGGAACCGCAAGAAGTTTCTAGCAGAGAAGAAGCTTAGAGAAGCTTCGACTTCCAATCAAGGTTTGTTTATGATTGAAATTAATTTTTCTGAAAGTCATAATTCTACTTGGGTATTGGATACCGGCTGTTGTTCTCACATATGTAACACTGTGCAGGAACTGGTCAGAAGTAGAAAGCTGAACAATGATGAGGTGATCCTACGAGTGGGGAATGGAGCAAAGGTTGCTGCATTAGCTGTAGGAACTTATTGTTTAGCAATGCCCTCGGGCAAGACCATTTATCTTAATAATTGTTATTATGTTCCGAATATTATTAAAAACATTATTTCAATTTCTGTATTGGATATGGAAGGATTTGACATTATTATAAAGAACAATGGTTGTTCTATTTATAAAGATGATGTTTTATATGGTATTGGAAATTTGTGAAACTGAATTTATATACTTGACTTACAAGAAAATATATTTCAAATTTAACAAACTAAGAAAAGGAAAAGAGATGATATTAATTATACCTACATGTGGCACTGTAGACTCGATTATATCAATGAAACAAGATTATCCAAGTTGCATAAAGATGGGCTCCTCGAGCTATCCGATTATGAATCATATCTAACTTGTAAATCTTGTCTCATGGGTAAAATGACTAAATTTCATTTTAGTGGAAAAGGAGAAAGAGTTACAGAGTTGTTGGCATTGATTCACACAGACGTTTGTGGACCTATGACAACAAGTGCACGGGGTGGGTATTCTTATTTTATTACTTTCACTGATGATCACTCAAGATTTGGATATGTGTATTTAATGAAATACAAATCAGAATCATTTGAAAAGTTCAAAGAGTTCAGAAGTGAAGTAGAGAAACAAACGGGCAAGAGTATTAAGATACTTCGATCAGATCGAGGTGGAGAATACTTAAGCGGTGAGTTTCTCAATTGTCTCAAACAAAATGGTATCATCTCACAATGGACTCCTCCAGGTACACCACAGTTAAATGGAGTATCTGAAAGGAGAAATCGAACACTGTTGGACATGGTTCGATCCATGATGAGTTTTACCGACCTTCCAATTTTCTTCTGGGGATATGCCCTAGAAACGGCTGCATACCTACTTAACAAGGTACCCACCAAATCCGCCCCAAAGACTCCATATGAGATGTGGAAAGGGAGAAAACCAAATCTTAAGCATGTTAAGACTTAGGGTTGTCCAGCTTATGTCAAAAAATTTGAAAATGATAAGCTACAGACTAAATCCGATAAGTGTAGATTTGTGGGATACCTTAAAGAAACCGTAGGGTATTATTTCTATCATCCAACTGATCAAAAAGTGTTTGTTGCGCAACATGCTACCTTCTTGGAGAAAGAGTTTATCCATGAAAGGGTCAGTGGGAGTAAGATATATCTTGAAGAAGTTCAAGAACCACAAGTTACCACGGATCAAAGTCAGGTACCTGACCAAATAGAAGAACCTACTGTACCACACCCTATTCATAAATCTGGAAGAGTACCAAAGATGCCTGAGAGGTATGGATTCGTTATAGAGGATGACGATGAGGTACACATCATGAATAATGATGATCCATTGAATTACGAACAGGCTATGAGTAATAAAGACTCAGGGAAATGGCTTGAAGCCATGAAATCCGAAATGGACTCCATGTATGAAAATAAAGTATGGACTTTGGTTTCACCACCTGAAGGTATTAAACCTATTGGGTGTAAATGGGTTTTTAAGAGAAAGACTGGAGCGGACGGCAAGGTAGAGACCTATAAGGCCCGACTGGTTGCAAAAGGTTTCAAACAAAGACAAGGAGTTGACTATGATGAAACCTTCTCACCAGTAGCCATGCTCAAGTCCATTCGGATTTTGCTTGCGATTGTAGCTTACAACGACTATGAGATCTGGAAGATGGACGTGAAAATGGCCTTCCTCAATGGGAAACTTGAGGAGGATATGTATATGACACAGCAAGAGGTATTTATTTCAAAAGTTGGAACAAATCAAGTCTGTAAGCTACAACGATCCATTTACGGGTTGAAGCAAGCTTCTCGTAGATGGAACATTCATTTTGATGAGACAATCAAAGAGTTTGATTTTATCAAAAATGAGGATGAACCATGTGTATACAAGAAGGTTAGTGGGAGTGCAGTATCATTCCTTGTATTATATGTTGATGATATATTACTGATAGGGAATGACATTCCTATGTTACAATCAATTAAAATCTGGTTATCTAAAAACTTCTACATGAAGGACTTGGGTGAAACATCCTATATATTGGGGATAAAGATCTATAGAGATAGATCTAAAAGGATGCTCGGCTTATCCCAAGGAACGTACATTGATACGATGCTAAAGAGGTTTAGCATGGAAGATTCCAAAAGAGGTCTCATGCCGATGAGCCATGGAATACATCTCTCCAAGAAACAGGCCCCAAAGACACCTGAGGAGAGAGACCATATGAGTAAGATCCCTTATGCTTCTGCAATAGGATCTATCTTGTACGATATAATATGTACTAGACCGGATGTTGCTCACACACTTAGTGTAACGAGCAGATACCAGTCGAATCTAGGAGAAGAGCACTGGAAGGTAGTGAAAAATATCCTAAAGTACTTGAGAAGGACTAAAGATATTTTTCTTGTCTACGGCGGGTCTGAAATAAAACTCGGGGGATTCACGGACTCAAGTTTTCAAACAGACCAAGATGACAGTAAATCTATTTCAGGGTATATGTTTACCTTGAACGGAGGCGCAAGGAGTTGGAAGAGTTCCAAGCAGCAAACAGTTGCTGATTCAGTGACAGAGGCAGAGTATATAGCTGCAAGTGAAGCTACAAAGGAAGCTGTTTGGATGAAGAAGTTCATAACTGAACTTGGTGTGGTTCCTAGCATTGGAGAAGCAGTTCCCGTATACTATGACAACACCGGAGCGGTTGCACAGGCTAAGGAACCCATGTCTCATCAGAAATCCAAACACGTGTTGCGGCAATTTCACTTGATCAGGGAGATCATTGAAAGATGAGATGTCACCTTGGAGCGTGTGGACTCTCAAGACAACATTACAGATCTATTTACTAAAGCTCTAATACAACAGCAGTTTGATCATCACTTAGAGAAGATGGGTATGAGATACCATGGCGATTGGCTTTAGTACAAGTGGGAGATTGATAGTAGTGTGTATACAAGCCAATCATGTATGATGATAAAGCACATACTTTGTAAACAATCTTATTTATTTATTAATAAAATATTCATTTAAGGTATTTAATTATCTACATGGTGCTATTTTTATAATATGTAAATAACCCATAGTTTTAAGCAATGCTTTTAGAATCATGATGAGATCATGCTAATGAGATCTAAATTCTTAGAAAGCTTAAAAACTAAAATAGTTTCCAATTGTGGGATTACTAAAATGGAGATTAGTAAATCCGAATAGATTGGTACATATGTTGCTTTCTCATTAGATGAGGATGATTGATCTCATGGTCATTTGTGTGGAGACACTAAAGCAAGTATGTAGGTGCTTATTGGAAAATAAGTTCACTGAAAGTGACTCGCTATGGAATACCTATTGGAGTTTTACTCGCCTATCAATAGGAATTCCTAATATGATAGTAGTATAAGTGATTCTTGGACTTGAGATCATCATAGTATCTTGTATGTAAAAAATTATACTTTGACTTATTCCTTAAGGCCTTTTAAGGCATATATAGGGTATGCTTGGGTATAATGAGTTGCATATGGAGATAATGTATGGTCAATAAAGAATCTACCACCTCTAGTAAAAGAGGAGATATGTCCTATGTGATTCGTTAAATGACAATCTAGGAATCCTTGGCCAAGGTAGAATGAAATTAGAAAGAGGTTTCTAATTTGCATTATTTGGAGTTGTGAATTTTCTAATCGAAAAACATATGATTAAATAAATTAAGACTTGACAGTAAATCCATGTCTTATATTTAATTGGGACATTGTATGGTGGAAGGATTGAATTGTACGGTAACTATTAACTCACAGGTTCTTTTATGATTAATGTTGAAATCTATATTATCTGGAAAGTCGTTGATCACTAGGGAGGCTTATCCCTATTGTAGAATAAATGTTATTTATTTAAATAGATTATTAGTTTTATTTATTTATTTAAATAAGATTAGAATTGTTCTAATTGATTTATTTACAACCGGTTTAATATGGAGAGCCTAAAGGGTCACACCATAAAAGGAAGAAGAATTATTTAAGAAGAAAATGGCATGATAATAATAATGCATTAAGTATAATTAATTTATTCTATGGTGATAGAATAAATTAAATAGCTTAATGTTTATTATTTAATATTTTAGAAATATTAAATATAAATTAATACGAGGAGTCTTATTAATATTAATATTATTATTATTATTTTAATTCTAAAGGAGTTTAGAAATTAATATAATATCAGTACTCTCTCTCTCAATCCTAATAAGATTAGGATATAAATTAATTAAAAGTGTTTAATTAATTAATTAAATAAAACCCTATTCTAATTAGATTAGGAGGGTTAACCTAATATCTATATAAGAGATTCTTATATCAGAAATAAGGGACGTGAATTTTTCCAAGAGTTGGGAGTACACATATTCTATAGAGATAGAAACAAGGGTTAAGCCAATAACCCATCTTCCTGAGTTCTTCATCTTCCTTGGTGGATCACCGTTAGAGGCCAAACATTTGGGTGGCTGACATTGATCAAGGGAAGGAGCCACTACAGAGGAATCAAAGGAATCAAAGGAGTAGAACTTGTACCTGAGGATGCTTGGATCTTCAAAGGTATAATTCCATCTCCTTCTATGTATTGACTGATAATTGATGCACAAGAAAGATCATGGTTAAGGGTTTGTAAGAAATTTTTAAAATTTGATTTTTCATCC
This sequence comes from Panax stipuleanatus, assembly GCA_020205555.1. Classification (NCBI taxonomy): domain Eukaryota; kingdom Viridiplantae; phylum Streptophyta; class Magnoliopsida; order Apiales; family Araliaceae; genus Panax; species Panax stipuleanatus. The sequence continues at coordinate 49,854,072 of CM035121.1, read as the reverse complement.
CTTCCATTGCGTTTATGTAATTTGATTGCATGCTTATGTTTCGTACAAACCCAACAAAGAGCACTCTCCAATGGATTCATACTCAGCAAGTGTTCTGATTCTTCCTGCAGTATCGTGTCAACAGTATCAATTCTGAAACAGTCTTCCCCATCCGTGGGAAACTTCATAGCCTTGAAGACGTTGAACGTCACCTCTTGGTCTTGAACCCTCATAGTCAATTCTCCCTTTTGTACATCTATGAGTGTTCTCCCGGTGGCTAGAAACGGTCTCCCCGGTATAATTGAAAGGTTCTTGTCTTCCTCGAAGTCCAGGATGATAAAGTCTATAGGGAATATGAACTTATCTACCTTCACCAAAATATCTTCAACAATGCCTCTGGGGTAGGTGATGGATCTATCGGCTAGCTGCAAAGATGTGCTTGTCGGCTTAGGAGCCGGCAGTCCCAATTGAGTGAACACCGATAGTGGCATCAAATTTATGCTTGCCCCCAAGTCGCATAGGCACTTGTTGAAGGACAACTCCCCAATAGAGTATGGAATTGTGAAGCTCCATGGATCCTTAAGCTTTGGAGGTAACTTTCTCTGTAAGACTGCACTGCACTCCTCTGTCAAGGCCACTGTTTCATAGTCTTCTAACCTCTTCTTCCATGACAGTATTCCCTTTATGAACTTAGCGTAGCTCAGCATTTGTTCCAAAGCCTCAGCAAAGGGAATATTGATTTGTAGTTTCCTGAATACCCCCAAAAACTTGGCGAAATGCTTATCCAATTTCTGCTTCTGAATCCTCTGTGGATAAGGTGTAGAAGGGTAGACTACTTGGGGTGGAATATGGGTTTTCTCAGTGTTTTTCTCCTTATCTGCCTCAACTGCATTGCCCCCATCATTCCCATCCTTCAAATTTTCTTCAACATTTTCTGCACTTGGGCGCGGGCGCGCAGGGTTTTGTTCATCAATGGGCGCGGCCGCGCCAGCCTCCTTCTTAATAGTTTGCTTCACAGACCTTAAGGTGATTGCTTGGCATTGTTTTTTGCCATCTCTTCTCCCCGAATTTGCTTCTGTGCTTCTTGGAAGAGTCCCTTGAGGTCTATTTAGGATTGCATTGGCAATTTGGCCAATTTGAGTCTCCTATGTCTTGAGAGATACCGCTTGACTCTTAACCAACAACTTTTGTTCTTCTATTTCAGCCCTCTCCTTTGATTGATGACTAGGAGCTGGAGTGTTGATGTTGTGGTTGTTGAAATTCGGGTGGGTGTGACTGTCTCAGTGCATACTACTGTTGAGAGTGTTGTGGCTGAGATTTTGGTTGGTAGGGTTGATATTGGGAATGTTGGGCATTTTGGTATGTTTCTTGTGGTTGTTGTTGAGGAGGTTGGTATTGATTTTGTTGTTGTGGTGTATGGTATTGAGTTTGTTGAGATGTTTGAGGCTGTTGGGCATTTTGGTTGTTACTCCAACTGAAGTTAGGATGGTTCCGATTGTTTGGATGGTAGGAGTTAAGGAACTGATTCTGAGGCTTCTGGTAGTTGCTGACGAACTGGACCAACTCGGTAGTGATGGCACACTGCTCAGTTGGGTGTGCTCCGGCACACAACTCACATACAAATGTAACTTACTGAACTCTACTTTCAGCAATAGAATCTATCTTCTTGTTCATGGCCGCCATTTGTGCAAACAATGATGTGATGGCATCCACATCCAATACTTCGGCCACTTTAGGTTGAACCATTCTTGTTGTTGGATTTTGATATTCATTGGCCGCCATAGTTTCAATCAGATCGTAGGCTGTTGGATAATCTTTGGCCCATAGAGCTCCTCCCGATGCGGCGTCAATGATTGGCCTTGACTGCCACCCCAAACCATTATAGAACGAATATATCACCATCTAGTCAGGCATTCCATGGTGCGGACATTTCCTGAGCATCTCTTTGTAGCGTTCTCATGCCTCATACAACGATTCCCCTTGTTGCTGTGCAAACTGAGTCAGAGCACTCCTCATGGAAGCAGTCTTAGCCATGGGGAAGAATTTGGTTAGAAATTTTTGTGCTAAGTCTTTCCACGTGGTGATTGATCCTGAGGGTAATGAATGCAACCAACTCTTTGCCTTATCGCTCAAGGTGAATGGGAATAATCGAAGTTTCACTGCATCATTCGAAACGTTGTTGAATTTAAAGGTGTCGCATAGCTCAATAAAGCTCAGGATATGTTCATTTGGATCTTCCGTAGCTGCACCCCCAAATTGGACAATGTTTCGAACCATCTGCAGTGTCCCTGGTTTTATCTCAAAAGTATTCGCAGCTATCATTGGCCTAACTATACTGGATTGCAGATCAGAAATTTTTGGTATGGAGTAGTCCCTCAAGGATCTTTGCTCTTCGGCCATTGGCTCGGGTTGTTTAGGTTCCTCTTATTGGTTAGTGTTTCTAGTGTTTGCTCTCCAAGCTCCGCTGTTAATGTTCTCTTGCAGAGGCACCAACTCAGGAGTGGAGGCTCTTGTTTGCATAAACTAACCACAAGTACCTGAAACACAAACAAAAATAAAATAGAAATGAGAATAGAGAAGATTTGTTCAAGTCAGACAAATCTAACAAAAACTGATGTCAATAGTAATAAACTAACAACTCAGGTCCCCGGCAATAGGGCCAAAAACTTGTTGCGCCGTTTTGGTGTTAACAAAACGGGCATAAAACACGTGCAAGTATATACGATTGACAAGTAATAAATGTGATGAGTAGAGATTGTTCCCATGGAGAAAAGAGGTTAGGTTTAAACTATCATGCAACAATCCTATAGTTATTTTCGTCTACTTAAACGAATATCAAATTGTGCTATAATAACTAGACTGATTTTAACATAAACATAACTAATTTACAGACGAGGGGTTCAAATTAGAGAAATATGGGATCCTAACTTCACCTATTGCTTCGTCTAGATTACCAACACCTCATGTCAAGCATAAATAATCACATAGGAATGCTAGTCGGGAGCAGGAATGTGAGGCAAGGCTATTTGTTAATAAACCAAGCCCATATCATATAATATCTACAAAAGAGATAGGAATCACATGAACACCAATAAAACCTAAATCACTATATGTCTATGTGATTTACAAGCTATATCAGTTTAAGTGCAAGCTCCCAATAGACTACATATGGCAATACGGTATATTTCTATACGGATTACGAATCACAAAACTCATCGAATGCAAGTTTCACGAACATAAGCTAGCATGGCAAAATCTAAGTTTACACTCCCTCTTTCAATTCCATATAAACTATTACAGTAGATGTTGATCAAGCATCTAAACATACAATACAACCATGCTAGACAATCCATACATTTTCACTTATACATTTCAAAGAGGCATAAAACCCTAGACTAAGCAATAAGATCCATTAAAATCTCATAATGGTAGTTAGTTCATCTCTGAACCACAAACCATTATGGGATTTAAGCCAAGCATTTGAAGCAACAATGAAAGTAAGAGAAAAGAGAGATAGAGAATGCAAATCTTATGGTTCCCCTTTCAATAGAAGCTAAAAAGCTCAAGCTTAGACCACAAACAAGCTCCAAAGTGAAACCCTAACAATGGAAGCTACTTAGAACAAGAAGGGAAGAAGAGTTAAGCTCCAAGACCCTTCAAGTTCTCTAGCCCTAGAAAAATGTAAGAAAACTTGAATGTTCTAAATAATATTCAGTCTGAGAAGTGATAAGTCATCCCCGTTCAATACACAACATAAACCCTTAAAAGCATTACACTCAGCCGAGTAAAATGAAAAGTCAACATTTTGGGACCGGCGCGGCCGCGTGGCCTTGCCTTGTATTCCTGGAGCGGGCGCGCTGAGACCCAGAGCTGCCTCTGTACTGCATATCAGCACTGGTGCGCGTTCGTTCCTTGTATTCTTGGCGCGACCGCGCGTGCTGTTAAAATCTACTGATGCAATCTAGTTTTTGTTGTGATTCCTTGTGCTTCTTTCATGCTTCTTGTTCCTTCACGTTTGCTGCTTCAAGACCTTTGTGCACCTTCCCTTTTCATCATCATGCCAAGTCCAATCCCACCTTGCCTTATTCCAATTGCTTGCCAAATCATGCCATTACTTGCCATAAGAGTTTCCTGCCTGAAATATGTAAAACAAAGACCAAACATATTAAAAGACACTAAAATACTTGAGTTTAAGCCATAATCATAGCAAGTTGATATGCAATAAGTAGGTATAAAACCTACTTATCACTCGACCGCAAAATGTATATATAAGTGTTGGTCTTCTTATGGGCATGAAAGCCATCCAAGTGACTCTAGCACTACAACCCACATTTCACTATATTGGGACCTTAAATCCGGATAACCTTTTTAAGGTCCTTATGATTTACATTTACAAAAAAACTGGCAGGATGTATTTACAATGCGAAGTTGTCCATCGTGGGAATCAGATTAGATTAGTGTGGTTGATCATTAATCCTATGATTCCTAGGCTCACAGAAAATGATCAAGAAAATCTGCACAACACAGATATTCAAATAGAATGCAAATTGTACTCTAGACGTCGCAAAACAAAGAATTTGTCAGTTAAATCCTTGCGTGCGCCTAGCCAAAGCTTTCCATTTCTGCTAGATATGGATCTAGGGTCACGTAGTCGCTTTAATGTTTATAAAACTAGAAAAAACTATATTTAAATAAATCTTAGCCATTCTAGCTCCTCAATTCCGGTTTGACTGATTTTGAACCTTTTGAAAGTTAGAAAGGGCTAGATTTAGATAAATCTAATCCACCAAATTTACATTAACACAGATTCATATCAAATGAATATTTAAAACAAATATTTAATCACAATGAATAAAGAATATATATATATATATATATATATATATATATACTTGTATACATAAAAAGCTGTAAAGGGTCACAGATTTCCAATCCAGACTCGACTGAGAAATGCAAATATATATATATATATATATATATATATATATATATATATATATATATATATATATATATATATATATATATATAAGCTTTAAAGAGCCACGAATTTTTAATTCAGGCTCAACTGAAATGTAAATATATATATTTATAAAAGCGGTAAAGAGCCACGAATTTCCAATTCGGGCCTGGATTGGAAATTCGTGGCTCTTATATATATATATATATATATATATATATATATATATATATATATAAGCTGTAAAAGGCCACGAATTTACAATCCATGCCAAACGAAGTCAGAATAATTATATATATATATATATATATATATATATATATATATATATATATATATATATATATATATATATATATATATATATAGTTATATAGTTATATATATAAAAGCAGTAAATGCCACGGATTTACAATCCAGGCATGACGAAATTGAAAGTTAGTATATATATAGTCAATTATATATATAATAAAGTTAAAAAAACTACGAATTAGCAATCCATGCCGAACAAGTTAGTATATATATATAAGCAAGTAAAAGCCACGGATTAACAATCTAGGCTGTGCAAATAAAGAAAAACATATATATATATATATATATATATATATATATATATATAGGGTCCGTCTCTCTAGCGAACCATAGAAAGCGAACTAATGACGAACCGGCTATAGCGACGGTTTTTTTTGTCGCTATAACATAAAAAACCGGCTTTCTATGTTATAGCGACGGAAAAAACCGTCGCTATAGCCAGTTCGTTTTTAGTTCGCTCTTTATGGTTCGCTGGAGAGACTGACCCTATATATATATATATATACACACGGTGGAGATCAGGAGCAATACTCCTAAACAACACTACTCCCTTAAAGAGCACTACTATTTAATACCTCCGTGTTTTTCTATTTTTTGTTTTCTCTCTTCAAACACTATCTTCAAACTATCTCTCCTCAAAGGAAAACACGGGGCTTCCTTTCCAAAATCAGTGACTTCCTTCTCCAAAATCAAATCTTCCTTCAAACGAAATCTTCACAAAATTGCAGAACGAAGAAGAAATCTGCACAATACCTTCGAACGAAGCCCTAGAAACAACACAAATCGAGCTTTCGTAAGTCCAGATCTCGTGAGGGGAAGAAATTGTGCCCTAGAATCGGTAATTAATTCATCCATTTTTTTCTCTCCTATCTATTATCATTTGATTCTTGATTATTATTCAACTTGTGTTTTACAAGTTGTGTATTATTGTACTCTGTTTTACAGAAGCTTATAAGCAAACAGGTTCCTGTTCTTTCTCCCCAAATTCTTGCTTCATTGCAGTTGTTGTCGATTATCGTCTCGTGATTCGTGATCTGTTGTCGCTCAAGGTACTCAGACCAACTCTTCTTTTATTTACTTGTCTGGTGTTAATAATCTCAATTTGATTACAGAAATATTTCTACTGTTGGAATTTGAGTCACTTTATGACATATCTTTGCTATTGGTGATCTTCAAGTAATGGGTGATGGGCTATTTGACACTTAATATCTAAGAGCAAAAACAAGTTGATGCAACTATAATTATTTAATTAAGCTTTTGTCTCAAGTCCAAATTAGTAAGTGTATTTTTAATTTTTAGGTCTTAAAAAGATTACCTCCTTATGTTTCATATTGACATAACCTGTTGCAGAATTAGGGGTACCTTATTGTGCTGTCAACCTATTCCTTCATTTTCAGAATTGCCTCTTTTTGTCTCAGTTCCTTCACTGGATTTTCAGATTTTCATTGTGTCCTCAAATTATTCTTTGCATTCTGAATTGTGTGCTGAAAATTTGTCCTGCAAGATAGTTATTGTCTCAATAATTCTTCTAATTGTTCAGGTGTAAATATAATGGATGACATGGACCATGAAATAGGGAGTTGCGGGGATATATATTACTTATTCGTTTGCTTTCTCTTATAGTGACATTATCTTTGTTTGGTTTGTTGCAGTACACCAACTGAAGTAACCGAGAGGATCTTGAAGGGGAGGATGGATTGACCTTTTGGATGGCATATTATTCTCATATTCTCAGTTCTTATTTTCATTTAGTATCTTCACAATACTAATATATGGATTGACCTTTTGAACCAGATGCTTGTATCTTTTGTAGAAATTTAGTAGCAGCAATAAGATGCTGAACAATGTTTTTCCTAGCCATGATTCAGATATTTTGTTGATTTTGTGAGATCTGGTTTTGAAACAGTTGATTTTGTTTATTTTGTGAGATCTGGCAGCAATGGATTTTGTTGATTTTTTAAGATTAATCATCCTGTTGAATTAATCATCATTGATTCAGAGATTCATTTTGGTTGTGGTTGATTTGCGTCGTGGTGGAATGGTTGAAGAAGCATTTGAGTTTATACAGGATATGCCTATTGACGTTAATACTGCAATTTGGGGTGCACTTTTTAATGCTTGTAGGATTTTTAAGAATGTAGAATGAAGTGTTAAGTGCATACATACAGTAATTCAAAACAAAAAGAGCAATGCAAATTTTTTTTTGTGTAATGCTTTTACTTTCTCTTCTTTTTAACAAAACATATTTTGGACCCACCATTCACTGTCCAAGAGTTGAAGTTGGTCGGTAATATGCAAGTTAATTTTGTCCAGAACCCCACTTGAACACTTGACAGCATTAATAATTCACCCAACACACTCTTGCAGCTTGTAGTACAATTTATAATTTTTTACTCAGCTGTTGGAAAGAGCATGACACTACTAAAAAAGAAATCAACAAGACTCGTGTGTAAGAATATTTTACTTGATAAGAATATTCAACAGATATTGTACTACTACTGTATAAGAATATTTTACTTGAAGGGTTTTAATTAATGCCTCGTGCACAATGGATATATTACAATCAATTCATTACATTGCAAAGAAGTGCTAAAACAGAGTGCAATATCTTTGCTTCATTACAATTAATTCATTACATTTAAAATAAGGATTTCACACAACCTAACTGCTCTATCTCCCAACTTCCAAGTTACAATTTTTTCCTATTTAGGCATCTTCTTGCACATAAATGGTTCCAACGAAATTCCAAAGTAGCAAAATCACGGAAACCCATATGATTATCAAGTAAATCCTCTGTTTGCGTCTAACATTTTGAACTTCATTTTCAAGAGCACTCAACTTCCTCAACAAACCAGGAATCACTTGAATGGCTCTCGGCTGCATTGGAGGATCATACCACATAAAAATACCCGCAACCATGAGGCTGTCAAAAAATAATTTTTTTTCAGAACAAACTAAATATCAAAGGAAATTAAATAAAAATTACTTACTCTTGCAGTTTGACATCCATAGAATCGATGAAGTTGATACACTTGAAATATACAAGGCCACAAGGAAGTGAATACACATAGAAACAAGGCCACAAGGAAGTGAATACACTTCATATAGGATTTAAGTTCTACTGCAGCTTATTTGCCAAGTTTAATGAAATTGAACAGGAAAGTATACCTTAACTTTAGTTTATGTTTTTTTATTTATTTATGAAAATTAAGTAATGTAGCACTCCAAATTAGTGGGAACATTACAGAACCTAACCTGCATCTAAAATATAGTATAGCTCTTTTCAGACAGCTTAGGTGAGAATCTGTCCTATATAGTGGATAACTGTATATACCAAAAGGTTTTGCGTGGTCATGATTTCTTTTCACCATTACAGAAGAATTAGAACAATGTATCTGTTTACTAGTGAGAAAGGCCACAAGGAAGTGAATACACTTCATATACGATTTAAGTGCTACTACAGCTTATAGAACAATCCCCATTAAACCCATTTGTTACCTTGGGTAGACCCACAAGGTGAAAACAGCACTGTGATATTGCAAACATATAGTGTTGTGAATGCATTAAAATTGTCTGTCTTCACTAGATAGAGAAATAACTTTTTCCCTTGTGAAGTAGGTAATCTAAGTTTACCCAATGTAAAAACATAAAGCACAAAATTTAAAAGTTAAAAGATCGTATAGAAAGGAGGCATCCACAAGTTTCAAAAAAACAAAACTTAACCATAAGTCCTAAACAAAGCTACATGGGCGTAAGGACTAACAGTAGGCTCGACCGTAATACACTTACAATGATTAATACTGATGTATTACAAAATAAAGCAGCAAAACAGAAGCAGAACAGGATCTAGGATTTGTACTTATGTGGGGGTGCGAGGGGAATGGGATTACAGTGAAAATTTTAGTGTTTAATATAATAGATTTGAGTTTTTTTCCTTCTTTTTTATTTAAAGATATAAAAAATAAAAAGCAATGGGGACAACTGCCTCATGGAGTTTGCAACTCTGGCCTTATAGAACCGTCGGGGGAAACATTATATGTACAAATTTATACACACATTTTCTTAACTAGAAATGATAATCAACATGTTTGATGAGTTTAGTCGAAATGTCAGTCTTTTTGCTCCAAAATAAGTAGTCTAAATGGGGAAAAGAGATTGCATTTAATGAAAATAGTGCAAGTTATGAAGATAATTAGTCCAAAAGATACAGAGCTTTGTACATTCAGTAACATCAAATAAGAAACATGAAAGGCTAATCATCCATTAATTCAGCAACATCAAATAAGAAACATTCAATACTCTAAAACTACATATATACATATAAAACAAAGTACAATGGCAAAAAAGAGGCAAAGTAATCAGAAGATAAAACTTTATATACTCGTTCACATATACATAATAAAGTAGGAAATAGTTTTTGATCATAAAAAAAAATTACAATGGACTGCTCCATGGGCCTCTTGTCACTCGGAGGGCTTCAAATCTCTGTTTTCACGGGTTAATTTTTGATATGTTGTAGAATATAAGTATGCAAACGTATTGAAAGAATAAAATCGAAGTTTGGAGTACTAGAAGTAAGGCTAAAGGTCGAAATGGGCTGAGTTTCTCTGTATTTTTCTATTTTTTCTTCTTTTTTTTGCAATAGTGGGGGGTCTTATTTATAGACCAAAATGGTAGTGGGTCTACTCGCGGCAGCCGCAAGTCTACTTGCGGCTCCCCAAGTGGGCCCCACTCCCGTGGGAACAGTCATCTCAAAATACGTGCACTTCGACCAACGCGCAGTCTGCTTGAACCTTCATAACTTTCAATCTGGGAGTCCGTTTGAGGCGTGCTATACCTTTTCAGAAAGCCCTTTTCGATAGCTACACAATGACATGAGATTTGACCATTTTTGAATCTTGGAAGATGGGTCCATGACCAGATCTTTGAAGTTTTGCAGTCCGTCCGTTGAGCTGTCTTGTGCTATTTTCACTCGGGATTGATATTATGGTTTTTTTTACCCTCATTGCATCGATTTTTCTTGATTTTGACTTGATTTGATGTTGAGTTGGCAAAATTACTCTTTTGCCCTTCTGAGTTGGTTCCGGGCTTAACATGGCTACAACTGTCTTTCTTGGGTTTATCTCCGGGATTCGACTGCTGCTGACTTTTGTTTGTCTTCAGGGTTATCTCTGAAATTGTCTTGATGATTTCCCAGGGCTATTTATGGCGTTCTGGTTTGATGTTGTAGTCCTCCGGGGTTATTCTCCAGAGTACGAAAATATATTTTTGTCCTCCTGCATAGTTAGTAACAGGAAAACAAAATTTCGAGTGTCTATAGCGTCCCTTTAATTCTCTCTAATACGGTCAGAACACCCTCTAGAACAAATAATTTTTTGGTAGAGTTAGTTGGAATTCTTACCTCTATCTTGAGTTTATTAAACTCATTTATCAGTACCTCGTTGTGTGTTATTATGTTTAATTTTTCTTGGTTCTTTTTACTTAACGCATCTGCAACTACGTTGGCTTTCCCGGGATGATACAAGATTTCACAGTCAAAATCCTTTATCAGTTCTAGCCATCTCTTCTGCTTCATATTTAATTCCTTTTGTGTAAAAATATATTTCAGAATTTTATGATCTGTGTATATTTCACACTTCTCCCCGTACAAGTAATGCCTCCAAATTTTCAGGGCAAATACTACAGCGGCTAGCTCAAGGTTATGAGTAGGATACCTCTTCTCATAATCTTTGAGTTGTCGTTATTCATACGTAATCACTTTCCCATGTTGTATCAACACATCATAATCCTTTGTGTGGTGCATCACTATAGACTACAAGGCCTTCTGTATTATCTGGTAAAGATAGCACTAGAGCCACGCTTAGTCATTTCTTCAACTTTTGGAAGCTTTCTTCACATTTATCTGTCCAGACGTATTTCACCGTCTTTTGAGTTAAATTGGTTAGCGAGGTTGCTATTTTTCAAAAATCTTGTATAAAACGTCGATAATAACCCACTAAACAGAGAAAACTTCTTACTTCTGTTGGAGTTGTTAGTTGTTCCCAATTCACAATCGTTTCGATCTTTGTTGGATCTACTGCAATCCCATTTTTGTCAATTACATAACCTAAAAACTGAAATCTTTCCAACCAGAATTCGCACTTAAAAAACTTTGCGTAAAGTTGTTCCTTGCATAATATCTCCAATACGCTTCTCAAATGTTCAGCATGCTCTTCCCGTGTTTTCAAATATATCAGTATATCATCGATAAACACGATGAAAAATTTGTCTAAGCATGATTTAAACACTCGATTCATCATGTCCATAAATGTTGTCAGTGCATTTGTCAATTTGAAAGACATTACAAGAAACTCATAATGTCCGTAGCGTGTCCTAAACGCTGTCTTCGACACATCTTTTTTTCTTACTTTTAATTGATGATAACCTGACCGCAAGTCGATCTTCAAAAAGTGTTCGGCCCCTTTCAACTGGTCAAATAGATCATCAATTCTAGGTAAAGGATATTTGTTCTTTATGGTTAGTTTATTTAACTCTCGATAGTCTATACATAATCTCATAGTTCCATCCTTCTTCTTTACAAACAACACCGGTGTTCCCCAAGGTGAAACACTAGGTTGTATGTACTTTTTGTCTAAGAGTTCCTGTAATTGTACTAGTAACTCTTTCAGCTCTACAGGTGTCATCCTGTATGGTGCCTTAGAAACTGGTGTCGTACCAGGTGCAAGGTCGATAACAAATTCGATCTTTCTATCAGGAGGAACATCTGGAAAGTCATCTGAAAACACATCTGGAAATTCTTTAACTACATGTATTTGTTCTAGCTTTACTTATTCCTTTCAAGTATCTACTATGTATGCCAAATAACATGTACAACCATTTCTAAGTAGTTTTTCTTCCTGAGTTATAGTCAGACATTGAGACTGCCTAGGTGAACAACTACCGTTGAACACAACCTTGGACTTCAACGCAGTCAATAGGTTTATCTGCTTCTGATGGCAGTCAATCATTGCATTATGATTAACCAACCAATCCATCCCTAGGATTACATCAAATTTCCCTAGCTCTATAGGGATAAGATTCACAAGAAATTTGTGTCCCTTAATGTCCACACTACATTTTCTATAAATAGTTTCAACATGGATTTTCTCATGATTCGTAATTTCTATGCAGAACGGTATGTCTAAGTTTTCACATGGCATATTCAAATTTTTAGAAAAGATTTTAGACACAAAAGAACAAGTAGCACCAGAGTCGAATAACACATATGCATTTAAAGTGTTGATAGGGATGATACCTGTCACCATGTCCTATGAAGCAACATCATCCCTCACCGACATATTAAATGTTCTGGCGGTTGGACGACCCTGACCTCCAGCTACTACTACTGTTGGTTTATTATTTGGTGCCCTGTTTCCCCCTCCTCCTTGGTTCTTGAGTTTCGGATAATTTTTATTCATATGATCCAATGAACCACAGTTGAAACATCTGTTTCTATTAGGGTTAGGACACTGATGAGAATAGTGTCCTTCCTGACCACAGTTGAAACATTTATTCTTCAGACACACACCCTTATGACTTTTGCCGCAATTGGCACAAGGGTAATTTTTTTATTGTTCTTGTTGTTATTGTAATTGTTGTTGTTGTTGAAATTATTCACCTTTCTCCCAGAGTTGTTTGAAAAATTGGTATCCCACTTTCTTTTATTGTTAAACCCACTTGAACTAGGTTCTACCTTAAATTTCCCCCCTTATTCTGACTCTTTATTTTTATGGATTTTAATGAGATTCTCATTCTCCTTCTTTGCTATGATAGCCTTCTCGAGAGTTTCATAAAAAGTCTTTAACTAGAACACAGACACTTTGTACGAATCTGGGGTTTAAAGCCCTCCTCGTACCTTCAAGTTTTCCAAGCCTCCGTATCAACTTGATGCGAAACAAATATTGCTAATTCATTAAACTTAGTTGTATACTAGGATACAGTAAGTTCTCCTTGTATTAATTCCAGAAATCGCACCTCCATATGATCTTTTAATGACTGGAGAAAATAATTTTCAAAGAATAGTTCTTTGAATTTATCCTATAAAACTATTTCAGTTCCCGCATTAATTTTAGTAAACTCCCACCAATAGTTTTCTTCCCCTTTTAAGAAAAAGTTTGCAAAGACTGTTTTTTGGTTCTCACTAACATTGGTCACTAGGAAGAATTTTGCTATCTCGGTGATCCAAATTTGGGCCTCAACAGGTTTTAAGGTACCCCTAAACTTAGGTGGGCCTACTAATTTAAACTCTTTAAATAGTGTATTCTGATTGGTCAGTCTACCTTGTACAACTCCTAACCATAAGTCTACTAAACTTTGGGTAGGATCATTATTAATCTCTGATTGAGTTCTCTTTCTTGATGGCATGATTATATACTAAAAAATAAAGCCAAGTATAAATACAAATATAATCAATACACACAATAAGAATTTGATGTTTCAAACAGAACTTGTATATAACATAAACAGTAGGTTATATATCCGACTAGTGGTTTATATATTACCACTAGCTAACACATCAAAATTTCTCTTTATTACTTATTAGTAGCTGAGCACTTAGATTCATATACTATACTTTAGAAATTTCCAATTCTTTATAAGAGTCCTGGATTATGTGGCATACCACTGATCGATCTATAAGATAGGGAATCTTCTTATCCTCTACTGGATACTTGATCACTCGACGCTGTAAACCGTCGAATGAACCTCGAGTTTCTCGAACGAACCTAGTTAACTTAAAACGTGCCTCTTGTCTTCCCCTCTGAGCATTATGCAACAGCATCCTCAGTCAGGTGGAGTTTCCCTTTTCATGCTCCAACATGCCCTCCGCCATATGTGCCCTGAATTAGGCATTCACAATGTTGACTTCACACTGCTGAACCACTGCAGTGAGTGCCTCCTCATGTTCTTCTATTCTCATTAACTGCCTTGCTATAGGATCTTCACCCTCTTCAGTATCCAATATTTCTTGGTCATACAGTAGCTCCTCTTCCTCAGGATCACTATCATGCTCTACCACTATCTGGGGTGGATTGATGACTACTGGCATATCCTCTACATCGGAGTTGGCCATTTCTAAAAAAAAATTCTTTCATTACTTCATTATATTTTAAGAAACTTTACACAAAATATAAAGTTTTTAATGTTATTTTATGTGTAATTAAATATTTTTACACACTCAAAGACTATATCGTAAGATACCTCTTCCTTAGAGCTATAGCCTATAGCTTTGATACCAAAATGTGACGCCCCTAAATCTATACACCCGTGGTATTCGATCTGGCGCTCACGACTATTCAATTAAGGTGACACCTCCGAATCTATACACCCGTGGTATTTTATTTGGAGCTCACGTCTAACTGATTTAACTATAAATATTCGACAAGATATAATTCCTATCTATCCAAGGTTCACAGTATCCCATAACAGATAATAATTCTCGTCAGAACTATTGCTGTGTTTGGATACCCTCACTTGGATGTATAGACTGTATCTTATGAATATCTCTTTCATATCAAAAGTACGTATCTATCTGAAATCAAGAGTATTGACAATAACATAATCAGTCCATATTGCCAATTCCCTCACTCAGATGTATAGTTCCTAAGGATACTGTACGAGTTCAACAATATTTGCTAATCATCTAAGAATGTAAAAGTACACGAATGCAGAAACAAAAGATGATAATATATATTTCATATAATAAGTTCGGTTACATGGTTCTCAACATTGAGTTCTTATTACAACAAAAGTCTTATAAGACTTACATTCAAGAAAGAAAATAATACAAAGCTAATCTAAGCATGGCCTTTTTCCATTATGTATTCCAGAAGTGTCGGGGTTACCATCTAAAACTGCAAAGGAAATGATTTGCAAGATTGAGCTATGGCATACTTAGTACGTTTATATTTATAAAAACAATGTTTGATTTGAAGAAACAATAGTTCAACAATTTTACTTCACTGAGGGTTGATGACCAATTCTAGAATTTTTATATCAACTATTTTTGTCAGTCACAAAGACTTAGAAATCTGTTTATTCGGATATGAGATAGGGGATTAGCCTATTCAGTATCCTAGGAGTATGCATATCATCCTAGCTCTAGTGCCAATTTTAGACACAATTTAAGACCCAATTTAGGGTAAATTCAACTAAGTATAAGATGTCTTACCAAAGCAATTTGGTTTGACCAAACAGTTTATGCTTGATAAATAATAGCTCAATATCATATGAATAAGTGAAAGTCCAATAATAATCTAAAAGAGGAGTTGAATGGATTACTACTGTTTAAAAATTTATCTTAAGCCTTTTTGAATTTTTAGCAAATTAATTTATAGTGTCAGAAATTAATATGCAGAGTTAGAAAAATTCAATCACACAATGCACAGAGATTTATCTGGTTCACAATATACAGCTCGGGTGTATTGCTACATCCAGTCTCAAGCTCCTCTCAAGGGCTTGAGATGCTATTACTCCCATTAATAAATGCTCCTTCACTAGGTGAAGAAACCTTTACAAAGTTTTATAGATCAACTTACAACTATTTACAACTAACTATCTTGGACAACGAACTCCCAGCTCATTCCTCATGCTTAGTTGAATCTTCTTTTGAGGTCAGAACTATTCTATAGCCTGGTCTTGAAACAACAATCTCTTCCTCACCTCACAAGTTCACTAGAGACCCAACTCCCAGCTGACCTCTCTAAGACTCTGGTCTTGATCAAAGAATTTTTGTCTTTCTCACATATATATAAAATAAACTAACTCTACCCTTTTTCCTTTTCAAAAAGATAGTTTGAATTTGCTTCTAAAGTAAGCAGATAAAGTTTAGTACATGTTTATAAAAGTTTAAATAACTTTTATAGTTGATACTTCTCAAATAAGCAGATATATAATTTAAGATCAAATATCAAATAAAAGTTCAAGACTTTTATATGGAATGCTTCAGATAAGCAGATATGTATTTTATGATAAAAAAATAAATAAAAGTTCAAGACTTTTATATAGAATGCTTCAGATAAGCAGATATGTATTTTATGATCAAAATAGAATGCTTCAGATAAACAGATATGTAAATTAATGCGATTTTGTAAAGATTTTCTTTTCTTTTAAAAAGTGTGTTTCTATAGTTTGAATAATTCTAGAAAACTTTTCTATTTAGAGTGTGTTTCTATGGTTTGACAAATATCACTTTGAGTTTAGATAACCATATGAAATCACTTATAATGCAACTAGTATTTTTGTTTAATAAAGTAAGTTTATGAGTAAAATACTTGTATATGAAAGTTATCAAATATAACAGTTTTATCAATTAAATAATACTTGATGAAATTTGTTTCACTCACGTATATATATTATATTATATTTGATTTATGTTGTTAAAATTTGGCTACTCAGGATTTAAAGACCGTTTCGGAGAATTTCATAGAAATAACATCCGAATTATACCGGTATCTAAGTATTGACCAAATTATTTGTTTCACAATCTGATAATTATATAAATAATTTTCAATACTTATATAATGTATCAATATTAATAAAAAGTCACTTAGGATTTAAAGACCGTTTCAGAGAATTTCATAGAAATAACATCCGAATTATACTAGTATCTAAGTACAGACTTTTTATAATATTTAATAGATTAAATATAGATATATATAAATGTGTATAACAATTAAGTATGATAAATTTTGACCCACTTATATATATTATATTATATTTGATCTATGTAGTAAAAATTTGGTCACTCAGGATTTTAAGACCGTTTCGGAGAATTTCAAAGAAATAACATTTGAATTATATCGGTATCTAAGTACTGACCAAATTAGGTGTTTCACAATCTGATAATTATATAAATATTTTTCAATACTTATATAATGTATCAATATTAATAAAAAGCCATTTAGGATTTAAAGACTGTTTCAGAAGAGAAATTTCTTCCGAATTATATCGATATCTAAGTACAGACTTTTTATAATATTTGATAAAGTAAATATAGATATATATAAATGTGTATAATAATTTATCTTTAATATGTCTATATATATAAGCAGATATGAGATAATATAAATACAAAAATTTAATGACTTATTTCACTACTTTGACCAATTTAATCTTCTTTCAAGAAATATAACTTTGAATTAGAAGATGAAGAGAAAGCTTTTGCAGAGAGTATGTAGATAAGGAGATATAACTTTTCTTTGTTTTGTGAATTGGTAAATTTAGAATGAATGAAAAGTCTCATATTTATAGGATTTTGAAGTTGAGGGTAATTTTTAAAATCTGATTTTGAACCAATGTTTTAGATTGCTTGGATGAAAAATGAATGGTTCGGATCAAAGAGGAGCACACGGATTTGGCCTATTTATTTTTCAATTTCAAAGGCCAAGTTTTCTTAAATTTCAAAGGCCATGTTATCTTTAATTTCAAAGGCTTAGGTATATTTCAAATGGAAAGGCAAAGCCTTCCTTTTTCAAAAACATGCAAACTTTAAGTCTCCAGCACTTCTTTTAGTTTCACACTTGCACACACACATCTTGCATTCATGCACACAATCGGCACATGCACCCACACACATGCATTTAATACATATATATATATATATATATATATATATAATTTTTGAAATCTTTTTGCCCAATGAGAATTTTAGAAAATCGTTTGAAAAAGAATAAGAATCTTCTTGCCTTAGGAAATGTTAATATTTGAATAAATTTAATTAACACTTGATAACTAATTTATCAAGGTCAAGAAAAATAAATTAAATTTTAGGATGAAAAAATATTTTTGATAGGAATAAAATAAGGTAATTAAAACCAATTTATATATTAATCCTATAGAGAGAATTCTACATATTTTATATTAATCCTATTTAATAAGTTTGTTATCATCAACATCATCAAAATAAACTAATTAGTTTGGAGGCCTATCAATCTACCCCTTATTGGTGATGACAACAAACTAAAAATATTTTCTATTTACACTGCTCCCCCTTAGTATATTCATGAGTTTAAAATTTAACAAAATCTATGAATTTTTTAGAAATTTTTTAACTCATCAAAAATTGTAGTGCAGTGTGCAGCAGGTGATATAGAAGTTAATATAATATATTTTTCTTCTCCCCCTTTGTCATTACAAAAAGTGGGGAATAGAAGAGTATTTTTCAGGATCTGCAGAAAAAGTTAGTATTTTTAACATAAGTTTTTAACAACCTGCAGGAGAGAATGTTAGAAAAGATAAACAACAATAAACTATTTCATGCATAGTTAATATTTGTTAGTATTACCGTACAATTATCCCAAATAGTAGGAGTATATATATATATTATACATTCCTCCCAAATAGTTAGAATTCAGATAGGTGATCGTGAGAGAAATGTAGGCTAAGAGAGGGAAGAGGATCTTCAGTCGGATTCTGGTCAAGCCGAGCAGCCTGAGCTAAACTGGTGCCAGTAGAGAGATAGAAGGATGGTACAGATACCTTCTGAAGCTCCATTAAGATGTATAGTATATCTCGAATGTGATGCACAAAAAATTGAAGGGACTTTATTTAACTCAACATATTGGTTTGATTTTTCAGAGAAAGTTGAGTTAAGCTATTTAAGGCATCAATTTGAGACAGTAAATTTTGGTGAGGTTCAGGAGACTCAGTCACTTCTAGATCAAATATCATAAGAGGTTTTGGGGGCAGATTTAAATAGTCTAAGCAGCTCAACATTTGTTATGGTGACCTCATGTCAAAATAAGTTCGGCAAAAATAGAGAGTAGGTGAGCATGCTATTAGAGAGAACAATCAATAAATATAGTTCAAATTTTGTCAGATACTTATTTTTCTGAAAAATGTAGTTATCAGTTATATATTCCAAGGCAGTCAGAAAATCACAGCAACTCGAAAAAGTATAGATATTATTAGAAGGAAATCAGTGCAATCCCAAAACAGAGGTTCAAACCTAGAGGTTTTAACCCATAATATTAAATATGTCATATATCCCAATTCAGTATAGATGTTATCAAAAAAAAAATTACCCAAAAAACAGAGGTTCAAACTTAGAGGTTTTAACCTATAACAGTAAACATGTCATATATCCCAATTCAGTACAGCAAGAAAAATTTTATTAAAAATTCTTACAGTGCATATCATGCACTGCTATGAACAGAGAGAAAAGAAATTACCTACAAGCTCATTTACAAAACACAAATGTGATACTGCGTATTTCTTTTAAGCCCAACATCAAATCAATTCATAAAAAGTTAAAATATATTGTTAGAATAGGCAGAAATACAAGTATAAAGATGTTATGAAACCGAGCTGATTGAGGTCAGTAAAAGAAATTATGATTTTTCACAGTTACAGAAAGAAATTAGGGTTTCTAAAAGAAACTGTGGGTTTTAAAAAAATTTCCTTCCCTTTTTTGTTGTTTTCAGATGAACAAAAAATTCAGAGAAGAAAAAAGAATTCTTTAACTATAGAAAATTGAAGAAGGAAACATTAGGGTTTGTGTGTGTTAAAAAAAATCAGAAAAGAAATTAATATAGAAAAACATTAAGGTGTTTGTGTTTTTCTTAAAAGGTTTAGGTTTAAGAAAAATCTCAGAGGAGAAACTAATTTTTTTTTTTTTGTGGTTTTCCAAAAAAAGATAGTATTTTTCAACTATAAAAATTTTTAAAAAAATTGAGAGAAAGGGTTAAACCTGAATAAGATTTCGTAAATAAAATAATATATATATATATATATATTATTAAAAGTAACATCCATACACTGATTTTGAAGAGCAAAAATAAATATGAAGATCTGAGATAGAGAGTTAAAAAAATATAAGCCAAAGAAAATGACGAACTGAGAAGAGACAAAAAAATGTTAAAAAGAATAAAAAGAATCGATAGATCGATTTTTTTTTAAAAAAAAAAGGTTTTAAGAAAATATTAATATAAAATAATTATATATATTTATGAAAAAATAAATTTTTTTTTAAAATACACACAAAAAAATTAAGACGCAAGAATCGATAGAAAAAAAAATCAGATGTATATATCTATATATATATATATTATAAATTTATATATTATGAAATATATATGTAAAAAAAATATTAGATAGACGAAAAACGTACTAGAGGAACTAGGGTTTGAAGATCGAAGATCTGTGTATCAAACTCAGAAATAAAGTTCAAAACCGATTTGAACGAAAATGGAGTTCAGAAACGAAGTTCAAACTCAGAAAGGAAGTCTGATAGTAGACGAGATTTGAACGAAAATGGAGTTTTAAACGGTGGACGAACTTAATCGGAGGTGTAGAACCGATTGATCGGTTTAGATTTCCCTAATTTTGACTGGAGAACAACCATTTTTGATGGAACTTGGTTAGGGTTTGTGAGAAGTCGAGAGAAAGATAGAGAAGATGAGAGAGAGTCGGCAGAAGAGAGAGTCGGTAGAAGAGAGAGTGAGGAGTGAAAAATGAAAATAAAATAGATTTTTGGCTATTTATATTTAGGTTAATTTGGCTGATCGGGCGATTGAGACTTAATTTTAAAATTGATGGACGATCCGGATTGAGCCGGTGATTTTAAGTATTTGAATCGATCGATCGGTTTTGATCGAACGACTGAGATTAGATTGTGCTTTCTGTTGATGATCGAACGGCTGCTTGACTTGATCCGTGTGTTTGGTGAAAGAGGCTTCTAACTGGTCCGAATGGGCAGCCCCGGATTGAACTTTGAATTGACCGTTAGATTGTTTCCTTGGATCAACGGTTTAGATTAAAGCTTGATAAATTTATATATATATATATATATATATATATATTAAGTAAGAATAAATAGTTAAAAAAATATTTTAAAAATTAAAATTTGATAATTAAATATATAAATAATTAATCTTTATGAAGAAAATATTAATTATATGTATATATATATATAATTTTTTTAAATAAATATAAGAATATAATTATACTGATAATTAAAATATTCGTGTTAATTTTTTTTAAATATTAACAGGGTATTATATATATATATATTATGTTAACTATAAAATATGGAAATATTTATATATAATATTAAATAGAATTTTTTTTTTGAAAATTTACTAATAAACATAAAAAAATTACAATGAAATTTTAAATCAACAAAAGTATTTGAAAATATAATAATCAATTTTTTTTAAAAAGTATTAACAAGAAATATATCTTATATATATGATAATTAGTTATAAAAAGTGAAGAGTATATTTAAAAAAAAAAAAGAGAGCAAAGAGATACTTATGTAAACTATACACATTTGATAATTTTAATTCTAAAATATGGAAATATTTATATATTCTATAATTAAATAAATAGGAAAAATGTATATTGATACTATATATAATTTTTAGAAATAATAATGATAGTTTTAATATTTTAAATGTAATAATAATTAGGTTGAGATATCTAACATACCTAAATCCAGACGTAGTTTGCAGAATCTTTCAGAACTTAAAGGTTTAGTAAATATATCTGCAATGTTTAATTCTGTGTCGATATGTTCTAACTTGATAATGCCACTGTTTACATGATCGCGTAAAAAATGATGTCTGACATCTATATGTTTTGATATAGCATGTAATACAGTATTTTTACTCAGATTATAGCACTAGTGTTATCACATAGAATTGAGACACAATTAAACTTTTTATTGTAATCAGCCAAGGTATGTTTCATCCATAATATCTGTGCACAACATCGTGCAGCAGCTATATATTCTACTTCGGTGGTTGAGATGGACACTGAGTTTTGTTTCTTAGAGAACCAAGAAACTAAGCATCCACCCAGAAACTAACACGTGCCACTTTTCCTTTTTCGATCAACATGATGACTGGCATAGTCAGAGTCTGAGAAACAAACAAGATCAAATGGTTGACCTTTAGGATACCATAGGCCTATATCTATAGTTCCCTTAAGGTAACGAAATATTCGTTTTACTACAATCAAGTGTGATTCCTTAGGGTTAGATTGGAATCTAGCACATTTACAGACACTGAATATAATGTCAGGTCTACTGGTTGTGATATATAGAAGACTACCAATCATTCCTCTATACTTCTTTGTGTCAACACTTTTTCCATTTTCATCAACAGTTAATTTATCAGTAGTTGACATAGGAGTTTTAAGAGGTTTTATAGATTCTAATCCAAATTTTTTAATCATTTCTTTGCAATATTTAGATTGAGAGATATGAATACATTTTTCTCCTTGCTTGATTTGCAATCCTAGGAAAAAATTTAATTCTCTCATCATGTTCATTTCAAATTCCTTACTCATGCTTTCAAAGAAATCATTGCGCTTAGAAATGTTAGTAGAACCAAAAATTATATCATTAACATAGATCTGTAAAATAAGGATATCATCATTTTTATATTTAGTGAAAAAAGTAGTATCGACGGTACCTCTCTTAAATCCATCTTCTAACAGGAATTTACTTAATAGTTCATACTATGCTTTTGAAGCCTGTTTTAAACCATATAAAGCTTTATACAGTTTATACACATAATCAGGAAAATTAAGATCTTCAAAACCAGGAGGTTGTTTAACATAAACTTCCTCCTCAATAATACCATTAAAAAAACAGATTTGACATCCATTTGAAATAATTTGAAATCTTTATGGCATGCAAAAGCTAGTTACATTCTTATATATTCAATTCTAGCAACAGGAGCATAAGTTTCATCGTAATCAATTCCTTCAAGTTGATTATACCCTTGTGCAACTAGTCTTGCTTTATTATGTATGACAGTTCCATTTTCATCTAATTTCTTACGAAAGACCCATCGAGTTCCAATAATAGAAGTTTTTCAGGTTTTGGAACTAATTCCCAAACTTTGTTTCTTGTGAATTGTTCAAGTTCATTCTGCATAGCTATAATCC
This sequence comes from Panax stipuleanatus, assembly GCA_020205555.1. NCBI lineage: Eukaryota > Viridiplantae > Streptophyta > Magnoliopsida > Apiales > Araliaceae > Panax > Panax stipuleanatus. Next base: position 49,830,893 of record CM035121.1, on the reverse strand, counting down.
AATCTTCGTCAAGCAATGCATCTTTTATGTTTTTAGGCTCACTTTGAGATAAGAAAGATAGATGACCAGCTAGATTTTGAACTTGTGATCTCGTAAGAATCCCTTTATTGATATCACCAATTATATTTTCTATAGGATGATTTCTAATGACAAGTGTTTTCTTGGGTAAGTCATTTAACTGTGGATTAAGGTGTAGATGTATTGTTTATCCTTAGTTCTTCCATATTTCTGAGAATGTCTTCAATGACAACATCATTATCTACTAACTCTTTATATTTAGGAGGAGGTTCAGATTCATCAAACGTTACATTCATTGACTCCAAAACAGCTAGAGTTCTTTTATTGAATACTCTATAATCTTTACTGTTAAGTGAATATCCCAAAAATATTCTTTCATCGGATTTGGGATCGAATTTCACCAAATATTGTTTAGTGTTTAAAATAAAACATTTACTCCCAAAAATACGAAAGTAATTTATTTTTGGAGTTCTTTTATAATAAAGCTTATAGGGTGTTTTTAACAACACTGGTCTTAGTAAGACTCGATTTAAGATATAACAAGATATTACAATTGCTTCAGCCCAAAAGTATTTAGGAAGACGGTATTCATTTAGCATAGTGTTGGCTATTTCTTGTAAGGTACAATTTTTCCTTTCTACCACACCATTTGATTGTGGTGTGTATGGAGCGAAAAAGTTATGGCTTATACCGTGCTCATAACAGAATATTATGAAATTAGAATTGTCAGATTCTTTTCTATGATCAGACCGAAGATAAACAATAGAGTTTTCCTACTGATTTTGGATTTTCTTGCATAATGCTTAGAAGGAGTTTATCGCTTCATTTTTGAATTTTAGAAATTCAACCCATGTGAATCGTGAATAGTCATCCACTAGGACTAGAATATAAACAACACCACCCATGTTGGGTTTAGGGATAGGAACAACAAAATCAATATGTAAGAGTTCTAATGATCGAGAGGTTGACACTGTAAGCTTAGGTTTATGAGATACATGTATTTGTTTTCCTAATTCACAGTCTTCACAAATATGGTATTTTAGAAATTTTAATTTAGGAAGACCACGGGCATGTTCCTTAGAAGATATGTTATTTATTAATTTCATGTCAATGTGTCCTAACCTACGATGCCACAGCCATAGATTGTTATTGGCAGATAAAAGACACACATTGTCAAGGTGTGAGTATGTATCTAGGTCACACGTGTACACATTTTGACTTCTAGGACATAATAAAATTAATTTATCAAATTGGTCAAATATTGAACAATTATAAGGACTGAAAGTTATTTTAAAACCACTATCACATAATTGACTAATTGATAGAAGATTGTATCTGAGTCCTGTGACTAATTGAACATTAGAGATGGTTATGTGTTTATTGCCAACACTTCCAATTCCAATAACTTTACCTTTGTTGTTGTCTCCAAATGTTACCTCACCACAGTCTGTAGCTTGTAGATTGTTCAGTTTTGTTTTGTCGCCTCATATTTTGGTGATGATTTATTGTCTGCCATTAGACATAGATTTGTGATTTCCTCGGGTTGTTCAGCAGTTCCTTCTTCATCACTTAGATCCCAGCCTTCTTCAGCCACTAGTACTTTGTTGTTGGCTAGTTTAGGACAATCCTTCTTGAAGTGTCTAGGCTGATTGCATTCGAAGCATGTATTTAAATTTTCATTGGAGCCAGCATTTCTGAAATTGTTGTTGTTAGCTTTGAAATTTGCTCCGTATGCTTTTGATTTGAAGGCTTGCTTATTTCTAAAGTTGTTGAAGTTGTTGTTTGTTTTCATAAAGATTTTGCCATATCTTTTTTCTTTACTTTGGATTACTCTCTTGAGTTGTCTTGATAATAAAGCAACTTCGTTATTATCTAGACTTAGGACTTCTTCATTTAATTCTTCATCATCGTTTTTTGATCAACTAGTAGAGCTTTGAAAGCGATCCCTTTCTTTTTGAGATCTGTGTCTGTTCCTACTTTTTCGACTAGCATGTCGACTTCATGGGCACGAAGATTTCCAATAAGGCTATCAAGAGGATATGTATTTAGATCTTGCATTTCCTTAATGGCTGTAACCTTCATTTTCCATATAGATGGAAGAGCTTTGAGGATTCTTCTATTCTTCTCATTTGTTGTGTAAGCTTTTCCCAATTTTTCCAGTTTATCAATGATTCTGAAAAAACGTGTTTCCATATCAATGATTTTTTCTCCTTCTTCTAACTTGAAGATTTCATACTCTTGGATTAGAGCATCTTTTCTGGTTTCTTTGATGTGATTAGTTCCTTCGTAAGTTACAATCAATTTTTCCCAAATTTCTTTAGCATTCTTGAAGTTGTTAACTCTTTTGTATTCTTTTTCTATAAGAGCACTGGTAAGCACTTGCTCGGCTTTGGAGGCTATATTCATGGTCTCCTCATCTTCAGTGGTGAATTCATTAGCACTTTCTTAATGATCTTTTCACCTTCAATTTTTGTGGTAATTTTCACACCTCGTTCTATTGCCAGCCAGATTTTGATTCCTTGTGACTTGGCATAGATTTTGAATCTATTCTTCCAGGTGGCAAAGTTTGTGCCATCAAATAGTGGAGGTCTACACTTTGATAGTCCTTCTCCCGCAACCGGTAACATTTTAGGAAATAGATGGATCTACTCTTAGATATGTCTGTATTCACTTAACAAACAAGTTAAAGAGCACCTCTCTGATACCAACTGAAAGTGTAATAATAATCTAGAAAGGGGGTTGAATGGATTATTACTGTTTAAAAATTTATCTTAGGCCTTTTTGAATTTTTAGCAAATTAATTTATAGTGTCAGAAATTAATATGCAGAGTTAGAAAAATTCAATCACACAATGCACAGAGATTTATCTGGTTCACAATATACAGCTCGGGTATATTGCTACGTCCAGTCTCAAGCTCCTCTCCAAGGCTTGAGATCCTATTACTCCCAGTAATAAATGCTCCTTCACTAGGTGGAGAAACTTTTACAAAGTTTTATAGATCAACTTACAACTATTCATAACTAACTATCTTGGATAGCGAACTCCCAGCTCCTTCCTCAAGCTTAGTTGAATCTTCTTTTGAGTTAAGAACTATTCTATAACCTGGTCTTGAAACAACTCTTCCTCCTCTCACAAGTTCACTAGAGACCCAACTCCCAGCTGATCTCTTTAAGACTCTGGTCTTGGTCAAAGAATTTTTATCTTTCTCACAGATATATAAAATAAGCTGACTCTACCCTTTTCCCTTTTCAAAAAGATTGTTTGAATTTGCTTCTAAAGTAAGCAGATAAAGTTTAGTACAGGTTTATAAAAGTTTAAATAACTTTTATAGTTGATACTTCTCAGATAAGCATGTAGGCACTCAAATTTTTGTTTCCCTGTTATAGCACTATAGGAGGGCAAGACTGTCTTTCCAATTTAACCCTGGTCTCAATATCGGGCCACCAATTCAATCCCAGTCTCAATATCGGGCCACCAATTCAACTCCGGTCTCAATATCGAGCCACCAACTCAACCCCGATCTCAACTCGGGAGGTACAGGTCAACCCCGGGATGTACAGGTCAGCCCCGGTCTCAACCCGAGAGGTACAGGTCAGCCTCGGTCTCAACCCAGGAGGTACATGGAAGCCTCGATCTCAACCCAAGAGGAATAGGTCAGCCCCAGTCTCAACCCGGGAGGTGCAGGTCAACCCCGGTCTCTACCCGGGAGGTATAGGTTAGCCCCGGTCTCAACCCAAGAGGTACATGTCAACCCCGATCTCAACCTCGGAGGTACAGGTCAACCCTGGTCTCAACCCAGGAAGTACAGGTCAGCCTTGGTTTCAACCCGGGAGGTACAGGTCAGCCTCGATCTCAATCTGGGAGATACAGGTCAGCTCCGGTGTTAACCCAGGAGGTACAGGTTAGCCCCGTTCTCAACCCGGGAGGTACAGGTCAGCCACGGTCTCAACTCGGGAGGTACAGGTCAGCCCCGGTCTCAACCAGGGAGGTACAGGTCAGCCCCGGTCTCAACCCAGGAGGTACCAATCAGCCCCGTTCTCAATCCGGGAGGTACAGATTAGCCCCGGTCTTAACCTGGGAGGTCAGGTCAACTTAGGAAACAATACTGAAGCCTCACAACATCTCCAGAGAAAACCCTGGAATGACCAAGTCAGCCTCAAAGACAACCCTGAGGGCAAATAGAATTGACTGGGATCCAAAACTTGGAAACTATCCCAAGAAGTCAGCCGAAGGCCATGCCAACACAGAAGGCAACCCCGGGAGGGGAAAAATGGTCATTTTAGCAACTCTAAGCCGATTCGGTCAAACTCAAGTTAAGTTGATGCCACCAAGGTTAGAACAAACCATAACAATGATCCCAAGTGGAAACAGCGCAAGGCAGTTCAACGGATAAACTGCGAGGAATAAAAGACCTTGTTATGAACTCAATTTTTTGGACTCAGAAAAGGTTTTCTCCCATATTTTTGTAACACTCTCGGTTAGGGCTTTTCGGAAAGGTACAACACGCCTCAAACAAACGCTTTGATCAAAAGTTAGAAAGTTTCGAATCTGACCTTGCATTGCTTGGAGTGCACATACTTTGATGCAATAGGACCAACCACGTGGGCCCCGCCACATGGAGCCGCACCCCTACATGCGGCTGCCGCAGGTAGAGCTTCTTCTACCGGGTCTATATATATGAGGTGACCCCCAGCTCAATTCATAATTCGAAAACGCTCTGAACCTCTGCCCGTTTGGTTTCTTAGTCATATTCTTGTCCTCCAAACCCAAATGTTTTCACTCTAACACATAGATATACCCACATACTACCACATATCAAAAATTAACCGGTAGAAACGGATGTTTGAAGCCCACTAAGTGGCAAAAAGCCCGTGTAGCAGTCCATTGTGAGTATTTTTACGACCAGAAAGTTTATATAACTTCATTGCACTTTTATACACTTGCACGTTAAGTTTCACTTAATAAATATGCCCAAAACTCAGTTCTATGGCCGTTTTTGCTAACTTTTGGTACAATTTAGTATCTAAACACATTTTCTGGCATTTCTACAACTCGGATTGAATATCCGTCACTTCTAGTAGCTTTTATATACTTATATCTTCATTTTTAGCAACTTCGTCGGACTGGGTTATCTTCCCAGCCCGAGTTTGGCTTTTTTTTTTTTGTATATATTTAACTGTTTATATACTAACTGTTCAATTCTGTCAAGCCCAGATGTCAAATCCGCGGTAGGTTACAGCTTTATATATATATATATATATATATATATATATATATATATATATATATATGCACCCTTCACCGTATTGGGTTATCTTCCCAGTCTTGGTTTGACTATTTTTTATCTATATTTAACTATATATATTATTATTTACATTTCAGTATGGCCTGGATCATTTCGTGGCCATTTTACTGCTTTTATATATATATATATATATATTTACATTTCTGTCCGGGCCTAGGATAGAATGTCCATTACTCTTTTACAGCTTATATATATATATATATATATATATATATTTCAATTCTAACGAGCCTGGACAACACCGTGGCTCATTTATAGCTTTTCTATATATATATTTCCATTCTTTCTAGCCTAGATTATTATGTGGCTTTTTACAGCTTTTATAAATATATATATATATATATATATATATATATATTTCCATTCTGTTAAGCCTGAATTATTCTGTGACTTTTTACAGCTTTTATAAATATATATATATATATATATTTACATTCGAGTCTGGGTTTGCGAGTGAAAATCCACCGCCCTTTATAGCTTTCGTATATATATAATTATATATATATATTGCTTTACTCATTTTTATTCAATTTTTGCTTTAAATATTCATTTGATATGAATCGGCACAGACATTTATGCGGGCGAAACTAGATTTATTTAAATCTCGCCAATTCTAGCTTTCAAACGGTTCAAAATAGGTCCAGACAGAACCGGGAAGCTAGAATAGCGGAGATTTATTTAAATATAGCATTTTTCTAGTTTCAGTTATGAAAGCAACCTCGCGGCCCTTAGATTGCTATCTAGTGGGAACGAGACGTTTCGGCTATGTGCATGCTAGGATTTATTGATAAATCCTTGGTTCTGACGACATCTGGATGTATATATATTTTTTCTGTGCATATTTGAGCTGTGCAGGTTTATTGGCTTCTCTATGTGAGCCTAGGAATCGTGGGATTCATGATCAAACTGATCAGAATCTGATTCCCATGATAGACAAACTCCACTTTACGAATGTACCTTGCCAGTTATTCTGTAAAAATGTACATGCAAAAGTCTTTAAAACGGCTATCCGGATTTAAGGTCTCAACATAGTAAAAATAGGGTTTGTCGTGTCAGAGTCACTCTGATGGCTGTCATGCCCACGAGAAGACCGACACTTGTATATTTTGTGGTCGAGGATGCTTCACAGCCCGACAATCACCCTTCAAATTGAGCCTTAAGGCTAAAAAGATAAAACTAAAGTATCGATATGCTTCAATTCCTATGTTAGCGTAAGGGTTTGAAAATCAGCCTTTCAAAACATCATTTTAAATAATCTTGTCTAAAAAAGAGACTTTTGCAAATCAAATCAAACCCTTCGTATATAGGCTCAATAATGCGTAAACATACTTTCAACAAACAAACAATAGGCCCAATTCCTTCCAGCATTCACACATACACATTGCAGATTAAAAGAAAAATATTGAAAAGATTCGGTACTTTGTTTACACGGGAGTTGTGGGGTTCCTAACACCTTCCCCACACTTAACCATGCCCCAGAACTCAAAACTTAGGTTTCAAAGATCAATTTTTGACAGTGTCCAGCAATTGGGCATCTTTCAAACAAAACTCGGTTGAGGTTGTACAACCATTTCAAAACTACCAACTGGAGACTCTGTAAAAAGTTCAAATCGTCGACATGATACATGTTGGTCTTTTCCTAAAAAACCATTCAAAACCTTTTTCACAATAAAAAGAATAAGGGTAGACAAAACTTAGGAAGAGAGAAAGATTCGGGTCTGACCCGACCCGTGGATTTTTTCCTGACGTCTACAGGTGGCGACTCTGCTAGGGACAGTAGAGGGCTTAGGCCGCGTTCAAATCTTTTCAAAAATTCCCCTTTCATATCCGCGTATGTGTGAATGCTGCGTCTTCACATTGAATGAATGCGTGAATGCTGCGTCTTTACATGGAATGTATGTGAATGCATGTTTTCCTGCTTTATTAGTGCTTTGCACCCATATTAGTGCTTCGCACGTGAGACGTGATGTATGTGAATGTATGTTGTGTGATTCCTCCACCAGGAGGCAAACCCGTCGGTGACAGAGTAATGTCTTCGAGGACGGCTAAGCCTTCAGGGCTTATGAAAAAGCACCACTTGGATTCGTTCCAGTTGAAAGATCAGATTAATTTCCCCTCTAGTAGATTGTGATGATCTGGGGACCTTCATGCCAAAAATCCGCTAGAGTAGCCTAAGATAGGTTAGCCTCTGATTAATGAAACCCGAAGGGAAGCTTTTGCATGCCTTCCTCTTTCAATTTAATGTCAAGTTTTCAATTCTAATGTAACTAGCATAATAAAAATATACATTCCATATTTTGTACATCTTGTCGTATTATCCTGTCATCAAAACAACTGACCTATGTTTTGCAGGATAAGATTAAAAAACCTTAAAAACATAATCATGGCATGCATCCTATCCCTACCTACCTCAGGAAATTGACACGCCTACGTTATGTTGTAGGTAAAAATTGGTCCTGTCACCAGATCTAAGTCTAAGAAAGCACTAAGTCCATCTCCGGACATGGCTTCCAGTGCTCAGCCAGAATCCACCCCTGTCTCTAGGGAAGAGTTTGAAGGACTGAAGAATCAGATAGCCAAATTGGCCAATTTATTGAGCGAGCAAAGTAAAGCTTTTAAAGGGAAACAAGCACAGGGCCACACAGAACCAGGAGCACCTGGTGGCAGTCAAGAGACCAAAAAGACAGATGCTTAGATTCCTGGACCACAGAACCAGAACACAACCAACAAAACCCCTGAAATCATCACCCTCAACAAAGAGCAGGAAGCTGGGGATATTCTAAAGAAAGTCCAATAGATGGAAGAAACTATTCGGTCTATCAAAGGGACTGGGGCATTTAGTAGTGTCAATTATTTTGACTTATGCATTTTCCCTAGGGCTCGATATCCTGAAAAAGTTTAAGTCGCTGATTTTGAGAAATATGATGGATTGGGAGACCCTTACACTCACTTAAAGGTATTCATTGGAGAGCTCGGATCCTATGCAGAGGACTCGAAACTCCGAATGCAGTTTTTTCAAAAAAGTCTGACCGGAGAGGCTAGAGCATGGTATGCCCGTCTAGACAACTCCAAAATTCATAGTTGGGAAGAGTTAGCGCATGCTTTCCTCAGTCAATATAGTTTCCAGTCTCAACTAGCTCCAGAAAAATACCAAATAACCAAAATGAAGAACAAAACACCGAATCATTTAGAGAATATGCTCAAAGATGGAGGCGGGGTGTAACACAAGTCACCCCATCTATGACTGAGTCTGAGATAGTCATGACCTTCATCGATATTCAAGAAGCTCCATACTATGAAAGGGTCCTAGCAGGCATATAAAAACCATTCTCAGAGATGATCAAACACGGAGAGATGGCTGAAATGGGGCTAAAGTCTGGGAAGATAAAGGACCTAATGGCTTTAGAAGCTGTTGCTGAGCATATCCAGTCCGGGAGTTACGAGAATAATCCTCGGAGAGAAAACAAGAACACAGATGAAGAAGTGTCCTTGGTATTGCAAGGACAAAATCATAGGGGTGACTCAAGCGGCATGCCCATTCAAAGGAGGAATTATAGCCCTTTTCAAGTTCCAACTCAACCTTCAAACCCTCCATTTCAGAAAACTATGGAAGCCAGATGTCGAAGAACATTCACCCCGTTAGGGAATTCACTCTAGAATGTTTTAAAACTATTGACGGCACATAAAAAGATTGTTCAACTCCTTCCACCAACCAACACCGGTAGACAAAATTTTGACCCAAGCAAGAAGTGTGCTTACCATTCTAGATCTCTAGGCCATGATACACAAGACTGTTGGTCTCTTAAGAAAAAAATTCAAGACTTGATTAACAATGGAGAGATTGTGGTGATAAAGTCCGAGCAACCTCACGTGCAGGATAATCCCATCCCTCAGCACAAAAAGGATAATGTCAACATGATCAACACAAGAAATGCAAGAGGATCCAAGTACCTCCATTATGTGGGAGAATCGACTCCATCTAGCAACAACATCCCAGACAGTTGGGAAGTATCATAAAGGCAATTCCTGATAAAATAGGAAATCAAGTCTATTAAGGAACAGATAGGATAGCTAGCAGAACTGGTCGTATACCAACATCAGGTCACCAGACAGCTGATCAACCAATCCATCCAACATGAGGCTAGTCCTCCTACACCAGAAATCAGTCCCATTCCTATGAGGGACCATTATCGTTTTCATTAACAAGAACCCTGGGCCGACAAGATGGCCAAGGAAGAAAAGTTTTAGGCGGATACGAAATTCACCTTTCAGAGGAATTTCACTAATCTGAACCAGCCAATGAAGGAAATCCTCCAAATGCTGATCAATGAGGGAATGGTTGCAGATTTATTACCTCCGGTGAACCCTCGATCCAAAAAATTCAAGCCTGACAAAATATTCCAGTACCACTGTTGTTCGATTTATGCAACGACAATTGACGCGCAAGTATACGCGGTCAACAAGTAATATAAGATAAGTATGGTGTCGTACCCACGAGGACGAAGTCTTAAATGCAAATCAAATACTAATGTAAGTTATATACTATCTTATCTAAACAAATGATTGGAGGTGGTATTTTAAACTATGCGATTACAACTAAAGGAAGCGGGAGAAATTGAAGTAATAGGAAAACAAGCTAGGATTACAATTTCCCTAATGCGTCGCCTAATCTCCTAACTCTCCACAATACAAACAAATCAAGGAATGGTCAGTCGAGAATAGAACTATGCATATGCTTCTGTCGAAGGCCAAATGCACATCCCTAGCTAGATGAATCACAATATATCTATCGATGAAAATAACTAGGCTAGGTTCATTAAGCTCAGTCTCAAGGCTACACAAGGCAAATAGAGGTATGTCTATCCTATTAAGCAGTTTATGCACACCCTCCTTTAGGCAAGGTCATAACAAGTGTTATAGTATTTTAAAAGCCAGATATTAATGTCCAATATTCAATATCCATTAATATCACTGCCAAAAACTCTGTCAAGCATTTAGTCAATAAGCAAGAAATACAACAACCCATTCCCAAAATGATTCATTAATATAAAGAGGAGAGAAAGTTAATTAGGCTAAACACTAGGTTACATTGCAATCCTAAAAAGGAATTAGTTCATAACCATGGTGCTAATACACATTTCTATCACATTCAACATTGCTAAGTAATACACAAATAACTGAGAGATTTAGAATAAGAAAACTCCTGTAGTAAGGTTTTCTGTCTCCAAGTCTTCTCTTCTCCGTGTAACTCCTGAGCTGTGTATGAAGCAATAACTATTCTCCCCTAAAACACAGCTTCTTTCTGGTCTAGAATCTCTACAAAATATTCTCTGTTATCACTCTCTATATCTCTCTTTTTCACTCCGTTATTTTTAGGTCATTAAACGCTAACCACAGGATAGGCACCGGAGGTGACGCTGCGGCGCGAAGCCCATAACTGCTTGGTGGCGCTGCCGCGCCACTCACGCTGCGGCTCGAGAATAAGAAGGACCGGGCCGCTGCAGCGCCAGATGACATCAGCATGAACCAGGAGTTGGCGTTGCGGTGCTGGCTTAAGACTAGGATCTGGCGCTGCGGCGCCAGAGTGTAGAAAAAGACAATTTTGCCCCTGCAAGTTGAAAATGACCTAAACAGCCCTGCATCACAGGAAGAGCATAACAACAACAGAATATATACAAAAGCTCAACAAATACAACAAAAACAAGCAACGTCTTAAGCTTTAGAGAATCTGATATGCGATATAAATACCACACATCAAATAGCCCCAAACTTAAGCTTTTGCTTGCCCTCAAGCAAACTATCTAACATCCACACCTACAATACAGGAAGACACAAAAGGGAACTACTACTATAGAATATTACCACGGCTTCAAAGCGTACTTATAGAGCCTCTCCGAGAATAGGACAAACACTGACATGAAAGGGGGCTTAAAATCGAATTTGCAAGAATGAGACTGTACTTGATCCATTCTATGTGAGCAAAAACCAACCATCCAAACTAAACATAGCTCAAAAAAACACTCGCACAGTCGAAAGCTAAAACCAATATGCACACTACGCAACTTAAACAATCAACAAGCATTAAGACTAAGATGCAAGCACAGGAAAAAATCAAAAGGCTCTAGCATGAAGACAGAAAAAATCTGACTCGGACAGTCCTTAATTACCTTAGGCTAAACAGAGCTACCCATAAATGAGCTTTTGATCAGTGACTCCCAAGCCAGACGGCTTTAGGGCACTAGGCGTGGAACACCCCTATGAATCTAATCACTCGAGCAGCAAAGGCCACATAATCAACATAAGCCAAATTAGACTTTATGAAATCTGAAGATTATTTGACAAGTGCATTTTATGCTCCATCTCAACATCGGTCCTGCGGTTATGGGCGAGTGCGTTTTACGCTCCATCTCGACCCACCGCAAGACTTTCGATATTCAATCTCCATTTCAATTAATTCTATTTTTATATATTTTATTCTACAACATGCCAGAGTCCAAGATCCAAAACTGTAAAAGCACCCAAGCCCTTTATTACCTTGCAGAAATGAAAGATTATAAGAATGAACATACTCTCAAAGCAATCAACGTGCGAAATAAAATCAAAAAATAATTAGCTAAAACAGTTGATCGGTGCTTGCTAAGGACGGATCAAAAACAGTCTCGACTTATCGATTCACAACCCCTAACACATACATGCTTGACACGACTCTAAGAGACAGCCACAACTACTAGACGCTTGTCATTAGCCACGATCAAAAATTAACAGCTAAAACACCCTCACCCAGCATATTTACAGTTACAGAACGGGGTGAAAGGGGGGATCAAAATAAATTAGGCATGAAGCAACAAAAAAATAACACCCTGCCCAAATAAGGAGAAACCATAACACATGGCATCAAGTAAACCAATTATCTGCACATACCCCAAAATATGCTTAAAACATAACAACCAAAATAAAGCACAAGCACTTAAATATTATAAACCCAAAACATACGTTTATATACCTAATAAAACCAACGTACCAATGCATCATACATGCATCCCAAAATAAACCGAAAATATAAAACATCCACAAATGATAGTCTGGGGCTATACCGCCCAAAAGAAACATGACAGCAATTCATATATAAAAATACTTAAAAAGGAAATCTCCCCCAAGCTTGAAATTTGCCAATGACCTCACTGGCCTTCACCCTCTGGAGCACCATCACCTCCGCTATCATCATCAGCCTCATCATCAGCCTGCGCTGGCTAGTCCTCGCGATCCTCTGCTCTGGCTGGAAATGGTGGAGGATAAGGCGCAAAAATTGGAGGCTCTGGAAATTGAAAGGGCATGGACTCTGCGTCGTCTCCTCCCTGAGCATAATAGATACTGGAGACTGTATTTGCGAACTCCGCATGATAGTGATTGAATTGGCTCTGCCATTGAGCCACTGTATCAACCTTGCAGTGGAGAAAATTAAGGCTGCTTAAAATCTCTGCCAAGGCCCCAGGTGGCATAGCCTCAGAAGATGGGGGCTCAGGCGCTTGAGCGGAGGTACCAGCCTCTGATGAGGGAGGCGGCAGAGGCCCCGATAAATATCCCTGACCCTTTGGGTGCGACGGAGGTCCCCCATCCCATAGTCCATAACGGCCTATAACGTGATGATCAATGACAGCCATAGGCGGCTGAGTGATGTCGTCTTTCTCCCATACCACACCCGTCCTTTTGCATAGGCGTGTGATCAAAGACGGGTGAGGGAGTCCGGAATTGACGTTGCTTCTAATGGCCTTTTTAATTGAATCCTGGATAAGAACCCCCACATCAACCTTCAGCCCCATAACAATTGCATACAGCAATACTGCCCTCTCTCTTGTTACATCACTCAGGTGGAGTGTTGGCATGATATTAGCACAAATAAAGGAGTACCACGCCTTACCATAACGACTTAAGGCTTGATGGGGGAAAGAAGTCTTTTCACCATGGAATTCATTGGTTTTCCACACGGTACCAGGCTTGCAGAGCTTGGTAATAATCTCATCTGTATTGTAACTCCGCATCCCAGACTCCAGATAATCCTTACCATCGTAGTTTGGAGTCCCATACACAGCATTAATGGTACGACTGTCAAATTTTATCAACTTACCCCGAACTGGTACCGAAGCAGGACCCTCAGCATTAGCATTTGCGTAGAATTCCTTTACCACCGAAATAACTGCTGATTCGGACGGCTTGGTGAAGTGAATCCATTTCATGGTCACAATCATGGAATTTATATGGCCGTCCATCTTGTCATCTGGCCTTAGCCCTCTCTCAGGCACCAAACTCCTCTTTGAAAATTTTTGGGCATATCGCTTCCAGGCTTCCTCACTTGGGAATTTTATAGCATCCCAAAGGGGAGGAGGGGTTCTAGACGATGGAGGAGGACCTATACTAGTGCGAGGACGCTTTGAACCCATAGCCAACAAACCCCAAGGACAACAAAAAGAAAATTAACAAATGAAAATCCACTGGTTGCTCTGAAGAAATCCTTACCGCATATTGCTTATAAATAGGACGAAGGAGAAATAACTGCAGACGATTGATGGCCCCAAACGGTGAGAAACCAAAAGGGTGTCGCTTGAATTGCCGCACTCGTCGGAAGAAATAGAGATGTGTGTGAGAGAAAAGAGGGGAGAAACAAAAACTGCTGCAAACTGAAACCCAAACGCCTTGCTTAAACTCAAAAACACGGCACTGGCGCTGCGACGTGGTGCATGGCGCTGCGGCGAGAGATAGGTTCAATTTGGCGCTGCAGCGCCATTTTTGGTGCTGCGGCGCGACATCTTGGCACTGCGGCGCGAATAATTACAAAGCCCTCAACGCTGCAGCGCAACTCTCCAGTAGCTTCCAGCATATGCCGGCGCCGCGGCGTGAGACTTTGTGAAGGGACTGGCGCTGCGGCGTGATAGAGGATTTTGAAAAAAAGGCATGGCGCCGCGGCGCGACAATTAGGCTAGCACTTGGCGTTGCGGCGCGAGTACTTTGCTTTTTTCCCCTGCATTCCTACAGCAAACACCCAAAACCTGAATCAATGCAGAATCTAACTACTAGACATAGCAATCATACTAACCATTAAACTACATGCTAACATACTAATTTAACATCTACAATAATTCTAAGGAAAACCAATTGCACTAATGATAACTAAAGAAAATAACACTAAATAAAACCATAAGGAAATTTTTGATACTGAGATGGGGTTGCCTCCCCATCTAGCGCTTGATTTAGAGTCGTCGGCTTGACTTTCGCCCCGCCTTACACCGGGTCTCCCAAGGTGATGGAGGTGTGTTGCCGGTCAACCTCGCCGCCCCAATAGTGTTTCAAACGTTGTCCATTGACTTTGAAGGTTTTGTCTAAATGAGGGTCTTCGACCTCAATAGCCCCATGAGGATACACTTTAGCAATTGTGAACGGCCCCGACCATCGGGACTTCAACTTCCCCGGGAATAATTTCAGCCGGGAGTTAAAAAGAAGCACCTTCTGGCCTTGTTCGAAGTTCCTTTCGACAATTTTCTTGTCATGCCACCACTTTGTCTTTTCCTTATACAACTTAGCGTTTTCATACGCGTGCAGACGAAACTCGTCTGATTCATTCAGTTGTAATAGTCTTCGTTCACCCGCTGCATCCATATCGAAATTGAGCTTTTGGATAGCCCAATATGCGTTGTGCTCTAGCTCCACAGGAAGATGACAAGCCTTGCCGTAAACAAGCCTATACGGAGACATTCCGAAAGGCGTTTTATAAGCGGTGCGGTATGCCCACAAGGCATCATCAAGCTTCTTTGACCAGTCCTTCCGATTAGGATTAACAATCTTCTCCAAGATACGCTTAACCTCTCGGTTAGAGATCTCTGCTTGGCCACTTGTCTGCGGATGATAACCTGTGGCTATTTTATGGGTCACCCCATACTTGGCAAGAAGGGCTTCGAAATATTTGTTGCAGAAATGTGACCCTTCATCACTGATTATTGCCCGAGGAGTGCCGAAGCGAGTGAAAATATTTTTCCTTAAGAAATTAAGCACCACCTTAGCATCATTAGAAGGCAAGGCGACTGCTTCTACCCATTTGGAGACATAATCAACCGCGACCAAAATATAGAGATTGTTGTAGGACGACAGGAATGGCCCCATGAAGTCAATACCCCATACATCAAACAACTCTACTTCAAGGATATTCTGCAGAGGCAGTTCGTGCCTTTTTGAAATGGTTCCTACCCTTCGGCATCTATCGCAGTGCAACACATATAGGTGTGCATCTTGAACAGGGTAGGCCAGTAAAACCCAGATTGGAGTACTTTAGCAGCAGTTCTGTGGCCCCCAAAATGTCCTCCATAATTAGAGGAATGGCAATGATGGAGCACACCTTCGATTTCCTCCTCTGGCAAACATCTCCGCAGAATCTAATCTGAACACTGTTTGAATAAAAAGGGCTCGTCCCAAAAGTATTGTTTTGCATCATTTAGGAATTTCTTCCTCTGTTGATAGCTCAAGATGGGAGGAAGCACTTGACAAGCGACAAAATTGGCAAAGTCCGCATACCACGGGGCTTTGCTTTGGACGGCAAACAGTTGTTCATCCGGGAAGAAATCATTGATGTCTTTGATTGCATCTCCCGAATGAGGAAGGTTTTCCAACCTCGACAAGTGATCTGCTACCTGGTTTTCTGTCCCCTTTTTGTCGCGGATCTCCAGATCGAACTCCTGTAGAAGAAGGACCCACCTTATCAGCCTAGGCTTTGCATCTTTCTTCTCTATCAGATATTTGATGGCCGAATGGTCTGTGTACACGGTCACTTTTGTTCCAATGAGGTAGGAACAGAATTTGTCAAAAGCATAAACCACTGCCAGCAGTTCCTTCTCGGTTGTGGTGTAATTTAACTGAGCATCAGTTAATGTTTTGCTGGCATAGTAGATCGTGTGGAACACTTTGTCCCTTCTTTGTCCCAACACTGCCCCAATTACAAAATCGCTGGCGTCACACATGAGCTCAAATGGGAAAGTCCAATCAAGAGCTACCACGATAGGAGTCGAAATGAGTTTTTCCTTCAAAAGTTCAAATGCTCTGAGGCAGGCTTCATCAAACTGAAAAGGCATATCCTTTTCCAATAGTTAACATAGCGGTTTTGTTATCCTTGAGAAGTCCTTGATAAATCGCCTATAGAAACCTGCATGCCCAAGAAAACTCCTAACCCCTTTCACTGATGTAGGCGGCAGTAGACTATTGATGACATCAATTTTAGCCTTGTCTACTTCAATACCACCATCTGATACTCTGTGGCCCAGAATAATGCCCTCTTTTACCATGAAGTGGCACTTCTCCTAATTTAATACAAGATTAGTTTCAACGCATCTTTGAAGAACGACAGTCAAATTCACCAGACAGTTATCAAATGAACTCCCGAATACAGAAAAATCGTCCATGAAAACCTCGAGGGTCTTTTCGACCATGTCAGAGAAGATGGACATCATGCAACGTTGGAATGTTGCAGGAGCGTTACACAACCCAAAGGACATTTTTCGAAAGGCAAAGGTCCCATACGGACATGTGAACGTTGTTTTCTCCTGATCTTCGGGAGCAATTGAAATTTGATTATAGCCAGAATAACCATCTAGCAGATAATAGAAGGCATGCCCAGCAAGTCTATCGAGCATCTGATCAATAAATGGCAGCGGGAAGTGATCCTTACAGGTGGACTTATTCAACTTTCTGTAGTCCATACATACCCTCCATCCAGTCACCGTTCTGGTTGGAATCAACTCGTTATTCTTATTGGCTACTACTGTCATACCGCCCTTTTTTGGCACGCATTGAATAGGACTGACCCAAGGACTGTCCGAGATAGGGTAGATAATGCCCGCATCTAGCAGCTTAATGATTTCCTTCCGGACCACCTCTTTCATTATTGGGTTCAATCGCCTTTGATGTTCAATGGTCGGCTTGGATCCTTCCTCCAGTAGGATTTTGTGCATACAAAGGGATGGACTGATCCCTTTAATGTCTAAAATCGACCACCCCAGTGCCGTTTTATACTGTTTGAGCACTAGCAGTAGCTTCTCTTCCTGGCCTTCATCTAAAGATGCAGATATTATAACAGGTAAAGTAGATGAATTCCCCAAGTATGCATACCTCAGATGATTGGGCAGGGGCTTTAACTCGAGGACAGGAGGTTCTACAACAGATGGTTGGGCCTTTGAAGTAGATGCTTCTGGATCATTCAGCGACTCAAACTATCTTTGGAACTGTGTAGATCGCTGGGGTGCATCCAGCCAGTTAGCACATTCAACATGGGTGGCCTCCTCCTTAGTACTGGTACCTCTTAGTGTAGCTTCTAAAGGGTCTGTCATGCATGTTTTTGGGAATACTTCCCTGACTGCATCATCAAGCACTTTAATCTGGAAGCAGTCTTCAGGGGTGTTCGGATATTTCATTGCCCTAAACACATTGAAAGTTACTTCCTGATCCTGCACTCTCATAGTCAGCTCCCCTTTCTGCACATCTATAAGGGTTCTCCCCGTTGCTAAGAATGGTCTACCCAGTATTATCGGGAGCTCCCTGTCTTCCTCAAAGTCTAGGATAATAAAGTCCGCTGGGAAGATTAACTTGTCCACCTTAACAAGCACATCCTCTACTATCCCCTTCGGGTACGTGAGAGATCTATCCGCCAATTGCAAAGTAACACTTGTGGGTTTGGCTTCATTCAGTCCAAGCTTTTTATATATTAACAGAGGCATCAAATTTATACTAGCCCCCAAATCACATAAGGCCTTGCCAATGAATTGGTCCCCGATAGTACATGGAATCGCGAAACTTCCAGGATCTTTCAGTTTTGGCGGGAGCTTGTTCTGTAGAATAGCACTGCATTCCTCAGTCAGAGCCACTGTTTTATAATCTCCCATTTTCCTCTTCTTTGACAATATGTCTTTCATGAATTTAACAAAGCTCGGCATTTGCTCCAACGCCTCTGCAAACGGGATGTTTATGTGAATCTTCTTGAACACTTCTAAAAACTTAGAAAATTGCTTATTAAGCTTTTGTTTCTGCATGCGCTGGGGGAATGGCAACTGTGGGATAGGAGGACTAGCTGTGTTCACTATAGGGGTTGGTGATGAAGGGCTTTCTTGAGTATTTACCTCACCCCCAGACTTATCATCACTCTGCTCCACAATAGGTTCCTCTATAGTCACTTCTTCTTGCACTACAGGCCTCTCTCCACCCTATTCATTTATAGTTTTCCCACTCCGGAGTGTAACTGCTTTGCAGTGTTCCTTCCCATCCCGTTTCGGGTTGACATCAGTGTCACTCGGCAATGTGCCTTGTGGTCGACTATTCAGAGCAGAGGCCAACTGTCCCATTTGGACTTCAAGGTTCCGGATGGAAGCCTCTTGATTACTGCTCCTTGTCTCATTTTGGGCAATATATCGTGACAGGAGATCTTCCAAACTAGGTTTTCTTTCCTGTTGAGGTGGTGGATGGTGGAACTGATTTTGAGAACTCTGTGGTTGTTGGTTGTACTGATTTTGAGCTTGAAAACCGGGAGGATTTGAGAAATTAGGCCTGGTGGTCGGAGGTTGTGGTTGATTGCTATTCGTGTTGCCCCAAGAAAAGTTTGGATGATTCCTCAAGCCCGGATGATAATGAGTAGGGAGACTTGCGTTTTGCTGCCGCCCGTAGTTGGAAACAAATTGAACTGACTCGGGGCTTATGGCACACTACTCAGTTGTGTGGCTCCCTTGACACAATTCACACATCAATGAGACACTCTGGACATTCTGCACAGCTTGCACTCCCATGGTGTCAAGTCTTTTAGTTAGCGCTGCAACCTGAGCCGCTAATTGTGTGACTGGATCTACCTCATATATTCCTGCTGCTCTTCTAGGGGCCTGCCTATCATTTGGCCATTGATAATTATTGGCCGCCATTGTTTCCACCAATTCATACCCCACTGTGTGATGCTTAGACATGAACGCTCCTCCAGAAGCGGCATCAATACTCGATCGAGTAGCTCCGGATAACCCATTATAGAATGTCTGGATGGGAAGCCATTCTGGCAGTCCATGGTGGGGGCATTTTCTCAGGAGATCCTTGAATCGCTCCCATAAGTCGTACAAAGACTCTGACTCAAACTGAATAAAAGAGGTAATTTCATGCCTGAGCCTGGCGATTTTAGCGGGTGGGAAGAACTTTGCCACGAACTTTTGAGCCAAGTCATCCCATGTGGTTATGGAGCCTAACGGAAGTGAATGTAGCCAGCTCTTGGCCTTATCCTTCAAAGTGAAGGGAAACAATCGGAGTCTGATGGCATTGTCAGAAACTCCATTGCACTTAAACGTATCGCAGATCTCCAAGAAGTTCATCAAGTGATCGTTGGGGTCATCATTTGGTAATCCCCCAAACTGAATATTGGAGCACATTTGGAT
The DNA here is from genome assembly GCA_020205555.1 of Panax stipuleanatus. Classification (NCBI taxonomy): domain Eukaryota; kingdom Viridiplantae; phylum Streptophyta; class Magnoliopsida; order Apiales; family Araliaceae; genus Panax; species Panax stipuleanatus. Next base: position 49,811,131 of record CM035121.1, on the reverse strand, counting down.
GGTGCCCGGCTTGATCTCAAAATTGTTTGCTTGGATTGCGGGCCTAAGAATGCTCGCTTGCAAATTTGCGATGTGAGGCATAGCATGCTCCCTTAAAGATTTCTGAAGTTCCTCAGCCATTGTAACAGGAGTATGTATGTCCCGAGCTTTTTCTCTCTGCAGGCGTCTGTACGTTCTATCAACCTCGAGATCGAGAGGTATTATATTCCGACCCCTTCGAGGTGGCATACGCTGTTGAGATCACCTGAAAAGAAAATTAAACAGATAAATTTAGTCTAAATTAAGATCGTAATGACTTGCTTTAATATTGATAACAAATAATACTAAGTCCCCGGCAACGGCGCCAAAAACTTGTTGTTCGATTTATGCAACGACAATTGACGCGCAAGTATACGCGGTCAACAAGTAATATAAGATAAGTAGGGTGTCGTACCCACGAGGACGAAGTCTTAAATGCAAATCAAATACTAATGTAAGTTATATACTATCTTATCTAAACAAATGATTGGAGGTGGTATTTTAAACTATGCGATTACAACTAAAGGAAGCGGAAGAAATTGAAGTAATAGGGAAACAAGCTAGGATTACAATTTCCTTAATGCGTCGCCTAATCTCCTAACTCCCCACAATACAAACAAATCAAGGAATGGTCAGCCGAGAATAGAACTATGCATATGCTTCTGTCGAAGGCCAAATGCACATCCCTAGCTAGATGAATCATAATATATCTATCGATGAAAATAACTAGGCTAGGGTCATTAAGCTCAATCTCAAGGCTACACAAGGCAAATAGAGATATGTCTATCCTATTAAGCAGTTTATGCACACCCACCTTTAGGCAAGGGCATAACAAGTGTTATAGTATATTAAAAGCCAGATATTAATGTCCAATATTCAATATCCATTAATATCACTTCTAAAAACTCTGTCAAGCATTTAGTCAATAAGCAAGAAATACAACAACCCATTCCCAAAATGATTCATTAATATAAAGAGGAGAGAAAGTTAATAGGGCTAAACACTAGGTTACATTGCAATCCTAAAAAGGAATTAGTTCATAACCATGGTGCTAATACACATTTCTATCACATTAAACATTTCTAAGTAATACACAAATAACTGAGAGATTTAGAATAAGAAAACTCCTGTAGTAAGGTTTTCTGTCTCCAAGTATTCTCTTCTCCGTGTAACTCCTGAGCTGTGTATGAAGCAATAACTATTCTCCCCTAAAACACAGCTTCTTTCTGGTCTAGAATCTCTACAAAATATTCTCTGTTATCACTCTCTATATCTCTCTTTTTCCCTCCGTTATTTTTAGGTCATTAAACGCTAACCACAGGATAGGCACCGGAGGTGACGCTGCAGCGCGAAGCCCATAACTGCTTAGTGGCGCTGCCGCGCCACTCACGCTGCGGCTCGAGAATAAGAAGGACCGGGCCGCTGCAGCGCCAGATGACATCAGCATGAACCAGGAGTTGGCGTTGCAGTGCGGGCTTAAGACTAGGATCTGGCGCTGCGGCGCCAGAGTGTAGAAAAAGACAATTTTGCCCCTGCAAGCTGAAAATGACCTAAACAGCCCTGCATCACAGGAAGAGCATAACAACAACAGAATATATACAAAAGCTGAACAAATAAAACAAAAACAAGCAACGTCTTAAGCTTTAGAGAATCTGATATGCGATATAAATACCACACATCAACCACTCCAATGCACTCGGCCATGATACTGAGGATTGCTGGGCACTTCGTCACCTGATTCAGAATATGGTTGAAAGTGGTGAACTGATAAGGGGGAATCAGAATTATGGCCTCCCCGATGAAGACAGTGTCTTATTTCCCACTTTGTGGAATCAAGATACAGTGGCTGTTATTTCCTGTGATAAGGAACCAACCCTCACACCCCTAATGCTACCAGGGAAAGAGGGCCAAGAAGCACAAAATCTTGTGAAGGTGGCAGCGCCCGAACATTTGATCTTACCTTTCAGACCCCAATATCTAGTAATCAGTCTGAAGAAAGTTCCCTGGAACTACAGAAATGATGAAGGTTCCACCTCAAATAACATTACCATTGTACCAAAGGAGAATCCATTGTACCTGCCTCAACGGGTGATCAAATCAGTCATCAAGGCCAAATAAAAGGTGGCTGAAGAGAAAATATAAGAGTTCCTAAGTAAAATGGGACACAATGAAGTCAAAGTGGTACAAAGCCTGAAGGACGCACCCAAGCAGATGTCCATTCTAGATCTGGTCTTATCATCGGTGGATCATCGCAACATTCTAGTGAAAGTACTGGAAGAAGCCCATCTGCCACATACCGTGGATGCCAAGAAATTTTGTCACTTTGTGGACACATATTCAATAGCAATGTGATATCTTTCACTGATGATGATATACTTATAGAGGGGACGGGTCATCGCTATTCACTGCACATAGCTGTAATGTCATCCGGGTATGTGATCAGAGGTGTGCTCATAAGTGGAGGATCATCCCTCAATATCTGTCTTTACGATACCTTGGAGAGAATGAAGATTAACCCAAACCGAATCAAAACCAGTCATGTGGTCATCCTGGCTTTTGATGGATCTCGCCGACAAGCTATAGGAGAAATAGAGCTTCCTCTGTAGATTGGTCCGCACATTTTCCATGTGTCTTTTTAGGTGCTCAACATCGCCACTGGATACAATTTGTTACTGGGAAGGCCATGGATCCATATGGCAGGGGCAGTGACATCCACCCTCCATCAGTAACTCAAATACATTATCAACGACAACCTAATCACGGTGAATGCCGAGCCAGAGTACCCTGTCTGCATACAGGGAGACATGCTAGTGATCAGCCTGGATGCAGGGATTGAACCTGCTAGTTTTCAAGCCTTGGAGGTGAGTGATACTCAATACCTACCAGTTGGGGCAGCAGCCTTAAAGCCTAAAGTCTCCCCCGAAGTAATGAAAGTCGGCCAGGAGATGGTATCTTTGGGTTACCGCCCTGGAGAAGGGTTAGGAAAGAATCATCAAGGTATCAAAAGCCCGGTGCAAATCCCGAGCTAGTCAGGGAGAGCCAGATTGGATTATTCATCTGGGTCAAACCACCGGAACCCACACAAGCATCCGAAGGCTCATGCTCCCACTATATTATTCCCAAACCTCACTGATGCTTGATTTATGAAGCCAATGAGGAAGATCCCTGCTATGGTATCAGCCATGTTGTTTCCTCCAATCATCCCGGTATGTGAAAGAAAGACCCCAGAGCCTGAAAGGGATAACAAAAAGGGAAAAGAAAAGTTCCTGTACGAAGGACGAGACCAATTTGCTAACATGTGTGTCCGCATACATTACGAGGGTATGAATGATGATATCCCAGACAGTGACGACGAGGATCAGATCCAAATTACTCGCATCAAGAAAGAAAAGGGGTGCAGTTCAAAGAAAAACCCCGGCCCTATTTTGAAAGATGTCTTAGTCATCATCCGAGATGAGGCAGACAATCATAATTCCTTGATCCTCCCTATTCATGAGGATCTAACTCTGGACAACTGGAGCAGTGTCCCTTGCCTCAGTTAAAAGGGTAAAGGGGCAGAGAGTCCATCTGCCATGTAACATGCTTTCATTTACTGCTTATTTTGGTTGCATAGCTATAGTAGTAACTTTTGTCATGCTTTGACAAATGCTTTGTATATTTAAGCAGTTGCATATATTAAAGTTAAAGCATTTTGTTTTTCAGGACTCCAGAGTTGGATTTATTGGTCACTGCTGATGAGATGCCAACTTGCCACAGTAACTACAACTTTGATGTAGAACTGAACTTCAACTTGATGGAAATTAATCAAGAGGAGGAAGATGACTCTGAGGTGCCCGAGGAGATCAAAGAAAGGGTCGAAGACAAACCCAAACCAAACCACCACTATTAACATAGGAACCTCTGAAAACCTCAAAGAAATCCAGATAGGCCTACACCTCACCAAAGACCAAAGGACCGATCTAATTGAACTCCTTACACAATTCCAGGATGTGCTTGCATGGTCACATGAAGACATGATTGGCCTGTCGACTGATATTGTCAACCATCTAATGCCCATCAAATATTGATTCAAGCCAGTCAAACAGAAGCTCAGGCGTTTGAAGCCTGAATGGAGTTTGAAAGTTAAAGAAGAAGTCGTTAAACAATCCAAAGATGGCATCATCAGGGTATCAATATACTCGGAGTGGCGGTCAAACATAGTTCCCGTACCTAAGCTCGGAGGGAAAGTACAAGTGTGCGGGGATTATCGGACTTGAACAAAGCCTGCCTCAAGGATAATTTCACTGTACCTTTCATCCATATCTTGATAGACAATACGGCGTCGTATGACATGTATTCCTTCTTGGATTGCTTTGCTGGTTACCATCAAATCATGGTTGCTGAAGAGGATAGGGAGAAAAAAACTTTCATCACTCCCTGAGGAACGTTTGGCTACAGACGTCTGTCCTTCGGCCTTATCAATGTCGGTGCCACATATCAGCGAGCCATGATGGCCCTATTTCATGACATGATGCATAAAGAGATAGAAGTCTATGCGGATGACATTATCATCAAATCCCAGAAGGAGGACAATCACATTGATCATCTCAGGAAGCTGTTCAACAGGTTGCGTAAGTACAACCTCAAGCTAAATCCAGCCAAATGTGCTTTTGGCGTTAAATTAGGCAAATTTATAGGATTTCTAGTGAGCAACAGAGGCATTGAGCTGGATCCTGCCAAGATTAAAGCCATCACTGAGATGCCAGTACCTCGACCAGAAAAGAAGATAAGTGGGTTCCTTGGGAGAATCAATTTCATAAGCCGATTCATTTCCCAGCTCACAGCAACTTGTGAACCCATCTTCAAGTTACACTACAAAAATAAGGGTCACTGGCAACAGGCTCACTGCCGACGGCACAATATCCGTCGATAATAAGGTCAAAGTCGACTGCATGGCCTTCGCTAATGTATGCCGTCGGTAATGGGGTTTTTTTTGGCGCGAGACATTCCCGGTGGAGGGAAAACTCATTGGCGACGGGCTTAATTTGTACATCGACGGGGATAGCCGTCGGCAGTGACTCAATAGTGACGGTGTCATTATCGACGGGGGGCCGTCGAGAATGAGTCAGTTTATAATTAACACCCTCGTCCGACGGTAATGACTCCTTTTATAAAATTTTCCTCTCTTTATATTTCTTTCCCTCTCAAATTCAGCCATTTTCGCTCTTTAATTTCCCCACTGAATCTCAAATTCGGTTTATTGATTCTCTAAAGTTCACCCATTTTCCCATTTCGCCCATTTCTCTCATCCCTATTGCAACCCCTCCGTTTATCCATTTCGCCGCTGCAATCGGGGCCTCCGACCGGACCTCCGGCCAGTTCGTATCTCCTCCGGCCAGTTCGTATCTCCTCTCCGGCCAGTCTGCTTGTTAATCTTTAATTTTTTTGAGGGTATGTTGTTTAATTGTTTATGTACATGATTAGTTTACTTAGGTTCAAGTATATACATATTTTCAGTTTCATCTCCTCTTTAATTTATTTAGGTTCAAGTTGGGGATTTAATATGAAACTATATAATCATTCAAGGTTGAACTTCTGTTGAACTGTATTTGGTTTAATATGATTTTTGTATGTGTACGTTTTCAGCCCCATATGTACTGGGGAAAACATCTGTTATGTTTACTATTATGCAATAATTTCTTCATAGATTATATTCATCATGTTACATGTTTGGTTGCTTAAGCTAGATATAAATGAAGTAAACATCTGTTATGTTTACTATTATGCCTGATATATACTCTACAAGCTAGAGCTGCTGAAAAATTAGATTACATGTTGAATTAATCTCATAGGGTATATCATATTTTTCCCTTGCAAGCAATTTTTAGGTCCTCTTTGTTACTTTTTTTAGTTTATTGTTACTTGTGTGAAAAACGTCTTTCTTTGAATATTTTCTCATCAAATCTCAAATTCACAAACAATTATTTCCATATGGGCAAGATAACTACTTTTCCCTAGCCATCACATTTGGTGAATATTAGAACTTAATTTGATGTTTTTTGGTGACTACTCATTCCAATTCACAAAAAAAAAGTCGTATTTAAAGAGTAGCTGGGAAGAAGATGTTGGTAATGTCCTCAAGTGGGGCTCTCATTCTTCTTTTCTTTTTTGTGGGTATTTCAAGAATTGTGAAATCTGGCTCTGATAATTAAGGGAGGTAGAATTGTGAACTCTATTGTATGTAATGTATAGTCTGACTCCGGTAGCATAATATGTATGTATTGTCATTCAAGAGTAGTTAAACAACATAATTCCTTTTTCATCGTTAAGTTGTCTTTACATTACATCATCTGTTATCTTAATACGAAATTTGGTTCGTTTATTGTGTTTGTCTAACTTTCTATATATATAGTAGACAGTTGTCTAAGATGTCTGTTGATCGAAGTTGGAAGGAACGTAGGGTAGCCACTGATAAGAGTGGGCTTAGCTCTGAGTACCGTAGTGGGGTTGAACAGTTTCTCAATTTCGCGTTTGAGCAAGTCAGCGGCGATAAGATCAGATGTCCTTGTAAGAGGTGTGTGAATGAAGTATGGAAGGAAAGGAGTGATGTCATGTGCGACTTATTTGCGTATGGGTTAGCAGGGTTGTACGACATGGATCTATCATGGGGAAACCTGGTTGGATGAACATGAATCAGAACCGGAATCTAGAGGTGACGAAACCTTTGACTGTACTAATATGATAGTCGAAGCTGCTGGTTCATACTTCCAGTGGAATACAGACAGGGATGACAGTAGCGTCGAGCAAGAGCCGAATGATGGGGCTAAGGGTTTCTATGAGTTATTGCATGAAGCAGCGACGCCATTGTATGACGGGCACGAAAAGCACACCGTTTTATCTGCCGTGACTAAGTTTTTACACTTCAAGAACGAGCATGACTGTAGCGAGAGAGGTTTTAATGAACTGCTAAACATTGTGAAGGAGTGCTTACCTGCAGGCAATAAGTTACCGGAGTCGTACTATGATGTGAAGAAAATGGTCAAAAGGCTCAATCTAGGGTATGAGAAGATTGATGCTTGTGAGAATGATTGTATGTTGTATTACGGTGATGTCAATAAAGATAAGAGGTTATGTGATATTTGTGGTACAAGTAGATACTGTGAACAGCGCAAGAAAAAGGGAAAAGACGTGTCGAGAAAGATCTTACGTTACTTTCCCATTGCACCGAGGCTTCAGCGGTTGTTTATGTCAACACATACTGCCGAGTATATGAGATGGCACTCTACACGGGACATAGTTGAAGGTCAACTGGCGCACCCGGCAGATGGGCTTGAGTGGAAATTTTTTGATAAAAATCACCCCTCGTTTCCTGAAGAGGTTCGCAATGTTAGGCTTGGACTTGCTACTGATGGGTTTAATCCGTTTAATGGGCCTTACACCAAGCCCTACTCTACTTGGCCGGTGATTATTGTTGTGTATAACCTCCCGCCTTCGATGTGCATGAAAGATCCCTACATGTTCATGCCTTTACTGATTCCGGGTGATAAGAGTCCGAGTAAAGACATCAATGTATACCTCAGTCCGTTAGTTGATGAGTTGAAGATGTTGTGGGATAAAGGGGTTCAAACTTCTGAGGTATCTCTTAAACAGAATTTTGACATGAGGGCAGCTTTACTGTGGACCATAAATGACTTCCCGGCGTTAGGAATGATCAGTGGATGGTCGACTCACGGGGCCTTGTCATGTCCCGTGTGCATGGGGTCAGTTAAAGCTATGCGGCTCAAACATGGGGGGAAAATGAGTTTTTTTGCAACATCCAGACAGTTTTTGCCGATTGAACATCGTTATCGACGGATGAGTAAACAATTCAATCAAAAAATAGAGAAACGTCAAGTACCTGGACGTCTTTCTGGGACATCAGTGTTGAGTTGGATTACTCACTTGAAATTTCCACATCAAGGGAATAATCACAGATTAGAGCGAGCTTATAGTTACGGCAAGGTTCACAACTGGACACACAGATCCATGTTCTTTGACCTTCCTTATTGGGCTACACTATGCATCCGTCATTGTTTAGATCCGATGTATACTGAGAAGAACGTATTTGATAATATTTTTTATACAGTCCTAAATGCAAGTGGTAGAACAAAGGACAACAACAAGTCGAGGCTTGATTTGGTAGAAATGAACATTAGGGAACATCTGTGGCTGTATCAGGAGGGTAGTAAGACAGTAACGCCTAAAGTTGATTATACTTTGACTAGGGAATAGTTGCTATTGATATGTAATTGGATCAGTGGACTGAAGTTCCCAGATGGATATTCTTCGAATATAGCAAGGTGTTGTAAAGTCAAAGAGCTGAAGTTTCAGGGTCTCAAAAGTCATAATTGTCATGTATTCATGCAAAAGTTGATCCCCGTGGCATTTATCAACTTGTTACCGAAACGTGTGGTTGAAGCACTAATGGAGCTTTCTAATTTCTTCAGAGATCTATGCTTAACGGAGCTCCAACTCAAAGATATAGATAAAATGGAAATGCAGATAGTGGAAATAATGTGCAAGTTAGAAATGATCTTCCCTCCATCATTTTTTGATTTAATGGAGCATTTGCCTATTCACTTGCCATACGAAGCTAAGTTTGGCGGTCCCGTGCAATATAGATGGATGTATCCATTCGAGAGGTAATGACATTAATGTTTTTAATACGTTGAAATGTGCATTCTTGTTTACTAATTTATACATGCATATATAACACAGGTATATGCGACGTCTAAAACAAAAGGTGAAGAATAGAGCCCGTGTAGAGGGGTCAATTGCTGAGAGTTATGTTATGGAGGAACTTGTTAATTTCTGCTCGTTGTACTTTGAGCCGAATGTTCAGCCGAGGTACAATCGCTTACGTCGAAATGAGGCTGTCATGCACGAGGAAAGTGGAGAATTAACGGCCTTTAGTCATCCTGTACAACCATTTGGCGGGAAAAAAGGCTATTCTTGACCGATAGTGAGTATGCAGCTGCCACATTATATGCACTTGTCAATATAAATGAAGTAGCGCCATACATTAAGTAAGTAGCCATAACTATATATGTCTTGTGTTACTGCGCCTATGAGTTCCTTCCATATAAATTAAGTATATAACTGTATTGCAGTCAATATGATGCTGAGATACGTGAAGCGAATCCGATTATATCGGATGGGGATTTGCAAAATTTGAGGAATAGAGAATTTGTTCAATGGTTTAAAGATCATGTAAGTTTAACCGATTTGCAGTTCAATGAATCTACCATCATAGACAAAATCTTATGGCGTAATTAACTTTATAATATGTTGTGTTCATGTACATTAGGTCCTCACAGATGATTTAGCTGACATTCGGCTAAAGCTTATAGCCGACGGCCCTGAAAGATCTGTAGATACTTATACATGTTGCATTGTCAACGGTTACAGATTTAAGTGCTGCGATATTGGGGAAGTCGCTTCTTCTGATTCTGGTGTTGTGGTTAAAGGTAGCTGCTATGATAATCTTTGGGATGACTGGTATGGACGATTGCTAGAAGTTGTCGTTCTCAAATATTGGGGTCAGAAAGAGTTAGTTTGCTTCAATTGTCATTGGTTTGATGTTGAGAATGGAGTTAGAGTAGATAAAAATTCAGGACTGGTGACTGTTAATGTTAAGTCAAAACTAAACTCAAATGAGCCTTTTATTTTAGCAAGTCAAGCAACACAGGTGTACTACGCGCGGAGTGTTGAGACTCTTACAAGCCCATGGTATTCTGTTATAACCACCAAAGCCCGTGTTTTTCACGGCACAACTCCTCGTCCAGACGATGAACCTTTACAAGTCGAGTCTACTAGTGTCACACCTGCTGATGTGATAATTATTAGTGAGTCTAGTGAAGAAGAGGATGATGTCGTCGCTGTCGAAAGTGAAGACGATGTTCTTGAAGAGGTAGATATAATTGAAGAAATCGTTGAGGATGATGAAGATGATGATGACAACGATATTGAAGATCTACTGCTCGAAGATGACAATTCTGATATTAATGGCTTTGACGATATAAATGATTAGGAGTATGTACTCTTTGTGTCCCTTTAGTTGTAATCAAATGTAATAGTTTGTAGTAGTGCAATCATTATTTTCAACTTATATTAATATACTAAATCTGGTGTTAGTTGTTTTAGGTTACTATTTATGTTGTATCCTTTTAGGATGACTATTTATGTTGTATTCTTTTAGTTGTATCTGTATGTTATCCTCTTTGTTACTGTTCAAAAATATTGTGCTTACGAATGTCTAATAATATTTTTTTGATGATTTGACAGTATATATACCTATGGCGCGTACACCACATGGCGATCGTGGTGGGCGTGCAGGTCGTGGGGGCCGTGGAGGTAGTGGGGGTGATGATCAGGCCGAATCGTCAGGTATAATTACATGTTTTGTTGGGATACATCTGATTATTTTTTATTTTATATAGTATTGACATTATATTCGTTTATATAAATAATGATGTATTTCACTACATAGGTGATCGAGGTAGGCCTCCGCGGGGACTAGCACGTGGCTTGCTAGGGAATCCCCCCCAGGCGCCGATTATTTGTCGTGTTGGGACTAATAGGTAAATTTCATAGTCCGTTTTAGTATTAACATAAGTATTTAGTTCTTATAAATTCTTTCTAATTTGCAAATGTATTAATTTCAATTGTAGTATCCTTGACGCGACGCCGAGGAACAAGTCCGCAATCGATTCTCAAGCCCGTGGATGAGGTGGGCGGATGTGGATGACCGCACACGCCAGCTGATTATTGCTGAGTTCAAGGTAAGATGTCATTCATTCATATATATGTTAGTTTGATTTATGTTGTCTACTAAGTTTTATTTTCATTCATATGTTAGTTTTATATTCATTCATTCATTCGTTTTATATTCATTCATATGTTAGTTTTATATATTGGGGTCATTCATATGTTAGTTTGATTTATGTTGTCTACTAAGATATTTAATGTGTAATGTGCAGAGATATTACCGCTTTGAGGACGGGAAGGAAGCCCATGGCATGAATGTTCTACATAAATACTTGGAGATGAATTGGCACAAGTGGGTCCACGACTGGAAGAAGAAGGCCCAGACGAAAATGGCTGATGGACAGACACTTAAGGATGTCCGGCCAGATTTCATCTCTGCTGCGGTGTGGGACCAGATGTGCAGTATTTGGGACGGCGAGGCCTTCAAGAAGATGTCGGCACAGCGTACAGTTGCCCGACAGCAGAGTCGTCTCTCGTACTGCACGGGTTCTCATTCGTACGATCTCTACCAGGAGAGACTCGAGGTGAGTCTAAAGCATGCACCCTCCCTCTTGGAGTTTTGGTGGCACGCCCACCAGAAGAAAGGTGAAGGTGGTTATATCTCACCTGAGGCAGAACGCATTGCTGTAAGTTATTTAATTCTCTTATTTAGAATATATTTAAAATTCAGACATTCTTTTGTATTTTTTTGTTTTATATTTTGCGTATGATCTATTAATGTGTTTTTTTCGGGGACGATTCGAGGACCTTGCTGTGGCCCGAAGAACCCAGAGAGGTGACACTCCAGTCGATGATTCTACGCCTGCGGATGAGGAGATGGAGGACTGGCTGCAGGCTACAGGAGGACCGAAGAAGGGTAGAGTTGTGGGCATTCCCCATGTCCCAGCCTACACCCTAGTCCCTGCTGCGAGATCACGGCGGCGCCCACCCACTGGAGGTAGTGGTGCGAGTGGATCGGGCGCCGGCCCTTCATTATCCGATGATTTCTTCCGGCGGATTATAGAGGCGTGCATGGCGAGCAGTGTTGTGCAGTCAGGCGCACCATCACGCGAGCGGATCTACCAGCTGGCTCAGGAGGTTGTCCATGGCTCCATAGATCCTACAGCTGCCGCTGACGACCTCATAGGTATAGTACGGGAGGAGGCCATCCGTGTATGTGCGGTTGTCTTGGCCAACATCTTCCCACCACATATTCGACAGGTAAAAACAATTATTGATGTATTTCCTCATTTAATTTATGAAATTTGTAATTATATTGCTTATATAAAGTTGCGTATCAAACAGTTATCCGACAGATATGAAAACCCATAAGATAAACTTAAGATAAAACCATGAAATCCAAAATGTAAACCCTAAAATCCACAGACATAGCACCGCATAGGTATTAGGCACGCGTTACAACTTATGAGACTCGATTCCGATATACGGAGGCCGAGTTATCAGCCCGTTTCCCAAACTTGCCAACACTTAGGCAAAAAGCCAAAAAAGAGACCGAAACCCGCCTCGGTCTTCGAAACGACACGTAAATACAGACATAGCACTGCATAGCTATTAGGCACGCGTTACAACTTACGGGACTCAATTCCGATATACGGAGGCCGAGTTATCAGCCCGTTTCCCAGACTTGCCAACACTTAGGCAATAAGCTGAAAAAGAGACCGAAACCCATCTCGGTCTTCGAATCGACATGTAAACACAGACATATCACCGCATAGCTATTAGGCATGCGTTACAACTTACGGGACTCGATTTCGATATACGGAGGCCGAGTTATCAGCACGTTTACCAAACTTGCCATCACTTAGGCAAAAAGCCGAAAAAGAGACCAAAACCCGCCTCGGTCATCGAAATGACACGCAAACACAGATATAGCACCGCATAGGTATTAGGCACGCGTTACAACTTGCGGGACTCAATTCCGATATACGGAGGCCGAGTTATCAACCAGTTTCCCAAACTTGCCAATACTTAGGCAAAAAGCCAAAAAAAGAGACTGAAAGTCGCCTCGGTCGTCGAAATGACACGCAAACACAGACATAGCAATGCGTATCTATTAGGCACGCGTTACAACTTACGGGACTCGATTCCGATATACGGAGGCCGAGTTATCAGCACGTTTCCCAAACTCGCCATCATTTAGGCAAAAAGCCAAAAAATAGACCGAAACCCTCCTCGGTCATCGAAACGACACGCAAACACAGACATAGCACCGCATAGGTATTAGGCACGCGTTATAACTTACGGGACTCGATTCCGATATACGGAGGCCGAGTTATCAGCCCGTTTCCCAAACTTGCCAACACTTAGGCAAAAAGCCAAAAAAGAGACCGAAACCCGCCTCGGTAGTCTAAACGACACACAAATACAGACATAGCACCGCATAGCTATTAGGCACGGGTTACAACTTACGGGACTCGATTCCAATATACGGAGGCCGAGTTATCAGCCCGTTTCCCACACTTGCCAACACTTAGGCAGTAAGTCGAAAAAGAGACCGAAACCCATCTCGGTAGTCGAAACTGACACGCAAACATAGACATAGTACCGCATAGCTATTAAGCACGTGTTACAACTTATGGGACTCGATTCCGATATACGGAGTCCGAGTTATCAACCCGTTTCCCAAACTTGCCATCACTTAGGCAAAAAGTCAAAAAAGAGACCGAAACTCGCCTCGGTCGTCGAAATGACACGTAAATACAGACATAGCACCGCATAGCTATTAGGCACGCGTTACAACTTACGGGACTCGATTCCAATATACGGAGGCCGAGTTATCAGTCCGTTTCCCACACTTGCCAACACTTAGGCAATAAGCCGAAAAAGAGACTGAAACCCGTCTCGGTCGTCGAAACGACACGCAAACACAGACATATCACCGCATAGCTATTAGGCACGTGTTACAACTTACAGGACTCAATTCTAATATACGGAGGCCGAGTTATCAGCACGTTTCCTAAACTTGCCATCACTTAGGCAAAAATCAAAAAAAGAGACCGAAACCCGCCTCGGTCGTCGAAACGACACGCAAGCACAGACATAGCATTGCGTAGGTATTAGGCACACGTTACAACTTACAGGACTCAATTTTGATATACGGAGGCCGAGTTATCAGCACGTTTACCAAACTTGCCATCACTTAGGCAAAAAGCTGAAAAAGAGACCAAAACCCGCCTCGATAGTCAAAATGACACGCAAACACAGACATAGCACCGTATATATTTTAGGCACGCGTTACAACTTACGACTCTCGATTTCGATATACGGAGTCCGAGTTATCAGCTTATTTTCCAAAATTGCCAACACTTAGGCAAAAAGCTGAAAAAGAGACCGAAACCTGCCTCGATCATCGAAACGACACGCAAACATAGACATAGCACCACATATGTATTAGGCACACATTACAACTTACGAGACTCGTCTGCGATATACGGAGGCAAGTTATCAGCCCGTTTGCCAAACTTGCCAACACTTAGGCAAAAAGTCGAAAAAGAGACCGAAACCCGCCTCAGTCGTCGAAACAACACGCAAACACAGACATAGCACTGCATAGGTATTAGGCACGTGTTACAACTTACGAGACTCGATTCTGATAAACGAAGGCCGAGTTATCAGCCCGTTTACCAAACTTGCCGACACTTAGGCAAAAAGCCGAAAAAGAGACCGAAACCCGCCTCGGTCGTCGAAATGACACGCAAACACAGACATAGCACCGCATAGGTATTAGGCACGCGTTACAACTTACAGGACTCGATTTCGATATACGGAGGCCGAGTTATCAGCCCGTTTCCCAAATTTGCCAACACTTGTAGGACACAAACTAAAATAATTTAAATATACTCTATTTTTGACTCGTTATTAATATTTTACTTTTGTAGGGTCTTGTTGATGAGACTCGTGGGGGTGGAGGCTGCGGCACAGGCAATGCCCATAGAGGAGATGGTGATGACCGCCGGGCTGATGTTGATGAGACTATGGAGGGTGGGACCGGCGATGGGACCGGCGGTCGTACGATAGATGGCGGTGATGATGGCACTAACATTCCTGATCTTGGGTTATATTTAGTTTATGTTTTATTTTGACTTACATGTATGCATTTATATAGCTTTTGAGTTGTACAGACATAGAGTTTTGTATCTAACTATATTGATTGTTGATAGTAAAAGATACGATTGTTATTGATATGCGTGCATTGTCATTATTTGTTTTTTTTAAATTTATAATAGGTACAATTATGTATATGTAAATGAACAAGGGAATTTTGTAATTTGTAATTTTTTTTTAAACAGGTCATTGGTGACGGGGGCATTGGCGACGGGGTGCCGTCGGCTATGACCTATAGGTCATTGGCGACGGGAAATATACTCATTGGTGACGACAATGCCGTCGGCAATGACTGCATCTAAAATTTAATTACTGATGGCATGTCCATTGCCAGTGCCGTCTATAATAACTCATTGCCGACGGTACGCCGTCGGCAATGACCCCATCGGCAATGACTTAATCCCCGACGGCAAACGACGGGGGCCAGGGGCGACGACCTCTGGGGCGACGGAGGGGGCGACAGGTACTGCCGTCTCCAATGACCTCATTGCTGACGGCAGGAGGGTCATTGGCGACGGCGTGGACCGTCGGCAATGACCTTTTTTTTGTAGTGTTACTAAGAAAGAATTTCTCCACCAAATGGAATGAGGATTGTCAGGAAGCCTTCCTTGCCATCAAAAAGCAGCTGATCGAAGCACCTGTCTTGGTACCTCCAAGGGACGGAGTTCCCCTATTCATGTACTTGTCTGTCAATGCTAATGCAATGGGCTGCATGTTAGGACAAAAAGATGATAGTAGCAAGGAGAGAGCAATTTACTACATCAGAAAAAGATTCAGCAACGGTGAATAGAAAAACGTCCTAATCGAGAAAACCTACTGTGCGTTAGCATGGGCCGCCATGAGGTTACAACATTATTTGCATGGGCACACGACCTACCTCATATCCCGCATAGATCTGCTAAAATATGTATTCAACAAGCCAATGTTGAATTCTCAATTATCCAAATGGTAGTTGATCCTACAGCAGTTTGACATCATCTACGTGACTCAAAAGTCCATCAAAGGTCAAGGCATTGCAAATCAATTAGCCGAAGCACCATCAGGAGGTTTCGCGCCCCTAGAGACTTATTTCCCGGATATTTGATCATTACAATTCAATAACTCCGACAAGAGAATACAGTCCAACCATGGAAAATGTATTTCGATGGAGTCGTAAACATGGAGGGTGCCGGAGCTGGGGCAGTCCTTATCTCTGGCACAGGAGAGCAATATCCTCTGGCTACGAAATTGCAATTTGGCAACACCAACAAAATAGCTGAGTACGAAGGCTGCATAATGGGGTTGAAGTTAGCCAAATCCATGGGTGTCAATCATTTACTAGTCTTCAGAGATTCTTGAGTTTGTTATCAGACAAACCACTGGGGTATATCACACCAAAGAACTGTATTTGCTGCCATATCATCGGCAGTTCGTAAAAATATCCGTGGAATTTGAAGACATAACTTTCATCCATATATCTCGGGGTAGGAATGACTTCGTTGATGCATTGGCGACTTTGGCTTCCTTGATCCGCATATCTGATAAGAGTGGGGTTCCCTACATCAAATTCATAAGTAAGAAGGCCCCGATATACGGGAATTAAATTGGAGAAGTATCAGATGAAATACTTCCTATCAAGCAACATTGGTATTAAGACATCAAGGAATATCTCTGAGATGGATCCACACCCGTTGGGGCAAACCCATTCGAACGAAAGTGGATTCACAAGATAGCCCTTATGTGACGCCCCCAAAATAGGTTCAATACCAACACATTCTGAGTCACCAAATACATGGTACAGAATTCCAAATACAAATCTTTTATAACAAAAGGTCGTGAGAAAATACGACCGTACAACTGTGAGTTTCAATACAAATTGTATATAATACGAAATATAAACACTCAAATTCAGTCCTCAATAATTATAATTATTATCATACTATTTTACAAAAATAGTGAGGACTACTACTGCTTTACTCTGACCATCACACTATTCCCCGACTAGTTCCCGCAACATTCTTATTCCCTGAAGAGGACAATAGATGAAAATGGTGAGCTCAACTAGCCCAGTAAAGAATATTATGACTAAGATAATGAAAAATAAATTATCATAAGCCTTCAATAAATCAGATAAAATATTATGGACAACAAGTTTTAGATCGATATTCATATCGAAAATAACAATTCATTAGAAGAGTTAAGTAGAGAATGAAGTCTACTATCTTTTATGATTTCAAAGTCCATCATCAATAATTTATCCTTGTAACATCAATCAATATACATCTTGAATCAAGTATTCATCTTTGTACTACGGGCCAAAGATATTCATCAGGTAATCATTCGTCTTTGCTCTACAGGCCAAAGATATTCAGTTATATCAACATTTAGGACTGAGGATGATGAAAAACAATATAAATAACGAATCCAGTGAGATAAAGGACAAAGATTAGGGATTCCTAATTTAGTTTATCCAAGTTCAAGAATACTCCATAATAATCAATTATGCAGCAAAATTCAAGAATGAAGTTCAAAACATGGATACAATCAAAGATAGTAACCATAACAGACAACTTGGACAAATAAAAGAAAATTTATTTTTTTGTGAATAGTACCGTATTTGTGAATAGTGCCGTATACGTGAATAGTAACCCCGATATGAAACGGTAAAAATTTCATAATAAATTTCATACCAACATTCCAATGAAATGATACTAGATGAAACGCAAAATTCGAAGAGTTTCTGATCATTTCAAGAATTATAGAAGCAATACTTACTGTAGTAAGTTTTAATTTGGGTATATGAAATGAAATATTATCGCTTTCATAATATGGAATATGAAAGAAAATAATATTCTTTATGAATATTGAAAGAAAGTAACATCATTTACGAGAAAAATAATTTCCTTTACCTTAGAAGGAGAGTATTTTTGACTGGTATGACGGGAATATTCTTGAAGAAAACTTATACTGTTTTCTACGCTCAAGGCTTCCTTAAACTCAAAAGAAATACGCTCAATATTACAGAAGAAGAATTCTCTGATTCTGATCTGATTTTTATTTCTAAACTAAGCACCCTATTTATAGGAGAATGACAGGATACTATTTAGGAAATAATCACGGACGCACAGTAGGGGAAGTTCGCAGGAGCCAAATCCTTCGGCCGAATTTCTGAAAAAATTTGATTTACTATGCAATAAAATATTCTAATGAAACAAAAACTTTAAATAAAATATAATATATTCTATTTATAATCTAATAAAACAAAACTTATATAATATATATATCTCCCACCACCACCACACACATCAGTCACCCACACACACACCATTTCACACGTAACACACACACACCCCACACAAACATACACACACACACACACATATATGTATATAATAATTATATATATATATATATATATATATATATATATAACTTTCTACTGACGATTTTGAAAAATGAGTAAGTGGGGGTCCATATAATAAGCCAAATTTATAATAAATACTTCATAAAAAAACCCCTCTATTTATCTCAATTCACTTGGCTTCACCAAACACATTTTTAATAACATTTATTCATCATTAATATTATAATTCACAATATTAACAACCAGATTATTCTCAGGAAAGAGGGGGTTTTTCGATAAGGACTTCTCCTTATTGGCGCGCAATTAGATGACCTAACCCCTTTCCTCGACAGAACTTTTTAAACATTGTCAATAATGCAAATAATAATATGAATAACGATGTCGTCTCAATTATTGATTTAATAATATAAAAGATTGTGCAGATGATACTGTGACAATAATTGAATAAAACTGAGTGGCTTCTCACGTAAGCATCAATAATCAAATATACTGTACAATATCGTGTGCTACTATGAAACCACGCATATTACTGTTCTTTTATCACCGGGTCTTTCAACAGTTTTAATGGTAAAAGTTTTGTCGTTATATTTATAAAACTTATTTTTGTCGTTTTCTTCATCCGACAGTTTTCCATTATGGGGCCCACAAATGATTGCGCCGTCCTACGTATATTCCCCGACAAAAAAAATATTCCTCGACCAAACGAATATTCCCCGACACAATGAATATTTTATGGCCACTTGCTTACTTTTGTAAAACTTGTACAAATCACCCCATAACATACCACATTCATCAAATCAACCCCTTACTATTTCAAAATAATATATAGAGGAAATTCAATTTTATTCATAAAAGTTGGGGTCTTACAACCTCCCTCCTTGTGAAATTTCATCCTCGAAATTGACGTGGATACCTAGTATGTCGAAAAGGTGAGGATACCTCGTTTTTATTTTTGATTTTAACTCCTAGGTCATTTCTTCGATTCCAACTGTGACTCTCATGGTGCTTCAACCATAGTAACTCACAATAGTACCTATTAGTTTGCCGTCGCACAAAAATGGCATCCCCTACGGAGAGTCTGGCTTCGTTGCATCTAGGGGTGCTCATCGGTAAAAAACTAAACCGGTACCGAAAAAATCGAACCGGTACCGAACCCAAAATACCGAAAAATCAAGAACCGGTACCGGTACCGAAAAATCGGTTTCAGTACCGGTTCGGTACAAAATCGGTTTCGGTTTTTTCGGTTCGATTTTCGGTTATACCGCAAAAATTAAATAATTAAATATTTTTTTATATTAATAATTTTTTTTAAAACTAAGAATTTTTTTATATATATTAATAGAATTTCATTTTTTAATCTACCATTTCATTTTATAATTTACATTTATTTTTGTAATCTTCCATTTCTTTTTGTAATCTACTATTTCTTATTATTATTATTATTATTGGTGTTAGTATTATTTATTTTATTTATATAAAAATCTATACTTTTATAATTTCATGCATGCTAGAAATTTTAGATAGCATACATTTTTAATAGTTGGGATTAATTGTATCAATTAAAATTGAATGATTTGTATCAATAAATGGTCTTTTCAAATTTCGGTTTTTTTTTCGGTTTTTCAGTTTTACAGAATTCAAAAATTTAAGAACCGATACCGGTACCGAAAAGTATAAAAAAACTAAAAAAACCGGTACCGAAAAAAACCGGTACCGCCCGGTTCGGTAAAAAACTTAAAAAACCAAAAATTTTGAGCACCCCTAGTTGCATCCCACACAAGAAGTCACCAGCTCGAGGCTCGAGGCTCTTCACGCCTTATGGCTCTTGATGCTTCACCTTGACACGTTGACACGTTAAACACCTTGAGATAAATTCTGCGATCTCTCTCTTCATGTTGCTCCACCAAAATATATGTCGAAGATCACGATACATTTTAGTACTTCTAGGATGGATTGCAAATGGTGTGTTGTGTGCCTCCATCATGATTTTATACTTCAAATCAGGATCGTTAGGAACAAAGTCTGGACTTGACTCAAAGTATTCATTCTTCATCGATTCTTGCTTCTGGAATAGCACCTTCTTGTACCTTCTTCTTCATCTTCATCAGCTCCGGGTCTGTATCTTGAGCATCTTTAACTTTATTAATTAAAGCTGGTTCTACGTGTATACTTGATATCATCACGTGGGTCCCTATAGTCTTTAACTCTATCTCTATCCTTCGTACGTCATACAAAATTGGCCTTTATTGACAGCATGCACTCGTTCCCGCATACAATCTTCTACTCAACATGTCAGCTACCACGTTCGCTTTTCCAGGATGGTATTGAATGGTATTTTCATAATCTTTCAATAGCTTGAGCCACCATCGTTGTCGCATGTTGTGTTCGTTCTAAGTAAAGAAATATTTGAGGCTTTTGGAATATATTAGGATGTCATCAATAATGACAACCACGAAATGATCCAAATATTTCTCAAATATTCGGTTCATCATGTCCATGAACGCAGCATGGACATTAGTCAATCCAAAAAATATAACTAGAAATTCGTAATACACGTTTCGAGTTCTAAAGACAATCTTTGGAATGTCATCAGTTCAAATCTTTAACTGATGATATCCAGAACGAAGATCGATCTTTGAGAAGAATTGCGCACCTTGAAACTGGTCGAACAGGTCATCAACGCGAGATAACAGATACCTATTGTTGATGGTGACGTGGTTCAACTCCCGATAGTCAATACAAAGTCGCATACTCTCGTCTTTCTTCTTTACGAATAAAACAGGAGCACCCCAAGGAGATGTACTAGGACGAATAAAACCAATGTCTAACATCTTCTGTAGTTGGACCTTTAACTCCTGAAGTTCACTAGGAACCATTCGATATGGGGTTTTAGAAATGGGTTTTGTACCGGGTTCAAGGTTAATAAAGAATTCAACTTCACATTCTGAGGGTAGACCAGGAAGTTCTTCGGGAAATACATAAGGAAACTTATTAACAACAGAAATATCATTCAAACCTGACGTATTTTGGTTTAAATCAGTGACATGGGCTAAGAAAGCTTGACATCTATTTTTTAATAAACGAATAGCTTTATGACTTGAAATGATATTGATTGATTTTAGGGATTTGGTTGTTTGAATTCGCACAACAGGTTGGTTAGGAATATGAAAACTAACAACCCTACGAAAATAATCAATTTTGGCATGATAAGTGATTAACCAGTCAATTCCTAAAATCACATCAAATGCAAGTATTTTCAAAGATATAAGATCAACAGGTAGGGTGAGGGTACCAATTTGAATCAAGCAAGATTTATAAACCGTGGATGTAATGAAGGTTTTACCCAACAGAGTTTCAATAGATAAGTTAAAGTCTAATTTCTCTGAACTCAAGTTCAAACGTTGAGCATAAGCAGGTGAAATAAAAGAATGGGTAGAACCAGTATCTAATAAGGTATAGACTTCGCAAAAGTGTAAGATTAACTAACCCGTGATAAATTCATTCGGGTTCCTCGTATTTTGGGAAGTCACGACAAACGCTCTTCCAGGAACCACTGACTTTAACTTGTCTGGGACAGCCTTTGGTGTCACTATCCCCGCTGGACTTGGTTTCGCTACTGAACACTCTCGAGCTATGTGACCTTCCTTTCCACAGTTATAACATACCTTGGATTATTGTGTGTAGTTGGGACTGATGTGTCCCTCTTCTCTGCATTTATAATATTCGACCGGTGGTCGTTCTCCTCCCCTAGAAACAGTTGATGCTGGTGCTGCTCTCGACGTCTTCACGTTCTCATTGTTGTACCTTCTCTTCATGAAATCTCCCCCCAACTCACTTTTTTTATTATCACGGCCACGATTACCACCGGAGTGGTTACCGCTTCTATCATAATAATTTCCTCCCCGCTGGTTATCATTGTTCCGATGACTGCTGCCACCGGTACGACCCTGGTTGTTCTCCCTAGGTTGAACAGACTCATTATCTCATTCTCATAATTGAGCTCTGTTCACAACATCTGAATATAAAGAAAATTTGTGAGAAATGAGGTGTTGACGAATTTCGGGTTTCAAACCTCTCAGAAACATCCGCGTCATACGTTCCTCATTTTCCACCAAATGAGATGCAAACTAGGATAACTCCGCGAACTTAGCCTCGTACTGGGACACAGTCATGTTATTTTGTTCCAGTTTGATAAACTCTACCTCTTTCATATGACGAATACTTTCGGGAAAGTACTTGTCATTGAATAGTTTTTGGAACTGCTCCCAAGATATCTTGAGTACGGCAGGCTGGGTATCCTTCACAGATTTCCACTAATAATCTGCCTCTCCACGGAACATAAACGTGGCGAATGGAACCTTCTGTTCCTCCGTGCATCCCAAGATATCAAATATCTTGGTAATTTTCATAACCCACGTCTCTGCCTTGATTGGATTTGGCTTTCCCTGAAACTCTGGTGGTCCCAACTCTTTGAACTGCTTGGCAGTGATAAGCCGCGAGTTGCTATTATTTCCACCCGTATTTTGCGCACGAGTCTCCCTCGTCTGATTTTGCATGAACTGTAAAAAGCTTCTAAACATCCATCGTTCATTGTCTGATCAGTGGTATTGCCTTCCTATTGCACGTTCTCCTGGTTGGTGATTAAAGGTGTCTCAACGGTCTCATTCACTCCATTGCTTAAATTTTCAGCTGCTATTCTCAAATATTGCCACAAAACAAGGGTTAATTAAACAAATTAACATATCACATATTAACCCTATGCTCCGACTGACCAATTAAATACTAGATAAGCTTAGGTAGGACACACTAGCGAAGGATTTACTCGTCTCTCCCTTCCTAGTTCTATTCCCAGATCTCCGCAATAATGACCGTGAATTTTAAACTCCATTATTAATTTAATATGTGATTTAAATTTTAATGAGTTAGTTTTATGAACTTATTTAAACCTTATGTGATTATGAGATTATGTGAATTGAGCTTATGCAAAAAAAATGCTAGAATGTTATTAAAGGGAGTCGCTAATGGTTTAAATTAGTGGACTAACCCTAAGACTTTAATATCAAAAGAATTGATAGAAGTGTTAGTAATTAAATATTCAATTTACTTGAATATAGTGAAAGAGTTAAATGTGTTGATTAATTATTATTGTGGATAAATAATATATTAATGAGCAAAGGATTAATAAATATAATATGGTTATATTTACTTGATTAATTAATTGTGCAAGCATGCCATCTATTAAACCTTTAATATATGGTAGTTAACTATATATTATATATAGTACAAGGTGACACATTGATATGGCCATATATTATATATATAGACTATATAGCAAACTTAATTTCATTATGTGAGTTTCATAATAAGGTGTACATGGGGGTATGTGACAATAAGTGTGTGAGTAGACCTTAATGTATACCCTATTACCTTATATTAATATCAATAAACATTATTAATTGATAATGCTTTCAATAAGTTATTATAATTATTACAATAACAGTTATGATGGTAAGTAATAATAATACCTAATTGAACTATATTCGGTGTTAATGAAATATACATGGATTATATGTTGGTGTATATGTACATACTTGATACATTGTAGTATTAATGACTAATTTGAAATGACATTGTGACCAATTAAATGTATAATTAGGAATGTCCTAAAGTGTATTTATTATAAGTGTTGGACATACACTATATACATTTATAAGTTGCCGAGTTAACTGGCTTGTACCACATTGAGTGCCCATTTCATTCTCCTCACGTGAACTCCTAGCTACACTCTATATTTCCCTCTCAAATTCATAAATTCTAGCTAATGATTATAAGGATGTGGATTTCATGATGAGATATTCCAACTACTCAATCACCACTCCTTAACCATTATACAATCATGTAATCAATTATTTTGATTTAGTGAGCAAAGTTAAGAATCGGGTATGGGATTGCCTATATAAGAACTCTTCTCCTTCTATATTGCAATTGCTGAGATATTGGTGAGTAGAGAAAGCATTCTAAGTTTTCTATTAAACTGAGGGAGAAAGAGCTAGCAGTAAACAATTGCAGAGGTATAATTCCTATAATCCCAATCTTGTTCTTCATTTTCTGTGAATTTCTAAGTTTTGATTATTGAATTGATCATGGGTTGATTAATTAATGGATTGGGATATGTTGTTAAGTGTTATATGGAGTTATATGTATGATAGAATTGCATTATGTCTAGTACAGAATCAATTGGTTAAGAAATTTATGCGTTTGGGTTTGTAAACTGCGGAGGCAGTGCAGCTGCAGGCTTGGCCGCACGCCTGTGCAGCTGCGCCAGTTTTGTACTGGCCAGCGGCGCAGCTGCGCCGGCCCTGATTGCTGGATCTTGCTTTCTGTTGCAGAACTGTTATATGCTATCACGTAATATCTTATTTGGCAAGCATGTGGACATGGTTAATATGTATATTTGAGTACATGCATGTAGTATGAACAAGTATAACAATGTTAGTACACATGATTGACGCAACACTTATGGTTTTGAAATGAAACTTATAGTTTCGATTGTGAACTTAGACATATACGTAACATGTGCATATTCTGATATTTTAAACATGACCGTATGGTCTATATTGACATGAAATGCATGTTTAAAGTGTTAATCATGCACTAGCATACTTGATCGTAAGTTAAGACGTTTTCAATAGAAAAACTAAAGACTTTTGAAGTGAACTTGACCAAGACGATGTCTTTTAGATTCTAACCATTTGACTATGTGTATGTGACTTATATATGTGTTCTAATACATGAGAGTCATGGCTACGAGATACTTTGCTTATACTAAGTTACCTAAGTTAACTTAGTGTACTTTTCAAAGAAAACTTAGGATTTGGAAGCTAATAACATCAATTACCATGTGAATTATATTATGATCATGCAAGCATATATATTAGGATCTCATTATGCCTATAGATATGTTGACATGAGCATCATTTGGTTAAAGTATGAATTTCACATATCCATGCTTATTTATAGAAAATGAATTTCTAAGGCATGAACTATGTGATTTAAGTATACATGAGTAGTACATGTACAAGCTTGCTTACTAAGTATTGTTAACCTCGTGATGTGGTAATATGACTATATAGCTAACCCTTGTAACATGAATTGATTAGCTTAAGGTATGCGACTTACCAACATGAAAACAAATGATTTTGAATTGGAATTGAATGAATATGCTAAGTCTCGAACTTGAGTTAATAATAAGCATTTGTTAATGTCAGTAGTTTGCATGCTAAAGAGCTGGCAAGGATTGGTGCAGCCTACTAGTTTCCTGACTATGTTAGTTGACTTGTATGATGTTTAAACTGCAAACTAGAATCTGACCCTACTGATATGTGATAACTATATACTATGACAATGTGACATGATAATTAGATGCTTGTTAAGTATAAACTCTTACCAGTTTACACAATACTAATTGAGAGACCGGCTTGTTAATGTTAGGTCTTTTCAACGCTATTAAATTAAAGCTAGAACTTAATTGTAGCTGAGCAAACATGCAAGTTCCCTATCTTACACAACTTTGAATATTGTGCAAGTTTTTAAACTTTGCTTTTTATTGTGCAAGTTTCCTATCCTTCTCATATTGTATTGAGCAAGTTATTATTGTGTTGCTAGTTATTTATTGACGCTTGGACCTTATTTCCAAGTATGCTTTAGGTGGTTTAATTGCTTTGCAATTATTCTACATCGATCTTATTGATATTCGCACTTGGAGCACTTGAGTTCGTACAGTCTTGGACTTGTACATTATTTAAAGTTCTATAATTCTTGAACTACGTCAAATAGAGTCTGAACTCTTGTTCGGTCAGACAATTGTATAAAATTTTATAAAAGCTATCCAAACCAATTGGTGGTAAGGATTCTTAGATTGAAAGAACACCCCTTATATATATAGGGGAGTACCCCAGGTATCTAGTATAAAGATACAAACAGCAGAGTTGAATGTTATGAATATACATGGCATACGCGAGGCTGATCCCCTCAAGTACTTATTCTGTAACCAGTAACCAAAGGGTCAATTAGCTATTGATTCCATTGGAGTTTTATAGTTCGAAGTCTACTTTACTATTAGTTATTCTAAAAGCAATCATTATTCTTGCTTCTGATATTCATATTGTTGAATTCATTATCAGATATTTTTTATTCATCATGATATATCCTTTATTGTTGTATTTAAACTTGTTAAGCAAACTTATTGCTCATTCTTGCTATATCATGACTTCTATTGCAGTTAAGCCAAAGACTTCAGGGAAGGATAAGGGTAAAGGAAAGATGTAGAAATAGTTTGCAAGGAGCAGACTTTACTTTATGATTAGTTTAATTACTGTTATATAATATGAACCCTAATGACTATTCTAGGGTATGTTTGTATGGCTGTATTAAGGTTACCGAATCTTGGGACTAGTAACACCTTTTGAATGAATGACATACGTTTATTATATTTCGCATTTAGTTATTGTATGTTGTTTAGAGGTGGATATTTGTATTGTATCGTGACGACCGAATGGGGATTAGAGAACTCGAATTTGGGGGTGTCACATCCGCCAGAGATTATATCCCTAAGCTCTGATACCAACTGTGATGCCCCCAAAATAGGTTCAATACCAACCCATTCTGAGTCGCCAAATACATGGTACAGAATTCCAAATACAAATCTTTTATAACAAAAGGTCGTGAAAAATACGACTATACAACTGTGAGTTTCAATACAAATCGTATATAATACGAAATATAAACACTCAAATTCAGTCCTCAACAATAACAATTATTATCACACTATTTTACAAAAATAGTGAGAACTACTACTGCTCTACTCTGACCATCACATTGTTCCCCGACTAGTTTCCGCAACATTCTCATTCCTTGAAGAGGACAATAGTGTTGGGTTTGTACGAAACATAAGCATGCAATCAAATTACATAAACGCAGCGGAAGGGATGAAAAATCAGATTTAAAAAATTTCTTACAAACCCTTAACCATGATCTTTCTTGTGCATCAATTATCAGTCAATACATAGAAGGAGATGGAATTATACCTTTGAAGATCCAAGGTTCCTCATGTACAAGTTCTACTCCTTTGATTCCTTTGATTCCTCTGTAGTGGCTCCTTCCCTTGATCAATGTCAGCCACCCAAATGTTTGGCCTTTAACGGTGATCCACCAAGGAAGATGAAGAACTCAGGAAGATGAGTTATTGGCTTAACCCTTGTTTCTATCTCTATAGAATATGTGTACTCCCAACTCTTGAAAAAATTCACGTCCCTTATTTCTGATATAAGACTCTCTTATATAGATATTAGGTTAACCCTCCTAATCCAATTAGAATAGGATTTTATTTAATTAATTCATTAAACACTTTTAATTAATTTATATCCTAATCTTATTAGGATTGAGAGAGAGAGTACTGATATTATATTAATTCCTAAACTCCTTTAGAATTAAAATAATAATAATAATAATAATAATAATAATAATAATAATAATAAGACTCCTCTTATTAATTTATATTTAATATTTCTAAAATATTAAATAATAAACATTAAGCTATTTAATTTATTCTATCACCATAGATTAAATTAATTATACTTAATGCATTATTAGTATTATACCATTTTCTTCTTAAATAATTCTTCTTCCTTTTATGGTGTGACCCTTTAGGTTCTCCATATTAAACCGGTTGTGAATAAATTAATTAGAACAATTTTAATCTTATTTAAATAAATAAATTAAACTAATAATCTATTTAAATAAATAACATTTATTCTACAACGGGGATAAACCTCCCTAGCTATCAACGACTTTCCAGATAATATAGATTTCAACATTAATCATGAAAGAACCGGTGAATTAATAGTTACCGTACAATTCAATCCTTCCACCATACAATGTCCCAATTAAATATAAGACATGGATTTACTGTCAAGTCTTAATTTATTTAATCATATGTATTTCGATTAGAAAATGCACAACTCCAAATAATGCAAATTAGAAACCTCTTTCTAATTTCATTCTACCTTGGCCAAGGATTCCTGGGTTGTCATTTAACAAATCACATAGGACATATCTCCTCTTTTACTAGAGGTGGTAGATTCTTTATTGACCATACATTATCTCCATATGCAACTCATTATACCCAAGCATACCCTATATATGCCTTAAAAGGCCTTAAGGAATAAGTCAAAGTATAATTTATTACATGCAAGGTACTATGATGATCTCAAGTCAAAGGATCACTTGTACTACTATCACATTAGGAATTCTTATTGACAGGCGAGTAAAACTCCATTAGGTATTCCATAGCGAGTCACGTTCAGTGAACTTATTCTCCAATAAGCACCTACATACTTGCTTTAGTGTCTCCACACAAATGACCATAAGATCAGTCATCCTCATCTAATGAGCAAGCAACATATGTACCAATCTATCCGGATTTACTAATCCCCATTTTAGTAATCCTACAATTGGGAACTATTTTAGTTTTTAAGCTTTCT
The DNA here is from genome assembly GCA_020205555.1 of Panax stipuleanatus. NCBI lineage: Eukaryota > Viridiplantae > Streptophyta > Magnoliopsida > Apiales > Araliaceae > Panax > Panax stipuleanatus. The sequence goes on along the minus strand of CM035121.1, from coordinate 49,782,340 downwards.
AAGGATTTAGATCTCATTAGCATGATCTCATCATGATTCTAAAAGCATTACTTAAAACTATGGGTTATTTACATATTATAAAAATAGCACCATGTAGATAATTAAATGCCTTAAATGAATATTTTATTAATAAATAAATAAGATTATTTACAAAGTATGTGCTTTATCATCATACATGATTGGCTTGTATACACACTACTATCAATCTCCCACTTGCATTAAAGCCAATCGCCATGGTATCTCATACCCATCTTTTCTAAGTGACGATCAAACTGCTGTTGTGTTAGAGCTTTAGTAAATGGATCTGCAATGTTATCTTGAGAGTCCACACGTTCCAAGGTGACGTCTCCTGTTTCAATGATCTCCCTGATAAAGTGAAATTGCTGCAACACGTGTTTGGATTTTTGATGAGACCTGGGTTCCTTAGCCTGTGCAACCGCTCCGGTGTTGTCACCGTATACGGGAACTGCTTCTCCAATGCTAGGAACCACACCAAGTTCAGTTATGATCTTCTTCATCCAAACAGCTTCCTTTGCAGCTTCACTTGCAGCTATATACTATGCCTCTGTCACTGAATCAACAACTGTTTGCTGCTTGGAACTCTTCCAACTCACTGCGCCTCCGTTCAAGGTAAACACATACCCTGAAACAGATTTACTGTCATCTTGGTCTATTTGAAAACTTGAGTCCGTGAATCCCTCGAGTTTTAATTCAGACCCACCGTAGACAAGAAAAATATCTTTAGTCCTTCTCAAGTACTTTAGGATATTTTTCACTGCCTTCCAGTGCTCTTCTCCTGGATTCGACTGGTATCTGCTCGTTACACTAAGTGCGTGAGCAACATCCGGTCTAGTACATATCATACAATACATGATAGATCCTATTACAAAAGTATAAGGAATCTTACTGATACGGTCTCTCTCCTCAGATGTCTTTGGGGCCTTTTTCTTGGAGAGATGTATTCCATGGCTCATCGGCATGAGACCTCTTTTGGAATCTTCCATGCTAAACCTCTTTAGCATGGTATCAATGTACGTTCCTTGGGATAAGCCGAGCATCCTTTTAGATCTATCTCTATAGATCTTTATCCCCAAAATATAGGACGCTTCACCCAAGTCCTTCATGGAAAAGTTTTTAGATAACCAGATTTTAATTAATTGTAACATAGGAATGTCATTCCCTATCAGTAATATATCATCAATATATAATACAAGGAATGATACTGCGCTCCCACTAACCTTCTTGTATACACATGGTTCATCCTCGTTTTTGATAAAATCTAACTCTTTGATTGTCTCATCAAAACGAATGTTCCATCTACGAGAAGCTTGTTTCAACCTAAAAATGGATCGTTGTAGCTTGCAGACTTGATTTGTTCCAACTTTTGAAATAAATCCCTCTGGCTATGTCATATACACATCCTCCTCAAGTTTCCCATTGAGGAAGGTCGTTTTCACGTCCATCTGCCAGATCTCATAGTCGTTGTAAGCTGCAATCGCAAGCAAAATCCGAATGGACTTGAGCATAGCTACTGGTGAGAAGGTTTCATCATAGTCAACTCCTTGTCTTTGTTTGAAACCTTTTGCAACCAGTCGGGCCTTATAGGTCTCTACCTTGCCGTCCGCTCCTGTCTTTCTTTTAAAAACCCATTTACACCCAATAGGTTTAATACCTTCAGGTGGTGAAACCAAAGTCTGTACTTTGTTCTCATACATGGAGTCCATTTCGGATTTCATGGCTTCAAGCCATTTCCCTGAGTCTTTATTACTCATAGCCTGTTCGTAATTCAATGCATTATCATCATTCATGATGTGTACCTCATCGTCATCCTCTATAATGAATCCATACCTCTCAGGCATCTTTGGTACTCTTCTAGATTTACGAATAGGGTGTGGTACAGTAGGTTCTTCTATTTGGTCAGGTACTTGACTTTGATCCATGGTAACTTGTGGTTCTTGAACTTCTTCAAGATATATCTTACTCCCCTGAACCCTTCATAGATAAACTCTTTCTCCAAGAAGGTAGCATGTTTCGCAACAAACACCTTTTGATCAGTTGGATGATAGAAATAATACCCTACGATTTCTTTAGGGTATCCCACAAATTTACACTTACCGGATTTAGTCTGTAGCTTATCATTTTCAAACTTTTTGACATAAGCTGGACAACCCCAAGTCTTAACATGCTTAAGATTTGGTTTCTTCCCTTTCCACATCTCATATGGAGTCTTTGGGGCGGATTTGGTAGGTACCTTATTAATTAGGTATGCAGCCGTTTCTAGGGCATATCCCCAGAAGGAAATTGGAAGGTCGGTAAAACTCATCATGGATCAAACCATGTCCAACAGTGTTCAATTTCTCCTTTCAGATACTCCATTTAACTGTGGTGTACCTGGAGGAGTCCATTGTGAGATTATACACTTTTCTTTGAGACAATTGAGAAACTCACCGCTTAAGTATTCTCCATCTCGATCTGATCAAAGTATCTTAATACTCTTGCCCGTTTGTTTCTCTACTTCACTTCTGAACTCTTTGAACTTTTCAAATGATTCTGATTTGTATTTCATCAAATACACATATCCAAATCTTGAGTGATCATCAGTGAAAGTAATAAAATAAGAATACCCACCCTGTGCACTTGTTGTCATAGGTCCACAAACGTCTGTGTGAATCAATGCCAACAACTCTGTAACTCTTTCTCCTTTTCCACTAAAAGGAGATTTAGTCATTTTACCAATGAGACAAGATTCACAAGTTGGATATAATTCATAATCGGATAGCTCGAAGAGCCCATCTTTATGTAACTTGGATAATCTTGTTTCATTGATATGACCGAGTCTACAGTGCCACATGTAGGTATAATTAATATCATCTCTTTTCCTTTTCTTAGTTTGTTCAATTTGAAATATATTTTCTTGCAAGTCAAGTATATAAAGCCCATTTCGCAAATTTCCAATAGCATATAAAACACCGTCTTTATAAATAGAACAACCATTGTTCTTTATAATAACGTCAAAACCTTCCATATCCAATACAGAAATTGAAATAATATTTTTAATAATATTCGGAACATAATAACAGTTATTAAGATAAATGGACTTGCCCGAAGGCATTTCTAAACAATAAGTTCCGACAAGCTAATGCAGCAACCTTTGCTCCATTCCCCACTCGTAGGATCACCTCTTCATTGTTTAGCTTTCTACTTCTGACCAGTCCCTGCACAGTGTTACATATGTGAGACCCACAGCCGATATCCAATACCCAAGTAGAATTATGACTTTCAGAAAAATTAATTTCAATCATAAACAAACCTTGATTGAAAGTCGAAGCTTCTCCAAGCTTCTTCTCTGCTAGAAACTTCTTGCAGTTCCTCTTCCAATGTCCCGGCTCGTTGCAATGAAAGCACATTCCTTTAGCTGGTTCAAGTTTATTTTGTTCCTTTTCTTTCCCCTTTCCCTTAGCCTTCTTTGATTTCTTCTTTTCAGAAGACACCTTGGGCCTCTTTCTTTTATTGGAAGAATCCACCATCAAGACATGGTTCTTATTGGATGAGAAGTGACCTTCTGCAGTTTTCAGCATGTTAAGCAGCTCAGGCAAGCTGACATCTAGCTTATTCATGTGAAAATTAACCACAAACTGCAAGAAGGTCTCAGGGAGTGACTGCAAGACCAAGTCTTGACTCAACTCCCCATCCATGATGAACCTAAGCTGTCCAAGGCGTTCAATCAAATTGATTACCTTCAGAACATGAGTCTCGACGGTAGTGCCCTCGGTCATCCGAGATCGGAAGAGCTCCTTAGATATTTCATATCTAGCAGTCCTACTCTGTTCACCATATAACTCCTTGAGGTGAAGCAGCATAGTAGGAGCATCCATTTTTTCGTGCTGACGCTGAAGCTCGTTATTCATGGATGCGAGCATGATGCATTGAGCCACAGATGCATCATCTTGCCGCTTATTGAAAGTGGCAATCTCTTTCTCAAAGGCTGTTTCCGAAACAGATTCAGGGATAGTTGAATTTAGGACATAAGAAATCTTTTCAGCAGTGAGAACAATTCTCAGATTTCTTAGCCAGTCCTCATAATTCGGGTCGGTAAGTTTATTTGCATCAAGTATGCTTCGTAGTGAGATTAGTGATTTTGACATTTTTAAAATTCTGCATGTGAAAAGACAACATTTTTAGCAAACATTCATTTTATTAACTTTGCATACCAAAATAAATTTAGGTCTTTATTTTAAATTGGTATCTCTCACTATTTTCATCAAACTATATTGCCCTCACTTATATAGTTCGGCCACATCTAATTAAAGATTTGCTAGTGAGATTAAGGATCCCATTTCAAATGTATATAACCTTGTGGATAGCACAACAAACGATATACAAATAAGTAGGTAGACAACTCTTGTCAATTACATCACCATGTAACTCCTTTTATTTTGCCTCTTAAATCATAATGGTCATGTGTGTGCACATCCGAACTAAAATGATTTAAGTTAAGTCCAGGCTAGCACTTCTATAAATTCAAAAAAGAAAAATGTTCGTCCTTGTGGATAGCACAACAAGACTAGATCGTTTAATTTTCTTGATAAGCATCAAATGTGATTACTTAACATCTTAAATACTCAATACTCGCCTTGTGGATATCACAACAAACTCATATTAAATATTTAATACTCTATTAATTAATCATGTTAGAAGGCGACGTTCGATATTTCAAATATCATTTGAATGCTTCAGACTTAATATTATTTCTTTGAGGGGTTTGTTATTATTTGTCTCATCTTGTTTAGCGCGCATGCACATATATATATAAAATACGCGTCATTTTATTAAACATGCGAAGCATGTTTGCATAAAATATAATTTATATAATATTTAGCATGCAATATAGAATACTATATTCTACCCGGATTGATTATGGACTTTTATTCTAGTTTGGTTCACTAGAACCACCAAGTGAACCAAAAGGTCAAACCTAGGAGTGCAAGAATTTAAATTAAAATGTAACTATTACATTTAAACCCGGGCTGCATACAAACGGGTCTTCACGCGCTCCTTGCTCATTGGTCTCCAGTTTTTTCAAGATAATTCTAACTATCTCTATTACATAAGCTATTTATAATTAAATAAAAACCTTGATCAGCAGTCAAGGGGAAGTACATAGGAGGGAGATAGAATTTACACCAAGAAGAAAACCAGAAAAGACGAGGTACGCATACCCCATTTTATAAAACCCATACATTCAAGCATTCATCCAAAATAAAATCCAATCACATTGGTCATAGTCCATAATCAATCCCTTTTATTATCATACATATCATCATACGTATCAATAAAACATCCATTCATCTCATGAAAATAAAATCATTCCATATATGTATTAATATCAGTTAATGGGCAAAAGTTTGCTAAACTTTATTTTTGGAAAATAAACTCCTTTATTTCATTCAAAAACAATTCCAAATTAAACTCTTTAATTTTAGCAATTCTGAAATCTCATTTCATATAAAATAAACATCTTTATTTTAAACCTTTATTAATTAAATAAACCATTCATTTAATTAAATAAAATACAAAATTACAGATTCTGTTAGTGGCGCAGCTGCGCCAGGAATATAAAGGTAACCGGCGCAGCTGTGCAGCATAAAAACCAGGCCAAGACACCGGCGTAGCTGCGCAGCAAGAAGGCCTTGCACCGGCGCAGCTTCGTAGAATCAGAAATTTTTTTTTTGCCCAGAACTCGATCTAATCGCATATCATACATGTATGGAATCACATAGACTGATAATTAACACAAGATTGACTTTGATACCACTGTTGGGTTTGTACGAAACATAAGCATGCAATCAAATTACATAAACGCAGCAGAAGGGATGAAAAATTAGATTTTAAAAATTTCTTACAAACCCTTAACCATGATCTTTCTTGTGCATCAATTATCAGTCAATACATAGAAAGAGATGGAATTATACCTTTTAAGATCCAAGCTTCCTCAGGTACAAGTTCTACTCCTTTGATTCTTTTGATTCCTCTGTAGTGGCTCCTTCCCTTGATCAATGTCAGCCACCCAAATGTTTGGCCTTTAACGGTGATCCACCAAGGAAGATGAAGAACTCAGGAAGATGGGTTATTGGCTTAACCCTTGTTTCTATGTCTATAGAATATGTGTACTCCCAACTCTTGGAAAAATTCACGTCCCTTATTTCTGATATAAGACTCTCTTATATAGATATTAGGTTAACCCTCCTAATCCAATTAGAATAGGGTTTTATTTAATTAATTAATTAAACACTTTTAATTAATTTATATTCTAATCTTATTAGGATTGAGAGAGAGTACTGATATTATATTAATTCCTAAACTCCTTTAGAATTAAAATAATAATAATAATAATAATAATAATAATATTAATAATAATAATAGTAATAAGACTCCTCTTATTAATTTATATTTAATATTTCTAAAATATTAAATAATAAATATTAAGCTATTTAATTTATTATATCACCATAGATTAAATTAATTATACTTAATGCATTATTACTATCATGCAATTTTTTACTTAAATAATTCTTCTTCCTTTTATAGTGTGACCCTTTAGGTTCTCCATATTAAACCGGTTGTGAATAAATCAATTAGAATAATTCTAATCTTATTTAGACAACTAAATTAAACTAATAAGCTATTTAAATAAATAACATTTATTCTACAACAGGGATAAGCCTCCCTAGCGATCAATGACTTTTCAGATAATATAGATTTTAACATTAATCATAAAAGAACCTGTGAGTTAATAGTTACCGTACAATTCAATCCTTCCACCATACAATGTCCCAATTAAATATAAGACATGGATTTACTGTCAAGTCTTAATTTATTTAATCATATGTATTTCGATTAGAAAATGCGCAACTCCAAATAATGCAAATTAGAAATCTCTTTCTAATTTCATTCTACCTTGGCCAAGGATTCTTGGGTGGTCATTTAACGAATCACATAGGACATATCTCTTCTTTTACTAGAGGTGGTAGATTCTTTATTGACCATACATTATCTCCATATGCAACTCATTATACCCAAGCATACCCTATATATGCCTTAAAAGGCCTTAAGGAATAAGTCAAAGTATAATTTGTTACATACAAGATACTATGATGATCTCAAGTCCAAAGATCACTTGTACTACTATTACATTAGGAATTCCTATTGACAGGTGAGTAAAACTCCATTAGGTATTTCATAGCTAGTCACATTCAGTGAACTTATTCTCCAATAAGAACCTATATACTTGCTTTAGTGTCTCCACACAAATGACCATGAGATCAGTCATCCTCATCTAATGAGCAAGCAACATATGTACCAATCTATCCGAATTTACTAATCCCCATTTTAGTAATCCCACAATTGGGAACTATTTTAGTTTTTAAGCTTTCTAAGAATTTAGATCTCATTAGCATGATCTCATCATGATTCTAAAATCATTGCTTAAAACTATGGATTATTTACATATTATAAAAACAGCATCATGTAGATAATTAAATGCCTTAAATGAATATTTTATTAATAAATAAATAAGATTGTTTACAAAGTATGTGCTTTATCATCATACATGATTGGCTTGTATGCACACTACTATCAAATAGATGAAAAGGGTGAGCTCAACTAGCCCAGTAAAGAATATTATGACTAAGATAATGAAAAACAAATTATCGTTAGCCTTCAATAAATCAGATAAAATATTATGGACAACAAGTTTTAGATCAATATTCGCAGCGAAAATAACAATTCATTAATAGAGTTAAGTAGAGAATGAAGTCTACAATCTTCTATGATTTAAAAGTCCATCATCAATATTTTATCCCTGTAACATCAATCATTATACATCTTGAATCAAATATTCATCTTTGCACTACGAGCCAAAGATATTCATTTGTATCACCAGTTGGTCATGTTCATCTCAACACCTGTCCATCTTTGCACTACGGGCCAAAGATATTCATCAGGTAATCATTCATCTTTGCTCTACAGGCCAAAGATATTCAGTTATATCACCATTTAGGACTGAGGATGATGAAAAACAGTATAAATAACGAATCCAGTGAGATAAAGGACAAAGATTAGGAATTCGTAATTTAGTTTATCCAAGTTCAAGAATACTCCATAATAATCAATTGTGGAGCAAAATTCAAGAATGAAGTTCAAAACATGGATACAATCAAAGATAGTAACCATAACAGACAACTTGGACAAATAAAAGAAAATTTAATTTTTCTATGAATAGTACCGTATTCGTGAATAGTGTCGTATACGTGAATAGTACCCCAACATAAAAAGGGAAAAATTCATAATAAAAATCATACCAACATTCCAATGAAATGATACTAGATGAAACGCAAAATTCAAAGAATTTCTGATCATTTCAAGAATTATAGAAGCAATACTTACCGTAATAAGTTTTAATTTGGGTATATGAAATGAAATATTATCGCTTTCATAATATGGAATATGAAAGAAAATAATATTCTTTATTAATATTGAAAGAAAGTAACATCATTTACAAGAAAAATAATATCCTTTACCTTAAAAGAAGAGTATTTCTGACTGGTATGGCGGGGATATTCTTGAAAAAAACTTATACTGTTTTCTACACTCAAGGCTTCCTTAAACTCAAAAGAAATACGTTCAATATTATAGAAGAAGAATTCTCCGATTCTGGTGTGATATTCATTTCTAAACTTAGCATCCTATTTATAGGAGAATGACAGGATACTATTTAGGAAATAATCACGGACGCACAATAGGGGAAGTTCACGGGCGCAAAATCCTTCGGCCGAATTTCTGAAAAAAATTGATTTACTATGCAACACTATGCAATAAAATATTCTAATAAAATGAAAACTTTAAATAAAATATAATATATTCTATTTATAATCTAATAAAATAAAACTTATATATATATATATATATATATATATATATATATATATATCCCACCATCACCACACACATCAGTCACCCACACACACACAACCATTTCACACACGTAACACCCCCCCCCACACACACACACACACATATATATATATATATATATATATATATATATATATATATATATATATATATATATATAATTTCTATCGACGATTTTAAAAAATGAGTAAGTGGGGGTCCATATAATAAGCCAAATTTACAATAAATACTTCTTAAAAAACTCCTCTATTTATCTCAATTCACTTGGCTTCACCAAAAATATTTTTAATAACATTTATTCATCATTAATATTATAATTCACAATATTAACAACTAGATCATTCCCAGGAAAGAGGGGGCTTTCCGATAAGGACTTCTCCTTATTAGCGCGCAATTAGATAACCTTACCCCTTTCCTCGACAGAACTTTCTAGACATTGTCAATAATGCAAATAATAGTATGAATAACGGTGTCGTCTCAATTATTGATTTAGTAATATAAAATATTGTGCAGATGATACTGTGACAATAATTGAATCAATAATGTGACGTACTATGCAGCAATTACTGTGGCAATAATTGAATAAAACTGAGTGGCTTCTCACGTAAGCATCAATAATCAAAGATACTGTACAATACTGTGTGCTACTGTGCAACCACGCATATTACTGTTCTTTTATCACCGGGTATTTCAACATTTTTAACGGTAAAAGTTTTGCTGTTATATTTAAAAAACTTATTCTTGTCGTTTTCTTCATCCGACAGTTTTTCGTTATGGGGCCCACAAATGATTGCGCCCTCGTATGAATATTCTCCGACCAAACGAATATTCCCCGACACAGTGAATATTTTATGGCCACTTGCTTACTTTGTAAAACTTGTACAAATCACCCCATAACTTACCACATTCACCAAATCAACCCCTTACTATTTCAAAATAATATATAGAGGAAATTTAATTTTATTCTTAAAAGTTGGGGTCTTACACCTGAAGTTCTATCTGAGCGGGGACGCACTCTACAAAAGGGACGCTGGAATAGGTCTTTTGAGATGCCTCGATAAAGAGCAAGCCCATATGTTAATGGATGAAGTCCACGGTGGAATCTGTGGTCCGCACATGAGCGGTCATTTGCTGGCCAAAAAGATATTGATAACGGGACATTATTGGATTTCTCTTAAAACTGACTGTGATGACAACGTCAAGAGGTGATATCAATGCCAAGTCCATGGAAACGCTATTCATGCTCCTCCAAATGAGCTACATAACATGAGTTCTCCATGGCCTTTCTCCATGTGGGGAATGGATGTGATAGGCCCCGTAGAACCCAAAGCCAGCAATGGTCATTGATTCATCTTCACCATGACTGATTACTTCACCAAGTGGGTTAAAGCTGCCTCTTTTCCCAAAGTTACCAAAGAGGTCATCATTGGTTTCATCAGAAATAATGTCGTCTGTCGATATAGACAACCGGAGATGATCGTATCAGATAACGCCAATAATCTAAACAATTAGTTGATGAGAGAATTATGTAGCAAGTTCCACATCAAGCATCTCAATTTCGTCATCTATTGGCCCAAGATGAATGGTTCTGTCGAAGCGGCCAACAAAAACATCAAGAAGATTATGCAGAAAATGTTCGCTAATCACAAAGAATGGTCTGACCTGTTGCCCTAACCCTGTTAGCATACAGGACGTCAATGCATACCGCTACTGGGGCTACCCTCTACTCATTAGTTTATAGCATGGAAGCAGTACTTCCCACAGAAGTAGAAATGGAGTCCCTGAGAGTGTTGATAGACGCTCAAATGGAAGAAGACCAGTGGTTGCTAGATCGATACCACCAATTATCTCTGATAGATGAATAGAGGGCTACAGCCATTTTCCACATGCAGTTATATCAGCAGAGGATTGCTCGATCATATAACAAGAAAGTTTGAATTCGGCAATTCAATGAAAACGACTTGGTGCTGAAGAAAGTGTTGGCCAATAAAGACGAAGCCAAAGGATAGCTTGCCCCAAATTAGGAAGGCCCTTTCATTATCAAGGAAGTGTTGACAGGAGGAGCTGTCAGATTGCAAGAGATGGACGGGAGAGAATTTTCCCAACTAATCAATTCAGACACCGTGAAAAGGTACTATGTCTGAGACACATGCATATCTACATACTGGCCCTCAAAGACGATCAAACAAGTTCAGTTTTCACTAAAGCCAGATCTATGAATGACCTGATCTCCCTTAACCCGGGAGTACATAGGACAGTCATTCCTGGTGCGGTCAAACTAAACAAAAATTTTAAAAACTCATCAAACCAAACAAAAAAAATTCAAAAACTCATCAAACCAAACTCAAGATCCAAGGTAAACACTTCTCAAGCCTCTCTCACACAAAAATTGAACTATGAATGACCTGATCTCCCTCAGCCCGGGAGTACGTATGCAGCCATTCACGGTGCGGTTTGACCTTCAACAAAAAATAAAAAACCAATAAAAACCAGTCCCAAGACACCGAAATCATTTGAAACCTAATTTCTATCAAGCCTTCCTGGTCAACAGGCCCGTCTAAGATATTCCCTGACATCTCACTGTCAGTCCATCAAGGAGAAGCTCAAGATACATCAACAACAGCAAGTCATGAAAGAAGTGGTAATCACTTAGCAATGACAATACATATTCAAATAGGGAAGTGAATCAAAATATATTTCTCTGATATATAATACTGTTTGATATATATAATATGTTTTGTACATAACAAAAATGGCTGATCTATTATGTGCAGGAAAAAATAAAGCTAGTCTATGTACCCATGGACAAGCGGGACCGGAATGCCAATATGGCATCTCTCTCTGAAGATGGAGGAGCTGCTGCAAGTGCAATACCCTCAGCCTCCATATAAGCCAGAACATCCACAGTCATCTGTATAGCAGCATTGTGATCATTAATATAAACACTCATGTCGGCAACCAGGCCGTGGGTGTATGATTGAAGAGCAGTACTGTCAGCAATGTGGAAATCCCGGGAAGCTATGGCCTCATCCCTCTCTATAAAAGCAGCATCATCGGCATCAAAACATCCTCAATCTCCTCAAAGACTGCGTCTTTGACAGAACGAATCTCATCCCTCTTTACAAAAGCTGCATCCCTGGCAATCAAAGTCTCCTCAATCTCGACAAAAATAGCGTCTCGAGAAGATCGAGCCTCGTCTCTCTCAACCAATGTCGTATCTCGAGTGGCTCGAGCCTCACCTCTCTTGGCAAAAGCTATATCTCTGCCAGACAGGGCAGTCAACATCAGCGCTCTATCTTGATCTCTCTCGAAAGTTATCCTATCTAATGAATCTGCCAAAGCTAGATCTGTTCCGGCAGGAATGATCGGCGGGTCACTAACTAAAGCTGCTGTCAAATCCATAAATAACTCATCCTCTGTAGGAGAATAAGAATCCTCCATAGGCTCCTCCTCGTCTGAATCAACAACCGGAGCTAACTGGATGAATGTAGTTGATGCTATATCAGTCTCCAACCATACCGCATACTCTGGAGAACGATTCGAATGGCTAGTCGAGAAATCAGCCCTCTCCCTATGAGTCCAACACTAGTAAATCCTGATCAGGTTGGCTGATGACATATAAGAAGCTGACATTCGCTGATCAATAGCCCCCTCAAACTGGTACAGGCTCTGGAACTGATCGAAGTAACCCATAACTGTCAGAGGATGGTAAGTGGTCACTCCTTGTAATCCCGCTAGGGGCAAGTAATCCATGCTAGATGCATGGGTGATGAAGCTATAGGGGAGACTAGCCCTGAGCAGAATCAAGAAATGATGCACAATATCAGACAGAAAGGCTGACCATGTCTCTAAATTCAAACACTCTGTCGGCTGAAAGGAGTATGATATGGCTATCTCATGGGTGAAGCAATACCCTTGGTGTCTAGAGAATCCAATCGAGTGCAAGTGGGACATAATCCACACGTACAACAATACTGAACTACCTCTAAAAAACCCCTCTAGATGGGTACTGCAGTAGGTAGCTGATCTCAGTGTCTCAACCAATATCACGAGGATGGTACAACCCTATCTAAGGGCCCGAATCACGACCATCATTCTGACATCCAAGTGGTCTAAGTGTAGTGGCATATAGATGTAGGCCATGACGTACATTAACAGGACGTCTACATAGGTGAGCTGCCACTCATCCAACAAGATGATAAAATCCCTCACGTGTCTCTCGTAGTTGTCTAGCTGGCCAAAGCGATTGATTAGAAACTCAATGGATATCACGTGGCCTGAAGTGATCTCCTCAGTGATAACTTGGACCCGACATAGTCATGAATGGTCTCCGCATGTCACTGATGGCTGTACGAGCACAAGGTATATCTAGTGCCAAGCCTGTAAGACGCTCATACTCCTCTAAGGTAGGAGTCAACTCGTGGAGCCCAAAACGGAAAACCTGTCGATCAAGTATCCAGCATGATAAGATGCCATCAATAAATCTATACTGAACTTGGAAAGCTAGAAGGGCTAAAGAATGCCCTAGCATCTGCTCTACTATCCCTCTGGCTATGAGGGGCAGATTGTCATACCACGACTGCAATGAAGATTCCACCGAGGGCGGTGGTGAATGCTCAATACGGTTGACGGTGGACGATGACATATGTATCCCTGTATCACAAGACCATCCAGGGGTCAAATCTGAACTCATTTGTCTAAAATGCATATCCATGACATAATACATGCATAATAACAATGATAAACATGATGTTATAGATAGGAAATATCATGCATATCTATAATAAACTATCTACTGCTAGCATCATCCCTGTCTAATAATACAATCCAAAATAAAAAGTCTATAGATATGGGGCACAACCCCCCAACTACTAACAGTGGTCTACCAAAATAGGGCACAGCCGCCCAACAGCCAAAACAGTGGTCTGTCAAAAGATATAGCTACAATAGCTATCTAAAAAGGTCAAGGTAATCTACACTTAGGCTGTTCACTTGTTCCATCTCCTCTATGGACACAAAGTCTCGGCCATCAAGATTGTCAGGGTGGTACAAAGGAGGATCAACCCTTGTAAAACTACTGGAAATAAACCTGAAGAAGGGCCAGCTTTAGAGCCTGACGGATCAAAAGAAGATGCCTCTGACAGATATCGGCCAAGATACCTGATAAACAAATGAGCTCTCTCCAAGTGTTGGGTCAGTCCTGTAATCTGGTCCAAGTGAGTAGGCTCCCTAAGGCAAGCCATCCAGTCTGTCATCATCACAGACCCTGGCACCATATCTGCCTTGAACTCGGTAGCCCAAGTCTGAGCTCCAATAGTGCGAGGACTCCACCAGCTGCTGAATGCCTCCTGGATATACGGACCCTCTGACAGGGTAAAGCCATCTGTGCCCTCAATCGAAATGTCTGTGAGCAGCTGGACTAGTGGCCAATGATGCCAAGCCAGAGGAACAATGGGAATGCAGATCTATCCTATGATGCTCCTGATTGCACGCTCTCCTAAATAGAGCTCCCAACCTCCCTCTGTCAAAAAAGGGACTTTGCGGGTCTACAATACAAACTCCATGCCAGTGGGGAAGCCTCCCTTAAACCCGACAGTCAAAAAGTTGGAGGTATATGGGATCCACGAGATCGATCCTACTGTCAAAAGCTCAAGCTGCAGGCGGGAATGGGTGAATCCCTCAGCAACCGGGACCTCCGTCAGAGTGGAGTGGTGCCAACGCCGTCCCCAGGGATAAGTCTCAAGGCCTAAAGTGGTAGCAGGACGAAGGTAAGGAAGACTCTCATATGCCCATAACTGGCCATGTAAATATCAAAAGTCCTCAATGACTAAGACTGAAAAATGTAAATGCAAAAATCAAAAAGGTACAAGAAAGATGTACTCACCAGCAGAAATGGGTAGAACCCTAACCAAACCTCAGTTACACCTTCTGAGCATATACGCATGCCTCGGAGAAAATAGGCAAAGGTGTAGGTACCCCAATTAAAGTCACTGAGGCGCTCTACATGTCTAGTGGCGCTGATCAGGGTAAAGGACACCGTGGCAGAGTTGTCTGCCAGAGAACAACCCCTGATGATCACCAGAAATAATCACCACAAGATGCAATCCCTAACCCTCTGATCATTAGGCAGAGGCTCAAGCAAAGCCCCATTATGGGCATCTACGCTCAAGGGACCAGATCGGACCGTCATACCCTTGATCGCCGTCGCAGGAACTCCCAGTAAGGACGGAACTACAGTGGGTGTAATGTCAGCCACGATAGGCACTGGCTCACTCTTGAACTCTTTGCCAGTGATGAACCTCCAGTCCATATGGGTCATCATCACCTCACAGTCCAACAAGTGGAGAGACTGAGTCTGGTGGAACCAGCGCTCAAACAAAGCACTCATAAAACCCCAAGGGCAGCGGCGGGGAAGAATAGAAAAGAATGACTGAAACCCCCAGGTATCAACAATATCCATGTAGTCCTGGTATAGGGTGTGGTATAGAGAGTGCACATTGAACCAGTCCCCTCGAGGCTGCGTGGAGCTATGAATGTGCATCAAAAGCTAACCCATGTCAAAAACATGTGCCCCGAAAATGGCAAAAGGAAGAAAAATCCAAAAATAGAAAAAGCTACAGTCACCTCGTTAGCATGAAGAAATATCGAGGGATGACAACTCAAATCTCCCAACAGCTCCTGGGTCGGCATAATAATTCCTGGAAGCTCCGCACGTGGGGCATGGCCTGGAACAGAAGCAACGAATGGAGCATCCTCATCATCTATATCAACCGGTGGCTCATCCTGGGCAGGACAAATCACCAACTTCGCTAACCTACGAGGCAGTCGGGCTGGATGTGGCTGAGGAACATCAAAAGTTCTCCTCCGCCTAACTCCTGAGACGACCCTGTTGGCACTACCAGGTCTATCTTAATCTATAGTAGAGACAAAGTCTCCAAATCACATCAGAAAGGGTGTGGTAAGCCTAAAACCTATGGCTTATTAATTTAAATCAGTACTTTATGCATTTCTAAGTCTTAAAACATGCATGGGTCATTCAAAAATCCTCAGTAGAGTCAAAAATGCATGTTTTTTTAAAAAAAATAAGCCCTAAAACATGCATGGGTCAGTCAAAAATCCTCAATAGAGTCAAAATTGCATGTTTTTAAATGCCTAAACTTTTGAAATAAATTCGCTAGAGTCTCCTTTGTAAAATGGACTTGTCCGCATGCACATAGGCATGTCTAGGTGGCCATTTAGTAGCACACTTTTCCAAAATATAGAAACAGTTCATATTTATAAAATAAAATCAAAAATAAACTTCACATGGTAGCCAAATTACCATGGACATTTTTAGTTGAAAATCCAGGCTCACTAGGCCTCAAAAAGGATGGGTAAACTGATCAAAAAGAGCAAAAATTGACTGTCTCAGAATCTGAATTTTCTTACATGAAAATGTGTATTGCAGTAAAATATGCATACTTAAGAAGTTAAATTTTTTTTAGCAAGTAATATAAGCATACATTTTTAATACATTGTGTTAAAAAGTACCCTACATGGTTTACATGTTTCTAACGGTCAAAACTTGAAAAAAGGATCTAAATGTTACCTGAGATGTGCAAAATGCGCAGCCATTGACGGAATCTGAAAAAAGTTCCCCGAACTCCGTAGATCTGAAAGAGAAAATCGGATTTCTATCGAAACGAACAAAATTGAAAATGACTTATGAGCTCCTCCATTGCCCATTTTAAAACGCAAGAAGGAGCGGATCCACCCGCAACAGCCGCACCTCTACATGTGGCTCCCTAGGGTGGGTCCCTTTCCCTCCGGCTCTATTCGGTTCGAGTTGAAACGGAGTTTATATGAGATAAAAAGTCGAATCTGAGGAAATATCGCTACGCGATTGAGCGGTTTGTCCTGAAATCTTGCGTTTAAGCAGCGGAATCCTGACAAAAAGAGAAACTTCATGAAAGCCATTGGTATTCATCTCGGAGAAATATCTGGGGCCCAATGATGAAAATTGCTGAAAACTGCCAAAAACTGCCATCTTTCAAAGCGTCGGGTAATGACCGATGATTGTTCAATCGTTGGCTCAACCCTAGCAAAGCGTCAGGTACTAACCAATGATAGTACAGCCGTTGGTACAACCCCAATAAAGCGTCGGGTACTGATCGATGATAGTTCAGCCGTTGGCACAACCCCAGCGAAGCGTCTGGTATAGATCGATGACAGTTCAGCCGTTGGCTCAACCCCAGCGAAGCGTCGGGTACTGACCGATGATAATTCAGTTGTTGGCACAACCCCAGCAAAGCGTCGGGTACAGACCAGTGACAGTTCAGCCATTGGCTCAACCCCAGCGAAGCATAGGGTACTGACCGATGACAATTCAGGCGTTGGCACAACCCCAGCGAAGCAGTCGGGTACTGACCGATGACAGTTCAGCCGTTGGCTCAACCCCAACGAAGCGTCAGGTATAGACCGAAGACAGTTCAACCATTGACACACCCCCAGCGAAGCATCGGGTACAGACCGATGACAGTTCAGCCGTTGGCTTAAACCCAATGAAGTATTAGCCATTAGCTCAACCCCATCGATGTCTCAGCCGTTGACGCAACCCCCGCGAAGCATCGAAAGTGATCCAGTGATGGAAACAATATAATAATCCATCCCCACAAAGGACAGATGATGGAACCGGTTATACACATCCTTAGAGGGAGTACCGAGAAGGAATGGTGATTCAACCCCCTGTTGCAAACTACCGGTGTAAATTATCGTTAGGATAGGCATCGGAAGCACCCATTCAGGCAACTCGGTAACCGAGATATATTCCTAGCAGATAAACCTGCAGAAATGTACAACGGCATCAGGTGTGGGAAAATATGCCTTATGAAGAATATCGACAGACGTGGGAAACCATTGGTCTCAAACCAAGGTAGCATCAATAATGTCCTCCCTATTAGAGTCGACAAAGTTATTACGGAGGACGTCATCCCCTGTAGAAAGTGATGAGAACAGTCTGTGATAGCTTAACTCTGATGTCCTACCAGTAACGGCTTGACAGTACTGCCCCAAAAGTTATCTTGAATTACGTTATCCTCAATAGAGAGTGACGTGAACATTCGATGATAATCCTAACCCCATGAAGGTATCTAACATTCATCACATATCGTGCAATGCATTGCCTTGCCTTTGCATTTGCATTTCTAGTGTCTAGCAATCTTTATCCTATTCATTCCACTGCATTGCATGAACATGATAAAGAGGGGCATCTATAGACACCCGAAATTTTGTTTCCCTGTTACTAAAACTGTAGGAGGGCAATACTGTCTTTTCAATTCAACCCCGGTCTTAATACCGGGCCACCAATTCAACCCTGGTCTCAATACGGGGCCATCAATTCAACCCCGGTCTCAATACCGAGCCACCAATTCAACCCCGATCTCAACCTGGGAGGTAAAGGTCAACCACGGTCTCAACTTGGGAGGTACAGGTCAGCCCCCGTCTCAATCCGAGAAGTACAGGTCAGCCCCGGTCTTAACCCGAGAGGTACAGGTCAGCCTCGGTCTTAACCCGGGAGGTACAGGTTAGCCCCGGTCTCAACCCGGGAGGTACATGTCAGCCCCGGTCTTAACCCAGGTGGTACAGGTCAGCCCCGGTCTCAACCCAGGAGGTACAGGTAAACCCCGGTCTCAACCCGAGAGGTACACGTTTACCCTGGTCTCAACCCAGGAGGTACAGGTCAACCCCGATTTTAACCCGGGAGGTACAGGTCAGCTCCGGTCTCAACCCGGGAGGTACAGGTCAGCCCCGTCTCAACCCGAGAGGTACAGATCAGCCTCGTTCTCAACCCAAGAGGTATAGGTCAGTCCCGGTCTCAACCCAGGAAGTACAGGTTAGCCCCGGTCTCAATCCAGGAGGTACAGGTCAGCCCTACTCTCAACTAGGGAGGTACAGGTTAGCCCCGATCCCAACCCAGGAGGTACAGATCAGCCTTGGTCTTAACCCGGAAGGTCAGGTCAACTTAGGAAACAATCATAAAGCCTCACAACATATCCAGAGAAAAACCTGGAATGACCAAGTCGGCCTTAGAGACAACCTGAGGACAAACAGAATCGACTGGGATCCAAAATATGGAAACAATCTCAGGAAGTCAACCGAAGGCCATGCCAACACTGAAGGCAACCTCAGGAGGGTAAAATGGTTATTTTACCAAATCTAAGCCTATTCAATCAAACTCAAGCCGAATTGATGCCACCAAGGTCAGAACGAACCATAACAATGATCCCGAGTGGAAACAGCGCAAGACAGCTCAACGGATAAACTGCAAGGAATCAAAGACCTGGTTATGAACCCGTCTTTTTGGACTCAAATTTTTTTTCCTCCCATATCATTGCAACACTCTCGGCGAGGGCTTTCAGAAAAGGTACAACATGCCTCAAACGGACGCTCCAGTATAAAGTTAAAAAGTTTTGAATCTGACCTCGCGTTGCTCGAAGTGCACATACTTCGATGTAATGGGACCCTCCATGTGGGCCCCGCCACATGGAGCGGCACCCCTACATGCGGCTGCCGCAGGTAGAGCTATTTCTCCCAGGTCTATATATATGAGGTGACCCCCAGCTCATTTCATAATTTGAAAACACTTTGAACCTCTGCCCATTTGGTTTCTTGGCCATATTCTTGTCCTCCAAGCCCAAATTTTTTCACTCTAACACGTAGATATACCCACATACTACCACATATCAAAAATTAACTGGTAAAAACGGACGTTTGAAGCCCACTAAGTGGCAAAAAGCCTGTGTAGCAGTCCATTGTGAGTATTTTTACGATTAAAAAGTTTATATAACTTCATTGCACTTTTATACACTTGCACGTTAAGTTTCACTTTTTGAATATGCCCGGAACTCAGTTCTATGGCCGTTTTTGCTAACTTTTGGTACATTTTAGTACCTAAACATATTTTCTGGCATTTCTACAACTCAGATTGAATATCCGTCACTTTTAATAGCTTTTATATACTTATATCATCATTTTTAGCAACTTTACCGGACTTGGTTATCTTCCCAGCCCGGGTTTGGCTTCTTTTTTTTTGCATATATTTAACTGTATATATACTAACTTTTCAATTCTGTTAAGCCTGGATGTCAAATCCGCGGTAGGTTACTGCTTTTATATATATATATATATATATATATATATACACCCTTCACCGGACTAGGTTATCTTCCCAGTCCCGGTTTGACTATTTTTTGTCTATATTTAACTATATAAATTATTACGTACATTCAAGTTTGGCCTGGATCATTTCTATCCTAGGCCCGAATAGAAATGTAAATATATATATATATATATATATATATATATATATTTCCATTATGTCAAGCCTGGATTATTCTGTGGCTTTTTATAGCTTTTATAAATATATATATATTTCCATTCTAGTCCGGGCAAAGGATAAAATGTCTGTTGCCCTTTACCGCTTATATATATATATTTCTATTTTGTTAAGGTTGGATTATTTTATGGATTTTTACAGCTTTTATAAGTATATATATATATTTACATTCCAGTCCGGGCTTGCGAGTGAAAACCCACCGCCCTTTACATCTTTCGTATATATATATATATATATATATATATATATATATATATATTTCTTTACTCATTTTTATTTAATTGTTGCTTTAAATATTCATTTGATATGAATCGGCACTGACATTTCTGCGAGCAAAACTAGATTTATTTAAATCTCGCCAATTCTAGCTTTCAAACGGTTCAAAATAGGTCCAGATAGAACCGGGAAGCTAGAATAGCGGAGATTTATTTAAATCTAGCATTTTTCTTGTTTCAGTTATGAAAGCAACCTCGCGGCCCTTAGATTGCTATCTAGTGGGAACGAGACACTTCGGCTATGCGCAGGTCAGGATTTACTGATAAATCCTTGGTTTTGACGACATCTAGATGTATATATATATTTTTTGTGAATATTTAAGTTGTGCATGTTTATTGGCTTCTCTATGTGAGCATAGGAATCGTTAGATTCATGATCAAACTGATCAGAATCTGATTCCCACGATGGACAAACTCCACTTTATGAATGTACCCTGCCAGTTTTTCTGTAAAAATGTACATGCAAAAGACCTTAAAATAGCTATCCGGTCTCAAAATAGTGAAAATATGGTTTGTCGTGTTAGAGTCACTCCGATGGCTGTCATGCCCACGAGAAGACCGACACTTGTATATTCTATAGTCGAGGATGCTTCGCAGCCCGACAATCACTATTCAAATTAAGCCTTAAGGCTGAAAAGATAAAATTGAAGTATCAATATGCTTTAATTCCTATGTTAGCGTAAGGGTTTGAAAATCAGCCTTTCAAAACATCATTTTAAATAATCTTATCTAAAAAAGAGACTTTTGCAAATCAAATCAAACCCTTCGTATATAGGTTCAACGATGCGTAAACATACTTTCAACAAACAAATAATAGGCCCAATTCCTTCCAGCATTCACACACACACATTGTAGATTAAAAGGAAAATATTAAAAACATGCGGTACCGTGTTTACACAGGAGTTGTGGGGTGCCTAACACCTTTCCCACACTTAACCAAGCCCTCGAACTCAAAACTACGGTTTCAAAGATCAAGTTTCTATAGTGTCCATCAATTGGGCTGTAGACACTCAAAATTTCATTTCCCAGTTACTAACACTGTAGGAGGGCAAGACTATCTTTTCAAATCAATCCCAGTCTCAATATCCGACAATCAAATCAACCTCAGTCTCAATACCGGGCCATCAACTCAACCCCGGTCTCAATACCGGGCAGTCAAATCAACCCTGGTCTCTATACCGGGCCGTCAAATAAACCCTGGTCTTAATACCAGGCAATCAACTCAACCCCGGTCTCAATACCGGGCAGTTAAATCAACCCTGGTCTCAATACCAGGCAGTCAAATTAACCCCGGTCTCAATAACGGGCCATCAAATCAACTTCGGTCTCAACACTTGGCCGTCAACTCAAACCCAGTCTCCATACCGGGTCGTCAAGTCAACCCTGATCTTAATATCGGGTTACCAATTCAGCCCCGGTCTCAAACCGGGAGGTACAGGTCAGCCCCGATCTCAAACTCGGGAAGTACAGGTCAACCCCGGTCTCAACCCGGGAAGTACAGGTCAGCCCTGGTCTCAACCCGGGAGGTACAGGTCAACCCCGATCTCAACCCGGGAAGTACAGATCAGCCCCGGTCTCAACCTAAGAAGTACAAGTTAGCCCCGGTCTTAACTCGTGAAGTACAATTCAGCATCGGTCTCAACTCGGGAGGTACAGGTCAGCCCCGGTCTTAACTCGGGAAGCCAGGTCACCTTCGAAAACAATCCTGAAGCTTCACAACATCTCCAGAGGAAAACCTGGAATGACCAAGTCAGCCTTAGAGATAACACTGAGGACAAACAGACTGGAATGGGATCCAAACCTTGGAAACAACCCCAGGAAGTTAGCTAAAGGCCATGCCGACACTGAAGGCGACCCTGGGAGGAGTAAGACTGCCATTTTATCAACTCTAAGCTGAATCGGTCAAACTCAAGCCGAATTGATGCTACCAAGGTCAAAACAAACCATAACAAAGATCCTGAGCGTAAATAGCGCAAGACAGCTCAATGGAAAAACTGCGGGGAATCGAAGACCTAGTTATGAACCCGTCCTTTTGGACCCAAAAAATGTTTTATCCCATGTCATTGTGACACTCTGGGCGAGGGCTTTACAGAAAGGTACAACACGCCTCAAATGGATGCTCCGATCAAAAGTTAGAAAGTTTCGAACCTGACCTCGCATTGCTCGGAGTGCACGTATTTCGATACAACAGAACCCGCCGCGGGACCCATGCCACGTGGAGCCGCACCTCTACCTGCGGCTGCCGCAGGTATAGTGGAGGCTCCCGGGTCTATATATATAAGGTGACCCCCAGCTCATTTCATAAATTTAGAAATGCTCTAAACCCCTGCCCGTTTGGTTTTCTAGCTCTTTTCTTGTCTTCCAAACCCAAATTTTTTTACTCTAACATATAGATATACCCACAGACTACCACATGTCAGAAAATAACCGATATATTCGGACGTTTAAAGTCTACGATTTGGCAAAAAGCCCGTGTAGCAGTCCATTGTGAGTATTTTTACGATCAACAAGTTTATATTATTTCTTCTCACTTTTATACACTTGCATATCATGTTTCGTTTTCTAAATATTCTCGAAACTCAGTTCCGTGGCCGTTTTTGTTAATTTTGGTACATTTTAGTACCTAAACGCATTTTCTAGAATTTCTGCAACTCGGATTGACGATCCGTCGCTTCTTACAGCTTTCATATACTTGAATCTTTGTGCTGAGCAACTTCTCTGGACTAGGTTATCTTCCAAATCTGGGTTTGACTTTTTTGTGTTGTATATATTTAACTTTATATATACTAATTTTTTAATTTTGTCAAGCTCGAATGTCAAATCCATGGTAGTTTACTACTTATATATATATATATATATATGCATATATAAGCAACATTCACCACATTGGGTTATCTTCCCAGTCTTGGTTGACTACTTTTCTATCTATATTTAACTATATGTATATATATTTACATTTCAGTTCAGCCTAGATCATTTTGTGGCCTTTTTACTGCTTATATATATATATATATATATATATATGCATATATAAGCAACATTCACCACACTGGGTTATTTTTCCAGTCTTGGTTTGACTACTTTTCTATCTATATTTAATTATATGTATATATTTACATTCCGGTTCGGCATTGATCATTCTGTGGCCTTTTTACTACTTTTATATGTATATATGCATATATGAGCAACATTCACCACACTGAGTTATCTTCCCAGTCTTGGTTTGACTACTTTTCTGTCTATATGTAACTACATATTTTTCAATTCAAGTCCGGGCACAGGCGTGAAAATCCATCGCCCTTTTTACAGTTTTTATGTATATATTTCATTTCTGTCCAGCCTAGATAATTTCGTGGCTTTTTACAGCTTTTATGAATATATATTTACTTTCTAGTCCGGGCACTGGCGTGAAAACCCATCGCCTTTTACAGCTTTAGTATATATATAATTGTATATATATTGCTTTACTCATTTTGTTAAATTATTGCTTTAAATATTCATTTGATATGAATCGTCACTGATATTTCTGTGGGCGAACTAGATTTTTTTTAAATCTCGCCAACTCTAGCTTTCAAAATGTTCAAAATAGGTCCAAACAGAACCGGGAAGCTAGAATGGCTGAGATTTATTTAAATCTAGCATTTTTCTAGTTTCAGTTACAAAAGCTACCTCGCGGCCCTTAGATCGCTATCTAATGGGAACGAGATGCTTCGGCTAGGTGCGAGCCAGGATTTACTGATGAATCCTTAGTTCTGGAAATATTTAGATATATTTCTGTACAAATTTGAACTGTGTAGGTTTATTGGCTTCCCTATGTGAGCCTAGGAATCGTGGGATTCATGATCCAATTCATCAAAATTTGATTCCCACGATTAACAAACTCCATTTTACGAATGTACCCTGCCAGTTTTTTTTGTAAAAATGTACATACAAAAGACCTTAAAATGGTTATCCGGATTTAAGGTCTAAACATAGTGAAAATATCGTTTGTCATGTCAGATTCACTCTGATGGCTGTCATGCCCATGAGAAGACCGACACTTGTATATATTTTGTGCTCGAGGATGCTTCGCAGCCTGACAATCACCATTCAAATTGAGCCAAAAGGCTGAAAACGATATAACTAAAGTATCGATGTGCTTCAATTCCTATGTTAGCGTAAGTGTTTGAAAACCTACTTTTCAAAACATCATTTCAATAATCTTATCGAAAAGAAAAGCTTTTGCAAATCAAATAAAACACTTTTGCAAATCAAATCAAACACTTTTGCAAATCAAATCAAAGACTTTTTAGAAATCAAATCAAAACCTTCGTATATAGGTTCAACAATGCATAAACATACTACCAATCAAACATAGGCCCAATTTTCATCCAACATTCACACACACATTGCAGATTTAAAAGGGAAATACTAAAAAGATGCGGTACTGTGTTTACACGGGAGTTGTGGGGTGCCTAACACCTTCCCCACACTCAAACAAGCCCCGAACTCAAACTTTATTTTCAAAGATCAAGTTTTGACAGTGTCCAACAATTGGGCCTCTTTCAAACAAAACTCGGTTCAGTTGGTACATTAATTTCAAATCTACCAGCTGGAGGCTATGTAAAACGTTCAAATCGTCGACATGATACATGTTGGCCTTTTTCTAAAAAATTCTTCAAAACCTTTTTCACAATAAAAAGAATGAGGGTAGAGATAACTTAAGAAGAGAGAAAGATCCGGGTTGTGACCCAACCCACAGATTTTTTCCCGAAGTCGACAGGTGGCGACTCTGCTGGGGATAGTAGAGGGCTTAGGTCGCATTCAAGTCTTTTCAAAAATTTCCCTTTCAAAAAATTGCGTATGTGTGAATGCTTCGTCTTTACATTGAATGAATACGTGAATGCTGCGTCTTTACATTGAATGAATGTGAATGCATACTTTCCTTCTTTTTTAGTGCTTCGCACCCATATTAGTGCTTCGCACCTATGTCATCATATGCATAACGGTGAGACACGATGTATGTGAATGTATGTTATGTGCTTCGTCCTCCGGGAGGCAAACCAGTCGGTGATAAGTAATGTCTCTGGGGACGGCTAAGTCTCTGGGGCTCATGAAAATGCACCACCCAGATTCGCTCCACTTGAAAGATCAGATTAATTTCCACTCTTGTAGATTGCGATGATTTGGGGACCTTCATGCCAAAAAGCCGCGAGAGTAGCCTAAGATAGGTCAGCCTCTGATTAACCAAATCTAATGGGAAGCTTCTTCATGCCTTCCTCTTTCAATTCAATGTCAAGTTTTCAATTCTAATGTAAAGGGGCACAATGTAAATATCATAATAAAAATTTACATTCCTTACCATATACATCTTGCCATGTCATCCTGTCACCAAAATAACTGACCTCTATTTTGCAGGATAAGATTAAAAAATCACAAAAACACATCATGGCATGCATCCTATCTCTACATACTTCAAGAAATTAACACGCCTACGTTTTGTTATAGGTAACAAAATTGGTCCTGTCACTAGATCTAAGTCTAAGGAAGCACTAAGTCCATCCACGAACACGACTTTCAGTGCTCAGCCAGAATCCACCTCTGTCTCTAGGGAAGAGTTTGAAGGACTAAAGAACCAGATAGCAGAATTGACTAGTTTCATGAGAGAACAAAGTAAGGCTCTTAAAGGGAAGCAAGCCCAAACTCACACAAAACCAGGAACACCTAGTGGTAGTGGTGACAGTCAAGAGACTGAAAAGAAAGATACTCAGATTCCTGGACCACAAAACCAGGACACAATCAACAAAACCCCTAAAATCACCACCCTAAACAAAGAACAGGAAGCTGGTGACATTCTAAAGAAAGTACAGCAGATGGAAGAAACTCTCCGGTCTATCAAAGGGACTGGGGCATTTGGCAGCGTCAATTACTCTGACCTCTGTATATTCCCTGAGATTCGTTATCCAGAAAAGTTTTAAGTCCCTGATTTTGAAAAATACAACAGATTGGGAGATCCTTTTACCCACCTAAAAGTATTCATTGGAGAACTCGGATCCTATGCAGAGGACGAGAAACTTTGAATGCAGTTATTCCAAAAAAGTCTAACCGGAGAGGCCAGAGCCTGATACGCTCGTCTGGACAACTCCAAAATTCACAGTTGGGAAGAGTTGGCCCATGCCTTCTCAGTCAGTACAGCTTCCAATCTTAGCTGGCTCCAGACAGATACCAGATAACCAAAATCAAGAAACAAAACACTGAATCATTCAGAGAATATGCTCAACGTTGGAGACGGGTTGTAGCACAAGTCACCCTATGCATGACTGAATCTGAGATAGTCATGACCTTCATCGACATTCAAGAAGCTCCATATTATGAGAGAGTCCTAGCTAAAATAGGAAAACCATTCTTTGAAATGATCAAGCATGATGATATGGCATATATGGGGCTCAAGTCAGGAAAGATAAAGGACCTGACTGCCCTCGAAGTCGTTGTCGAACATATCCAGTCTAGAAATTACGGGAGTAATCCCCGAAGGATACACAAAAAGAAAGACGGAGAAGTGTCTTTAGTATTGCAAGGACAGAATCAAAGAGGCGAGTCAAACAGTATGCCCATTCAAAGGAGGAACTATACCCCTTTTCAAGCTCCTACACAGCCTTCTAATCCTCCATTTCAAAAAACTATGGAGGTCAGACGTCGAAGAACATTCACCCTATTAGGGGATTCACTCTAGAATGTGCTAAAACTTCTAACAGCATAGAAAAAGATTGTGCAACTCTTTCCACCAACCAACACTGGTGGCCGAAATTTGGACCCGAACAAGAAATGTGCCTACCATTCCGGATCTCCAGGCCATGACACCCAAGATTGTTGGTCTCTTAAGCACAAAATACAAGACTTGATTGACAATGTAAAGATTGTGGTAACAAAGTCGGAGTAACCACACGTACAAGATAATCCCCTCCCTCAGCACAAAGAGGAAAATGTCAACAGGATCAACACAGGAAATGGAGAAGGATCCAAGTACCTCCGATACATATGAGAATCAACTTCATCCAGCAATAACAACCCAGACAGTTGGGAAGTTTTGGAAAGGCTATTCCTGATAGAACAATAGATTAAGTCTATCAAGAAGCAGATCAAATAGTTAGTAGAGTTGGTCGTCTACCAACATCAGATCACTAGACAAATGATGAACCAGGCCAACCAGTCTGATGCCGATCATCCTCCTACACCGGAGATTAGTCCCATCCACAGGAAGGATCACTACCAGTCTCATGAGTAGGAACCTTGGGCCGACAAGATGGCCAAAGATGAGAATATCCAAGCTGGCCAAGGAATTTCACTAACCTGAACCAGCCAATGGAGGAAATCCTCCAGATGTTAATCAACGAGGGAATGGTTACAGATCTATTACCTCCATTAAACCTGCGATCCAGGAAATTTAAGCCTGACCAAATCTGTCAGTGCCATTCATATGCACCCGACCATGATACTGAAGATTGCTGGGCACTTTGTAACCTGATTCAAAATCTGATTGAAAGCGGTGAATTGATAAGATGAAATCAAAATTATGGCCTTCCAGATAAAGACACTCTCTTTATTCCCATGACATGGAATCAGGATACGGTGGCTGTTATTTCCTGTGATAAGGAGTCAACCCTCACACCCTTAGTACTGCCAGGGAAAGGGGTCCAAGAAATATAAAATCATGTGAAGATGGCCGCACCCGAGCCTTTAATATTGCCCTTCAGACCTCAGTATCCAGTTATCAGTCTGAAGAGGGTCCCATGAAACTACGAGAATGACGAAGGTTCCACCTCAAACAACATTACCATTGTACCAAAGGATAATCTATTGTACCTGCCTTAGCGGATGATCAAATCAGTCATCAAGGCCAAAGAAAAGGTGGCTGAAGAGAAAGTCGAAGAGTTCCTCAACAAAATGGGACACAATGAAATTTGGATGGTACAGAGTCTGAAAGACGCTCCCAAGAAAATGACCATCCTAGACTTGATCTTATCATCGATGGATCATCGTAACATTCTGGTGAAAGTACTGGAAAAAGCCCATCTGCCACATACGGTAGATGCTGTAAACTTTCGTCACGTGGTAGAACATATTTTTAATAGTAATATGATATCTTTCATTGACGATGACATACCCGCAGAAGGGACGGGCCATCGTAAGTCCCTGCATATAGATGTGATGTCTTCTTGGTATGTGATCGGAGGTGTGCTCATAGATGGAGGATCATCCCTCACCATCTATCCCTACGATACCTTGGAGAGAATGAAGATCAACCCGAACCGGATCAAAACCAGTCATGAGGTTATCCGGGCTATCGATGGATCTAGCCGACATGCTATGGGAGAAATAAAGCTTCCTCTTGAGATTGGTCCACTCACTTTCTATGTGTCCTTTCAGGTGCTCAACATCACCACTGAATATAACTTGTTGGTAGGTAGGCATGGATCCATATGGCAGGGGCAGTGCCATCCACCCTCCATCAACAACTCAAATACATTATCGATGGCAACCTCATCACGGTGAATGCCGAACCAGAATACCTTATCTACATATAGGGAGACATGTCGGTGTTCAGCCTGGATGCAGGGATTGAACCCGTAAGTTTTCAAGCCCTGGAGGTGAGTGATACTCAATATCAACTTATCGGAGCACCAGCCTTGAAGCCTAAAGTCTCTCCTGAAGTGATGACAGTAGGCCAGGAGATGGTATCGTTTAGTTTCCAACCTGGAGAAGGATTAAGAAATAATCACCAAGGTATCAGAAGTCCAGTCCAAATCCCGAGTCAGTCAGGGAGAGCTTGATTGGGTTATTCATTCGAATCAAGCCGCCGGACTCCATATAATTATCCTAAGACACTTGCTTCTACCATACTACTGCAAAACCTTACTAATACCGGATAGGTGAAACGAATGAGGAAAATCCCTGCTGTTGTCTCAGCCATGCTGTTTCCTCCAATTATACCTGTCGGTGAAAGAAAATCCCCACAGCCTGAGGGTGATAGCAAAAAGGGAAAAGAAAAGATCATGTACGAAGGACGAGACCCATTTGCTAGCATGAGGGTTATCATAAACTATGAGGGTATGAATGATGAGATCCCAGACACTGACGACGAGGATCATATCCAAATTCCTTGCATCAAGAAAGAGAAGGGGGTAGTTCAAAGAAAAACCTTAGCCCTATTTTTAAGGATGTCTTAGTCATTATCCGAGACGAGGCAGACGGGCATAATTCCTTCATCCTCCCTATTTATGAGGATATAACCCTGGATAACTGGAGCAGTGTCCCTTGCCTCAGTCAAAAAGGGTAAAGGGGCAGAGAGTTCATCTGCCCTTTAAAATGATTTCATTTACTGCTTACTTTGTATTGCACAGCTATAGCAGTAACTTTTGCCATGCTTTGCCAAATGCTTTGTATATTTAAGCAGTTGCATATATTAAAGTGAAAGCATTTTTGTTTTCAGAACTTTAGAGTTGGATTTAATTGTCACTGCTGATGAGATGCCAAATTGTTACAATGATTACAACGTTGATGTAGAATTGAACTTCTACTTGATTGATATTGATCAAAAGGAGGAGGATGACTATGGGGTGCCCGAGGAGATCAAAGAATGGGCTGAAGACAAACCCAAACCAAACCTCGACCAAACCACCACTATCAATAGTGGAACCTCCAAAAACATCAAAGAAATCCAGATAGGCATAGACCTCACCCAAGACCAAAGAACCGACCTAATCGAACTCCTAACACATTTCCATGATGTATTTGCATGGTCACATGAAGATATGATCGGCCTATCTATTGATATTGTCATCCATCGAATGCCCATCAAAGATGGATTCAAGCCAGTCAAGCAAAAGCTCAGGCGATTGAAACCTGAATGGAGTCTGAAAGTCATAGAAGAGGTTGTTAAAAAATTCAAAGCCGGTATCATCATAGTATCAACATACCCAGAGTGGCTGTCAAACATAGTTCACATACCTAAGCCCGGAGGGAAAGTGTGAGTATGTGTAGATTACTGGGACTTGAACAAAGCCTGCCTCAAGGACAATTTCCATGTACCTTTCATCCACATCCTGATCGATAATATGGCATAATACGACATGTATTCCTTCGTGGATTGCTTTGCTGGTTACCATCAAATCATGGTTGCTGAAGAAGACAGGGAGAAAATAGCTTTCATCACTCCCTGGGGAACTTTCTGCTATAGACGATTATGTTTCGGCCTCATCAATGCCAGAGCCACATATTAACGAGCTATGATGGCCCTGTTTTATGACATAATGCACAATGAGATAGAGGTTTATGTGGACGACATCATCATCAAATTCAGAAGGGAGGATGATCACCTCGACCATCTCAAAAAAGCTTTTCAACAGGTTGCGTAAGTACAACCTCAAGCTAAATCTAGCCAAGTGTGCTTTTGGCGTCAAATCAGGAAAATTGTTAGGATTCTTAGTGAGTAATCGAGGCATCGAGCTAGACCCTTCCAAGATCAAAGCCTTCACTTAGATGCCAGTACCTCGAACAAAGAAGAAGATACGTGGGTTCCTGGGGAGAATTAACTTCATAAGACGATTCATTTCCTAGCTCACACCAACCTGTGAACCCATATTTAAACTACTAAGGAAAAATTCCTCCACAAAATGGAATGAGGATTGTCAACAAGCCTTCCATGCCATCAATAAACAGCTGATCGAAGCATCTGTTTTGGTTCCTCCAAGGGATGGAGTTCCCCTATTCATGTACTTGTCCGTCAATGCCAATGCAATGGGCTGCATGCTAGGACAGAAGGATGATAGTAGCAAGGAGAGAGCCACCTACTACATCAGTATAAGATTTAGTAGTGGTGAACAGAAGTACACCATGATCGAGAAAACATGATGTGCGTTAGCATGGGCCTGCAATGAGGTTACAACATTACCTCCATGGGCACACGACCTACCTCATATCCTACATTGATCCATTAAAGTACGTATTCAACAAGCTAATATTGAATTTTCGACTGTCTAAATGGTAGTTAATCCTACAATAGTTCGACGTTGTCTACGTGACCCAGAAGTCCATCAAAGGTTAAGGCATTACAGATTAACTAGCCGAAGCACCATCAAGAGGGTTCGAGCCCCTGGAGACTTATTTCCCGGATGATGGGATCATGATAATTCAACAATTCCAACAAGAGAATACAGTCCAACCATGGAAAATGTATTTCGATGGAGCAGTAAACATGGAAGGTGACGGAGCTGGGGCAGTCCTTATCTCTGGTACAGGAGAACAATATTATGTGGCTACCAAACTTTAATTTGGAAACACCAACAACACAGCCAAGTATGAAGGCTGCATAATGGGGTTGAAATTAGCCAAATCCATGGGTATCAAACACCTAATGGTCTTTGGAGACTCTGAATTGGTCATCAGACAAACCACTGGGGTATATCATACCAAAGAATTGCATTTGTTGCCCTATCATCGGTAGATTATTAACATAGCTTTGGATTTTTAAGACATAACCTTCATCCATATACCTAGGTTTAGGAATGACTTCGTTGATGTATTGACAACATTAGCTTCCTTGATCCACATATCCGCTAGGAGTTGGATTCCCTGCGTCAAATTCAGAAGCCAGAAAGCCCCGACATATGGGAATTACATCAGAGAAATATCAGATGAAATACCTCCTGTCAATCAGCCTTGGTATCAAGACATCAAGGAATATCTCCGAGATGGATCTACACCCGCTGGGGCAAGTCAATCTGAATGAAAATGAATTCACAAGATGGCTATAAAATTCTATCTGAGCGGAGATGCACTCTATAAAAGGGATACTGGAATAGGCCTCTTAAGATGCCTTGATAAGAAGCAAGCCCAGAGATTGATGGATGAAGTCCACGGTGGAGTCTGTGGTCCACACATGAGCGGTCATCTGTTGGCCAAGAAGATATTAAGAACAAGACATTATTGGATCTCTCTCAAAGCTGACTGTGATGATCATATCAGGAGAAGCTTTCAATGCCAAGTACATAGAAATGCCATACACGCTCCTCCAAATGAGCTACACAACATGAGTTCACCATGGCCTTTCTCTATGTGGGGAATAGATGTGATAGGCCCTGTAGAACCCAAAGCCAGTAATGGTCATCGATTCATATTCACCATGATTGATTATTTCAGCAAGTGGGTTGAAGCTGCCTCCTTTCCCAAAGTCACCAAAGAGGTCATCATTGGTTTTATCAGAAATAATGTCGTCTGTCGATATGGACAACCGGAGGTGATAGTATCAGACAACGCCAAGAACCTAAACAATCAAATGATGAGAGAACTATGTAGTAAGTTCCACATCAAACATCTCAATTCCATCATTTATCGGCCCAAAATGAATGGTGCTGTTGAAGTATCCAACAAGAACATCAAAAAGATCATGCAGAAAATGTCCGCCAATCACAAAGAATGGTCTGACCTACTGCCTCTAACCTTGTTAGCATACATGACATCAATGCGTACCTCTACTGGGGCTACCCCCTATTCATTAGTCTATGGCATGGAAGCAGTCCTTCCCATAGAAGTGGAGATGGAGTCCTTGCGAATGTTAATCAACGCTCAGATGGACAAAGATCAGTGGTTGCAAGACCGATACCACCAATTGTCCTTAATAGATGAAAATAGGGCTACAACCATTTTCCACGGGCAGTTATATCAGCAAAGGATTGCTCGATCCTATAACAAGAAAGTCCGAGTACGATAGTTCAAAGAAAATAACTTGGTGCTGAAGAAAGTCTTGGGCAATCTAGATGAAGCCAAAGGAAAGTTCGCCCCGAATTGGGAAGGCCCTTTCATTGTCAAGGAGATGTTAACGGGAGGAGTTATCAGATTGTGAGAAATGGATGGGGACGAATTTCCCTAACTCATTAACTTAGACACCATAAAAAGGTATTATGTCTGAAATACATACATACCTGCATCATGGTCCTACACATCAAATCAGGTTCAATTTTCACTAGAAACCGAAACTATAAATGACCTGATCTCTCTCAACCCGAGAGTACGTAGGCAGCCATTTCTGGTGCAGTCAAACCAAATAAAAACTCAAATATCATCAAACCAAACTCAAAACCCAAAGTAAATACTGTTCAAGCCTCTCTTACACAAGAACAGAACTATGAATGACCTGATCTCCCTACACCCGGGAGTACATAGGCAGCCATTCATGCTGCGGTTTGACCTTCAAGAAAAAACAAAAACCCAATAAAAACCAGTCCCAAGACACCGAAACCATATAAAAACTAAATCCTATCAAGCTACCCTGGTCAACAGGCCCATCTAAGATACTCCTTGACATCTCACTGTCAGTCCACCAAGGAGAAGCTCAAGATACATCAACAACAGCAAGTCATGAAAGAGGTGGTAATCACTCAGCAATGACAATACATATCCAAGCAGGGAAGTGAATCAAAAAATATATTTCTCTGATATATAATACTATTTGATATATACATAGTGTCCTGTACATAACAAAAATGGCTGATCTAGTATGTGCAGGAAAAATAAAGCTAGTCTATGGACCCAAGGATAAGCGGGCCAGTAATGCCAACATGGCATCTTTCTCTAAAGATGGAGGAGGAGCTGCAAGTGCAATACCTTCAGCCTCCATACGGGTCAAAACATCCACAGTCATCTGCAGTGTGGCACTATGATCATCGATGTATGCACTCATCTTGACAACCAGACCATGGTATTGTCGGCAATGTGGAAATCCTGGGAAGCTATAGCCTCATTCTTCTCCACAAGAGCCGTATCCCTGACAATCAAAACCTTTTCAATCTCCTCAAAGGCTGCATCTCTAGCAGATCGAATATCATCACTCTCCGCAAAAGCTGCGTCTCTGGCAATCAAAGTCTCCTCGATCTCAATAAAAGAGCCATCTAGAGAAGATCGAGCCTCGTCTCTCTCAATCAATGCCATATCCTGAGCGGCTCGAGCCGCATCTCTCTCCGCAAAAGCTATGTCTCTGCCAGACAGGGCAGTCAACATCAACGTTCTAGCCTGATCTCTCTTAGAGGTCATCCTAGCTAGTGAGTCTGCCAAAGCGGGATCTGTCCTGGCAGGAATGATCGGTGGGTCACTAACCAAAGCAGCTGTCAGACCCATGAACAACTCATGTAAGACCCCAACTTTTATGAATAAAATTGAATTTCCTTTATATATTATTTTGAAATAGTAAGGGGTTGATTTGATGAATGTGGTAAGTTATGGGGTGATTTGTACAAGTTTTACAAAGTAAGCAAGTGGCCATAAAATATTCATTGTGTTGGGGAATATTCGTTTGGTCGGGGAATATTCTTTTTATCGGGGAATATTTGTACGACGGCGCAATCATTTGCAGGCCCCATAACGAAAAACTGTCGGATGAAAAAAACGACAAGAATAAGTTTTCTAAATATAACGGCAAAACTTTTACCGTTAAAACTGTTGAAATATCCGGTGATAAAAGAACAGTAATAAGCATGGTTGCATAGTAGCACACAGTATTGTACAGTATCTTTGATTATTGATGCTTACGTGAGAAGCCACTCAATTTTATTCAATTATTGCCACAGTAGTTGATGCATAGTATCTCATATTATTGATTCAATTATTATCACAGTATCATCTGCACAATATTTTATATTATTAAATTAATAATTGCGACGACACAGTTATTCATATTATTATTTGCATTATTGACAATGTCTAGAAAATTCTGTCAAGAAAAGGGGTTAGGTTATTTAATTACGCGCTAATAAGGAAAAGTCCTTATCGGAAAGCCCCCTCTTTTCTGGTAATGATCTGGTTGTTAATATTGTGAGTTATAATATTAATGATGAATAATTGTTATTAAAAATGTGTTTGGTGAAGCCAAGTGAATTGAGATAAATAGAGGGTTTTTTTTATGAAGTATTTGCTGTAAATTTGGCTTATTATATGGATCCCCACTTGCTCATTTTTCAAAATCGTCAATAGAAAGTTATATATATATATATATATATATATATATATGTGTGTGTGTGGGGGGGGGGGGGGTGTGTGTGTGTGTGTTACGTGTGTGAAATGGTGTGTGTGTGGGTGACTGATGTGTGTGGTGGTGGTGGGAGATATATATATATATATATATATATATATATATGTATATATATATATATTATATAAGTTTTATTTCATTAGATTATAAATAGAATATATTATATTTTATTTAAATTTTTGTTTTATTAGAATATTTTATTGCATAGTGCTGTATAATAAAATCAAATTTTTTCAGACGAATTCGCCGAACGCCCGTGAACTTCCCCTACTGTGCGTCCGTGATTATTTCCTAAATAGTATTCTGCCATTCTCCTATAAATAGGATGCTTAGTTTAGAAATGAAAATCACACCAGAATCAGAGAATTCTTCTTCTATAATATTGAGCGTATTTCTTTTGAGTTTAAGAAAACTTTGAGTGTTACAAATAGTGCAAGTTTTCTTCAAGTATATCTCCGTCATAGCAGTCAGAAATACTCTCCTTTTAAGGTAAATGATATTATTTTTCTAGTAAATGATGTTACTTTCTTTCAATATTCATAAAGAATATTATTTTCTTTCATATTCCATATTATGAAAGCGATAATATTTCATTTCATATACCCAAATTAAAACTTACTACGGTAAGTATTGCTTCTATAATTCCTGAAATGATCAAAAATTCTTCAAATTTTACGTTTCATCTAGTATCATTTGATTGGAATGTTGGTATAAATTTTATTATGAAATTTTTACCTTTTCATGTCGTGGTTACTATTCACGTATACGGCACTATTCACGTATACGGTACTATTCACAAAAAAATTAAATTTTCTTTTATTTGTCCAAGTTGTCTGTTATGGTTACTATCTTTGATTGCATCCATATTTTGAACTTCATTCTTGAATTTTGCTCCACAATTGATTATTATGAAGTATTCTTGAACTTGGATAAACTAAATTACGAATCCCTAATCATTGTCCTTTATCTCACTGGATTCGTTATTTATATTATTTTTCATCATCCTCAGTCCTAAATGGTGATATAACTGAAGATCTTTGGCCTGTAAAGTAAAGATGAATGATTACCTGGTGAATATCTTTGGCCCGTAGTGCAAAGATGGATAGGTGTTGAGATGAACATGACCAACTGGTGATACAAATGAATATCTTTGCCCCGTAGTGCAAAGATGAATATTTGATTTAAGATGTATATTGATTGATGTTACAGGGATAAAATATTGATGATGGACTTTTAAATCATAGAAGATAGTAGACTTCATTCTCTACTTAACTCTTCTAATGAATTGTAATTTTCGCTGCTAATATTGATCTAAAACTTGTTGTCCATAATATTTTACCTGATTTATTGAAGGCTAATGATAATTTATTTTTCTTTATCTTAGTCATAATATTCTTTATTGGGCTAGTTGAGCTCACCCTTTTCATCTATTGTCCTCTTCAGGGAATGAGAATGTTGCGAGAACTAGTCGGGGAACAGTGTGATGGTCAGAGTAGAGCAGTAGTAGTCCTCACTATTTTTGTAAAATAGTGTGATAATAATTGTAATTATTGAGGACTGAATTTGAGTGTTTATATTTCGTATTATATAAGATTTGTATTGAAACTCATAGTTGTATGGTCGTATTTCTCACGACCTTTTGTTATAAAAGATTTGTATTTGGAATTCTGTACCATGTATTTGGCGACTCAGAATTGGTTGGTATTGAACCTATTTTGGGGGCGTCACAACTCATCCTCAATAGGAGACTCAGGATCCTCCATAGGCTCCTCCTCGTCTGAATCCACTATCGGAGCTGACTAGATGAATGCAGTTGATGCTATATCTGCTTCTAACCACGCAGAGTACTCTGGAGAACGATCCAGATGGCTACTAGAGAAATTAACCCTCTCTTTATGAGTCCAACACTTATACACTGATCAAATCAGCAGATAACATAGTAAAAGCTGATATCCTCTGATCAACAGCCCCCTCGAACTGATGCAGGCTCTAAAACTGATCAAACTGACCAATAGCTAGAGGATGATAAGTAGTCACTCCCCTCAATCCCACTAGTGGCAAATAGTACATGTCGGATGCATGGGTAATAAAGCTACAGGGAGAGACTAGTTCTGCACAGGGCATAATCGAGAACGGATGAGCAATATCAGACAGAAATGCTAACCATGTCTCTGTGTCAGTACACTTTGCAGGCTGGAAGGAGAGTGACATGGATATCTCATGGGTGAAACAATACCCCAGATGTCTGAAAAATTCAATCGGTCGAATATGGGACATAAGCCATACGTATAGCAAGACCAAACTGCCTCTAAAAAACCCCTTCGGGTGGGTACTGCAGTGGGTGGCTGTCGAAGGGCCCGAACCACGACTATCAATCCGACATCCAGGTGGTCCAAGTGAAGTGGCATATAGACGTAGGCTACTGTGCATATCAACAAAACGTCTATCCTGGCCAAATGTCATGCCTCTGCCGAGATAATAAAATCTTCAGCATTTCGATCGTAGCTGGACAGCCGACCGAAATGATCGATCAAGAAGTCTATAGATATCACATGTCTATAAACGATCTCATCTGAAATTATACTCCGACGCAGACTAGACATCCTAATAAATAGTCTCCTCATATAGCTGATCGCAATAAGAGCGCATAGCAAGTGTAAAGCCAAACCAGTAAACCGCTCATACTCCTCTAAAGTCGGAGTTAGCTCGTGCCACCCAAAGTGGAAAACCTATCTCTCAGGTATCCAAAAGGTAAAATGCCATCTACAAACCCGTACGAAACCTAAAAGTCTACGAGGGTCAATGAATACCCTAGCATCTAATCTACTGCCCCTCTAGCTGGGAAGGGCAGACTCTCATACCATGATCTCAACGATGATGCCACCTCAGATGGTGGTAAGTGCTCAATACGACTGACGGTGGACGACGCCATCTGTATCACCGTATCACAAGACCATCCAAAGGTCAAATCTGAACTCATCTGTCTAAATGCATACACATGACATAATACATTCATAATGACAATAATAAACATGATGCGATAGATAGGAAATATCATGCATATCTATAATAAACTATCTACTGCAAGCATCATCCCTGTCTGATAATACAGAACAAAATAAAAAGTACAGGAATATGGTGCACCACCACCAACTACTAACAATGATCTATCAAAATGGGGCACAGCCGCCCAACAGCCAAAACAGTGGTCGACAAAAAGATACAACCACAATAGCTATCCAAAAAGATCCAAAACATCTACGCTCAGGTGGTTAACCTGCTCCATCTCCTCTGTGGACACAAAGTCGCGGTCATCAGGCATGTCTTGGCGGTACAAGGGAGGATCAGCCCCTGTAAAACTGCTGGAAAATGGACTTGAAGAGGGGCGCCGAACGGATTAAAAAAAATGCCTCTGATGGATCTCTGCCAAGATGCCTGATAAATATGTGAGCTCTCTCCAGCTGTTGGGTCAATCCTGTGATCTGGTCCAAATGAGTCGGCTCCCTAAGGCAAGCTATCCAGTCTTTCATCATCACTGACCCAGGCACAATGTCTGCAATAAATTGGGTAGCACGAGTCTGAGCTCCAATCGTGCGAGGACTGCACCAGCTGCTGAATCCCTTCAGGTTGTAAGGGCTCTATAATAGGGTAAAGTCGTCTATGCCCTCTATAGGGATATCTGTTAATGGAAGGATCAATGGCCAATGATGCCAAGCAGGAAGAATAATGCGAATGCGGATCTGACCCGTAATGCTCCTAATGGCACGCTCTCCTAGATAGAGCTCCCAGCCTCCCTCTTTCAAAAACGAGACTCTGCGGGTCGACAATGCAAACTCCCGACCAGTGGGGAATCCTTCCTCAAATCCAACAGTCAAAAACTCAGAGGTATATGAGATCCAATAGATCGCTCCGCTGTTAAAAGCTCCAACTACAGGCGGGAATGAGTAAAGCCCTCAGCAATAGGGACCTCCGTCAGAGGGGAGTGATGCCAACGTCGTCCCCAGGGATAAGTCTCCATACCTAAAGCAGTGGTGGGCCGTTGGAAAGGAAACCTCTCATACGACCAGAACTGGCCATGTAAATATCAAAAGTCCTCAGTGACCAAGACTAAAAAATATGAATGTAGAAATTAAAAAGGTACAAGAAAGATGTACTCACCAGCAGAAACTAGTAGAACCCTAACCAAGCCTCCATCAAACCCTCCGAGAGCATGTGCACACCTCGGAGAAAATAGGCAAAGTTGTAGGAACCCAAATCAAAGTCACTGAGGTGCTCTACATATCTGGTAGCGCTAACCAGGGCGAAGGACACAGTCGATGAGTTGTCCGCCACAGAATAACCCCTGATGATCACCAGAAATAATCACCTCAGAAAGCGATCCCTAACCCTCTGATCAGCAGGCAAAGGCTCGTGTAAAGCCCCACTCTGGGCATCTATACTCAAGCGACCAGATCGGACCTTCAGACCCTTGGTCGCCGTCGCAGGAATTCCCAGCAGGGACCGAAGGACAGTAGGTGTGATGTCAGCCATAACAGGCACTGGCACACCCTCGAACTCAATGCTGGTGATGAACCTCCAATCCATAGAGGTCATCATCACCTTACAGTCCAACAAATAAAGAGACTGAGTCTGGTGGAACCAACGCTCAGACAAAACCCTCATATACCCCCAAGGGCAACGGCGGGGAAGAATAGAGAAGAAAGTCTGAAACCCCCAGCCATCAACGATGTCCTTGTACTCCTGGTGCAAAGTATGATACAGGGAGTGCACGTTAAACCAGTTCCCTCGAGGCTGCGTAAAGCCGGGAACCTGCATAAAAAACCAACGAATGTAAAAAACCTGTGCTCCGAGAATGGCAAAAGAAAGAAAGAGAATCCAGGAAGAAGAAAACTTTAAGTCACCTCGTTGGCGTGGAAAAATCTCTATGGATAACGACTCAAGTCTCACAGCAACTCCTGGGTCGGCACAACAATGCCCCGAAGCTCGTCACGTGAAACCTGAGCCGGGGCAGGAGCAGCAAAATGAGCCTGCTCATCATCAATATCAATCGATAGCTCGTCCAAAGCTGGACAAATCACTGACTTTGCTAATCTACGAGGTGGACGAGTTGGACGTGGCTGAGGAACATCGAAAGCTTGCCTACGTCTAACGCCTGAAACTACCCTGCTAGCACTGTTGGGTCTGTCTCAGTCCATCACCTGGACAAAGTCTCCAAATCACCTCAAAAAAGGTGTGGTAAACCTAAAACCTGTGGCTTATTAATTTAGACCAGTATTTTTTGCATTTCTGAGTCCTAAAACATGTATGGGTCAATCAAAAATACCCTGTAAAGTTAAAACTGCATATTTTTCAGAAGCTAAATCCTAAAAATGTGCATGGGTCAGTCAAAAATCCCAATATAGTCAAAATTGCATGTTTTTCAGTGCCTAAACTTTTAATTTTTTTTTACCGTAGTCTCCTTTGTAAAATGGACTGTCTGCATAAACACAAGCATGTCTAGGTGGCCATTCAGTAGCACACCTTCCCAAAAATAGAAATAGTTCATATTTATGAAATAAAATCAAAAGTAAGTTTCACATGGTAGCCAAATTACCATGGATATTTTTAGTTGAAAATCCAGTCTCACTAGGCCTCAAAAAGGATGAGTAAACTGATCAAAAAGAGCAAAATATGATTGTCTCAGAATTTGAATTTTTTTACATCAAAACGTACATTACAATAAGATATGTATACATATGAAGTCAGAAAATATTTAGCAGGTCATATAGGCATACATTTTTCATACATTGCGTCTAAAAGCACCCTACGTGGTTTACATCCTTTTAACTAGTCAAAACTTGCAAAAAAAGGATGTAAAACGTTACCTACGATGCACTGAACGCGTAGGAGCTGACGGAATCTAAAAAAGGCTACCCGAACTCCGTAGACCTGAAAAAGAAAATCAGATTCCGTTTGAAACTAGAAATGAAACTGATTTCAAATGAACTCCCGCTGCTCAATATAAAGCAACAAGTAGAAGCGAGCCCACCTACGGCTGACGCACCTCTACCTACGGCACCCCAAGGTGGGCCTCGCTCCCTCCGGCTTGGTTCAGTTTGAGTTGAAATGGAGTTCATATGAAACAAAAAGTCAAATCAGAGAAAAAATTGCTACGCGATTGAGCGGTTTGTCATGAAATCCCGCTTTTAAGCAGCGTAATCCTGACAGAAAGGGGAACTCCTTGAAAACCATTGGTATTCATCCCGAAGCAATGTCTGGGGACAAATGATGAAGAATGCTAAAAAATTGCCAAAAAACTGAGTAAAATTGCCAAAACTGCCACTTGCGAAGCTTAGGGTACGGACCGAGGACAATTTAGTTGTTGGCACAACCCCAGCGAAGCATCGGGTACTGACCGACGACATTTCAGCCGTTGGAA
Organism: Panax stipuleanatus; assembly: GCA_020205555.1. Taxonomy (NCBI): domain Eukaryota; kingdom Viridiplantae; phylum Streptophyta; class Magnoliopsida; order Apiales; family Araliaceae; genus Panax; species Panax stipuleanatus. Next base: position 49,740,239 of record CM035121.1, on the reverse strand, counting down.
CAACCCCAGCGAAGCATTAGGTACTGACTGATGACAGTTCAGCTGTTGGCTCAACCCCAGCGAAGCGTTGGGTACTGACCGACGATAATTCAGCCGTTGGCTCAACCCCAGCAAATGGTCGGGTACAGACCGGTGAAAGTTCAGCAGTTGGCTCAACCCCAGCGAAGTATCGGGTACAGACCGAGGATAGTTCATCCGTTGACACAATCCCAACAAAGCGTCAGGTATAGACCGGTGACAGTTCAGCTGTTGGCACAACCCCAGCAAAGCGTCAGGTATTGACCAATGAAAGTTCACCCATTGGTTCAACCCCAGCAAAGCATCGGGTGCAGACCAAAAACATTTCAACTGTTGGCTCAACCCCGACGAAGTATTAGTCAATGGCTCAAACCCAACAACGTCTCAGCCGTTGGTGCAAATCACGCGAAGCAACGAAAATGATCCAGTGACGGCAGCAATTTAATAATCCATCCCCGATGATGGAATCTGTTATAAACATCCTTAGAGGGAATACCAAGAAGGATTGGTGATTCAACCCCCTATTGTCAACTACCGATGCAAATTATCATCAGAATAGGCATCGAAAGCACACACTGAAGTGGATTGGTAACAGAGATATATCCCCAGCGGGGAAACTAACAGAAAGATATAACGACGACACCTGGGAAGGAAAACATGCCATGTGAAAAGTATCGACATACACGGGAAACTGTTGGTCTCAAACCAAGGTAGCATCAATAATATCCTCCTAATCAGAGTTGACAGGTTCATCACGGATAACGTCATTCCCAGCAGAACGAGAAGAGAACAATCTGTGATAGCAGCCTAACCCAGATAACCTGTCAGTGGTTGTTATACCAGCAATCGCATGATAATGTTGCAATAAGGGTTATCACGGGTAACGTTTTCCCCAGCAGGAATTAATGTTATCAATCAGTTATAACCTACCAACTCGAAGGTATCGAGCATTCATCGTGTATCCTGTCATGAATTGCTTTGCCTTTGCATTTCTAGTGTCTAGCAATCTTTATCCTGTTCATTCCACTACATTGCATGAACATGATAAAGAGAGGCATCTGTAGACACTCAAAATTTATTTTCCCTGTTACTAATGTAGACACTCGAAATTTTGTTTCCCTATTACTAACACTATAGGAGGGCAAAACTGTAATCAAATCAACCCCGGTCTCAATACCGGGCAATCGACTAAACCCCGGTATCAATACCGGGCCATCAAATCAACCCCGATCTCAATAACGGGCCATCAAATCAACCCCGGTCTCAATACTGGGCAATCAAATCAACCCCGATCTCAATACCGGGCAGTCAAATCAACCCTGGTCTCAATACCTAGCAATCGACTAAACCCCGGTCTCAATACCGGGCCATTAAATCAACCCCGGTCCCAATATCGGGCCATCAAATCAACCCCAGTCTCAATATCGGGAAATCAAATCAAACCCGATCTTAATACTAAGCAGTAAAATCAACCTCGGTCTCAATACCAGGGAGTCAAATCAACCCCGGTCTCAATATCAGGCCATCAAATCAACCCCAGTCTCAATACCGGACCATTAAATCAGCCCTGGTCTCAATACCGGGCCATCAAATTAACCACAGTCTCAATATCGGGTAGTCAAATCAACCTCGATCTCAATATCGGGTCATCAACTCAACCTCGGTCTCAATACTAGGTCGTCAAATCAACCCCGATCTCAATACCGGGCCATCAAATTAACCCCGGTCTCAATATCGGGCCATCAAATCAACCTCCATCTCAATACCGGACCATCAAATCAACCCGGTCTCAATACCGGGCTATCAAATCAAACCCCGATCTCAATACTGGGCTGTCAAATCAACCCCGGTCTCAATATTGGATCGTCAAATCAACCCCGATCTCAATATCGGGCCATCAAATCAACCCCGGTCTCAATACCTGGCCATCAAATCAACTCCAGTCTCAATACTGGGCAGTCAAATCGACCCCGATCTCAATATCGGGCCATCAAATCAACACCGATCTCAATATCGGGCAGTTAAATCAATCTCGGTCTCAATACCGAGCCATCAAATTAACCCCGGTCTCAATACCGGATCGTCAAATCAACCCCGGTCTCAATATCGGGTCGTCAAATCAACCCCACTCTCAATACCAGGCCATCAAATCAACCCCAATCTCAATATAGGGCCATCTAATCAACCCCGATCTCAATATCGGGCAGTTAACTAAACCCCGATCTCAATACCGGGCCATCAAATCAACCCCGCTCTCAATATCGGGCCGTCAAATCAACACAGGTCTCAATACCAGGCCATCAAATAAACCCCGATCTCAATACCGGGCAGTTACATCAACCCCGGTCTCAATACCGGGCAATCAACTAAGTCCCGGTGTCAACTCGGGAAGTACAGGTCATCCCCGGTGTCAACCCGGGAAGTACAGGTCAGCCCCAGTATCAACCTGGGAGGTACAGGTCAACCCTGGTCTCAACCCGGGAAGTACAGGTCAGCCCCGGTGTCAACCCGGGAAGTACAGGTCAGCCCCGGTGTCAAGCCGAGAAGTACAGGTCAGCTCCGGTGTCAATTTGGGAAGTACAGGCTAGCCCCGGTCTCAACCCGGGAGATACAAGTTAGCCCCGATCTCAACCCGAGAGGTACAGGTCTGCCCCGATCTCAACCCAGGAGGTACAGGTCATCCCCGGTCTCAACCCGGGAGGTACAGGTCAGCCTTGATCTCAACCTAAAAGGTACAGGTCAGCCCCAGTCTCAATTCGGGAGGTACAGGTCAGCCCCGATTTTAACTCGGGAGGTACAGGTCAGCCCCGGCCTCAACCCAAGAGGTACAGGTCAGACCCGGTCTCAACCCAGGAGGTACAGGTCAGCCCTGGTCTCAACCCGGGAAGTCGGGTCAACTTCGAGGAGAGTTCTGAAGCACAACAGCATCTCAAGAGGAAAACCTAGAGTGACCAAGTCAACCTCAGAGACTACACTGAGGACAAACAGACTCGAATGGGATCCAAAACTTGGAAACAACCCAATGAAGTCAACAGAAGGCCATGCCAACACTAAGGGCAACCCCGGGAGGGGCAAAAAAATTATTTTACCAAATCTAAGCCAAATTCGGTCAAACTCAAGCCGAATTGATGCCACCAAGGTCATAACAAACCATAACAATGATCCCGAGTGCAAACAACACAAGACAGTTCAATGGACAAACTACGGGGAATCAAAGACCTGGTTATGAACCCGTCTTTTTCGACCCAAAAAATGTTTTATCCCATGTCATTGTGACACTCTCGGCGAGGGATTTCCAGAAAGGTACAGAACTCCTCAAATTCGATCAAAAGTTAGAAAGTTTTAACTTCGACCTCACGTTGCTCGGAGTGCACGTACTTCGAGATAATAGAACCCACCGCGGGGCCCACGCCACGTGGAGCCGCACCTCTACCTGCGGCTGCCGCAGGTAGAGTGGAGGCTCCCTGGTCTATAAATAAGTGGTGACCCCTCGCTTATTTCTTAATTTAAAAACGCTCTGAACCCCTGCCCGTTTAGTTTTCCAGCTATTTTTTTGTCTTCCAAACCCAATTTTTTTTCCCTCTAACACGTAGGTATACCCACATACTACCACATATCAAAAAATAACTAGTAGATTCGGATGTTTAAAGCCTATAATTTGGCAAAAAGCCGGTGTAGCAGTCCATTGTGAGTATTTTTACGATAAGCAAGTTTATACTACTTTTTTGTACTTTTATACACTTGCATATCATGTTTTGTTTTCTAAATATGCCCAGAACTCAGCTTCGTGGCCGTTTTTGTTAACTTTTGGTACATTTTAGTACCTAAGTGCATTTTCTGGCATTTCTACAACTCGGATTGACTATCCGTCGCTTCCAGCAGCTTTTATATACGTACATCTTCATACTGAGCAACTTTGCCGGACTGGGTTATCTTCCCAGTCCGGGTTTGGCGCTTTTTTATGTACATTTAACTGTATATATATACTAACTTTTCAATTCTGTCAATCCCGGATGTCAAATCCGCAGTAGTTTACTACTTTTATATATATTTATTCATATATAACCAACATTCACCACACTGGATTATCTTTCCAGTCTTGGTTGACTACGTTTCTATATATATATATATATATATATATATATTTACATTTCAGTCCACCCTGGATCATTCTTTGGCTTTATACTATTTTTGCACCATTCACCATTACTGGGTTATCTTCCCAGTCCTGGTTGACTATTTTTCTACATGTATTTACATTCTAGTTCGGTCTGGATCATTCTGTGACCTTTTTATTGATTATATATATATATTTATGCATATATAATCAATATTCACCACCATTAGGTTATCTTCCCAATCTTGGTTGACTACTTTTCTGTCTGTATATCTATTTCAATTTCAATCCGGGCACAAGAGTGTAAACTCATCGCCCTTTTTACAATTTTTATGTATATATTTACGTTCTGTCCAGCCTGGATCACCCCGTGACTTATATATATATATATATATATTTCAATTCTAGTCCGGGCACCGGCGTGAAAACCCATCGCCCTTTACAACTTTCGTATATATATATTTAATTATATATATTACTTTACTCATTTTTGTTAAATTGTTGCTTTAAATATTCATTTTATATGTATCGGAACTAACATTTCTGCAGACGAACTAGATTTATTTAAATCTCGACAACTCTAGCTTTCAAACGGTTCAAAATAGGTACAGACAGAACCGAGAAGCTAGAATGGCTGAGATTTATTTAAATCTAGCATTTTTCTAGTTTCAGTTATAAAAGCAACCTCGAGGCCTTTAGATCGCTATCTAGTGGGAACAAGATGCTTCGGCCATGTGCGAGCCAGGATTTACTGAATAAATACATTGTTCGGGCATTATTTGGATATATATCTATTTTTGTACAAATTTGAGCTGTGAAAGTTTATTGGCTACTCATATGTGAGCCTAGGAATCGTGGGATTCATGATCAAACCGATCAGAATCTTATTCCCACGATGTACAACTCCACTTTACAAATGTACCCTAACAGTTTTTCTATAAAATGTACATCCGATAGACCTTAAAACGGTTATCCGAGTTTAAGGTCTTAATATAATGAGAATAATGCTTTGTCGTGTCAGAGTCACTCTGATGGCTGTCATGCCCATGAGAAGACCAACACTTGTTTATTTTCTGTGGTCGAGGATGCTTCGCAGCCCGACAATCACCATTCAAATTGAGCCAAAAGGCTGAAAAGATAAGACTGAAGTATCAATATGCTTCAATTCCTATGTTAGCGTAAGGGTTTGAAAACCGGCTTTCAAAACATCATGTTAAATAATCTTATCAAAAAGATAAGCTTTTGCAAATCAAATCAAATACTTTTACAAATCAAATCAAAGACTTTTTGCAAATCAAATCAAACCCTTCGTATATAGGTTCAACGATGCATAAGGCATGCTTTCCATCAAACATAGGCCCAATTTCATTTCAGCATTCACATACACATTGTAGATTAAAAAGGGAAATATTGAAAAGACGCGGTACCGTGTTTACACAGGAGTTGTGGGGTGCCTAACACCTTCTCCACATTTAACCAAGCCTCTGAGCTCAAAACTTTGTTTTCAAAGATCAAGTTTCGACAGTGTCGAGCAATTGGGTCTCTTTCAAACAAACTCGGTTGAGTTGGTACAACCATTTCAAAATCCACCAACTGGCGACTCTGTAAAACGTTCAAATCTTCGACATGATACATGTTGGCCTTTTCCTAAAAACCCTTCAAAACCTTTTTCACAATAAAAAGAGTAAGGTAGAGATAACTTAGGAAGAGAGAAAGATCCGGGTTGTGACCCGACCTGCGGATTTTTACCCGACGTTGACAGGTGGTGACTCTGCTGAGGACAGTAGAGGGCTTAGACCGGGTTCGAATCTTTTCAAAAAAAAATATTCCCTTTTCATATCTGTATATGTATGAAATACTGCATCTTTACATTTAATAAATGCGTGAATGCTATGTCTTTGCATTGAATGAATGTGAATGAATGCTTTCCTGCTTTTTAGTGCTTCACACCCATATTAGTGCTTCGCACCTATGTCATCATATGCATAACGGCGAGACACGATGTATGTGAATGTATGTTGTGTGATTCCTCCTTCGGGAGGCAAAACCCGTCGGTGATAAGTAATGTCTCTGGGACGGCTAAGTCTCTGGGCTCATGAAAATGCACCACCCAGATTCACTCCAGTTGAAAGATGGGATTAATTTCCCCTCTAGTAGATTGCGATGATCTGGGAACCTTCATGCCAAAAATCCGTGAGAGTAGCCTAAGATAGGTCAGCCTCTGATTAACCAAATCCGATGGGAAGCTTCTTCATGCCTTCCTCTCTTTCAATTCAATGTCAAGTTTTTAATTCCAATGTAAAGGAGCACAATGTAAATATCATAAGGAAAGATTTACCTTTCCTGTCATATACCTCTTGTCATCCTGTGATCAAAACAACTGACCTCTGTTTTGCAGGATAAGATTAAAAAACCACAAAAACACATCATGGCATGCATCCTATCCATACTTACCTTAGGAAATTGACACACCTACGTTTTGTTATAGGTGAAAAATTAGTCCTGTCACTAGATCTAAGTCTAAGAAAGCATTACGTCCATCCATGGACATGACTTCTAGTGCTCAGCCAGAATCCACCCCCGTCTGTAGGGAAGAATTTGAAGGATTGAAGAACCAGATAGCTGAATTGGCCAGTTTTCTGAGGGAACAGAGCAAGGCTCTTAACGGAAAGCAAGCCCAAGCTCACACAGAACCAGGAACACCTGGTGGTAGTATTGGCAATCAAGAGACTGAAAAAACAGACACTCAGATCCTTGGACCACAAAACCAGGACACAACCAACAAAACCCCTAAAATCACCACCCTTAGCATAGAACAGGAAGCTGGTGACATTCTGAAGAAAGTACAATAAATGGAAGAAACTCTCCGGTCTATCAAAGGGACTGGGGCCTTCGGCAGCGTCAATTATTTAGACCTCTGTATATTCCCTAGGGCTCGTTATCCAGAAAAATTTTAAGTACCCGATTTCAAAAAATACGATGGATTGGGAGACCCTTATACACACTTGAATATATTAATTGTAGAACTCGGATCCTATGTAGAGGACGAGAAACTCCGAATGCAGTTATTCCAAAAGAATCTGACTGGAGAGGCCAGCGCCTGGTATGCCCGTCTGACAACTCCAAAATTCACAGTTGGGAAGAGTTGGCCCATGCTTTCCTCAGTCAATACAGCTTCCAGTCTCAGCTGGATCCAGATAGATACTAGATAACCAAAATCAAGAGACAAAATACTAAGTCATTCAGAGAATATGCTCAATGATGGAGGCGGGTTGTAGCAAAAGTCACCCCAGCTATGACTGAGTCTGAGATAATCATGACCTTCATCGATATTCAAGAAGCTGCATATTACGAGAGGGTCCTAGCAGGCATAGGTAAACCATTCTCTGAAATGATCAAACACGGCGAGATGGCCGAAATAGGGCTAAAATCTGGGAAGATAAAATACTTGCCCTCCTTAGAAATTGTTGCTGAGCATATCCTATCCAAAAATTACGGGAGTAATCCCCAGAGGGTACACAAAAAGAAAGACGAAGAAGTTTCCTTGGTATTGCAAGGACAGAATCCAAGGGGCAATTCAAATAATATGCCCATTCAAAGGAGGAATTATACCCCTTTTTAAGCTCATACACAGCCTTCAAACCCTCTATTTCAGAAAATTTTGGAGGCCAGTCGTCGAAGAACTTTCACCCATCTAGGGTATTCACTTGAGAACGGCCTGAAATTGTTGACGGCATAGAAAAAGATAGTGCAACTCCTTCCAGCCACCAATACGGGTGGATGAAATTTTGATCCAAGCAAGAAGTGTGCTTACCATTCTGGATCTCTGGGCCATGACACCCAAGACTGTTGGTCTCTCAAGCACAAAATTCAAGACTTGATTGACAACGGAGAGATTGTGGTAATAAAACTCGAACAACCGCATGTGCAGGACACTCCTCTCCCACAACATAAAGAGTAGAATGTCAATATGATCAGCTCCATAAGTGGAGAAGGATCTAAATACCCCTGTTATGTGGGAGAGTCAACTCCATTCAACAAAAGCAGCCCAGACGGTTGGGAAGTCTCAGAAAGGTGATTCTTGGTAGAGCAGGAGATTATCTCTATCAAGGAACAAATTGAACAGTTAGGAGAGCTGGATATATACCAACATCAGATCACTAGATAGATGATGAACCAGACCAACAAGACTGATGCAAATCCTCCTACACCGGAGATCATTCCCCCGAGGAATCAATACCAGTCTCATAACCCTGGGCCGACAAGATGTCCAAAGAGGAGATTTCCTAAGCTGGTAGGAAATTCGCCTTTCAAAGGAATTTCACTAACCTAAACCAGCTAATGAAGGAAATCCTCCAAATGTTAATCAATGAAGGAATGGTTATAGACTTATTACCTCCATTGAACCCTTGATCTCGAAAATTCGAGCCTGACCAAATCTGTCAGTACCATTCCAAAGCACCCGGCTATAATACTGAGGATAGCTGGGCGCTTCGTAACCTGATTCAGAACATAATTAAAAACGATGAGTTGATAATATGGAATCAATATTATGGCCTCCCAGGCGAGGACACTCTCTTTATTCCCACTGCATGGAGTCAGGATACAGTGGCTGTTATTTCCTATAATAAGGAGCCAATCCTCACACCCTCAGTACTGCCAAGTAAATGGGTCTAAGAAATACAAAATCCTATAAAGGTGGCCGCACCTGAGCCTTTAATCTTGCCCTTTAGACCTCAGTATTCAATTATCAGTCTGAAGAGGATCCCATAGAACTACGGGAATAATGAAGGTTCCACCTCAAATAACATTGTCGTTGTGCCAAAGGATAATCTATTGTACCTGCCTCAGCGGGTGATCAAGACAGTCATCAAAGCCAAAGAAAGGGTGGCTTTGGAGAAAATTAAAGAGTTCCTCAACAAAATGGGACACAATGAAATTCGGGTAGTGCAAAGCCTGAAAGACTCACCCAAGCAGATATCCATCCTGGATCTGGTCCTAACATCGGTGGAGCATCGTGACATTCTAGTGAAAGTACTGAAAGAAGCCCATCTGCCAAAAATAGTGGATGCTAAGAAATTTCGTCATGTGGTACAACATATTTTTCAATAGCAATGTGATATCCTTCACTGACGATGATATCCCTGCAGAAGGGATGTGCCATCGTAAGTCCCTGCATATAGCCGTAATGTCATTCGAGTATGTGATCGGAGGTGTACTCATAGATGGAGGATCATCCCTCAACATCTGTCCCTACGATACCTTGGAGAGAATGAAGATCAACCCAAACTGGATCAAAACCAGTCATGTGGTCATCCGAGCTTTCGATTGATCTCGCCGACAAGCTATGGGAGAAATAGAGCTTTCTCTACAGATTGATCCATATACTTTCTACGTGTCCTTTCAGGTGCTCAACATCGCAACTTGATACAACTTGTTGCTAGGTAGGCCATGGGTCCACATGGCAGGGGCAGTGCAATCCACCCTCCATCAACAGCTCAAATACATTATCAACGAAAACCTCATCACGGTTAATGCAAAACTTGAATACCCTGTCTACATATAGGGAGACATGTCGGTGATCAACTTGGATGCAAGAATTGACCCTGCTAGCTTTCAAGCCCTGGAGGTGAGTGATACTCAATATCTACCAGTAGGGGCACCAGCTTTGAAGCCTAAGGTCTCCCTTGAAGTAATGACAATAGGCCAAGAGATGGTATATTTAGATTTCCAACCAGGAGAAGGGTTAAGAAAGAATCAGTAAGGTATTAGAAGGCCAGTACATATCCTGAGCCAGTCAGGGAGAGCCGAATTGGGCTATTTATCCGGGTCAAACCACCAAAACCCACATAAGCATCCTAAGGCTCATGCTTCCACCATACTACTACCAAAATCTCACTAATGCTAGTTTCATAAAACCTATGAGGAAGATCCCCGCTGTGGTATCACCCATGCTGTTTCCTCCAGTCATACCAGTAAGTGAAAGAAAGACCCCAAAACCTGAAGGGGATAGCAAAAAGGGAAAAGAAAAGATCATGTACAAAGGACGAGACCCATTTTCTAATATGCGGGTTATCATAAACTACGAGGGTATGAATGATGAGATTCCAGACAGTGACAATGAGGATCAAACACAAATTCCTCGCATCAAGAAAGGGAAAAGGGGCAGTTCAAATAAGAACCTCGGATGTGACACCCCCGAATCTGGGTCCTCTGACCCCGGTCCGGTCGCCACGAAACAATACTAACATCCACCTTTAAGTAACATACGATAACTAAAATGCAAAATCTAATAAACATACGTCGTTCATCAAGTTACTAGTCCCAAGATTCGATAACCTTAATACATCAATACAAACATACCCTAGAATAAACATTAGGGTTCATATTACATTAATAGTAATTAAATAAATCATAAAGACAAATTTTGCACCTTGCAAACCATCTTATATCTTTCCTTTACCCTTGTCCTTCCCTGAGGGCTCGGGCTTAACTACAATATAAGTCATGATATAGCATGAATGAGCAACAAGTTTGCTCAGCAAGTTTAAATACAACAATAAAGGATATATCATGATGAACGGAAAAATATCTGACAATGATTTCAACAAAATGAATATCTTAAAGATTCAATAATATGAATGTTAGAATGATTCAACAATTTGTATGATTCAATACTATGAATATCTGTATGATTCAATGATATGAATATCTGAACGAATCAATACGAATAATAGAATGATTCAATAATATGAATATTATATAGATTCAACGATATGAACATCTGAATAATTCAACAATATGAATATTAAAAGCAAAGATAATAATTGCCTTTAGAATGACTGATAGTCGAGTAGACTCTGAACTATAACTTTCCAATGGGTTGAATAGCTAATTCACCCTTTTTGGATTAGTGGCTTCTGGCTACAGAAACTTAGTACCTCAAGGAGATCAGCCTCGGGCAGAACGTGAATATGCATAACACTTATATCTGCTTACTCGTATCATATATATTAGATACCTGGGCACACTCCTACATATGAGGGGTGTTCTGTTCCGTCTAAGAATCCTTACCATCAATTGATTTGGATAGTTTCAAAGAAAACTTCATACACTAGTCTGACAGAGCAAAGGTTCAGACTCTTACTGACATGGTTCAAGAAATTTAGAACCTTGAATAATGTACAAGTCCAAGACTGTACTAGCTCAAATGCACTAGGTGCGGACATCAATAATATCAATGTGGAATAATTGATAAGTAATTAAACCACTAAATAACATGCTTGGAAATAAAGTTCAAGAAATTAAGTAAACAACTTTTGATTCAATAATAACCTACTCAATACAATATGAGAAGGATAGAGAACATGCACAAAGTGAAGTTTAGAATTTGCACAATATAGGAATTTGTGTAAGTTCGGGGAACTTGCACAATACTCAACGTGTGAAGTTCGGGGAACTTGCACAATACTCAACGTGTGAAGTTCGGGGAACTGGCACGATAATAGATTCCTTGCATAAAATAAATGCATGGGCTTAGACACTTACAACATCAAAGAGTGAAATTTGAGGAATTTCACCATAATAGATCCCTTGCATAAAGTAAATGCATAGGTTAGGACATTTGCTTACAACGTTCTTTGAGTAAAGTAAATACAAAGATAAGATACTTGCACAATATGCGAGTTTATATAAGTTTAGAGAACTTGCATAATAAAGAAATGAAGTTCGGAAATTTGCAAAAATAACTAAAGTGTGAAGTTTGGGAAACTTTCACAATAACCAAAGTGTGAAGTTCGGGGAATTTTCACAATAACCAAAGTGTGAAGTTCGGGGAACTTTCACAATAACTAAAGTGTGAAGTTTGGGGAACTTTCGCAATACTCAAAGTGTGAAGTTCGGGGAACTTTCACAATACAATAATAACCTGCTCAAAATATAATATGAGAAGGATAGGAACTTGTACAATAAAGGTGAAGTTTAGAATCTCGCTTATCGAGTAATTGAATAAAGTAGTGCAAGGATTTAAAATACTTGCACAATAAAAGTAGGGTTCGAATACTAGCTTACAATTTCCGTTGAATAAAGTAATACAAGGGTCTAGGATACTTGCATTCAATATAACAATCAACTAAAGTTAGGAAACTTGCCTGTTTGCTCAGCTACAAATAATTCTAGCTTTAATTTAAATGGCGTTGGAACGACCTAATAATAACAAGTCGATCTCTCCAATTAGTATATATAAACTAATATAAGTTCACACATACAAGAATCTCGTCATTATATAATTCTATCACATAGTTCATGTAAGTCAATCTAATCTGGTCTTAGATTTAATAACTTTAGATTACTAGTTCATAAGCATCAACATAGGCTTGAAACACATAACACTTCAAGTTACTGATATAAATCAACACACATGCTTATAGATTATAATCTCTCATTCGAAACTAACATCCTAATCCAATTTCATAGTCATACGTTTTCAGGGCTGTAAACCTTAAGTTAAACAAGGTCACACTTCAAAGGTTCGCTACTCCGGTCATACTATCTTATAATGAGACTAAACAATACTAAATATATGCTCGAGTATACTACACACATGTATATTAATCATATAGTTCATACTTCAAGTTCATTTTCTACGATTAAGCATGCATATGTGAAATCTGTATATAAACAAATGAGGTTCATGTTAATACGTCTATTGGCCTAATGAAATCATAATATTTATGCTCGTATGCTCACAACATGTCTCACATGGCATTTGATGTTATTTACTTTCACATTTTAAGTTCTCTTTCAAAAATATACTAAGTCCATAATGACAATACGATACATGTAAAGCATCTCATAGCCGTGATTCACATGTACTAGAACGCTTATATAAGTCACATACATGTATTCAAGTGGTCCCAATCTAAAAGACACATGTCTTGGTTATGTTTACTTTGAAAGTTCTTAAGTTTCTCTTTTGAAAACGTCTTAACTTACGATAAAGTATACTAGTATGTTCTATCACATTAGTCTTAGTTCTCATGCTTATATAGTACATACGATCATGAACATGAAATCAAAATTCATACATACTACGTATAAGTCAAAGTTCACATTTAAAACTTATGTTGTTGTTAGTAATGTTCACTAATGAGTTTAATATGCTAACGCTTCATTATGAATCATATAAACACAAGTTAATGGGTTGTTCATGCATTTCTTAACCATACTACTACGCTTGCAAAAATAAGAATACACATACATGATATGTCCATAACAAGTTCACTTGAGAAATTTCTAAGTTCATTTGTAAACATTAACTCCTTTTCATCATTTGAGTGTACTAACATGATTATACATACTTATACTATGTCTACGTACCTATATATATATATTAATCATGTATACATGCTTGCCAAATAAGGTACTATAGGTCAGCATATAACAGCTTAGCAACAGAACTCAAAATCTCTAGTTCAGGCCCGGCGTAGCTGCGCCGCTGACCAGTGTAATACTGGCGCAGCTGCGCAGGCTGGCGGCCAAACCAGAAGCTTTGCAGTTTCGGCAGTTCCTTCAGCCCATCTCAGAAAACAATTTCGAATTTCATTCCAGTCACAATATAAAACAATTCTATAATACTTGTAAACTAATATACTTACTACTAAGCATTTACCAATCATTTATCATACAATTCATGCTTAGTCAAAGATTTAAGGAATTAGAATGAAGAACAAGAATGTAAATTGATATACCTCTGTTAAAGGAAACTGAACTTGCTGCTAAACTAATTCCTCACTGATAACTCTCACAGAACTTGCTCACTATAATACTATACTCAGGCTAGCCTTGCTTCACAGAATTCTCAGCAAAAGAAAATGAGAGGGAAGAAGTGCTCTTATATAGGAAATTTGTATATCCGGTTCTTGTCTTTGTTTATTAAATCAAAACTGAGGATTGCAAGAATTTACAATGGATAAGAAGAAGTTAGTGAGAGTTGGTAACTTTCATCAAGAAATCCATATCTCCTATAATCATTAGCTACAATTTATGAATTTGAGAGAGAAATGTAGAGTGTAGCTAGCTTTGTTTGTTCACGTGAGAAGACTTTGAGGATGGCCTCTCATTTAGGGACAATGTAACTCAGCATTTGCAAATTGTATATATATTATGTATGCTCCACACTTAGCATAATATATATATATATATATATATATACATATTTAGATTATATAATGTATATGCACATAGTATATCCTTACGTTATATGTATTTACTCCATATACATTTAAATGGGTGATACTATGTTATCTCAAATAGCAATTAATAATGAATAGGTACACAACATATAATCCATGAACATTTTCTATTAACACCAGATATAATGCAATTGGGTTTTATTATTACTCATTATCCCCTAACGTTTATCATTTCAATTAGGAACTTATTGAAATCATTTACCAACTAGCAATTGTTTATTACTATATGTCACTAGAGCATACATTAATGTCTACCACCCATATTATGTTACATAAGTCATAATATAATGTAACTCACATAAAGTTATTAAATTTATTATATAGTCTATATACATATTATATAGCCATATCAAATATGTTACCATGTACCTTATATAATATATAAAGGTAACTACTATATATTAAAGGTTCATTTATCACATGCTTGTCTAAAAATAATAAATCAATTAACCAAATAAATATAATATTATTATATTTATTAATCTCTTACTCATTAATTATTATTTATTCATAATAATAATTAATCATCACATTATCAACTAATTACTCCCAATTCATTAATTATTATTTATTCATAATAATTATAAATCAACAACAATGATAATTTCATACGTTATCAATTAATTACTCAAATATAAATAATTAATCACGATTAACTCTCTACACTATATTCAAGAAATTTGAATATATAATTACTAACACTTTTATCAATATTCTGATATAAAAGTCTCAGGGTTAATCTACTAATTTAAATAACCATTAGTGATTCCCTTTAATAAAAATTCTAGCATTTATTCGCATAGGTTAAATCACATAAGCACATAACCACATAAGGTTTAAATAAGTTTGAAAAATTAACTCCTAAAAATTTTAAATCACTTATAAAATTAATAAGGAGCTTAAAATTCATGGTCGTTACATCCCTCCCCCCTTATAAAAATTCCGTCCTCGGAATTATAAAAATAAGGTTACTCCAATAAAAATACATAATTTGCTCTTATCACTTAGATAATCTCTACCGTCTGCTATACCACTTTTGGTCTCAACAGTCGACGTTCACCTACTTTATCCCAACACAACGGTGCTGACACTCTTCTATAAAATGCTTCTAGCAAAATCTCTTCTCTTAGTTCTAGTACTAACGGTACCCAAATTCGTCCTTCAAATCTTAGCAGTTCAGTGTTATCAATCTTAAATTCTAATTTATCACCTTCAGCTAATCGCTTCTTGATGTTATCATTATCTTCGTCCTTCTCTTGTGCCTCCTTAACCTTATCTAATAAAGTCAGGCTTACTAACGCTGTAATTAATCTCTCTTTGGTCTCCATCGGATACTTAACCTCTAAGTCTAGTCTTTCAAAAACTCTCACTAATTCCTCTTGAATGGTCAACCTCGATAATTTCCCTCTGCCTTTCCTATCCAAGGCGTCTGTTACTATATTTGCCTTATCGGGATGGTACAGAATTTCACAATCATAATCTTTAATCAATTCTAGCCATCGGCGCTGCCTCATGTTTAATTCCTTTTGTGTGAAGATATACTTCAGATTGTGTATATCTCATATTTCTCGCCATACGAATAATGCTTCCAAAAATCCAAGGCATAACAGTTCTTATGAATGTATTCTACGGGGATAACTTCCTTGTTTGCTACTCCTATGCCCATAGGGTGTTCTAATTCCTCACGGGTAAGTCTAACTATTTAACAAATTCTTAGAAACAAAAGAGCAGGTGACACCCGAATCGAATAACACATATGCATCTATATAATTGATCGGGATGATACCTGACACTATGTCCTTGTTGTTGCGGTTGCCGCTAGCTGCAACGCCCTTTCTCTTCGGGCAGTCCTTGATTTGATGGTTAGTGGCTCTACATACAAAACATCCTCCTTTTGGCTTATTCGGACATTGAGGAGCTATGTGCCCCGGTTGTCCACAATGATAACATGCGTTCTTGCCCTTCATGCATTCCCCCGAGTGGTTCCTTCCACAGTTACTGCACTTTAAACTTTTCTTAACCTTTCCCCCGATTTTGCTACCTCCGGATGATTGGCTCTCCATCCATTTACGCTTATTGGGGTTGTTGCCTCTGCCGCTTCCCCCCTTCTGTCCTTCCTTACCGGTCTTCTTAACTTGCTTAAATTATGCTATGGCTTCATTACCTCCTTTAGCAATGATAGCCCTTTCCAAAAGATCAGAAGAGGTCTTAATCTTCAATACATCTATTGCCTTCTGCACCCATGGTTTCAATCCTAATTCAAATCTCTCTGTTTTCCTAGCCTCCGTATCCACTTGATGCGAGGTGAATCGAGCCCACTCTTTAAATATTGTCGCGTTCTCCTCGACTGACATACCTCCTTTTCTCAGCTCCAGAAACTTAACTTCCATATCTTGTTGTGTATTCTCTGAAAAGAAATTCTTAAATCTGTTCCACATAATAACTTCTTCGCCTGCTAGTCCTTTATTGGGTTCCCACTAATTATTAGCTTCGCCCTTTATCATAAATGTGGTAAAACTCGTCTTCTGTGCCTCGACCACCCGTGCGACCTCAAACACCTTCTCAATTTCTTCTATCCATGTCTGGGCTCCGATTGGGTCTAAGGTTTCCCGGAATTCCGGTGGTCCTACCAATTTAAAGTCCTTAAAGCTAGCCAAGTAATATCCTGGCTGCTCAGCTGCTGGCGGGGTTATGTTCTACATTGCTTCTGTTAATAGGTTAACGAAGCTCTGCATTGGGTCGACATTTTCCCCTCCACCATTGCTAATAGATCCTTCCTCCCTCTAGTTCCGCGAAAATCCCCTAGGCGGCATGATCCTGAGGACAGGAATAAAACATTAGGCTTTATGTGATATGCTATTCAAGTTATCATTAAGAAGTTAGGACGTCTATCAATCATAGCTGATTTAAATAAACAACTTCAGTATCACAAAGCGACTCGATGGATTCCTCAATCCATCACCTATAAACTTTACTTGAGTTTTCTACTAAGGTTATAACTTAGGTTAAGCATTCCTAACGTTTATAACCTAAAGCTTTGATACCAACCTGTGACACCCCCGAATCCGGGTCCTCTGACCCCGATCCAGTTGCCACGAAACAATACTAACATCCACCATTAAGTAACATACGATAACTAAAATGCAGAGTCTAATAAACGTATGTCGTTCATTCAAAAGGTGTTACTAGTCCCAAGATTCGATAACCTTAATACATCAATACAAATATACCCTAGAATAAATATTAGGGTTCATATTACATTAATAGTAATTAAATAAATCATAAAGACAAAGTCTTCTCCTTGCAAACCATCCTATATCTTTCCTTTACCCTTGTCCTTTCCTGAGGGCTCGGGCTTAACTACAATATAAGTCATGATATAGCAAGAATGAGCAACAAGTTTGCTCAGCAAGTTTAAATACAACAATAAAGGATATATCATGATGAATGGAAAAATATCTGATAATGATTTTAACGAAATGAATATCTTAAAGATTCAACAATATGAATATTAGAATGATTCAACAATCTGTATGATTCAATACTATAAATATCTGTATGATTCAATGATATGAATATCTGAACGAATCAATACGAATAATAGAATGATTCAATAATGTGAATATTAGATAGATTCAACGATATGAACATCTGAACAATTCAACAATATGAGTATTAAAAGCAAAGATAATAATTGCCTTTAGAATGACTGATAGTCGAGTAGACTCTAAACTATAACTTTCCAATGTTCAATAGCTAATTGACCCTTTTTAGATTAGTGGCTTCTGGCTACAGAAACTTAGTACCTCGAGGAGAACAGCCTCGTGCAGAACGTGAATATGCATAACACTTATATCTGCTTACTCGTATCATATATATTAGATACCTGGGCACACTCCTACATATGAGGGGTATTCTGTTCCGTCTAAGAATCCTTACCATCAATTGGTTGTGATAGTTTCAAAGAAAACTTCATACACTAGTCTGACCGAGCAAAGGTTCAGACTCTTACTGACATGGTTCAAGAAATTTAGAACCTTGAATAATGTACAAGTCCAAGACTGTACGAGCTCAAATGCACTAGGTGCAGACATCAATAATATCAATGTGGAATAATTGATAAGTAATTAAACCACTAAATAACATGCTTGGAAATAAAGTTCAAGTAATTAAGTAAACAACTTCGATTCAACAATAACCTACTCAATACAATATGAGAAGGATAGAGAACTTGCACAAAGTGAAGTTTAGAATTTGCACAATATAGGAATTTGTGTAAGTTCGGGGAACTTGTACAATACTCAACGTGTGAAGTTCGGGGAACTTGCACAATACTCAACGTGTGAAGTTCGGGGAACTTGCATGATAATAGATTTCTTGCAAAAAATAAATGCATGGGCTTAGACACTTACAATGTCAAAGAGTGAAATTCGGGGAATTTCACTATGATAGATCCCTTGCATAAAGTAAATGCATAGGTTAGGACATTTGCTTACAATGTTCTTTGAGTAAAGTAAACACAAAGATAAGATATTTGCACAATATACGAGTTTGTATAAGTTTAGAGAACTTGCATAATAAAGAAATGAAGTTTGAAAATTTGCAAAATAACCAAAGTGTGAAGTTCGGGAAGCTTTCACTATAACCAAAGTGTGAAGTTCGGGGAACTTTCACAATAACCAAAGTGTGAAGTTCGGGGAACTTTCACAATAACCAAAGTGTGAAGTTCGGAGAACTTTCACAATACTTAAAGTATGAAGTTTGGGAAACTTTCACAATACTTAAAGTGTGAAGTTCGGAGAACTTTCACAATACTCAAAGTGTGAAGTTCGGGGAACTTTCACAATACAATAATAACCTGCTCAAAATATAATATGAGAAGGATAGGAACTTGCACAATAAAGGTGAAGTTTAGAATCTCGCTTACTCGAGTAATTGAATAAAGTAGTGCAAGGATTTAAAATACTTGCACAATAAAAGTAGGGTTCTGATACTAGCTTACAATATCCATTTAATAAAGTAATACAAGGGTCTAGGATACTTGCATTCAATATAACAATTAACTAAAGTTAGGAAACTTGCATGTTTGCTCAGCTACAAATAATTCTAGCTTTAATTTAAATGGCGTTGGAACGACCTAATAATAACAAGTCGATCTCTTCAATTAGTATATGTAAGACCCCGAATTTTATAAATAAAGATTTAATTTTCTTTATATATTATTTCGAAATAGTAAGGTGTTGATTTGATAAATGTGAAAAGTTATGGGTGAAATGTGCAAATATTTCAAAATAAGCAAGTGGTTATAAAATATTCATTTTTGTTTGGAAATATTCGTTTGGTCGTGGAATATTCTTGTTGTCGGGGAATATTCGTACGACGGCGCATCTATTTGTGGGCCCCACAACGGAATAACTGTTGGATATAGAAAGCGACAGAAATAACCTTTTTATAAATAACGGTAAAACTGTTATGGTTAAACTGTTGAAATACCCGATGATAAAAATACAGTAATACGCGTTGTGCACAGTAGCACACGGTATTGCACAGTATTTCGAATTATTGATTCTTACGTAAGAAGTCACTTACTCAATAATTGTTACAGTAATTACTGTTCAATATTTTATATTATTGATTCAATAATTACATGATATTTTATTGGTTCAATAATTGCTACGTTGATATTTTATATCAATAATTGCTACGTTGCTATTTTATATGATTGATTCAATAATTGCTACCGTTGATATTTTGTATTATTGATTCAATAATTGTCATTGCACAGTATTTCACATTATCAACTCAATAATTCATATTATTTGAATATTAATATTAGATAGCATTATTGACAATGTCTAAGGATGTTCTGTCTAGGAGGGGTTATTTAATTGCGTGCCAGTAAGGAGAAATCCTTATCGGAAGGCCTCCTCTTTCCTGAGAACGACCTGGTTGTCAATATTGTAGTTCTGTAATATTATTTGTGAATAATTAATTATTGATTTATATGTTAAGAAAATATTTATTTTGTGGATATAAAAGAAGGAATTAGTGCTAAGGTGTTTTAGCAATATTTTGTTGTGGAAAATCACCCGTTTGTGGATTTCGGCCATTTTCAGTTGGGAATTTGGAAAAACTTCCTTCTGCAAAGTTGTAGAGACTTAAATTTCCTATGAAAAGGATATAGAATTTGTATTTTCTGATAAAGGGTTATTTATTATGAATTATTGAAGTTTCAAAAAATAAATATTTTATAAAAACATGGGTGGGCCCCACTTTTGTTGGCTTGTAAATGCTGAATTTTCAAATCTCACGAGGTGTGCCGGGTGAAAGACGCCGGCGCAAAAGTATACTCTGGCATCCTATGCTTTTCCTATAAATAGAGTGCTTATGTTAGAATTGAAAATCACACCAGAATCAGAAGTTTTCTCTCTCTATAATATCGAGTGTATTTTTGTGAGTATTTAGATACTTTGAGTGTTGCTATTCAGTGCAAGTTTTCTTCAGCCTTATATCCGATATTCTAGTCAGAAGTATTATTCTTTTGAGGTAAGGGATGTTATTTTCTTTCGTAAATGATGTTATTCTTTTCAATATCATTATACCAAAATATTGGCATGGATTTTATTATGAAATTCTTATTTTTTCCGTCAGAGTTACTATTCACGTATACGGCACTATTCACAGAAAAATTAAATTTTTTTCTATTTGTCCAAGTTGCTTGTTAAGGTTCCTATCTTTGATTGAATCTACGTTTTGAGCTTTATTCTTGAATTTTACTCCACAATTGATTATTACGAAGTATTTTTGAATTTGATAAACTAAAATACGAATCCTGAATCTTTGTCCTTTATCTCACTGGATTCGTTCTTTAAAATGTTTTTCATCATCCTCAGTCCTAAAAGGTGATATAACTGAATATATCTTTGGCCTGTAGAGCAAAAATGAATGATTACCTGATGAATATCTTTGGCCGTAGTGCCAAGATGGACAGGTGTTGAGATGAACATGACCACTGGTAATGCAAATGAATATCTTTGGCCCGTAGTGCAAAGATGAATATTTGATTTGAGATGTATATTGATTGATGTTACAGGGATAAAATATTGATGATGGACTTTTAAATCATAGAAGATAGTAGACTTCATTCTCTACTTAACTCTTCTAATGAATTGTTATTTCCATTGCGAATATTGATCTAAAACTTGTTGTCAATAATATTTTATCTGAATTGTTGAAGACTAACGATAATTTATTTTCCATTATCTTAGTCATAATATTCTTTACTGGGCTAGTTGAGCTCACCCTTTTCATCTATTGTCCTCTTCAGGAAATGAGAATGTCGCAGGAACTATTCGGGGGACAGAGTGATGGTCCGAGTTAGAGCAGTAGTAGTCCTCACTATTTCTGATAAATAGTGTGATAATAATTGTAATGAGGACTTAGTTTGAATGTTAATATTTTCTACATATTTGTATTGACACTCATAGTTGTGTGGTCGTATTTTGCACGACCGTGTGATATAAAAGTTTGTATTTTTATTCTGTACCATGTATTTGGCGACTCAGAATGGGTTGGATTAACTGGACCTATTCTGGGGGCGTCACACTTGGTATCAGAGCTTAAGGATATGATCTCTGGCGGAGATCGAGGAATAGAACTAGGAGGGGAGAGACGAGTAAATCCTTTACTAGTATGTCCTACCTAAGCTTATGTGGTATTGAATTGGTCAGTCGGAGCATAGGGTTATTATGTGATATGTTAATTTATTTAATTAACCCTTGTTTTATGACAGTATTTGAGAATGGCAGCTGAGAATGTTAACAATGAAGTGAATGAGACCGTGGAGACACCTTTATTCACCAACCAGGAGAACGTGCAACAAGAAGGCAATGTTCATCTTGTAAACAACGCTGATCAGACGATAAACGATGAGATGTTAAGAAGTTTTGTGCAGTTCATGAAAAACCAGACGAGGGAAACTTGTGTGCAAAATACAGGTGGAGATAATAACAACAAGAGAATTATCACTGCCAAGCAGTTCAAAAAATTGGGACCACCAGAGTTTTTGGGAAAGCCGTATCCTATCAAGGCAAAGACGTGGGTTAAGCAAATTACCAAGATATTTGATGTCTTGGGATGCACGGAGGAACAGAAGGTTCCATTTGCCACCTTTATGTTCCGTGGAGAGGCAGATTACTGGTGGGAATCTGTGAAGCGTACCCAGACTGCCGCACTCAAGATGTCTTGGGAAGCGTTCCAGAAACTGTTCAATGACAAGTACTTTCCTGAAAGTACTCATCATATGAAGGAGGTAGAGTTTATCAGACTGGAATAAAATAACATGACGGTGTCCTAGTACGAGGCTAAGGTCGCGGAGTTGTCCAGGTTTGCACCTCATTTGGTGGAGAATGAGGAACGTATGACGCGGATGTTTCTGAGGTTTGAAACCCGAAATACGTCAATACCTCATTTCTCTCAAAATTTCTCTATATTCGGATGTAGTAAACAGGGCCCAGTTGTTAGAACGTGATAGTGAATATGTTCAACCAAGAGACAACAACCAAGGTCGTACCGGTGGCAGCAGTCATCGGAACAATGACAACCAGCGGGGAGGAAAGTATCATAACAAAAACGGTAACTACTCCGGTGGTAATCGTGGCCATGATAGTAGAAAAAGCGAATCGGGAGGAGATTTCAAAAAGAGAAGGTACAACAATGAGAATGTGAAGACGTCGACATCAGCACCAGCATCAACTATTTCTAAGGGAGGAGAACGACCACCGGTCGTATGCTATAAATGCGGGAAAGAGGGACACATCAGCCCAAACTGCCCACAACAATTCAAAGCATGCTATAACTATGGAAAAGAAGGATATATAGCTCAAGATTGTCCTGTAGCGAAACCAAGTCCAGCGGGGGTGGTAATTCCAAAGGCAGTTTTAGACAAGTCAAAGTCGGTGATTCCAGGAAGAGCGTTTGTCGTGACAGCCCAAAACGCGAGGAACCCACACGAGGTGATTACGGGTAAGCTAATCATAAACTTTTGCGAAGTTTACACCTTGTTTGATACCGGTGCTACCCATTCTTTTATTTCACCTGCTTGTGCTCAACGATTAAATTTGACACCTGAGAAGTTAGACTTTGACTTATCTGTTGAAACTCCGTTGGGAGACACCTTTGTTACATCCACAGTTTACAAATCTTACTTGATTCAGATTGGTACCCTTACCTTACCTGTTGATCTTATATCTTTGAAAATACTTGCATTTGACATGATTCTAGGAATTAACTGGTTAACCACTTACCATGCCAAAATTGATTGTTTTCATAAGGTTGTTAGTTTTCATATTCCTAATCAACCTGTTGTGCGAATCCAAACCACCAAACCACAAAAATCAGTCAATATCATTTCAAGTCACAAAGCTATTCGTTTATTGAAAAACGGATGTCAAGCTTTCTTAGCTCATGTCACTGATCTAAACCAGAATACGTTAGGTTTGAATGATATTTTCGTTGTTAATGAGTTTCTTGATGTATTTCCCGAAGAACTTCTCGGTCTACCCCCAGAACGTGAAGTTGAATTCTTTATTGACCTTGAACCCAGTACAAAACCCATTTCTAAAACCCCATATCGAATGGCTCCTATTGAACTTCAGGAGTTAAAGGTCCAATTACAGGAATTGTTAGACATTGGTTTTATACATCCTAGTATGTCTCCTTGGGGTGCTCCTGTTTTATTCGTAAAGAAGAAAGACGGTAGTATGCGACTTTGTATTGACTATCGGGAGTTGAACCATGTCACCATCAAGAATAGGTATCCGTTACCTCGTATTGATGACCTGTTCGACCAGTTGCAAGGTGCACAATTCTTTTCAAAGATCGATCTTCGTTCTGGATATCATCAGCTGAAGATTAAAACTGAGGATATTCCGAAACTGCCTTTAGAACTCGGTACGGGCATTATGAATTCCTAGTCATATCTTTTGGATTGACTAATGCTCCTGCTGTTTTTATGGATATGATGAACCATATATTTAAGAAATATTTGGATCAGTTCGTTGTTGTCTTTATTGATGACATCCTCATCTATTCTAAAAGCCGTGAAGATCATGAGCACCACTTGAAGTTGGTACTTCAAAAGCTTCGTGAGAACAAGCTATATGCCAAGCTGAAGAAGTGCGAGTTCTGGCTTGAGGAAGTAGCATTCCTTGGGCACGTGGTATCGAAACGTGGAGTATCTGTTGACCCGGCGAAGATTGAAGCAATACAAAGTTGGGAGCAACCTAAGTCGGTGACGAAGTACGAAGCTTTCTGGGCTTAGTTGGTTATTATCGGAGGTTCGTAGAGGGATATTCTCGAATTGCTACTCCATTAACTCAGTTGACTCGGAAAGATACAAAATTCATTTGGAGTGAGGAATGAGAGAAGAGCTTCCAAGAGCTCAAGAGAAGACTTATCTAGGCACCTGTTCTAACAATACCATCTGGTTCGGATGGATTTGTTATCTACAGCGATGCTTCGGGCAAAGGGTTAGGATGTGTTCTCATGCAACATGAGAAAGTCATAGCCTATGCCTCGTGACAACTCAAAGAATATGAGAGGAATTATCCTACTTATGATCTAGAGTTGGCATCTGTCGTTTTCGCGTTGAAGATCTGGAGACATTACCTGTACGGGGAGATAGTGGAGATTTATACGGATTATAAGAGCCTTAAATATTTCTTCACTCAAAAGGAACTCCACATGCTGCAACGACGTTGGCTTGAGCTGTTGAAAGATTACGATCATACCATCCAATACCATCCTGGAAAAGCAAACGTGGTAGCTGACGCGTTGAGTAGAAGATCATATGCGAGAATGCGTGCGATGATGTCAAGTATACGCGTAGAACCAGCTTTGATTGATAAAGTTAAAGCTGCTCAAGCTACGGATCCGGAGCTGATGAAGATGAAGAAGAAAGTGCAAGAAGGTGCCATTTCAGAAGCAAGAATTGATGAAGAGGAAATACTTCGAGTCAACTCCAGACTTTGTGTTCCTAACGATTCTGACTTGAAGCATAGAATCATGATGGAGGCACACAACACACCATTTGCAATCCATCCTGGGAGTACTAAAATGTATCGTGATCTTCGACATACATTTTGATGGAGCAATATGAAGAGAGAAATCGCGGAGTTTATCTCGAGGTGTTTAACGTGTCAACGTGTCAAGGCAGAGCATCAAGTGTCAAAGGGTCCATTGCAACCACTTGAGATTCCAAAGTGGAAGTGGGAACACATTACCATGGATTTCGTTACGGGTCTTCCCAAGGTTTCTCAAGGCATAGATGCGATTTGGGTTATTGTTGATAGATTAACCAAGTCTGCTCATTTCTTACCGATACGGGAGACTTATTCCCTTGAACGTCTTGTTCGTATGTACGTGAATGAGATTGTGAGATTGCATGGCATGCCAGTATCCATAGTTTCGGATCGTGACCCCAGATTTACTTCACGATTTTAGATCAGTTTGCAGAAAGCTATGGGCACGGATTTACGATTCAGTTCGGCTTATCATCCTCAAACAGACAGACAATCGGAAAGGACTATTCAAACTCTTGAAGATCTATTGAGACTCTGTGTTCTAGACTTTAAATGGAGTTGGGATAAGTACTTACCATTGGTGGAATTCTCCTACAACAACAGTTATCTGGCAAGCATAGGCATAGCTCCATTCAAAGCATTGTATGGACGAAAGTGTCGTTCTCCAGTATGCTGGGATGGGTGGGTGAAGCAACATTGTTGGGACCGAATTTAGTACGTATGACTACGAAAAAGATCCAAATGATCCGACAACGGATACAAACAGCACAAGATCGACAAAAGAGTTATGCGGATCTTCATCGAAAAGACGTGGAATTTAATGTTGGGGATCATGTATTGTTACGTGTTGCTCCATGGAAAAGAGTTACGAGATTAGGGAAGAGAGGAAAGCTTAACCCATGATTCATTGGTCCATTTGAGATCCTTGACCGAGTAGGAAATGTGGCTTATAGACTTGCTTTACCTCCAAGCCTGTCTCGTGTTCATAATATTTTTCACATATCCATGTTGCGTAAATATGTGAAAGATCCAAACCACATTATTTAGTTAGAACTAGACGAGATAGCCGAAGATTTAACGTACGAGGAGGTACCTGTCAAGATCTTGGATAGGAATGAGCATGTCCTACGCTTGAAAATTATACCTCAAGTTAAAGTTTTGTGGAGAAACCATTCTATTGAGGAAATGACCTGGGAGTTAGAATCGGAAATGAAAACGAGGTATCCTCACCTCTTCGACACCCCAGGTATGTACGTCAATTTCGAGGACGAAATTTTATAAGGAGGGGAGGATGTAAGACCCCGAATTTTATAAATAAAGATTTAATTTTCTTTATATATTATTTCGAAATAGTAAGGTGTTGATTTGATAAATGTGAAAAGTTATGGGTGAAATGTGTAAATATTTCAAAATAAGCAAGTGGTTATAAAATATTCATTTTTGTTGGAGAATATTCATTTTTGTTGGGAAATATTCGTACGACGGCACAGCTATTTGTGGGCCCCACAACAGAATAACTGTCGGATATAGAAAGCGACAGAAGTAACCTTTTTATAAATAACGGTAAAACTATTATGGTTAAACTGTTGAAATACCCAATGATAAAAATACAGTAATACGCGTTGTGCATAGTAGCATACGGTATTGCACAGTATTTCGAATTATTGGTTCTTACGTAAGAAGTCACTTACTCAATAATTGTTACAGTAATTACTGTTCAATATTTTATATTATTGATTCAATAATTGCATGATATTTTATTGGTTCAATAATTTCTATGTTGATATTTTATATCAATAATTGCTACGTTGCTATTTTATATGATTGATTCAATAATTGCTACCGTTGATATTTTGTATTATTGATTCAATAATTGTCATTGCACAGTATTTCACATTATCAACTCAATAATTCATATTATTTGAATATTAATATTAGATAGCATTATTGACAATGTCTAAGGAAGTTCTGTCTAGGAGGGGTTATTTAATTGCGTGCCAGTAAGGAGAAATCCTTATCGGAAGGCCCCCTCTTTCCTGAGAACGACCTGGTTGTCAATATTGTAGTTCTGTAATATTATTTGTGAATAATTAATTATTGATTTATATGTTAAGAAAATACTTATTTTGTGGATATAAAAGAAGGAATTAGTGCTAAGGTGTTTTATTAGTATTTTGTTGTGGAAAATCACCCGTTTGTGGATTTCGGCCATTTTCAGTTGGGAATTTGGAAAAACTTCCTTCTGCAAAGTTGTAGAGACTTAAATTTCCTATGGAAAGGACATAGAATTCGTATTTTTCTGATAAAGGGTTATTTATTATGAATTATTGAAGTTTCAAAAAATAAATATTTTATAAAAACATGGGTGGGCCCCACTTTTGTTGGCTTGTAAATGCTGAATTTTCAAATCTCACGAGGTGTGCCGGGTGAAAGACGCCGGCGCAAAAGTATACTCTGGCATCCTATGCTTTTCCTATAAATAGAGTGCTTATGTTAGAATTGAAAATCACACCAGAATCAGAAGTTTTCTCTCTCTATAATATCGAGCGTATTTTTGTGAGTATTTAGATACTTTGAGTGTTGCTATTCAGTGCAAGTTTTTTTCAGCCTTATATCCGATATTCTAGTCAGAAGTATTATTCTTTTGAGGTAAGGGATGTTATTTTCTTTCGTAAATGATGTTATTCTTTTCAATATCATTCTACCAAAATATTGGCATGGATTTTTTTTATGAAATTCTTACTTTTTTCGTCAGGGTTACTATTCACGTATACGACACTATTCACATATACGGCACTATTCACCAAAAAAATTAAATTTTCTTCTATTTGTCCAAGTTGCTTGTTAAGGTTCCTATATTTGATTGAATCTAAGTTTTGAGCTTTATTCTTGAATTTTGCTCCACAATTGATTATTACGAAGTATTTTTGAATTGGATAAACTAAAATACGAATCCTTAATCTGTGTCCTTTATATCACTGGATTCGTTCTTTAAAATGTTTTTCATCATCCTCAGTCCTAAAAGGTGATATAACTGAATATCTTTGGCCTGTAGAGCAAAGATGAATGATTACCTTATGAATATCTTTGGCCGTAGTGCAAAGATGGACAAATGTTGAGATGAACATTACCACTGGTAATGCAAATGAATATCTTTGGTCCGTAGTGCAAAGATGAATATTTGATTTGAGATGTATATTGATTGATGTTACAGGGATAAAATATTGATGATGGACTTTTAAATCATAGAAGATAGTAGACTTCATTCTCTACTTAACTCTTCTAATGAATTGTTATTTTCGCTGTGAATATTGATCTAAAACTTGTTGTCAATAATATTTTATCTGAATTGTTGAAGACTAATGATAATTTATTTTCCATTATCTTAGTCATAATATTCTTTACTGGGCTAGTTGAGCTCACCCTTTTCATCTGTTGTCCTCTTCAGGAAATGAGAATGTCGCAGGAACTAATCGGAGGACAGAGTGATGGTCCGAGTTAGAGCAGTAGTAGTCCTCACTATTTCTGATAAATATTGTGATAATAATTGTAATGAGGACTTATTTTGAATGTTAATATTTTTTACTGATTTGTATTAACACTCACAGTTGTGTGGTCATATTTTGCAAGACCGTGTGATATAAAAATTTGTATTTGAATTTTGTATCACGTATTTGGAGACTCAGAATGGGTTGGTTTGACTGGACCTATTCTGGGGGAGTCACAGTATATATAAACTAATATAAGTTCACATATACAAGAATCTAGTCATTATATAATTCTATCACATAGTTCATTTAAGTCAATCTAATTCGGTCTTAGATTTAATAACTTTTGATTACTAGTTCATAAGCATCAACATAGGCTTGAAACACATAGCACTTCAAGTTACTGATATAAATCAACACATATGCTTATAGATTATAATCTCTCATTCGAAACTAACATCCTAATCCAATTTCATAGTCATACGTTTTCATGCCGATAAACCTTAAGTTAAACAATGTCACACTTCAAAGGTTCGCTACTCCGGCCATACTATCTCATAATGAGACTAAACAATACTAAATATATGCTCGATTACACTACACACATATATATTAATCATATAGTTCATACTTCAAGTTCATTTTCTACGATTAAGCATGCATATGTGAAATCTGTATATAAACAAATGAGGTTCATGTTAATACGTCTATAGGCCTAATGAAATCTTAATATTTATACTCGTATGCTCACAACATGTCTCACATGGCATTTGATGTTATTTACTTTCACATCTTAAGTTCTCTTTCAAAAATATACTAAGTCCACAAGGACAATACGATACATGTAAAGCATCTCATAGTCGTGATTCACATGTACTAGAACGCTTATATAAGTCACATACATGTATTCAAGTGGTCCTAATCTAAAAGACACATGTCTTGGTTATGTTTACTTTGAAAGTTCTTAAGTTTCTCTTTTGAAAACGTCTTAACTTACGATCAAGTATACTAGTATGTTCTATCACATCAGTCTTAGTTCTCATGCTTATATAGTACATACGATCATGATCATGAAATCAAAATTCATACATACTACGTATACTTCAAAGTTCACATTTAAAACTTATGTCGTTGTTAGTAACATTCACTAATGAGTTCAATATGCTAACGCTTCATTATGAATCATATAAACACAAGTTAATGGGTTGTTCATGCATTTCTTAACCATACTACTACGCTCGCAAAAATCAGAATACACATACATGATATGTCCATAACAAGTTCACTTTAGAAATTTCTATGTTTATTTGTAAACATTAACTCCTTTTCATCATTTGAGTGTACTAACATGATTATACATACTTATACTATGTCTACGTACCTATATATATATATATTAATCATGTATACATGCTAGCCAAATAAGGTACTATAGGTCGGCACATAACAGCTTAGCAACAGAACTCAAAATCTCTGGTTCAGACCAGGCGCAGCTGTGCCGCTGACCAGTGTAATACTGGCGCAGCTGCGCAGGCTGGCGGCCAAACCAGAAGCTTTGCAGTTTTGGCAGTTCCTTCAGCCCATCTCAGAAAATAATTTTGAATTTCATTCCAGTCACAATATAAAATAATTCTATAATACTTGTAAACTAATATACTTACTTCTAAGCATTTCCCAATCACTTATCATACAATTCATGTTTAGTCAAAGATTTAAGGAATTAGAATGAAGAACAAGAATGTAAATTGATATACCTCTGTTAAAGGAAACTGAACTTGCTGCTAAACTAATTCCTCACTGATAACTCTCACAGAACTTGCTCACTATAATACTATACTCAAGCTAGCCTTGCTTCACAAAATTCTCAGCAAAAGAAAATGAGAGGGAAGAAGTGCTCTTATATAGGAAATTTGTATATCCGGTTATTGTCTTTGTTCATTAAATCAAAACTGAGGATTGCAAGAATTTACAATGGATAAGAAGAAGTTGGTGAGAGTTGGTAACTCTCATCATGAAATCCACAACTCCTATAATTATTAGCTAGAATTTATGAATTTGAGAGGGAAATGTAGAGTGTAGCTAGCTTTGTTTGTTCACGTGAGAAGACTTTGAGGATGGCCTCTCATTTAGGGACAATGTAACTCAGCATTTGCAAATTGTATATATATTATGTATGCTCCACACTTAGCATAATATATATATATATATACATATTTAGATTATATAATGTATATGCACATAGTATATCCTTACGTTATATGTATTTACTCCATATACATTTAAATGGGTGATACTATGTTATCTCAAATAGCAATTAATAATGAATAGGTACACAACATATAATCCATGAACATTTTCTATTAACACCAGATATAATGCAATTGGGTTTTATTATTACTCATTATCCCCTAACGTTTATCATTTCAATTAAGAACTTATTGAAATCATTTACCAACTAGCAATTGTTTATTACTATATGTCACTAGGGCATACATTAATGTCTACCACCCATATTATGTTACATAAGTCATAATATAATGTAACTCACATAAAGTAATTAAATTAATTATATAGTCTATATACATATTATATAGCCATATCAAATATGTTACCCTGTACCTTATACAATATATAAAGGTAACTACTATATATTAAAGGTTCACTTATCACATGCTTGTATAAAAACAATAAATCAGTTAACCAAATAAATACAATATTATTGTATTTATTAATCTCTTACTCATTAATTATTATCTATTCATAATAATAATTAATCACCACAGTATCAACTAATTACTCCCAATTTATTAATTATTATTTATTTATAATAATTATAAATCAACAACATTGATAATTTCATACGTTATCAATTAATTACTCAAATATAAATAATTAATCACGATTAACTCTCTACACTATATTCAAGAAATTTGAATATATAATTACTAACACTTTTATCAATATTCTGATATAAAAGTCTTAGGGTTAATCTACTAATTTAAATAACCATTAGTGATTCCCTTTAATAAAAATTCTAGCATTTATTCGCATAGGTTAAATCACATAAGCACATAACCACATAAGGTTTAAATAAGTTTGAAAAATTAACTCCTAAAAATTTTAAATCACATATAAAATTAATAAGGAGCTTAAAATTCCTTGTCGTTACATCGAACCTATTGTAAAGGACATTTTCGTCATCATCCAAGATGAGGCAGACAAGCATAATTCCTTGATCCTCCCTGTTCATAAGGATCTAACCTTGGATAATTGGAGCAGCGTACCTTGCCTCAGTCAAAAAGGGCAAAGGGGCAGAGAGTCCATTCGCCCTGTAACATGCTTTCATTTACTGCTTACTTTTGATTGCACAGCTATAGCAGTAACTTTTGTCATGCTTTTTCAAATTCTTTATATATTTAAGCAGTTGCATATATTAAAATGAAAGCATTTTTGTTTTCAGCTCTCAAGCATTGGATGTGTTTGTCTCTATTAATGAGATGTCAACCTGTCAAAGTTACTATAACTTTGATGTAGAACTGAACTTCGACTTGATAGATATTGATCAAGAGGAGGAAGATGACTATGAGGTGCCCGAGGAAATCAAAGAATGGGTCGAAGAGAAACCCAAACTAAACCTCGACCAGACCACTGCTATCAATATCGAAACTTTCAAAAATATCAAAGAAATCCAGATAGGCTTCGACCTTACACCAAACCAAAAAATTGACCTAATCGAACTCCTAGAACAGTTATAGGATGTGTTTGCATGGTCACATGAAGACATGATTGGCCTATCTACTGATATTGTCATCCATCGAATGCCCATCAAAGATGGATTCAAGTCAATCAAGCAGAAGCTCAAGTGATTGAAACCTGAATGGAGTCTAAAAGTCAAAGAAGAAGTCGTTAAACAATTCAAAGTCGGTATCATAATGGTATCAACATACCTAGAGTGGTTGTCAAACATAGTTCCCGTGCCTAAACCCGGAGGGAAGGTACGAGTATGCGTTGATTACCAGGATTTGAACAAAGCCTGCCTCAAGGACAATTTCCCGATGCCTTTCATCCACATCCTGATAGACAATACGGCGCAGTATGGCATGTATTCCTTCATGGATTTCTTTGCTAGTTACCATCAAATCATTGTTGCTGAAGAAGATAGGGAGAAAATAGCTTTCACCACTCCCTGGGGAACCTTCTGCTATAGACGATTGTCCTTCGGCCTCATCAATGTTGGGGCCACATATCAGTGAGCCATGATGGCCGTGTTTCATGACATAATGCACATGGAGATAGAAGTCTATATGGATGGCATCATCATCAAATCCCGGAGGGAGAATGATCACATCGACCATCTCAGGAATATGTTCAACAAGTTGCGTAAGTACAACCTAAAGCTAAATCTCGCCAAATGTACTTTTGGCGTCAAATCAGGCAAGCTGTTAGGGTTCCTGGTTTGTAATCGAGGCATCGAGCTAGACCCTGCCAAGATCAAAGCCATCACTGAGATGCCAGTACCTCGAACAAAGAAGAAGATATCTGGGTTCCTGGGAAGAATCAATTTCATAAGTCGGTTCATTTCCCAGCTCACAGCAACCTATGAACCCATTTTCAAGCTACTAAGGAAGAATTCCTCCACCAAATGGAATGAGGATTGTCAGAAAGCTTTCCTTGATATCAAGAAGCAGCTGATCAAAGCACCAATATTGGTACCCCCAAGGGACGAAATACCCCTATTTATGTACCTGTCCTTCAATGCCAATGCAATGGGTTGTATGCTGGGATAGAAGGATGATAGCAGCAAGGAGATAGCCATATACTACATCTGCAAAAGGTTCAGCAGCGGTGAACAAAAGTACACCCTGATCAAAAAGACGTGTTGTGCGTTAGCATGGGCTGCCATGAGGTTACAACATTACCTCCATGGGCACACGACCTACCTCATATCCCGCATGGATCCACTAAAATACGTATTCAATAAGATAATGTTGAGCTGTCGACTGTCCAAATGGCAGTTGATCCTACAACAGTTCAACATTGTCTACATGACTCAGAAGTCCATCAAAGGTCAAGGCATTGCAGATCAACTAGCTGAAGCACCTGTAGGAGGGTTCGAGGCCCTGGAGACCTATTTCCCAGATGATAGAATCATGACAATTCAAAAAATCCAGCAAGAAAATACAGTCCAACCATCAAAAATATATTTCGATGGAGCAGTAAACATGGAAGGTGCCAGAGTTGGGGCAGTCTTATCTCTGGTACAGAAGAACAATATCCTGTGGCTACACAACTGTAACTTGGCAACAACAACAACAACACAAGTGAGTATGAAGGCTGTATAATGTGGTTGAAATTAGCCCAATCCATGGATATCAAACATTTACTGGTCTTTGGAGACTCTAAATTGGTCATCAGACCAAACACTGGGGCATATCACACCAAAGAACTACATTTGCTGCCCTATCATCGGCAGGTTGTCAAAATATCCTTGGAGTTTGAGGACATAACTTTCAGCCATATTCCTCGAGGTAGGAATGACTTCACGGATGCATTCACGACGTTGGCTTCATTAATCCGCATATCCGATAGGAGTGGGATTCCCTGCATAAAATTCACAATTCAGAAAGCCCCTACATACGTGAATTACATTGGAGACATATCAGATGAAATACCTCTTGTCAATCAGCCTTGGTATCAAGACATCAAGAAATATCTCCGAGATTGATCTACACCAGCTGGGGCAAGCCAATCTGAGTGAAAGCGAATTCACAAGATGGTCGTGAAGTTCTATTATAGTGGAGATGCACTCTACAAAAGAGACACTAGAATAGGCCTGTTAAGATGCCTTGATAAAGAGCAAGCCCAGAGATTGATGGATGAAGTCCACAGTGGAGTCTGTGGTCCACACATGAGTGGTCATCTGCTGGCCAAGAAGATATTAAGAACAGAATATTATTGGATCTCTCTTAAAGATGACTGCGATGATCACGTCAGGAGATGCTTTCAATGCCAAGTACATGGAAATTTCATACATGCTCCGCCAAGTGAGCTGCACAACATGAGTTCACCATGGCCTTTCTCCATGTGGGGAATGGATGTGATCGGTCCAGTGGAACCCAAAGCCAGTAATGGTCATTGATTCATCTTCACCATGATCAATTACTTTACTAAATGGGTCAAAGTTACCTCCTTTCCCAAAGTCACCAAAGAGGTCATCATTGGTTTCATCAAAAATAATGTCGTTTGTCGATATAGACAACTGGAGGTGATCATATCAGACAACGCAAAGAACCTGAACAATCAAATGATGAAAGAACTGTGCAGTAAGTTCCATATCAAGCATCTCAATTCCTTCATCTATCGGCCCAAGATTAATGGTGATGTCGAAGAGGCCAACAAGAACATCAAGAAGATCATGCGAAAAATGTCCGCCAATCACAAAGAATGGCCTGACCTGGTTCCTCTCACCCTGTTAGCATACAAAACGTCAATGCGTACCTCTACTAGGGCTACCCCCTATTCATTGGTCTATGGCATGGAAGTAGTCCTTCCCATAGAAGTAGATTTGGAGTCCTTGCGAGTTTTAATCGACGCTCAGATAGACGAAGATCAGTGGTCACAAGACCGGTATCACCAACTATCCCTGATAGATGAAAAGAGGGCTACAGCCATTTTCCATTAGCAGTTATATTAGCAAAGGATTGCTCGATCCTACAACAAGAATGTCTGAGTAAGAAAATTCAAAGAAAATGACTTGGTGCTAAAGAAAGTCTTGGCTAATCAAGATGAAGCCAAAAGAAAGTTTGCCCCGAATTGGGAAGGCCATTTCATTATCAAGGAGGTGTTGACGGGAGGAGCTATCAGATTACAAGAAATGGACGGGACCAAATTTCCTCAACTCATCAACTCAGACACCGTGAAAAGGTACTATGTCAGAAACCCATGCATACCTGCATCCTGGTCCTACGAATCAAATCAGGTTTGATTTTCACTAGAAGCCGAAACTACGAATGACCTGATCTCCCTAGACCCGGGAGTACGTAGGCAGCCATTTCTGGTGCGGTCAAACAAAATAAAAACTCAAAACTCATCAAACCAAACTCAAAACCCAAAGTAAATACTGTTCAAGCCTCTCTTACACAAGAACAGAACTACGAATGACCTGATCTCCCTTCACCCGGGAGTACGTAGGCAGCCATTCACGCTGCAGTTTGACCTTCAAGAAAAAACAAAAACCAAATAAAAACCAGTCCCAAGACACCGAAACCATATAAAAACTAAATCCTATCAAGCTACCCTAGTCAACAGGCCCATCTGAGATACTCCCTACCATCTCACTGTCAGTCCATCAACGAGAAGCTCAAGATACATCAACAACAGCAAGTCATGAAAGAAGTGGTAATCACTCAGCAATGACAATACATATCCAAGCAGGGAAGTGAATCAAAAATATATATTTCTCTGATATATAATACTATTTGATATATACATAGTGTCCTGTACATGACAAAAATGGCTGATCTTGTATGTGCAGGAAAAATAAAGCTAGTCTATGGACCCATGGATAACCGGGATAGCAAGGCCAACATGGCATCTCTCTCTGAAGATGAAGGAGCCACGGCGATCGAATACCCTCAGCCTCCATGCGAGTCAGAACATCCACAGCCATCTGGATAGTCTCACTGTGATCATCAATATAAGCACTCATCTCGGTAACCAAACCATGAGTATAAGACCGAAGAACAGTACTGTCGGCAATGTGAAAATCCCGGGAAGCTATAGCCTCATCACTCTCCACAAAAGCTGCATCCCTAGCAATCAAAGTCTCCTCGATCTCCACAAAAGCTGTGTCTCTGGCAGATCGGATCTCCTCTCGCTCAATCAATCCTGCATCCTGAGCGGCTCAAGCCGTATCTCTCTCAGCCAAAGCTATATCTCTGCCAGACAAGGCAGTCAACGTCAGGGCTCTAGCCTGATCTATCTCAAAGGTCATCCTAAATAGTGAGTCCGCCAAAGTCGGATCTGTCCCTGCAGGAATGATCGACGGATCACTAACCAGTGCTGCTGTCAGACCCATGAACAACTCATCCTCAGTGGGAGAATCAGGATCCTCCATAGGCTCCTCCTCATCGGAGTCCACAATCGGAGCTGAATGGACTTCTGCTGATGCTGCCATATCTGCCTCCAACCACGCAGATTACTCTAGAGAATGGTTCGGATGGCTTCTGAAGAAATTATCCCTCTCTCTATGAGTCTAACACTCATATACTCTAATCAAATAGGCAAATGACATAGACGAAGCCGACATCCTCTGATCAATCGCCCCTTAAAATTGGTGCAGGCTCTGGAACTGATCAAACTAGCTCATAACAGCCAGAGGATGGTAAGTAGTCACTCCCCTCAATCCCGCTAGGGGCAGATAGTCCATGTCAGATGCATGGGTAATAAAGCTATAGGGGGAGACTAGTCCAGCGTAGGGAAGAATCGAGAACGGATGCACAATATATCAAACAGAAAAGCTGACCACGTCTCTGCATCGGTACACTCCGCAGGCTGGAAAGAGAGTGACATGGTTATCTCATGGGTGAAGCAATACCCTTGATGTTTGAAAAATCCAATCAATAGTAGATGGGACATGATCTATACATACAACAATACCGAACTTCCTTTGAAAAACCCCTTTGGGTGGGTACTGCAGTGGGTGGCCGCTCTCAGCGTCTCGGCCAATATCATCGGGATGATGGTGCTACCCTGCCTAAGGGCCCGAACCACAACTATCAATCCCACATCCAAATGATCCAAGCGTAGCAGGATATAGACATAGGATACGACGTACATCAGCAAAATGTCTATCTTGGCCAGATGCCAAGCCTCGGCCGATACAATAAAATCCCCGGCATGTCGATCGTAACTATCAAGCTCACCAAAGCGATCGATCAAAAAGTCGATGGAGATCACACATCTAGAGATGATCTCATTATTATGCTCTGTCAAAGACCTGTCATCCGTATAAATGGTCTCCTCATATCACTGATCGTCGTACGAGCATATGGCACCTCTAAAGCTAAGCCAGTAAATCGCTGGTACTCCTCAAGGTTCGGAGTCAGCTCATGATGCCCAAAGAGAAAGACGTGTATGTCGGGTATCCAATAGGATAAGATGCCATCCATAAATCCATACGGCACCTGAAAGTCTACGAGGGCCAATGAATGCCCCAACATCTGATCCACTGCCCCTCTGGCTGGGAAGGGCAGGCTCTCGTACCACTATCTCAACGACGATGCCACCTCAGACGGTGGTAAATGCTCAATGCGACTAACAGTAGATGATGACATCTGTATCACCGTATCACAAGACCATCCAGGGGTCAAATCTAAACTCATCTGTCTAAATGCATACATATGACATAATACATGCATGATGACAAATATAAACATGATGCGATAAATAGGAAATATCATGAATATCTATAATAAACTATCTACTGCAAGCATCATCCCTGCCTGATAATACAAAGCAAAATGAAAAGTACAAGAATATGGGGCACCACCAATCAACTACTAACAGTGGTCTATCAAAATGAGGCACAACCGCCCAATAGCCAAAAGGGTGGCTGATCAAAAGATATAGCTGCCATAGCTATCCAAAAAGATCCAAAACATATGCGCTCAGGTGGTTAACCTGCTTCATATCCTTCGTGGACACAAAGTCGCGATCATCAGGCATCTCTGGGCGGTACAAGGGAGGATCAGCCCCTGCAAAACTGCTAGAAAATGGACCTGAAGAGGGTCCCGCTCCGAAGCCGGACGGATCAAAAAAAGATGCCTCTAACTGATCTTAGCCAAGATGCCTGATAAAAAAGCGAGCTCTCTCCAACTCCTGGGTCAGCTCTTCGATCTGATTTGAATAAGTGGGCTCCCTGAGGCAAGTTATCAAGTCTGTCATCATCACAGATCCTGACGTCATGTCTGCCATGAACTGGGTGGCCCTAGTCTGAGCTCCAATCGTGCAAGGACTCCACCATCTACTGAATGCCTCCTGGCTGTAAGGGCCCTCTGATAGGGTGAAGTCGTCTATGCCCTCTATAGGGATATCTATCAGTGGAAAGAGCAACGGCCAAAAATGCCAAGCCAGAGGAACAATGGGAATGTGGATCTGACCTGTAATACTTCTGATAGCACGCTATTCCAAATAGAGCTCCCAGCCTTCCTCTGTCAAAATCGGGATTCTGCGAGTCAACAATGCAAACACTTCGACCAGTGGGGAAGCCTCCCTCGAATCCAATGGTCAAAAACTCGGAGGTATACAGCATCTAGAAGATCGATCCAGCCGCCAAAAGCTCAAACTGTAGGCGAGAATGGGTGAATCCCTTAGCAACAAGGACCTCCGTTAGAGTGGAGTGATGCCAACGCCGTCCTCAAGGATAGGTCTCCAGACCTAAAGTAGTGGCGGGCCATAGGCAAGGAAGCCTCTCAAATGCCCAGAACTGGCCTTGTAAATATCAAAAGCCCTCAGTGACCAAGACTGACAAATGTAAATGCAGAAATCAAAAAGATACAAGAAAGATTTACTCACCAGCAAAAACGGGTAGAACCCTAACCAGGCCTCCATCAAACCCTCCGAGAGAATGCGCATACCTCGGAGAAAATATGCAAAGGTGTAGGAACCTTAATCAAAGTCACTGAGGTTCTCTACATGTCGGGTAGCATTGACTAGGGAAAAGGACATAGTCGATGAGTTGTCCGCCACAAAACAACCCCTGATGATCACCAGAAACAATCACCTCAAAATGAGATCCCTAACCCTTTGATCATCAGGCAGAGGCTCAAGTAAAGCCCCACTCTGGGCATCTATACTCAAGGGACCAGATCGGACCGTTCGAACCTTGATCGCCATCGTAGGAACTCCCAGCAGGGATCGAATGACAGTTGGAGTGATGTCAGCCACAACAGGCACTGGCTCACCCTCGAACTCGATGTCGATGATGAACCTCTAATCCATATTTGTCATCATCACCTCACAGTCCAACAGATGAAGGGACAAAGTCTGGTGGAACAACCGCTCAGACAAAGCCCTCATATACCCCCAGGGGCAACAGTGGGGAAGAATAGAGAAGAAGGCCTGAAACCCCCATCCATCAATGATATCCCTGTAGTCCTTGTAGCGTCCCCAAATCCGAGTACTTTTTACCTCAGATCTGGTACGTTACGATACATCATTTCTATAACTACTGCGAAAGATATAAACATAAATTGTTTATACAATAAACCTTTACAACATAATCCCCAAGGTCTACAACCTTAACTTAATACATATCTTCAATAACTTAAAAGGTTTACAATGTCATTTGCATCAGATAACTTAATAGTTCTAAATGCATAATAATCTACACTTGGAATTCGCCTTTGCCACTGTCGTTTTTCGAGCCTTCGTTTAAATCTGAAATTGGATATCATGATATAGCAAGGGTGAGCAATTATTTTTCCCAGCAAGTTTAAGTACAATGAAGATATATCATGATTGAAAAGGAATAAGCTTTCAAGTTTTCAACAATGTAATATAATTGTGAAAGAGCATGAATCAACACTTCAATAACTGAATAGCTATGCTGAGCAGTCAACAATGACCATGAACAAATTTCGCTGAACCTTATGGTAATGAAGGTGATCAGCCTTTCATATCTGATGAACATATGCAACATGCACTAAGTGCGAATCAATAATCAAAGATGTGGAATAATTGTCAATAATCCACTAGCATGCTTGAAACATAATAACTCGAGTTTGAGTTAGAGAACTTGCCTTGTCTATAGTCTACTGCTATGAAAACAAATATGTCCGGTTAACAGTCTATCTACCTTCCTTTGAAAGATCTATAATTGACCTCTCGATTAGTAAATGATATACTTGTTCATAATATCATTATTCCATATTAAATTACCTAATATTTAGTCACATGATTCTTGTATTATTAATATCATCATAATATTTTAATAATTTATTAGACCAATAAACAATTTGTTTTAATTGTTTACCCTTTATTAAGCCACTTATTTAATACCCATAAAAGGTCATAAATAGTTCTTCTAATCAACAATTATCAAAATATATTTTTATAGTCAGAATATACTATATTAGGTGTATTCAAGCATTAAAATCCCATTTTTCTTATTGATGACATAATTTAACCATTTATTTTCTATTAGTCATAACTATCACATTATTATGAAAAATAGCAAACTGATTCTAAAAATCCTTTTATTCTATATCTAGATAGTATATGTCCCAATAATGATCCCTAAATTTTCCTGAAATTTTAGAAAGTGATTTACTATTTTTAATGTACTCGAAACCTCCGAATCTTGTTACATTTTTCATAAATCGAATGTTGCTCAGAAAATTCTGAAACTTTAAAGGTACACTCTCATAACATATATGAACATACTGTAAAAGTTTCGGATTTTGCCAGTGTTTACACAGTGAGGAATTTGAGTATAAATATTTAAGAGTCCTTTACGGTAAAAGCCATTACTTACAAACTACACATCGAAACGTGTCTGTTCTTTTTCCTACATGTAGATAACTTCTTAAGGTATCTCTGTGATTTTTTTTCGGATTTTTAAAAGAATTAAAACTATCCAAAATAGTCTAAATAAAAATGGATCAGTGGCCAATTTTAGGGTTTTTGATTTTCTTTTCAAATTTTGGGGTCCTTCACTAAAACCTGAATAAAATGAAATCTACAACTCTGATTTAAGCCTAATTGGACTCGTTGGATTTGTATCTTCCCGAAATACAGTTTTCATTCATCAGACGTCAGGTTTGGTTTTCTTTTGGTCCCGTAAATGAGCACTAAAGTGACTATTCTTGCATATGATTTCTTAGTTGAGGTGTTTTAAGTAATAAATCGTTAACTTGCTCATTTTTTAATATTTTTACATACTTCCAAAGGGGTTTTGCTCTTAACTCATAGTTCTAGCATACCAAGAAACAAAATCACAAAAATCATTTGTAGATTTCAAAATGAAAAGCATAAAACACGCCTTTAAATTAGGTTTTTCCCAAAAACTACTTTAGCTTTCTTTTTCCCAAAATTTTCTAACATAAACTATATAGATGAACAAGTTAAACATAATATACTCAAGATTTATCATTTATATAAGACTCTAGCCTTTTAGAACTTGCACTTTCATGAATCTACCGCAAGATTACATAGAACACACAAAATATAAAACTAGGGTTTGATTTTTCTTACCTAGTCTTGTGGGATGTCTTCCTTTTCTTTTAAAAGTAGCTTATGAACTTGGGATGCATGAACCACTTCCTTCTCTTCCTCCCCCAAATATCCAAACCTCTCTCTCTATTTTCCTCTCTTTGTATTTTGCTAGTTAGGAGAAAATAGAAGAAGAAGAAGAAGAATTGTGGAGAAATGAAATAAAATGAAGTAATGTGATGAGATGAAATGAGATATAGGGATTAAGCTAATATCCCGCATATTCTTTTTGTCCCTTGGGCAATAGGGTTAGCCTTATCTCTTCCTAATCATACCTAATCATGTCATTAAGGAGGCTAATTAGATTTTCCACCAATGGTTATATGACACACTTGTCCTTGTGTGTAAGACTATCTACTCTTGTAACTTAATTAGCTTAATTTATTTGCCTTAAAAGGCTTAATATGGCCAGCTATTACATGCCCAATACCCCCTCCATTTTGTTTTTATTTTAATGCACAAATTAGATTAATCAAATGTCTAAAATACCCTTAATCAAGTAGGCTAAGTATGGGCTTGCATTTTATTTCTTTTGGGCTTCTCCTTTAATTGTTTTAGGCTATGTAATAAACATAGTTTATCAATTTTAATATATATTAACCTAATTATTTATTTAGGATTTCCATTTCTAATCTTATGAAATTTAATTACTTACATATATCTCTTTAACTCGTAACATAATTAGGTTTACTATAATTAGGTTTAAAATTATTAATCACTTGCAATAATAAAATTATCTAATCTTAGTAACTTAATTTAATCAAATAAGTTACTACATAAATCTCCTTAATTTATTTTACCCTCTTGGAATCATATAATTTACATAACCCATCTTTAATATATAAATCATATAAAATATAACATAACATACTCAAATTACATATTTATTTTATAATTGTAAAATAAATATGCTACACATAATTTCTTATGTAAATACAATTATTACCCAAGATATTATAATATAATATCCTTACCTCATTATCATAAATTCAATTAAGAATTTATTTACTTTCTTAAGATGTTACGATAATTATAATATCTTTTCTTTATTAAATTAATTTTATATAAGAATTTATTCTAATACTCTTGGGTAAAGTATATATAAATATTATATGCTTAAACCGCCTCTTTTTGCTTCATTACGCAAATTGTTCCCGAATAATTTTATTTCCTCACGTAATATATATATATATATATATATATAATATTTATTAACTCCCAATTACAAGTTATACCAAACATGCATACCTCACATATAGAAAATAATTTATAATTTTATTTTCTCACATTATAAATTATTTATGTCAATTTATTTACATATAGCGAATATAATTTAATATATTTACCATATTACGTAAGCATATATATCCTTCATAAATCATAAAATAATTTATATACTCATAAATTAGACTAGAAATTTAATTTAATGTCTATTAAACCTCTTAATACGGTTTGCTACATTCAATAAGCCTTCTTCATATGGTTTGCCAAATTTATTATTACATAATCTCTTTTAATTATTAAACCATATAGATTTTTCTTAAAAATTTCAAATAAATCATCTATTTTTACTTTAGGTTTTAAACTTTAACCTTTAATTTAATCATTTAAGATTTTCTAAATTCTCGGGTTGTCATAGTCCTGGTGCAAAGTATGGTACAAGGAGTGCACGTTGAACCAGTTCCCTATATGCTGTGTAAATCCGGGAACCTGCATCAAAAACCAACCCATGTCAAAAACCTGTGCCCCGAAAATGGCAAAAGAAAAAAATAGAATCCAGAAAGAAGAAAACTTCAAGTCACCTCATTGGCATGGAGAAATCTCGATGGATGACGACTTAAGTCTCCCAACAACTCCTGAGTCGGTACAACAATGTCTGGAACCTAAGCACGTGGGGCCTGAGTTGGAGTTGGAGCATCAAAAGGAGCCTACTCATCATCAATATCAATCGGCTGCTCGTCCTGGGCTGGACGAATCACCGACTCTGCTAATCTACGAGGCGGCCGAGCTGGACGTGGCTGAGGAACATTGGAAGCCCGCCTTCGTCTAACGCC
Organism: Panax stipuleanatus; assembly: GCA_020205555.1. Taxonomy (NCBI): domain Eukaryota; kingdom Viridiplantae; phylum Streptophyta; class Magnoliopsida; order Apiales; family Araliaceae; genus Panax; species Panax stipuleanatus. Next base: position 49,695,956 of record CM035121.1, on the reverse strand, counting down.
TGAGACTACCCTGCTGGCACTGCCGGGTCCATCTGGATCCATCACCTGGACAAAGTCTCTAAATCACCTCAAAAAGAGTGTGGTAAGCCTAAAACCTGTGTCTTATTAATTTAAATCAGTACTCTATACATTTATAAATCCTAAAACATGCATGGGTCAATCAAAAATACCCCATAAGGTCAAAACTGAATGTTTTTCAAAAGATAAGTCCTAAAACATGCATGGGTCAGTCAAAAATACCCAGTAAATTTAAAACTGCATGTCTTTTAAAAGATAAATCCTAAAAACGTGCATGGGTCAGTCAGAAATCCCTAGTAGAGTTAAAATTGCATGCTCAGGTTTTGAAAAAATTTCGCTAGAGTCTCCTTTGTAAAATGGATTGTCCACATGCACACAGGCATATCTAGGTGGCCATTCAGTTGCACACCTTCCCAAAATAGGAACAGTTCATACTTATGAAATAAAATCAAAATTAAACCTCACATGGTTGACAAATTACCATGGACATTTTTTGTTAAAAATCCAGGCTCACTAAGCTTCAAAAAGGATGAGTAAACTTATCAAAAAGAGCAAAAATTGACTGTCTCAGAATCTAAATTTTCTTTCATCAAAACGTGCATTACAGTAAAATATGCATACATATGAAGTCATAAATTTTTTAGCAGGTCATATAGACATACATTTTTCATACATTGCGTCTAAAAGCACCTAAAAGCATCCCTACGTTGTTCACGTGCTTTTAACGGTCAAAACATGGGAAAAAGGAAGTAAAACGTTACCTGCGATGCGCTGAACGCGTAGGAGCTGATGGAATCAGAAAAAGGCTTCCCGAACTTCGTAGATCTGAAAAAGAAAATCGGATTCCGTTTGAAACTCAAAATAAAACGTAAAAATAATGAATCCCGCTGCCCAATATAAAGCCATAGATGGAAGCGGGCCCATACGCGGCAGCCGCACGTCTACCTACGGCTCCCTAGGGTGGGTCCCAATCCCCCGGGCTTGGTTCGGTTAGAGTTGAAACGAAGGTCTTATGAGCCGAGAAGTCAAATCTGAGAAAAAATCGCTACGCGATTGAGCGGTTTGTCCTGAAATCCTGCGTTTAAGCAGCGTAATCTTGACAGAAAGTGGAACACTCTGAAAACCCTTGGTATTCATCACAAAGCCATATCCAGAGATCAATGATGCAAACTGCTGGAAAAACTATAGAAAAATTATGTAAAATTGCCAAAAACTGCCACTTTCAAAGCGTCGGGTACAGACCGATGATAGATCAACCATTGGCTCAACCCTAGCGAAGCGTCGGGTATAGACCAGTTATAGATCAGCCGTTGGCACAACCCTAACGAAGCATTGGGTACAAATCGAGGATACTTCAGCCGTCGGCTCAACCCCAGCCAAGCGTCGGGTACAGACAGGTGACAGTTCAGCAGTTGGCACAATCCCAGTGAAGCGTCGGGTACAGACCGGTGATAGATCAGTCGTTGGCACAACCCCAGCGAAGCGTCGGGTACGGACCGGTGATATTTCAGCCATTAGCACAACCCCAGCGAAGTGTCGGGTACAGACCGAGACAGTTCGGCCGTTGGCTAAACCCCAACAAAGCGTCGAAAGGGATCCGGTGACGGAAGCAATATAATAATTCATCACCAATGATGGAATCTGTTATACACATCCTCAGAGGGAGCACCGAGATGAAGTGGTGAATCAACTTATTGTGGCCAACTACCGGTGTAGATTATTATCAAGATAGGCATCGGGAGTACTCATTGGAATAACTCGGCCGCAACAATGTCATTCCCATTAAAATCACCTAGGCTATCATGGATGACATCATCCCCAACAGAAAATGACAAAAACAATTCGCGGTAGCCTATTAGCGTCATCCCCAGCAAAACAAGACGAGATCAGTCTGTGATATCAGCCTAACTCTGATAACCTGTCAGTGGTTCGCCTACCAATAATCGTCTAACAGTGCTTCCTAAAAAGATATCACGAATAACGTTATCCCCAACATAAAGTGACAAGAACATTCTGTGATAGTTTAAACTTGATTTCCTACCAGCAATCACATGATAATGCTGCAACAAGGGTTATCACGAATAACTTTATCCCCGGCAGAAACTAACGTAATCAATCAGTGATAACACTACCCTCTCGAAGTTATCTAACACTCAAATATCATGCCATGCATTGCGTTACCATTGCAGCTGCATTTTTAGTGTCTACTAATCCTTATCCAGTTCATTCCACTGCATTGCATGAACATGATAAAGAGGGGCATCTGTAGACACTTGAAATTTTGTTTCCCTGTTACTAACACTGTAGAAGGGCAAAACTATAATCAAATCAAACCTGGTCTCAATGTCGGGGAAGCAACTCAACCCCGGTCTCAATACCGGGCCATCAAATGAACCTCGGTCTCAATATCGGGCCATCAAATCAATCCTGGTCTCAATACCGAGCCATCAAATCAACCCCGATCTCAATACCGTGCAGTCAAATCAACCCTGATCTCAATATCGAATCATCAAATTGACCCCGATCTCAATACCGGGTCGTCAAATCAAACTCAGTCTTAATATCAGGCCATCAAATCAACCCTGTTCTCAATACCGGGCCATCAAATCAACCCCAGTCTCAATACTAGGAAGTCAAATCAACCCTGATCTTAATACCGGATCGTCAAATCAAACCCGATCTTAATACCGGGCCATCAAATTAACTGCGGTCTCAATATCGGGTCATCAAATCAACCCCGGTCTCAATACCGGGCCATTAAATCAACCCCGGTCTCAATACTGGGCAGTTAAATCAACCCCGGTCTCAATACCGGGCCATCAAATCAACCCCAGTCTCAATATCGGGCAGTCAAATTAACCTCGGTCTCAATATCGGGCCATCAAATCAACCCCGGTCTCAATATTGGGCAATCAAATTAACCCCGATCTCAATATCGGATCATCAAATCAACCCTAGTCTCAATACCGGGTAGTCAAATCAACCTCGGTCCTAATACTGAACCATCAAATCAACCCCAGTCTCAATACCGAGCCATCAAATCAATCCCGATCTCAATACTAGTCAGTTAACTCAACCCCGATCTCAATACCAGGCCATTAAATCAACCCCGGTCTCAATACCGGGCTGTCAAATCAACCCCAGTCTCACTATCGGGCCATCAAATCAACCCCGGTCTCAATATCGGGCCATCAAATTAATCCTGGACTGAATATCGGGCAGTCAAATCAACTCCAGTCTCAATACCGGGTCATCAATTAAACCCCGGTCTCAATACCTGGCAATCAACTCTGCCCCAGTGTTAACCTGGGAAATACAGGTCAGCCCCGGTGTCAACCCAGGAAGTACAGGTCTGCCCCGGTTTCAATTCGGGAGGTACAGGTCAACCCCGGTCTCAACCCAGGAGGTACAGGTCAACCCCAGTGTTAACCCAAGAAGTAAGGTCAACCCCGGTGTCAACCCGGAAAGTACAGGTCAGCCCCTGTCTTAACCCGGGAGGTATAGGTCAGCCCCGGTCTCAACCCAAGAGGTACAGGTTAACCCCGGTCTCAACCCGGGAGATACAGATTAGCCCCGGTCTCAACCTGGGAGGTACAAGTCAGCTTCGATCTCAACCCGAGAGGTATAGGTCAGCCCCAGTCTCAACCTGGGAGGTACAAGTCAGCCCCGATCTCAATTCGAAAGGTACAGGTCAGCCCCGATCTCAACTCGGGAGGTATAGGTCAGCCCCGGTCTCAACCTGAGATATACAGGTTAGCCCCGGTCTCAACCCGGGAGGTATAGGTTAGCCCTGGTCTCAACCCGAGAAGTCAGGACAACTTTGGGGACAGTCCTGAAGCATAACAACATCTCCAGAGGACAACCTGGAGTGGCCAAGTCAACCTCAGAGGCAACACTGAGGACAAACATACTCGAATGGGATCCAAACCTTGGAAACAACCCCAAGAAGTCAACCGAATGCCATGTCGACAGTAAGGGCAACCCCGTGAGGGACAAAATGGTTATTTTACCAACTTTCAGATGATTCAATAAAGCTCAAGCAGAATTGATGCCACAAAGGTCAGAACAAACCATAACAATGATCCCAAGTGCAAACAGCGCTAGACAGCTCAACGGATAAATTGCGGGAATTCGAGGACCCGGTTCTGAACCAATCTTTTTGGACCCGAAAATTTTCTATCCCATGTCATTATGACACTCTCGGCAAGTGCTTTCCATAAAGGTACATCACGCCTCAAACGGAAGCTCCGATCAAAAGTTAAAAAGTTTTAACTTCGACCTCACGTTGCTCGGAGTGCACGTACTTCAAGATGACAAAACTCATCGCAGGGCCCACGCCACGTGGAGCTGCACCTCTACCTGCAGCTGCCGCAGGTAGAGTGGAGGCTCCCTAGTCTATAAATAAGTGGTGACCCCCACCCCCTCATTTCATAATTCAAAAACGATATCTGAACCCCTGCCTGTTTGGTTTTCCAACTATTTTCTTATCTTCCAAACCCAAATTTTTTCACTCTAACACGTAGATATACCCACATACTATCACATATCAGAAAATAACCGGTAGATTTGGACATTTAAAGCCTACGATTTGGCAAAAAGTCCGTGTAGCAGTCCATTGTAAGTATTTTTACGATCAACAAGTTTATTCTACTTCTTCGTACTTTTATACACTTGCATATTAAGTTTCGTTTTCTAAATATGCCCGGAACTTAGTTCCGCGATCGTTTTTGTTAACTTTTGATACATTTTACTACCTAAATGCATTTTCTGGCAATTTTACAACTTGGATTGACGATCCGTCGCTTCCAGCTGCTTTCATATACTTGCATCTTTATACTGAGCAACTTCGCCAGACTGGGTTATCTTCCCAGTTCGGTTTGGCTTTTTTTGTGTATATTTTACTTTATATATACTAACTTTTCAATTCTGTCAAGCCCAGATGTCAAATCCGTGGTAGTTTACTGTTTATATATATATTTATACATATATAAGCAACATTCACCATACTGGGTTATCTTCTCAGTCTTGGTTGACTACATTTCTGTCTATATATATATATATTTATATTTCAGTCCGGCCTGGATCATTCTGTTATCTTTGTACTATTTTTTCACTATTCACCATTAATGGGTTATCTTCCCAGTCCTGGTTAATTACTTTTCTATATATATTTGCATTCCAGTTCGGCCTAGATCATTCTGTGGCCTTTTTATTGCTTTTATATATATTTATGCATCTATGGGCAACATTCACCACCACTGAGTTAGCTTTCCAGTCTTGGTTGACTACTTTTCTGTCTGTATCTCTATTTATATTTCAGTCCGGGCACAGGCGTGAAAACCCATCGCCCTTTTTATTGTTTTTCTATATATATTTTAATTCTGTCTAGCCTGGATCATTCCGTGGCTTTTATACAGCTTTTATAAATATATATATATATATATATATATATATATATATATATATATTTCAATTCTTGTCCGGGCACCAGCGTGAAAACCCATCACCCTTTACAACTTTCGTATATATAATTATATATATATATTACTTTACTAATTTTTGTTAAATTGTTGCTTTAAATATTCATTTTATATAAATCGACACTGACATTTTTGCGGGCAAACTAGATTTATTTAAATCTTGCCAACTCTAGCTTTCAAACGGTTTAAAATAGGTACAGACAGAACCGAGAAGCTAGAATGGCTGATATTTATTTAAATCTAACATTTTTCTAGTTTCAGTTATAAAAGTAACCTCGCGGCCCTTAGTTCGCTATCTAGTGGGAACAAGACGCTTTGGCCATGTGTGAGCCAAGATTTACTGAATGAATCCTTGGTTCTGGCAATATTTGGATATATATCTATTTCTGTACAAATTTGAGTTGTGAGGGTTTATTGGCTACTCATATGTGAGCCTCGAAATCGTGGGATTCATGATCAAACTGATTAGAATCTGATTCCCACGATGGACAAACTCCACTTTACAAATGTACCCTGCTAGTTTTTCTGTAAAATGTACATCTGATAGACTTTAAAACTGTTATCCGGGTTTAAGGTCTCAATTTAATGAGAATAATAGTTTGTCGTGTCAGAGTCACTCTGATGGCTGTCATGCCCATAAGAAGACCGACACTTATTTATTTTCTGTGGTCGAGGATGCTTTCGCAGCCCGACAATCACCATTCAAATTGAGCCAAAAGGCTGAAATGATAAGACTGAAATATCAATATGCTTCAATTCCTATGTTAGTGTAAGGGTTTGAAAACCGGCTTTCAAAACATCATGTTAAATAATCTTATTGAAAAGATAAGCTTTTGCAAATCAAATCAAAGACTTTTACAAATCAAATCATAGACTATTTGAAAATCAAATCAAACCCTTCGTATATAGGTTCAACGATGCATAAAACATGCTTTCCATCAAACATAGGCCCAATTTCATTTAAGCATTCACATTCACATTGCAGATTTAAAAGGGAAATATTGAAAAGATGTGGTACCGTGTTTACACGGGAGTTGTGGGGTGTGTAACACCTTCCCCACACTTAACCAAGCCCCCGAGCTCAAAACTTTATTTTCAAAGATCAAGTTTCGACAGTGTCCAGCAATTGGGCCTCTTAAAAACAAACTTGGTTGAGTTGGTACAACCATTTTAAAATCTACCAACTGGCGACTCTGTAAAACGTTCAAATCGTCGACATGATACATGTAGGCCTTTTCCTAAAAAATCCTTCAAAATCTTTTTTGCAATAAAAAGAGTAAGGGTAGAGATAACTTAGGACGAGAGAAAGATCCGGGTTGTGACCCGACCAGCGAATTTTTTTCCTACGTCGACAACTGACACTGTAGGAGGGCAAAACTGTCTTTTTAAATAAATCCCGATCTCAATATTGGGCAATTAAATCAACCCCGATCTCAATACCGGGGGCAGTTAAATCAACCCCGGTCTCAATACCAGGCCGTTAATCAACCCCGGTCTCAATATCGAGCAATCAACTCAACCCCGGTCTCAATATTGGAGAGTTAAATCAACCCCGATCTCAATACCGGGCAGTCAAATAAAACACGGTCTCAATACCAGGCCATCAAATCAACAGTCTCATCACCGGGCCGTCACTCAACCCCAGTCTCAATACCGGGCCGTCAAGTCAACCCCGGTCTCAATACCGGGTCACTAATTCAGCCCCTGTCTTTACCCAGGAGGTATAGGTCAGCCCCGTTCTCAACCCAGGAAGTACAGGTCAACCCCGATCTCAACCCGGGAAGTACAGGTCAGCCTCGGTCTTAACCCGGAAGGTACAGGTCAACTCTGATCTTAACCAGGGAAGTACAGGTGAGCCCCGATCTCAACTCGAGAAGTACAGGTCAGCCCCGGTCTTAACCTAGGAAGTACAATTCAGCCCCAGTCCCTGGTCTCAACCTGGGAGGTACAGATCAGCCCCGATCTCAACCCTGGTGATACAGGTCAGACCCGGTCTCAACCCGGGAAGTCAGGGCACCTTTGGAAACAATCCTGAATCATCCCGAAATCTCTAGAGGAAATCCTGGAATGACCAAGTCAGCCTCAGAGATAACACTATTGAAAAACAAACTCGAATTGGATCCAAACCTTGGAAACAACCCCAAGAAGTTAGCCAAAGGCTATGCCAACACTGAAGGCAACCCCGGGAGGGGCAAGACAGTCATTTTATCAACTCTAAGCCGATTCGGTCAAACTCAAGCCGAATTGAAGACACCAAGGTCAGAACAAACCATAACAATAATCCCGAGTGCAAACAGTGTAAGACAGCTCAATGGATAAACTGCGAGGAATCGAAGACCTAGTTATGAACCCATCTTCTTGGACATAAAAAATGTTTTGTCGCATGTCATTGTTACACTCTCAGTGAGGGTTTTCTGAAAAGGTACATCACGCCTCAAACAGACGCTCCGATCAAAAGTTACAAAGTTTTGAAAACTGACCTCGCGTTGCTCGAAGTGCACGTACTCCGATGCAATAAAACTCGCTGCGAGACCCAAGCCACGTGGATCCGCATCTCTACTTGCGACTGCCACAGGTATTGTGGAGGCTCCCAGAGCTATATATATGAGGTGACCCCCAGCTCATTTCATAAATTCAGAAACACTCTGAACCCCTGCCCGTTTGGTTTTCCAACTCTATTCTTGTCTTCCAAACCCAAATTTTTTCACTATAACACGTAGATATATCCACATACTACCACATATTAGAAAATAACCGGTAGATTTGGACGTTTAAAGCCTACAATTTGGTAAAAAGCCCGTGTAACAGTCCAATGTATGTTTTTTTATGATCAGCAAGTTTATATTACTTCTTCGCACTTTTATACACTTGCATATCAAGTTTCATTTTCTAAATATGCCCGAAACTCAGTTCTGTGGCCGTTTTTGTCAACGTTTGGTACATTTTAGTGCCTAAACGCATTTTCTGGCATTTCTACAACTCGGATTGACAATCCGTCGCTTTTAACAGCTTTCATATACTTGCATCTTCGTGCTGAGCAACTTCACCGGACTGGGTTATCTTCTTAGTCCGGGTTTGGCTTTTTTATATATATATATTTAACTGTATATATATACTAATTTTTTAATTCTGTCAAGCCCGGATGTCAAATTCGCGGTAGTTTACTGCTTTTATATATATATATATATATATATGCATATATAAGCAACATTCACCTCACTGGGTTATCTTCCTAGTCTTGGTTGACTACTTTTCTGTCTATATTTAACTATATATATATATATTTACATTCTAGTTTGACCTGGATCATTTGTGGCCTTTTTATTGCTTTTGTATATATATATATATATATATATATGCATATATAAGCAGCATTCACCACACTAGGTTATCTTTTTTGACTACTTTTCTGTCTATATTTAATTATATGTATATATTTACATTCCAGTTTGGCCTGGATCATTCTGTGGCTTTTTTACTGAGATTAAATGTATATATGCATATATAAGAAACATTCACCACACTAAGTTATCTTCCCAGTCTTGGTTTGACTACTTTTCTGTCTATATGTAACTATATATATTTCAATTCTAGTCCGTGCACAAGCGTGAAAACCCATCGCCTTTTTTATAGTTTTTATGTATAAATTTCATTTATGTCCAGCCTGGATAATTCTGTGGCTTTTTACAGCTTTTATGAATATATATATATATGTATATATATATATATATTTACTTTCCAGTCCGGGCACAGGCGTGAAAACCCATCGCCCTTTACAGCTTTTGTATATATATAATTTTATATATATTGCTTTACTCATTTTGTTAAATTATTGCTTTAAATATTCATTTGATATGAATCGGCACTGATATTTCCGCGGGCGAACTAGATTTCTTTAAATCTCGCCAACTCTAGCTTTCAAACGGTTCAAGATAGGTCCAGACATAACCGGGAAGCTAAAATGGCTGAGATTTATTTAAATCTAGTATTTTTCTAGTTTCAGTTACAAAAGCTACCTCGAGGCCCTTAGATCACTATCTAGTGGGAACGAGATGATTCGGCCTGGTGCGAGCCAGGATTTATTGATGAGTCCTTGATTCTGGCGATATTTGGATATATTTCTGTACAAATTTGAACTGTGCAGGTTTATTGGCTTCCCTATGTGAACCTAGGAATCGTCGGATTTATGATCCAATTGATCAGAATCTGATTCCCACGATGGACAAACTCTATTTTACGAATGTACCCTGCTAGTTTTTTTTTGTAAAAATGTGCATACAAAAGACCTTAAAACTGTTATCCGGATTTAAGGTCTCAACATAGTGAAAATATGGTTTGTCGTGTCAGATTCACTCTAATGGCTATCATGCCCATGAGAAGACCGATACTTGTATATATTTTATGGATAAGGATGCTTTGCAGCCCGACAATCACCATTCAAATTGAGCTAAAAGGCTGAAAAAAGAAGAAACTGAAGTATCGATGTGCTTCAATTCTTATGCTAGCGTAAGGGTTTGAAAACCTACTTTTCAAAATATCATTTCAATAATCTTATCGGAAAAAAAAACTTTTGCAAATCAAATCAAACACTTTTGCAAATCAAATAAAACACTTTTGCAAATCAAATCAAACACTTTTTGCAAATCAAATCAAACCCTTCGTATATAGGTTCAACGATGCTTAAACATACTTCCAATAAAACATAGGCCCAATTTTCATCCAGCATTCACACACACATTGCAGATTTAAAAGAAAAATATTGAAAAGTTGTGGTACCGTGTTTACACGGGAGTTGTGGGGTGCCTAGCACCTTCCCCACACTTAACCAAGCCCTGAACTCAAACTTTGTTTTCAAAAATCAAGTTTCGACAGTGTCCAGCAATTGGGCATCTTTCAAACAAAACTCGGTTGAGTTGGTACAACTATTTCAAATCTACCAACTGGCGACTCTTTAAAACGTTTAAATCGTCGACATGATACATGTTGGCATTTTCCTAAAAAACCCTTCAAAACCTTTTTCATAATAAAAAGAGTGAGGGTAAAGATAATTTCGGAGGAGAGAAAGATCTGGGTTGTGACCCGACTCGCGAATTTTTTCCCGACGTCGGCATGGGCCTCTTTCAAACAAAACTCGGTTGAGTTGGTACAACCATTTCAAAATTACCAACTGGCGACTCTGTAAAAAGTTCAAATCGTCGACATGATACGTGTTGGCCTTTTCCTAAAAAAACCCTTCAAAACCTTTTTCACAATAAAAAGAATAAGGGTAGACAAAACTTAGGAAGAGAGAAAGATCTGGGTCTGACCTGACCCATGGATTTTTTTCCGACGTCGACAAAGCAAATATGTAATTTAAGATCAAATATCAAATAAAAGTTCAAGACTTTTATATGGAAAGCTTCAGATAAGCAGATATGTAGTTTATGATAAAAAAATCAAATAAAAGTTCAAAACTTTTATATGGAATGCTTCAGATAAGCAGATATGTATTTTATGATCAAAATGGAATGCTTTAGATAAGCATATATGTAAATTAATGCAATTTTGTAAAGATTTTCTTTTCTTTTAAAGAGTGTGTTTCTATGGTTTGAATAATTCTAGAAAACTTTTCTCTTTAGAGTGTGTTTTTATGGTTTGACAAATATCACTTTGAGTTTAGATAACCATATGAAATCACTTATAATGCAACAAGTATTTTTGTTTAATAAAGTAAGTTTGAGTAAACTACTTGTATATGAATGATATCAAATATAACACTTTTATCAATTAAATAATACTTGATAAAATTTGTTTCACCCACGTATATATATTATATTATATTTGATCTATGTTGTGAAAATTTGGCCACTCATGATTTAAAGACCGTTTCAGAGAATTTCATAGAAATAACATCCGAATTATACCGGTATCTAAGTACTGACCAAATTATTTGTTTTACAATCTGATAATTATATAAGTATTTTTTAATACTTATATAATGTATCAATATTAATAAAAAGCCAGTTAGGATTTAAAGACCGTTTCGGAGAATTACATAGAAATAACATCCGAATTACATACTTTTTATAATATTTAAGTACATACTTTTTATAATATTTAATAGATTAAATATATATATATATATATATGTGTGTGTACAACAATTAAGTATGATAAATTTTCACCCACTTTTATATATTATATTATATTTGATCTATGTTGTGAAAATTTGGCCACTTAGGATTTAAAGACCGTTTCGGAGAATTTCAATGAAATAACATTGTTGGGTAAAATCTAGTTACGCACAACACGCAAGTATACGTGGTCAACAAGTAATAACGTGAAAGTAAAGTATCGTTCCCACGAGGAATTATTTAATAAAAATCACCAAGTACTAACCCGTAACCAACTCAATTTTATTTAAACGAATGAATTAACAATATATAATTAATCTAATTCTAATTACCACTAGTTAAATTAAGATTATGGAGATTTAAGATCAGAACTTCGCTTATCGCTTCATTTAAGTTAATACACTTCCTATCTATTATAATCACTATTCTGAATTGTTAATCAAGAACACTTAAGCAGATATAACCACCTTCTGATGCATTATACTCAAACTCACTCGCATCCACAGATGATAGAATTAAGCAAAACACCCTAAATAACTAATCCACTATATCTCTATGTGAATTACAATTAAAAAGGATTTCATGCACAAGTTCTCTATCAGATTACATATGGCGTAAAGGTAAATTCTTATCCTAAACACAAATCATGAATTCCATCTACGCAGAAATCACAAACATATGCTATTATGATCAGATCAAAATCCATATGTCCTCTTCCGATTTCATATGGATTATCACGGTGATTGATAGCTAGGCAATTAAGAAATTAATTTCAAATCACAATAGACAATCTCAACAATAGATCATAACAATTGATAGAGAAACATATTAAAATAAACTACACAATAAGATTCATTGTAATCTTAAAAAAATAATTAATTCATTATCATTGAGTCAAATCCAAGAATCCACAATTGAATAAACATTAAAAAATAAGAAAAAGATTAGAGAAGAGAATTGAATTGAATCTATCATCAGTCAACAAATATCATGCTCCTTCTTGCTCCTGCTCTTGCCCTTCAATGGCTCCAAGTGCTTCAATCTCCAAAATCCCCACTAAACTAGGGTTTATTATTTTATTTTTAAAACTAAACTAAAACTAATCTAATATTAATTACTAAGCTATACTATATAATATATATATATATACAAGCTCCTCCGTGGCTCTCCTATATTAATTGAATAATATCTAATATATATTATATCCCCCACCACGTCAGTAAGTCCAAGTCCCTTATTCAAACATAAACTAGCAGCCTTCCTTGACTTCTTGTATCCAAGTCCTACGTGAAGTAGGATAATAGCCATGCTACTACCTAATTAAGTCCTATTACTATCATCTTTATATATGTGCAGCTGCTCCACCTTTTGTTAGCCCACAATCTGAGACGGAACAAGAGAACAGCCAGCTGCTTGCGTGCGTAGGAAAAGGAGTCCAGCTTCAGCTGCTTGCGTCACGAAGTGCATCTCCACTTGCGCCTCATCTGAGTCAGCAAAGGAGAAAAGAATTAAGCAACTCTGCCGCCTCCCTGCCCCAGCGGGGATATTCTACCTTGAGGCCACGCCCCAGCGGGGTCCGCTACTGTCCAACCCCTTGATTTGCATTTAACTCACACGGATCCTCATATTTGTTGTATCTCCTTTGCAAACTTATTGCACAGTGGGATGCTAGTTTACAAAATTCGTGACATACATATATGCTGAATCTTTTTAATCCGTGAGCTGCTTGGGCTTTTAATGGTCACATGTATATAGAATTTAGTTGCTGAATAGATGGGCCATAATGATCTGAATATTAAGCTCCCGCCAATAATAATAAATTCGTTAATTGCCAGGATTCGTGGCCCACTTTTGCATGTACTCTGCCAAATTGAATTGAATTGTTTGTGGCCCATATTATTTGAGAATGAATTGAATTAATTGTCCAATTAGGTCACTCCAATAAGCTGTGCATGTGCGTGGCCCACGTACAAGTTGAGCGAACATGCTCCAATACCCGCTCCAGTGGTCCATGCTTTCTTTAATCCCCTGCCCCAGCGGGTAGACTTGGTGTGCATGCCTAAACTTGATCTTTTAACGCTCATTTTGCCTCCATTCCATTACCTGCACATAAACGTATAAACCTAGTAGAAATGATTGGTAAATTACTCAAAAACATTTAGAATCAAGCTATAACGACTACCAATTCGTAGGTATGAAATCCACTCATCAAATACCCCCAAACTTGAGACTTTGCTTGTCCTCAAGAAAAAACACAATTAAAAATTCTCTAGCAATGATCCACTCAAGCATTGAATCAATATGAATTTGAACACTGACCTCAAAGATTACAACAAATGATAACCTACAGAAAATTTCAAAACAATGCTATGTCTAAAATTTCAACTACTTTCATTAGTTCCACATCTACTCATGATCCCTTAAGTGCTGTGTGCATCCAATTGTTCAAACTAGTCATGATTTAGATAAGATCAACCAACACTCATAAAAGATTTTCAAAAACAACTCTCAAAACTTCTTATCAAATCAATCACCGCTAATAAAGACAAAACATAATTTTTTTTCTTGAGGATAAACCGGATATTTAAACAATTAAACACACAGAAACCCTTCCCAAATACTTCAAAAATATTTTTTTTTAATCTTTTTAGTGAGTGCGTTTTACGCTCCATCTCACTTTTCAGTTTCACTTAAACAAGTGTGTTTTACGCTCCATCTCGTGCTTGTGTTTATAGGGAGTGCGTTTTACGCTCCATCTCGACCCACCACATGATTCAATTATTCAACTAGGGAATGTTCCAATTTTTTTTCAAAAATACCCAAAGATTTCCCCCAAACTTATGTGAGTGCCTAATTTTCACTTTGAATGATGCTAAAATAAGGTCTCTCAAGATGCAATGATATATTTCATAAGCATTTAGCCAAAAAAATTTAACCCCGACTAGCTAAACAATTGGATGTGTAAAATTTTTCAAAAATTTTGCAAGTAGTGTAAAAACCAACTAATGAGTCGAAATATAGACTATGCATGCTCATCAATTCTCCAAGAGTTAACAACTCATTAACCACTCACTTATCATTGGCCAAAATCACATTCCATCAAAACATTGCCCAAGTAAATACCATACTAAATAATACAAACTTAAAATAGACATTGTCCTCAATGGCTAAAATAAAAAAAAGTAAAGTAGAGGAATTCCCTGAAAATATTGCAATTTTCCTCTTTGTCTACTAAGTCTGAAGAATAGGCTAGGCACATTAGAATGAATCGGGCACCACCCTTGAGTTGGACTTGACTAATCTGAGAACATGATAGAAGCATGTTTATTAAATCCTAAAAAAATAAAAAATCTATCAAATAATATGAAACCTAAAAAAACTAAAAATAAATAAATAAACTTGGGTTGCCTCCCAATAAGCACTTGATTTACAGTCTTTCAGCCTGACTTTGTCTGGTCCACACTATCTAATTCCTCTTCGGAAGTTGAGGAACCCTCCATCCATCAGTAGCAAATAATCCTTTGGGAGGTTCCCACACGCGATGGCCAGTACATCAAAGTCACCTAGCACGCTCTTATTCTGTATGATCTCATTCAAAAACGTCCAACAGCTAGGTGTTTTCTCCATTGTGTATGTGATCACTTTGGGGCATGGAAGATTGTCACACACAATGGGCTCTTCATTTATCTTCTCTTTCTCATCCCACCATGGCTTTAAAATTGTACTCGCTCTTATGTCATAAAAAGCATCGCCGACGACATGACTACTAAGCGGGCATGGTTTTGTAAATCTGACTGACTCTTTGATCTTTGGTGGAGACCCAGTTAGATCTTCGTCGACCTCTATTTCATTAACCTTATTTGTCTCCTCACTTTCGATATCTTGTGGCTCATCCAGTCGCAGATTTTGTTCGGGTTCTCCATCAGTTTCGTCATCCATGTCATAAAGCCAAGTGTTTGGAGGAAGGTTGTTTACGGCTTTAGTCATTTGCTCCATCTGATTCTCAAGATTTTGAATTTCCCTCTCTAGGTTTTGCATTAACCTCTCTTGAGTAATCCGCCACTCCTTATTCAGCGCTCTGAACTTGAACAACAATTCCCACATCCTTGAATTTTCTTCTTGTGGCAATGGAGGTGAACATGAAAATTTCGGTGTGTATGATGGATTTGGAGCGTAGTATTGGTCTTCATAATTGTAGCTCCATGAAGAATCCGGGTGATACCCCCAATCTTGGTGATAGTTAGGATCAACATAGTTGTTGAGGTAATCACAACTATATTGTACTGGTTCAAAACTGACGGTGTATTGATGACTCAGATGATTGCCAGCACAATAATTACACGTGACGGCTATCCTTCGACTCCGTTGCGCTTCAAGAACATCCAACTTCCTCGAAAGTTCAATATGTGCTGATATTGCAGGAAATGTATTAAGTCCATCAATCCCTATTTCCCTTGGTTGAGTCATGTTCGTATATGGCCATGGATAATTGAATCCTGCCATAGTACCTGAAAATAGAGTAAAATAGGAAGAGAATAAAAAAAAAATAATTAAATTAAGACTAATTTGATTGAAATTAATATTGGTAAAAAATTATTAAATTAATTCCCCGGTAACGACGCAAAAAACTTGTTGGGTAAAATCTAGTTACGCACAACACGCAAGTATACGTGGTCAACAAGTAATAAAGTGAAAGTAAAGTATCGTTCTCACGAGAAATTATTTAATAAGAATGACCAAGTACTAACCCGTAACCATTTCAATTATATTTAAATGAATGAATTAACAATATATAATTAACCTAATTCTAATTACCACTAGTTAAATTAAGATTACGGAGATTTAAGATCACAACTTCACTTATCGCTTCATTTAAGTTAATACACTTCCTATCTATTATAATCACTATTCTGAATTGTTAATCAAGAACACTTAAGCGGATATAACCACCATCAGATGCATTATACCAAAACTCACTTGCATCCACAGATGATAGAATTTAGCAAGACACCCTAAATAACTAATCCACTATACCTCTATGTGAATTATAATTAAAAAGGATTTCACGCACAAGTTCTCTATCAGATTACATATGGTGTAAAGGTATATTCTTATCCTAAACACAAATCATGAATTCTATCTACGCAGAAATCACAAACATATGCTATTATGATCAGATCAAAACCCATATGTCCTCTTCCAATTTCATATGGATTATCACGGTAATTGATAGCTAGGCAATTAAGCAATTCATTCCAAATCACAATAGACAATCTCAACAATAGATCATAACAACTGATAGAGAAGCATATTAAAATAAACTACACAATAAGATCCATTATAATCTTAAACAAATAATTAATTCATTATCATTGAGTCAAATCCAAGAATCCACAATTGAATAAACATTAAAAAATAAGAAAAAGATTAGAGAAGAGAATTGAATCTATCATCAGTCAACAAATCTCATGCTCCTTCTTGCTCCTGCTCTTGCTCTTCAATGGCTTCAAGTGCTTCAATCTCCAAAATCCCCTCTAAACTAGGGTTTATTATTTTATTTTTAAAACTAATCTAATATTAATTACTAAGCTGTACTATAATATATATATATATATATATATATATATATACAAGCTCCTCCGTGGCTCTCCTATACTAATTGAATAATATCTAATATAGATTATATACCCCACCACGTCAGCAAGTCCAAGTCCCTTATTCAAACATAAACTAGCAGCCTTCCTTGACTTCTTGTATCCAAGTCCTACGTGAAGTAGGACAATAGCCATGCTGCTACCTAATTAAGTCCTATTATTATCATCTTTATATATGTGCAGCTGCTCCACCTTTTGATAGCCCACAATCTGAGATGAAACAATAGAACAGCTAGCTGCTTGCGTGCGCAGCAAAATGAGTCCAGCTTCAGCTGCTTGCATTACGAAGTGCATCTCCACTTGCGCCTCATCCGATTCAGCAAAGAAGAAAAGAATTAAGCAGCTTTGCTGCCTCCCCACCCCAGCGGGGATATTCTGACTTGAGACCCCGCCCCAGGGGGGTCCGCTACTGTCCAGCCCTTTGATTTGCATGTAACTCGCACGGATCCTCATATTTGTTGTATCTCCTTTGCAAGCTTGTTGCACCGTGGGAGGCTAGTTTACAAAATTCGTGACATACATATATGCTGAATCTTTTTAATCAGTGAGCTGCTTGGGCTTTTAATGGTCACATGTATATAGAATTTAGTTGCCGAATAGATGGGCCATAATGATATGAATATTAAGCTCCCGCCAATAATAATAAATTCATTAATTGTTAGGATCTGTGGCCCATTTTTGCATGTACTCCGCCGAATTAAATTGAATTGTTTGTTGCAATATTATTTGAGAATGAATTGAATTAATTATCCAATTGGGTCACTCCAATAAGCTTTGCATGTGCGTGGCCCACGTATAAGTTTAGCGAACATGCTCCAAGACCCGCTCCAACGGTACATGCTTTCTCTAATCCCCCGCCCCAGCGGGTAGACTTGGTGAGCATGCCTAAACTTGATCTTTTAACGCTCCTTTTTCCTCCATTCCATTACCTGCACATAAACGTATAAACCTAGTAGAAATGATAAGCAAATTACTTGAAAACATTTAGAATCAAGCTATAACGACTACCAATTCGTAGGTATGAAATCCACTCATCAAATACTCCTAAACTTGAGACTTTGCTTGTCCTCAAGAAAAAACACAATTAGAAATTCTCTAGCAATGATCCACTTAAGCATTGAATTAATATGAATTTGAACACTAACCTCAAAGGTTACAACAAATAATAACCCACAGAAAATTTCAAAACAATGCTATGTCTAAAACTTCAACAACTTTTATTAGTTCCACATCTACTCATGATCCCTTAAGTGCGTGTGTGCATTCAATTGTTCAAACTAGTCATGATTTAGATAAGATCAACCAACACTCATAAAAGATTTTCAAAAACAACTCTCAAAACTTCTTATCAAATCAATCACCGCTAATAAAGATAAAACAGAATTTTTTTTCTTGAGGATCAACCGGATATTTAAACATTTAAGCAAACATGAATCCTTCCCAAGTACTTCAAAAAAAATTATCTTTTTAGTGAGTGTGTTTTACGCACCATCTCATTTTCCAGTTCCATTTAAACGAGTGCGTTTTACGCTCCATCTCGTGCCTGTGTTTATAGGGAGTGCATTTTACTCTCCATCTCGACCCACCACATGATTCAATTATTCAACTCGGGAAGGTTCTAATTTTTTTTCAAAAATACCCCAAGATTTCCCCCAAACTTCTGTGAGTGCCTAATTTTCACTTTGAATGATGCTCAAATAAGGTCTCTCAAGATGCAAGGATATATTTCATAAGCATTTAGCCAAAAAAATTCAACCCCGACTAGCTAAACAATTGGATGTGTAAAATTTTTCAAAAATTTTGCAAGTAGTGTAAAAACCAACTAATAAGTCGAAATATAGACTATGCATGCTCATTAATTCTCCAAGAGTTAACAACTCATTAACCACTCACTTATCATTGGCCAAAATCACATTCCATCAAAACATTGCCCAAGTAAATACCATACTAAATAATACAAACTTAAAATAGACATTGTCCTCAATGGCTAAAATAGGATAAAGTAAAGTAGAGGACTTCTCTGAAAATATTGCAATTTTCCTCCTTGTCTGCTAAGTCTGAAGAATAGGCTAGGCACATTAGAATGAATCGGGCACCACCCTTGAGTTGGATTTGACTAACCTGTGAACATGATAGAAGCAAGTTTATAAAATCCTAAAAAAATGAAATATTTATCAAATAATATGAAACCTAAAAAAAATAAAAATAAAAATTAAACTTGGGTTGCCTCCCAATAAGCACTTGATTTACAGTCTTTCAGCCTGACTTTGTCTGGTCAACGCTATCCAACTCCTCTTCGGAAGTTGAGGAACCCTCCATCCATCAATAGCAAATAATCCTTTGGGAGGTTCCCACACGCGATGGCCAGTGCATCAAACTCACCTAGCATGCTCTTATTCGGTATGATCTCATTCAAAAACGTTCAACAGCTAGGTGTTTTCTCCATTGTGTATGTGATCACTTTGGGGCATGGAAGCTTGTCACACACAATGGGCTCTTCATTTATCTTCTCTTTCTCATCCCACCATGGCTTCAAAATTGTACTCGCTCTTATGTCATAAAAAGCATCGCCGACGACATGACTACTAAGCGGGCATGGTTTTGCAAATCTGACTGACTCTTTGATCTTTGGTGGAGACCCAGTTAGATCTTCGTCGACCTCTATTTCATTAACCTTATTTGTCTCCTCACTTTCGATATCTTGTGGCTCATCCAGTCGCAGATTTCGTTCGGGTTCTCCATCAGTTTCGTGATTCATGTCATAAAGCCAAGTGTTTGGAGGAAGGTTGTTTATGGCTTTGGTCATTTGCTCCATCTGATTTTTAAGATTTTGAATTTCCCTGTGCTAGGTTTTGCATTAACCTCTCTTGAGTAATCCGCCACTCCTCATTCGACGCTCTGAACTTGGACAACAATTCCCACATCCTTGAATTTTCTTCTTGTGGCAATGGAGGTGAACATGAAAATTCTGGTGTATGATGGATTTGGAGCTTAGTATTGGTCTACATAATTGTAGCTCCATGAAGAATCCGGGTGATACCCCCAATCTTGGTGATAGTTAGGATCAACATAGTTGTTGAGGTAATCACAACTATATTGTACTGGTTCAAAACTGACGGTGTATTGATGACTCAGATGATTGCCAACACAATAATTACACGTGACTGCTATCCTTCGACTCCGTTGGGCTTCAAGAACATCCAACTTCCTCAAAAGTTCTTCAATATGTGCTGATATTGTAGAAAATGTATTAAGTCCATCAATCCCTGTTTCCCTTGGTTGAGTCATGTTCATATATGACCATTGATAATTGAATCCTGCCATAGTAACTGAAAATAGAGTAAAATAAGAAGAGAATAAAATAAAAAAATATATTTAGATTAAGACTAATTTGATTGAAATTAATATTGTTAAATAATTATTAAATTAATTCTCCGGCAACGACGCCAAAAACTTGTTGGGTAAAATCTAGTTACGCACAACACGCAAGTATACGTGGTCAACAAGTAATAAAGTGAAAGTAAAGTATCGTTCCCACGAGGAATTATTTAATAAGAATCACCAAGTACTAACTCGTAACCAATTCAATTTTATTTAAACGAATGAATTAACAATAGATAATTAACCTAATTCTAATTATCACTAGTTAAATTAAGATTACGAAGATTTAAGATCACAACTTCACTTATCACTTTATTTAAGTTAATACACTTCCTATCTATTATAATCACTATTTTGAATTGTTAATCAAGAACTCTTAAGCAGATATAACCACCTTCCAATGCATTATACCTAAACTCACTCGCATCCACATATGATAGAATTAAGCAAGACATCCTAAATAACTAATCCACTATATCTCTATGTGAATTACAATTAAAAAGGATTTCATGCACAAGTTCTCTATCAGATTACATATGGTGTAAATGTATAGTCCTATCCTAAACACAAATCATGAATTCCATCTACGCAAAAATAACAAACATAGGCTATTATGATCAGATCTAAACCCATATGTCCTCTTTCGATTTCATATGGATTATCACGGTAATTGATAGTTAGAAAATTAAGCAATTAATTCTAAATCACAATAGACAATCTCAACAATAGATCATAACAATTGATAGAGAAACATATTAAAATAAACTACACAATAAGATCCATTGTAATCTTAAACAAAGAATTAGTTCATTTTCATTGAATCAAATCCAAGAATCCACAATTGAATAAACATTAAAAAAATAAGAAAAAGATTAGAGAAGAGAATTGAATCTATCGTCAACCAACAAATCTCATGCTCCTTCTTGCTCCTGCTCTTGCTTTTCAATGGCTCCAAGTGCTTCAATCTCCAAAATCCCCTCTAAACTACGGTTTATTATTTTATTTTTAAAACTAAACTAAAACTAATCTAATATTAATTACTAAGCTATACTATATAATATATATATATATATACAAGCTCCTCCATGGCTCTCCTATACTAGTTGAATAATATCTAATATATATTATATCCCCCACCACGTCAGTAAGTCCAAGTCCCTTATTCAAACAAAAAATAGCAGCTTTCCTTGACTTCTTGTATCCAATTCCTACGTGAAGTAGGACAATAGCCATGCTGATACCCAATTAAGTCCTATTACTATCATCTTTATATATGTGCAGCTACTCCACCTTTTGTTAGCCCACAATCCGAGACTGAACAAGAGAACAGCCAGCTACTTGCGTGCATAAGAAAAGGAGTCCAACTTCAGCTGCTTGCGTCACGAAGTGCATCTCCACTTGTGCTTCATCCGAGTCAGCAAAGGAGAAAAGAATTAAGCAGCTCTGCCGCCTCCCCGCCCCAGCGGGGATATTCTGCCTGGAGGCCCCGCCCCAGCGTGGTCCACTACTGTCCAGCCCCTTGATTTGTATGTAACTCGTACGGATCCTCATATTTCTTGTATCACCTTTGCAAGCTTGTTGCACCGTATGATGCTAGTTTATAAAATTCGTGACATACATATATGTTGAATCTTTTTAATCCGTGAGCTTCTTGGGCTTTTAATGGTCACATGTATATAGAATTTAGTTGCTTAAGAGATGGGCCATAATGATATGAATATTAAGCTCCCGCTAATAATAATAAATCCGTTAATTGCTAGGATCCGTGGCCCGCTTTTGCATGTACTTCGTCGAATTGAATTGAATTGTTTGTGGCCCATATTATTTGAGGATGAATTGAAATAATTGTCCAATTGGGTCACTCCAATAAGCTTTGCATGTGCGTGGCCCACGTATAAGTTGAGCGAACATGCTCTAAGACCTGCTCCAGCGGTCCGTGCTTTCTCTAATCCCCCGCCCCAGCGGGTAAACTTGGTGTGCATGCCTAAACTTGATCTTTTAACGCTCCTTTCACCTCCATTCCATTACCTGCATATAAACATATAAACCCAGTAGAAATGATAGGCAAATTACTCTAAAACATTCAGAATCAAGCTATAACAACTACCGATTCGTAGGTATGAAACTCACTCATCAAACATCCGAATTATATCGGTATCTAAGTATTGACCAAATTGTGTGTTTCACAATCTGATAATTATATAAATATTTTTCAATACTTATATAACGTATCAATATTAAAAAAAAGCCACTTAGGATTTAAAGACCGTTTCGGAAGAGAAATTTCTTCCAAATTATATCGGTATCTAAGTACAAACTTTTTATAATATTTGATAGATTAAGTATATATATATATATATATATATATATATATAATTTTTGAAATCTTTTTGCCCAATGAGAATTTTAGAAAATTATTTGGAAAAGAATAGGAATCTACTTGCCTTAGGAAATGTTAATATTTTAATAAATTTAATTAACACTTGATAATTAATTTATCAAGGTCAAGAAAAATAAATTCAATTTTAGGATGAAAAAATATTTTTGATTGGAATAAAATAGGGTAATTAAAATCAATTTATATATTAATCCTACAGAGAGGATTCTACCTATTTTATATTAATCCTATTTACTAAGTTTGTTATCATCAACATCATCAAAATAAACTGATTAGTTTGGAGACCAATCAACAAGTAATTCATTTCTTAAGTTATGCTGAAACAATAGTAATAACTTCATAATAATTGGTAACAACTTGGTTCGGTGTAGTATATCGAGAAACATTCAAGTAGGGTTCAAGAACTTGTGTAAAGTAATAAGTTAAAGATAGAGTACTTGCATGTGCGAATAACGTTTATCTATCGCTACTTGAAGTGTTTATGATACCTAAATACGTTAAACATATTTATATCGATCATTAGTATTGATAACAATACTTAACTACTCAAACTATATAAGTCTGGTCTATGTTTGATATGATTTCGGTGTCCTAAAACCTTACCGGATATTTATTAAGTTAATATCACGGTTAAACTTTACTTATAAGCTTTATTATAATTTTAGATAATTTATTTATCATTTATAATAATTTCTGGAAGCTTATAATTTTTTTTAAGTATTTCATTATCCATTAGAATAATTTTAAATCATTAATTTTATACTTATATAATTAATAATTACTTAGAATAATTTTTAAAACATTAGTATTATTTTTAAATAATTAATAATCATTTAATATGATTTTTAAAACATTTATATCATTTTTTAATAATTAATTATTATTTATAAATAATTTATTTTATTAACTTATTATTTATAAAAATAATTATAGAATTTATGTCAAAATATTAAAAGTTAATTTTTATAACTTAAAATGATTTTTAAAACTTAATTTAAAATTATTTAATATTTATTTCTATTTATTTTAATTTATTTAATTTATTTTAATTAATTTTTACTTTGTTTATCTCTATAGGTCTTTAGCGATAGGAAGCGTCACTATAGCTGTTCTTCATTCCGAAGAACAACTTGGTCAAGGTCGAGTGGTCACTTTGACAAGGCTAGATCTTTAAGGTTGCTATGATTCTGGGTCTATAAGTGTTTCAATGGTGTAGTGTTTATGTAATACTACAACATGATACTAAATTTGGACTCTAATCATAACATATCAGGAAGTTACTCAAAGTGGATGTTAGAGTTGTTCTTGGGTTTCTGGGTAACCCAGAACAGTGGTCAATGTTGGTCAACGACTTTGTGGTTCTAATATCTTTCAATCTGTGTATTAGATGTGTGTTCTAATTGTTGCAGTGTGTAGTTTATATGTCATAGTACAAGTATGTAGCACTGGTTTGGACCGAGTAACATCCTAAAGTAAGGATCTAAGCCGGTTAAAGTCCTATCAGAGGTTGTTCTTGGTGTTATTCATTTTCTGGGTTTCCCAGAAAATGAAACCGTAAACGGTCAACGGGTTTTGACCATTAATTTTAGTCATCCTATGTATTTAACATGTGTTAAAGTGTATCAGAATTGTAGTATACGTGTCAGGGTATAATAACATAACACTTAGCTAGTTTAACAACATATAGAAGGAAAAATACAAGCCGGTCAAACTGCCTTGCTCAACTGTTCTTTTAATTTATGGGTAACCTAGAAATCAATCGTTCAATGACCTTTGACCACTTATATCTTTCATTCTGTTAATCCAATGAAGCTGATTATTGTTCTAGCTTACAAAGCTTATGTAATACTACAACTAGCATCCAACTAAATATTAACACATGAAAATCTACGGGCTCTGACAGTTAGGCTGTCAGGCCTATTTTTCAACTTGCTTAACACATCATTTTGACGCATCTAGATGTTATGGAAATATGATCTATCAACCCAGAACACTTACTAACATGTTATTACTCATAATTAAACAACAAAACAACAAATCTAACAAAGCATCAAAGATCTGAATTAGGGTTTATACCTTTCTTGAGCAAAATTTGATATCTAAACTTTGATTCTGATCTTGCTATTTCTTGGGCTTCTTATGGTAGGTAGTATGAGTGTATAGGTTAAAGGAATTCGTGGGTTTAGCCAGATATTAGGCTGCTATTTATAGATTTAGCAAGTTAGGGTTTTTAAGTCATTTTTCCATCTTTGCCTCCATAAATATCTATGCTAGTGAACTTGTGCTACTATGACCAGCTGTTTAGTGGCCAGATGAGATAAGAATGCTTGATGTGGTGGTGGCACATGCTTGTGAGCTACTTCACTTTTATTTGTAAGCTAATTTTTCCCTAATTCACCCTAAATGAGATTAGCGTTTTGATTTTTGTGTTTAGGATAACTTAATAATGTAATTAACAACTAATTTAAGTTTAGATAACATAAGTAGGGTTTAAGATAACCTAATTAGGGTTAGTACTTCTTAATTAGGGTTAGGATTTTGAAATTAGGGTTAGGTTTTGAAATCTAGGTTTAGGGTTTCCTAATTTAGCATTAGGGTTTCCTAATTTAGCATTAGGGTTTCCTAATTTAGGGTTTGTCACATAATTTAGGCTAAGCACGATAAATCATTTTATCAGTGTAAGCACAACAAAGCAGCTTGATAAAATAATATACTGAAATGTCCAAATACGGAATAAAATTTTGAAGCACGACATTTTTTGGAGAAAATTTATTTTGACCCAAGTCTTCAAGAGAGTATATAATAACACAATACACATTCAGAACGGAGAGATTTTATTGACAAACGAAGAATTTACATAACCGAGTCTTATTAGGGTTTTGGGATTTTACATAGACACTGGAAATAGGATACATGCAAATGTAATGCAATGCATAATATGCAATGTCATACATGCAATATGCTCTTATAGGGTTAGTTGCCACGGGTATTCTATCACTGACTGCTCCCGCCATTTTTGTTGGGGATGGAGTTGTCAATGATGGCTTCCACTGAACTCTCTTGATGCCTACTCGAACTGTAGTTTGCAAGGCTTTCATCATTGAACTTTTTTGATGCCTACTTGAACGGTAGTTTGCAAAGCTTTCATCACCGATCTTTCTCGATGCCTACTCGAAAGGTAGTTTTCAAAGATTTCATCACCGAACTTTCTTGATGCCTACATTGGGTTGAAGCTAATGGTTTTAAAATAACTGTTGGTGCTACCAAGACTGATTCTAAGAAATGTTGTAGAGATGTTTTCAGGATCCCTGCTGGGGAAATTTTTCTATAGCTGATACCACTGGACCTTTCTTAATTTGATGTTGGGGTTGTCACCAATATTCTTTGTCTTCAGATACACTTTCTGACTATAGACACTCGAAATTTTCCTTGCCCCAATACTAACCCGGTAGGAGGGCAAAATCGTTAATCAATCCAAATTCGACCACCGACGCCGGTCCTTCAACCTAAATCTGATTCCCAATATCGGTAATCAAGCTTCGATAGTCAATCAGACCATCAATCAAGCTTCGACAGTTAATCGGACCATCAATCAAGTTCCAACAGTCAATCAGACCATCAAACAAGTTTCGATAGTCAATCGGACCATCAATCAAGCTCCAACAGTTAATCGGACAATCAATTAAGCTCCGACATTCAATCGGACCATCAATCAAGTTTCAACAGTCAATCGGACCATCAATCAAGTTCCGACAGTCAAGCGGACCATCAATCAAGTTTCGACAGTCAATCGGACCATCAATCAAGTTCCGACAGTCAATCGGACCATCAATCAAGTTTCGACAGTCAATCAGACCATTCAAGCTCTGACAGTCAATCAGACCATCAATCAAGTTCTGATAGTCAATCGGATCATCAAGCTCAACCCTTGGTCTCAACTCGGGAAGTCAAAATCAACCCTGGTCTCAACCCGGGAAGTCAATTCAACCCCGGCAGCAACCCGGGAGGTACCAATCAACCCCGACCTCAATATCGGGTCGTAAAGTCAACCCTGATCTCAATCCGAGAATTCAAGGCAAACCAGACATCAACCGAGGACATGTCAAGACATCTCCGATCTCAATCCAGGAAACACAATTCATCCCCGGCAGCAACCCGGGAAGTCAAACTCAACCTCGGTCACAACCCGATAAGTGCAGGTTATCCCCGGTCTAAAACCGGGACGTCAGGTCAACTTCAGAAATCAACCTAAAGCATCACAACAACTCCAGAGCAAAACCTAGAACGACCACGTCAGCTTCAGAGACAACCCTGAGGTCAAAAGACTCGACTGGGATTCAAGTCTTGGAATCAGCTCTCGGAAGTCAACCAGCGACCATGTCGACACTACAGGCAGCCCCGAGAGGGGTACAAAAGTCATTTAATTAACTCTCAACTGACTTGGTCAAACTCAAGCCAAATTGATGCTGCCAAAGACAGAATGAATCCTAACGACGATCCCGAGTGGCAACTACGCAAGATAGCTCAACGGATAAACTACAGGGAATCGAAGACCTAGTTATGAACCCGTCTTCTTGGACTTAGAAAATGTTTTTTCCCATTTCATTGCAACACTCTCGGCGAGAGCTTTCTGGAAAGGTATCGTACGCCTCAAACGGACGCTCCGATCAAAAGTTAGAAAGTTTTTGAATGGACATCGCATTGCTCGGAGTACACGTACTTTGAGACAACCAAGCCGGGCATGTGGGCCCCACCTAGGGGAGCCGCAGCTCTACATGCGACTGCCACAGGTAGAGTGGAGGTTCCGTGGCCTATAAATAAACGTGTCCTCCGTTCATTTAAAAAAAATTCGAAAACGTTGCGAAGCCCTGCCAGTTTGATTTTCTGACTTTTACACCTCTTCCAAACCCAAATGTTTTCACTTCAACACGTAGATATACCCATATACTACCACATATCAAAAAACCACTGGTAGATTTGGACGTTTAAAGCCTACGATTTGGCAAAAATCCCGTATTGCTTTCCATTATAAGTATTTTTATGATCAGAAAGTCAATACTGCTACTTTGCACTGCTTTACACTTGCACACAAAGTTTCACCTTCTAAATATGCCCAAAACTTAGTTCCGTGGCCATTTTCGTCAAAAATTGATATATTTTTGTACATAAACTTCATTGACGATCCGTCAGCTCCAGTAGCTTCAATGCACTAGCACGCATATTCTGGCAACTTCGCCGGACTAGGTTATCTTCCCAGTCCGGGTTTGGCCCTCTTTTGTATATATTTAACTGTAAATGTACTAACATTTCATTCTTGTCAAGCCCGAATTTCAAATTCGAGGTAGTTTACCGCTTTTATATATATTTACGCATATATAAGCGACATTCACCATCACCGGTACTCATATCAGTCCTGGTTGACTACATTTCTGTCGATATATATATATTTTCAGTTGGCCTGGACTATTTCATGGCCATTTTACTGCTTTTGCTCACTTCCCCATACTGGGTGCTCTCCCCAGTCACTGGGTGACTTTTTTTATGTCAATTTTAATTCCAGTACAGGCACCGGCGTGAAAACTCATCGCACTTTTTACTGCTTTCATATATATATATATATATATATATAAATATTTTATTTCTATCACAGCCTGGATCATTTCGTGGCTATTTAAAGTTTTTATAAATATATATATTTCAATTCCAATCCGGGCTGGCGAGTGAAAACCCATCGCCCTTTTACAGCTTTTCTATATATATATATATATTTATATATATTGCTTTATTCAATTTATTCAACTGTTGCATTTAACATTCATTTATATATGAATTTGCACTAACATATCTGCGGGCGAACTAGATTTATCCAAATCTCACCACTTCTAGCTTTCAACGGTTCAAACAGGTACCGACAGAACTTAGAATCTATAATGGCTGAGATTTCTTTAAATCTAGTTATTTTTATAGTTTCAGCTTCAAAAGCAACCTCGCATCCCTTAGATCGCTATCTAATGGGAACGAGACACTTTGGCCATGCGCAGCTAGGATTTACTGATGAATCCTTGGTTCCATTGCGACGTGATGACACATACATTTATCTCTGTGCAAATTTGAACTGTTCAGGTTTATTGGCTATTCACATGTGAGCCTAGAAATCATGGGATTCGTGATCAAAATGATCAGAATTAGATTCCCATGATGGACAAACTCCGATTTACAGATGTACCCTGCCAGTTTTTTTGTAAAATGTACCTACACAGACATTAAAAACGGTTATCCGAATTTATGGTCTCAACATAGTGAAAATATAGATTGTCGTGTCAGCGTCCCTCCGATGGTTTTCATACCCATGAGGAGACCAACACTTTAAATTTTCGTGGTCGAGGATGCTTCGCAGCCTGACAAGTCACCACTTGTATGCAGCCTTAAGGCTATAAAAGATAAAATTGAAAGTGGCGATGTGCTTCAATTCCTATGTCAGCGTAGGGGTTTGATAAACAGCTTTCAAAATATCACTGTTAATTCAATTCAAAAGCTTTTGCAAATCAAATTAAATGCTTTTTTTACAAATCAAATCAAAGACTGATTTTCAAAATCAAATCAAACCCTTCATATATAGGCTCAGCGAAGCCTGTCAAAGCTTTCAATCAATCCAAAGGCCCAATTTTCAAAACAACATTCACTCACGCATTCTAGTTTTAAGGAAAATATTGAAAAGATTGCGGTACCATGTTTACACGGGAGTCGTGGGCTGCCTAACACCTTCCCCACACTTAACCAAGCCCCCAAACTCAAAACTCCAATTTCAAAGATTAAGTTTCGACAGTGTCCAACAATTGGGCCTCTTTTCAAATCAAACTCGGTTGAGTTGGTACAATCATTTTCAAAACTACCAACTGGCGACTCTGTTTAAATTAAATCGTTGACATATACACATGTTGGCCTCTTTCCTAAAAAACCCTTCAAAACCTTTTTTGCAATAAAAAGAATAAGGGTAGAGATAACTTAAGAAGACGATTTGAGTAAAACCGGGTAATAAACTGACCCGCGATATTTCTTAAATTTTCCAACGTCGACAGACGGTGACTCTGCTGGGGATAGTAGAGGGCTTAGACCGCTTTCAATTTTTTCAAACATTTCCCTTTCAAAACTATTGAATGCATGAAATCCTGCGTCTCCACAGTCAATGGATGAGTGAATGATGCGTCTTTCATTGAATGTATGAATGCTATGCCTTTACATTGAATGAATGAGAATGAATGCTTTAGTGCTTCACACCCATATTAGTGTTTTGCATAAACTTCCATTGCATGCATAAGCGGTAAGGCCGATGTATGTGAATGTATGTTGTGAGTCCCTCCACCAGGAGACTAACCCGGTCGGTGATAAGTAAGGACTCTGGGGACGACTAAGTCTCCGGGGCTGCCTCCTGAAAATGCACCGCCCAAATTCGCTCCAGTTGAACGATCGGATTAACTTCCCTTCTAGTAGATTGCAATAATCTGGGAACCTTTATGCCAAAACAAGCCGCGAGAGTAACCTATGATAGGTCAGCTTCTAATCAACCGAATTCGACAGGATGCTTCTTTATGCCTTCCTCTTTCAATTCCATGTCAAGTCTCCAATTACTGAGGAGCACAATGTAAATGACAATAATGAAAGATTTACTTTCCTGTCAAATATCCTGTCATCCTGCCATCAAAACAACTAATCTCGGTTTTGTAGGATAAACTTAAAAAACACACATTATAAATTCATCCAGTCATTACCTACCACAGGGAACTGACACTCCTACGTTTTGGTGTAGGTAGGGAAAAATTGGTCCTATCACTAGATCAAAGGCCATAAAAGCACCCAGTCCATCTACGGACATGGCTTCAAGTGCTTCACCAGAATCTACCCCTGTCTCTAGGGAAGAATTCGAAGGATTGAAAAATCAGGTAGCTGAGCTAGCCGGTTAGAGAGCAAAGCCAGGCCTTCAAAGAAAAACAATCTCAAACTCATCCAGAACCAGGAGCATCTTGTAGTGGTGCTGGCGGTCAAGATACAGAAAAGGCCGAAACTCAGATCCCTGGACCCCAGAACCAAGATACAATCTACAAAACTCCAGAAATCACCATCTAAGGCAAAGAACAGCAAGCTGGTGACCTTCTCAAGAAAATGCAACAAATGGAAGAAACTCTCCGATCTATTAAAGGGACTGGGGCATTTGGCAGTGTAAATTATTCTGACCTCTGTATATTCCCCGGGGCTCATTTTCCTAAGAAATTCAGAACTCCCGAGTTCGAGAAATATGATGGGTTGGGAGATCCATACACACATCTGAAAGTTCTCATCAGAGAACTCTGATCCTATGATGAGGACGAGAAACTTTGAATGCAGCTATTTCAGAAGAGTTTAACTGGAGAAGCCAAAGCCTGGTATGCCCGTCTGGACAACTCCAAAATCCACAGTTGGGAAGAATGGTATCAAATTGAATCATTCAGAGAATATGCCCAAATTGGTATCAAATTACCAAAATCAAGAAGAATAACATTGAATCATTCAGAGAATATGCCCAACGATGGAACGGGTCGCAGCATAAGTCACCCCCGCCGTGACAGAATCTAAAATAGTCACGACTTTTATCGACATTCAAGAAGCACCTTACTTTGAAAGGGTCCTAGCAGGTATAGGAAAACCTTTCTCTGAAATGATCAAACACAGCAAAATGGCCGAAATGGGACTCAAGTTCCGGGAAAATAAAAGACCTAACAGCACTCGAAGCTATTGCTGAGCATATTTAATCCAGAAATTACAAGAGTAATCCCCGGAGGGTCCACAAAAAGAAAGATGAAGAAGTTTCCTTGGTGTTACAAGAACAAAATTGAAGCGGTATTTCAAACAATACACCCATTCAAAGGAAGAACTATACCCATTTCCAAGCTGCAACACAGCCTTCAAATCCTTCATTCCAGAAAAATATGGAGGTCAGACGCAGAAGGACTTTCACCCCACTAGGGGATTCACTCGAGAACATCTTCAAACTTTTGACATCTCAGAAGAAGATTAGCCAACTCCTTTCTCCAACTAACACTAATGCAAGGAACTTCGACTCTAGCAAGAAATGTGCTTATCATTCCGGATCACCGGGATATGACACCCAAGATTGTTGGTCCCTCAAGCACAAAATCTAAGATTTGATTGATAATGGAGAAATTGTGGTCACAAAGCCCGATCAACCCCATGTGCAAGATAACCCTCTCCCACAGCACAAGGAGGAGAGTGTCAACATGATCAACACTTCAAGTGGAGAAGGATCCAAATACCTCCGCTATAGTGAAGAATCAACTCAATCCAACAACATCAGCCCAATGAGTTGGGAAGCTTTTGAAAAATAATTCCTGATAGAGCAAGAAATAATGTTTTTCAAGAAACAAATCGAGCAGTTGGCTGAACTGGTAGTCTACCAACATCAACTCACCAGAAAGATGTTGAAACAAATCCATCAATCTATTGGCAGTCGCTCTCCTCCAGCGGAAGTTAATTCTAATCAAGATCATAGCCGGACTTGTGAGCTTACACCCTGGACTGACAAGGGGATCAAACAAGCAAGTGTCCAAGCAGGTAGGAAGTTCCTATTTCAAAGGAATTTCACCAATTTGAACTAGTCAATGGAAGAAATCCTGCAAATGATGATCAACGAGGGAATGGTTGAAGACTTGCTACCTCTGCTGAACCCTCATTCCAGAAAATTCAAACCTGACTAAATATGTCAGTACCATTCCAACTCTCCCGGCCATGATATAGAAGAATGATGGGCACTTCGTAACCTAATTCAAGACCTGATTGAGAAAGGTGACCTAATCAGAGGAGATCAAGTCCTCGATATGACAGATAAAGATAGCCTCTGGATCCCCGATGCATGGTATCAGGACATAGTGGCTGTCATATCATGCGATAAAGAATCAATCATCACACCCTTAGTACTTATAGGTAAAGGGCCTGTGAAGGTGGCTGCACCTCAGCCTTTAATTTTGCCCTTCAGGCCTCAGTATCCAATCTTCAGTCTGAAGAAGGTACCATGGAACTACGGGGACATTGGAAGCTCTACTTCAAACAACATTTCCATCCTGTCAAAGGATAATCCATTATACCTGCATCAGCGTGTGATTAAACCAGTTACCAAAGCAAAAGAAAAGGTGGCTGAAGAAAAGATACAAGAGTTCCTCAAAAAGATGGGACACAATAAAATCAAGATAGTGCAAAGCTTGAAAGACACACCCAAGCAAATATCCATCCTGGACTTGGTCCTATCATCAGAGGATCACCGTAACATCCTAGTGAAGGTACTAGAAGAAGCTCATATGCCATACATGGTAGACACAGAGAAATTTTATCATGTGATATAACACATTTTCAACAACAATGTGATTTTTTTCACAGACGATGATATCCGGCTGAGGGAAGGGGTCACCACAAGTCCCTGCATATAGCCGTTATGTCCTCTGGATACGTGATCAAAGGAGTGCTTTTTGATGAAGGATCTTCCCTCAACATTTGTCCATATGACACGTTGGAAAGGATGTAAATCAATACAAACCGAATTAAAGCCAGTCACATGGTTATTCGGGCTTTCGATGGATCTCGACGCCAGGCTATGGGGGAAATCGAGCTTCCTCTAGAAATTGGTCCACACACCTTCTACATATCTTTCCAGGTGCTCAACATAGCCACCGGATACAACTTGTTGTTGGGCAGGCCATGGATCCATATGGTCGGGGCTATCCTATCCACCCTCCATCAGCAACTCAAGTACATTATCAACGGCAGTCTCATCACAATGAATACCAAATCGGAATACCCTACCCACATACATGGGGACATGCCAGTGATTAGCCTGGACACCGGGGTTAAGCCTGTAAGTTTTCAAGCTCTCGAGGTGAGCGATATTGAATATCTACTGATTGGGGCACCAACCCTAAAGCCTAAAATTTCCACTGAAGTAATGACAGTGGGCCAAGAAATAGTAGCTGCCGGTTTCCAGCCTGAAGAAGGGTTAGGAAAAAATAAGCACGGTATTAAGATGCTAATTCAAATCCCAGTCAGATGGGAAGAGCAGGACTGGGATTTTCATCCGGGTCAAACCACCGGAATCCACACAAACATCCCAAGGCTCATGCCTCCACAATTCTGCTCCCAGGCCTCACGAGTGCCGGATGAATGAAACCTATGAGAAAAATCCCGACTGCAGTATCAGCCATGCTATTTCCTTTGATCATACCTGTCCATGAAAGGAAAGCCCTCAAGCCTGAGGCAGATAGAGAAAAGGGAAAAGAAAAGATCATGTACGAAGGACGAGACCCATTCGCTAATATGAAAGTCATTATCAACTACGAGGGGATGAATGATGAACTCCCAGATAGTGACGATGAGGATTGTGCTCACTTTCCTCGCAGCAAATAGAGGAACAATCCACAGAAAAGCCTCGGCCATATCCTAAAGGATGTCTCAGTTGTCATTTAAGACGAGACAGACGAGCACACTTCCATTATCCTCCCTATCCATGAGGATCTAACACTAGGACAATTGGAGCAGTGTCCATTGCCTCAGTTGAAAAGGGTAAAGGGGCAGACGGTCAATCTGCCCTTAATTATTCTTTCATTTACTGCTTACTTTTTATTTCACAGCTGGATCAGTCACTTTTGTCATGCTTTACAAATGCTATGTGTATTTAAGCAGTTGTATATATTAATAAAAGAATTTTTGTTTTCAGGACCCAAGCATTGGATATGTGTATCTTTGCTGATGAGATGCCAACCTGTCAACATAACTCCAACTATGATGCAAGATTAAGCTTCGACTTGACGGATCTTGATCAAGAGGAGGAAGATGACTATGAGGTGCCAGAGGAGATCAAGGAATGGGTTGAAGACAAACCTAAACCAAACCTCGACCAAACCTCCACCATCAACATAAGAACCTCCGAAACCATCAAAGAAATCCAAATAGGTTTATACCTCAGCTCAGATCAAAAAGTCGACCTGATCGAACTCCTAAAACTAGTACCAGGATATATTTGTATGGTGGCATGAAGACATGATCGGTCTATCCATAGACATTGTCATCCATCGGATGCCCATCAAAGAAGGGTTCAAACCAGTCAAACAAAAGCTCAGACGATTGAAACCTGAGTGGAGTCTCAAAGTCAAAGAAGAAATCGTTCAGCAATTCAAAGCCGGGATCATCATGGTAACAACATATCCCGAATGGATATCAAACATAGTCCCCGTGCCTAAACCCAGAGGGAAGGTACTAGTCTGCGTGGATTACCGGGATCTAAACAAAGCCTACCTCAAGCACAATTTCCCGGTACCTTTTATCCACATCCTGATTGACAATACTGCGCAGTACGACATGTATTCCTTCGTAAACTGCTTTGCTGGTTACCATCAAATCTTGGTTGCTGAAGAAGACCGGGAGAAAACAACTTTTATCACTCCCTGGGGAACTTTTTGCTACCGACGACTATCCTTCAGCCTCATCAATGCCGGAGCAACGTATCAGTGAGCCATGATGGCCCTCTTTCATGTTATAATGTACAAAGAAATAGAAGTCTATGTTGACGACATCATCATCAAATCCCAGAGGGAGGATGATCACAGAGACCATCTCAAAAAGCTGTTCAACAGGTTGTGCAAGTACAACCTCAAGCTAAATCCAGCCAAATACGCTTTTGACATCAAGGCAAGCAAGCTATAAGGATTCCTGGTGAGAAATTGGGGCATTGAGTTAGACCCTGCCAAGATCAAAGCCATTTCTAAAATGCCCGTGCCTTGTACAGAGAAGGAGATACGAGGATTCCTAGGAAGGATCAACTTCATAAGTCGATTCATTTCACAACTCACAGCAACCTGTGAGCCCATGTTCAAGCTATTAAGGAAGAATTCCTCCATCAAATGGAATGAGGATTGTCAACAAGCCTTCCTTGCCATTAAAAAGCAGCTTGTCGATGCACCTGTTTTGGTACCTCTGAGGGATGGAGTCCCCTTATTCATATACATATCCGTCAATGCCAATGCCATGGGCTGTATGCTAGGACAGAAGGATGATAGTAGCAAAGAAAGAGCTATCTACTACATCAACAAATGATTTAGTAGTGGGGAACAGAAGTATACCCTGATCAAGAAGACATGATGTGCATTAGCATGGGCCGCCATGAGGTTGCAACACTATTTGCATGGGCACACGACATATCTAATATCCCGTATGGATCCACTCAAATACGTCTTCAACAAACCAATGTTAAATTATCGACTGTCCAAATGGCAGTTGATTCTACAGCAGTTCGACATTGTCTACGTGACTCAGAAGTCTATCAAAGGCCAAGGCATTGCAAATAAATTAGCAGAAGCACCTTTAGGAGGGTTCGAGCCCCTGGAGACATATTTCCCAGATGAAGGGATTATGACAATTCCACAACTCCAGTCAGAGAATACAGTCCAACCATGGAAAATGTATTTCGATGGAGCGGTAAACATGGAAGGTTCCGGAGCTGGGGCAGTCCTTATCTCTGGTACAAGTGATCAATATCCTGTGGCTACCAAACTTCAATTTGGCAACACCAACAACACGGCCGAGTACGAAGGCTGTATACTGGGGTTGAAACAAGCCCAATCCATGGGTATCAAACACTTATTGGTCTTTGGAGATTCTGAGTTGGTCATCAGACAAACCACCGACAAGTATCTCACAAAAGAACTGCATCTGCTGCCCTATCATCGGCAAGTCCTCAAAATGTCCCAGGAGTTCGAAGCAATAACCTTCGTCCATATTCCTCGGGGTGGAAATGACTTTCCCGATGCACTGGCAATGTTGGCTTCATTAATTTGCATATCCAACAGGAGCGGGTTTCCCAACATCCAGTTCACAAATCAAAAAGCCCCAACGTATGGGAATTACATTGGAGAAGTATCAGACGAAATACCTCCTTTCAAGCAACCTTGGTTTCAAGACATCAAGGAATACCTCCGTGATGGATCTACACCCGCTGGTGCAAGCCAATCAGAGCGGAAACAAATTCTCAGAATGGCCATAAAGTTCTATCTGAGCGGACATGCACTTTATAAAAGGGATGCTGGAATAGGCCTGTTAAGATTCCTTGACAAGGAGCAAGCCCAAAGACTAATGGATGAAGTCCATAGCGGAGTCTGTGGTCCACACATGAGCGGCCATCTACTGGCCAAGAAGATAATCAGAACAGGACATTACTGGATCTCGCTCAAAGCTGATTGCGATGATCATGTCAAGAGATGCTTTCAATGCCAAATTAATGAAAATGCCATCCACGCTCCTCCAAATGAGCTGCACAACATGAGTACACCATGCCCTTTTTCTATATGGGGAATGGACGTGATAGGTCCAGTCGAACCCAAAGCCAGTAACGGTCATCGGTTCATCTTCACCATGATCAACTACTTCACCAAATGGGTTGAAGTAGCCTCTTTTCCTAAAGTCACAAAAGAGGTCATCATCAGTTTCATCAAAAATAATGTCGTTTGTCGATATGGACAATCGGAGGTGATCGTATCAAATAATGCCAAAAACCTAAACAATCAAATGATGGTAGAACTGTGTGCCAAGTTCTATATCAAGCGTCTCAACTCCGTCATCTATCGGCCCAAGATGAACGGTGCTGTCGAAGAGGTCAATAAGAACATCAAGAAGATCATGCAAAAAAAGTCTGCCAATCACAAGAACTGGCCTAACCTGCTACCTCTCACCCTGTTAGCCTACAGGACGTCAATGCGCACCTCTACTTGGGCTACCCCCTATTCACTGGTCTATGGCATGGAAGTAGTCCTCCCCATAAAAGTAGAGATGGAGTCTTTACGAGTATTAATAGATGCTCAGATGGATGAAGATCAATGGTTGCAAGACCGATATCATCAACTATCCCTGATAGACGAAAAAAGGGCCACAAACATTTTCTATGGACGACTATACCAGCAAAGGATCTCCAGGTCATACAACAAGAAAGTCTGAATTCGGTAATTCAAAGAAAATGATTTGGTGTCAAAGAAAATCCTGGCCAATCAGGATGAAGCCAAAGGAAAGTTTGCCCCAAACTGGGAAGGCCCTTTCATTGTCAAGGAAGTGCTGACAGGGGGAGCCATCAGGCTACAAGAAATAGACGGGAACGAATTTCCCCAACTCATTAATTCAGATACTATGAAAAAGTACTACGTCTAAAGCACATGCATACCCGCATCCTGGTCCTACAAATCGAATCAGGTTCAGCTTTTCACTAGAGAAACCTGAACTACGAATGACCTGATCTCCCTCAACCCAGGAGTACGTAGGCAACCATCTATTGTGCGGTCAAATCAAGCAAAAATCCAAAGAACTTGCGAATCCCAGCATCAAATTCCAAAGCCCATTGAACCAAATTCAAACCCCAGATAAACTCTTTGCAAACCTATTTAACCAGAACTACGCATGACCTGATCTCCCTCAACCCGGGAGTACGTAGGTAGCCATCTACAGCGCGGTTTGACCCTCAAGAAAAAAACAAAAAAATGGAAGACCAGTTCCAAGACACCGAAGATAAATAAAAGCTAAATGCTATCAAGCTGTCTGATTACCAGACCCATTTGAGGAACTACCTTGACACCTCAACTATCAGTCCATCAAGGAGAAGCTCAAAATGCATCAATAACTGCGAGTCATGACGGAAGTGGTAATCACTCAGCGATGACAATACATATCTAAGCAGGGAAGTATCTCAAAAATATATTTCTCTGATATATAAACTGCTTTATATACATAGTGCCCTGTACATGACAAAAATGGCTGATCTAGTCTATGCAGAAAAAATAAAGCTAGTCTATGGACCCAAGGACAAGCGGGTCAGCAATGCCAGCATGGCATCTCTCTCTGAAGATGGAGGAGCATCTGTAAGAGTAGTCCACTTAGCCTCCATACGGCTAAGAACATCCACAGTTATCTGCAAGGTGGCACTGTGGTCATCAATGTAAGCATTCATCTCGGTAACCAAACCATGGGTGTAAGATCAGAGAACAGTACTATCAGCAATGTGGAAATCACGGGAAGCTATGTATCCCAAGAAGTCAAAGTCTCCTCAATCTCAACATATGCTGCATCTCTGGCTAAGCGAACTCGTCTCGCTCCACAATGGAGGTATCTAAAGCAGAGCGAAGCTCCTCCCGCTTAATTAGTCCAGTATCCAAAGCGGTCCTGAGACCATCCCTCTCAGGAAAAGCTAAATCCCTGCCAGACAGGGCAGCCAACAGTTGCGCTCTATCTGAATCTCTCTCAAAGGTCATCCTGAATAGAGAATTTGAAAAAGCTGGATCTGTCCCTGTGGGAATAATTGGGGGATCACTAACCAAAGCTACTGCCAAATCTGTGAACAGCTAATCCTCATTAGGAGAATCAGGATCCTCCATGGGCTCCTCCTCGTCAGAATCCGCAAGTGGAGGTAAATGAAGCTCTGCTACTGCGACTGCGGTCTCTGCCTCTAACCATGCAGAATACTCCGGAGAACGACCCGGATGTCTACTGGAGAACTCATCCCTCTCCCTGTGAGTTCAACACTCATAAACTCTAACCAAGTCAGTCGGTGGCATCGATGAAGCCGACATCCTCTGATTAGCAGAATCCTCAAAATGGTGCATACTCTGCCACTAATCAAACTGCTCCATAACTACCAAGGGATGATAAGTAGTCACACCCCTCAATCCTGCCAAAGGTAAATAATCCATGCCAGATGCATGAGTAATGAAGCTGAACGGGGTCGCCCTCCTTGAGCATAACAAAACTGCAAATGGATGCTCAATATCTGATAAAAATGCTAACCAAGACTCTGAGTCGACGCAATCAGGCGGACAGAAGGAGTAAACTTAGGATATCTCATGGCTAAAATAATAGGCATGAGGTCTAAATGATCCAATTGATTGTATGTGTGACATCAACCACATATACAGCACGACCGAGCTACCCCAAAAAAACCCTGCTGGATGGGTACTGCAATAGGTGAGCAACCTCAGAGTCTCTGCCAGGATCATAAGGATAATGGTACTCCCCTGCCTAAGGGCTCTGACTACAACAACAAATCCCACATCAAGGTGATCTAAACACAATGGCATGTAAACATACGCCACGATGCACATCAGCAACATGTCTATCCTGGCTGTCTGCCAATCCTCTGCGAAAATGACAAAATCTCCGACATGACGGTCGTAGCTATCAAGCTCACCATAGCGCTCTATCAAGAAGTCAAGGGAGATCACATGCCCTAAAACGATCTCATCTATGATTATACTCTGCCGAAGACCGGACAGCTGAGAAAACGGTCTCCGCATATCACTGATAGCCGTCCAAGCACACGGTAACTCTAAATCCAAGCCAAAAAATCTCAGGTACTCCTCCAGAGTAGGCGAAAGTTCACACCGCCCAATGTAGAATACCTATCTCTTCGGCACCCATAAAGGTAGGACGCCATCAATAAAGCCGTCTGGAACCCTAAAATCTACAAGGGCCATCGAATGCCCCAGTATCTGGTCAATTGTCCCCCTAGCTGGAAAGGGCAGACTATCATACCATGATTGCAATGATGCCGCCACCTCTGACAGTGGCAAATGCTCTATACGGCTAACTGCAGACGTCGTCATCTGTAGCACCGTATCACAAGATCGTCCAAAGGTCAAGTCAAATCGCAACTGTTTGAATGCATACACATGATATATGCATGATGATAATGATATAAATATAATGCATCAGATAAAGATGACAAAAATATCTACAAAAAGCTATCTACTATATACATCATCCCTATATCCTGGTACAAAGTGAAAGGAAGAATACAGGGAAATGGGGCACCACCACCCAGCTAATACAGTGGTCTATCAAAATGATGGCATAGACATCGAATAGCCAAAATAGTGGCTGACCAAAAATATAGCTGCCATAGCTATCACAGGAAGTCGAAAACCTTGGTATCAAATAGATCGACCTGCTCTAGATCCTCTGTCTGCACAAAGCTGCTGGGATCAGGCATATCTGGGCGGTATAAGGGAGGATCTGCCCCTATATAACTGCTATTGAATGGACCTGAAGAGGGGCCTACTCCAGAGCTAGATGGGTCAAATGAAGATGCCTCTGATGGATCTCGGCCAAGGTTCCTGATAAAGAAACGAGCCTGGTCTAATTCCCTGGTCAGATGTGCTATCTGGTCTGTATGAGTAGGCTCTCTAATACAAGCTATCCAGTCTGTCATCATCACGGACCCCGGCACCATATCTGCCATAAAATGGGTGGCACGAGTCTGAGCCCCGATAGTGCGAGGACTCCACCAACTGTAAAAGGCTGCCTGGCTGTATGGGCCCTCTGATAGATCAAAGCCGTCTATACCCTCAAAAGGGATGTCAGTCAAAGGCACGAATAAGGGCCAATGATGCCAAGTAGGAAGGGGCAATGGGAATATGGATCTCCCCTGTAATGCTCTGAATGGCACGCTCTCTAAGATAGAGCTCCCAACTTCCCTCCGTCAACATAGGGACACTGTGGGTCGATAAATCAAACTCCTGACTAGTGGGGAAACCTCCATCAAATTCGACGATCAAGTGCTCGAATGTGTATGGTGTCCAGGTGTCGAGCCCGCCATCAAAAGCTCCAAATGTAAACGGGCATGAGTGAATCCCTCAACAACAGGGACCTCCATCAAAATAGAGTGATGCCATCTCCATCCACGTGGATAGGTCTCCAGACCTAATGCTAAAATGGACCGTAGGCAAGGAAGCCTCTCAAATTCCCAAAGCTGTCCATGCAAATATCAAAAGTCCTCAGTGACCAAGACTACCAAAAATAAGTGCGGCAATCAAAAAGGTACAGAAAGATGTACTCACTAGCAAAAATTGATGGAATCCTAACCAAGCCTCCATCACACCCTCCGAAAGCGGGCGCATGCCCCGGAGAAAATAAGTAAAGGTATAGGAGCCCCAATCAAAGTCATTGAGGCGCTCTACATGCTGAGTGGCGCTGATCAAAGCAAAGGACACCGTCGACGAGTTGTCCGCCATAAAATAACCCCTGATGATCGACAAAAATAATCGCCTCAAAATGCGATCTCTAGCCCTCCGATCATCAGGCGGAGGCAATTGCAAAGTCCTGTCCTGGGGGTTTATACTCAAGGGACCAGATCGGACTGCCCGACCCATGAATGCCGACTGAGGGACTCCCAACAAGGATCTAACTGCGGTGGGCAAAATGTCAGAGATGACAGGCACTGTCTCACCCTCAAACTCAATGTCGGTGATAAATCTCCAGTCCATAGGAGTTATCATCACCTCGCAATCAAGCAGATGAAGGGACTAAGTCTAGTTGAACCAGCGCTCAGACAAAGCCCTCATATACCCCCAAGGGCAACGGCGGGGCAGGATCGAGAAGAAGACCTGAAATCCCCAGCCATCTACAATCTCCCTGTAATCCTCGTGTAGAGTCTGATAAAGGGAGTGCACACTAAACCATTTCCCTCGAGGCTGTGTCAAGCCAGGGACCTACATCAAAAATTAACCCATGTCAAAAACCTGTGCCTCGAGAATGGCCAGAAGATGGGAAAAAATGCAGAGGGAAGAAAGACTTCAAGTCACCTCATTGGCCTGAAGATATTTTGAAGGATGGCAACTCAAGTCGCTCAGCAACTCCTGTGTCTGCACAGCAATGTCCGGGACCTCCGTACATGGAACCTGTGCTGGAACAGGAGCAGTAAAAGCAGCCTCCTCGTCATCAATGTAAATGGGTTGCTCGTCCTGTGCTGGACGTATCCTGCTCTCTACTAATCTGAGAGGCGTCCTAGCTGGACAGGCCTGTGGGACGGTAGAAACCCTCCTCCGTCTAACGCTTGATGAAACCCCGGTAGAGCTGTCGGGTCTATCGCGAT
Source organism: Panax stipuleanatus (assembly GCA_020205555.1). NCBI lineage: Eukaryota > Viridiplantae > Streptophyta > Magnoliopsida > Apiales > Araliaceae > Panax > Panax stipuleanatus. The sequence continues at coordinate 49,652,973 of CM035121.1, read as the reverse complement.
CCATCGCATACACTAGTACTTGAAATCACCTCAAACAGGGTGTGGTAAGCCTAAAACCTATGGCTTATTAATCAATCAGTCCAGCATACCTATCTAAGTCCTAAAACATGCATGGGTCCATCAAAAATACCCCGTATAGTCAAAATTGCTAAATCCCAAAAGTTCAAAACCTGCATTGGGTCAGTAAAAAAACTCCCCACAGAGTCAAAAAGGAATGCTTTTCAAAACCTAAGATTTTGTAAAAATTTTGCCAGAGTCTCCTTTGTAAAATGGACTGTCCACATGCACACAGGCATGTCTAGGTGGCCATTCAGTAGCACACCTACCCAAAAAATAGAAACAGTTCATATATATCCAAAAAAATCAAAAACCAGCCACACATGGTCTACAAAATACCATAGTCATTTTTAGTTAAAAGTCCAGGCTTACTAAGCCTCAAAAAGGATGACTAAACTGATCAAAAGGTGAAAAAATTGACTGTCTCAGAACCTGAATTTTCTTACATCCAAACGTGCATTACAGTAAGATATGCATACATATATAGACATAAAATTTTTCACAAGTCATATAGACATACATTTTTCATACATTGCATTTGAAAGCACCCTAGGTGGTTCGCATGCTTTTAACGGTCAAAAACTGCGAAAGAAGGATGGAAAATGTTACTTGCATTGAACGCGTAGGAACTGATGGATTCAGAATCCGACTGCCAGAACTTCGTAGATCTAAAAAAGAAGATCGAAAATCCTTTCGCTGCTCAAACGAGAAACTTGCAAAATGAAAAATCCAGCAGCACATTAAGTAGCCCAGGCAGCCGCACCTACATCTGCGGCTTCCACAGCTTTACCTGTGGCAGCCCAGGTGGGTCCCACCTACCCCGGGTCCGATTCGGTTAGAGTCAAAACGAAGTTTAAACGTGTCACCGAATTAAATCTGAAGAGAAATCGCTACGTGATTCAGCGATTTGTCCTGAAATCCTGCTTTCAAGCAGTGCAATCCTGACAAAAAGGGAAAATCCACAGAGACCCTTGACATTCAGCCCAGAGCCATGTCTGGGGGTCAACAGATCAAACTACGAAATCGAGTACTGACCGGTGACAACTCTGTCGTTGGTTCCAGTCCAGCGAAGCATTGGGAACTGACCAGTGACAACTCAGCCATTGGTTCTAGTCCAGCGAAGCATTAGGTACTGACCGGTGATAACTCAATCGTTGGTTCCAGTCTAGCGAAGTTCGGGTACTGACCGAAGCAGTCTCAGCCGTTGGCTCAGCCCCAGCAAAGTTTGGGTTCTGACCGAAGCAGTTTCAGCAGTTAGCTCAGCCCCAACAAAGTTCAGGTTCTAACCAAAGCAGTTACAGCCGTTGGCTCAGCCCCAACGAAGCATCAGGTACTGACCGATGAAAACTCAGTCGGTGGTGCAACCCCAGCAAATTCGGGTGCCGACCGAAGTTAATTTCAACCTTCAGACTAGTCCCATGATATGTCGGGAGACGATCTACGGGTGAGAGTCATATAATAATCCATCTTCATAAAGAACAGATGATGGAATCTGTTATACACATCCTCAAAGAAGATCATTGAGGTAGTATCAATCCTGGCCACTTCCTCAATACATACAAAGCTATCGCAGAGGACGCCATCCCCAGCAGATCATGACGGGAAAATCTGTGATAGCTCACCCCCCCAGAATCTACAAAGCTATTGCAGAGGATGTCATCCCCAGCAGATCAAGACGGGAAAATCTGTGATAAATCATCTTCAACAAACTCATAAGAGTCAAACAAATTATCGTGAATGATGTCATCCACCGCCGAGAATGACAAAACTGGCTCGCGATAACTTCCTAATACCATCAATGGCTATACCGGATAGCGTCATCCCCAGCAAAGTAATAACGCACATAGCCAAAAGTAGCCCCATTCTACTCCAAGACGCCCAGCTTTAAAATGGCTCTGGCACTCTTTATTTCCAGTGTCTACTAATCTTTATCCTGTCCATTCAACCACGTTACATGGACATGATAAAGAGGGGCATCAGTAGACACTCAAAATTTTCCTTGCCCCAATACTAACCTGATAGGAGGGCAAAACCGTCAATCAATCCAAATCCGGCCACAGACTCCGGTCCTTCAACCTAAATCTGATTCCCAATATCGGTAATCAAGCTCCGACAGTCAATCAGACCATCAATCAAGCTTCGACAGTCAATCGGAAAATTAAACAATTCTAACAGTCAATCGGACCAACAAACAAGTTCTGACAGTCAATCGAACCATCAATCAAGCTCCTACAGTCAATCGGACCATCAATCAAGCTCTGATAGTCAATCGGACCATCAATCAAGTTCTGACTATCAATCAGACCATCAATCAAGTTTCAATAGTCAATCGGACCATCAACCAAGTTTCGACTGTCAATTGGACCATCAATCAAGTTTTGAAAGTTAATCGGACCATCAATCAAGTTCCGACAGTCAATCGGACCATCAATCAAGCTCCGACAGTCAATTGGACCATCAATCAAGTTTTGACAGTCAATCGGATCATCAAGCTCAACCCCGGTCTCAACCTGGGAAGTCAAAATTAACCCTGGTCTCGACCCGAGAAGTCAATTCAACCCTGGAAGCAACCCGGGAGGTACCAATCAACCCCGACCTCAATATCGGGCCGTAAAGTCAACCCTAGTCTCAATCTGGGAAGTCAAGGAAAACCGAACATCAACTAAGGACATGTCAAGCCATCTGCGGTCTCAATCTAGGAAACATAGTTCATCCTCGACAGCAACCCGGGAAGTCAAACTCAACCCCGGTCTCAACCGGGGAAGTACAGGTCATCCCCGGTCTCTACCCGGGACGTCAGGTCAACATCAGACATTAACCTGAAGCATCACAACAACTCCAGAGCAAAACCTAGAATGACCACATCAGCCTAAGAGATAACCCTGAGGTCAAAAGACTCGACTAGGGTCCAAGTCTTGGAATCAGCTCCCGGAAGTAAACCAGCGACCATGCCAACACTACAGGCAGCCCCGGGAGGGGTACAACTGTTATTTCATCAACTCTCAACTGACTTGGTCAAACTCAAGCCAAATCGATGCTGCCAAAGTCAGAATAAATCCTAACGACGATCCCGAGTGGCAACTATGCAAGACAGCTCAACGGATAAACTACGGGGAATCGAAGACCTGGTTATGAGCCCGTCTTCCTGGAATCGAAAAATGTTTTTTCACATGTCATTGCAACACTCTCGATGAGAGCTTTCTGAAAAGGTATAGCACGCCTCAAACGGACACTCCGATCAAAAGTTAGAAAGTGTCCGACCGGACATCGCATTGCTCGGAGTGCACGTAATTAGAGATAACCAAGCCGAATATGTGGGCCCCACCTAGGGGAGCCGCAGCTCTACCTACGGCTGCAGCAGGTAGAGTGGAGGCTCCCTGGCCTATAAATAAATGTGCCCCCTGTTCATTTAAAAAAAATTAGAAACGCAGCGAAGCCCTGCCAGTTTGATATTCAGATTTTTACACCTCTTCCAAACCCAAATATTTTCACTCTAACACATAGATATACCCATATACTATCACATATCAAAAAACCACCGATAGATTTGGACGTTTAAAGCCTACGATTTGGTAAAAAGTCCGTATTGCGGTTCTTTGTAAGTATTTTTACGATCAGAAAGTCAATACTACTACTTTAGCACGGCTTTACACTTGCACACAAAGTTTCATCTTCTAAATATTCCCGAAACTTAGTTCCATGGTCGTTTTCGTCAAAAATTGATACATTTTTGTATATAAACTTTGTTTTCAACATTTTTATAACTCGGATTGACGATCCGTCAGCTCCAGTAGCTTCAATGCACTAGCACGCACATTCTGGAAACTTTGGCGGACTGGGTTATCTTTCCAGTCCGGGTTTGGCCCTCTTTTGTATATATTTAACTGTAAATGTACTAAAATTTTAATTCTGTCAAGCCGAATTTTAAATCTGAGGTAGTTTACCGCTTTTATATATATACGCATATATATATAAGCGACATTCACCATCACTGGTACTCATATCAGTCCTGGTTGACTACATTTCTGTCAATATATATATATATATTTATATATTATATATTTATATATTTATATATTTATATATTTATATATTTTTAGTCGGCCTAGACAATTTCATGGCCATTTTAGTGCTTTTACGCACTTCCCCATACTGGGTGCTCTCCCCAGTCAGTGGGTGACTATTTTTATGTCAATTTCAATTACATAATGGGCACAAGCGTGAAAACCCATCGCTCTTTTTACTGCTTTCATATATATATATATATATATATATATATATATATATTTTATTTCTGTCACAGCCTGGATCATTTCGTGGCTATTTATAGTTTTTATAAATATATATATATTTCCATTCCAATCCGGGCTTGCGAGTGAAAACCCATCGCCCGTTTACACCTTTTATATATATATTTATATATATTTCTTTATTCAATTTATTCAACTGCTGCATTTAACATTCATTTGTATATGAATTTGCACTGACATATCTGCGGGCGAACTAGATTTATCCAAATCTCGCCACTTCTAGCTTTAAACGGTTCAAACAGGTCCCGACAGAACCTGGAAGCTATAGTGGCTGAGATTTCTTTAAATCTAGTTATTTTTATAGTTTTAGCTTCAAAAGCAACCTCGCGTCCCTTAGATCGCTATCTAATGGGAACGAGACGCTTTGGCCACGCGCAGCCAGGATTTACTGATGAATCCTTGGTTCCATTGCGACGTGATGACACATACATTTATCTTTGTGCAAATTTAAACTGTGCAAGTTTATTGGATACTCACATGTGAGCCTAGGAATCATGGGATTCGTGATCAAAATGATCAGAATCAGATTCCCATGATGGACAAACTCCGATTTACAGATGTACCTTGCCAGTTTTTCTGTAAAATGTACCTACATAGACCTTAAAATGGTTATTCGGATTTAAGGTCTCAACATAGTGAAAATATGGATTGACGTGTCAGCGTCCCTCCGATGGTTTTCATACCCATGAGGAGACCGACACTTTATATTTATGTGGTCGAGGATGCTTCGCAGCTTGACAAATCACCACTTGCATGCAGCCTTAAGGCTATAAAAGATAAAATTAAAAGTGGCGATGTGCTTCAATTCTTATGTCAGCGTAGGGGTTTGATAAACAGCTTTTAAAATATCACTGTTAATTCAATTCAAAAGCTTTTGCAAATCAAATTAAATGTTTTTTTTTAAAAAATCAAATCAAAGACTGATTTTCAAAATAAAATCAAACCTTTCGTATATAGGCTTAACGAAGCCTGTCAAAGCTTTCAATCAATCCAAAGGCCCAATTTTCAAAACAGCATTCACTCACGCATTCTAGTTTTAAGTGAAATATTGAAAAGATTGTAGTACTGTGTTTACACAGGAGTCGTGGGGTGCCTAACACCTTCCCTACACTTAACCAAGCCCCCGAGCTCAAAACTCTGATTTCAAAGATCAAGTTTCAACAGTGTCCAGCAATTGGACCTCTTTTCAAATTAAACTCGGTTGAGTTGGTACAACCATTCTTAAAACTACCAACTGGCGACTCTGTTTAAATCAAATCATCGACATATACACATATTTGCCTCTTTTCTAAAAAACCCTTCAAAACCTTTTTTGCAATAAAAAGAATAAGGGTAGAGATAACTTAGGAAGATCGATTTGAGGAAAACCGGGTTATAAACCGACTCGCGGTATCTTAAATTTTCCAACGTCGACAGGGACGTTCCTCTTCTAACGAGTGACCTCATTGGGGATTCCTAATACCCATCCTGATGATAGTTTCACCAGTTTATATCATCGGATCCTTCCTAATGTTACATTGGGATATCGCCAATAGTTTGGATTGTTGTCCAGGTTGATGCCGATGTTTTTATCGGGGATAGAATTCTTACTATCTACTCGAACAATAATTGACGATAATTTGACCATCACCGAACCTCCTCGATGCCTACCCGAATGGTAGTTTACAATGGTCGACTGAACAGATTTGATTTGATACCTACTCGAACGGTAGTTTGTAGGGTTGACCATCACCGAATCTCCTCGATGCCTACTCGAACAATAGTTTACAAAGGTCGGTCTGAACGAATTTAATTTGATACCTCAGCTGGAGATTTATATAACATATTCCATCATCGGTCCTCCCCGAAGTAAATATTTTTCCATGGTTTTCATCATCGAATCTTTCCTGATGCTACGCTAGAGTTGTCGCCAACGATTTACAATATCCGACACTCTGCTCTTCGTTGAAGTAGTTCTTAATGGTTTTCATCATGGTCTCTTTTCCGATGTTATGCTAGAGTTGTTGCCAACAGTTTGCAATATCAGACACTCTGATCTTCATTGAAGCAGTTCTCAACAGCTTTCATCTCTGACTCTTTCCCGATGCTACGCTGGAGTTGTCGCCAACGGTTTGTAATATCTGTCGTTCTTGATATCTCTGATGGGGGGTTCTTTCTGATAAGTTATACCTTCGATCAAACCTGGATATTTTGACGCATTCAAAACCAACAGTTCATGACACCAAACCTTCCTGATGCTTTGATAGAGGCAGTTTTCACTAATTTCCATCATTGGCCTTTTAAATACCACTTTAGGGCTTATACCAATGGCTTACATGAGGATCTTCTTTTGTCAAAAGTTCGTTACCCGAATTCAGGATTTCAGGCCTTTTCTGCTCAATCGCGTAGCATCTTTTTCCCTGATTTAACTTTTTAGCTTTCAGGAACTCTGCCTTAACCTTAATTGGACCAAAACGGAGGGGGTAGGGGGCCACCTTGGGTGGTTGCGAGTCTACCTGCGGTAGCCGCAGGTAGAGCTGTGGCTCCCTGCGGTTCTATTTTAGTCCCCCTGTAGCTTTCACAAGTCATTTTTAATTTGAACCATTTAGAAAATCCAAAAAAATTTCTTCAGATCTACTGAGTTTGGGCTATTTTTTGCAAAATCCGTCACCGTACAATCGTTCTGCACAACCTTTGTAACGTTTACATCATTTCTTTTCAAGTTTTAACCGTTAGAACGTTACATTTCATAGAAAATGCTTCTAAACACAATATAAAGAATATGCATGCTCATATGACTTGATAAAAATTATCAGACTTAGTAAATGCTTATATTTTACCATGATGAACGTATTGATGTGAAAAAAAAACTAATTTCTAAGACAGTCATTTGGCGCCCTTTTTTACCAGTTTATTCATCCTATTTGAGGATAAATGAGCCTAGATTTTTAAATAAAAATACACATGGTAATTTAGCTGCCATGGGGAATTTGATTTTGATGTTTTTCATATATATGAAATGCTCAAGATTTTGGGTTGGTGTGCTACTGAATGGCCACCTAGTCATGCCTATATGCATGCGGATAGTCCATTTTACAAAGGAGACTCTGGCAAAAAAAATTCACAAGCCTGAGCATTTAATGAACATGCAGTTTTAACTCTAATGGGGATGTATGTTAAACTAATGCATGCTTTAGGACTTAGATTGTGCATGAAATATTGATTTAATTTTAATATGCTGTAAGTTAAAAAGTTACTTCACCCTCTCTAAGGTGATTTGGAGATTTTGTTCAGGTTATAGGTTCAGATATACCGAGCATCTCTCACAGGGTCTTTGTAGGTGTGAGGAGGATGAGAGCTTTTGACGTTCCTCAGTCTCGTCCAGCCCGGTAGCCTTGTCGGTTGACTGAGTCAATGATTCGTCCTATTCCGAGTTGATAGGCCGGATGATGTGGATGAGGAAGAGGATGCCCCTATTGTGGATCCCACTCCAACTTTGACTACCCCGCATTGGGAGCTTCCAGCTATCATTGTGACGATTCCAGTTCTCTTGGAGGATTTGAGACGACATCCTTCGATCTATCTACACGCAAATGAGGTAACTGAAGTTTTTATTCTTAAATTTCTTCATTTATCCATTTTTGGGCCAATGACTTAATCTTAATTTGTAATTTGATGCAGGTTCCCAACTTTACTCAGCCTAGGGGGAACTGGTTTAGCATTCATTCCTTGTACCAAACTCTCCATCCGGAGTACCAAGCCATCGTCAACTCTTGGGGTTTAAAGGCCTTCTTCTATTTTCCTCCCCGTCGTTGCCCTTGGGGTTATATGCGGGCTTTATCTGAGCGTTGGTTCCACCAGACCCTGTCTCTCCACTTATTGCACTATGAGGTGATGATGACCCCAATGGACTGACAGGTGAGCCAGTGCCTTTGGTGGCTGGTATTTCACCTGCTGGCATTAGATCCCTTTTGGGAGTTCCTGCTATGGCCCTCAAGGGTCGGACTGTCCGCTCTAAGCCCTTGAGTGTGGATGCTACCAAGGGGGCTTTGATTGAGCCTTTGTCTGATGATCAGAGGGTTAGATATTATATTCTTCGGCGATTGTTCTTGTTCATCATCAGGGGTTGTTTCAGAGTGAACAACTCCTCGATGATCTCTTTTACTCTTGTTAGCACCACTCGAGATGTGGATCGCATCAGAGATTTTGACTGCGGCTGCTTCACCTTCACATATTTTCTTTGTGGGATGCACCTACGCACTGAGGCCGTGACGGAGACTTGGTTGGGTTTTTACCTCTTTCTACTGGTGAGTAATTTCTATTTCACCTTTCAATTTCTCTTATTTGGATTACCAATCTTTATCACTAAGGACATTGGATCTTTGCCCTTCCAGTTTTGGGCATATGAGAGGCTCCCTTGCCTACGCCCGGCTACTACTCTAGGTTTGGAGACCTATCCACGAGGACAACGATGGCATTATTCCACCTTTACAGAGGTCATATAGCAGAGGGGTTTACTCATTCCCACTTGCAATTGGAGCTATTGATCGATGATGTTATCACATGGGTTCCTTACACCCCTGATTATCTGACAGTCAATTTTGAGGATGGATTCCCGACCGGGGTAGAGTGCATATTATTTACCCGTCGGATTCCTCTTTTGACTAATGAAGGCTGGGAGCTCTACTTGGGAGAGGGTGCTATCAGGAGTATCACAAGGGAGATTTATATTCCATTCCTTCCTCCTGCTAGGCAACATTAGTCCCTATCTCAGCCGGTTGTACACATCTCCATGATAGGCTTGGATGGCTTCACATTGTCAGAGGGCCCTCATACTCAAGAGGCATTTTATCGCTAGTGGAGTCCTCGCATTATTGGGGCTCAGACCCGAGCCACCCATTTCATGGCAGACATGGTTTCTAGGTCTGTGATGATGACAGACTAGATAGCCTACATTCGAGAGCCTACTCACTTGGAGCAGATTACCAGTTTGACCTAGCTATTGGACCTGGCACATTTGTTCATCAGGCACCTTGGCAGGGATCCTTCGGAGGCAAATTCTTTTAATCTTTCCAGCTCTAGCGTTGGCCCCTCGGGTGGTCCATATTCTTGTAGTTTCACTAGTGCAGATCCTCCTCTATATCGGCCCGACATCCCTTCCAGTAGAGATTCAGTAACTCAGGAGGAGTTGCAGCAGGTTGATCGACTGGGTGATATAGATATCATAGATTTCTTCTGATATGTTTCTCACTATATTTTTTGATAGGCCTCTGTTAGTTGTTGGGAGGTTGTGCCCCATTTCTTATTATCTCTTTTGATAGGCCTCTGTTAGTGATTGGGTGGTTGTGCCTCATTTCCCTATACTTCTTATATTTGCATTTTAGGGGCAAACAAAGATGTTGCTTTTATTAGACAGTGTGTTAAGAAATGTATGATATTTCCTATCTATTGCATTCTATTATCATTTATCATTATCATCTATTATAATGCATATATTATGTCATGGATACACATTCATATAGGTGCGTTTAGCATTGACCCTTGGATGGTCTCATGATACGGTTCTACAGATGTCTTTATCTACCGTCTCAGATTGAGCACACGCCACCCACATTGATAGCCTCTTCTTTGAGATCATGGTATGACAGTTTGCCTCCCACAGATTGGGCGACAGTTGATCAGATGTTGGGGCATTCCATGTCCATCTTAGCTTTCTAGGTACCATTGAGCTTTGTAGACAGCATGTTATCTTGTTAGATACTTAAGCGAAAAGTTTTTAGGTTCGGTATCTACGAGCTGACTCCTACGTTAGAGGAGTATGAGCGCATTACTGATTTGCCGTTAGATCAGCCTTGTGCTAAGATGGCCATTAGCGATATGAGACGGCAGTTTATGACCCTAACTGGCTTGCGACGTAGAGTAATCACGAATAAGATCACTTCAGGGCATGTGGTGTCCTTGGATTTCTTAATTGATCGATTTGGATTGTTGGACAGCTATGCACGATACTCAGGAGACTTCATTATCACTGCAGGTGAATGGCATATTGCACACGTAGATATTCTGTTGATGTGCATCACAACTTACTTGTACATGCCACTATACATGGACCATTTGGATATCGGCTTGATCACAGTGATTCACGCTCTCAGAGAGGGTTGTACCATCTTACCCATGATATTGGCGGAGACCTTGAAGTCGGCCACATTTTGCTATACCCATTCTGTGGGGTTCTTCAAGGGGAGTACCGTTTTATTATACAGTGTGGTTCATGACACACTTGAGACCTATCAGCACTTTTAGATATCACAGGTATTATTTTACTCATGAGATAGCCATGTCCTATTCTTTTCAGCCGGTGGAATGTATAGATGCAGCATCTTGGTTGGATTTTCTGATGACGATCGAGGATCTCTTTGCGATCTTGTCATGTTCAGGACTCAGCTCTCCTTAAAGCTTCATTACTCATGCAGTTGGCATAGATTATCTACCCCTAGTTGGTCTGAGAGGGGTGACCACATATCATCCACTGGCTGCTATGGGACAGTTCGACCAGTTTCAGGATATTCACCACTTTGATGGGGATATGGATCAGCAACTATCAGCTTCATCTCTTTCAGCAGATGATTTGACCAAGATTTATGATTGTTCGACCCGTCGCGAGAGGGCGAATTTTTTGACTAGTCATCCGGGTCGTTCTGTAGAGGACTCTGCATGGCTAGAGGCAGATATTGCATCGGCCGTGGTTGTTCACTCAGAGCCGAGTATGGATTTTGATGAGGATGAGCCTATGGAGGACCCTGATTCTCCCACCGAGGATGAGTTATTTGCTGGTTTGATAGAAGCTTTGGTTAGTGACTCCCCGAGCATGTACTGCTGCGGATCCATCTCTTATATATTCTTTATATCGGATGACCTTTGAGAGGGATCAGGCTAGAGCGCTGACGTTAACAGCCCTTTCTGGCAGGTATGCTGTGACACCCCCAAATTTGGGCCACTCGCATCTCGAATTCTGTCCGTCACTTTCTAAATATCTAATAACACAATAACATCTCACGCAACAGAATGATAAAATAAATTGCATTTATTTAATATAATTATTCGGGTCCCACGGTCTTGTAACTTAAACATAGCTTCAACGTCTTAAACATAGCTTAAATATAGCTAATACACAAATACAAATTAAGTTTTATTACATCATTATATTAATTCTAACTAAGTACAAAGCTATTCAGTAGTCCGTGCCCTTGCCCTTATCTGTGCCCGAGGGTCCACCCTGCTATGCCTTAACTGAAATATTTTAGGAAAAGCAAGAATGAGCAACAAGTTTGCTCAGCAAGTAATATAGCAATAAGGGTGAATAATATAGATTTCAAATCCCAAGGGTACAATAGTAAATGATAGTTCAAGAATAACAAGAAGTATCAATAGTTCTCAATAATGTCTCTATGGACTGAAAGATATCAACAAGATTCAAAGTTTAACCATTTCAAGGTTCAAGAATAATGAACACTGAGCAGTCACTAAGGACTATGAACTCTTACTAGAATTAACAGTAATATGCTGATAATCCAATAAAACAAGTACAACAGGTGATCAGCCTAAAGTACCCTACGTCATGCATAACATTTAATTGTACTCATGTGCGCACATCGATTTCCCGACAATTGTATAAAATTTCCCCTTCCATGAGGGTTGTTTATCTCAGTAGATTTTATAAGAGTCCACACAAAGTCAATTGGTTTGGATAGCTTTCTAACATATGATATTAGTCTAGCCGAATCAAATGGCTTAGACAACTTTTGTAATGCATTTAGGAACGATAAGTTCAATGCTTGCAACAACATCAAGATATAAAGTCGATGTTCGAATAATATCAAATATTTGTTTGACATGGCAACCATTCGAATTTATACTATATGTAGAGTGAAAAGAGTTAGGGGATTTGATCAATAAGGAGTAAGGTTCGAATACTTGCCTTATGTGTAGTTTACCAAAGTATAGCTTATTAACACTTTCAAATCCTATTGTAATATAGTTACGTATATATGTATTTCATTAGTTACATAAGTCAAATACATATACTTGATATGAACGTTAAGCACATACATAAGTTCCTAACTTAGTCGTACGATCTTATACGTATGTCATCACATATCTTACGTACACATAGCACATAATTAGTTTGTATGTTATCACGTAATCAAATGACTTAGTTCGTACTCATCATTATCTTAGTGTTTGAAAGTTTATAAACACTTATCACTATATGGTTCCATCGTAACATACTCATTAAACATGTACTGCAGATTAGGATAACAATAGAAGCATACATCAAATTTCAGATTTACAATTAACATGCTTTGTCCATTCTGCAGGGGGTGCGGTTGCGCTTGGTTTGAACTAGGGAGTGGCGCGGTCGCGCTACTCCCAGTTCAAACTAGGAAGGGCTTGCTTCTATAGAATCCAAGCTCGCCCCGTAATGCACTTTAGACGATGATACATGTGAAACACACATGTTATGAGGTTTATGACTAGGTTCGGTCTTACATCTTGCCTTTAACATAGTTCGTTATTAACCTTCCATCTAATAAGGCTTAAGAGGTTTATTGCACAAAAGGCTAATCACGTTGCTCATTATATCACTTAATGATACCAACAACCATTAGTACGCATGCTCACATGTAAACCTCTTATTACACTTAGGTTGAATAGTTTAACACTTGAAACTTCATTTAAGATCATGCTTGAAAGTCTAGATCATGCTTTGTGAGACGGTGAACTTATCTGCCATGTCTATAGGCATACAATGTCCTATCATGGTAGTCATAATTTCAGAATGCACATAAAGTGGTTATAAACAACATTAGTTTTCCAAACTCTTAAGTTTTCTTTGAAACCTCATGTTAAACCAACCAATCATGTATAGTAACTTCTCATACTATACATCATACTCATGTACACACATAACTAGACAACATAAGCATGCTCACAAGTTCAGAACTTAAGGTGTACTAAGTTCATCAAGTTTGTATTTGAAAACTCTAAGTTTCTCTTGGAAACAGTTTAAAAAAAAGCTAAGGTAAATGATTACATGCAAGGCCACCTACACTAGCATGTCAGGGACTTATATAAGCATATTTAAGTTACACTAGCATGCTCAACATTTCAGAAACCATAAAAAGCATATTTTGGTTCTGCATATTGGCGCGGCCGTGCTGTGTTTGTACTAGGGAGTGGCAAGGCTGCGCCACCCCGTTTCCAGATAGGAGGTTTTCTGCAATAGCAGAGCTTCCAACAATTTTCCAAAAACACTCATGGTTCATGCTTGTATACTATCACATTGCATATATAGCATGTATACAAACTTAACTAACATACTAACATCATCTCACATATCCAATTTCAACTAATTCATGCAATTTCTAAGAATTTATCACATTCAAAACTAAGAGTTCAATGTAAGAGTTATACCTCTTTGAGCTTGAATTGGACAAGGCTTGCTCTCAATTTCAGATTATACACTCACTTCACTTTCTATAACAACTTAACCAATAATTTAGCAAAATAAAATGAGAAGAGAAGCTTGTTAATTATAGAGGAATGAATATCCATTCCAAAGCTTTGCACAAGGAATTAAATCAATAGAAGAAAGGAAGAGATGTTGGGCAACAAATGTTTGGTGAAATAGTGACCAACAACCACCTCAACCCACTCCCCTTGCCATCATTGTTGCTAGTTTGCTGAAATTGAGAGATGAAAGGAATAGGTTAGGCCATAAGCTCTTCACGTGAAGGAGAAGAAGTGACTCTCAATATGGGACAAGCCTTCTAATCTCAGCATTTGCAGATTGGAAATGAAATAATGTTAACATACCTTAGGTTAAATACACATACACATATTTATATCCCTACTCAAATGTATATGTGTACACTTAGGTTTTAATACATATACATATATATATCCCTACATAAGTGCATATATATGTATACCTAGGTTTTAATCCCCTTTTTAAATTGCAATGTAACTTTAGTGAGTTAATGTTATTACATTGTAGCAAGTTAAGGGTATATATTTATACACATTATATAATCCATGTACATTTGATAATACCGAATATAATTTAATTGAGTATTATCTTTCCACATTATCACAAACCTTATTATTTCAATTATACTTAATTATTGAAATAATAATTAAATAACAATTATTTATTTAGTTTAATTTAATATTTCACAAGGTACACATTTAATGTATCTACGCATACCATATTGTCACATAAGCTCATTATGTAACTTATGTGATTCATTTAACTTTACCATATAGTTCTATATATTATATAGTCACCTTGAAGTGTCACACTTCATTTCATATTATATAGATGTAGCTACTATATAATATATAATTACATATCATTGCATATATCAATTAATTGAACAAACATTAATCTTATTATATTAATTATTTATTTATTCATTAATATACTGTTACTCAAAATAACAATTAATTAACATTATTTTATTAATTAACCCTTCCCTTATAGATTCCTTCTTTAATCTAATTAAACCATCATAATTTCCATCATCATGCCACACAAGGCATTTCACGAGCTCATCATACTTCTCCACATTTCCTCAATTATCATAAATTCAATTAAATTTAATTGAGTTACTCACCTCATGCTATATAAACACTTATATAAAATAAATATTTACATTCTTATTAATATCAATATTAATATTTATTCATGAAATTCACGGTTATTACAGATGATGCTTTTATTGAGAGGGACGATGCTCGAGCCACTCGGGACACAGCTTTTGTGGAGAGAGATGATGCCCTAGTTGCCCGGGATGCTGCTTTTGTTGAGCGGGATGAGGCTCTAGCTGCCCGGACTGCTTCTATTGCTGATAGTACTACACTTAGATCCTACACATATGGCATTGTTGCAGATATGGGTGCATTGATAAATGATCATGGTAGCACTATGCAGATGGTTGTGGATCTTCTAGCATGCATGGAGACCTGAGGGCAAGAGCTTACAGATGCACCTCTATCTTTTGATAGGGATGCCATGTTGGACTTGCTATCCCGTTTATCAGCAAGTTTATAGACTAGCTTTCATTTTTCTGCACAAACTAGGTCAGCCATTTTTTTATGTACAAGATACATTGTATATATTAAACAGTATTATATAATAGATAAATATATTTTGATTCACTTCCCTTTTGGATATGTTTTGTTCTTGCTGCATGATTACCACTTTTTTCATGACTTCCTGTCTTGATGTATCATGAACTTTTCCTTGATGGATTAACATTAAGATGTCAGAGAGTATCTCAGAAGGGTCTGTTGATCAGGGATGTTTGATAGTATTTGTGTTTTATCTAAGGTTTGGTGTCTTGGGACTGGTTTTTAAAAAGTGTTATTTTTTCTTGAAGGTTAGACCGCACCATAAATGGTTGCCTAAGTACTCCCGTGTTGAGGGAGATCAGGTCATTCGTAGTTCAGGCTTGGCCTGAATGGTTGAAAAGTGTTTATTTGGGTTTGAGCTTGGTTTGAGGGGTTTTTGGATTTTTTTGTTTGGTTTGACCGCACCATAAATGGTTGCCTACGTACTGCTGTGGTTGAGGGAGATCAGGTTATTTGTAGTTCAGGCTTGTTGTAAAGAATTGATTTGATTGTTACTGTCTTTTTCTTTTTTCACAGGACCCAAATGGCGATTTACAGGTGTCTCAGACATAGTACCTCTTCATGGTGTCTGAATTGATAAGCTGGGGAAATTCTTTCCCATCCATTTCTTGCAATCTGATGGCTCCTCCTGTCAACACTTCTTTGACAATGAATGGGCCTTCCCAATTCGGGGAAAACTTTCCTTTAGCTTCATCTTGATTTGCAAGGACTTTCTTTAATACCAAGTCATTCTCTTTGAATTGCCGAAGCTAAACTTTCTTGTTGTATGACCGAGCAATCCTTTGCTGATATAATTGCCCTTGAAAGATGGTTGTAGCCTTTTTCTCATCTATCAGAGATAACTGGTGGTACCGCTCTTGCAACCACTAGTCTTCTTCCATTTGAGCATCTATTAACACCCTCAATGATTCCATTTCTACTTCTATGGGGAGTACTGCTTCCATGCCATATACTAATGAGTAGGGGGTAGCCCCAGTATAAGTGCACATTGACATTCTGTAGGCTACCAGAGTCAAAGGCAATAAGTCAGGCCATCCCTTGTGATTGGCAGATATTTTTTGCATTATTTTCTTGTTATTCTTGTTGGCTACTTCGACAGCACCATTCATCTTGGGACGATAGATGACGGGATTAAGATGTTTGATTTGAAACTTGTTGCATAAATATTTCATCATCCGGTTGTTTAGATTCTTGGCATTATCTGATGCGATTACCTCCGGTTGTCCATATCGACAGATTACATTGTTTCTGATGAAACCAATGATTACCTCTTTGGTGACTTTAGGAAAAGAGACAACCTCTACCCATTTGGTGAAGTAGTCGATCATGATGAATATGAATCGATGACCATTGCTATCTTTGGGTTCTATTGGCCCAATCACATCCATTCCCCACATAGAAAAGGGCCACGGTGAAGTCATTCAATGTAATTCATTCGGAGGTGCGTGGCTAACGTTTCCATGGACTTGGCATTGATAACATCCGTTGACATAATCATCACAGTTAGCCTTGAGAGAGATCCAGTAATGCCCCATTCTCAATACCTTTCTGGTAAGTAAAGGACCGCTCATGTGAGGACCGCTCATATGAGGACCGCTCATGTGTGGACTACACACTCCGCCATGGACTTCATCCAGGTGTCTTTGGGCTTAATTTTTATCTGGGCATCTTAAAAGGCCTATTCCAGCATCCCATTTATAGAGTGCGTCTCCGCTCAAATAGAATTTCATAGCCATCTTATGAATCTGCTTTCTTTCAGCTTGACTAGCACCAGCGGGCGTAGATCTATCTAGCAGATATTCTTTTATATCTTGGTACCAAGGCTGTTTGATGGGAGGTATTTCATCTGATACGTCTCCAATGTAATTCATATATGTCGAGCCCTTTTGGCTTGCAAATTTGATGTCAGGAATTCCCATCCTATCATATATGTGGATCAAGGAAGCCAACGTTGCCAATGCATCAGCAAAGTCATTTCTACTTCGTGGGATGTGGATGAAGGTTATTTCTTCAAACTCCAGAGCCACTTTGATAACTTGCCGATGATAGAGCAGTAAATGCAATTCTTTGGTATGATACGCCCCGGTGGTTTGTGTGATGACCAACTCAGAATCTCCAAAGACTGCTAACCGTTGGATACCTATGGATTGGGCCAGTTTAAGTCCCATTATACAGCCTTCATACTCGACTGTGTTGTTGGTGTTGGCAAACTGTAGCTTGATGGCCATAGGTTATTGTTCTCCCGTAAAAGATACAAGCCTGCTCTGGCACCTTCCATGTTCATGGCTCCATCAAAATACATTTTCCAATATTGGACTGTATTTTCTCTATGGATTTGTTAAATTGTCATTATCCCATCATCCGAGAAATAAGTTTCCAAGGGTTCGAAATTCCTTGATGGTGCTTCAGCCAATTGATCCGCAATTCCTTGACCTTTGACAAACTTTTGAGTCACGTAGATGATATCGTACTGTTGGAGGATTAACTGCCAGTTGGATAATCAAAAATTCAACATGGGCTTGCTAAATACATACTTCAGAGGATCCATGCTGGATATAAGATAGGTTGTGTGCCCATAGAGATAATGTTGTAACCTCATGGCTGCCCATGCTAACGCACAACAGGTCTTTTCAATCAAAGTGTACTTATGCTCGTCGCTACTGAATCTTTTGCTGAGGTAATAGATAGCTCTTTCTTTGCTACTATCATCCTTCTGTCCCAGCATACAGCCCATAGCATTGGCATTGACTGACAGGTACAGAAATAGTGGAACCTCATCTCTTGGGGGTACCAAGACAGGGGCTTCGATCAACTGCTTCTTGATAGAAAGGAAGGCTTTTTGACAATCTTCATTCCACTTCATGAAGGAGTTTTTCCTTAACAGCTTAAATATGGGTTCGCACGTTGTCGTGAGTTGAGATATGAACTTGCTTATAAAATTGATTCTCCCCATAAATCTCGTATTTCCTTCTCTATTCGGGGCATGGGCATCTTGGTGATTGCTTTAATTTTGGCAGGATCTAGTTCAATGCCTCTGTTGCTCACTAGAAATCCCAACAACTTGCCTGATTTAACACCGAAGGCACATTTGGCCGGATTCTGTTTTAAGTCATACTTGCACAACAAGTTGAAAATATATTTGAGATGGCTGATGTGGTCATCTTCCTTCCAGGATTTGACGATGATATCATCCACATAGACCTCTATTTTCTTGTGCATCATGTCATAAAAAGGGCCATTATGGCTCATTGATAAGTGGCACCTGGTATTGATAAGGCCGAAAGATAAACGTCTATAACAAAAGGTTCCCCAGGGTGTAATGAAGGCTGTTTTCTCCCTGTCTTCCTCAGCAACCATGATCTAATGATACCAGGAAAAACAGTTAACAAAAGAATACATGTCATACTGTGCCATGTTGTCTATTAGTATGTGGATAAAAGGTGTTGGAAATTACATATTCAAATTTGATGTTACAAGTAAATAAATATGCATGTATTTTCTAATGTTATAAAGTCCTTAATAGAACACATGTATAAGGACTTCGATTAAGGATCAAAATTGTTAAGTTGATCTAAGCTATATTTTTTATCATTCTATAAATGAATATATAGAAGGAAGATCAAGCTTGTTAGGTTG
This sequence comes from Panax stipuleanatus, assembly GCA_020205555.1. Classification (NCBI taxonomy): domain Eukaryota; kingdom Viridiplantae; phylum Streptophyta; class Magnoliopsida; order Apiales; family Araliaceae; genus Panax; species Panax stipuleanatus. The sequence goes on along the minus strand of CM035121.1, from coordinate 49,633,798 downwards.
ATCTCTTGAAATGTAATAGTTAGGCCAAACAGATTCGTAGTCTTTCTAGCTAGCCAAGAGTTTGCAGAAGATAAGGCAGAATCGTGGAGTGTCGAGTAAGGCTCTCTCGGAATCGTAGTCTACCGAGGAAGCAACTTCAGAATCTCTAAGCCAAACTGCCGAGCGCCTGTCGAGCCAAGTCAAGAATCGCAGTTCTCTCTCAGAAACATGGAGTCTACAAATTGTCACAATTATAGATCGTAGTCAGTCAAAGCTTATGCAAAATCGTAGAGTGCTCTACAATCAAGACTGAATCGCGTGCAAGCACACCAACACACAACGATCGTGGTATGAAGACAACGATCGTGGTACTTCTTCAGTTAGCATTAGAAGTATCAAGTTTTGCAGATCTGATGAAAGAGGATGTCTAACAAATGAAGAATGTCATATAAACGTTGACATTTAGGAAATCCCAATGCTCTAACACTTATCCTTAGTTTGAATCGAACGAACATATAGAAAAGGATAAGGTGACTACTTTATGTCTGCTGAAAGCACCTTTTCAGGTGTTAGGTGAGAAAGCATTCTACATTGTCATGCGAGTCAGACAGCAGTGCACCATATTCCTAGAAAGTCAACATCAGTGCTTCAGAAATGTCTGGAACATTAAATGCTCAAACGGAAGCCTTTCAAAGGGAAGATTTCAAAGGCTCCAACATGAGACAAACAGATTAAAGATTTCAGACTAAGCAAGTAAGCAAGAAAGAAAGCAAAAATCTCAAGAACATTCAAAGCCAAACTCTACGATCAGAAATAAAGCATGCTTCGGTACTCAGTTCTTTAGAACTTATGCTTAACGGCAACTGAGTAGCACACCAAAGAACTAAACTCTCATTACAGTGTATTCCAAGTCTACTGGACTTGAAGGGTTCTCAGTGAACTACAAGTGCCAAGTCTGCTGGACTTGAAGAGTTCTTAGTGAAATAGAAGTTCCAAGACTACTGGTCTTGAAGGAATCTCAGTGATTGAAAGTTGTATCGATATCCTTAGTGGATTTCCTACTCGTGGAGTAGAAGAGTGGATTAGGAGTCTTGAGTTCTCTGAACCACTTAAAATCACTGTGTCATTTATATTCTCTTAACTTCTATATCTTCCATAACTGCTATAACTGCTAAACGAACTATAAACTTGCTTTATCTTATGGGGAACAAACAAATCATATATTCCGATATGGTTAATTAATTTATTTAATTAACAAATCTGATAAGTATTTTGAAAAGAAATTTTTTTTTTAAATATCTATTCCAACCCCCTTCTAGATAACTATTGTGCCTCTGGGAACTAACAATTGGTATCAAAGCGGGTTCTCATATCTAAAGCCTACAAAGCTCGAGTAGACTAATGGCACACATGATAAGCGAGTCCAAGCTCGATGGAGGCAGCAAGCCACTAATGTTCAACAAAGACAAATTTTATAACTGGAAAGTTCGTTTGCAAGAATATATGGATTCAATAGATGACGATCTATTTGAAACTTTTATGAGTGGGCCCTACGTTCCAACAAAGCTTGCACCAACTCCTGAAGATCCAAACAGAATGCAAATCAAGTCAGAATGGACTGACAAAGAAAGGAAAGATGTCCAGCTGGACAAGAAGGCCAAGAACATTCTATTCCAGTCTTTAGAAGAGGATCTGTTCGAGAATGGACTACGAAGGAAGTCTGGGAAGCATTGTTCATCATGCATAAAGGAACAGAAGAAGTTAGAGAGAACAAGCAATCTCTTCTGACTCAATAGTATGAGATGTTCATCCACGTACCAGGAGAGAACATCACTTCCACTTATGAAATATTCAATATACTGCTCAACTCTCTTCGGGCCTTTGGAAAGATCTATCTAAACAAAGATCTTATCATAAAGTTCATGAGGTCCTTACCAAGAAAGTGGGATGCAAAAACCACTGCCATCAGAGAATCAAAGAACCTCCATAAAATGACAGTACAATAACTTTACGACAACCTTCTCACCTATGACCTGGAGCTGACTCAACGAGGGAAGTTACAAATACTTTTGAAAAGTTATTTTGTCAGTTCACCTCTGAATTTCAAAAGCTTTCTTTCTCTCTCTCTCAAAGGAACCCTAAAACTGAAAATTCAAGTACGCTCAGTTAATTTTGTTCGTTTCAGGAAAAATCAAAGAAATCAATGGCTTCTAATGTTGTATCCGGCTACCAACTGTGCTTCGACGAGTTCAAGATCGCCGACCCACAGCTTCACAAAATCTTGTCTCTGTTCAAGAAAGCAGGTCTTGAAGAAGCTCTGAGCACCAGCACAAAGATCTACCCATAGAATTGGAATAGGAAGTGGATTCTCAGCTCCAAGAAGGAAAAGAGCACAGGAAAGATGCTCTTCGGGAGATTCATCAGCATCATTCTCCAATCTGCTCTGGGAGACAAAATTGGAGATAAGGAAGGTGAAGTCATCAACCCCAACAGGAGGATGACCCAGCAACTCTTTGAGAATTGAAAGAGGAACCCTGCAGAGAACATGAAGATGATGATGTCTGAGTCCAGTGGAAGGACTGGAGATGTGAAGAAATCTGATCTTCAGGGAAACATGTCAGTGGTGAAAGAAGTTAAAGAAGAAGAAGTCAATCAAAAACCCTAAACTCCGGTCAGAAAGAGTAAGGGTAAGAAGAAAGTGAAGGAGATTGTTCAGATGGCAGAAGAACCTCAAGGCTCAACTACTTATTGCCCCAAGGGTTTGACACTGAAGTTCTAGGTCACCTCACACAATGGGAACTCACCCTAGAAGTGACCACATCTCCAGAAGAAGTCTTGAAGAAGAAGAAGAAGAAACAAAATGAAGAAGAGGCTGAAGGAAGTTCAAAGCCTCAGAAAGGGAAACACAGTCATCGAGTAAAGAAATCTATACTCATTGTGATCGTGGAGTCCTTAATCTCACCGATCAAGAAGTCCAGACTTACCATCATTCCAGAAGAGGATGTTGTAACAGCTTCTCAGCCTGAACAGACTATCATGGGTAAAGCTGAAGAGACAACTGCTGAGCCTGAACCTGAGCCCAGAGAACAGGAAGAAGGCTAATCAAGGAGGTTGATCTTGAGCTTAAGAAAGTTATACTGAGGATTAAGGAAGAAAAGAGAAGAAGTGCAGTTGAGCAGGCTGAGTAGAGAACCAAGTCTCCAACCTCTGGTTCTCACAATGAGTCCTTGCAACAGACCAAGATCATTGATGTAGTAATTGCTAACATCAACAGTGTAGTGACCCCTACTGTATCTGATCAAGCTATTGTCCATGCTGAGGAGGAGCTACCAGAAGCTAATAAGGAGAGTACAGCTCATGTTGAGGGGGAGATTTTTAAAGTCTCTAAACCAGAGAGTGCTCCACCTAAGGGGGAGCAATCAAAAGTTGCTCATAAAGCCCCCTCTCCTCCTCAAGAAATTAAAGATGTTGTGGATTCAGTAATGGAAAGTGCTGAAGAAGAAAGTGAAGATGTTGTTATGGTTGATATGGTGGAGATTTTTGATGAAGGTGCTGAAGAATTTGATGAAGAAAGAGAAGAAGAGGAAGAAGTTGAGATTATAGCAGAGTTCTGGAGTGGAGAAAGAGGGCCAACTATAATCAATTATTTTCCTATCTGCCCATGATGTCCTTTCATAAAGCTCTAATTCTCAACAATTGGGATCACATGTTCTGGGCATTCAAAGAATATTCAGCAATTTCTGTGCTAGCCCAGGGATTCCCAAGAAACCTCAACTCTGCTCAAAAGCTGATCACGAACCATTCATCTTCAAAGACTGAGCAAGAGGTACACTACATTCCTATCTTTTTCAAGGTTAATCACTGTCCTCTACCAAACTTTTATCAATTTAATGAACTGCCAAGGTGGATGGAAGTGGTTCTTAACCGACTGAATCAGTTTCCAGTTATAGAGTCCCAAAACTCTGTAACTGATGAACCAAATGACCAACTTACTATCATAGCACCATTTTTATTTAACTCTATGAATGACTCCACGATTGTCGAGCAACGATTCACAATCATCGAGCAACAACCCGACACCATGACCAATGAGCCATCAACCCAAATTGCCGAGCCAAATATCCCAAACACTGAAACAGCCTCCTCAACCATACACCAAACCCAAGCACCACTCACTCAATCTGATATTCCCTCATCCTCAAACCATGAATATTTTGATATGGCACTTGTTCTCACAAGCATGCCAAGGGTGCACACTACGACCTCCCTTCCTGACCTCCAAAAAATTATTGATCATCTCTCTGTCCTCCCCACCAAAGAGGAGCTTTCTGAAGTCACAAAGAGGGTGCTCCAAGAGACGGGAGAGAACATTAAAGCTCATTCCCTGGTGATTCATCAACGCTTCAACAATATGATCGAGTCTGCCAACACTTTTCCTGAAAACTTGGGGACTTAGCTCTCAAAGAGACTGTAGACACTCAAAATTTTGTACTCCTGTTACTAACCATGTATGAGGACAAAATCGTCTTTTACCTTCCGGAGACCACCCCAAAAGTTCAAACCAAAATCAGCAGTCCCGACAACAACCCCGGGAGATCAAACTCAACCCCGGTCATAACACCAGGATGTCAAGGCAAGCCCCGGTAACAACCTGAGAGGTACAGTAGTCCCAGAGATAATCCCAGGAGATCAAACTCAACCCCGATCACAACACCAGGATGTCAAGGCAAGCCCCGATAATAACCCAGGAGGTACAGCAGTCCCAGTGATAACCCCAGGAGATCAAACTCAACCTAGGTCACAACACCGGGATATCAAGGCAAGCCCCGACAACAACCCAGGAGGTAGAGCAGTCCTGGCGACAACCCTGCAAGATCAAAATCAACCCTAGTCACAACACTGAGATGTCAAGGCAAGCCCCGACAATAACCTGGGAGGTACAGCAATTTCGGAGACAACACCGCGAGATCAAACTCAACCCGGTCACAATAATGGGATGTTAAGGCAAGCCCCGGCAACAACCCGGGAGGTACAGCAGCCCCAACGACATCCCCAGGAGATCAAACTCAACCCCAGTCATAATATTGGGATGTCAAGTTAAACCCCGACAACAACCTCAAGAGGTACAGCAGCCCCGGAGACAACACCGGGAGATCAAAGCCAACCCCGATCACAATACCAGGATGTCAAGTCAAGCTCCGACAACAACCCGGGAGGTACAGCAGTCCCGACGATAACCCTGAGAGATCAAACTCAGCCCCGGTGACAACCCCGGGATGTCAAGGAAAGCCCCGACAACAACCCCGGGAGATGCAATCACCCTAAAGACAACCTTGGGAAGTCAAATCAACTTTTGAGACAACCCCGAAGCATCAAATCATCCTCAAAGACAACCCTGGGAAACCAAGTCAGCCTCAAAGACAACCTTGAGAAAGTATAGAGTCAGCTGGGATCAAAATTCAGAAAAAACCCTAAGAAAACAGCCAAAAATTGTGCCAGTATAGGAGACAACCCCTGGAAGGTAAAATGGTCATTTTACCAACTTGAAGCCAATTCAGTCAAAATCAAGCCGAATTGATACAATGAAGGTCAGAAAGAGCTATAACATCGATCCTGAGTGAAAACAGCACATTGCAGCTCAACGGATAAATTGTAAAAAAAATAAAGATCTGGTTCTAAACCCATCTTCCTAGATTTGAAATAGGTTAAGTCCCATTCATTGTGTCACTCTCGGAGAGGGCTTTCTGGAAAGGTATAGCACACCTCAAACGGACGCTCTGATCAAAAGTTATGAAGGTTCGAACTTGACATCGCATTGCTCGGAGTGCACGTATTTCAAGATAATGGTAACTATGGGAGTGGGCCCCACTTAGGAAGCCACAGCTAGACTCGTGGCTGCCATGAGTGCACCTACAACCATCGGGTCTTTAAATATAAACCCCCACCCCTGGCAAAAAAAATAAATAAATAGAAAAACACTCTAAAACTCCGCCCATTTCGTCCCTTAGCCCTACTTCTAGTACTCCAAACATATATTTTATTCTTCCAATACATTTATATACGTATATTCTACGACATATCAAAAATTAACAGGTGGAAACGTCCATTTGAAGACTACCGAGTAGAAAAAAGCCCGTGTAGCAGTCTATTGTAAAATTTTTGACGATCAGAACTCATTTCTTACTTTATTACGTATATGTGAACGTGCATATAAAGTTTTGTCTTTTGGTTTTGCCAGAACTCAGTTCTGTATCCGTTTTAGCTAACTTTTTAGTATATATAAGTATATATATATGTGTGTGTGTGTTTTTTTTTCTTCGTTTGCACAGCCTGGATCGTCGATCCGTGGCTTTTACTTGCTTTTATGTATGTATATATATATATACTTATATATATATATATATATATATATATATATATATATATATATATACTAACTTGTTCGGCCTAGATCGCTAATTCGTGGCCTTTTCAGCTTTATTATATATATAACTGACTATATATATACTAATTTTAAATTCTATCAAGCTCGGATTGCAAATCCGTGGCATTTTCTGCTTTTGTATATATATAACTATATATATATATATATAATTTGTCTGACTTCGTTTGGCCTAGACTGCTAATTCGTGGCCTTTTCGCTTTAATATATATATAGTAACTGTATATATCAACATTTACATTTCAGTTTAGCCTGGATTGAAAATTTGTTGCATTTTAATATATATATATATATATATATATATATATATATTTACTTTTCTGTCGAGCCTAGAGTAATTCGTGGCTCTTTTACAGCTTTTATATATATATATTTATATTTCAGTTTGGCCTGGATTGGAAATCCGTGGCCTTTTTACCGCTTATATATATATATATATATATATATATATATATATATATTTACTTTTCTGTCGATCCTGGAGTAATTCGTGGCTCCTTTACGGTTTTTTATATATATATATTTACATTGAGTTGAGCCTGGAGAAATTTGTGGCTATTTACCGCTTTTATAAATATATATATATATATATATATATATATATTTTCTTTTCTGTCGAGCCTGGATTACTTCGTGGCTCTTTTACACCTTTTATAAATATATATATATTTAAATTCCAGTCGGGCCTGGATTAAAAATCCGTGTCCCTTTACAACTTTTGTATAAATATAATTTTATATATACATATATATATTCTTTATTCATTGTGATTAAATATATGTTTCAATTATTCATTTGATATGAATTTGTTTTAATATAAATTTGACTAATTAGATTTATTTAAATCTAGCTATTTCTACCTTTCAAACGGTTCAAAATAGGTCCAACCGAAACCAGGAAGCTAGAATGGCTAAGATTTATTTAAATTTATCTTTTTTTCTAGTTTTGTTAAATACTTAAAGCGACCTCGCGGCCCTAGATCCATATCTAGTGGAAACGGGAAGCTTTGGCTACGCGCATACAAGGATTTGACTAATGAATCCTTTGTTTTTGCGACGTCTAGTGTACCAATTGCATTTTCTGTGAATATCTGTACTGTGCATGTTTTCTTGGCTATTTTCTGTGAGCCTAGGAATCGTAGGATTTATGATCACACTGATTAGAATCTGATTCCCACGATGGACAACTCCACATTACAAATGTATTCTGCCAGTTTTTCTGTAAAATGTAATGCCGAGGGACCTTAAAACGGTTATACGGATTTAAGGTACCAAACATAATGAATTATGATTTGTAGTGCTAGAGTAACTCCGATGGTTGTCATGCCCATGAGAAGATCGGTACTTGTACGTATATGCTTCAATTCCTACATGAGCACAAGGGTTTGAAAAGCCTTCTTTCAAAACATCATTTTCATATCTTGTCTAAAAAATGACTTTTGCAAACCAAATCAAACCCTTCGTATATAGGTTCAACAAAGCACGACAATACTTTCAAATCAAAATGTAGGCTCAATTACTTCCAGCGTACACACATACATTGCAAATTAAAAAGAGAAATATTGAAAAGATGCGATACCGTGTTTCACGGGAGTTGGGGGTTGCCTAACACCTTCCCCCCACTTAACCAAGCCCCCGAAATTTAAGAATCTCGGTTTCAAGATCAAGTTTCGACAGTGTCCAATAATTGAGCCTATTTGAAAAATAAAGCAAAACTCGGTTGAGTTGGTACAACCATTTCAAAATCTACCAACTGGGGACTCTATAAACAGTTCAAATCATCAACATGATACATGTTGGCCTTTTCCTAAAAAACTCTTCACCCTTCATAAAATAGATAAGACAAATAAGGGTAGAAAATAAAATTAGGAAGAGAGAAAGATCTGTCAAAAGTGACAAGATTTTTTCCCGACGTCGACAGGTGGTGACTCTGCTGGGGACAGTAGAGGGCTTAGGCCGCGCTCAAATCTTTTCAAAATTTCCCTTTTCTATCTGCGTGTGTATGGATGTTGTGTTTTACATTGAATAGATGTGAATAATGCTTTACTGCATTATATTAGTGCTTCGCACAATGTCATCAGTTCATACGGTGAAACACGATGTATGTGAATGTATGTTGTGTGTGTGACAACCCGAAAATTTATAAGATCTTAAATGATTAAATTAAAGGATAAAGAATAAAACCTAGATGGGAATTTGAGGATTTAATTAAAAAATTTAAGTAAAACCTATATGGTTTACCATTTGATTGAGAACAGAGGAAATATGGGTTACAAAAATTTCTAAACCATAGAAATGAATTTATATGTACTTGAAAAAATATTAAGGATAAGGTACTACGATACCTATAAAGTTTGGTAACCTAATATAAATTAGGTATTTGAATTAAATAATCTCAAGGGTTATCTTTATTTAATTGTCCTAGTATTTTAACTATATACTAGTGACCTAATCTAAGAGATTTATGAAATATGTCTCAACCTATTAGATTATCTTGTATGATTATGTGAGTGTTTATAACTTATTAAGTCAATTAGGGCTATTAAGTAATTACATTAGTGGAATATGTTTTGACTTATGTGAATTATGTATATGATTAAATAAATATACATTATATATTGTGTATATATTTATTTTGTATATAAAGAGAATTAAGAATAAAGTTATATAACCTAATAAATATATTACGTATGGCAATTAAATAACCTAAGAGATTATAATATAAGAAAATGTTAGTATTTAAAAATATATACTAACCCTAAGAGATTTACTTCATACATCCCAATTAATTAATAACCTAACTATTTTAATAATCCAGAAATTTGATTGAAGGTATTAAACCTTAATTACATACTCAATATACTTTAATACGACAAGTCTAATTGGGTTATGCAAGTGAATTAACATTATTGGTTAATAAGAATATGTGAATATCAATAATGATGAGCATTAGCTCAAGAGATAATAAATTTAATAGACTAAGGAGGGTATGTAATTTAAACAAGCCCAATTATTTATTTAAGCATTGAACTTATAGATAATTTGATTTAAGAGAAATTCAATTGTTAAACTAGCCCAATATTAGATATATAAGGCAAGTATATTAATGGCACAATTAATTGGAGATGGAGGCCCAAGTCCATTTTAATTTGTAAGCAAACTAAGAAAAATTGCAAGCCCATGAAAAATTAAATCAAAGCCCAAGCTTAGCCCAATAGGAGAGAGGACTTAATGGACTTTAGTAAGTTAATTGAGGAATTAAGAAAACAAAACTTGGCCAAAAGAGGCCTATTTCGGCCCAAGCAAGGAGAGGAGAAGGAGGGGTGATGAACATAATGATGACATAACTTTAGTTGTGAAAAACCCACTTAGGTGTCACCTCCTTAGCTAGCCTTATCACTTTACTAAACTCACAAGTTAACCCAAGAGAGTAAGCAAGTGTTAGAGTGCAAGCAAGCTAACATGATGACTAAGAGAGAGTAAAAGTGTGGGAGATTAAAATTAGATATACCAAATATATCTATTAACCCACCAAAACCAAATAATACTTCCTTTCTTTTCTCTTTCCTCTCATTCTTTCTAAGCTAACAAAATAAAGCAACCAAGAGAGAGAAAGGGGAGAGTTCGGCCACCTTATAGAGATGAGAGAGAGGGAGAGTTCTTGTGGTTTCATAAGTTCCTAATCGATCTTAAGAAGAAGAGAGAAGAACCAAGCTAAGGTATAAAGATTTCTACTTACATAGAGTCTAATTTCTTTTTATTTGATTTAATTTTTGATTATATGAAGTTATGATTTTGAAGTTTAAAACCTTAGATCTATGTGTTTAAAAGTGTTTCATGTTTAGATCTAACTCTTTAGTGGATCAAAGGTTGGATCTAAACTAAGAAATGGGAACTAGGTTTTTTCAAAAGTTAGAAAATCTAATTTTTCTCAGCCTTGATTATGTTTAATCTTGTGTTTGGTGATTGTTTGATGAAATAGATCATGGATCATGGTAGATCCATGAGTATATGATGTATTAGTAGGTATTATGATAGATTATGTTGGTGAATAGGTTAGATATGGAAGTTTTCTTAGAAATCATCAAGGATTGAAAATCAGATTTTTGAGAAAATAAAGTATGAAATTCAAACGACCATATCTCTCATTCTATTTTGAATTTTTGAGTGTGGTCAATTTCTGAAGTTATATCTATGAGACTTGTAACAGTTCCAAGTGGAATCACTGAAAAATTTCATGTATATTTTCGTGTGGACTATTTTTAGCAAAGGAGTCAAAATCTAAAAAATGAGAAAGAGCAATCTGCCCAAACCTGCTAGGGGTAGTTTTGACAGCTTAATTATTGAAATAAACTCCAATATTTTGGGATATGAAAATATATGATATAAAGTAGCTACTGTCCAAATATGAGCATATTCCGACTTAAATTGACTGAGTTATGGTTATTTTAATATTTGGATTTTTTTCGATAAAAATCGCTATAACCGAAGTTCTATAACTCCGATGGCCACGAAATTAAAACTGGAAGTTCATGTTAATATGTCTAAGATTCTGCTAAGAGCTGGGAATTTTTGGAGTTGATCATGATGTAGCTAATTTCTTAAGCTACGAACTAAAAACGGATTTTTGAAAAATACTAAAGGGAATTGAAAATTTCCAGAAAATTTGTTTTTGTGTATGAAATATATGTATATATGTGTGGCCAAATGATAGGAAAATAATAAGATGATTTGGTATTTTTGTGATAAGGGTATTTCAGCTTGCTGAATTGAACAATTCAGGTTGCTGAAATGGAAACTAAAAATGTTAGGAAAAGGAATACAGTTTTGTTTCAGCTTGCTGAAATGAGGTATTCGGTTTGCTGAAATAGTAAACAGTTTATCGAGTTATAATAAGAACTTATAAAATGAGTGAGTAAGTGTTAAGTCTAAAGTAGTAAAGTCGTACTCTGCAATCGTTGATGTATAGTATCTGGGCTAAACAATTCCTTCAGGGAGCGGAGGTATATATGAATTAGCAACCGATATAACTCGCTGTGAAAACATTGTAGAGGAAACGAAAACTAATTTGTTGGTTGTTTGTGGGAAACCACTCAGTATACTATATTGAATACTATTAAAGACTCGATGTGTGCTAGGTTTAGATTTGTGAATACGTATGATGTTACGGTATTATCTATATTTGACTATGTGGTTAAATGTTAGATAGCTTACTTATAAAGTAATAGTATTGTGAGATAAAGTATGTTATGCTAATTGAAAGATCAATCTTATAACAGATAGGTCTTTTCAATAAAGAGATTAAGTTAGATTGCGTAGCAGTAATCGACGGTACAGGCAAGTTTTCCTTAACTCAAACACGACTTATATTTTCAAAGCATGTTAGTGAATAATTATTGTTGATTATTCACATCTATACTGATTATTGATTGCACTTAGTGCATGTTGTATATGTTCATCAGGTATGAAAGGCTGATCACCTTCATTACCATAAGGTTCAGTTAAAATTGTTCATGGTCCTTGTTGATATTAAACATTATTGATTCAGTCATTCAATTATTGACATTTATGAATCATGCTCTTTCACAATTATTATATTGTTAAAAATTTGAAAGCTTATTCTTTCTTTCAATCATGATATATCTTCATTGAATTTAAACTTGCTGAGTAAAGTAGCTGCTCACTCTTGCTATATCATGATAACAAATTTCAGATTAAGACGAAGGCTCGAAGAAAGACAGATGCAAAGCCAAATTCCAAGAATAGATTATATACATCTATAACTATTAGTTATCTTATGTAAAACATATATGTAAACCCTTTAAGTTACTTAAGGTATGTATTCAGTTAAGGTTAATAGACCTTGAAAAATGTTATAGAATCATGTGAAATAAATAATTTATGTTTATATATTCCGCATTAGTTGATAGAATATGTATGAAGATGAAGTACCGTAACGTACCAGGTCCGGGATTCTAGGGACCAGGATTTGGGGGCGTCACAGTGTGATTCCTCCACCAGGAGGCGAACCCGTCGGTGTTTAATTACTGGACTCAAAGGAAACTGCAAGGCTCAAGAAAGGCACCACTCAGATTGGCTCCAATTGAAAGATCGGATTAATTTCTCCTCTAGTAAATTGCGATGATCTGGGGACCTACATGCCGAAAAGCCGCGAGAGTAGCCTAAGATAGGTCTGCCTCTGATTAAGCAAATTCGAAGGAAAGCTTCTTCATGCCTTCCTCTTTTAATACAATGTAAATTTTCCAATTCCAATGTAAATTTCAAGAATTAATGTAAATATACATTCCATGTCTTAAATATCATACTATCTTGTCATCAAAACAACTGACCTTTGTTTTATAGGATAAGATTAAAAAAAACCTCAAAAATAAACACATCACGACATGCATCCTTTTGATATATACACATCAAAACTAACACACCTACGTTTGTTGTAGAGAAAAATTGGTCCTGTTACCGGGTTAAAATCTAAGAAAGCACTAAGCCCATCAACAAACATGGCTTCAAGTGCTCAACCTGAATCCACCCCTATCTCTAGGAAAGAATTCGAAGGACTGAAGAATCAGATAGCGGAATTAGCTATTTTCCTCAAAGAACAAAGCAAAGGCCTTCAAGGGAAACAAACACCCAGTCATACAGAAGTGTCTACACCTGGTGGCAGTCAAAAGACTGGAAAAGAAGGATACACAGACCCATGAGTCTCAGAACTAGGATCCTACAACAAAACCCCTGAAATCATCAACCTCAGAGTAGGAAGTTGGTGATATTCTGAAAAAGGTCCAACAAATGGAAGAAACCATCCGATCCATCAAAGGGACTGGGGCATTTGGGAGTGTCAATTATTTAGACTTACGTAAATTCCCAAGGGCTCGTTATCCAGAAAAATTTCAAGTCCCTGATTTTGAGAAATATGATGGATTAGGAGATCCCTACACCCATTTGAAGGTATTCATCGGAGAACTTAGATCCTATGCAGAGGATGAGAAACTCAGAATGCAATTGTTCAAGAAGAGTCTGACCGGAGAGGCTAAAGCTTGGTATGCCCGACTGGATAATTCAAAGATTCACAGCTGGGAAGAGCTAGCACATGCCTTCCTTAATCAATACAGCTTCCAGTCTCATATGGCTCTAGACAGATATCAAATCACCAAAATAAATAAACAAAACACTGAGTCATTCAGGGGGTATGCACAACGATGGAGATGGATGGCGGCACAAGTCACCCCACCCATGACTGAGTTCTAGATAGTCATGACCTTCATCAACATTCAAGAAGCTCCGTATTACGAAAGGGTCCTAGCTGGCATAGGAAAACCATTCTCGGAGATGATCAAACATGGAGAGATGGCTAAAATGGGGTTAAAGTCTAGAAAGATAAAATACCTGACCGCCTTGGAAGTCGTGGCCGAGCGCATCCAATCTGGGAGTTATGGGAGTAATCCTCGGAGAGCACACAAGAAAAAAAAGAAGTGTCCTTAGTATTGCAAGGACAGGATCAAAGAGGCCATTCAAGCTTGCATGTTCAAAGGAGAAATTATTCCCCTTTTCAAGCTCCAGCACAACCTTCAAATCCTCCATTTCAGAAAACTACGGAGGCCAGACGTCAAAGAACGTTCACCCCCTTAGGGGATTCACTCAAAAACATGATGAAACTATTGACAGCACAAAAGAAGATTGGTCAACTCCTTCCACCAACCAGTTCCGGCGGAAGGAATTTCGACCCAAGTAAAAAGTGTGCATACCATTCCCGATCTCCAGGCCACGATTCATAAGACTGTTGGTCTCTCAAGCACAAAATCTAAGACTTGATAGACAACGGAGAGATTGTGGTGACCAAAAGACCTTACAGCCTTAGAAGCCGTGGCCAAGCGTATCCAATCTGGGAGATATGGGAGTAATCCCCAGAGAGCACACAAGAAGAAAGAAGAAGTGTCCTTAATATTGCAAAGACATGATCAAGAGGCAATTCAAGCTTGCATGTTCAAAGGAGAAATTATTCCCCTTTTCAAGCTCCAGCACAACCTTCAAATCCTCCATTTCAGAAAATTGCGGAGGCCAGACGTCGAAGAACGTTCAATAATTTTGGGGATTCACTCAAAAACGTGCTGAAACTGTTGACAGCACAAAAGAAGATTGTTCTACTCCTTCCACCAACCAGTTTCGGTGGAAGGAATTTTGACCCAAGTAAAAAGTGTGCATACTATTCCGGATCTCCAGGCCATGATACACAAGACTGTTGGTCTCTCAAGCACAAAATCCAAGACAATATAGACAACGGAGAGATTATGGTGACGAAACCAGAGAAACCACATATGCAAGATAATCCCCTCCTCAGTACAAAGAGGAGAGTGTCAACAGGATTAGCACGAGGAGTGGAGAAGGATCCAAATATATTCGTTATGTTGGAGAATCAACTCAATTAAGTACTAATAGCCCAGACAGTTGGGAGTTGTCAGAAAGGCGATTCCTAATGGAACAAAAAATCAAGTCCATTAAAGAACGGAGTGGACAGTTAGCGAATCTAGTCGTGTATCAACATCAGATAACCGATCAACTGATAAATCAAACCAACCAGCATGAAGCAAGTCATCCTACACCAGAAATTAGCCCCATTGCTATGAGGGATCCTTACTGATTTCATGAGTATGAACCTTGGGCCGACAAGGTGGCCAAGAAAGAGAAATTCCAAGCTGATATGGAATTCGCCTTCAAGATGAATTTCACTAATTTGAACCAACCGATGGAAGAAATTCTCCAAATGCTTATCAACGAAGGGATGGTTACAAATTTTTTACCTCTGATAAACCCCCGATCTAGGAAGTTCAAGCCTGACCGGATCTGTCAGTATCATTCCAATGCACCCGGCCATGACACTGAGGATTGTTGGGGACTTCGTCACCTCATTCAGAATCTGATTGAAAGTGGTGAACTGATAAAAGGAATTCAAGATTATGGCTTCTCCGATGAAGAAGCACTCTTTATTCCCATGGCGTGGAATCAGGAAATAGTGGTTGTCATTTCCTGTGAGACAAATCTAGCCGTGACACCCCTAATACGGTAAGGAAAAGGGGTCCAAGAAGGAAAGAATCCCATAAAGGTGGCTGCACCCGAACCTTTAATATTACCCTTCAGACCGCAGTATTTGGTAGTCAGCCTAAAGAAAGTCCCATGGAACTATGGGAGGGATGAAGGTTCGACATCAAACAACATTGCCATTGTATCCAAGGAAAATCCATTGTACTTGCCTCAGCGGGTGATTAATTCAGTCATTAAAGCTAAAGGGAAAGTGGCTGAAGAGAAAATTGAAGACTTCCTCAGCAAAATGGGGCATCAGGAGGTCAACGTGGTGCAAAGCTTAAAAGAGGCACCCAAATAGGTATCTATCCTATAACTGGTCTTATCCTCGGTGGATCACCACAACATTCTGGTGAAAGTACTTGAGGAAGCACATCTGCCAAAGACGGTTGATACTAAGAAATTCCGTCCCGTGATAGAACACATATTCAACAGCAATGTGATATCTTTCACTGATGATGATATACCCGCTGAGGGGATGAGTTATTGCAAGTCACTGCACATAGCAGTGACATCATCAGGATATGTGATATGAGGAGTGCTGATAGATGGAGGATCGTCCCTAAACATTTGTCCCTATGATACCTTGGAAAGGATAAAGATCAACCCAAACCAAATTCGGACTAGCCATGTAGTCATTCGAGCTTTTGATGGATCTCGCTAAGAGACTGTAGGGGAGATTGAACTTCCACTGGAGAATTGGTCCACATACATTCTATGTATCTTTCTAGGTACTCAACATTACCACCGAATACAACTTGTTGTTGGGAAGGTCGTGGATCCACATGGCAGGAGCAGTTCCATCCACCCTCCATCAGCAACTCAAGTACATTATTGATGGCAGCCTAATCAAGGTAAATACCAAACCAGAATGCCATGTCTGTATACAGGGAGACATACCAGTGATCAGTCTAGATGAAGGGATTGAACCTGCTAGTTTCCAGGCTTTGGAGGTGAGCAACACTCAGTACCTACCTATTAGGGCATAAGCTCTGAAACCAAAAGTTTCCCCTAAAGTAATGACCGTTGGTTAGGAGATGGTATCTTTGGGTTTCCACCCTGAAGAAGGGCTAGGGGAAAATCAGCAAGGTATCAAGAGTTCAGTACAAATCCTGAGCCAGTCGAGGAAAGTCAGATTGGGCTATTCATTCGGAGCGAACCATCGGAACCCACACAAGCATCCAAAGGTTCTTGCTTCCACGATTCTGCTGCCAAACCTCACTGATGCTGGGTTTGTGAAGCCCATGAGGAAGATTCCTACTGTTGTGTCAGTCATGCTATTTCCTCCAGTCATACCAATTAGTGAGAGAAAAGTCACCAAGCTTGAGGGGGAGAGCAAAAAGGGAAAAGAAAAGTTCATGCATGAATGACGAGACCCATTTGCTAACATGTATTTTTTGATGCTCTACGAGGGTATGAATGATGATATCCCAGACAGTGATGAAGAAGACCAAATTCGAATTCCTCACATCAAGAAGGGGAAGGGTGGTAGTTCAAAAATAAACCCTGGCTCTGATATCAAGGATGTCTCAGTCATCATCAGATATGAGGCAGAAGACCACAAATTCTTTATCCTCCCTATCCATGAGGACTTGACATTGGACAATTGGAGCAGCGTCCCTTTCCTCATTCAACAAGGGTAAAAGGGCAGAAAGTCCATCCGCCCTGGAAATATGATTTCATTTACTACTTATTTTGTTGAACAGCTATACCAGTTACTCTTGTCATGCTTTGTATGTTTAAACAGTTTCGTATATTAAAGTGAAAGTAATTTGTTTTTAGGACTCCATAATTGGATTTGTTTATCCCTGCTGGTGAGATGCCAAACTTTCACAGTGACTACAACTTTGATGTAGAACTAAATTTTGACTTGATGGAAATTGATCAAGAGGAGATAGATGACTATGAGTTGCCCGAGGAAATTAAAGAATGGGTTAAAGACAAACCCAACCCAAACCTCGACCAAACCACCACTATCAATATCGAAACTTCAGAAAACCTTAAAGAAATCCAGATAGGCTTAGACCTCACCCAAGACCAATGAGCCGACCTGATTGAACTCTTAATACAGTTCCAGGATGTGTTTGCATGGTCGCATAAAGACATGATTGGCCTGTCCAATGACATTGTCATCCATCGACTGCCCATTAAAGATGGATTCAAGCCAGTTAAGCAAAAGCTCAGGTGATTAAAACCCGAATGGAGTCTGAAAGTCAAAGAAGAGGTTGTCAAGAAATTCAAAGCCGACATCATCATAGTGTCAACATACCCGGAGTGGCTATCAAACATAGTCCTCGTACCTAAGTCCGAAGGGAAGGTACGAGTATACATGGATTACCGGGATTTGAACAAAGCATGTCTCAAAGACAAATTCCCAGTACCTTTTATCCACATCCTGATAGACAATACGACGCAGTACAACATGTATTCTTTTGTGGATTTCTTTGTTGGTTACCATCAAATTATGGTCGTTGAATATGAAAGGGAGAAGACAGCCTTCATCACTCCCTGGGTAACCTTCTGCTACAGACATTTATCCTTCGGCCTTATCAATGATGGTGCCACATATCAGTGAGCCATGATGGCCCTGTTTCATAACATGATGCACAAAAAGATAAAGGTTTATGTGGATGAAATCATCGTCAAATCTTAGAAGGAGGACGATCACATTAGCCATCTCAGAAAGTTGTTCAACATGTTACGTAAGTACAACCTCAAGCTGAATCCATCCAAATGCACTTTTGGTGTCAAATCGAGTAATTTGTTAGGATTCCTAGTGAACAATAGATGCATTGAGCTGGATCTCGCCAAGATTAAGGCCATCACAGAGATGTCAGTGCCCCAATTAGAAAAGGAGATAACGGGATTCCTGAGGAGAATCAATTTCATAAGCAGGTTCATTTCCTAGCTCACAGCAACGTGTGAACCCATTTTTAAGCTGCTAAGAAAGAATTCATCCGTGAAATGGAATGAAGATTGCCAAAAAGCTTTCCTTGCCATCAAGAAGTAGTTGATCGAAGCACCTGTCTTGGTACCCCCAAGGGATAAGGTTCCCCTGTTTATGTACTTGTCAGTCAATGCCAACGCAATGGGCTGTATGCTGGGACAGGAAGATGATAGAAGCAAGGAGAGAGCTATCTACTACATCAGCAAAAGATTCAGTAGCGGAAAATAAAAGTGTACTTTGATTGAGAAGATATATTGTGCGTTAGCATGGGCCGCCATGAGATTACAACACTACCTGCATGGGCACACGACCTACCTCATACCTCGCATGGATCCACTAAAATATGTATTCAACAAACCAATGTTGAATTATTGATTGTCCAAATGATAATTGATCCTCCAACAGTTCATCTACGTGACTCAGAAGTCTATCAAAGGTCAGGGCATTGTTGATCGGCTGGCCGAAGCACCATCAGGGGATTTTGAACCCTTGGAAACTTATTTCATGGATGATAGGATCATAACGATTCAACAAATCCATCAAGAGAATACGGTCCAACCTTGGAAAATATATTTTGATGGAGCAGTGAACATGGAAGGTGCCGGAGCTGGGGCAGTTCTTGACGTTGGTACAGGAGAACAGTATCCTATAGCTACCAAGCTGCAGTTTATCAACACCAATAACACGGCTGATTATGAAGGCTGCATAATGGGGTTAAAACTAGCCCAGTCCATGGGTATCAAGCATTTACTAGTCTTTAGGGATTTCGAATTGGTCATTAGACAAACCATCGGGCGTATCACACCAAAGAATTGCATTTGTTGCCTTATCACCGACAGGTTATCAACATATCCACGGATTTTGAAGAGATAGCTTTCATCCACATCCCTCAAAGTAGGAACAACTTTGCTAACATTTTGGAAATGTTGGCTTCCCTGATCCACAGGTCTGATAGGAGGGGAATTCCCAACATCAAATTCGCAAAACCAAAAGGCCCCGACGTATGGGAATTACATTGGGGAAGTATCAGATGAAATACCTCCTATTAAACAGCCTTGGTATCAAGACATAAAGAAATATCTATGAGATGGATCTACGCCCACTGGGGAAAGCCAAGCCGGACTAAAGCGGATTCATAAGATGGCTATGAAGTTTTATCTGAGCGAAGACGAAATCTACAAAAGGAACGCTGGAATAGGCCTTTTAAGATGCCTCGATAAAGATCAAGCTGAGAGACTGATGGATGAAGTCCACAGTGGAGCCTGTGGTCCACACATGAGCGGTCATTTACTGGCCAAGAAGATATTGAGAGCAGGGCATTACTGGATCTCTCTTAAAGCTGACTGTGATTATCACGTCAGGAGATGCTACCAATGCCAAGTCCATAGATATGCTATCCACGCTCCTCCAAACGATCTGCACAATTTGAGTTCGCCATGGCCTTTTTCTATATGGTGAATGGATGTGATTAGGTCAATAGAACCCAAAGCCAGCAATGGTCATCGATTCATCTTCACCACGATCGATTACTTCACCAAGTGGGTTGAAGCTGCCTCTTTTTCCAAAGTCACGAAAGAGGTAATCTTTGGTTTCATCAAAAACAATGTCGTCTGTCGATATGGACAACCGGAGGTGATCATATCAGACAACGCCAAGAATCTAAACAACCAGATGATGATAAAGTTATGCAGTAAGTTCTATATCAATCATCACAATTCCATGATCTATCGTCCCAAGATGAATGGTGATGTCGAAGTGACCAATAAGAATATCAAGAAGATCATGCAGAAAATGTCCACCAATCACAAAGGATGGCCTGACCTGCTGCCTCTGACTTTGCTAGCATACAGGACGTCAATGCATACTTCTATTGGGGCTACCCCTTACTCATTGGTGCATAGCATGTAAGCAGTACTTCCAATAGAGGTAGAAATGGAGTCCCTGCGAGTGTTAATAGACACTCAGATGGAAGATCAGTGGTTGCAAAATCGCTACCACCAGTTGTCCCTGATAGATGAAAAGAGGGCTACAGCCATTTTCCACAGGCAATTGTATCAGCAAAGGATTGCCCGATCATAAATATGAATGTCCTAATCCGACAATTCAAAGAGAATGACTTGGTATTGAAGAAAGTTTTGGCCAACCAAGATGAAGCCGAAGGAAAGTTCACTTCGAATTGGGAAGGCCCTTTCATTGTCAAGGAAGTGTTGACAGGAGGAGCTATCAGATTGAAAGAAATGGATGGGAACGAATTTCTCCAGCTTATCAATTTAGACACCGTGAAACGGTATTATGTCTAAAACATCTTCCTGTCATCATCCTGGTCCTGCAAATCAATCAAATCAGTTCAGGTTTTTACAAAAGCTCGAACTACAAATGACCTTATCTCCCTCAACCCGGGAGTACGTAGGCAGCCATTCCTGGTGCGGTCAAACCAAACAAAAAATTCAAAAACCCATTAAACCCAAGTTCAAACCCAAAACAAACACTTCTCAAACCATTTAGGCAAAGACCGAACTACGAATGACCTGATCTCCCTCAACTCGGGAGTACGTAGGCAACTATTTATGGTGCGGTATGCCCTTCAAGAAAATTAAAAAACCTAATTAAAATCGGTCCCAAGACACCGAAACCCTATAAAACCTAAATCCTATCACGCCTTCCTGGTCAACAGGCCCTACTGAGATACTCTCTGACATCTCAATATCAATCCATCAAGGAAAAGCTCATAATATATCAAGACAGCAAGTCATGAAAGAAGTGGTAATCACTCAGCAATGACAATACATATCCAACAGAGAAGTGAATCAAAATATATTTCTCTTATATATAATATTGTTTGATATATACACTGTGTGATGTACATGACAAAAATGGCTGATTTAGTATATGCATGAAAAATAAAGCTAGTCTATGAACCCATGGACAAGCGGGATAGCAGTGCCAATATGGCAGCCCTCTTAGAAGATGGAGAAGCAGCTGTAAGCTCATGACCCTCGGTCTCCATACGAATAAGAATATCCACAGCCATCTACATAGTTCTGCTGTGACCATCTATGAAAGCACTCATATCTACAACCAGGCTATGTGTATATGATCTGAGGGCAGTGCTGTCCGTAATATAAACATCCCGGGTAGCTATGGCCTCGTCCCTCTCAGTATAAGCGGCATCCCGGGCGACTAAGGCCTCCTCAATCTCCTCAAAAGCTGCATCTCGGGTAGATCGAGCCTCATCTCTCTCAATAAATGTTGCATCTCGAGTAGCTCGAGCCTCATCTCTATCAAAAAAAGTTGTGTCCCTTCTAGAAAGGGTTGTCAACATCAGCGCCCTAGCTTGATCCCTCTCGAAAGACATCTGAGCTAGTGAATCAACGAGAGTTGGATCTGTCCCAGTCGAAATACTCAGAGGATCACTAACTAAAGATGTTGTCAAACCAATAAATAACTCATCCTTCGTGGGAGAATCAGGGTCCTCCATAGGCTCCTCCTCGTCTGAATCAACACTCGGAGCTGACTGGATAACCGCAGCTACTGCTATATCAGCCTCCAACCATGTTGAATACTCTAAAGAATGATTTGGATGGCTAGTTGAGAAGTCAGATATCTCCCTATGGGTCCAACACTCATAAGTCCTGATCAGGTCAGCTGACGACAAAGATGAAGCTGATATCTGCTGATCCGTAGCCCCCTTAAAATGGTGAAGGCTCTGAAACTTATCAAACTGTCCCATGACTGCTAACGTATGGTATGTGGTCACCCATCTCGAACCCGCCAGAGGCATATAGTCTATGCTAACTACATGAATGAAGAAGTTGTAAGGGGAGCTAAGTCCTGAGCAGGGCAGGACCGAAAAGGGGTGCTCAATCGCATATAGAAAGACCAACCATGAAGCTGCAACTGAACACTCCGTTGGCCAAGGAGTAAGACATGCCTATCTCATGGGTAAAGCAGTACCCATAATGTCTGAAAGTGCCGATATGACTCAAATGTGTTATAAACCATATATACAGCATAACGACGCTGCCTTTGAAAAACCCCTTAGAATGGGTACTGCAGAATAAAGCCGACCTCAAGGTCCCGGCTAATATCATCAGCAGGATAGTACAACCCTATTTGAGGTCACGAACCACTATCATAAAGCCAATATCCAAGTGGTCCAAATATAGTGGCATGTACAAATAAGCTGTGACGCACATCAGTAGAACGTCTACACGAGAAAACTGCCACTCATCTGCATGAATGATGAAATCTCTAGAATATCGCTTATAATTGTCTGGCCGGCCAAAGCGATCGATCAAAAAGTCTATAGACATCACATGTCCTGCAATAACCTCCTCAGTGATGACTCTGCACCTCAAACCCGTCATAGTTATGAATGGTCACCTCATGTCGCTAATGGCTGTCCTGGTACAAGGCAAATCTAGTGCCAAACCTGTCAGGCACTCATACTCCTCTAATGTAAGAGTCAACTTGTGAAGCCCGAACTGAAAAACCTGTCGCTCGGGTATCCAATAGGATAACATATCGTCCATAAATCCCTGTGGAACTTGGAAAGCTAAAAGGGCTAGAGAGTGCCCTAGCATCTAGTCAACCGTCCCTCTAACTATGAGAGGCAGACTATCATACCTTGATCTCAGCGAAGATGCTACCAAAGACGACGGCGAATGCTCGATACGACTGACTGTGGATGACGACATCTGTATAACCGTATTATGAGACCATCTAGGGGTCAAATCTAAACTCACCTATCTAAATACATATCCATGACATAATACATGCATAATGACAATAATAAATAACAATAAGATGCAATAGATAGGAAATATCATGCATATCTAGAATAAACTATCTACTGAAAGCATCATCTTTGTCTGCTTATAAAATATAACATAAAAAGTACAGGGAAATGGGGCATAACTGGCCAACTACTAATAGAGGCCTATCAAAAGATATAACGAGAAATGGGGAACAAGCCGCCTAGTATCTAACAGAGGCCTATCAAAAGATATACCGAGAAAAGTTATCAAAAGAAATTTATAACATCTACATCCAGGTGATCGACCTGCTCCAGCTCCTCCTAAGTAACAGAATCTCGGTCAATGGGAATGTTTGGTAGATACAAGGGAGGATCAACATCTGGAAAAGTGTCAAAAAATGGATCTGCTGAGGGACCAGCTCCAAAGATGGAAGGATCAAATGAATATACCTCAGATGGATTCCGGCCAAGGTGCCTGATGAATAAGTGAGCCCTCTCCAACCGCTTGGTCAATCTTATAATCTGCTCCAGATGAGTCGGCTCTTGGAGGCAAGTTATCCAATTTATCATCATCACAGACCCTGGCACCATTTTTGCCATAAACTGGGTAGCACGAGTCTGAGACCCAATAGTGCGGGGACTCCACCAACTATGAAATGCCTCCTGGCTGTAAGGACCCTCCGACAAGGTGAAGCCATCTATGCCCACCAGTGGAATGTCTGTGAGTGGTTGAACTAATGGCCAATGATGCCAAGTAGGGGGAACAAAGGGAATGCAGATATCTCCTGTCATGCTTTGAATAACGCGCTTTCCTAGATAGAGCTCCCAGCCTCCTTACGTCAAAAACGAAACCCGACGAGTGGACAATGTAAACTCCCGACCAATCGAAAAGCCATCCTCGAACCTGACTGTCAAATAGTTTGAGGTGTAAGGCACCCACGAGATCGAATAATCCGTCAATAGCTCTAGTTGCAAGTGAGAGGGGTAAATCCCTCGGCTATAGGAACCTCCATCAATGTGGAGTGATGCCAGTGTCGTCCCCTCGGATAGGTCTCCAGGTCCAAAGTAGTGGCTGGGCGTAGGCACGGAAGCCTCTTATATGCCCAAAACTGGCAATACAACGATCAAAATTCCTCAGTGATAAAGACTGACAAACATATATGAGGAAATAAAAAGTTAAAAGAGAAAATAACTCACCAGCAGGAATGGGTAAAAACCTAGCCAAGACTTTATCACTCCCTCCGAGCGAAGGCACATCCCCAGGAGAAATAAGGCAAAGGTGTAGGTTCCCCAATCAAAATCACTTAGGTGCTCCATGTATCGAGTAGCGCTGACCAGAGCGAAAGTGACCGTCGAGGAGTTGTCTGCTAGGAAACAACCCCTGATGATGATCAAGAACAGTCGCCGAAGGATGCAATCTCTAACCCTTTGATCATCAGGCAGAGGCTCAGTCAAAGCCCCACTCTGGGTCTACGCTCAAAAGACCAGAACAGATAGTACGACCCTTGATGGCCGTCGCAGAAACTCTCAGAAGAGAGCGAACGGCAGTAGGTGAAATGTCAGCCACCAATGGCACTGGCTCGCCTACAAACTCTATCCCGGTGATGAACCTCCAGTCCATAGGGGTCATCATCACCTCACATTCCAATAGATGGAGAGACTGGGTCTGGTGGAACCAGTTCTCGGACAAAGCCCTCAGATAACCCCAGGGGAAACAGTGGGGAGGAATTGAAAAGAAGGCCTATAACCCCCATGTGTTGACAATGGTCCTATACTCCGGATGCAGAGTATGATATATGTAGTGGACGCTGAACCAGTTCCCCTGAGCTGCGTAAAGTCAGGAACCTGCATCAAACAGCCAATCCAAATTAAATATGTGCCCTAAAATGGCAAAAGAAAGAAAGACAGAAAATCCAGAAGGGAAATTTTAGTCACCTAGTTGGCATAAAGGTATATCAATGGACGGCGTCTCAAATTGGCTAACAACTCCTAAATCGGCACCACGATGGCTGGAAGCTCCCTACGTGGAGTATGAGTTGGGGCAGGATCAACGAATAGGACATCCTCATTATCCACATCAACCAGCGGCTCAGCCTGGATCGGATAAATCACAAACTCAGCCAAACGGCTAGGCGGCCAGGATGGACGTAGCTGAGGAACATCAGAAGCCCTCCTCTGCCTCACACCTGAAGTAAACCTACTAGCACTACCAGGTCTATCTGGCTCCATAACCTGGACAAAGTCTCTAAATCACCTCAAAAAGGGTGAGGTAAGCCATAAACCTGCGACTTATTAAATTAAATCATTGCTTTATGCATTTTTAAGTACTAAAGCATGCATTAGTTATCAAAACTATCCAATAAATTTAAAATTGCATGTTCATTAAATGCTCAAGCTTTTGGAAGAAAAAAAATTCCAGAGTCTCCTTTGTAAAATATACTGTATGCATGCACATAGGCATGACTAGGTGGCCATTCAGTAGCACACCTACCCAAAAACAAACACAATTCATATCTATGGGAAAAAATCAAAATTAAACTCCCCATAGCAGCTAAATTACCATATGCATTTTAAATTGAAAATCCAGGCTCATTTGGCCTCAAAAAGGATGAGTAAACTGATCAAAAAAGGCGTCAATTGACTGTCTTGAAAATCAAATTTTTTTACATCAAAACATTTAGCACAGTAAAAAATGCATATTTACTAAGTTTGAAAATTTTTATCAAGTCCAACGAGGCATGCCTATTTGCTATATTGTGTTTAGAAGTATACTATTTGATATCTAACATTCTAACGGTCAAAACTTGAAAAGAAAGGATATAAACGTTACCAGAGATGTGCATAACGTTTGTACGGTGATGGAATTTGAAAAAAGTAGCCCAAACTCCGTAGATCTGAGGAAGAAATTTCAAATTTTCTTTGGATTTTAAATTTGAAAATAATTTGGAAAGCCACGGGAGCCCAAGTTATAATCGCAGGGAGTAGCAGCCCTACTTGCGGCTGTCGCACCTCTACCTGCGGCACCCTGGGGTGGGCCCCACCCCCTTCAGTTTGGTCCAATTCTAGTTGAAACGGAGTTTACAGAAACTGAAAAGTCAAATCCAGAAGAAAAAAAAACTGCTACGCGATTGAGCGGATTGGCCTAAAATTCTGCGTATAAGCAACAAGTTCCTGACGAAGGGAGGAACTTTATGTAAACCATCGGTTGAGACCCTGAAGTGATATTTAGAAGCCAATGATGAAAATTGCTGAAACTGCCCCTGTCAGAGCATCAGGAAAGTCCGACATTATGAACAGTGGGTTATGAATGCATCAAAGTATCCAGATTGGTCCGAGGGTGAGACTTATCAGAAGAGTACCCCCACATCGAGATCGATTATGACTGATATTCCAGCCGTTGGCGATAACTCCAACGAAGCATTGGGAACGAGCTGGTGACGACAACTGTTGAAAACCACTTCAGCAAGGTTCAGAGGGTCTGACATGCCAGTCATTGGCGACAACTCCAACGAAGCATTGGGAACGAGCCAATGACGACAACTGTTGAAAACCACTTCAACGAGGGTCAGAGGGTCTGACATTCTAGCCGTTGGCGACAACTCTAACGAAGCATCGGGAATGAGCTGGTAACGACAATCGTTGAAAACCACTTCAACGAGGGTCAAAGGGTCTGACATTCTAGCTGTTGGCGACAACTCCAACGAAGCATTGGGAACGAGCCAGTGACAACAACCGTTGAAAACCACTTCAACAAGGGTTAGAGGATCTGATATTCTAGCCATTGGTGATAACTCCAACGAAGCATCGGGAACGAGCTAGTGACGACAATAGTTGAAAACCACTTCAGCGAGGTTTAGATGGTTTGACATTCCAACTGTTGGTGACAACTCCAGGGGAATGAGCCGGTGATGAAAACTATGTAAACATATATCCCCACATATGACAGATGATGGAATCTATTACACAAATCCCCAGAGGGAGCATCAAGAAGGATCGATGATTCAATCGACCGTTACAAACTACCATTTGAGTAGGCACCGAGAAGGTTCGGTAATGGTCAACTCTGCAAACTACCGCTCGAGTAGGAATCAAATCGAGTTCAATCGACTGTTAAAAACTATCGTTCGGGTAGGCATCGAGTAGGCTCGATGATGGTCAAATCATTGTCAACCATTGTTCGAGTAGATCATGAGATTTATACCTCCGACAAAAACGTCGGCGTTAACCAAACAGTGATTCAAACCCTTGGCTCCAACTCCAACGTAATGTCATGAAAGATCCAATAATGTAAAGCTGGTGTAAGCTATCATCAGGATAGGCATCAGGAATCCCCCCAATGAGGTCACTCGGCATAAAAAGAGGATCCCCAACGGAGAAAAGGTCAGAGAACTCATATGAAGATAGAGGATGTTGATGACAACCCCACCATCGAATTCAAAATGTCCAATGGCATAAGCCAAGAGAAAATCTTCCCAACAGAGATTATCAACAGACATGGTAAACCATTGGTTTCAACCCAGTATAGCATCAAGAAAGATTAGGTGATGGTCTAGACGTTGTATGATATAGTTTGAATAGGCGTCAAGAAAGATTAGCTATCATCGATGACGTCATCTCCAATAAAAAATGGAGTAAACAACCAGTGGTAACCTAACATTACAAGGGCATCTAACATTCATAACATGTCATACCATGCATTGCATTACATTTGCATATGTCATATGTCCAGTGTCTACCAGTCTTTATCATGTTCATTTCATTACATTGCATAAACATGATAAAGAGGGGCATCTGTAAACACTCAAAAATTTGCATTCCTGTTACTAACCCTGCAGGAGGACAAAATCGTCTTTTACCTTCCGGAGGCAACCCCAAAAGTTCAAACCAGAATTAGCAGTCCCGGCAATAACTCCGAGAGATCAAAATCAATCCCGGTCACAACACCGGGATGTCAAGTCAAGCCCCGGCAACAACCAAGGAGGTACAGCAGTCCCGGCGACAACCCCGGGAGATCAAACTCAACCCCGGTCACAACATCAAGATGTCAAGGCAAGCCCCGATAATAACCCGAAAGCTACATCAGTCCCAGCGATAACCCCGAGAGATCAAACGTAACCCCGATCACAACACCAGGATGTCAAGGTAAGCCCCGACAACAACCTAAGAGGTACAACAGTCCCAGCGATAACACTGGGAGATCAAACTCAACCCCGCTGACAACACCGGGATGTCAAGGAAAGCCCCAGCAACAACCCGGGAGGTACAGCAGTCCCGACAACAACCCCGGTAGTTCAAACACAACCCCGGTCACAATATCGGGACGTCTAGGCAAGCCCCGGCAACAACCCGAGAGGTATAGCAGCCCCGGCGACAACCCCAGGAGATCAAACTCAACCCCGATCACAATACCGGGATGTCAAGTCAAACCCTGACAACAACCCCGAGAGGTACAGCAGCTCCGACGACAACACCGGGAGATCAAACTCAACCCCGGTCGCAATACGGGGATGTCAAGTCAAGCCCTGGAAACTACCCGAAAGGTACAGCAGTCCCGATGACAAGCCTGGGAGATCAAACTCAGCCCCGGAGATAACAACGGGTTGTCAAGGCAAGCCCCGGCAACAACCACGGGAGATGCAATCATCCCACAGATAACCCTGGGAAGCCAAATCAACTTCGGAGACAACCCTAAAGAATCAAATCATCTTCAGAGACAACCTTGGGAAACCAAGTTAACCTCAGAGACAACCCTGAGAGAGTATAGAGTCGGCTGGGATCAAAATTCAGAGACAACCCCGAGAAAATAGCTAAAAATAGTGCCAGTACAGGAGACAACCTCTTGAAGGGCAACACTATCATTTTACCAAATTGAAGCCAATTCAGTCAAAATCAAGCTAAATTGATGCAATGAAGGTCAGAAAGAGCCATAACATCGATCCCGAGTGAAAACAGCACAGGACAGCTCAATGGACAAACTATAAAAAAACAAAGATCTGGTTATAATCCCATCTTCCTGGATTCATAAAAGGTTAAGTCCCATTTCATTGTGTCACTCTCAGAGAGAGCTTTCCGGAAAGGTATAGCACGCCTCAAACGAACGCTCTGATCAAAAGTTATGAAGGTTCGAACCTGACATCGCGTTGCTCGGAGTGCACGTATTTCGAGGCGAAGGGACCCACGGGAGTGGAACCCACTTGGGGAGCCTCAGCTAGACTAGCGGCGGCCGCGAGTGCACCTGCAACCATCGGGTCTTTAAATATAACCCTCCACCCTTGGCAAAAAAATAGAAAAACACTATGAAACTCTGCTCATTTCATCCCTTAGCCCTACTTCTAGTACTCCAAACTTAGATTTTATTCTTCCAATACATTTGTATACGTACATTCTACGACATATCAAAAATTAGCCGGTGGAAACGTCCATTTGAAGCCTACCGAGTGGCAAAAAGCCCGTGTAGCAGTCCATTGTAAGTTTTTTGACGATCAGAACTCATTCTTTACTTTATTACGTATATGTGAACGTGCATATAAAGTTTCGTCTTCTGGTTTTTCCCGGAACTCAGTTCCGCGGCCGTTTTAGCTAACTTTTTAGTATATATAAGTATATATATATATTTCTTCGTTTGCACAGCCTGGATCGTCGATCCGTGGCTTTTACTCGCTTTTATGTATATATATATATATATATATATATATATATACGTACTAACTTGTTCGGCCTGGATTGCTGATTCGTGGCCTTTTTAGCTTTATTATATATATATATATATATATAACTGGCTATATATACTAATTTTAAATTTTGTCAAGCCTGGATCGCAAATCTGTGGCATTTACTACTTTTGTATATATATAACTATATATATATATACATAATTTTTCTGACTTTGTTTGGCCTGGACTGCTAATTCGTGGCCTTTTTTGCTTTAATATATATATACTAACTGTATATATTAACATTTACGTTTTAGTTTGGCCTGGATTAGAAATATGTGGTCTTTCACAGCTTTTATATATATATATTTACTTTTCTGTCGAGTCTGGAGTAATTTGTGGCTTTTTTACAGCTTATATATATATATATTCTGTTGAGTCTGGATTAATTTGTGGCTCCTTTACAGTATTTTTATATATTTATTTACATTCTGTTGAGCATGGAGAAATTCGTGGCTCTGTACCGCTTTTATAAATAAATAAATAAATATATATATTTACTTTTCTGTCGAGCCTGGATTACTTCGTGACTCTTTTATAGTTTTTTTAAATATATATATATATATATATATATATATATAAATTACAGTCGGGCCTGGATTGAAAATTCGTGGCCCTTTACAGCTTTCGTATATATATAATCATATATATATATATATATATATATATATTCTTTATTCATTATGATTAAATATATGTTTCAATTATTCATTTGATATGAATTTGTTTTAATATAAATTAGGTGAATTAGATTTATTTAAATCTAGCCTTTTCTACCTTTCAAACGGTTCAAAATAGGTCCAACCGGAACCGAGAAGCTAGAATGGCTAAGATTTATTTAAATCTAGCTTTCTTTCTAGTTTTGTTAAATACTTAAAGCGACCCTAGATCCATATCTAATGAAAACGGGAAGCTTTGGCTATGCGCATACAATGATTTGACTGATGAATCCTTTATTTTTGCGACGTCTAGTGTACCAATTGCATTTTCTGTGAATATCTGTGCTGTGCAGGTTTTCTTGGCTATTTTCTGTGAGCCTAGGAATCGTGGAATTCATGATCACACTTATCAGAATATGATTATATATATATATATATATATATATATATATATTATTCATTATGATTAAATATGTG
Organism: Panax stipuleanatus; assembly: GCA_020205555.1. NCBI lineage: Eukaryota > Viridiplantae > Streptophyta > Magnoliopsida > Apiales > Araliaceae > Panax > Panax stipuleanatus. The sequence goes on along the minus strand of CM035121.1, from coordinate 49,602,730 downwards.
TTTTAATTATTCATTTGATATGAATTTGATTTAATATAAATTAGGTGAATTAGATTTATTTAAATCTAGCCTTTTCTACCATTCAAACGGTTCAAAATAGGTCCAACCGAAACAGAGAAGCTAGAATGGCTAAGATTTATTTAAATTTAGTTTTCTTTCTAGTTTTGTTAAATACTTAAAGCGACCGTAGATCAATATCTAGTGGAAATGGGAAGCTTTGGCTACGCGCATACAAGGATTTGATATGTGTAATTAATTTAATCTATGGTGATAGAATAAATTAAATAGCTTAATGTTTATTATTTAATATTTTGTAAATATTAAATATAAATTAATAAGAGGAGTCTTATTAATATTATTTTAATTACTATTATTTTAATTTCTAAAGGAGTTTAGGAATTAATTTAATATTAGTACTCTCATTTATTCCTAATAAGATTAGAAAGCAAATTAATTAAATGAATTTAATTAATTATTCCCAATGTGGTGGGAAGCCTAAATTAATTAAAGGAGTTTAATTAATTAAATAAAATCCCATGTCTAATAGGATTAGAAGGGTTAACCAATATCTATATAAGAGAAGTCTTATAATAGATATTAGATGATGCAATTCCAATTGTTGAAGAGTACTCCTTCTCTATAGCGGATAGAAAACTAGGGTTTAGCCAACTACCCTCTTTCTTGATAATTCATCTTCCTTGGTGGATCACCTCTAGAGGCCAAACACTTGGGTGGCTAACGTTGATCAAAGGAAGGAATCTAACCCGGAAGTTCAAGGAGATCACGAAGAACAATGAGTTAAACTTATACCTGTGGAAGCTTCGTTCTACAAGGGTATGAATTCCATAACTTCTTATTTATCGTTTTAAATTAATAATTTGCATAAAGGATTATCCGGGTAATGGTTTTGTAAAAAAAATTTAAACTCTGATATATCATGCTTCCGCAAATTTTGCAATTTTATTGCGTCCACGATTTAGTACAAACCCAACACTTCTATGTTCAATGGATTTCCTAATCGTTCTCGAGGTAAGTTTAATCGACTAGAAAATTTTTCAGACACAAATAAACAGGTAGCACCAAAATCAAATAATACATAAACATTTATATTATTGATTGGGATAATACCTGACACCACGTCCTTCGCAGCTACTGCGTCTTAGACAGTCATATTAAAGGTTTTGGCAGTTGGGCGGTTGGATTGTGTCGGTCCGCCGATCATTAGTTTGTTGCATCCCCCTTATTGGCCGCTTCCTCCGTTTTTCCCCTTCTTTGGACAGTCCTTTATCTGATGCTCAGTTGAGCCATAAGCTAAACATCCCTTAATCTTCTTTGGCTTCGGGCAGTTTGGTGAAATGTGTCCCTCTTGGCCACAGTTGTAACAGGTATTGCGCCCCTTCTAGCACTCTCCCTAGTGGTTCTTCCCACATTTCGAGCATCCCTCTGCTCATTTCTTAAACCCTCCTTGGTAACTTCTCGCTTGATTGTTGTTCCTGTTGTTATTGTTATTATCCCACTTTCTTTTTCCCAGATTACTTCCTCCGCTGCTGCTTCCTCCACGGCTTTCTCCTCCAGTGTTCTTATTATTCTTCTCTTTGTTATACTAACTTAAGGTCTCACTACCTCCCTCTGTAATGATAGCCTTTTCCAACTGCGTGGCAAATGAGTCGATCTGGAGAACTGACACCTTGTTAAATAACCAAGGTTTCAGTCCTTGCTCAAAACGTCTGGCTTTTTTTTCTTCATCCCCTACTTGGTGTTCTGCAAACCGGGCGAGCTGTTGAACTTAGCCGCATATTGCGCCACCGTCATTTCCCCTTGCTTAAGTTCTAGGAACTTTACCTCCATCCTATTCTTCATGCTCTTTGGGAAATAATTCTCGAAGAACAAGGTCTTAAACCTTTCCCATGCTATAGTCCCTTCTCCCGCTCTTTGTTAATTTGCCTTCCACCAGTAGTTTGCTTCGCCCTTCATCATGTAGGTAGCAAACACAGCCTTCTGATCTTCGCCCACACGAGCAATGGCGAAGGCTTTCTCTATCTCCTTGATCCATGTTTGTGCTATGATAGGATCGGTAGTACCCTCAAACTTTGGAGGTCCTACGCTCCTAAAGTCCTTAAAGTTTATAACTGGAACAGCTTGGGGATTGGGGTGAACGGGTTTATTGTTCCTTCCTCGAAGGGCTTCTCCTAAAAAGTCTACTAGCTTTTGTATCGAGTCTACTTGCTCCCTCTCATCGTTAACCGACTCTTCTGGTGTAGCTAGTCTACGTCTGGGTGCCATTATCTTCATCACAAAATTTTATTTTAATTATCTAATTATATTATTTAAGTATTTCTTTAATGCAAACACAAATTAAAAAAAAATTTATAACACGTTTCTGATATAAGAACAATTTATATTCATATGCCAAATCTTTACATCAATATGATTATCCCTAGCATACTTCTATAAATGTCAACATCCATCCCCTAATATCATAAAAGACGGGGAAGACACTATCATACTACCCCTCTAACATAAGCCTACTCGAGGTTTACATAAATATCCCATATGTTATACAAAATATTAGGATTACATCACAATGTGTACATCATATAAAAGGTAACTACTACTACTACTAGACTAATGGGTCTCATCCCAACATCTCGAGCTCCACGGCGCTCTGGTACTCCACCTGTGATATGTGAGCCATTAAATCCCTGCTCATGGTGCGTCGGGTCTGTCCCTGCTCCGTCGGGTAGTGATATACACCATCAATCACTCTCTCTATGGCTGTGCAAAAAATATAGCCCATCTTGTTCATCTTCCTCTTCTTACATCTTACTTCATCCTCTAAATCGTATACCCTATCATTAGCTCCTTCCCACTTCTCCTCGAAGTGGATCCTCTCCATCACTTCCAGCTCGAGCTGAGTGCGGAGAGCCTCCATCTCCACCTTCTTACTTAGTTCTCTCTGCTCAACCTCCTCTAATTATCCCGCTAAGTCCACATTCCTAGATATTGAACGGTGGAAAAGAGTTCCCATTTGAATTCCTGCCTCCTTGCGGTAAGCAATCTCCACCTCCATATCCTGCATCACTAACATCCTCTAGTGGTCTTCGTCCCTCAATTTCTGGAACTCGATCTCTCTCGCCTAAGCCTCGACCTCTAGCTCTGAAACTCGACAGTCTAACTCCAAGATCCGCTCCTCATACTCTCCCAACATTCTATCCTCAACTTTAGCCTCGTTAGAGTCCTCCATGGGCTCATCCTCCATAGGTTCCTCCTCTGGATCTGACTCTACCTCTATCTCATCCTCGTCGTCAAACTCGGATGGTGCTACTTCCTGCACAAGCTCGGCTGCCAAAGGAGCCTCATATACTACGTGTATATCACGTGGCTCCTCCTCCGCCACTCTACTAGGTCCTCCCAAGTCTATCATCCTACGACCACAAACACAAGACAAACAAACAACAAACTCCATTAAAATGTTAAATAAAACATAAGTTCATTGTATAAAATGAAACTATATTTTATAACACACTAAATCTCTCTAGGAAAAATCTACATGAGTTTTATCTCTTTCTATCTTCTAAGTTCTCCTAAGGTTATAATCTAAGGACTCTCACTCCTAAGGTTTATAACTAACACTTTGATACCATCCTGTGACACCCCTAAATTTAGACCACACGCGTCTCAAATTCGGCTCATCACGTGCTAAATTCTAATAACATACTAACATCTCATACAACGGAATAATAGAATAATTTACATTGATTTAATATAATTATTCGTGCCCCACGGTCTCGCAACTTAAACATAACTTAAACAGATCTTAAACATAACTAATATATAATATAAAATAAGTCTTATTACAATCATCATAATAATCTAAAGAGAACAAAACTACGTCGTAACCTTGCCCCTGCCCTTGTCTGTACCAAAGGGTCCACACTGCTCTGCCTTAACTGAAATGTTTTAGGGAAAGCAAGAATAAGCAACAAGTTTGCTCAGCAAGTAATATAGTAATAAGGATGAATAATATAAATTTTGAATCTCAAGGGTATAATAGTAAATGATAGTTTGTGAATAACAAGAAGTATCAATAGTTCTCAATAAGTGTCACTATGGACAGAAAGATATCAACAGAATTCAAGGTTCAAGAATAATGAACACTGAGCAATCGCTAAGGACTATGAACTCTTACTAGAATTAACAGTATTATGCTGAAAATCCAATAAAAACAAGTACAACATGTGATCAGCCTAAAGTACCCTACGTTATGCATAATATTTAATCATACTTATGTGCGCACGTCTGTTCCCCGACAGTTGTATATAATTTCCCCTTCCATGAGGGTTGTTCATCTCAGTAGATTTATAAGAGTTCGCACCAAGTCAATTGGTTTGGATAGTTTTCAAATTTATGATATAGGTCTAGCCGAATCAAATGGCATAGATCGCTCTTTCAATGTATATAAGAATAATTTATAAGTTCAATACTCGCAACATAGTTCGAAGAATATAAACAGACTTTAAATTAAGCTATGAAGCATTAATTCATAAGACAATAATCATACTATCAATTGTTTACTCGTACGATCAATAATAGTACAAGCTTAAGTAGTGCTCAATAAAGAGTAAGGTTCGAATACTTGCACAATATTTAAAGTTGTGTAAGATAGAGAACTTTCATAATCATAGATTCCTTGCATAAAATAAATTCATAGGTTAGGATACTTGCATGAGTCATTGATTAATTCCGACCTCAACTTCTTATCCCTTTGATTAACCTATTGTTATCGTAACGGTTAATCTCTATCAACATATCAACATATAACCCTAAATCGGTCTAACACACTAGCCTTATGTATCTAAGACCTCTCAAAACAATTCTATATTGTTTCTTTAATTGTTATCTCTATCACTCTATCATTAATATAGTATTTAATTATTATCTGATTAATTATCTTAATCTTAGTTAGGGATATTCACATTAATGCCTCATTGGTTCACAATTAAATAATCTTTGAAAGTATTTAATTGTTTAGTAATTATAATTCACAATTAAAATATTTATTAAGATCACTTTAATTATTCATATTCGATTAATTACACAATAGTCTTTACTATTATTTATAAGTCAAGTCTTGGTGTCTCACAATTAAGTATTACCTTAATTGTTCATTCGTTTCACAATTAAAATCTTATTTATTTTTAATTTTTTATAATTTAGGAATATTAAGTTAATTATCACTTAATATTATTTAAGTCAAACAAGTCTTAGACTTTTAAAGTCCAAATTGTATATAATTAACTCAAAATTAAATTACTTTAATTGTTTAATTGTCTTTGATTTATAAAATCTATTAATATTAATCGATTTAAGTATTATTATTATTTAATTAATTAATATTTTATTTTTAGAAAAACTTAAGTTACTAATCGGTTTTGATCTGACCTGACCCGACCCATATTAACCTGATCCGGTTCGACCCGGATCCCGACCAATCTTGAATTAGGCCTAGCACTGCAGCTCCAGGTTTAGTACTGCAGCTGGCGCGGCAGCGCCGACTCTGCATAACCCTAACCCGACAGTGGCGTTGCGGCGCTAGTTTTAGTGTTGAGGACGGCGCTGTAGCGCTGGTCTTGGAATTTTGAAAAATGATGCTGGCGCTGCAGCGCCAGCTTTGGCTTCCTGGGCGGCGCAGCAGCGCCATCCCTGCAGAAAGCTTGGCCAAGGATTTCTCTCAAAATACTTTCTTACCTTCTTTAATTCCAATATGCATATCTTATTCATTTTACATCCAAATAAGTTGAAACCACTTCCAATATCTAATAAACTTGTATATCTACAAAATATGATATCTTGTACAATTTTCAAAAATGGTCATTTAATTAAACTTAGTGCTTTTCCATGATAGGGTTTGCATATTGACATATTTTACGGAAAGTGCCGCTACAGGTTCATTTTAAGTCCGATTACTATGATTCCACTTAGGTTATGTCCGTATATCATAGAGGTTCAACATAACATTATTAGATCATATGTAAGGCTTATACATTTTATGACTCATAACAACATATTTTATGTTCACTAGTGTTTAACTAGGTCAAGGGAAATTGGGACGACCACCTACCCTTAGTTGAATTCGCGTATAACAATAGTTACCATGCGAGTATCGACATGCCACCATACGAAGCTCTTTATGGAAGAAAGTGTAGAACGTCATTATGTTGGGACGAAGTCGGAGAACGGCGAATACTCTGACTAGAGTTAGTTCAACAAACCGCAGACGTAGTGACAGTGATAAGAGCCAGAATAGTAGCAGCTTACGATCGTCAGAAAAAGTACGCAGACTTGCATCGACAAGACCGGGACTTTAAAGTCGGCAGTTTCGTATTCTTGAAGGTATCTCCATCGAAGGGAAAAATCCATTTTGGCAAGAAAGGAAAATTGAGTCCAAGATTCATAGGACCGTTCGAGATACTGAAGCGAGTGGGTGAAGTGGCATACAAAGTTGCATTACCACCCAAGTTGGAGCACATCCACAACGTGTTCCACATCTCCATGTTGCGACCATACAAGGCCGACTACAAGCACGTGATTTCTTATGAGCCCATTCAAGTGGAGAAGAACCTAGCGTACGAAGAAATTCCTGTCCAGATATTAGATAGGAAAGAGCAAACCTTAAGAAATAAAGTTATTTCATTTGTAAAGGTACTTTTGTGTAACCACGATGTCGAGGAGGCTACGTGAGAGTTAGAAGATAGGATGATGAGGGATTATCCCCATCTATTTGTGTAACCTTGTAGCAATTTTGGGACATAATTTTTATACGGGGGGGGGGGGGAGGATGTAATACCCGAGAATTTCTGAATATTATTAAATGAATATATTAATAGAAATGAATATTTATTTGAATATAAATATATATGTGTTGCGAGATAAGCTCATTCAAATGAATTTGAATATATAATAATTAAGGAATAATGTGGAGTTTCTATTAAACTTGTTGAAATGCCTTGTGTGGTACGAGAATAAAAACAATAATGAGCTTAATTAAGCTTAAGTGATAAGCCTTGTGTGGCCTAATTAATTTTCTAATCTAGTTGGGTCATTGAATTAATAATGTATTGGACTTAGGATATACCCAAGCCCAACAACATTAATGTGATATGTTATAAGAATTAAGAGATGTGGCCCAATCAATTTATGTACTATATTAAATAATAGAGTCCATGTGCTTTAGTGTGCTTAGCCCAATTGATTTAATATGGTGTGGTCCAATGTGTAATGTATGATGATATGAATATGTATATATATACATGTAGATATATATGTATGTAGTTGTATAATCGAGGTTGTAAAATGAAGTGTGACATTGGAATGTGAATAAAATAATATGATAAAAAGGAAATGAGCCACATGGGTGGACTTATGAGAATACATACTATATGTACATTATACAATATGGACTCAAACAATATTATATAAAGTGTAGTGTGACACTTTAGTGAAACTACGCAATATGGAGACTATATTGTAAGAGTAATAAAATTGTATGAGTTACATACATGAACTTATATGACCATGTGATAGGTATAATACTTTAATGAACACTATATGGTATATTAAAGTATGTGAATAATTAATAGCAATAATTATAATTGGAATAATGAGGTTAGTAATAATGTAGTATGTCACTATTCAATTAACTCATAATTTGACATTATTAAAATGTACATAGATTATATATCAATGTGTATACATGTACCCCAATGTGCTACCATGAAATATTGTTATGACATTTTAGGTCCATTTATGAGTCTCTCCTTTAATGGAGACAATGCATTTTTCTTTATTGCAAGTAAGCTAGTCTACCATGATAAGGAGAGAGAGAGAGAGAGTGGATAGAAGATTTAATTGGATATACAAGATATGAAGGATAGATATAATATATCTAACTTAATATCTCATTTGGATTTTCTTTCATTTACCAAGTAAAAGAGTGAGGAAATAAAAGATTTTAGAGAGAGACCAAGAGAGGGATTCGGTGGGAGAAGAGAGTTCGGACAAAGAGAGAAGGGAGAAGGAGGGGCGGCAGCCCCATAAAGGGAGAGAGGAAGGAGAAAGGGTTCCATGGAAGAGAAAGAAGAAAAAGAAGAAGGTGAAGATCAAAGATAAGGTATAATAAAGAATTTCTACTTATATAATAAATTTTCTTCTTTGATTGATTTATGTTTTGATTTTGTAAAACTATGATCTTAAGGATTAAAACTTTAGATCTATATATTTATTAGTGTTTCATGTTTGGATCTAACTCTTTTTAGGATCAAAAGTTGGATCTAAAGCATGAAATAGGAAATAAGTTTTTCAAAAGTAGAAAACCTAATATTTCTTAACTTTACTTGTATTTTGTTTGGATTTTGTGATAGATTGTTGAAATAGATCATGGATCATGATAGATCCATGAATATATTTGGTATTAGTTTGTGTTACGATATTTGATGATGGATTATCTTGGTTATTAGGTGAGAATATGAAAGTTTTCTTAGAAATCATCAAGTATGGAAAAATTAGATATTTGGAAAACAAAGTATGAAATTTAAATGACTATATCTCCTATTCTATTTTGAATTTTTGGGTGTGGTCAATTTTTGGTGTTATATTTATAAGTCTTCTAACTTTTCCAAGTGGAATCACTGAAAAAAGAGTTACAGATTTTCGTGTGGACTGAAATTAGCAAAGGGCGCCAAAACTAAAAATAGCCAAAAAGTAGGCTGTCCGGGATTTCCAAGGGCAGTTTTGGCCACTTAAGTTCTGAAATAAAATCAGACCTTTTGGGACATTAAAATATATGTTATAAACTAGCTTGTATCCGTAAATGAGCTCATTCTGACTTAAATTAAGCAAGTTATGACCATTTTAATATTTAGGTTTTTTTCGACGAAAATTGTTATAACCGGAGTTGTATAACTCCGATGGCCACGAAATTTAAACTGGAAGTCCAAGTTAACATGTATAAGATCCCGCCAAGAGTTGGGAATTTCTGGAGTTAAGCGTGAGGTAGCTAGTTTCTTAAGGAATTAACTAGAAATTGATTTTTGAAAAATATTTAAGGGAGTTGAAAAATTCCAGAAAAATAATTTTTGTGTATAGAATATATGTATATATGATTGGCCAAAGGATAGATAAATAATACACTGTTTTGATATTTTCGTGAAAAAGGAATTTCAGCTTCCTGAAATGAACATTTCAGGTTGCGGAAATGGAAACTGAAATGTCAGGAATAGGAAACAGTTTGGTTTCAGCTTACTGAAATGAGATATTAAGTCTCTTGAGTAATAAACAGTTTACCGAGTTATAATAATAACTTATAAATGAATGAGTAATTGTTAAGTCTAAGGTAGTGCAATCGTACCCTTTAATGGTTGATGTATAGTAGCTGGGCTAAACGACTCCTTCATATGGGGAAGGGATCTACGAATTAGTAACCGAACTCACTATGAAAATAGTGTAGACTACACGAAAATTGATTTGTTAGTTGTTTGTGGGAAACCACTCAGTATACTATATTGAATACTATTAAAGACTCGATGTGTGCTAGGATTAGACTTGTGTGTGTATAGTGTTAAGGTTATCTAATATTTGACTATGTGTTTAAATATTAAATAGTTTACTTATAAGGTATGTTATGCTAATTGAAAGATCAATCTTATAACTTTTAGGTCTTTTCAATAAAGCGATTAACTTAAATTGCGCGGCAGTAATCGACGGTACATGCAAGTTTCCTAACTCGAACTTGAGTTGTTATTATAAAGCATCTTCGTGATTAATCATTGTTGATTATGTCACATCTATGATTTATTGATTCGCACGTTATGCATATTGTATATGTTCATCAGGTATGAAAGGCTGATCACATTTATTACCATATTGTTCAGTTGAATTTATTCATGTTCATTGTTGGCTATTCAGCATTATTGATTCATGTTCTTTCACAATTCCTATATTGTTGAAAGTTTGTTAGCTTATTATTCAATTCTTTCAATCATGATATATACTTTATTGAACTTAAACTTGCTGGGAAAACTTGATGCTCACCCTTGCTATATCATGATAAATATTTCAGATTTAGAAGAAACTTCGGATATAGGCAAAGACAAAGACAAACTCCAGAATTGGATTTGGATGCAGGTTAAACTTGTAATAGTATTGAATGCAAATGACATGGTATATCGTATAGGATATTGAAGGCAGGTATTAAGTTAAGGTTACAGACCTTGGGGATTATGTTGTAATAAGTTATTGTATAAACAATTTATGTTTATATCTTCTGCAATAGTTATAGAAATGATGTACCAGGTCCGAGGTTCTGGGGACCCGGATTTGGGGTGTCACATCATCAACTGAAGGTAAGAAAAAAAGATGTACCAAAGACCGCCTTTAGAACACGATACGGGCATTACGAGTTTCTTGTGATGTCTTTTGGGTTAACAAACGCACCAGCAACTTTTATGGATTTAATGAATCTAGTATTTAAATCATGCTTGGATAAGTTTGTGGTGGTGTTTATTTATGATATCTTAATATACTCTAAGACACGGGAGGAATATGCGGAGCACTTGAGAGTGGTATTAGAGATATTGAGAAAGGAAAAACTCTACGCAAAATTTTCCAAGTGTGAGTTCTGGTTAGAAGAAGTCCAGTTCCTAGGTCACGTGATTAATAAAAATGGGGTGGCAATGGATCCAGCAAAGATAGAAACAATCATGAATTGGGATCAACCAACGATACCAACAGAAGTTCGAAGTTTTCTTAGTTTGGCAGGGTACTATCGTCGTTTTATAAAAGATTTTTCCAAAATAGCGACCCCACTAACCAATTTAACTCGAAAGACTGTGAAGTATAATTGGACGGACAATTGTGAAGAGAGTTTTCAAGAATTGAAGAAATTATTGAGTAGGGCACTAGTATTATCATTACTAGATGAAACTGGGGGTCTTGTGGTTTATAGTGATGCTTCACACAGGGGTTTAGGATGTGTGTTAATGCAACATGGGAAGGTGATCGCCTATGCTTCGCAACAACTTAAAGATTATGAGAAAAGGTATCCTACTCACGATCTAGAGTTAGCTGCAGTAGTTTTTGCATTGAAGATATGGCGACATTATTTGTATGGGGGAAAGTGTGAGATATACTCAGATCACAAAAGTCTGAAGTATATTTTTACACAGAAGGAGCTGAACATGAGACAGAGAAGGTGGTTAGAATTAATCAAGGATTTTGATTTTGAGAATCTATATCATCCTGGTAAAGCCAACGTAGTTGTAGATGCATTGAGCCGGAAGAATCAAGAGAAGTTTAATACCATCACAAACAATGAGGTACTGATAAAAGAGTTTGAAAAACTTGAGATTGAAGTAAGAGCTCCAACTAACTCTAATCATAAGCTATTTGTGATAGAGACAGCCATAACCTTAATGGATAAAATCAAAGAGATGTAGGAGAAAGATGAAGCATGTTAGAAATGTAAGGCCGAGATAACTCATGAGAAGAACATTAAATTTTGACTGGATAAAGGAGTACTGAGGTATGAGGATAGAGTGTGGGTTCCAGCAGTACAAGTATTGAAAGATGAAATCTTAGCAGAAGATCATAGTTCCCAGTTTGCTGTGCATCCGAGAAATACTAAAATGTATAAGGACTTGATTCAACACTTTTGGTGGTCGAACATGAAAAGAGAGATAGCAGAATGGGTAAGCAAGTGTCTCACATGTCAGAGAGTTAAAGCCGAGCATCAAAGACCGAGTGGATTGCTACAACCTCTACCGATTCCTGAATGGAAGTGGGAGCACATCACCATGGACTTTGTGGTAGGACTTCCTGTCACTTAGAAAGGCCACAATTCTATTTCGGTAATAGTTGATCGTCTCACCAAGTTGGCCCATTTTCTACCTATTAAGGTTATTTATAATCTCGATTAGTTGGCCAAGTTATACATAAAAGAGATTATTTCTAGACATGGAGTTCCGGTATCCATAGTGTCAGATAGGAGATCCACGGTTTACTTTAAACTTTTGGAGGAATCTTCAGGCACACTTGGGAACCCAGCTGAAGTTGAGTACAGCATATCACCCACAAACCGATGGACAAAGTGAAAGAACTATTCAGAATTTGGAGGATATGTTAAGAACCTACATTATGGATTTTAAAGGGAGTTGGGAGGATCAGTTGCCTTTGGTAGAATTCGCATACAACAACAGTTATCATGCCAGTATTGGGATGCCACCATATGAAGCCTTGTATGGTATGAAGTGTAGAACACCTTTATGCTGGGATGAAGTTGGGGAAAGGCAAATGCTTGGACCTGAATTAGTTCAACAAACCACTGAAAAGATACGAATTATACGACAACGGTTGCAAGCGTCTCAAGACTGACAAAAGAAATATGCAGATCAACACAGACAACTACGAGAGTTTAGTGTTGGGAGTCATGTATTTTTGAAAGTGTCTCCTTGGAAAGGCAAGATTAGTTTTGTTAAAAAGGGAAAGCTAAGCCCGAGATTCATTGGCCCATTTCAGATACTAAGGCGAATAGGTGAGGTAGCTTATGAGATAGCTCTACCCCCAGAGTTAGGACACATCCATAATGTGTTTCATGTGCCCGATTATAAGCATGTGATAAACTATGAACCTGTTCAGATAGAGAAAGATTTATCGTATGTAGAAGTTCCAATACAGATAGTTGATCGAAAAGAACATGTGTTGAGAAATAAGGTTATATCATCGGTTAAAGTAATCTGGAAGAATCATGATATTGAAGAAGCTAAATGGGAGCTGGAAGATAAGATGCGAGACGACTTTCCGCATTTGTTTTCATAGGCTGTAATTTAATTTCGGGACGAAATTCTTATAAGAGAGGGTGATTGTAGTATTCCAAACATTAAATAAGAATATTAATATAAACAGTAAATATAAATATGTTTAATATCTTGTGTGATGTGTATTTATATATAATTATATATCAACACATAAGATATAACTGTGTAAATAGATGTGTAAGGTTTTATAAGTAAAACCCTAATTTAAGAATTTAGCTAAATAAGGAATCTTAATCCTAATTATTATAATAAATGGGAATTATAACATAATACATTAATAATATTATATAAGATGATGGATATATATATATATATATATATATATATATATATATATATGTACATTTATATATTTATATATGAGGAATTAAGGAATTAATTGCAAAATATTTCTAGAAAACCTTAATTAGGGATTAAGAAACCCTAACCCTAATTATAAACCCTAATTTTAAACCAACAAAACCTAATTATTCATTATTATTTTTAAATTTTCTAAGGATAATATGAAATGACTAAATTACCCTTAGATGTAAGTGGGAAATTACCAAAATACCCTTAGTATATGCGAAATGACCAAAATACACTTATTTTGTTCTCTTATTAAAACAAGATAGGAACAAATCTTTTGCTTGCAAGCAAAAGATTTGTCACATGGCCTAACACTCTCTTGGCATGACAACACAACCTAGTTTATAGATTAAGTAGACTTAGTTGTTAAAAATGTAGAGAAACTTAAGTTTTAACTCTACTTGAGCTTTAGATAAAAGGAAAGGTCATAAGGACTAAGGGCCACGAATTTTCTACTCATTATAGACAACCAACTGACTCACAAACAACACTTAGCAGTCCAGAAAAGGAATCAGAAAAAGAAACAATAAAAATTGCTCAAAAAGGTTAGAAACCTAACCCTAACTTAATTTTTGATTTCTGAATATTTAATTATTGTTGTTATTGGTTAAAAATCTTAATTACTAAGTTATTTGGTGATCTGGGTTGCTAAAACATGTATCCATAACATTTAAAAGCATCAAAATGGAGTTTTAAGCAAAACTGTCAAAGCTGAAAAACCGGGTCTGACAACGAATGTCAGCCCTTGTATCTCGCTAACTGTCTATTGTTTAGGTGTGTTTAAAGTTAGTAGTTGTAGTATGTAATGTTGTTAATAGACTGGAAGTGGTAAATTAGACATCAGAACACCGGATCGGGAGTTATAAGCAGTCAAAACCCATTAACCAAGCATGACCAAGCCTTTTCTGGGTAACCCAGAAAATTTAAGAACAAGCCTGACAGGCTGTTTGACCGGCCTTGATCTCGCTACTAACAAGTTGTTAGGAGGTTAAGTTGTGTTTATGTTATACACTGACATGAGTACTACACAACAATAGCACTTTCAAGCCCTAGATAATCACTGGCCGGAAGATATAAACGGTCAAAACTCGTTGACCATTCAGCTTGAGTGTTCTGGGTAACCCAGAAACTCATAAACAGTGTTTGACAAGATTTTTAAAGGCTTAGATCTTGCTTCTTGTTGATATATGGACTTTGTGACTGCTCAAACAATGTACTCTGGTAGTTAGTCTATAGAGCCCGACGACTAGAACACCCAAACAGTAACTGTGACGCCCCCAAATTACAGGACCGTCACGGGGTCGCTCAAATTCGGTTCATCACGTGCTCATGGTAATACATTATAATAATAATAACTAAATATCACACAATCACAGCGAAAAATCTATTCTAGAATAATTTACAATGATTTAATATAATTATTCTCCCAAATCTCACAACCTACAGTACTTAATAGATTACATAATAATATCAATTAACGACTTATTACATAATCTAACTTAAGCTTAAACATAATCAAATCCAGTCTTACTACATCATCTAAATACAATATTAAAATATTTAAAACATAAAAGAGACAAGCTAGTTGGTAGCCTTGCCCTTGCCCTTATCAACGCCTGAAGGTTCGCCCTGCTATGCCTTAACTGAAATGTTTTAGGGAAAGCAAGAATGAGCACAAATTGCCCAGCAAGTAATATACAATAAGGGTAAGTGATATAATTCTTAATTCTCGAAAGGGTATAACAAAGTTTGATAGTTCAAGGATAACAAGAATATCAACAACTTTCAATAACAGTCGCTAAGGACAGAATAATATCAATGTGATTCAATAAATCAATTCAAGATTTCAGGATAACTGAATACTGAGCAGTCACTAAGGACTATGAACTTCTACTAGAATTAACAGTAATAAACTAAAAATCCAACAAAAACAGGTACAACAGGTGATCAGCCTAAAGCACCATCGTTATGCATAACAATCAATCATACTCAAGTGTGCACGTTGGTTCTCCGACAATTATATATTCCCTTCAAAGAAGGTTGTTCTTCTCAGTCAAATACAAGATCCCGCACCAATCAATTAGTTTGGGTCGCTTTTCAATAACATAAGTCTAGCCGAATCAAATGGCATAGACACTTTCACAATATTCAAGAACAATACTAAGTTCAACATGAATAATAGCTTTAATGAAATAAGAGTTCAAGTATGCTAATTCAATTCAAACGATTAAGTAGGAAACCAGTTCGCAATATACAAAGATAGAATACTTGTATCCAAAGAGATAAGATTTAGATACTCGCTTACGATATCCGTTGAATAAAGTAATGCAAGGGTTTCGGATACTTGCCTTTAGCGTAGTTTACTCACGTAAAGCTAGGCAACACTTTCGAATTCCTATCGTAACGTATATATATGATATTCATTAGTCATGTAATTAAACTTCACATTTTATCTAGCTACACAGTCATATAGAGTATAATTTCCATCCTTAACTTCCTCTTTTCTCAAGTTGATCATATTTATACATCATTACTATCATGTGAGACTATCACAATTAGCAAACATACTCGCATATTATTAATATCACATAAGACCACAATCAATACTAAATATATTTCATTTTAGCAAGTTATGGCATTCCCCTAAGTTAACCGTCAAAAATCGGATTCACATATATCACATAGTATATATACATGTTAAAGAGTCTTTTTATATTCGTATAACCTTCCCTTGTTCCAAACATATGTGATATAGGTTCTAGGTCGACACTTGCGGTCATTCAAGGTCATGAAATTTACAAAGCCTATCATGCTTGCTTTCAAAACACTTAAGGTATTTATATTAACTTGTATTAGGCATGCTCATGAGTACTCGTATCGCATATATGTAGCTAGCATTGTTCTTATCTTGAAAACAGGCTTCGTTTACGCTAAACTTGAATCATGGCAACTAATCATGGTATATATACATGCATGACATATGAATGAGTCTAAGAGTACTATCACATGTGTCCATAAATATCAGAATATGAAACTTACAATAACATGTTAAGATTTACGTTCAAAACTTATACTTTCACTAGTAAAGTTCATTTAACGCGATCCACGTGCTCACGTTTTACTATAAAACATGTATACACAAGTCATCATTCATTTCATGCATTTCTAAGCCGCTCTACCACGTATCAAAAATCAGAATATACTCATGCTTTATAATGTTAATGATTGTTTATGAAACATTAAGTTCGTTTCCAAACTTCATGCCGTTTTGTTAACCATGCATGCTAATATACTAAAACATGCTTACATTGCCTCATTAGGTTTATACATATATATATATATATATATGTATTAATCATGCTTCCATGCTTGTTTAAACAAAATCAAACAATTAGTACATAACAGTTTTGTTGCAGGGTGCCAGAAAATTGCAGCAGGGTGCCAGCGTTGCGGCGCGGCAACAACAGCCACAATCTGGCGCTGCAGCGCGGGAGGCGCAGCAGCGCGGGATAATGCCTGGGATTGGCGCTGCGGCGCGGGGACACTGGGTCTGAGGCACTGTGGCGCTGCAGCGCGCAGATAACGCTGCGCATCGGCGTTGCGGCGCCGCGATGCAGGCTCAGTTCCTGCAATTCACGCTGCAGCCAAAACCGTCCCCAAACTTCCCATTTCATCGATTTCGACATACCCATATGCCATTAGACTTCTTTAACTTACTAACACACACACACACACACATATATATATATATATATGTACTTATATAACAGTCAATCGCCATTTATAAATTCCCAATTTCATGAACTCCAACTAAATTCATGAATTTGATGTTTTAAAGAAATTGCAGATCAAAAATGGAAATTAAAGTCAAGAAAGCTATATAGTGGTTCCATCATGTATGCATGTTCATATAACAACAATATAAGGGTTCTACAAACCAATTATGAACCAATTTGGCATAATCAAGAATTTGAAGGAAACTTCAAAAACAGAAAACGAAAATGAATAACAAATGAAGAGGGATTATACCTCTGTAACTGATTGAGCTTGCTGCTATTCAATTCTTACAACTCTAGACTGTTATTATATATGCTCTCAATTTATCAAACTCAAGCAAAATCTCAGCAAATGAAATTGAAGGGGAAGAGCTTATATATATAGAGAAATTCATGTCCAGGCAATACTATTATTTTCCAAACCAAACTAACGGGTTGAAGGATTGCATGAGGGTTATGAAAGAGCAGGTAAATGGTTGTTGGATTCATCATAAATCCCACTCCCTCCATAATCATGAGCTATGAAATGCTAGTTGCTGAGTTTGGGGAGAAGAAGAAGGAATAGGCCTTAGCCTTTTGTTATGCACGTGAAGAGCAAAATGAGTCTATAATTTAGGAACAAGTAAGGCTTAGCGATATGAACAATGCAGAAAAAAATAAAATAACCCAATACATCCACATTTTATATACACTTAGGCATATATGTATACCTAAGTTATCATACTATATATTTAGAGTACAATTATAATTACAATGTAATCCCAATAATCATGTTATTCACATAATGTAGTAAGTATAATCCACACACATATAATCCATGTACATTTTTATCTTACCAATATAATTTAATCGGATGTTATCTCATTACATTATCTCCTTTATTATTACAATCAATAATTGATTTCAAAATATTCATGATATATTATTTTAATGTATACTTACATACATATTATCACATAGGCTATTATCATGTAACTCCCATAATTCAATAAGCCTACCATATAATAGTGTCATATTACACTTCACATAAAACATAGTTAGCTAATATATGTTATACATTTAATTCGCATGCTTGCACATAGAATTACTCATCTTATTAATTAAATATTAATTAATAATATACACACATCCTTCATCAATCAATATAATTGTTAATCTCCATAACAATTTAATTAACCCCAATATGATTAATTATCACTTTAATATAAATCTTATTTTATTTATAAACACGTTGCTCATTATTATTATTATATTTCTTGCAATAATAATAATCACATATTATTAATCAAACACAGTTAATATTCCACAACAATTAATTAATATTCTACAATTAATATAGATTAACTGTTTGCTTAAATTAATATAATCATTCTCATATTACGTCACTGTGCCACACAAGGCTATCAATGAGTTTATCGCAAACTCCATCAATTTCTCAATTATTATAATTATTCAATTTAATAGAATTGAATTAATCCTTCTCATAACACAAAATCATTTATATTAAATAAATTCTCATTTTCATTAATATTTTCATTTAATAATAGATGAAAATTCTCGGGTATTACAGTAACCGACCGGCAAGATATAAGACCATAAAGGTCGTTGACCGGCATTGACTAGGCGTTTCTGGGCAGCCCAGAAAGGAAGAACAACCTTGAAGGGTTGGTTTGATCGGCTGTGTGAACTTGTAGATATGTTTTTAAGTAGTGAAGTGACCATAGACGTGTACTACTATATTAGTACTACACTTTCATTGGATTAGATTGCTCAGAAACCAAAGTTATTGCCAGAAAAATCGAGTCAAACTAAGCCCCTGGACATTGACCATCGTGTTCTTGAGGTGATGAAGAACACTTATAGCGACACTTCTGTCGCTGAAGGTCTTTAGCGACAGGCGATTTTTGGAAATTAGTTTTATTAAATAAAATAAATTGAAATAATTACTAAATAATTAATAAAAAAAAATTGAAATTCATTTTTAATTATAATAAATAATTTTTAATATTTTGACATAAAATTTTATTAATATTTAATTTATTTAAATATTAATGATAATAAAAGTAATTAATAATAAATTACTTAAAAATAATATTAATGATTTAAAAATCATTTTAAATAATAATAAATTATTTAAGAATGATATTAATGATTTAAAAATCATTATTAATAAAAATAAATTATTTAAAAATAATGTTAATGATTTAAAAATCATTGTAAATGGTTATTAAATATTTAAAAATAATATTAATAACTTAAAAATTATTTTAAATGATATTAAATTATTTAAAAATTATTTTGAGCATTTTAAAATTATGATAAATAATATCTAAAGCATATAAATAAGTAGAGATGCACAACAGGGCGGCCTGGTCTGGTCCGGCCTAAGCCTGCCAAGCCTTGGCCGTTAACCAGGCCAAACCAAGCTTTGACTATCAGCCTACAAGGCCAGGTCAGGCCAGGCTTGACCAAAAAAAACATAGCCTGTTAAGGCCCACAGGCCAGGCCAAACCAGGCCTTAACCAAACTTGAGCCAGGCCCAACTTTTAGACCTCCATTTGGACTACCATGCTGTATTCCAAAATTTTAGTCTTAAGGGTTTTACTCTCCTCTATTTATAGAACAAAGGTTGCAGAAGAGAAAGAAAATTAGATGATGTGGGATTTTAGCATGTCATTTTTTCTTCATTTCTTTACTTATTGGAATCCTGATACCTTGCCCCCTTAAGGAATACCCATTCAAACATATAAAAGATTAGATATTCCGGCCAAAGGATCATTTCCACAAAAATAACATACCAAACACAAGAATGGAATGATTGGACCAAATGGAGATTTATAAGAGGCTGCTAAAAATTTTCATTTATTTTATAAAATATTGCAGAAAGGCCCACTGTGCTTCAATTTTCAAATGGGCATATAGATGGATGAAATGATCAGAGCAGCAACAACACAAGTCTGATTAATCGCTCATATCCGCATATGATGAAATGATCAGAGCAGCAAGAATAGGAATAGCTAAACCTCTCATAAACCGTTCGTCTCTCAGCCGGGCCATTGCAACCCAATCAAACAACACCACCATAATACCAACAACACCCGTGGTGGCAGTCAACCCAGCACACCTCCTTCGAGTCTGCACCATTCTCTACCAACAACAAAACTCCCCCGACTCAAAACTCCACACCTCCCTCACCCGCTGCGAGTTCCAACTCACCCACGAGTTCTTCCTCCAAGTCTGCAACAAATTCCCTTTTTCATGGAGATCCATTTACAAAGCCTTCCTATTTTCCCAAAAACACCCCAATTTCCACCACACTTGCGTCACTTCCAACAAAATGCTCGACATATTTGGGAAAGCAAGAAACATTGATATCTTAGTCTAACTCCCACATTGTTTAGAGGAGGAAAGTTTAAAGGAGATTTTTCTTATAAAAGGAACTCCCATATTGTTTAGAAGAGGAAAGTTTAAAGGGGGCTTTTCTTATAAAAGGAACACTCAATAACTAACAAATCAGTAAAAGTTGAAAGATCAGGCCTAAGGGCTGGGCCAGGCCGTACCAAGGCCACAGGTCGGTCCAGGCCGGGCTTTTAGTCAGGCCAGTCCAGGCCAGATTTTACATTTTAAACTATGGCCTGTTTTGAGCCTTCAGGCCAAGCCTGATCAGACCAGGCCTTGACTAGGCCAGGCTTTGACCAGGTCGGGCTCCGGCCAGACCTAGGCCGGGCTGCAGGCCGCGGCCTTTTGTGCACCTCTATAAATAAGATATTAAAACTTTTAAATAAAGTTATTGAAAAACTAATTCGATAGCTATTCAATGAAGCTATAAAATACCGAACAGACTCCAAAATCAACCCAGACACTACTAGTTTAATTAGAAATTAATTGTTATCATTTCTAATGACTGTTATAACATATATAGGTTGTCAGTATACTTTCAAATAACTTAAGTAATCGATCGTGATAAAAGGCAAGTTTTTTTAACTTCATTTAATTTCAATATTAAATGTAAGTCTTGTAAATTGATATACGAAATTGTTATAAACCTTATTCGTGATATCTGTGATTTGAAAAAGGTTATGACTTATTGTTCAAGCATAACTAAGACATATGAACCATTACTTACGTAAATTATTTTTGATTTGATATCAAAGCATAGACTGTGGTGAAACTAATATTGCTTGGTACAATTATATATACTGATACTATCAATGACCGGCAATTTTACATTGACTGGGTGGTTATTAATGACCGACAGTTTTACACTGACCGGGTGGTTGTATAGGATGATATGCATACTCCTAGCTGGTATGGTTGGCCAAATCAACTCGGGTTGCTAAGTCTTTATGACTGACAAAAACTCGTAATATGTGGGGTTTGGCAGATCAAACCTCAGTATATATATGTGGAAAAATACTTTGGAATAAATGTTCCTTCATTTCAGATATTGTGTGAGTATAAACTATAATTGTTTAAAACTTGTTGAGCATTTTAAAACTCATTCTTGCAAATAATCTTTTCCTTTGCAGCTACGTTGAATATCCCAAGAAGTTCAGGAAATAATACTTGTGGGTAAAAATCAGTTTATAAGAATGAATGTAATTTGGTATCTCTTTGATGTAATAGTTAAACGATATGTAATTAGATATTATTATGTTGTTAAGTTATTAGTTGAATGGTTTTACCTTATTCATAGTGAATAGTATCAAGTACAGTATCTATATGATCTATACATCTGAATGAGGGTATTGAATGATCTTGGGAGTTCTGTAAGCACTGAGGTCGCTCCTCAGTTCCAAGAACAATCTTATCATTTGTACTGTGAATGTTAGATAGATAGGAATTATTAATATGCAAGAAATATCTATAAGATCATAAATCTATACATCTAAGTGAAGGTATCCCTATATGAAAATTGTTCTAACGAGAACTCTTAACTGATTGAGATACTGTAAATTTTGGATTTACAGAAATTATTATCTTATAGAATATTTACGTGAGCACCAAATCTGCTACAGGATATATAGAGAATTTGGGGGCATCATAGCTGATGTAGTAGATAGCCCTCTCCTTGCTATTATCATCCTTCTGTCCCAGCATACAGCCCATTGCGTTGGCATTGACTGATAAGTACATGACTAGGGGAACTCCGTCCCTTGGGGGTACCAAGATAGGAGCTTCGATCAGCTCTTTTTTGATGTCAAGGAAGGCTTTTTAACAATCATCATTCCATTTTGTGGAGGAATTATTCCTTAGTAGCTTGAAGATGGGTTCACAAATGGCTATGAGTTGGGAAATAAATCGGCTTATGAATTTAATCCTTCCTAGGAACCCGCGTATCTCATTTTCTATTCGGGGTAGGGGCATATTAGTGATGGCTTTAATCTTGGCAGGATCTAGCTCAATGCCTCTGTTTCTCACTAGGAATCCCAATAACTTGCCTGATTTGAGGCCTAAAGCACATTTGGCTGGATTTAGCTTGAGGTTGTACTTATGAAACCTATTGAACAACTTCTTGAGATGGTCAATGTGATCATCCTCCTTCCGGGATTTGATGATGATGTCATTCACATAGACGTCTATCTGCTTATGCATCATGTTATGAAACAGGGCCATCATGGCTTTCTGATATATTGCACCGGTATTAATAAGGTCGAAGGATAGTTGTTTGTAGCAGAAGGTTCCCCAAGGAGTAAAAAAAGCTATTTTCTCCTTATCTTCTTCAACAACTATGATTTGATGGTAACCAGCAAAGCAATCCACAAAAGAATGTATGCCATATTGCGTCGTGTTATCTATCAAGATATGGATGAAAGGCATTAGGAAATTCTCCCTTAGGCAGGCTTTGTTCAAATCCCTGTAATCCACATATACTCGTACCCTTCCTCCGGGTTTAGGCATGGGAACTATGTCCGACAGCCACTTCGGGTATGTTGATACCATGATGATGCCAACTTTGAATTGTTTAACAACTTCTTTTTTGACTTTCAGACTCCATTCAGGTTTCAATCGCCTGAGCTTTTGTTTAACTGGCTTGAATCTATCTCTGATGGGCATTCAATGGATGACAATATTAGTAGATAGGCCAATCATGTCTTCATGTGACCATATAAACATATCCTGGAACTGTGTTAGGAGTTCAATCAGGTCGACTTTTTGATCTTGCTTGAGGTCTATGCCTATCTGGATTTCTTTGAGGCTTTCTGAAGTTCCTATATTAATAGTGATGGTTTGATCAATGTTTGGTTTGGGTTTATTTTTGACCCATTCTTTGATTCCATTGGGCACCTCAGAGTTATCTTCCTCATCTTGATTAACTTCCATCAAGTCGAAGCTCAGTTCTACATCAAAGTTGTAGTCACTGTGACAGGTTGGCATCTCATCAACAGTAACAAACAAATCCAATCTTGGTGTCTTGAAAACAAAATGCTTTCACTTTAATATATGCAACTGTTTAAACATATAAAGCATTTGACAAAGCATGATAAAAGTTACTGCTATAGATGTGCAACCAAAATAAACAGTAAATGAAAGCATATTATAGGGCAGATGGACTTTCTTCCCTTTTACCCTTTTTGAATGAGGCAAAGGGCACTGCTCCAGTTTTCCAGGGTCAGATCCTCATGAATCTGGAGGATATAAGATTTGTGGTTGTCTGCATCCTCTTTGATGATGACTAAGACATCCTTTAGATCGGAGCCAGGGTTTTCTTGGAACTTCCCCCTTCTCTTTCTTAATGCGAGAAATTTAGATATGATCCTCGTCATCACTATCTGGGATATCATCAATCATACCCTCATAGTGTATGCGGACACGCATGTTAGCAAATGGGTCTCGTCCTTTGTACAGGATCTTTTCTTTTCCCTTTTTGCTATCCCCCTTAGGCTTTGGGGTCTTTCTCTCACATACCGGTATGATTAGAAGAAATAACATGGCTGACACAACAGCAGGGATCTTCCTCATTAGCTTCACAAATCTTGCATCAGCGAGGTTTGGTAATAGTAGGGTGGGAGCATGAACCTTTGGATGCTTATATGGGTTCCGATGGTTTGACCCTGATGAATAACCCAATTCGGCTCTCCCTAACTGGCTCGGGATTTGTACTGGACTTTTAATACCTTGTTGATTCTTTCCTAACCCTTCTCCAGCTTGGAAACCCAAAGACATCATCTCCTGGCCCACTGTTATTACTTCAGGAGAAACCTTTGGTTTCAAAGCTAGTGCCCCAACTGGTAGGTATTGAGTATCACTCACCTCCAAGGCTTGAAAACTAGCAGGTTCAATTTTTGCATCTAGGCTGATTGCATGCATGTCTCCCTATATGAAAACAGGGTATTCGGGTTCGGCATTCACCATGATTAGGTTGTCATTGATGATGCATTTGAGTTGCTGATGGAGGGTGGATGGCACTGCTCCTGCCATGTGGATCCATGGCCTGCCCAGCAATAAGTTGTATCTGGTGGTGATGTTGAGCACCTGAAAAGATACATAACAAGTGTGCGGACCAATCTCCAGAGGAAGTTCAATTTCTCCCATGGTCTCTCGGCGAGATCCATCGAAAGCCCAGATGACCACAAAACTGGTTCTGATCCGATTTGGGTTGATCTTCATTATTTCCAAGGTGTCGTAGGGACAGATGTACTTAGGGACGACCCTCCATTTATTAGCACACCTCTGATGACATACCCGGATGACATTACAGCTATGTGTAGTGACTTGCGATGACATGTCCCCTCTGTAGGTATATCATCATCAGTGAAAGATATCACATTACTGTTAAAGATGTGTTATATCACATGATAAAACTTCTCGGCATCCACGGTCTTTGGCAGATGGGCTTCTTCTAGTACTTTCACCAGAATGTTGCGTTGATCCACCGATGATAAGACCAGATCTAGGATGGACATCTGCTTGGGTGCATCTTTTAGGCTTTGCACTACTTTGATTTCATTGTGTCCTATTTTACTAAGGAACTCTTTTATTTTCTCTTCAGCCACCTTTTCTTTGGCCTTGATGACTGTCCCAATGTTATGGAACCTTCATCATTCCCGTAGTTCCATGGGACTCTCTTCAGACTGATCACTGGATACTGGGGGTCTTAATGGCAAGATTAAAGGCTCGGGTGTGGCCACCTTCACAGGATTTTGTGTTTCTTGGACCCCTTTACCTTGTAGCATTAGGGGCGTGAGAGTTGGCTCCTTATCACAAGAAATAACTGCCACTGTATCATGACTCCATGCAGTGGGAATAAATGAAGTTTCTTCATCTGGGAGGCCATAATCATGATTCCCTCTTATCAATTCACCGCTTTCAATCATATTCTAAATCAGGTTACGATGTCCCCAGCAATCTTCGGTGTCATGATCGGGTGCATTGGAGTGATACTGATAGATTCGGTCAGGCTTGAATTTTCTGGATCGAGGATTTACTATGGGTAATAAATCTGCAACCATTCCCTCATTGACTAACATTTGGAGGATCTCTTTCATAGGTTGATTCATATTGATGAAGTTCCTTTGAAAGTTAAATTCCCGACCAGCCTGGAACTTCTCCTCTCTGGCCATCTTGTCGGCCCAGGGTTCATGTTCATAAAATTAGTAGTGATTCCTCATAGCAATGGGGCTAATCTTAGGGGTAGGCAGACTTATCTCTTGTTGGTTGGATTGGTTCATTAGCTGCCAGGTTATTTGATGTTGATATACAACCAGCTCTGCTAACTGTCTGATTTTTTCCTTGATAGACTTAATCTCTTGTTCTATCAATAATCTCCTTTCTGATAACTCCCAACTGTCTGGGCTGGATTGAGTTGATTTTTTAACGTATCGGAGGTATTTGGATCCTTCTCCATTTTGCGTGCTAATCATGTTGACACTCTCCTCTTTGTGCTGAGGGAGAGGATTGTCTTGTACGTGTGGTTGCTTCAGTTTGGTCACCACAATCTCTCCATTGTCTATCAAGTCTTGGATTTTGTGCTTAAGAGACCAACAGTCTTGTGTATCATGGCCTGAAGATCCGGAATGGTATGCACACTTTTTGCTTGGGTCAAAATTCCATCCACCGGTATTAGTTGGTGGAAGGAGTTGCACAATCTTTTTTTATGTGCCGTCAACAGTTTTAGCACATTTTCGAGTGAATCCCCTAAGGGGGTGAACGTTCTCCGATGCCTCGCCTCCAAATTTTTCTGGAATGGCAGGTTTGAAGGTTGTGCTGAATCTTGAAAAGGGGAATAATTCCTCCATTGAATGGGCATGCTGCTTGAATCACCCCTCTAATTCTGTCCTTGCAATACTAAGGAAACTTCTTCGTCTTTCTTCTTGTGTGTCCGCAGGGGATTATTCTCATAACTCCCAGACTGAATATGCTCAACAACAGCTTCTAAGGCAGTCAGATCCTTTATCTTCCCAGATTTGCGCCCCATTTATGCCATTGCGCCGTGTTTAATCATCTCTGAAAATGGCTTTCCTATGCCTGCTAGGACCCTTTTATAATACGGAGCTTCTTGAATGTCAATGAAGGTCATGACTATCTCAGACTCAGTCATAATTGGACTGACTTGTGCCGCCATTCGTCTCCATCGTTGAGCATATTCTCTGAATGGCTCAGTACTTTGTTTCTTGACTTTGGTTATTTGGTATCTGTCTGGAGCCAAATGAGACTTGAAACTGTATTGATTGAGGAAGGCATGTGCCAACTCTTCTCAGCTATAAATTTTAGAGTTGTCCAGACGGACATACTAGGCTCTAGCCTCTCCGGCCAGACTTTTTTGGAATAACTACATTCGGAGTTTCTCGTCCTCTACATAGGATCTAAGCTCTCCAATAAATACTTTCAAGTGAGTGTAGGGGTCTCCCAATCCATCATATTTCTCAAAATCAGGGACTTAAAATTTTTTTGGGTAACGAGCCCTAGGGAAAATATATAAGTCTAAATAATTAACACTGCCAAATGCCCCAGTCCCTTTAATGGATCGAAAAGTTTCTTCCATCTGTTGGACTTTCTTCAAAATGTCACCAGCTTCCTGTTCTTTGTTAAAGATGGTGATTTCAGGGGTTTTGTTGGTAGTATTTTAATTCTGTGGTCCAGGAATCTAAGTGTCTACTTTTTTGATGTCTTGACTGCTACCGAGTGTTCCTGGTTCTATGTGACCCTGTGCTTGTTTCCCTTTAAAAGCTTTACTTTGCTCTCTCAGGAAACTGGCCAATTCGGCTATCTGGTTCTTCAGACCTTCAAACTATTCCCTAGAGACAGGGGTGGATTCTGGCTGAGCACTGGAAGCC
Organism: Panax stipuleanatus; assembly: GCA_020205555.1. Classification (NCBI taxonomy): domain Eukaryota; kingdom Viridiplantae; phylum Streptophyta; class Magnoliopsida; order Apiales; family Araliaceae; genus Panax; species Panax stipuleanatus. Next base: position 49,575,460 of record CM035121.1, on the reverse strand, counting down.
ATGTCCGGAGATGGACTTAGTGCTTTCTTAGACTTAGATCTAGTGATAGGTCCAATTTTTCACCTACAACAAACATAGGTGTGTTAATTTTTTGAGGTAGGTATGGATAAGATGCATGCCATGATGTGTTTTTGTGGTTTTGTAATCTTATCCGGCAAAAACGGGGTTAATTGTTTTGATGACAGGATATCATGACAGGATGTACAGAATAGAGAATATACATTTACATTATAATATTTACATTGTGTTATTTACATTGGAATTGAAAACTTGACATTGAATTGAAAGAGAAAGGCATAAAGAGGCTTCCCTTCGAATTTGGTTGATCAGAGGTTGACCTATCTTAGGCTACTCTCGTGGCTTTTCAGCATGAAGGTCCCCAGATCATCGCAATCTACTAGAGGGAAAATTAATCCGATCTTTCAATTGCAGCAGATCTGAGTGGTACTTTTTCATGAGCCCCGAAGACTTAGCGTCCTCAAAGACATTACTCTGTCACCAACGGGTTTGCCTCCTGGTGGAGGAATCACACAACATACATTCACTTACATCGCGTCTCACCGTATACATATGATGACATTGGTGCGAAGCACTAAGATTGGTACGAAGCACTAATATAAAGCAGGAAAGCATTCATTCACATTCATTCAATGTAAAGACGCAGCATTCACGCATTCATTCAATGTAAAGACACAACATTCACACATACGCAGATAGAAATGGGAAATGTTGAAAAGATTTGAACGCGGCCTAAGCCCTCTATTGTCCCCAACAGAGTCGCCACCTGTCGACATCGGGAAAAAATTGCGAGTTGAGTTGGACCCAAACTTTCTCACTTCCTAAGTTTTGTCTACCCTTATTTTATCTTTTTTATGAAAAAGATGTTTCGAAGGGATTTTTTAGGAAAAGGCCAACATGTATCATGTCGACGATTTGAACGCTTTACAGAGTCGCCAGTTGGTAGATTTGAAATGGTTGTACCAACTCAACCGAGTTTTGTTTGAAAGGAGGCCCAATTACTGGACACTATCAAAACTTAATCTTTGAAACCGAAGTTCTAAGTTCGGGGGCTTAGTTAAGTGTGGGGAAGGTGTTAGGCACCCCATGACTCTCGTGTAAACACGGTACCGCATCTTTTCAATATTTCCCTTTTAAATCTGCAATGTGTGTGTGAATGCTGGAAGAAATTGGGCCTACGCTTGATTGATTTGAAAGTATGGACATGCTTCGTTAAACCTACATACGAAGCATTTGATTTGATTTGCAAAAATCTCTTTTTTAGACAAGATTATTAATATGATATTTTGAAAGCAGGTTTTCAAACCATTACGCTAACGTAGGACTTGAAGCATGTTGTTACTTCCATTTTTTTTATCTTTTCAGCCTTTTAGCTCAATTTGAATGGTGATTGTCGGGTTGCGAAGCATCCTCGACCACAATATATATACAAACGTCGGTCTTCTCATAGGCATGACAGCCATCGGAGTGACATTGACATGACAAACCATGTTTTCACTATGTTGAGACCTTAAACCCAGATAACCGTTTTAAGGTCTTTTGGATGTACATTTTACAGAAAAACTGGCAGGGTACATTTGTAAAGTGAAGTTTGTCCATCGTGGGAATCAGATTCTGATCAGTTTGATCATGAATCCCACAATTCCTAGGCTCATAGAGGGAAGCCCATAAAACCTGCACAGCTCAAATATGCACAGAAATATATATTTACATCTAATCGTCGCAATAACCAAGGATTCATTAGTAAATCCTGGCATGCGCGTAGCCAAAGCATCTCGTTCCCACAAGATAGCGATCTAAGGGCCGCGAGATTGCTTCCTTAATGAATAAAACTAGAAAAATGCTAGATTTAAGTAAATCTCAGCCATTCTAAATTCCCGATTTTGTCTAAAACTATTTTGAACAGTTTGAGAGCTAGAGTTGGCGAGATTTAAAGAAATCTAGTTAACCCAAAAAGATGTCAGTGCCGATTCATATCAAATGAATATTTAAAGCAACAATTTAATCAAAAATGAGTAAAGGACATATATAATTATATATATACGTAAGTTGTAAAGGACGATGGGTTTGCCCTCCGATTTTCGGACTGGAATGTAAATATATATATATATATATATATATGTATTTATAAAAGTTATAAAAAGCCACGGAGTAATCCAGGCTTGACAGAATAAATATATATATATATATATATATAAGCTGTAAAGGGCGGTGGGTTTTCATTCCGATGCCCGGACTAGAATGGAAATATATATATATATATATATATATATATATATTATAAAAGCTGTAAAAAGCCACGGAGTAATCTAGGCTAGACAGAATGTAACTATATATATAGAAAAGCTGTAAAGGGCAACGGGCATTCTATCCTTTGCCCGGACAGAAATGTAAGTATATATATATATAAAAGCAGTAAAAGGCCATAGAATGATCCAGGCCTAATTGGAATGTAAATATTAATATATATATATATATAGTTAATATATATATATTAAGGCAATAAAAAGGTCACGAAGTATAAATCCAGGCCAAAATAAGTCCAAAAAAATTATATATATATATATATATATATAGTTATATAGTTATATCTATATAAAGGCAGTAAACTATCGTAGATTTGACATCTGGGCTTGACGGAATAGAAAAGTTAGTATATATATAGTTAAATATAGACAAAAAGTAGTCAAACCAGGAATAAGAAGATAACCTAGTCCGGTAAAGGGTATATATACGTGTGTGTGTGTGTGTGTGTGTGTATATATATATATATATATATAAAAGTTATTAAAAGCGATGGATCGACGATCCCACTTGTAGAAATGCCAGAAAATGAGTTTATGTACTAAAATGTACAAAAAGTAAGCAAAAAGGGCCACAAAATTGAGTTCCGGGCATAATCAGAAAAAGAAACTTAACGTGCAAGTGTATAAAAGTGCAATGAAGTAATATGAACTTTCTTATCGTAAAAATACTCACAATGGACTGCTATATGGGCATTTTGCCAAATCGTAGGCTTCAAACGTCCATTTCTACAGGTTAATTTTGGATATTTGGTAGTATATGAGTATATCTACATGTTAGAGTGATAAAATCTGGGTTTGGAGTACAAGAGTGGGGCTAAGAAACCAAACGGGTAGAGGTTCAGAGAGTTCTTCTATATAAAATGAGTTGGGGGTGTACTCATATATATAGACCCGATGGAAACAGTTCTACCTGCAGCAGCCGCATGTAGAGGTGAGGCTCCAAGTGGCAGGGCCCACGTGGTGGGTCCCGTTGCATCAAAGTACGTGCACTCTAAGCAATGCAATGTCAGATTCAAAACTTTCTAACTTTTGATCGGAGCGTCCTTTTGAGGCATGTTGTACCTTTTCGGAGAGCCCTTGTTGAGAGTGTGGCAATGAAATTGATGTAAACCTTTTTCGAGTCCAAAAAGACGGGTTCATAACCAGGTCTTTGATTCTTCTCAATTTGTCTGTTGAGCTGTCTTGCGCTGTTTCCACTCGGGATCATTGTTATTATTCTTTCTGACCTTAGTGGCATTAATTCGACTTGAGTTTGACTGAATTGGCTTCAGGTTGGTAAAATGACCATTTTTCCCCTCCCGGGGTTGCCCTCAGTGCTGGCATGGCCTTCGGCTGACTTCCCGGGGTTGTCTCTGAGGTTTGGATCCTAACCAATTCTATTTGTCCTCAGGGTTGTCTCTAAGGCTGACTTGGTCCTTCCAAGTTAGTCTTTGGAGATGATATGAGTTTTTAGGGTTGTCTTCGAAGTTGATTTAGCTTCCCGGGTTGTGACCGGGACTTACCTATACCTTCCGGGATGTGACCAGGATTGAATTGTACCTCCCGGGATGAGACCGGGGCTGACCTGTACTTCCTGGTTTAAGACCGAGGCTGATCTATACTTCTCGGGTTGAGACCGAGGCTGATATGTACCTTCCGGGTTGAGACCAAGACTGACCTGTACCTCACGGGTTGAGACCAGGGCTAATTTGTACCTCCCGGGTTGACACCGGGGCTGATCTGTACCTCCCGGGTTGAGACCGGGGCTAACCTGGCATCCCGGTATTGAGACTGGGGTTGATTTGACATCCCGGTATTGAGACTGGGGTTTAGTTAACAAGGCAATTTTGCCCTCCTGTAGGGTTAGTAATAGGAATGCAAAATTTCAAGTGTCTACAACAGGACTGAAGAAAATTTCGAGTGTCTACAGTGAAGATGAATCGATGACCATTGCTGGCTTTGGGTTCTATTAGCCCAATCACGTCCATTCCCCAAATGGAAAATGGCCATGGCGAACTCATATTGTGCAGTTCATTTGGAGGAGTGTGGATGACATTTCCATGGACTTGGCATCGGTAACATCTTCTGACATGATCATCACAGTTAGCTTTGAGAGATATCAGTAATGCCCTATTCTCAATATTTTCCTAGCAAGTAAAGGACCGCTCATGTGTGGACCACAGACTCCACAGTGGACTTCATCTATCAGCCTTTGGGCTTGATCCTTATCGAGACATCTTAAAAGGCCAATTCTATTATCCCTTTTATAAAATGCATCTCCGCTCAAATAGAATTTCATATCCATCTTATGAATTCGCTTTCTTTCAGCTTGACTTACCCTGGTAGACGTAGATCCATTTCACAGATATTCTTTTATATCTTGGTACCAAGGGTATTTGATAGGAGGCAGTTCATCTGATATTTCTCCAATGTAATTCTCATATGATGGGGCCTTTTGGCTTGCAAATTTGATGTCAGGAATTCCCATCCTATCAGATATATTGGTCAAGGAGGCCAATATTGCCAATGCATCAACAAAGTGATTCCTACTTTGAGGGATGTGGATGAAGGTATTTCTTCAAACTCCATGGCTATCTTGATAACTTGCCGATGATAGGGCAACAAATGCAATTCTTTGGTATGATATGCCCTGGTGGTTTGTTTTATAACCCACTTAGAATCCCTAAAGACCAGTAACCGTTTGATATCCATGGATTGGGCCATTTTCAACCCCATTATACAGCCCTCATACTCAGCTATGTTGTTGGTGTTGACAAACTGTAACTTGATGGCCATAGAATATTGTTCTCCTGTAAGGGATATAAGAGTTGCCCCTGCTCCGGCACCTTCCATGTTCACGACTCCATCAAATTACATTTTCCAATAGTAGACTGTATTTTCTCGATGGATTTGTTGGATTGTTATTATCCCATCATCTGGGAAATAAGTTTCCAAGGGTTCCAAATTCCCTGATGGTGCTTCAGCCAATTGATCCGCAATTCCTTGACCTTCGACAAACTTCTGAGACACGTAGATAATGTCAAACTGTTGTAGGATCAGCTGCCATTTGGACAATCGATAATTTAACATGGGTTTGCTAAATACGTACTTCAGCGGATCCATGCAGGATATGAGATAGGTCGTGTGCCCATGAAGATAATGTTGTAATCTCATGGCGGCCCATGCTAACGCACAACATGTCTTTTCAATCAAAGTGTACTTCTGTTCGCCGCTACTGAATCTTTTGCTAGGGTAATAGATATCTCTTTCCTTGTTTCTATTATCCTTCTGCCCCAGCATACGACCCATAGCATTGGCATTAACTGACAGGTACATAAATAGGGGAACCTCATCTGTTGGGGGTACCAAGACAGGTGCTTCGATCAACTGCTTCTTGATAGAAAGGAAGACTTTTTGACAATCTTCATTCCATTTCGTGGATGAGTTTTTCCTTAGTAGCTTAAAAATGGGTTCACACGTTACCGTGAGTTGAGAGATGAATCTGCTTATGAAATTAATTCTCCCCAGAAATCCCTGTGTTTCCTTTTCTGTTCGATGCACGGGCATCTCAGTGATGGCTTTAATCTTAGAGGGATCCAACTCAATGCCTCTGTTGCTTACTAGAAATCCCAACAGTTTACCTGATTTGACACCAAAAGCACATTTGGATGGATTCAGCTTTAGGTTGTACTTGCGCAACATGTTGAAAAGCTTTTTGAGATGGCTGATGTGGTCATCTTCCTCCTGGGATTTGACGATGATATCATCCACATAGACCTCTATTTCTTTGTTCATTATGTCATAAAAAAGGGGCATCATGGCTTCGCAGATAGGTGGCACCGACATTGATAAGGCCGAAAGACAAACGTCTATAACAAAAGGTTCCCCAGGGAGTGATGAAGGTTGTTTTCTCCCTGTCCTCTTCAGCAACCATAATTTGATGGTACCCGGTGAAACAATCAATAAAAAAAATATGTCATACTACGCTGTGTTGTCTATCAGTATGATCATCATCTGGGATATCATTGTTCATTCCCTCAGTGTGCACCAAAAAATACATCCTTGCAAATGGGTCTCGCCCTCCCCGCAGGAACTTTTCCTTCCATTTTTGGCTTTCCCCATTAGGCTTCGGGACTTCTTTTTCAATTATCTATTTAATCTTAGGCATCAGAATACTAGCGACGACAATAGGAATTTTCCTCATAGGCTTCATAAATCCTGCATCAGTGAGGTTTGGTAACAACATTGTAGAGGCAAGAATCGGTGGATGCTTATGCGGGTTCCGGTGGTTTGATCGAGAGGAATATCCTAATCCAGCCTTCCCTGTCTGACTAGAGATTTGTAATAGACTTCTGATTCCCTGCTGACTTTTCCCTAACCCTTTTCTAGGGCATAAACCCAAGGATATCATTTCTTGACTGATCGTCATTACTTCAGTGGAAACTCTTGGCTTTAAGGCTGGTGCCCCAATAAGTAGGTATTGAGTATTGCTCACTTCAAGGGCTTGAAAACTGGTGGGCTCAACCACCTTATCGAGACTGATCATAGGCATATCACTTTGTATATAGATAGGATACTCTGGCTCGACATTTACAGTTATCAGATTGCCATCAATGATGTACTTGAGTTGTTGATGAAGGGTGGATGGAACTGCTCTTGCCATATGTATCCACGTTCTTCCCTACAGTAAATTATATCTTGTGGTAATGTTTAGTACTTGGAAGGATACGTAGAAATTATGGGGTCCAATCTCTAATGGAAGTTCAATTTCTCCCACAGCTTCTCGGCGAGATCCATCAAAGACCCTTATGACTACATGACTAGTCCGGATTCGATTTGGATTCAACTTCATTCTTTCCAATGTGTAAGAGGGACATATTTTCAAGGATGATCCTCAATTTATCAATACACCTCTGACCACATATCTTGAGGACATCACTACTATGTGTAATGACTTGTAATGACCAGTCCCTTCCCCTAGTATGTCATCATCAGTGAAAGATATCACATTACTGTTAAAAATTTGCTCTATCACATGATGAAACTTCTCAATAGCTACCGTCTTCGACAGATGTGCTTCCTCCAATACTTTAACTAGAATCGTGCAATGATCTTCCGAAGATAAGACCAAATCCAGAATGGATACCTGTTGGGGTGCCTCTTTTAATCTTTGCACCATTTTAACTTCATCATGCCCCATCTTGCTGAGGAATTCTTTAATTTTCTCCTCAGACACTCTTCCCTTGTCTTTAATGACTGAGTTGATTACTCGCTGAGGCTGGTAAAGCGGGTTTTTCTTTGATATAATAGTAATGTGGTTTGATGTTGATCCTTCATCTTTCCCATAGTTCCATGGGAATTTCTTCAAGTTGACTATAGGATATTGTGGTCTGAATGACAATATTAGAGGTTCGGGCGCAACCAGTTTCATAGGATTCTTTCCTTCTTGGGCCCCTTTTACACGAAGTATCAAGGGCGTTATTGCTAGATCCTTCTCACAGGAAATGACAACCACTACTTCTTTCAAATTCCATGCCATGGTAAGAAAGAATGCTTTGTCAGCAGGATAGCCATAATCTTGGATTGCCTTCAGCAGCTCACCGCTTTCAATTAGATTTTGAATCAAGTGACGAAGTCCCCAATAATCCTCTGTGTCATGACCAGGCGTGTTAAAATGATGTTAGGTTTTGTAAGAAATTATGGCGCAATCAAATTGCTAAATAGCGGAAACATGTTATATCAAAGTTGAAATTTTTTCTTATAAACCAATTACCCGGATCATCCTTTATGCACAGTTATTAATTAAAACGAAATAGAAGGAGATTAGATTCATACCCTTGTACAACGAAGCTTCCACAGGTACGAGTTCAACTCCTTGTTCTTCGTGATCTCCTTAAATATCCTCCAGGATTGATTTCTTCCTTTGATCAACGTTAGCCACCCAAGTGTTTGGCCTCTAGAGGTGATCCACCAAGGAAGAGGAATTGTTCAAGAAGGAGGGTGGTTGACTAAACTCTAGTTTTCTATTCTCTATAGAAAAAGAATTCCTCCAACAATTGGAATTTCATCCACTAATATTAACATAAGACTCCTCTTGTATAGATATTGGTTAACCCTTCTAATCCTATTAGAAATAGGGTTTCATTTAATTAATTAAACTCTTTTAATTAATTAGTCTTCCCAACACATTGGGACTAATTAATTAAACTCCTTTAATTAATTTGCCTCCTAATCTCATTAGAAATAAATGAGAGTACTAATATTAAATTATTCCTAAACTCCTTTAGAAATTAAAATAATAATAATTGTAATAATATTAATAAGACTCCTCTTATTAATTTATATTTAATATTTCCAAAATATTAAATAATAAAGATTAAGCTATTTAATTTATTCTATCACCATAGATTAAATTATTTACACTTAACATATTATTACGATTATGCTATTACCTTCTTAAATAATTATTCTTCCTTTTATGGTGTGACCCTTTAGGTTCTCTATATTAAACCGCTTGTGAATAAATCAATTAGAATAATTCTAATATTATTTAAATAAATAAATTAAACTAATAACCTATTTAAATAAATAATATTTATTCTACAATAGAGATAAGCCTCTCTAACGATCAACAACTTTCCAGATAATATAGATTTCAATATTAATAATATCCAACATGTGAATCTTGTCTCATGAGTAAAATGACAAAAATTTCCTTTTAGTGGAAAAGGAGAAAGAGTTACAGAGTTGTTAGTGTTGGTTCACACAGACGTTTGTGGACCTATGACAACGAATGCACGGGAAGGATATTCTTATTTTATTACTTTCATTGATAATCACTCAAGATTTGGATATGTGTATTTAATGAAATACAAATCTAAATCATTTGAAAAGTTCAAAGAGTTCAAAAGTGAAGTAGAGAAACAAACTGGCAAAAGTATTAAGATTCTTTGATCAGATCGAGGTGGTGAATATTTAAGCGGTGAGTTTCTCGATTGTCTAAAAAAAATGGTATAATCTCATAATGGACTCCACTAGGTACACCACAGTTAAATGGAGTATTTGAAAGGAGAAATCGAACATTGTTGGACATGGTTCATTTCATGATGAGTTTTACCGATCTTCCAGTATCATTCTAAGGTTATACCCTAGAAGCTGCTGCAAATCTACTAAATAAGGTCCCCTCGAAATCCGTCCCCAAGACTCTATATGAGATATGGACAGGGAAGAAACCTGGTCTTAAGCATGTTAAGATTTGGGGATGTCCAGCTTATGTGAAAAGGTTTCAAAATGATAAGCTTGGGACAAGATCTGATAAGTGCACGTTTGTGGGATATCCTAAAGAAAGTTTAGGATACTACTTCTACAATCCTATTGAGCAAAATGTGTTTGTTACGAAACACGCTGCCTTCTTGGAAAATGAGTTTATCCTTGAAGGGGCTAGAGGGAGGAAAATAGATCTTGAAGAAATTCAAGAACCACAAACCACAATAGATCAAGTGGATGAACCTGTCCAATTAGAGACACCTTCTGTACAACACCCTGTTCGTAAATTTGGAAGAATACCAAAGATACCTGAAAGGTATGGATTCATCATAGAGGAAGAAAATGAGGTACACGTCATGAATGATGATAATCCATTAAATTACGAACAGGCTATGAGTAATAAAGACTCAGGGAAATGGTAGATGACTATAAAACCTAAAATGGTTTTTTGAAGCAATGCTCAAGTCCATTTGGATTTTACTTGCGATTACAGCTTATTTTTACTAAATCTGGCAAAATGGATGTGGAGAAGCCCTTTCTCAAAAATAAATTATTAGAGGAGAATGTATGTATGATACAACCAGATGGATTTGTTTCAATGGTTGAAGCAATTCATGTATATGAGCTACAACAATCCTTTTAAGAATTGAAGCAAGCTTCTCGTAGATGGAACATTGGTTTTGATGAAACAATCAAAGAGTTTGATTTTATCGAAAGCAAGGATGAACCATATATGTACAAGAAGGTTAGTGGGAGCGCTGTTTCATTCCTTGTATTATATGTTAATGATATATTACTTATAGGGAATGACATTCCTATGCTACAATCGATCAAAATAAAGTTGTCTAAACATTCCTCCATGAATGGTTTGGGTAGAACATCCTACATTGGGGATATAAATATGTATAGATAGATTTAAAAGGATGTTCGACTTAACCCAAGGAACGTATATTCATTAGATGCTAAAGGCGTTTAGCATGGCAAACTCCAAAAAGGTGTCTCATGATGATGAGCCATGGAGTTTATCTCTATAAAATTGTCCTCAATAAAAGAGAGATCGCATGAATTACTATCATGTATGCAATGAAATATACGAGACTTGATGTTGATCAGCCAGATTCTGGAGAAGATCACTGTAGGACAGTGATAAACATCCTAAAGTACTTAACTGACACTAAGGATGTCATCATGACACATGATGGGTCTAAATTAAACTAGAGGACTAAACAGACTCAAGGTTTTAGACTGACCAAAACGACATCAAATCCACTTTAGGGTAAGCCGTTACCTTGAAAGGTGGTGCAGTGAATTGGAAAGGTTCCAAACAGCAAAAGGTTGCTGGTTTAGTGACAAAGACAAAGTATATAACTGTAAGTGAAGCTGCAAATTGATGTTTCGAATGAAAAGTTCCTTACTGAACTAGGAATAGTTCCCACGTCTCATCTTGAATCTAAACATGTGTTGCGGCACTTAGATTAAAGAAATCATTGAAAAAGGAGACGTCATCTTGGAGCAGTTTGATCGTCACTTAGAGAAGATGGTATGAGATACCAAGGCGATTGGCTTTAGTGCAAGTGGGAGATTGAAAGTAGTATGCATACAAGCCAATCATGTATGATGATAAACCATCTACTTTGGAGACGATCTTATTTATTTATTAATAAAAGTATTAACTTATTAAAGGGATGTAATTATCTACATGATGCTATTTTTATAATATATAAATAACCCATAGTTTTAAGCAATGCTTTTAGAATCATGATGTTGATCATGCTAATGAGATCTAAATTCTTAGAAAACTTAAAACTAAAATAGTTCCCAATCGTTGGATTACTAAAAAGGGGATTAGTAAATACGGATAGATTGGTACATATGTTTCTTGCTCATTGGATGGGGATGATTGATCTTATGATCATTTGTGTGGAGACACTAAAGCAAGTATGTATGCGCATATTGGAGAATAAGTTCACTGAACGTGACTCGCTATGGAATACCTATTGGAGTTTTACTTATCTGTCAATAGGAATTTCTAATGTGATAGTAGTACTGTGACACCCCCGAATCCGGGTCCTCTGACCCCGGTCCGGTCGCCAGGAAACAATACTAACATCCACCTTTAAGTGACATACGATAACTAAAATGTGGAATCTAATAAACGTACATCGTTCATTCAAAAGGTGTTACTAGTCCCAAGATTCGATAACCTTAATACATCAATACAAACATATGTTAGAATAAACATTAGGGTTCATATTACATTAACAGTAATTAAACAAATCATAAAGACAAAGTCTGGTCCTTGCAAACCATCCTATATCTTTCCTTTACCCTTGTCCTTCCCTGAGGGCTCGGGCTAAACTTCAATATAAGTCATGATATAGCAAGAATAAGCAACAAGTTTGCTCAGCAAGTTTAAATACAACAATAAAGGATATATCATGATGAATGAAAAAATATCTGACGAAATGAATATCTTAAAGATTCAACAATATGAATGTTAGAATGATTCAACAATCTGTATGATTCAATACTATGAATATCTGTATGATTCAATTATATGAATATCTGTAAGGTTCAACAACCTACATGATTCAACACTATGAATATCTTAAAGATTCAATAATCTGACTATTAAAAGCAAAGAAAATAATTGCCTTTAGAATGACTGATAGTCGAGTAGACTTTGAACTATAACTTTCCAATGGGTTCAATAGCTAATTGACCCTTTTTGGATTACTGGCTTCTGGCTACAGAAACTTAGTACCTCGAGGAGATCAGCCTCGGGCACAATGTGAATATGCATAACACTTAAATCTTCTTACTCGCATCATATATATTAGATACCTGGGCACACTCCTACATATGAGGGGTGCTCTGTTCCGTCTAAGAATCCTTACCATCAATTAGTTTGGATAGCTTTAAAAAAAACTTTATACACTAGTCTGACCGAACAAAGGTTCAAACTCTTACTGACATATTTCAAGAAATTTAGAACCTTGAATAATGTACAAGTCCAAGACTGTACGAGCTCAAATGCACTAGGTGCGAACATTAATAATATCAATGTGGAATAATTGATAAGTAATTAAACCACTAAATAACATACTTGGAAATAAGGTTCAAGCAATTAAGTAAACAACTTTTGATTCAACAATAACCTACTCAATACAATATGAGAAGGATAGAGAACTTGCACAAAGTGAAGTTTAGAATTTGCACAATATATGAATTTGTGTAAGTTCGGGGAACTTGCACAATACTCAACGTGTGAAATTCGGGGAACTTGCACAATACTCAACGTGTGAAGTTCAGGGAACTTGCACAATAATAGATTTCTTGCATAAAATAAATGCATAGGCTTAGACACTTACAACATCAAAGAGTGAAATTCAGGGAATTTCACCATAATAGATCCCTTGCATAAAGTAAATGCATAGGTTAGGACATTTGCTGACACCGTTCTTTGAGTAAAGTAAACACAAAGATAAGATACTTGCACAATATACGAGTTTGTATAAGTTTAGAGAACTTGCATAATAAAAACATGAAGTTCGGGAACTTGCAAAATAACCAAGGTGTGAAGTTCGGGGAACTTTCACAATACTCAAAATGTGAAATTCGGGGAACTTTCACAATAACCAAAGTGTGAAGTTCGGGGAACTTTCACAATACTCAAACTATGGAGTTCGGGGAACTTTCACAATACTCAAAATGTGATGTTCGGGGAACTTTCACAATACAATAATAATCAAATGAAACTAGGAAACTTTCACCGTAAAATAGTGTAAGTTAAGAAAACTTGCAATATAATAATACCCTGCTCAATATAAATTTGAGTAAAGTTAGGGAGACTTGCAAATAATACAAGAATTCAAAGGAACTTGCTCACAATGTTTCTTGAATAAATTAAATACAAGGATAGGATACTTGCACAAATAAGGAGTGTAAGTCAAGGAACTTGCACAATATACGAGTTTGTATAAGTTTAGAGAACTTGCTTACAAGATTTATCAAATAAAATAGTGCAAGGGTCTAGAATACTTGTCTGTTTGCTCAGCTACAAATAAGTTTTAGCTTTAATTAACAAGTCAATCTTTCAATTAGCATGTATAAACTAATATAGGTCTATACCAACAAGAATCTGATTATCATATAATTATATCACATAGTTCACGTAAGTCAATCAAATCCTGTCTTAGATTTAATAACTGTAGATTATCTAGTTCCTATGTATCAATATAGGCTTGAACACATAGTATTCCAATTTAATCATATAATACAGTTTAAGATACATATATTGCAAGGTTCTGTTTATATCTCAATGTTATAATGTTCAATGCCGGTAAATCTTAAGTTAATCAAGTCCATGCCTCAAGGTCATCTATTAAAGTCATAATACCACATAACAAGGCTAATAACACTTAGTAAACATGCTTGTGCGTATACCACTCATGTATACTTGAACCACTAGTTCATGCCTTAGAAATCCACTTTCTATGAATATGCGTACATAAGTGAAATCTGTATATAATGCTCATGTCAACACATCTATAGGCATAATGAAATTCTAGCATATATGCTTGCATGATCATAAAGTATTTCACATGGTAATTGATGTCAGTAGCATTCACATTCTAAGTTTCTATTACAAGGTTCACTTTTAAAAACTCACATTTTCTTTAAGAATGTTCTCTAGTGAGGTCTAACATGCTCTTGTCATACTACGAACCATATATACGTAAGACCACATGTCTTTTATGCATTTCTAAACCATTCTAATATGCTCGTAAGATCAGAATATCAGCATGGTTATAGCATGTCCAAGTTTGTTTTCAAAACATCCATTTTAGTAAGGAACGTGCATTAGTTAGGTTCACATATTCATATCATGTCACGGAACCTATATACATAAGCTAACACGCATTTTATGTGTTTCTAGGTCATACTAATATGCATCAATATTCAAAACGTCAAAACGGATATAATAAGTCAATGTTCATTTTGAAACTCTAAGTTTATTGTGAAATCTATAACCTCACCATTCAAGTATGCGATCCTAATATAACATGCTCACATTAGTTCAATGTACTCATATAAGTGTGCTAATCTAGCTTACATGCTTGCTCTAACAAGTTACTACATGATAGCACAGAACAACAGCTTGAATAGAAATCAAAACGAAATCTGCAGAGGCGTGCGGCCACGCCAAATTTGTACTAAAGAGACGCGCGGCCGCGCTACTCCGTTTCCAGGCCAAGAACAGGCTGCTTCGGCAGTTTGCTAACCCATCTCAGAAAATTTCCAACGAAAACTTATCTAAACATGATATAGTATAAATATATCATGTTTATAATCACATAAAATACTTATCAACATATCCCAATCCATTAATTAATCAACCCATGATCAATTCAATAATCAAGAACTAGAAATTATATAGAAATGAAGAACTTGAATGCAATGATTATACCTCTGTTATAGAATGCACCTAGCTGCAATATTTCTCTCCCTCAACTCAATTGAAATCTCAGAATACAAGCTCAATTCTAAACTTAGAGAAAAATCTCAGCAATGTAAATTATGAAGGATGACTGCTCTTATATAGGCAAATGTATATCCGGTTCTTGCCTTTGTTCACCAAATCAAAACAAAGGATATCAAGATTACATAATGGTCAAGAATTGGTAGGTGAGTAGTTGGTGATTCCACTCATGAATCCCACTCCCCATCTCATGATTAGCTAGCTTGGTTGAGTTTGAGGAGAAAGAGATAGAGTAGCATAGCATGTGGGTGTTTCACGTGAATGAGAGAAATAAGAGGAAATGGGCTCTTATTATGGGACAACCAACTAATCTCAGCAATAGCAACTTGGATGCAATACACTACACTATTATTATATGCACCATGTTTACTAAGGTTATATCATGTATACACATTTTATTTCATGTAAATACTTAGGCTATAATTAAATTAAAGTCACAATTTCAATGAGCAATTAATAATATGATGCATCAAGTAGGGTATATACATATAATCCATGTACATTATCTATTAATACCAAATATAAAGTAATTGGGTATTATTATAATAATAACTGTTATTATAATAATTATAATAACTTATTGAAATCATTTATCAATTAATAATGTTATTGATATAATATAAAGTAATAGAGTATACATATTAATGTCTTTCCACCCATATCATGATACATAAGTCATAATATAATGTAACTCACATAAGGTAATTAAATTTACTATATAGTCTATATATATACATAGCCATACTAATGTGTCACCTTATACTATACATAATATATAGTTAACTACCATATATTAAAGGTTTACATATCACATGTTTGTATAACACCATTAATCAATTAAATATAATATTATTATATTTATTAATCTCTTACTCATTAATTATTATTTATTCATAATAATAATTAATCAACATATTATCAATTAATTACTCCCAATTGAAATTAATCAAACACGATTAAATCTCTACACTATATTCACGAAATTTGAATATGTAATTACTAACACTTTTATCAATACTCTGATATAAAAGTCTCAAGGTTAATCTACTAATTTAAAAATAACCATTAGTGATTCCCTTTAATAAAATTCTAGCATTTATTCACATAGGTTCAATTCACAAAATCACATAATCACATAAGGTTTAAATAAGTTTGAAAAATTAACTCCTAAAATTTTTAAATCATATATAAAATTAATAAGGAGCTTAAAATTCCTGGTCGTTACAAGTACAAGTGATCCTTGGACTTGAGATCATCATAGTATCTTATATGTAATGAATTATACTTTGACTTATTTCTTAAAAACCCTTAGGGTATATCTAAGGGTATGCTTGGGTATAATGAGTTACATATGGAGATAATGAATGATCAATAAAGAATCTACCACTTCTAGTATGTCCTATGTGATTCATTAAATGACAACCCATTAGTCCTTGGCCAAGGCAGAATGAAATTAGAAAAGAGTTTCTAATTTGCATTATTTGGAGTTGTGCATTTTCTAATCGATATATATATAATTAAATAAAATAAGACTTGACAGTAATTCCATGTCTTATATTTAGTTGGGACATTGTATGGTGGAAGGATTGAATTGTGCGGTAACTATTTACTCATAAGTTCTTTTATGATTAATGTTAAAATCTATATTATCTGAAAAGTCGTTGATCACTAGGGAGGCTTATCCCTATTGTAGAATAAATATTATTTATTTAAATAGATTATTAGTTTATTTTATTTATTTAAATAAGATTAGAATTGTTCTAATTGATTTATTTACAACCGGTTTAATATGGAGAACCTAAAGGGTCACACCATAAAAGGAAGAATAATTATTTAAGAAGGTAATGACATAATCGTAATAATGCATTAAGTGTAATTAATTTAATCTATGGTGATAGAATAAATTAAATAGCTTAATGTTTATTATATAATATTTTGAAAATATTAAATATAAATTAATAAGAGGAGTCTTATTATTATTATTACAATTATTATTATTTTAATTTTTAAAGGAGTTTAGTAATTAATTTAATATTAGTACTCTCATTTATTCCTAATAAGATTAGGAGGTAAATTAATTAAATGAATTTAATTAATTATTCCAAATGTGGTGAGAAGCCTAAATTAATTAAAAGAGTTTAATTAATTAAATAAAACCCCATGTCTAATAGGATTAGAAGGGTTGATCAATATCTTTATAAGTGGGGTCTTATAATAGATATTAGTTGATGTAATTCTAATTGTTGGAGAGTACTCCTTTTCTATAAAGGATAGAAAACTAGGGTTTAGCCAACTACCCTCTTTCTTGATAATTCCTCTTCCTTGGTGGATAACCTCTAGAGGCCAAACACTTGGGTGGCTAACGTTGATCAAAGGAAGGAATCTAACCTAGAAATTCAAGCAGATCACGAAGAACAAGGAGTTGAAGTGTACCTGTGGAAGCTTCTTTCTACAAGGGTATGATTTTATAACTTCTTATTTATCATTTTAAATTAATAATTTGTATAAAGGATGATCCGGGTAATGGTTTTGTAGAAAATTTTAAACTCTAATTTTACCATGCTTCCGCTAATTTTGCAATTTGATTGCGTCATAATTTCGTACAAATCCAACAAGTATATGATTTATCAGCATACATGATTGGCTTGTATGCATACTACTTTCAATTGATAGATCCTATCAGGATTTAACTTCTTGGATCGAGGGTCTACCGACTGTAACAATTTTGTGAATTTCCCCTCGTTGATCAACATTTGGAGAATTTCTTTCATAGGCTGATTCAAATGAGTGAAATTCCTTTTGACGGCGAACTCCCTGTTAGCTCGGAACTTCTCTTCCATAGAAACCTTGTCTGCCCATGGTTCATGCTCATGAAACCGGTAATGATCCCTCTTGGGAATGGGACTAATCTCAAGCGTAGAAATATTTATTTCTTGTTGATTGGTCGGATTTATCAATTGTCGCGTTATCTGATGTTGATAAACTACCAGTTCTGCCAATTAACCAACCTGCTCTTTGATAGATTTGATTTCTTGTTCTATTAGAAATCGCCTTTCTAAATATTCCCATTTGTCTAACTTATCTTTGTCTGCTTGGGATGACTCCCTCATATACTAGAGGTATTTAGATCCTTCACCATTTCCTATGCTGATTGTATTGATGCTCTCGTCATTGTGTTGAGGCCACAGATTATCTTGAACATGTGGTTGTTCTTGTGTTGTCACCACAATCTCCCCATTATCTATCAAGTCCTAGATTTTATGCTTTAGAGACCAGCAATCTTGGGTGTCGTGGCCGGGAGATCTAGAATGATAAGCACATTTCTTGCGCGGGTCAAAATTTTATCTTCTTGAATTAGTCAGCGGAATGAGCTGGACAATATTCTTTTATGTTGTCAGAAGTTTCAATACATTTTCAAGTGAGTCCCCTAAGGGTGTGAACGTTCTTTGACATTTAACTTCTCCGGTCTTTTGAAATGGAGAAGTCGAAGGTTGTGCAGGAGCTTGGAAAGGGGAATAATTTCTCCTTTGAATGGGCAAGTTTGGAATGCCTCTCTGATTTTGTCCCTGAAGTATCAACGACACATCCTCCTCCTTCATTTTGTGGACTTTCCGAGGATTATTTCCATAGCTTTCAGCTTGAATATGCTTAGCCACTGCCTCCAAAGTGGTAAGGTCTTTGATCTTTCCAGACTTTAGACCCATTTCGACCATTTCTCCATGTTTAATCATTTCTGAGAATGGTTTTCCTATACCTGCTAGGACCCTATCACAATATGGAGCTTCTTGAATTTCTATGAAAGTCGTCACTATCTCGGTTTCTATCATAGGTGGGGTGATTTGTGCAACCATCCGTCTCCATCTTTGGGCATACTCCCGGAAAGACTCATTGCTTTACTTTTTGACTTTGGTTACGGAGCCATCTGAGACTGGAAGCTATATTGATTTAGGAAGACATGGGCTAGCTCTTCCCAACTGTGGATCTTGGAATTATTGAGTCGGGCATACTAAGCTCGGGTTTCTCTAGTCAGACTCTTTTGGAATAATTGCATTCTGAGTTTTTCATCCTCCGCATAGGATCCTAACTCTCCAATTAATACTTTCAAATGAGTATAGGGATCCCCTAACCTATCATACTTTTCAAAATTCGGGACTTAAAATTTGTCTGGATATCTAGCCCCTGGAAATATACAAAGATCTAAGTAGTTTACACTTCCAAATGCCCCAGTTCCTTTAATGGACCGGATTAATTCTTATATTTGCTGGAATTTTTTCCTAATATCATCAGTTTCCTGATCATTTATGAGATTGGTGATTTCAGGGGTTTTGTAGGTTATATCTTTGTTTTGAGGCTCAGGTATCTGAGTATCTTTCTTCTTGTCGGTATCCTAACTGCCACCTTGTGTAGATGATTCTTTTTAAACGGGTATTTGTTTACCTTGAATATTTTTTCTTTGCTCCTTTAAGAAAATAGCCAATTCAGCTATTTGGTTTTTTAGTCCTTCGAACTCTTCCCGAGAGACAGGGGTGGATTCAGGTTGGGCACTTGAAGCCATGCCTGGAGATGGGCTTAAAGCTTTTTTAGACTTTGATCTGGTAACGGGACCAATTTGTTCCTACAATAAAAGTATGTATGTTAATTTTGATATATATATATATATATATATATATTAACAGGATGCATGCTATGAAATGCGTGATTTTTTTGAAGTTTTTTAATCTTTTCATGTAAAACAAAGGTTAGTTTTTTGATGACAGGATATCATGACAGGATTTAATAAAATTAACAAGAAATGGAGTGTATATTTACATTTATTTGATAATTACATTAATTTGAAATTTACATTGAATTTACAGTAAATTTGAACGGGGAAGGCATGAAGGGACTCCCCTTCGGATTTAGTTTATCAGAGGCTGATCTATCTTAGGCTACTCTTGCTGCGTTTCGGCATGAAGGTCCCCACATCATCGCAATTTACTAGATGGAAAATTAATCCGTTTTTTTAATTGGAGCGGATCTGAGTAGCACCTTTCCTGAGCCTCGCAAGATTAGTCTCCTTTGAGTCCAGTAATCAAACACTGACAGGTTCTCCTCCTGGTGGAGGAATCACACAATATACATTCACGTACAACGTATCTCACCGTATGAAATGATGACATTGTGCGAAGCACTAATATTTAAAGTAGTAAAACATTTATTTACATCCATTCAATGTAAACATAGCGTTCACACACATGTAGATAAAACGAATTTTTTTTAAAAGATTTAAATGCAGCTTAAACCCTCTACTGTCCACAGCAGAGTCGCCACCTATCGACGTCAGGAAAAATCTTTGGGATCCCTTTTCCTATTTGTTTCTACCATTTATGTCCTCTATTTGATTTGTTTGATCTGAAGGGTGAATTTTCACGATTTGAAAAGTTTTATTTTACAGAGTTTCCAGTTAGTATGTTTGAAATGGTTGTACCAACTTAACTGAGTTTTGATTTGAAAAGTTTTGCAAGTAGGCCCAATTGTTGGACTCTATTTAACTTGGCCTTGGAAACCGAGATTCATAAAGTTCGGGGGCTTGATTAAGCGGGGGGGAAGGTGTTAGGCACCCCCCGACTTCCATTAAACACGGTTACCCCGTCATTTCAATTTCCCTAATTTATTTGCAGTGTGTGTGTTTAATTGGGCCTAAAGTGCTTTATTTTAAAGTAGTAATGTGCTTCATTGGACTTATATACGAATGGTTTGATTAATGAAAAGTCCATTTTTAGACAAGATAGGAAAGTGACGTTTTGAAATATGGTTTTCAAACCCTTTTGCTAGCATAGGAATTGAAGTCTTTTAATACTTTCATTTTATTCTGCATTTGTTTGATTTCGATTTTATTGTCGGGATGCGAAGCATCCTCGAGCAAATAATATATATACAAGTGTCAGGTTTCTTATGGGCATGAAAGCCATCGAAGTGACCCTAGCACTACAAACCACAATTTACTATGCTGAGACCTTAAATCCGGATAACCGTTTTAAGGTCCCTTTGATTTACATTTATAAAAAGACAGGCAAGCTGTATTTCTAGTTTAAATTTTTCCATCGTGGGAGTTAGATCTAGATCCACATGGTTAATCGTAGATCCCATAATTCCTAGGCTCACAAAATATCATCAAAAAGCTTACACAACAGATATATTGAAATAAAATATAAATTAAAATCTAAACGTCGCAAGACAAAGGATTCATCAGTTAAATCCTTGCATGCGAGTAGCCAAAGCTGTTGGGAATTGCATATTCAATTTGATGTTGAAAGTAAATATATATGCTTATGTGTAAAGTCCTTCAAAGAACATATGTACAAGGACTTAGATGATAGATTAAAATTATTAGGTTGATATGTGCTTTAATGATTATCATTTTGTAAATGAATGTATAGAAGAAAGATCAAAACTGTTAGGTTGATCTATTTTGAGATGTAAGTGTTAAGGCCTTGACAGAATCGTAGTTTGCCAAAGCCAGTCTGCAGAAGCCAAAGCAGCATCGTGGAGCTTCAATGAAAGTGTCCAAAGATCGTAGTCTGTCTTGAAAGCCACACTCAGATTCGTGGAGATGATCCGAGCGCCTGCAGAGCCAAGTCAAGAATCGCAGTTTGCTATCGGAAGCGTGGAGTCTGTAAGACAAGCAAGTGGAAATCGTAGTCTATCCGAGTTTTAGTGTTCTCTACGACTTAAGCTGAATCAAGTATGAGCAAGCCAACACACAACGATCATGGTACAAAGACCATGATCGTGGTGACCCTCCAGTCAGCATCAATGTTCGTCTTTCTGATGAAGGAGGAAGAGCAACAAATAAGGAAAGGATTATAAACATTGACAATTTGATAGTCCCAATGATCCAACATTCATCCTTAGTATATCAAAGAAGCGTATTGAAGAAGATAAGGAAAGGACAGCTTGCCTGCTGAAAACACCTTTTCAGGTGTTAGGTGAGAAAGCAGTCTACTGTGTCAGTGGGCTAGACAGCTGGACATCAGATTTGCAGGAAGTCAACATCAGTGCTCAGAAACGTCTGAACCATTTAATGCTGCAACAGATACCTTCAACGGAAATATTTCAAATACTCCTTAATAAGCAAATCAGACTGGGATTCAGACTAAGCAAGTAAGCAAGCAAAGAACGAAAAAGCTCAAGAATACTCAACGTCAAACTCAACGATCCTAAAGAGGAAAACTTGCTTCGCTACTCAGTTCTTCAGAACTGATGCTTAATTGCAACTGAGGAGCACACCCCAAAAAAACCACTCTCAACTAAGTGTACCAAGTCTGCTGGACTTGAAGAGTTCTAAGTTAACTAAAGAAGTTCCAAGATTGTTGATCTCGAAGGAATCTAAGTGATTCAAAGTTTTAAAGACATCCTTAGTGGATTTCCTACTCGTGGAGTAGAAGAGTGGACTAGGAGCCTTGTGTGCTCTAAACCACTTAAAATCACTACGTCTCATTAACTGCTATATCTGTTATAACTGCCATAACTACTTATCAAACCATTATTGAATTATCTTATGGGGAACAAACATATATTTCGGTGCAGTCAGTTTAATCAATACTGACAAGTATTTTGAAAAAGAAAAAATTCTAAAATATCCATTCAACCCCCCTTCTAGATAACTATTGTGCCTCTGGGAACTAACAATTGGTATTAGAATAGGTTCTCTCAACTAGCCTACAAAGATTGAGTAGATCCAATAGCACATTGATAAGAGAGACCAAGACCGGTGGAGGCAGCAAGCCACCAATGTGCAACAGAGACAAATTTGCCAACTAGAAAGTTCGAATGCAAGCCTACATGAATTCAATAGATGATTATCTATTTAAAACCGTTCTGAACGAGCCCTATTTTCCAACAAAGCTTGCACTAACTCCAGAAGATCCAAACAGAGTACAGATTAAGGTCAAAGCAGAGTGGACTGACAATGAGAAGAAAGATGTCCAGCTAGACAAGAAGGCTAAGAACATTCTGTTCCAGTCTTTATAGGATAATCTGTTTGAGAATGTGGTTAACTGCAAAACTGCCATGGAAGTCTAGGAAGCACTGCTCATCATGCATGAAGGAACTGAAGAAGTTAGAGAAAACAAGCAATCTCTACTGACTCAACAGTATGTGATGTTTACCCATGTTCCAGGAGAAAACATCACTTCCACTTATGAGAGATTCAACTTGCTGGTCAACTCTCTTCAAGCTTTTGGAAAGATATATCCCAACAATGATCTTATCATCAAGTTCATGAGGTCCTTACCAAGCAAGTGGGATGCCAAAACCAGTGCAATCAGAGAATCAAAGAACCTGCATGAAAGACTGTCCAACAACTCTATGGCAACCTTTTTACCTACGAACTAGAGCTGACTTAAAGAGTAGAGACTCTATCTGAAGGAAGAAAGAAGGATAAAGGAGTTGCTCTGAAGGCAACTGAAGAAATTTCCAAAGCTCATAATGAACATGAATCTGCCTCTGAGGAAGATGATGATGAAGATATTGCCATGTTGGTCAGAAAACTTAGAAGGTTCATGCGCAAAGGAAGACGGGTCTCGATGACACGAGAGATTCCGCAGTCTTGACACCATGGTGGTCAAAAGAAAAGAGAATAGAAGAAGAGTTCGTTGTGTGTTCTATGCCTCCATGTCCCTATCTTGTCACATACACAACGAAACCATTTCCTAGCTCCCCTACCTTTTGTACGGGGAATTCTTGTTCATATCATGTGCTAGGTAGTTTAATTCCGAGTCCTCCTCTATTGGGAAGCCTCCAAAAGCATATAGCAATTCTGATGGATGGAGGGGTTCTCCAATATCATCGGGGAGTCAGATAGCAGTGGTCAGACACATTCCAGCTAGAGGACTATAAATCAAGCGCTCGATGGGAGGCACCCCATCATTTCTCTCTCTCCCTACTTGTTTAATTCTCCATTACCTGCTTTCTATCATAATTCCCTCCCCTTGTTTAATTCTTATTAGTTAAGATTTAGTTTAAATTTTTTGAATGCTAGTAGAATTAGGAGCTCAATGCCTACATTTTTGGACTTAGGCATTAGTGCATATCTTTTTGGAACTATGAAGCTTATGGCACATATTTTGAAACACTTGCACATTGCGTTTACGCACTTAGAGAATTTTTGGGAATTTAAATGCATATATCTTTCCATGTTTAATTCTCTTGATGTAAATAGTGAATATACTTTTGATGGTTTAATAGGGCTTAATAAGTCTTGCCCGCACGTTTCAGGTGAAAGCTACTTTTATCAGACAAGCTTGCCACAAATTTCCCCTATCACAAGCCCAAATTTTAATGAAAACAAAGCCTCCTATCTCCTAAGCACAATCAACCAACCCACTCATCGCTCCCATCTTCTCAACCTGATCAATTGAGGCAGTGTGTGGAGGTTCAATAGCATGGCAAGATTTTTGAATTGGTTGGGTTAGTTGAGTTTAGTATTGGATTGCATCATCTTTTCTCATTTCATATGGCATCCAAGAGGAGTCGGAGGGAGTCTACATCCATGGGCAGCGATTCTGAGAGCAGGGGAGATTTCTGAGCGCCACTTCATTCATGCAGCATCAGAAGTCGAGTAGGGGAGTTTCTTTCTTTTTACCTTTACCTTCAATGAGGACATTGAACAATTTAAGTTTGGGGGTATTGGTGTTATTTTTGCATGTAGTTAGTTCATTTCATGTTGTGTCAGTTCATTTAGTGCATGTAGGTTGTAAATAGTTAAAATTTGTAAAAATTTTAAAATTTTTCTTTTGTTTTTGCATTCTGTGTTAGAACATACTGCATGAATCCAGTTTCGGTTGGTTAGTTATATATGTTGCCTGTGAGGAAAGCTGAAATCACTTGATTTTTAAACTGATTTGAGACTTAAGCTTGATTTCATGATCATATATGTAAATATTCAGCTGTCAGATACTGTGTAGCTAATGAGCACGATAGAGTAACCATCATGACATGCTAAGTTTAAATTTTCACATACTTGTCTTCTGGTGGGAAAGCTATGTTTTAATAAAAGAATTTCAGTTCTCATATGATAATAACTAATACTGTTAAAAGTTTAAGTTTGGGGGAAACAGGGGTATGTTGCATCTATGTGGGGAGATGGAGCGTAAGACGCACTCCCCTGGAAAAAGAAAAAGAAAACAAAAGAAAATGCATTGAAAAAGGAAAAAAATAGAATAAACACATCAGCTACGTCGAGTTCTGTGGCCTTTGATATTCGAGCAAGTAAGCCCTCGGGGTGTTTCTACACCCAGTGCCCTAAGGCCGTCTGGTCTGGGAGTCATTGGTCGAAAGCTCGCTACACGGATATCATTGAAAAGCCTAAGAGAACTAGGCATTGCACAGTCGAATGTGTACATGGGAAATTGCGAATACGCCCTCATGAGTAATAAGAGCTTAATGAAAGCCCCCTGTTGACTCTTAGCTTACGTAATGCATGGTCTTAGTTGGAACTTATATGATCTACTGCCTTTCTTGAGTTAAGAATTTTTTTCCCCTAAGAAGCATAGTATGTGAGTTATTTGTCTGAAAGCATGTCTAATGGTTGCTAGGCACTCAATGAACAATACATCAGTGCTGACAGTTTTGGATTTGCAAGAATATGTTTATGGTCTTGCCTTGGGTATCTTATCTATTTGATTATTTTGAGGTTTTTCAAAGGCATTGCTTATGAAGTTCAATACTGACTGCGATCTGGATTTGCATTCATGATAACATAGGTTGCATACATTATATATATTGCATTGCATCTTGTGTTTAGTTTTGTTTGGATTGCTTGCGGGCAAGCAACGTTTAAGTTTGGGGGTATTTGATAAGTTGTTTTATGACCACTTATTCGGATAGTA